>CM028132.1:98256250-99555000 GCA_016271365.2 Neoceratodus forsteri | reverse complement strand
ACCCACATGTAAATCAGTATCTTGAGTAAAGAAGAACCATCAAGAATTATTAAGATCATCATGTTGTACTTGACTGTCTTTTTGCAATTTGCTAGCTATAAACTACATCTTACGGACTACATTGCTTATGAAGTCACTTACCTGAGCAGCATTGTTTCTGTATAATGCCACTTGCTGACTCTTTAACACCACTGCAGATGATAATGCATATTTTAGGCAATTAACAACAGTGACATCAAGTGGCACCAAGCATTACAAAGTTGTGATTGAGGCCATTGTGATAGAAGTAGCCAAATATATTTTGTCATGATGGAACCTGATGCTGGGCACCACAGTAGCAAGAATAATACAGAAGCATTGCAGGACCATGATGGTAGTGCAGGTAAGATTATTTGTCTGGCTGCAGTACATGTCTAATGAATGATATCCATAGCCAAGCCAATATGGATGGCAGTTATGACAAGAGATAGAGGGTACAAGTTCACTGGGGCTATGGAGAAGGGATCCCTGCATGCCCAAGGTGGGATGCTGCTGCACCAGGAGAGAGAGTTACTGGTTATGAGAGTGCACAGGGCAGTGAGGGGGGATTTAAGACCTTTCCAAGAAGATTATGCATGCAAAATGTCAGGTATCTAGTGCTAAAGGTAGCTGACATAAGCAGAGAAATATTTTCAGAACAGTTCACAAAAAAAACCTAAATTGCCAGAGGTTGAGCCCTTATAAGTTCCAAACTACTCATGCAAATGTCATGCAATTCAGCATCTCTTTAGAACGCTTTATACCATGTAAGCATGTGAAATGGCAGGTTTCCATTTGTAATAATAGCTGAGTCAGGGCCAAATGAAGAATTTAACAAAATGCTCAAAAATACTACAACATTTTGGAACTTTGCTTAATTTTGTGAAAATTCCATGAAAGCAAGATTTGCTAATTTTGACCAGCCTAACTCTAAAATTCATTGAATAGTTCTCTCAATGTTTCTGCCAACCCTAATGTCAACTATTTAAGTACACTTGGCTGTAATCCATCTGGTCCTTCCATTTTATTTGGGTTTAGCACTTGCAGTGTTGTGGTTTATTGTCAACAGTCACAATTATGAACTCATCACACCTCCTTGTTTTTGACAAAGTGGACCATGGGTGGTTGTTGGATCATCTCTGTGAGTACTCTAGACTCACTAGCACAGCCTTCTGCTGGTTTAAGTCCTTCCTCAGAGATAGGATGAAGATGGTGGTGATGGGTAATTTCTGCTGACTTCCAAAGCCCCTACTCTGTGGTATGCCTCAGGGATCAATTGTCTCACTTATGCTGTTTACAGTGTACATGATATCTCTGGGAGGGATCATTAGATGATACAGTCTGGGGTTTCATTGCTATGCCGATGATACCCAGTTGTATGTTTCATTTGAACTTGCAATTGAGATGCTAAATTTGTGCCTGGCTGAGATTCGGACTGCAGGTCATCAAGATGGAGGTACTAGTGACTGAGCCCGGCCAGAGATGGTGTGCTGAGGCCACCATGGATACTAATGTTCAGACTAAGGTCCTAGGAGCACAAGAAAAGCTATTGACCCATATGTGCTCCAGCCATTTTCCATAATATGTCAGAGTATTATCCATTTGTAGGTAGTTATCTAATCTATTTTTAATTGCATTTTGTCTTTGCTAAAGACAACTTCTTCAGGTAGACTGCTCCATGGGTTAATTATTCGTTCTGTATAGAATGCTCTTCTTTTCTCTGTTTTAAATTTACTGTGTTTTAATTGTAGTTTGTGTCTCCTAGTACCTTTATGATGATCTTTGAAGCTTAAGTTCAGTTGGTTCAGCAAACCTTTGTCCTGTATTAAGTTAAAGCATGGTAACATGTCTCTCTGAATCCTCCTCAAATTGAGTGGCATTAAATTCAGCTTGGTTAGTCTGTCTTCATATTCTAGACCCTTGCATTTGTAGATAATCTTTGTTGTTTACCTCTGTACCCTTTCAATGCTGTCCCTATTAGGAGATGTCCCAGAAGACTGGAGAAGGGCTCATGTGATCCCGCTCCACAAGAGTGGTAGCAGGGAGAAGGCACAAAACTACAGTCCAGTCAGTCTTACCTCAGTAGTGGGCAAGATTATGGAAGCACTCATTAAGGAAATGATAGTGCAACACCTGGAATCCATAGGGGCATAGGATCCAAGACAGTATGGGTAACAACAGGAAGGTGAGACTTCAACATGCCAGATACAGACTGGTCAATACCAGCAGTAACATCTGTCAGAACTAGACACATAGTGGATTCCCTGCAGGGGGAGGGCCTCAAACAACTGGTACAACAACCCACAAGAGACAGGGCTATCCTAGATCTAGTACTGACTAGCAGGGAAAGGATCACAGATCTTCAGGTAGAAGGTCACTTGGGGGCCAGTGACCATCACATGGTATGGTTCACTTTGGCCACTAGAACTAAATCATCCCATTCCAAGCCAAAAATATGAGACTTCAGAAGAGCTGACTTTGATAAGATGGCCAACAAAGTTAAGCTAACCCTGGCAAGAAGAAATACAGGTGAGGGGGTACAGGCAAAGTGGGCAAGCATTAAGGATGCAATACTTGAAGCAACATCTCATTGTGTTAGAGAGAAAAAGAAGTGCAAAAGAAGAAGGAAACCACTTTGGTTCTCAAAAACAGTAGCAGGAAAGGTCAGAGCCAAAAGGCTGGCCTTCAGGAAATATAAGGGAATGCAGTGGGTTGAAGATAGGGAGGCATACCAAACTTCCCTAAGGGAAGCAAGGAAGGCGGTAAGGCAGGCAAAGGCCCAAACTGAGGAAACACTAGCACAAACAGTAAAATAAGGTGACAAGACTTTCTATAGATACATTAGCGAAATAAGAATGTCCAGAGTGGGTATTGCTAAGATCAAAGGGGATAAGGAGGCATGTGAGGAGGAGGACTATGTAAAAGTATTTATCTTAAATAGATACTTCTGCTCAGTATTTACTGAACAGAAGGTAGGACAGGGCCCACAGCTCAGCACCATGGACACAGGGGGGAGGGAGGTGTGCACTAGTCCCTTCACAAAACAAAAGGGTCCTACAAGAGCTCAATAATCTCAGGGTGGACAAGGCAATGGGACCTGATGGCATCATCTCAGGGTACTAAAGGATCTAAGGGTGGAACTAGCAGAGCCATTATCAGAACTGTTTAGTGAGTCTCTGAGCACAGGAGAGGCCTCCGAAGACTGGAGAAGGGCTCATGTGATCCCACTCCACAAGAGTGGTAGCAGGGAGGATGCAAGGAACTACAGACCAGTCAGTCTTACCTCAGTAGTGAGCAAGATTATGGAGGCACTCCTGAAGGAAAGGATAGTGCAACACCTGGAATCCATAGGAGCACAGGATCCAAGACAGCATGGGTTTACAACAGGAAGGTCCTGTCAAACTAATCTCATAGATTTCTTTGACTGGGTAACCAGAGTGGTGGACCAAGGGGGGGAGCAGTTGATGTCTCCTACCTTTATTTCAGCAAAGCTTTCGCTACTGTTCCACATAGAAGATTGATTAATAAGCTGGGTAGGCTCAGGGTGGGTCAGAAGTTGGTCAACTGGGTGGCAAACTGGTTGACAGACAGAAAACAGAGAGTGGTGGTAAACGGTATACAGTAAGAAGAGATGCAAATCACACATGGGGTACCTCAGGGATTAGTCCTGGGGCCCGTTCCTCTTCAATATCTTCATCAGTAACATTGCAGATGGACTGGTGGGTAAGGTTTGTCTGTTTGCAGATGACACCAAGATCTGCAACAGAGTAGATGATCCAGATGGGGTGGGCAGAATGAGAAGAGATATAGATAAACTGGCAAAATGGTCACAAGAGTGGCAACTGGGGTTTAACGGGAAGAAGTGCAAGATCTTGCACATAGGGAAGAGATACCCTGAAGCCACCTATGGGCTGGGAGAGGAGTTGCTGGCAGTCACAAGGGAAGAAAGAGACTTGGGTGTCATCATCACAGATGACCTGAAATCATCCAAGCAGACCACTAAAGCAGTAGGTAAGGCTAGGGGGATGTTGGGGTATATTAGTAGGGGTATCACAAGTCATAAGAGGGAGGTAATAATCCCTCTTTACAAGACTCTGGTTAGGCACCATCTGGAGTACTGCATGCAGTACTGGAGGCCACACCTTCACAAGGACATTAACCAAATTAAGGCAGTCCAGAGAAAGGCAACTAAAATGGTGCAGGGACTGCATCAGAAAACATATGAGGACAGATTAACAGAGGTCAATATGTATACCCTAGAGCAAAGGAGGGAGAGAGGTGATATGATCGAAACATTCAAACACCTTAAGGGCATTAACAAGGTGAAAGACTCTAACATGTTTCAATATAAGAAAAATAGCAGGACAAGCAGACACAGCATGAGATTAGAGGGAGGCCGATTAAGTGGTAATGTGAGGAAGTTCTTTTTCACAGAAAGGGTGGTGGATGCATGGAACAGCCTACTTCAAGAAGTGGTGGATATGAATACAGTGCAGGGCTTCAAACAGGCATGGGATAGACATAAGGGAGCAATACAGATGAGTATGAATAGATAGGCCATTGACAGAGGAAAGGCTGATGGCACGTTCATAAGGTAGAAAAAGAAATGGGAAGACTGGATGGGCCTTACGGTGCTTATCTGCCATCAACTTCTATGTTTCTATGTTTCTCTTAGCGCCCTTAATTGGTCCCCAAAGTGGACTTCCATAATCCAGAAGTGGCCTGATATACCCACTGTACAGAGGCAAAATGACCTTTGCCTCCCTGCTTTTGAAGTTCCTTTTGATTGTCCAAAGAACTCTTTTTGCTTTGGCTACCTGCATCTGACAATGCATTTCATAGGTTAGTTTGATATAATAATTCCACAATCCTTTTCCTCGCTGCTTTTTTTGAGGGGAAGATTCTTCATAGAATATGCTGCTTCTGTGTTGTGGTTTCCAAGGTGCAGTACACTACATTTATCTTGATTGAAAATCATACCTGCTGAGTCTGTCCAGCCAATCATTTCATTTAAAGCAGCTTGTAGTCTTTGACTTTCTATATCACCTGTAACCGCACTAGCCAATTTCATGTCATCAGCATATTTGCTAACCCAGACTTCCACATTGTGCCCTAATTTTTAAATATATAATTGGAAAAGCAGAGGGCCCAAAACCAGCCCCTGTGGTACTCCACTAGTCACAGGGGTTGGTGATGAGTAGAAACTGTTCATGCTAACTGTGTTCTCCCAGATAACCAGGTCTTAATCCACTTAATCAGTCTATCATCAATTTCTAAATTTAGAAGAGTTTGTATTATCAGTTACGGGGGACTTTATCAAAGGCTTTCGACATGTCTACATAAATACAGTCAACAGGATTACCCTGCTCTAAAGCTGACAATATATTTTCATAGAAGCATATCTGGTTCGTAATGCATGATCTCCCAGACATAAAACATGCTGGGTAGGGTCTAACAGATTTCTATCCGTTAAATCATTATAAATTTCCTCCTTAATTATGGACTCCAGAATCTTTCTTGGAATTGATGTTAGGCTGATGGGCCTATAATTTGTACACACTGACCTACTGCCTTTTTTATTTTTTATATTTTATTTATTTATTGGAATACAATCGGAATTACAAACCTTTGAGTCACAGACTCTTTTACAAAGGCTTCACGTCAGTTACAGGGGGTGGAGGGTAAACAAATACAGTAAAAGACATACATAGACAGGCAGTATTTACAGTAACTATACTGAGGAGCAGTCCAGGCTAAAACTTATATACCGGTGAGGGTATTAGGCAGTAATCTTAGTGTCCCAGGCCAGGGACTTGTATGGCGCTAATACATGGGACCTAGAGAGACCCTGACTCGAGAATGAGGAGGATATGGGAATAAAAATGGGTGGGCAATGTTAGCCACAGTCACAGTCACATTTTGCACTCTTCAGTCATTGAGCCGTGAGGCCTGTTTTAAATAGTGAGATGCTGTGGGTCTGTGAGAGTGAGTGTGGTAACGCATTGAGCCAGAGAGGGGCTCGGTAGCGGAAGGATCTTTGTCCAAGGGAAGTTCTACATAGGGGGACCAGAAATGATGAGCTTGCTGTGACTCTTGTATTGCGCCTGTGGGGTGCTGCACTGATTATGGGGAGAAGGCCGACGGGGGCTAGGTGAAGATGTATCTTTTGCGAGGATGCAGGTGTGGTACTTTAATCTTTGTTGGAAATTTAGCCAACCAGTCAAAGCATAAAGATCACAGGTGTGGGTTAGTCTATCACTGCCTGTGACAAGGCGGCAAGCTTTATTCAAGGCAGCGTTTATACTGTTAAGTGAGATGGGTTCTGCGGAGCCGTATATAACAATCCCGTAGTCAACTAGGGAGAGGATGGAGGAGGTGACTGCAAGCTGCATGGCCTGTGTGGGTAAGCAGTGCTTGAGCCTGTAGAGGATGCCCACTCTAGTATTGACAGTGGAAGTGAGAATTTGGATATGCCTCTGGTAGGAGAGGGAGGTGTCTAATGTGATACCCAGGTATTTGAAGTTGGTAACGTGTTCCAGTGGGGCGCCTAGTGTGTTCTTGATTAGGAGAGCGGACTGACTATGAGGGCTTTGGCAGTGTACAAAAATCATGGACTTAGTTTTATTATAGTTGATGACTAGGCGGTGTTCAGTGAACCAGGTCCCTAGTTCCCAGAAATGACGCTGAAGGGCCTGTTGGAGGGCGCTCGGTTGGGGGTGTTTCCAAAACAGTTTTTATGGATGGGAACCACAATGGCTGTTAGTCATTCAGAGGGAATGGTTTGCTCTTGAAGGGATTTATTGAATAACATGGTTAGAGAAGTTGCTATATGTGGGGATAATATTTTGAGCATTGCAGCAGAGATATTGCCTGGGCCTGCTTACATTGTGTTTTTTAAAGCACTTATTATGTCAATGATTGTATTAGTATTAATCTTGACATTTAATTTCTTTCTGTCAGGTATATTTCTGTTATACATAGATTCAGCAGTGAAGACTGATCCAAAATAAGTGTTAAATATATCAGCAGTGTCCTGTGGTTCCTCTATGTGTCTATTGTTGTGTGTTATAGATCTTATTCCTATATTATTACCTCTTAGGGAATAACATAATTATATAATTGTTTGACATTATCTTTATTTGCTGTATTCGCTAATCAGTGTTCCTTTTTTTGACTTTTGCCTATCATCCTTTTACATGTTTTTTGATAATTTTTGTATTGTGACCATATTTCATCGATATTGTTCTTTTTAAATTTAAGACTGGCCCTGGATGAGACTGGCCCTGTGTTGGGCTCCTTAAGATTGGGGCCACTGCTAATGTGAAGAATCTGGTGCTCATTTTGGAAGAGAGGCTGACACTTGAGGCTCAAGTGCCAGCTATAATCCAGAGTGGCTTTTACCATCTTACAAATATTACCTGGATAAATGTCTTGATCGTCCCTGAAGACCAGTCATCACTGGTACATGCATTTGTTGCATTCAGGTTCGACAACTGTAATGCTCTGCATCCTGGGTGAGTGGTGGTGTCCTCCAATGCCTGCAGCTGGTGCAGAATGCAGTGGCCAAGTTACTGATGGGTCTTCCTACATCCTGTCATATAACCTTGATCCTGTCTGAACTGCATTGACTGCCAGTGACATTGCATTATCACATTCAAGGTTGGTTTGCTGACCTACAAGGCCCTATGCCTCCTAGCCATTCCTAGGGCAAGGTTCAAATCTTCAAGTGACTGAGCATTTGCACTGGCTAGGCCTACCCTCTGGAACAGGCTGCCATGATCCTTATGGGAGGACCCCTCAGTGGAGACTTTTAAGAGGGACTTGAAGCCCTTCCTTTACAGGAGGCTTTTGGCACCATTTAGTAACCTACCTGTTTTTGCTCCCACTTCTCTCTCTCTTTCTTTTATGGGTTTATTGTGATATTTTGCACATATTTATAACTCTAACAATGTTTCATTATTTGCCTAATTACTTTAAATATTTATTTATGCTTACTGGTTTATGTTGTACGGTGCTCTGATCCCCATGGAATGGATGCTAGAGAAATAAATTCTACTATTATTTGTTACTCCAATATCACATGTTTCAGACTCTGAATACAGTACGGAAAAAACAGTTCAATTAATCCACTATGGCTTGCTCACTATTTATTATGATGTTCCCCTCCATTAACAGCCCAACCCTTGTCATAACCTGTTTCACTGAAATCACATATAGAATTCCTTATAGGTGCCCATAAGTCCCAGATATCTTTCTTTCCATTTCTCTCTCACATACTGTAGCATCCTCTCCCATTTGCATTCCTTTTTTATCTTCTTTAAGAACTTGTGTACTGCCTGGCATTAACGGTATTTTTTTTGTTTGCTTGCATGCACAGCATGAAGTGAACATCTTACTACAATAAGGGATTTCAGAGATGTGTCACTGTTGGGTCCAGTGCAGCTCAGGATGCATTGGGCTCGACAGTGACAGTTCAAATGTCAGCAAGGCAGGTCATGATGCCATTCTTGGCTTGCTGGGTGGAAACGTCTCATAGTTGAAAGGAAAATGGCTCTCTCCTTTCATCTGCCATTGAGCAACCAGCTGAGTGGCATGACTTTCAGCCTGCCCAGCGCAGCCTCCCACTGCCAAGTATTCCTCCCACCTCCCTGTCACTCCCAGTATCCTAGTCTGAAATCAGCTCCCTCCCACTGCCAAAATTTCCTCCCACCTCTCTGTCATTTGCTGTGCCCGGTCAATGAAATCAATTCCCTTCCTCTGTTGAGTATCCCTCCCATCTTCCATTGCTTCCTGTGCACCTTCTGAAATTTCCAACACCAGTGTTCCCTATCCCCAGTGCCGGCTAGTACCCCCCACACCACCCTCTTCCACTATGCAACAATGGAGAGCCCACCCCTGGTGCCACCAAACGTGATACTGACACTGGGGTGCCAATTCCCTAGTGTCGGTACCTGAAATAAAGAAAAAAAAAACTTGCAGTCTTTTTGTTTTTTTTTAATCCTTGTAAAAATGAAAACAGGCATTGATGTCTATTGCTGCCACCACCCCTTCACCACAGTTACTCTCCCCACTGACCCATGACTCAGCACTCACCACCCCATATTCCCCTGTCCCTTAGTTACCTACTGGTGGTCCAGTGCTGTAATCCTCTGTGGACTGAAGACATGTCTTGACTCTTGAGCGCTGGGCCAGAAATTGGGGAAATCAGGTATGCAGTCAGTGTGGTTCAATGCATTTTGAACTTGTACTCATAACTTGGTCATGTTTCAATATTTTTCCCCACAATTTTCAGAAAACCACAATGAGACTCAGCCACCCTCAGCAAAGAAAAGAAATATATACATGTTTCAGTAGGAGACGCCCAAAATCAATCACGGTTCCTAAAACTTCATGAACAGATTGGAGTAACTGGTCCACTCACCAAATACTTAATACATTTAGTGCACTTTTTATTATTTATTTTTTTGCTAGATAGTGAACTTTATTCCCTAGTTATTAAATAGAGAATAATGGATAGGCAACAGTGTGTTATGGATTTTTTACACACTTGAGGTGTGTGCTGACCCATAAACCTTGAGAGCAAAGTTCTGGAGGTTTATGAGGTCATCACACACCAAGGGTGTGTAAAAAAATCCATAATAACACAGTTGTATATCTTTTATTTTTTATAATTACTGGCTCAGGGAGTGAATGCCAATGGTAGTTAAGCAGTTCTGTCACACGTACACAGATGCACATGCACATGCACAAGCACACTCAAGCACACACACACACACACACACACATATACACACTCACACACTCCCTATGGACATTGTTTCTTTTTTTTTTTAAATGCAGGTGTTGAACCATGCATACGTTACAGTGTAGTAAGTCAGATACATTCCCATTGGTGATCATGCTGGGTCAGACTTGCAGTTTCGTGAACCCAACACACAGCAGGATCGACCAGATATACTGTAGAAATTGTAAAGGCAGGCTCAATCGGATAAATTCTAAACAAAAAAAGAAGAAGAGACTTATCAGAAAGGAAACTATCAGTTGCAGAAAGAGAAGGTATCAAAGCAACAGAGGTGCAGGGCAGACAGAGGGGGAGACCGAGGCACTGTGGGTCACCCTTGAGCAAGGTAATGGAACAGCAATCCTCACAGGGGTGATCTACAGACCTCCAGCACAGGGGGAGGAGATGGATAGGGATCTAATGGATCAAATACAGGAAATGGAGACAAAGGGTGAGGTATTACTGCTGGGGGATTTCAATATTCCAGATTTGGATTGGACAATCCCAACAGCTGCTTCGTCCAGGAATCGAGACACCTTGGATTTCCTACAGGAGGCAGGCCTCGGGCAACTGTTGAGTGATCCCACCAGAGACAAGGTGATTCTGGACCTAGTACTGACCAATACTGACTTAATCAAAGATGTCACAGGTGGAAGATCAGCTGGGATCCAGTGACCACCGCATAGTGTGGTTTAACATGGGGACAGAGACACAGTCTAGTCACACCAAGGCAAGGGTCTTAGATTTTAGGGGGGTGAATTTTGCTAAAATGGAGAGGTGTATCAAGGAGGCTCTGGCAAGGAGGGAGATGGGGGGGGTTGAGGAGCAGTGGAAACACTTGAAGGGAGCCAATGAGGAGGTGACCAACCAATGCATTAGGATAGTAAGCAAAGGCAAGAAAAGGAGGAAACCACTATGGTTCTCTAGAGAGGTGGCAGATAGGGTAAGGGCCAAAAGAACAAGTTTCAGGAAATATAAAGAGACTCAAAGGGAGGAAAACAGAGAGGTGTACCTAAAAAATATAAGGGAAGTGGGGAAGGCTGTTAGCAGTGCAAAGGTGCAGGCAGAGGAAAGATTATCACAGACAGTGAGGGAAGGAGACAAGACTTTATTTAGGTGCATCAGCAAAAGAAGGAAAACCGGGGGAGATTGTAAGGCTCAGAGGGGATACAGGGGAGTGTAAGGAAAGAGACCTGGAGAAGGCAGAAATACTGAACAAATATTTCTGTTCGGTATTCACTGAAGAAGAAGAGGGTCAGGGACCACAGCTGGGTAACAGACAGGTAGGGAAGAGGGAGATAAACGCTACTCCATTCACAGAGGGAATAGTCCTGGAGGAGTTCATAAAACTAAAGGTGGACAAAGCAATGGGACCAGATGACATACACCCGAGGATATTAAGGGAGCTGCAAAGGGAGCTAGCTGCACCTCTGGCAGCCATGTTCATCAACTTACTCAATACAGGAGTGGTCCCAGAAGACAGGAAGAGGGCACATGTAATCTGTTTAGGCAGGGAACTATAGACCAGTCAGCCTCACCTCAGTAGTAGACAAGATCATGGAGGCACTGCTTAAAGAAAGAATAGTGGCATACTTAGAATCCATGGATGCCCAGGATCCAAGACAACATGGATTCACAGCAGGAAGGTTGTGTCAGATGAATCTGATAGATTTTTTTGACTGGGTGATGAAGGAAGTAAATTGGAGGGGGTGGACACCGCCTACCTCAGTTTCAGCAAGGCCTTCAACACCGTCTCACATAAAAGGCTGGTTAACAAAATGGGTAGTCCAGGCATGGGGCAAAAGGTGTTAAACAGGGTTAGTAACTGACTAATGGACAAGAGGCAGAGGGTGGTGGTAAATGGGATCCAATCTAGGGAGAGGGTGGCCAGCAGGGTACCTCAGGGATTAGTCCTGGGGCCAGTCTTATTTAATGTCTTAATCTGTGACATTGTAGAAGGGCTGGAGGGAAAGGTCTGCCTGTTTGCAGATGACACCAAGATCTGCAACAGGGTGGCTATAACAGAGAGGGTGGTGACAATGAGGAAGGACCTGGGAAGACTTGAAAAATGGTCTAAGGTGTGGCAACTGAAGTTCAATTCGAACAAGTGCAAAATAATGCACCTGGGAAGAGGGAACCCTGGGGAGAGCTACAGGACTGGGGGGAAGTTGTTGACTATCACCAAAAAAGAAAGGGACCTGGAGGTTATCATATCAGATGACCTAAAGGTGTCCAAACAGAGTACAAAGGTGGCAGAGAAGGTCAGTGGCATGCTGGGGAGCATAGGCAGAGGTATCACAAGCAGAAGGTGGGAGGTGGTGATACCATTGCACAAAACACTGGTAAGGCCTCACACCTGGAGTACTGTATGCAGTTCTGGAGGCCACACCTTCATAAGGACATTGACAGGTTGAAGGTGGTCCAGAGAAGGGTGACAAAGATGGTACAGGGCTTGCACCAGAAAACATATGAGGAGAGATTAAAGGACCTGAATATGTACTCACTGGAGGAGAGAAGGGACCGGGGTGACATGATAGAAACATTCAAGTACCTTAAGAGCATAAACAAGGTGCAGGGGGGAGACATCTTCCAGTATAGGAAGAGTACAAGAACAAGGGGGCATGATATGAGATTAGAAGGGGGCAAGTTAAGGGGAAATGTGAGGAAGTTTTTCTTCATGGAGAGGGTAGTGGATCCATGGAATAGCCTGCCACAGAAGGTGGTGGGAGTGAGGACAGTGGAGGGATTTAAACATGCCTGGGACAGGCATAAGAGAGCCTTAGAGGTGGGAAGGAAAGGGAAGAGGCCATTGACCAGATAGGGTCAGAAGCCGCATACAAGTGTAGGGCTTACAGGCAGACTTGATGAGCCTAGCAGTCCTTACCTGCTGACAATTTCCATGTTTCTACAATTTCTATGGTGGTGGTAAACAGAGTTCAATCTAAAGAAAGGAGAGTAACCAACATTGTGCCACAGGGTTCAGTACTAGCACCAGTCCTCTTGAATGTCTTTATTAGTGACATTGTAGAGGGACTCAAAGGAAAGGTATGTCTCTTTGCAGGTGACACCAAAATCTGCAATAGGGTTGACACTCTGAGGGGGTGAAGAAGATGAGGAGAGACTTAGCCAAGTTGGAGGAGTACTCAAGAGTGTGGCAGCTCGGATTCAATGCCAAGAAGTGCAAAATCATGCACTTGGGGAACAAAAACCCAGGGAAGGAATATACAATGGGGGGAGGTACTAGCAACAACCAAACTGGAAAGAGACATGGGGTAATCATAACAGATGATCTAAAAGTAGCCAAACAATGTGAGAAGGCAGTGAGGAAAGCTGGGTGGATGATGGGGTGTATAGGAATAGATATCACCAGTAGAAAACAGGAGGTGGTGATGCCGCTGTACAGGCAGATGGTGAGGCCTCATCTGTAGTTCTGCATGCAGTTCTAGAGACTTCATCTCTGAAAGGACATTGACAGAGTGGAGGCAGTCCAGAGAAGGGCAATGAAAATGGTGCAGGGGCTACACCAGAAACTACACAAGGAGAGAGTGAGGGAACTCAATATGTATACACTGGAGGAAAAGAGAGAGAGGGGGGATATGATAGAGACATTCAAATACCTCAAGGGCATCAATAGAGCTCAAGAGGACAGCATTTTTCAGAAAAGAAAATGTGCGAGAACAAGGGGTCACAATATGAGGCTGGAGGGGGGAAGACTCAGGTGAAATGTGAGGAAGTATTTTTTTCACAGAAAGGGTGGTGGATGCATGGAACAGCTTACCTAAGGAGGTTGTGGGGGCAACAATGGCAGGCGAATTCAAGGATACGTAGGACATACTGCAAAAACCTAGTTTTTCAGACAATCCCTGTATCCTTGGTTCTGTGCTAATTATTAGGAAAAATAATAGTATAATAAATCCTGAAGGGATCCCCTTAGATTTAATGCCTTTATGGGGTAATGCTAAATTACTCAGAGGGAAAAGAGGTTACTCAAACGTAAAGTGGTCCAGATGTGGCATTAACAGACTAACTCATTTAGAAGACACAAAGACCAGAATGTTAAAGTATACTCATTTCAAGAACTTAGGGAAAAATATAAAATCCAGAGATATCAATTTCATTATTATTTGCAGTTAAGAGAAAACCGTTATAGCTCTAATATACTGAATAAGGACTTCTATCTGCTAATATCTGAAAATGGAGATCAATTGATACGCACTTCTTCACTAAAAAAGGGGGAAGGAATCTTATACAGAATACTGACTAGTAGTTTAACCTCTACTTGTTTGACCATTAAGGCCAAAAGGAAATGGGAAGAAGAAGAACTGGGTCTCAATATTTCTGATAAGGAATGGGATGCGGCATGGGAAATAGCCAACAAGAACTGCAAGGAACTTCAAGGTAGGTTAATTCAGTTTAAAATTCTGCATGGATATTACCGCAGTCCAGACAAATTGCATGCTA
Source organism: Neoceratodus forsteri (assembly GCA_016271365.2). Lineage (NCBI taxonomy): Eukaryota > Metazoa > Chordata > Ceratodontiformes > Ceratodontidae > Neoceratodus > Neoceratodus forsteri. The sequence continues at coordinate 99,540,740 of CM028132.1, read as the reverse complement.
TGGAATACTTGAGTAGCTCTCACTGTTGGAGATGTCAACATCCTGATGCAGGGCTTGCTCATATGATATGGGAATGTCCAGTGCTTGTCGCCATATGGAAAGACATCCAGTCCATTTGTATCCAGGTAACAAAGCAAACCATTCCTTTATCTCCACTAATTTTTATTTTAGGAATAATCCTGGAATCTTTTAATTTAGATAGATTTCAAGAAACCTGGGTTTTTTACGCAACCCTTAGTATTAAGTGTTTAATACTGCAGAAATGGTCTAGTACCCTTTCCCCTTCTATTAGTGAATGGTATAGTCAGAGGGCATACTTGCATAACAATGAAAGAATATGCTACTCTCTTGTGGACAAATTAGACATTATTTATAAAATTTGGTCACCATTCTGGAACCCAAGTTAGAAGAGTATATGTCTAATATTTGCAGAAAGCTAGTTAAAATATTCAAACCATTTTTATTGTATTAGATGACTATTTCTGGGAAGTTTGATGGTTTCTGGATATCCTCATTGACACTTAATTGGTGATGAAATTACTTACCTTTTTGAACTTTTTAAATTAATTATATGATCAGATGTAGTTTGTATCTCCAATAAGAATTTGTTTATCCTATACTATTACTCTGAATGTTCATATTTGTAAAATGTTTTATAAACTTGTTTAAAATCAATAAAAAATAGTATGGAAAAAAGAATACATGGGACAGGCAGAAGACAAAACTAGGGGAAGGAAGGAGGAGATAGGCTATAGATCAAGTAGGATATGGGCTTTATACAGTGGGTAGGGAAATGGGTAGACTAGGTGGGCTAGGTGGTCCTTATCTGCCGTCAAATTCTATATTTCTATGTAGTGGCTCATCGCAAAGTGACAAACGTCGCTGCCATATTTGCTGAACTGTTCAGCCTGCCCACACACAGAAAAGGAGCCAATAAGGTAGCACGATAAATGTAACTGATGGGAGACTTAAAAGAAAATGCCGTAATAACCAGATAACCTGGTTATTACAGCGTTTGAAACATGCCTCTACACCATGCATTAAAGGTGGTCACCAGTAATTATTACATTTTAACATTAATATTAATATCACCCAGTGTGTAAAGTATATTAATACTTATATTAAAATTACAACTTAGGCTTTTTGCCTTCCTTTCTTTTTATGCTAGGGAAACATGCATCAAAAGCACAATTTAACATACTCACATTTTTTTATTTTTACTTATCGGAATTCTTCTATATTTTTTCTGTTAGCAAAGCTTACCAGTATCAGATCTGGTCTCTGTATGACTCACAGCGTTCATATAATTTTGCAAGTACCTGATGGCTGTACAGCTGCTGTTTACATACAGGAGATCAACCAGAGTCTGGAGTCTCTTCTCGTGCTACCATGGTGACACACTTGATGTTATGCACATGGTCTCATGTGCCCAAGTGCAGTGCATGCTTGGCTGAGTGCCTGACCCTCTGTATGGTAGCATGTAGTAGTAGAGAATGTACCTAGGTGTCTCAGTATTTATGGGAAAAAAAGTGAAAACTTGTCATTTTATTGTAGCTCCCAAACTATAAGGACTTCCTCTGCATGAGCAGTCTTCAGATGGGAGGGGGGGTTCTTTGTAATATTTAAATAGTTATATGGATTAAAGATTTTTAGAGATTTTTACCCAGTACTATTGTATTTCTTACTCTCAGTCTTACAGTGATGAAAACAATGATCTTTCTGACACAGAATTTATTGCCAGTATGGTAAGGGGAATATGTTTGATATTTCACTGTGTGTATTTAGGCATTGGGTTTACACTTAAAAAAAACTTTTATTTTATGGAAAAAAGATCATTTATTTTTATACTGTCCACATAGGTAGAGGGTGGGAAGGAACAGGGAGAAAAGAATGGCCTAATCAGTGACTTATATTGACTCCTGTGAAAGCCCTTATTTTAGTTTGATGGTTATATGATGTTAAGAAATGTATCAACTGCACTACCCATTTACAGAATTGTTAACCAATCTATGCATTCATTTAGTCCATATATTGGATTTGTGGTCTGAAAAAGATCTATATAAAAGATCTCTCTTGTCAGCATTTTTTTTGTCAAAATCTCCCACTCTGTTGTCCTTTTTACATTTGCTGCAACAAACATTTTGTTACAATGAATGACATTTTCAGGGGTATGTCTGCCGAGCCAATTCCAGCCAAAACTCCAAGGGGCGCGACAGTCCAGAACAATGACCAGACAATCCAGTGGTGACAGTACTCACTGCTTGATAGGCAGAAACTTTGCCTACTCGAAAAAACTCAGCCACTCCTATCAGACAGCAGCTGGTTGCTTTCATTTACATGATGCATGCCCAGCAACCAGCTGTGTGGTGTCCCAATTTTGGAGCAGAGCGACAACTCACTGAATTCTAGTCAGAATTTTGACACAAAGCATTCCTTTTAGGTGTCATTTCAATTGAGCGTGGACTATTAAGCATGCATCAATTCGGCACTGTCATTTAGCAGCCCTCAATTCAGCGACTTGCCACTTCAATGCATGCATCAGTTTTCTGTGTCTGCTAACCACAAACACATCAGTTTAAAGGCAGACTTGTAATAACATGACATAACATAACATAACATAACATAACATAACATAACATAGCATAGCATAGCATAACATAACATAACATGACATGACATAACATAGTAGTATATGTGTTTATGTTAGGATCCATACTGCTTGCCTTTGATACCCCTGTTTCCACCTCGCCTTTGTACATGTCTCTCACTCCCTAGTTGCAACCCTCTTACAGGCTCTAGCATATTATTCTTATTATTAATACCTTCCTTTGTCATACATGCATCTGGATCTGCAGTCTCAGGACTTATGTTCCGAGCAACATTTTCTAGCACAGCACTTTCCACCACAGCCTCCAAGTCTATTTGGTTGATCACAAGCAACATGCTTTGTGAAAGATTAGTATCCTCTGTGTCAGTAGACTCTCCCTCCTGTGACTCAGAGGCAAGCAGGTCAGGGCAGCACAGTCTCGTCTTCCCCTAGTAGCCCAGATGCCATTTTGCCTCCTCCAGTACTCTTCTGGCTGCAGACCATCAGATCCTAATCAAAGTCTACTACCCAAATGCCTGCCTCTTCTTTTTTCCAGTCCGTATTCTTGAGCGTCAAAGCTGGGGCCAGCACTGTCACTCCTTGAACAAATGTGCACAGCATTAGTTTTCTTATACAGAGTCTCTTGCTGTTAAACAGCCAAACACTGTTGAATGTCACTTTTCTTTTTGTATCCCTCTTGACTCTGGAGGCACAGGAATGACAAGTAGGTAGAAGAACATGATAAAAGATGACTCCCTCACAAACTGCTGAACTGTAACCTCGCTCGCTTTCTCTTACGAAATCCCAGAAACCTGGCTGACAACATGAACACAAATAAACCTTTACATCTGCATAAACCTAAAATATTACTCACATTAAAATATCGGTATCATTTTTTGTTTAATAACCCTGTCATTTCCTGGTGTTCTCTCCATGCTCCCAATGCTTTACCCAACTTCATACTTTCTACAGTTCTTCTAACCCACACTTTGTTCATCTCATTACAGTCTCTGAACATTGCTACTACTGAAACATTATTTTTTTATAACTAAAGAAAACTAAATAAAGTTGCAAACCACAAGTGCTGCAACACAGTTTGGCAACATAATATCAGGTGCACATTTAATCCACTGCAGTCGCTAAGCACCGCCACCATATTTTATCAAAATTTTTCAGAAGTGGCTTGCTGAACTAATCAGTGGCTACATCATAACATCAATGAAGCAGTCATTCACTATTTCCTCAAGAACAGCCCTAAACCATTAATTGGACAGGATGGTATTGATTATAGATGACTTAAAATGGGAATAAAAGTTTTGGCCATTCCCCTTGCCTCAATATTTAATTATTCACTATGTCATAATGTTTTTCCCCAGATCTGGAAATTAGCACTCATCAAACCCATTCACAAATCCGGTAGTAATTAGGCTTGCCATTAAAAGGTAGGCTGGCTTGTCCTGGGCCCCAGCCAAAGATAATAGATTAAGGGGGGGGAGGTTAGGGAAAGGGTGGAGGTTGCAGGGGCAAGGGGAGGTGCCATGACATCATTGAAGGGTTATATGACCAGGCTGTGGAGCTCGCTGGCCATTGCCCATGAGGAGGGGCCAGTGGGGGTCCTAAACACAGGCCATGAGGGGTATTTAAGGGCATGCAACCCTTGGTTAGCCCTCTTTTCTTGCTGTAAATTTCCCATCAAAGATATACAGCACATTCACTGGCATTTCCTAAGGTAAGGCACAACAGGTGCACACCCATGTGTGACAGTAGTAATTTGTTTGAGCTAAGCAGAAGGGCATGCGGTGAAATGATTTAATGCATTTGAAAGTCTGGTGACAATATTGTTGGGATGGCTAGGCTAGCCTGTGGTTATAGTTTTATATGGCATTGCAGCAAGGAGGGCTATGTTGGGCCCAGATAGGAAGGTTGAGGTGAGGCATGCGGTGCCAAGCCTGCAGTGGTTCAGGAATGGAGCGGAGGTTTTGTGTGTGAAACAAAGCTGTGCTTTGGCTAAGGGCCTGACCATGAGGTAATGAAAAAAAAAAAGGACAGAAGAATTAGTGAGCTGCATGGTGTGGGGAGCTCCCAGGAGAGCGAGGAGGCTTTGGGCTTCAGCTAAAGAATGGGGTCAGGTGGTTGTTCTATGACGGAGTTGTCCAGCTGCTGGTAGAGACTTGGGGAAAGCACTGTGGTGGGGGAAGCATGGCGGGCTGTACAGCAGCAGGATTAGCCACTCCTGCCTAGGGCCCTGCAAGGCAGTGCATTTTAAGAGCTCTGTTCGAAGGGTGTGTGGAACCGAGAGCGGACAGTGGGCGAGAGGCACTGGGCCCAGCAGTACTAACAGAGCCAGTGAGGCCTACTGTGCCACTGAGGCCTTCCGCGTGGTCACAGACACCATTTTCGGAGGAGGGGTACATGTGCTGGAGTGCTAGCAGGATGCGGGTGGTCAGGCCCAAGACGGGCAGTGTGCAGGGCAGCATGGAGACCAATAGGGAGGCTTAGAAGGACAGAAGGGCTGGAGAGGCCCACTGCATGTATCAACTGCCACGTAGGGGCAAGGGGTCCGTGCGGAGTGCACTTGTAGTGTGTAGACAGGCCCACGGCAAGCGGGGGCTGCACATGGGGTCTGTACTGTGATTTTTGGCAGGAACAGAGGGCAGCCAAAAGGAAATAAAAAAGAAAAAGGAAAAATAATTAAAAAAAGCACCATGTGGAGTGGGGTAATGATATGGGGGGGTGCCTAAGGGCGTGCAGCAGTGTGGTGGGGGGTGCAGGGTGGGTACATAATGGCAGAGAGCAGCCAAGGAGAAGCAATTGTGATGCTCAGCATCCAGCGGAGGATCAGTCGGGGGACCGGTGGTATGCTTGTGGCCTTCAGCTAGGAGATGGCCTAGCGAGTCAAGCATGGTAAGCGGCAGGGGCAGGGACAGGCATGGACCAGGGCAGACAGCCAAGGTTGTGGAGGCAGACCATAGAGAAGGAAGCAAAGGAAAGGTGGTTGGCCTGCTGCATCGGGAGGCCCAGCCATGTGGCACAGCTGCCATTTTGGGGAAGGCTGCAACCAGGCTGGAGGAGGGCGGTGTAAAACGGAAGGATGATTAGGAGGTGCAGAGGAGGCATTTCATGGAGTCCAACTGCGTGTGCACGGGCGGGCGTTGCAAGCGCTCACTGACAAGGGGCAATGGAGGACTGACTTTGATCAGTCTGGCAGGGCTGGGGGAGACATGGTAGGGCACTTAAGCCATAGGCATTATGGGGGAATCCACATTAAAATAATATAATGAATATAATAAATGAAAAGGGGGATAGGGCCTGGTTAAAAAAAAAACATTATGTGGGTGTTTTTTCTGTTGGTGTCCATTGCAAGCCAGGTGAGAGGCCTTGCAGCAACAAACTTATCTTCTCATAACCTTGGAGGGGGCACCAGCACAGGGCAGGCTGCACCAGGGGAGGATTTGCTGTGGTTCCCTAGGCCAGGAAGGTATTGGAAGGAAAGGGGATGAATTGTGGGCCAAATAGCTGTAGTGTAGTGAGGTATTTCACATGTGTTTTGTTATGCAGCCTAGACGGAGGATATGGCACCAAAAAGAGCCCCAACATTCAGTGCTACCATGCTGGCAGAAGCTGCAAGGCTGATGATGCAGATGACAGAGTTGATGGAAGTGGCAAAAAAGAGGGAGGCTGAGGAGGAGGCTCAGAGGAAGCAGAAAGAGTGAGATGAGTGGGCCGGCACTGGAAGAGGCAGCAAAAGACCAAAGGGGGGGGACCCAGCCCCCCAGCAGCACCAAAGATGGGAGGTGAACCAGACCGGGCACCGGCAGGGCCACAACAGGATGGGGGTAAGGAGGAGGTGGACATGAACAACGAGGCAGATTTATAAGAATATATTGAAGAATTGTTGGGAGATATGGGGGAAGGAGGGGTGTCAAAGATGGAGAGAGCCTTGCAGGCTATCAAGGAGGTCTGAAAAGGGGGCAAGGTGGTGGCAGGCACAGCGGGGGGGTGCAGAAGATATATTATGGCCCACTGGGTTTCACACTGGATGACCACATGCCAGCATGAATAAAAGAAAAAATATAGAAAGGGTAGTACGTTGATATCTTTGGTGGATGAGGGGACAGCCAAAGATATGAGCAGAAGGAATCGTTAGGAAAGTCAGAGATGGCAGTGGCACTGGCAGTGGTGGGGCACATGTCGGAATAGGCCAGGTTCAAAGGGAAAAGCATCGACATAAGGCAGGTGGGTTTTCTGGTCTATAGCGCATTGGTGCTGGAGAAGCAGCCTGACCTGGCAGTCCCATTGCTGACTTATATGGCAATCATCAGGGATGCATACCGGGATAAGCTAGTGTTCGGATGGCTCAAGTACAACGAGGCATTTCGGAGGCGGATGGCAGTGAAAGGTGATCTGAGATGGGGCTGTACCCATGCCGAGTTGTGGGTCTGGATGTTGTTGAGACCGGTGGTAGGGCAAGGAATGAAGCAGGGGGGAAAAAGGGGGTTCAGGCTCATAGTACCAAGGCCTGCTGGGCCTTCAACAGGGCCTCGTGTAACTGGCCTAGCTGTAAATTTAAGCACATCTGGGGTGGAGATTGCTGGGGCAAGGGGAGGTGCCATGACATCATCAAAGGGTCATATGACCAGGCTGTGGAGCTCGCTGGCCATTGGCCGTGGGGGTGGGACCAGTGGGGGTCCTAAACAAAGGCCATGAGGGATATTTAAGGGCATGTGATCATTGGCTAGCCCTCTTTTCTTGCTGTAAAATTCCCACCCACCCTCTCTGCAAGAAATAGAGGGGGAAAAGCAATGGAACAGGCACAGGAAGGAAGAGGCACAAGGAAAGAGGTGACCTCAGAGGGGGCCCGGCATGGATCCAGTGGGGCCGCAAGGGGCAGTTGGTGGCCAGGGGACTAGGTGGAGTCCTGCTGGAGGGTTGGTAGATAAGAAGGGAGATAGTGCATGAGGGAGGGAAAGAGAGGAAGGGGTTTGTTGGGAGCAAGGGAAAAGGGGCAGGTAGAGGGGTGGGTACCATGAGCTTGGGACAAAGGAACCCAGGCATGGGAGTAAGGGGAAGGATATAGAACTAGGGGTGGATCACTGTGTCCACACCTGGTGAGGGGGGAGTGGTCTTGGTAACGTGGTACCCGATTGTGGTGAGTGGAAAGGGGGGGCTGGATCACGGTGTCTGGAACCCGAGAAGCATGACAAAATGAAGAGAGCAGGACAAAGATCCACAAGAAAGAAGGCAGGACTGTTATGTTCTGAAAAGTAATATGAGACTGCTATGTCCAAAGTTGTAAATGCAGAGTGCTGAAATTATGATAGTTGGGATGTAATAATGACTATATAATTGTGCCTTTTTGGTATAATAAATGCTGCCAGTGAGCATCCAAAAGTGGTAAAGCTTTGGCCTGAGTTATTTCTGGATGGTGATTCGGGGATAAGAATATTGTTTCTAATTATTGACCAATTTCATTACTGTCACCGCATCAAAGATTCTTGAAAGAGTAGTTTTTGATCAAATACAGGTTTTATTGTCAAGTTATGATCTACTGTCAAATTGTCAACATGGTTTCAGAAAATCTTATAATACTGAGACCGCCTTGGTGGGGTTTTTGAACTGCATATGGAGCTCTCTTGATTTGGGATGCTCCATTGCTGCAATTTTCATAGACCTCACCAAGGCTTTTGATTTGGCTGATCATGCTTTTCTGTTGAGGGCCTTAAATGAAGTTTATCTCTCCAAGGATGTAATCACATGGATAGGTGGTTATCTCAAAAATAGGGAGCATTAAACAATTATCAGTCATTCTAGTTCTGATTCTCATCAGATATCTTGTGGGGTACCACAAGGTTCAATATTGGGCCCACTTTTGTTTTCCCTTTTTGTGAATGCTGCCCCCTCTACCATTGTAGGGTCTAGTTTTATCATGTACGCTGATGATGCAGTAATTTTTTCAGAAGGAATTACACCAGATCAAGCATTACTTAAAGTCTAGCAGGATTTTGAAAATTTTCAAATGTGGTTGTCTTCTCGGCATTTGGTTTTGAATTCAGGGAAAACCAAATGTATGGTTTTTACTGGTCCCAGGAAACACAGGGATATAAATGTTCAGATTATTGATTTAGTGGGGAACCAAACTGAACCAGTAGATAGTTTTGATTACCTGGGGGTGACTTTAGATTCCCAAATTTCATTTGATCTGCAGGTAGCTAAGACTATTAAAAAAATTCATCAGAGAATCGGAATGTTATTCAGGATTAAATCCTTTCTTACTCCTGAATCCCGTAGACTTCTTGGCCACAGTCTTTAATTAAGTGCTTTTGACTATGGTCTCTTGATCTTCACTGGAACAAATGACAAAATGCTGCAGAAACTACAGGTAACCTAAAATAGTATATTACGTTTTAGGACTGGTCTTCCAGTAAGAACTCACCATTGTGTGTTGTTAAAAGAAGCAAATTATCCCTCCTTTTTAGATAAGATAAAGTTGAAACTTGGAGTTTTTGTGTACAAAAGAACACAGGGTATAGTCCCTCAGGTGATTCAGGATCTTATTCCCCTCCAGCAGAGTTATATTGAAACTAGGTTTCAGTTAAAGGGCTTATTTAGAATTACTCTTTATAAACAAACTATTGGTCAGAGGTCAGTAATATATACTGTAGGTCGATAACATTTTTCAATGGTATCCCAACTGAAATTATTAATGTTAAGACGGTTCGAATGTTTACAAATGGGCGTGTTAAATGGCTGAATAGTCTGAATGATTGTAATTGTTATTCCTAACAAAACATTGCACTTTATATTGTACATTTTATGTCTTGATATTGTTATTTGTGTCTGTATTAATTTTCTGTAGTTTATTTCTTAACTTGTCACATGTGAAAATGGGCAGTTTGCTCATCTTGCTAACAGGTAAAAAAAATTAAAATGAAATGAAAATGAAATGCATCGTCCTGACAGAGCATCTATAGTAACCACCAGATAAAGGCACACTGAGACAGGATTATCACAAAACAAACCCACACAAATACATACACAGTGTTCTTCCTTATTGCATAAATTGAAATGCGGTGGGTACCTTTTAAAATTAGGAGCCAGTTTTCATTCATTCATGAATGAGTGCGAGTGTTAGATAACTAACGCTGTTACTGTAGCTCACCGGCACTGAAAAGTGAAGCAGTCCCATCAGTGTTACACCTCTGTATCCAGTCTTGCACTCAGACATCGGGTTGCATTATATTACTAAAGTTAATTTAAAAAGTTAGCATTGTTTATGGCAAACAACTGTTGGCATAGGTCAGTACTGGCGAGCAGCAGTAACACCGTTAGTTATCTAAAGCTCACACTCATTCATGAGTGAATGAAAACTATGTCCTAATCCCAGAAGGTACCCACTGCACTGCTGGTACAGCCCTTGAATACTTGTCAAACGTGCAGAGACAAAACACATTAACAGTGAAGCCACCAAGGAGCAATGACCTGATGACCTGATGAATACATTTAATTTCATTACCATGTACAGTGCCATAGCAAAGGAGGTCCAGAATATTCTTGAAAACAATTGAGACATATCAGCAACAGAATCCAACTGAAAGATGTAGTAGGTGGGAAACAATATTTTATACATCTCTGAAAAACATTAGAGAAACAGTGGTGTCTAGTGGTGTCTGTTTACCTAACACAGTTGAATGACCCATCTCCTGATAACCCCCAACCCCAAATACCTTTTTGTGTGGTGAACAAAAACAAAAGTCTATTTGTTTGTAAGACAAAAGTTTGCAGAAATCCTTGTGCAGGGAGAAAGGTCACAATCTGAGATTTCCTCAACTTCAAAACACAAAGGGTCCGATTTACAAAGGTTGGTGCAGCTTTTGGACTTTTACTGTCATGTGCCCAAATATATCATGTTTCCATTGTATCTATGACATTTAAATATCTATTCTCAGTCTTTTTTGTTCCCACTTCCTCCTTGTGGCGCAGACAGTAGGCTAACTCCTTGTTAGCATGTGATTGCCCCGGGGCCAAGAGCAAGCCTACCTACTCAACTTTATTTTAGGGACTTTATATCTTTTTCAATTAACATTTTGTTTGTTGTCTGTTTTGTATTTATAGAACAAAGTGACAAAAATGGAGGTTTCTGTACTAGTAAGCTACAAGGAAGTCAACGTTCTTTGTAACAGCTATAACTTACTTTAAACTCTTTTTTCATTTCTGTTTCAAAACCAGACCTCTTACTGTGTGTATTTTCATTGGAAATCTCCAACATTGGGTTGTCTTTTGATTAAAACCTTTTTCAAATGTATTGCTCATCTCGCTACACATCTCTGCCACACACACCATGCAAGTAAACGTTCGGCATTGACAAATGCTTGTTTACTTTTTCAATGCCAAAAAATCAAAATGTTGGCAACTGATGTGTCTGTTCTACAAAGTGTGTCTGGCTAAAGGTGATGTCATATCTTGTCTCCTTATACAGCCTCAGTGCTCCCCACCCAAATTTGTAATTGTCTAGTAATTTTTCCTATAGATCTGTTCACAGGGGCATGTGATGGCATATATAACCCCACTGGTCTGACACAATAAATTCTTTGATTTCAATTACCTCCTCTATCTACTGTATATACATTTCAGATTTTTTTTTATTCTGTATGTATTATGCGTCTGCTACATGGGTAGTTTACTTGATAAAACAAAAGTGATGTCTCTGGTTCTAGGTGTTTTATGGTCTGTATGAGTAAATTTATCTTCAGTAGATTTTATCTTCTCTGGAACTACTAAGGGTCGATTAGTGAAGGCTTTTTCTCCACATGGGTAGATTTCAAGACATGCCTTTTTTTTACTATTCCCTTGATGTTATAAAGGGTGTTATGGAAAATTTTATAGTCAATTGGCTCAATTCCAGAAGGTGCTTGTGCCAAACTCAAAGTGCAGCATAGCTGGGGACTGCGTCTGGTGCAGGTGTGGCAACCACAAAATGTGCTATTCCAGAAAGTTTGCCACTTGCAGCAAATGATCTGGAATAGCCACAGATTGCAGCCCTGCACCAGAAGGAGTGGCATAAAGGGTTGCATAGTTGCAAGTCTGCGACACAGCCATGGACTAGGTTGCAGGGGCCAGCCCTTGTGAACCAAGGACACCAAACATGGCAACTGGGCTTATACTAGGGAGCTGATGCATGGCTGTGGCCATGGCAGGTGCCATCATGATGATGTGCCCCAGGAAAGGTTGGGCAGCTGCATTCCAGTGCAGGATGATACCCTGCCATGGCAGGCACCTGGTAACCCCCCCATCCCTGATATGGGCAGAGCACAGTTGTTTGTTTCTTAGGCCCCCCCAAAGCTGGCATCATGCCTCCAATACCCCCCCAAGTAGCAGAAACCCATCTCAGTCTTGAACTGTCCCCAATGTCCCACCCATGCCAAAGCAAATGAAAGTGCCAAACTTGGTTGTCTAGTGGCCCACCACCCTCAGCATTCCACCAAGTGTCCAACCACCCCACCTCTGCCATTCCTGATATGAAGCTGTGACTGGCACAGCCCTCCACACACCACCATGGCCAGCCACAGACTGCGATCTCAAGGTCTACATCAGCCTACTGTTCACTTATGCAGTCTGTGTGAATGCAGTCTGCAGCTGGCCGTGGTGGTGTGAGGAGGGCTGCGCCAGTCACAGCTGCCTGTTGGGGATGGGGAAGTGGGGTAATTGGGCAGTGGATGTCAGAGTGTGGAGGGCAGGGGGCCACTACACCACCAATGATCTGGGAAACCAATGGGGAGATATGATTTACTGTCTGGGTACAGGAGTGCCCATTGAGTAGTTTGCCAGTACAAGCTGATGCCAAAACACTCTGTGGCAAATGCTGGGGGTAGATTGCCACCTCCCTTCCATGCCCTCATGACATGTACTGCCCTGATGCACCCCTACTGCCCTGTCCCACCTCACCCCATTGGCGCAAGTCAGTTAGACCACTTCCTGGCTGGTCTAACTGTCGGCACCTCTTACGTAAATGGTGGGGCTTCTAAAATCCACCAAAAAAGGGATGCAGCAACCCCACCATGGTGCAAGCCCACTTGCAACTTGCCACACTGGGTTGTTGGACACAACCCTGGAGAAAGTGGACTTCAATGCAGCTGTGTCTGGAACAGATGCAGACCATGTTATAAAATCGTGTTTGATGAAAGTTGTGATGCAAACCACAACTTGCGTCAAACACCTTTGATGCAAGTTCCTTGTTTCTGTTGTACACGACTAAAAATTGGACACAGTACTACCCTATTGGCTAGTTCATCTCTAGTTGTTTGTCCTGTTCTGAATAATTCTTCACTATCTTTATTTTTAGCTCTCTCCATTGCTTTCCTTATTGTGTCCTGTGAGTTGTCCCTTTCTTGGAACCTCTTTTCGATATATTTTACTACTAGTTTATAATCAGAGTCCTCACTGGAGTTCTTCTTTGCACTCAAAAACTGACTATAAGTTATTGAATTTATTAGATTCTTGTGATGAAAAATTCAACCTGTAATATTACATTTCTGTCAGTCTCTTTTCTATGTAATTTGGTGCATAAGTTCCCCCTTTCATAAAAATGCAAAGGTCCAAGAAAGGTATTTGCTCTGTGCTGTGATTTTTTTACAAAAATCAAATGGCCAGTTCTTGAATTCAAATACACATGAAAATTGTTCAATTCAGCTTCTGTGCCTAACCAGATAACAAATATGTCATCTATAAACTGTCTCCATAGCACCACCTTGTTTTCAAAGGGTTATTTGCACCTACTGTATGAATCATCTTTCCAAATTGTCCATATACAAATTAGTGTAAGATGGGGCCATACTAGATCCCATCGTTGTTCCTCTGACTTCTACAAAAATATCATTTTCAAATCTAAAATAGTTTTGTGATAAGACTAACTCTGTGAGATGTATTAAGAATTCATTTGGGAGGCGTAGTCTCCTGCCTATTTGTTCCCAATGCTTCCCTTAAAGACTCACAACCTAAGTTATGGGAAATAGAGGTGCACAGATCGTTTATATCCCAAGTGTTTAAAATGCAATTTTCCAGGTCTTTCATTGTCTGATTAATGTTATCCAAAATATTAATCATATGCGTACTGCTCCTTAAGTATGAACCTCTTGTCTCTACTACATTCTTAATATGATGGACTACAAAAATAGAAAGTGGTTCCAGTATGGGATTGATCCCTGACACAATAGGTCTGCTTTGTGGATTTACAGGATTTTTGGGGGAGTGTATAAAACACAGAGGTAGAGAGTGTTTTTCTTACTGATGCCTCCTTTTCCCATTCTGTTATCCTCTCCATCTCAAGTACCCTGTCCAGAACTCCAACAATTAAATCCTCATTTTGAGTTCTTGGGTCTCAATCTAGTTAAGGTACAGTAGTTAATGTTGTAATTCAATAAAAGTAGTTAATGTTGTCATTCAATAACTGTCTACATTAATCTTTAAAAGTCTCATAGTCCTGAATGACAATTGCACCACCTTTATCAGCACATTTGATAGTTATATTATGGTCATTTTCCAGGCTTCTTAGTGCACAATTTCAGCAGCAGATTGACTGTTGTTCTTCAGTTCATAGTTCTCTCTTTTATAAGTGTCCTTATTCACTAATGTAATATGGGTCTCTAATATAATAAATGGTATAATACCTGATGACAACTACATAGACTTAAATTTTAATTTTTACTCAAAATTCTTTTCCATTTCAGTGTGTCCTCATTAGCTTGTAGCTGTCATCTCCCCTGCGACATCTATCCCTTCTACTTGCATTTCTCCATCTCTCTTATTGTTCCATCTCTCCTTACTTCTCCTTGTCCCTCATGCTTGTTATTCCCAGTGAATGCCTGCTTTCCTCTCAGTTCCTACTATCAACCAGTTCCTACTGTCAACCAATGCACTTCCTTGCAATTCAGTGTTAATTATGTTTCTGCTCTTGTCTCAAGTTTATAGAATCCCCTGTTTGGTGACCCATTAATATAAAGTATTGTATTACATTTAACATGATTCTCCTGCCTGTAATTGTCTTACTTGTTGGCTATATTGTAACTGTGTCTTCCCAGGACCACCTTGCAAATGAGATGTCTTAATGGTTCTTTCCTAGTTAAATAAACATTAATTGATTGATTGATTATGTGGATGATTGTCAAAATGGTTTCTAAGACTCAGTTTTCTACTAAAAAAAAGTTTAAGTCTTGCTTTATTTTGAATTTGTTAATTTTTTTCCCCTTGGGGGCAAAATGATAAACCTATACTGAGCACCATTTTTTCTGTGTCTGTTAATTCCCTTTGTGAGAAATTAAAGACTAAGTTTTGGATTGAGACCTTGTTGTGACATTTGTTTGTAGTGAGTCCTTTGTTTTGCCATCTTTTTTCTTTCCTGATCGTTCTGTAACATCTTCTGGTCTCCCTTGTCCTCTGCCTCCTTCCCCTAGGTTAGAACCATCTCTTTGCTGGCATCCCTTACTATATTGGTATCCTTGTTTGTTCCTCTAGCTGTACGGTCTTCTCCAACAGTATCCCTGTCTTCCTAAAAAAGGCATGCCTGCTTTCTGTTGCACCTGTTCTATTTATATATCTAAAATCTGTCTGAGATATTTTCTTATTTTTAAACCATGAATAGGCCTTGTTGTCATGATAATTATTAAGGTCACTGTTAAAATTTGTGGATTTTGGTAGCCCTTATCTCATTTTCAAATTATTCAACATGCTTATTTACTTTACACAAAAAGTTGTCATATTCTTTAATAGAAATGTTATGTTTAACTCCTTTTTCTGTATTCTGTATTTCTGTGTCTAACCTTTGAAATTAATTTATTATTGCTTCTGCTAAGCTCAGCATGAAATCCTTAGAGTATTTGTTTTGGGGCACATCCCATTTAGTCTCTAATTCCTGATTACTAAAACCCAAATTTGGTTCCAAATGAATCCTTAATCCCCTCAGGATTGTTTTTTTTTTGTTTGTTTTAAGAATTCAGTTAATGTAAGGGCATGCACTCTAGCTTTAATTGTTTCTGATTCTGAAATCCATACTCATTAGTTATAGATTTAGATGTAGTTGGCCCTGTAAACTGCCTTTTAGCTTTAAAATTCTGTAAAATATGTTGTTCGTCTGATTCAGAGATAATCAGAGGGATAGACTTATTCTCTGTTATTTTATAAAACTCTTCAACTGGCTCATGACAAAATGCTTCCTGTATTACCTATTATATAAATTGTTACCTTTTCCAGGATTCTTAAAGGTGGCAAAAGATATTTTAGAAAACAATACTTTAGTCCGTACAAAAAAGTCTGTAACCAAAAGTCCTTAAGGAAAAAAACACTGGCTCATAAGAGTATGCTTGCAATAGGGAAGAGAGGATATCTCTGACTATCCCTAAAGTTAAAATATGCTTTGGCAGAGCCTTAATAAGCTTCACTCTTCCTACTCTCTGGAATAAGATCCAGAAAACCTTAAGGCTCGCTACCCCTGTCATGTTCTCCCTCTTCAAATCCTTGTTCCTGCAGACCTTCTCCAAGGTCTGTCATTGTTTCAAGTCAAGATCTTAACATCACAATTTGTTACTGCTTTAAATTCTGGACATAAACATCAACCATTGCCTGAGACATCATTTGAGTCCTCCCTTCTGTCATTGTCCAAATCAAGGTTCCAACATCGCAATCTGTCTTTGCTTCAAATATTGGACTTAAACCCCAACCTTTGCCTGTGGCATCTGTTGTGTTCTCCCTTCAAACAGTCCTTCCTCCCTAGACCATCATGTCCAACCCTCTCCTATCTCAGCTGACCTTCCCTCCCCACTCCCTATACTCCCCTCCCCACCCCACTTGCCAGGCCATGCCTACATTACTTATCAAAGGACTCTTACATCTCAATCTTCTTTGCACTTTGACGTTAAAGGAACTGCCACTCCTGGCACTATGACTCCTCCAATGATGTTTACTGTACAAACTTTAGTTCATTACCTTACATCCATATATCTGCATCCATGCAATTGTATTTAAATGACACTGCCTCCTGTTGAACCTATTGCTATGTTCCAGTGCAAGTATCTTGTTACATGAAATGGTTATATGTTATTATGTTGTTATTATTACTATGTAATTGGTGTGTACGCTCACTGAACCTGTGATGTCTTAACCCTGTTGGTAATTGTTTTGCCCCAGGTCCAGCTTGTAAATGAGCTTGTCACAATGATGTTCCACCTGGCAAAATAAAGATTTTGATTGATTGATAAGTCATAGATCACCTAGGGTCAGCGGTATTGCATTAGATAGGGAAAAGGGACAGACTAGATGGGCTACATGGTCCTTATCTTCCATCACCTTCTATGTTTCTATGTTTCTTCAAGTCAGATGCACTCTTCTGAGGTCGTAACTGTCCTACATGCTGCTCTCCCATCAGAATAAATGGAATTCAGAAGTTAAATGTTCATTCTGTGTTGGCCTCTGGTTAAAGCACTAGTCAAGTACCTCTTATGCAGAAAAAACAGTATCTGGATTGGTCAACCTCAGCAAACAAAAAAAAATACATGTATCAGTAGGGGAGGCCCAGAACCAATGAAAGCTCTTAAAACTTCAAGAACAGATAGGAATAACTGGCCTACTCACTAAAACCATATTACTTAGTGCTTATTTTATTTGTCTAGTAGCACCCAGATTATATTTGAAGGCTCCTACATTTCAGGGCAATAATACTCCTGCATCATGGAATCTGGTACTGCTCTAAAAATCATTATAAAACATTTTACAAAAATTCCAGAGAAAATGTTGCACTTACTTACATTAACTTAGGCAAATCACTAATTTGAGTAGATTTTTTTTTCAGCCACCAAGGATTTTTTATTCTGTAGATAGATAGATAGATAGATAGATAGATAGATAGATAGATAGATAGATAGATAGATAGACAGACAGACAGACAGACAGACAGACTGGCTGGATTGGAAGGACGCATGAACTACGCACTTCGGAGCCTGTGGAGGAGACTTCGAAAGCAGGATTACACAGCATGTTTTATTTTATAACAGGTATATACTGTTGTCTGAGCGTGTAATCTTCCCAGTAGACCTTATTGTTTATCCGTCCTGGTTGGTGGGCTCCCATCTTTCTCTGTTTTGCCCACAGGTTTTTTTTTCTGCAGCGAGAGGAGTAAAGGTGCTCTAAACCCTTAAAACTGCCCTAAGGTGTTCTCCACTATATCTACATAACAGAGACATCAGTCAGATGATGACTGAGGAATAAGCATTATGCCTACCAACTCATAAAGGAAAGTTTTCCAGTTGAAGAGTTCTTATTTTTTACTTTTTAAAATGCTTTTTTTGCCTCGCTCCAGAGTTTCTTATTTTATTTTATTTTAAGTTTGTATATTATATTATATTGTTGTTACACATATACTGTTTTATTTTATTTTTTCTTCCTTTTTCTTATAGGATTGTATTTTTCTTTAAAATAGTAAGAAAGAGATTTTTCAGTTTCACGCGCTTTAGTCACATGATATGCTAACATAAAGAGACGCATGGCAGCCAGGTGAACATGTCACGTTTCGTGTTTCCGAGATAACAGCATTCCTGTTCACACGGCTGCTCTTTCTGGATACTCCAGCGCTTAGATTTATTAAACTAGCTCTTTTGAATACTAAAAGTAAGTTAAAAAGCATCTGATATTTATGAAGAACTGTGCTGTTTTTATAATATAAAATTAGATGAATCCAGCTAGCGTTTTAGTGTTTTAGCGTTTTAGCATTTGTTTTTTAAGGAAGCTATATGACAGTTTTTAAGATTTGTACCTCTAATCGCTGCTTAAATAACAACAGCCTTTGTTTTATTTAGTGTCTTTTATAAAAAGAACTCTGCAAGTGCTTATACTGAGGCTGAACCAGAGTGGGAACAACAGAAGCGAATTTATCATCAGGCTGAATCAACTCTGCTTCTGGTGCTTAAACTCTACTTGGGCACTGTTCCTGATACTTTATTTTTTAATGTGAACAAAGATGAAATTGATGGAGCATCAGATCTAGTGTGTGAGTTACAACTACGTAACAACGCAATACTAGAGCATTTGAAGACGCCATTTAGCGGACTCCTGTTTGGTATTCTGAATCTGTGTTAGTTATTGCACAAACTGAGCATTTGAAAGACACCTCCGAACAGATTTTTGTTTGGTATCCTGTTTTGAGCATCTGAAAAACACCATTTAGTGGTTTCCTGTTTGATAATCTAATTCCGTGTCAGCTGTTCCACAAACTAAGCGTTTGAAACACGCTATTTAACGGACCTTCATCTGGTATCCTGCTCCTTTCCCAATTAATGCTAAACTTGGTCGTAGGGAGTATTTCACATGACTAGTGGAGAAGTATCCACTGAAGCTGAGATTTTGGAGATTTGGTATTGGACTATACTATATTTATAAGTTAGATGTTTTGAACTGCAGACAACCACAAGATACTGTATAGTACTGTGAATTACAGGTTTTTAAGTCTGTGTATCTAAAAAAATCCTAATTGTTGTATTGGATATAGTATTAGCAATATTATGGTACATACCAGGAAACAAATTTTAAAAATGGGGGGGGGGGAATTTAATGGTTACGGATCAAAATGAAAGTAGTAACCTGGATTTGAGTTCACAAAAGGGCAAATCAGAAATAGAGTTCAGTCAAGACAGTTTTAGGATTGATTTAATGCACATGTCATCCAATTTGCAATCAACCCTGGTCATAATTTGTTCTAATTCTGAGCATTCTGAGAAAAGAAATAAAAAAAGCATAAGTAAATACAAAGGTGGAAGTATAAAGAAAAAGACTTTTAAAGGTAAAAATCATAAGGAAAGGGGAAAGGAAAGTAATAATAAAAATGATGAATAGACAAAATCTTGCTTAAACAGTACTCCTCCTAAAATAAAAGGGAGAGGTAGGCTATTAAAACAATCTAATATAAAAGATCATTATAATCCCTTAACTACAGCTAAATTATGCAGTTCATGCAATACACATAAAGAACTGCTACATCTGGGAAAAGTTAGCTTAAATTATGATCAAAATGAGCATATTGAAATGCAAGTTATGGAATCTATAGGGGCTAGGAATGATATTCATAAGTCTACAGAAGATTTAAATTCAGGAGTGTATATTAATTTGGATGCTTCTAAAAGTATAAATGAGTTTTCCACACATACTACTAATTATCTGGAGGAAACTTTGGATTTTTTGCCAGAATACCTTAAGGAATCTAACCCAGAACCTTTTTCTTACTGGCAAAATGATTTAAAAATTATAGCTGGGGAATTACAGGAGACCATAAATGGATTAAAACAGTTTACTGGTCTGAACTCTTATAAACAACCTGATAATGGTAGATTAGTACATTTTACTATTGCTATAAGTAAAGAATATTGTACAGCTGTATCTAACACACATAGTGTGCATTTGATGATTCTGGATCATTTAGTTGATCTGAAACATGAAATAGATATTTTAAAAGAAAATATAGCAATAAATTGTTCTAGATTAGATGATATTTTATTCAGATTTGATAAATTACCTCATTTTGAGAGTATACGCTCTTTATCTGTTATTGAACCAGATTGTTCCCAACATTTACCTTGCCCAGATTTTTTAGTGATTGATTCTACTGATACGCCTTCCATATTTCCCGAATCTTTAAATATTCCACCAACAACTAAAAATGCTCCAAGTAGTAAGAATCTCAGTACAAGCAAAAGTAAAAAGAAATCTAATAAGAATAGGGGTAAAACTAAGAGTTTGAGTAAGGAAAAGATAAGCTGTCACCAAGAAGGAAAGAAGAGTTTAGGAATATTAGATATGCACAATATAGGTACGGTAGAGATGGTTACTAATATAGTAGGGCTACCTGCAAAAGAAAGGGAGGGATTTTGGAGAGGGATATGTTTTGACCAAGTCTATTTATACCAAAAAAACAAAACCAGATGCAAACAAAGATCCTGTTTCAAAAAATGATCTTGACTTGATGTCAGGGGAGATTGTTATAAATATGGAAGAGTCAATCATAGATGAAGGGGGGAAGTTAGGAGGGAAGTTAGCTCAGGATAAGCCTATTTATACACAAAAATCAAAGTCAGATGTACAAAAAGATTCTGTTTCCAAAAATATTTATGATCCGGTGCCTAGGGAGAACATTGTTCTAGATTCAGTTTGTAAAAAGTTGCATGGTCAAAACATAAGTAGAGTACTGAAACAGGATCTGGAGTTAGTTAAAGAATTGGAGGAAACATGTATGGAAAATGCTACAGACCTTAATAGTTGTGCTATTTTGACATTATATGGTTTTAAGATCCTACACAATTGGTCATATGAAGACTTAAGGGATAAGATTGTGAACCTAATAAGGGCAGCGACTGGTGCTGATCTAACTGTATCTGATATTTTACAGATATGGAATGACAAAGATATTATGGGCATAAATTGCTTACTTATATTTTGTACAGTTCCTCGAATAGGAAATCATATCTGGATTAATGAAGTAGGTCTGAGGAAATTTGTCTGTAGTTTAGAATATGTTAACAGGGAACTCTTGAATGAGAAATTTCAAATACAAAATCATGAGTCTTGTCAATTAAGTATCTTTGGTGTTAAATCACCTTTTTAGTAGAAATACAAGAAAACTCAAGAGTACCCTGATGAACATATTCGGTCAAGTTCTAAAAATCCCAGACCTAGAATTTTTAATAGAAAAAGTTTACAGTTGGAACAAAGGTACAAGTTTGGGACAGGTGGACATTCTTGTTAAAAATCCAGAGGTAGCAAGATGTATATTAGGTAAGGCAACATTATTAGACGAAGTAGGATTACACATAATGGAAAGGAAAATACTAAATGAAGGAAGTAAATATAATAGACAGGAAGCAAGAGCATCAAAACAGGAAAATATGGCTGGTAGAGTGCCCAAGATATTGTATTTTTATGGTCTGGAAAGAATTAAAAATGAAAATAACAACAACTTAAAGGATCTTTTAGTAGACATACTAGAACAACTTTTGAATGTTTCTATAGAAAATCCCTAATGCATTAACTATCACAAGGCAGGGATGTGATCCAGATTGTGATTTAATTATTGTTAAAACAGGCCTTTTAAGCTTATACAATAAGATAATTGATAATAGGAGTCTACTGGATGCATTAGGCATATATATAGTTAATACAAATGACTTTTCTCACTAGAATAGTCCTACATGCAAATCATTAAAAGGGACAAACCAGGAAAAAGTGGTATTTAATGTTTCTGCTTGTAATATATTTGAGTTGCTGGAAACACAATTAGTTTGACTTGCAGAAGAAAAAGAACTACATACTGGAACAAAATGTAATGCCCTTCTTTTAATTTCTTGGAACATTGCAGGTTTTTTTTTCTAAATTAATGGATCAAGAATGGTTAGATTTTATACTTAAATTTAATATTATTTGCCTACCAAAGACTTGGCACAACAAAGATCAAGAAATTTTATTGAATGGTTATCAAACCTTTCAGATCCCAGGAGAAAAAGTTGCTAAAATGGGAAGAACTGTAGGGGGTTTAATTACCTTAATTAAAATAAATGCTGATATTACTGCAGATATTTTATATACTAATAAAAACATAATGGTTATTTACATTAAGGCTAAAAAAGGTAAACATTTTTGCCTAATTAATACTTACATACCTCCATCTAATTCAAATTCATATTATCCAGCACTTTGGGATCAACTGGAGGATTTTATTCATAGGAGTTGGGCAGTAACCTCTTGTGATAATGAATTACTTTGAGGGGACTTTAATGCAAGGATTGGCCCATATGATGGTTACTGTGATAGTAATTTCCACAATTGGTGTCATCTAGAACCCTCTAATTGGCCCAGGTGCACAAAGGATAAGAAATTAAACAAAATGGGTCAGAAACTAATAGAATTATTAGCCTTATATAATTTAGCACCAATAAATGGTAGGTTACACGGTGATAAATTGGGAAGTTTTACTAACTTTTCTGTAAACGGACTTTCAATTATAGATTATGTGTTTTGGAATGGGAACATGACAGATTGGGAATCTTTGGAAATTCCAATTGGGGTGAAAGTGATCATCTCCCTCTTGTTTTAAAAGCAACAAATATAAAGTGTGTTCCAGATGTACTAAATAAACCTATACAATTTGTAATCTGTAATAACAAAATTCAATGGCAGGATAAGTTTTCTCCCCTTATTAAACATCTTTTGCAGGACCTATCCAATAAGCTAAATACTGAAAATATGGGGTATGGGAATCTACATCATCTATTATTTTCAAACCTAGAGGAAATAAAAAAATTACTTAAATCTTCAAAGATTACAAAAAGCACAAAAAACAAAAACACATGGTTTGATCTGGAATGTCGTAAAGAAAAAAGAGAATTAAATAAAAAAATCAGGCAGGTAAAGCAGAATAAGACTTCACAAAACATTATAGAACTAAATAGATGCCGGGAAAAATACAAGAAGTTCCTCTTATTAAAACAAGAACAATACCAACAAAGAAATTGAGATCGTATGCTTGAAGCTATTTATAATAAAGATTTCCAGACATATTGGTTATTAGTTGCTAAGGGAACTAATAATATTAAATACGAATTGGATACCTATATTACGTTGGAAACTTTGGTTTCTTATTATTCTTTAAATTTTTTTCCTCAAGTGTTGAAAATGTGGGAATATTTTTGGATACAAATATGAAGGATTTTCGACCCTTTCTAATTACAGAAGTGTATTTTGTCATTGCAGCTTAAAAAAAAAGAAAAGCGCCAGGCCCGGATATGATCCCTTCTGAAGTTTATCTGAGTGCTCCTGCTTTATGGTCTACAATTCTGACTAAATATTTTAATTTTTGTGTCCAGAAACTGGTTTTCCTGAATTCCTGGAAGGGAGCTATAATATTTTCTATCTATAAAAAGGGTGATAAAACAGATCCTAAAATGTATAGGCCTATTTCATTATTAGACAATCTAGGGAAATTGTTTTCTAAGTTAGTTTTAAATAGACTAAATGAATAATTAATAGGCTTAGGGGGACTTTCTGAAGCACAAGCTGGACTTAGGGCTGGTTACAGCACAACTGATAACTGTTTCATAATTAGACATCTCTACGAAAAATATGTTATAATTAGAAAACAGTCTTTATTTGCTGCCTTTATAGGCTTCAGTACTGCATTTGACTCAGTATCAAGGAATGTTCTTTGGCTTATAATGAAGGAAAAAGGATTTACAGTGGAATTGATAGCAATTATAAGAGAATTGTTTACTTCAACATGGGTCCAAGTGAGGTCAGGTACTCAAGGACAATTCTCCTCAACTTTCTCTACAAACATGGGAGTAAGACAAGGCTGCGTAATTGCTCCTCTTCTTTTTTCTATATATATTTACAAATTATTATGTGACTTAAATCTTAGTAATTCTGATTCTCCTAAGATTAGGGATAACTGTTGTGGCGTACTGGCCTATGCTGATGACTTAGTCTTATTCTCTCTTACTGAATCTGGACTTCAAGCTAAATTAAACATGCTTGCAATAACTGCAAATGAGCTTAACTTGTCAATAAATATTCAAAAAAGTCAGATTCTCCCATTTGCAATGAAAGCCAAAAAAAATAGTAAAAAGAAATCTTGGATACTAGGTTCTGACAAATTAGAGACTGTAGATAGTTATACATATTTGGGCCTACACCTGACTAGGGATGGAAAATGGAATGTACAGCTGGATACAATTTTAGCAAAATTAAAAAGGACAGCAAATTCCCTACTCATATTTAACAAAAAATATGGTGGAAACACAATTAGGCCTATTTTAAAGGCAGTTCAAGCCAAATATTATGCTCAAGCTTTATTTAATGCTGAAATTTGGCATCATAATAAAATGCATATGTTAGATATTCCTGTTAATAAATTGTTTCGAGAAACCTTAGGTTTACCCAACTTTGTTCCTGCTGCGATACTGAGGGCCGAGACAGGTTATTATTCTTTGCAGGCAGCAGCTGATGCTAGAAAGGTTAATTTTTGGGTTAGAATACTTCAGCATGATCAAAATAGATTAACGGCTTTATGCTTACATGAAAAATACTGGTGGTCTTCTTTAGGGTACTTAAAATCAGAATGGCTATCCCTAATATTTAATTTATTACAGAAAATGAGGTTAACCTACTTATATCAGTATAGGGCAAGAGGAATCACTATTAGTTTAAAATATCAATCCCTTATCACAAAAGCATTTAGAGAATACTATAAGACTCTAGATTAAAATATTATTAAAAAGCTTAAAATGTTCCCATTCTTGAGGATACATTAGCCTTGTTATTACTACAGATATTACTTAGATATTCTTACAGAAGTAGAAGATAGAAAACAATATACTAGATACAGGTTAGAAGTATTTTCAAATAACATTCTGGAAGCAGTTTACATGAAAAATTCTATTCCTAATTCTGGTTTCTGCTCTTGTACCTGCTCCACACTGGAAAACTTGGAACGTGTCATGTTTGTATGTAAATGGTATACCATACCAAGGAAAAAATGGATATGGCCTTTATGCCAATCCATTCAAACAACAGATCAGAGTACCTTACTTATTATGTTCTTTACCACTAATGATGAAATTATAATTAAGGCTGTAGCTAAATATTTAGTAAATATCTCTAGAATACGTCTTGGTATAAAAATGAAAAAAAAAGTGGAGCTAATATTTATCTTATATATTGTCAAATAGGACAATATCTGTACTTTTGACAAGCTTAAAGCACTTTGCTTATAGGTAATTGCATTTAGTCGATCGTTACAACTGTTTTTGCACCATGCACTTTAAAGGGTTGGAAGAAATGTTTTTCCTGTTTACTTATCTACTTATTTATTTATTTATAATGAGTATATTTCATGCAGTAATTTTTTGCATATTGTAGTTTATATTTTATGTAATAACCTGTCTTTGTTGTCATGGTCTGTGGCCGCTCAATAAACTTGAACTTGAACTTGACAGACAGACAGATTTATTGCAAAAAAGTCATTAATGCACTAGTTAGGGTTAGAGCAACAAAAGTAGGGAAATGCAGTGTTAGGGTTTCCAACCCTAACACCCCATCCCACCCTACAGGCAGTAACAGGAGTGGGGTGTGCCTCACGGTTGTTAACCCTAATACTCACCTCATTCCATGAGTAAGTAAGCTGAGATGAGTACAGTACATGAGATTTGGGTGATTGTTAGGACTGACAACAGCAAGGCACACCCCACACCTGTTGCTGTCTGAAGGGTGGGAGTGAGGTGTTAGGGTTGGAAATCCTAACACTGCATTTCCCTATTTTTGTCACTTTAATCTCTTACTAGTGCATTAACAACATTTTTTTGTAATGAATTTCCTGACTTTTTGAGATAGTATAATCATACCTTTATTTGCCTGTGGGAGCACAGGGCCCGAAAGGCCATGCACTCCCATTCCTCTGTCATTGATTCCTTATTTGAGTGTGCAACAAATGGCCCTCCCTGCCCTGCACTGACATCCATCCATCCATCATATTTGGGCCCTGCACTCCCGTCCCTCCTTATATACATATATGTATGTTGGATGCGCATAACTGTGCCATTTTCACATATTTTGACCCAAAAATGTCAACATACCTTTCTTATGACCACATGTCATAAACAAGGGTGAAAATTGTCAAATCCTGACCAAAAGGTCATTTTGCCACCTGACTGCAAAATCACCATTCAGGTTGGATTTGCTTAATTTCACCAACATTGTTCATGAGGTGGGGTTTCAAAAAGGCCATATTGAAATTTGGTATAAAAATATGCAAACATTGCAAAGCTATGCATAAAAGTTGAAAACCCCATTGAAATACATTGAAACTCAATTAATCCAAATGAAATGCGTAAAAAAACTAAGTCCCAAATTCTTTATCGAGAGTAGAAATCCTTTTTCGTGAGAATGACAAAAGTTCATGAAAAAGGATCTTTTCTCCTGAAAAAAGAATGTGAAAGAAACTAAGTCTCAAATCATTTTTCGTGAATAGAAATTATTTTTCATGAGAACAAAAAAGGCCTCATGAAAAAAGAATAAGCGAGTCACAAAAAGGATTTTAAATATTAAAAAAATATCTTGCAGGGTCATTTGTCCATCAGATAATTGCAGAATCCACCTAACAGAGTCCTGATGACCAAGATACATGCATTGGTGTCTCTGGAGCAGTTCATTCTTGTGGGTTTTCAATTTTTTTGTGTGTGTACGAAAAATATGGAAAACAAGATGGCGGCTCATGAAAAAGGCATTTTTCCTTTAAGAAAAAGGATTTGCCCCTCATGAAAAAAGAATTCTTCTTTGTGAGACCAAATTATTTTTTCGTTGAAAGGCAGCTATCCTGGAGAGTGAAATTCACATTGAAAATAATGGGAACTTTAAAACTGAATAACTTTGAAGCAGATTAATAGTTTTTCACCAAACAAGTGAAAGGTACACTGTGACCCAAGCTCTTTCTATCCTAAATATTTCAGACCAAAGTTTCAAACTGTATTCAGTCCACAGAAAGCTGCACTGTCAGTTATGAGTGGGTGCTAGAAAATATAAATAGCCTAAAGAATGAAGAACCAGCACTCCAGACCAGCTTATTCAGTAATGAACAAGGATTTTAATGTGAAATATTGCAGTACTTACAACAAATATTGCAGTTAAATAAGCTTCAAGACTTCAAAATCAGATTTCAGGTTTAAAGCTCAAATTGACACACAAACACACATCTTGCCCCTGCACTTTGGGGTATCCTACTCCTTTCTTATGAGGCGTGACTAACAAAGAGACTTCAGTGCATATAAATACCTTTATTTACTATGTGCAAACTGTCTGGGTGCAAGGCAATGACATAAAACAGTGAAAAATTGTGATTTTTAAGGTTTTTGCACTATCTGGATCTCAGAATCCACACATCTGACCAGAATGAAACTTGGTACTTCAAGAGATCTACCCCACAAGACTGCACTTCTAAACGTTCATGCAAATCTGTTAAATTGTTGCAAAGTTATTAAAGTGCAAAATTTGAGGTTTAGCATAGAAACCCCAGCTCAACACTAACAATAGGGTAACTACCACACCCTATAATATATTCATTGCAAAAAACCTTGCTAATGCATCAGTTAGGATTGTTACTAAAGGGACAAAAGCAGGAAAATATGGTGTTAGAGTTTCCAACCCTACACCCCACCCCCATCCTGCAGACACTGACAAGCATCGGGAGTGTGCCTTGGGGTTTTTGGTCCTATGCTCACCCCATTTCATAAGTAAATAAGCTGAGATGGGCACAGTATAAGGGATTGGGGTAAGCATTTGAGCCGGCAACCCAAATGCACCCCCCCGATGTCAGTGTTTGAAGGGTGGGGATGGGGTGCTTGAGTTGCAAATCCTAACACCACAGTTCCCTGCTTTTGTCACTTTAGTAACAACCCTAAATGATGCATTAACAAAGTTTTTTGCAATGAATTTCCTTACTTTTTCAGATAGTATA
Source organism: Neoceratodus forsteri (assembly GCA_016271365.2). Classification (NCBI taxonomy): domain Eukaryota; kingdom Metazoa; phylum Chordata; order Ceratodontiformes; family Ceratodontidae; genus Neoceratodus; species Neoceratodus forsteri. The sequence continues at coordinate 99,512,625 of CM028132.1, read as the reverse complement.
GTCATATCCTTATTTATCTGTGGGCTTTGCACTCCCATCCCTCCATAGATATGTATATGTATGTAGCCATAGAAGCACAGGACCCTCTGGGCCTGCGCTTCCATTTATAACATAATACTGACCAAATTGTCAGCATAGCCATCTTATTACCCCACCTTATGTAACCCAGTACAGAAAATTTTTGAATCCACGCCAAAACATTATTCCGCACAACTGCAATGTCATTCCATGCCACAGGTGCAAAAACACATTTTGGCCAGGGTTTGAAAAATGACAGCTGTGACATACATGAGGGTGGGTAATAAGAAGGCTATGTTGAAAATCTCAGGTCAAAATATTTAAAATTTCCGAAGCTACAAGCAGGCATACCGAAATTGCAATGAATGTTCATAACTTAGGCATTGTTTCATATTTTGACCCCAAATTTTGAACATGGTCTTCTTATGATTCCACCTCATAAACCCCATTAGTGAAAATGTTCAAATCCATGCCAAAATACCATTCTATGCCACAGGTGTGAAAACACATTTCAGGCAGGATGTGAAAAATGACAGCTGTACTGCTCATGAGGTGGTGTGAACAAATGGCTATGCTGAAAATTTGGAGTCAAAATATTAAAAATTACCAAAGTTATGCGTGTGCATAGAAACATTTCAATGACTGTTCAAAACTTTACCATTTTTAGGAATTTTTCACCAAATTTTCAACATGGGCTCTTTGGGACCCCACCTTATGAACACTGGCACTGTCATTTCATTAATCAGTCGCAAAGGTGATTTCGCACAGTGATCACAAAATCACCTTTTTGGCCTAATTAATGAAATGACAGTGACAGTGTTTGAGAGGCTGGGTCCCAAAAAGCCCATGTTGAAAATTTGGTAAAAAAATATCTAAAAATGCAAAAATTATGAACATAAGTTGAAAATGTTATTAAAATACATTATACAGCACTTAACCTTGATTCCTCAGTTCTCAGTTCAGCTTTGAAAAGTGCAGACATGTCCCAGTCCACAGAAGATGACAGCAGATGACCTCCAGAGGTAAGTATAGGAGAGGGGGTGTGGTGTGGTGTGGTGGGTGCTCAGTGGGAGGGACAGGATGAGTGAAGGGGACACCGGGACAATGAGGGACCGTTTTCTTTTTTCAGGTTAAAAAAAGACATTGGAGGATGGTTTTCTTCTTTACAGGTTATAATAGTAAATAAATGTTTCAGGATACTGGGAGTGAGCTCCCCAATGTTGGCAAACAAAATAAGGGAATTGTGGAAGGACATCTGACACTGGGGGTGGGCATCCCAGTGTCAGATTAAATAAATAAGTAACAGGAATTGGAGGGTGAGGGGTGCTACTAGACACCAGGGAAACATGAGATAAGGGGTAGTGCCACTACACATCATGGAAACATATGGGAGGGGGCTACCACTGGGGATAGTGATCGGTGGGTGGGGGGTGCCACTAGCCACCAGGGAAAAGAGCGGGAAAAGATAACCCTGTAGCTGGCAGCATGAGTTCCAACTGCAGCTGCAGAAGTCAACAAAATCCTGCTCTTCTCCTAGACAGAAAGCAGCAGAACCAGTCCTTTCGCTAACCTTGGCACCTGGGATTTCAGGTTCCCAGGAAAGGTGTTTCTGGACACGATAAAAAGGAAAACATCAGAATGTAGCTAAACAGTCCCGTTTAGCTAAGTTCTGATTTTTTTTTATACTACATTCATTTTTACATTTTCTTTATTTTCTGTTTCTCAGTAACAAGAAAACAAGATGGTGGACACAACAGAGCTGTGCAAAAATAACAGAAGCCTCTGTGTGACCCTACATGTGAAATAACAGTAACTCCTACAAAAACAAGAAAGCTCAGTGAAAACAAACTACCTGTAAGTTCTATGTGACCCTACATGCAAAAATGCAGTATCTCCTGTGGCAACAAATGTATTTTTGTGCGGAACATCTAACTTCTCCTATAGGAAATAATGGGAAAATTAAAAATGTAATAACTTTTGAATAGATTAATATTGTTTCACCATACCTTCAAAACACACATCTGTGCGACAAAAGCTTTCTACCCTGAAAACTTCAGACCACAACTTAAAACTATTTCTGAGATACAGGTGGAAAAACAAATGGCAAAAAAATGGTAAATTTAGGGATTTGTGAACTTTAATAACCTTAGAACCAATTGACAAATTCACACAACATTTGCCATGTCAGGTGACCTACCCCTAAGGATTATGCATGCTAAATTCTGTACAAACCCATTAAATGGTTTAAAAGTTATTAAAGTTAAAAAATGTGTCTATGACTTAGAAGTTTACACTCACCCTAATTATACTGGTGCTACCGTGCCACCATAGAAACATAGAAACATAGAACATAGATAGAAACATAGAAACATAGACATAGAAACATAAAAACATAGAAACATAGACTTTGACGGCAGATAAGGACCGCTAGGCCCATCTAGTCTGCCCATTTCCCTATCTACAGGATAGGCTGCAGATCCTAGTTAACCAACAGCCTATTTCTTCCTACAAGAATTGCCTTATGTCTGTCCCATGCATTCTTGAATTCTCCCACAGTTTTAGACCCCACAACCTCCTCAGGAAGGCTGTTCCATGCATCCAGTACCCTCTCTGTGAAATAATACTTCCTCACATTGCCCCTGAACCGCCCTCCTTCTATCTTTAAATTGTGTCCCCTTGTTCTTGCAAGTCTCTTTTTCTGAAAGATGCTACCCTCTTGGACTTTGTTGATTCCACTGAGGTACTTAAAAGTTTCTATCATGTCCCCCCTCTCCCTTCTTTCCTCAAGGATATACATATTAAGCTCCTTTAGTCTCTCCTCATACGGCTTCTCTTGCAGACCCTGCACCATTTTAGTTGCCCTCCTCTGACTGCCTCTATCCTGTCTATGTCCTTGGGAGATGGGGTCTCCAGAACTGGACACAGTACTCCAGATGGGGTCTCACCAACTGTCTGAACAGAGGGATAACAACTTCCTGTTTTCTGCTGCTGATGCCTCTCCCTATACATCCCAGTATACCCCAGCCCTCCCTACTGCCTTCTCACATTGCTTGCTAACCTTAAGGTCATCTGATATGATTATCCCCAGGTCCCTTTCCTTTTTTGTTGTTGTTACTACCTCCCCACCCATTGTGTATTCTTCCCCTGTGTTCTTGTTTCCCAGGTGCATTATTTTGCACTTCTTTGCATTGAATCCTAGCTGCCATACTTCTGACCATTCCTCCAACCTTGCCAAGTCCCTTTTCATCCTTTCCATGCCTCCATGTGTATCAACCCTGTTGCAGATCTTTGTGTCATCTGCAAAAAGGCATACTTTTCCTTCCAGTCCCTCTGCAATGTCACTGATGAAGACATTAAAAAGGACTGGACCCAATACTGAACCCTGCGATACCCCACTAGTAACCCCCCTTTCTTCAGAGTGGACTCCATTTACAATTACCTTCTGTGTCCTGTTGTCCAGCCAATATTTTACCCAGGCTACCACCCTGGGTCCCACTCCCAGGCTGGTTAATTTGACTATTAATCTTTGTGGGACTGTGTCAAATGCCTTGCTAAAGTCTAGGTAGGCCATGTCCACAGCCCCTCCCTGGTCTACTACTTTGGTCACCCAGTCAAAGAAATCTATTAGATTCGTCTGACATGACCTTCCCGCTGTGAACCCATGCTGCCTTGGGTCCTGTGCTCCACTGGCCTCTAGGTACTCAACTATTCTTTCCTTCAGAAGTGACTCCATCCCTTTCCCTACCACAGAGGTCAGACTGAAAGGTCTGTAGTTTCCTGCCTCTGTCTTGGTCCCACTTTTGTGAAGGGGAATCATATCCGCCTTCCTCCAGTCCTCGGGTACCACACCATCCTCCCATGATTTATTAAAAAGAGTAATAATAATAATAATATAATATATTAATAATATAATAATAATAATAATATATATGTAGTATATATATTTATGCAATAGGCATAGACCCAGGAGCCATTGTATAAATCAATTTATCTTCACTCCTGTTGAATACATTTTATCTGCATATTAGACAAGTCATTCCCCCCTTACCCACCAGCTTGAACTTGTTGCACACTTTCACTTTTATGTTCCTGGGTCCACATCTATTGTATTAATAAGAAATGCACAGCAGGGTCCCTTTCATGTTATGAGTCCTAACTCCCTGCTTGTACACTCCTCCCTTCAGTCTTCAGCACCTTGATAATGCTGCCCATCCACCTGCCAACCCAACCATAACTTCACTTGCTCACTCGCCTGTGTAGCGAAACACTCTGGTAGCTTTCTGCAGTCCCCAATTTCTCTTTTGTCCCTGAAAACAGCATCCAGAACAGCACCACTAAAAAGTAAATAGCCCCCACTCTAATATGAAAGACTCTCTCACTAAACAGAGCTGCCATGTTTCTTTTACATTTTAAAAACAGGCTGCTCCTCAACCAATTAGTGCCAATGTAGCCATGTGAATGCTATCATCATGACGTGACAGCCATGACAATGCCCATGACGACTGCACACCTCAGAGGTGGAGGGGCATTGATTGAAAAAAAAACTAGGGAACTTCAACATTTTAACAACAACAGTACATTCTGATTAAAAAAAAAACACACAAAGCAAGATCCCTATTGCATAAATTGCATACATGTTGGCCATCCATCGAACACCTGATTTATCTGAACTCACTGAGAGTGACCTCGAGGTACCATCATGCGTGGTTCCGCTATGTTCTGCCACTCATGAGATTACCTGCGGTCACTCTTTGCTCATTCAAATAAATCAGGTGCTCTATCTGTCAGTCTGTCTAGTGAACTATCTTCAGAAAATGGGCTTTTTATTTCCTGGTCTCTGATTGGCTGGTACTCCTACCAGGGGGGGTACATTAATTTTCTTTTTTGAAATTCAACATCTTTATTATTTTTTAAATTGACAGAAAGTGAGAATCAACATAAGGCTGAGTCAGGACATAACCCCCCCCAAAAAAAAAAAAACATTAGTGTAGAAAAGACACCAGAAAGTTATTGGCACAAATAAAACAAAAACGGAAATAACATACTGTTCTACCCGACCCCCTGGCCCTTCCCTGGTTTCCCTCCCCCCACCCCTGGGGTGTGCCTTTTTATTCTTTATTTTATATCCAGCATGCTAAGGAAGTAACAAAGAAGAAAATTGGCAGTCCAACAACACCAGATTTCAAAACAACAAATAGAAGAGAGCAACAAGGATAGTAAAAACCTAACTAGTCAGAGGTAGATAGTATGTGGGTCTTAGTTCAAATATAGTGCATATAGCTTGCCCCATTTTAGGTGGAAAGAGGTCATACAATTCCTGGCACTTGCTATTAACTTCTTAGTTTTTAAACAAAGAGACATTTCCTTAATCCATTCAGCATACGATATGACCAACTGGTCCATCCAGTGTTTAAGAACCAACCTCTTAACTACCATAGAAATTAAAGCCATGTGGAATCTGCGCTCCCGAATTTTAATTTTAGAGAAGCTTCCTAGAATACATATCTCAATGGTAAACAAATCACTCAAACCCAAGAGTGGGTCTAATTTGGACTGGATTGTGTTCCATAAGGGAGCCACTTTGTCACAATGCCAAAGAATATGTATTAGGCTCCATTCAGCTGTCCCACACCGCGTACAGCTATTCAAGGGTAGTCTACCTAGCTTGGCTAACTTAACAGGTGTATAATAGAGATTGTTTAAAATGTGATATTGGGTTAACCTGTGTCTATCTTGAGTAAGGTATCTGTGCAGGTCCATCCAAATCTGCTTCCAGACCAGAGAGGAGTCTGGTAGGAAGGATAACCAGATCTTAGCCCCAATAAGTGCATTAGGGTGTTTGCTCTCCAGTAGAAAGGAGTAAATTTTAGAAATACCATGGGGTTTGTTAGCATGTTCCTGTATCCGGTCTAGGAAGGGCCTAATCTGGGATGGTCTAAACATAGTCCCAAAAGTGGAGACAATAAGATGTCTCAACCGGACGATTCTGAATATGTATTTCTGAGGAATATTCAGGTTGGCCCTTATATCAGATGATGAAAGAAGAGAGTCATGAGAATACAAGCTTTCCACAGGGTAGTCCTGTAGCTGAGGAAGCCAATCTGGGGAAAGCGGGGAGCCTCCTATTTTAATGTTGGGGTTTGAAGTGAGAGGTTGTGCCATATCCTTTTTGGGTGAAATGTTAAAGAAATTCCAGCACTGGGTCAAAACCTTTATGAAGACCCCTATAGCCGAGCTTTGTAAAGAAGGAGGTAGCGCAGAGGTGGTGCAATAAAAAACTCTAACCGAGTGGAGACTATGTATGTCTAGTAGTCTCCTCTCTAGCTGAAGCCAGATGGACAAATATGAGTCAGGCCTGACATCAAACCATCTACCTATTTTGTACATTAATTTTCAATAGACAACCAGGAACTAAAAAGTGCCAGCCCCAGTGCCACTTTACCCACGGAGGTAGCTTTGTGCCCAGCCTACTTTCTGATTGGCTGAAAGCACCTAATTGAATTTCAAATCACCGCCATTCTTTTCTCTTGCTTAGGGAAAGCAACTGGGCCCTATGGCTTTATAGTTCAGTGCCAGCTGCCTGACAAAACCCTACACAACCTCCCATGAGCTAATTTCTGGCTACACGTGTGTTTTTAGGGTTGTTTTTTTTTACAGTACAGTCTTCTCCCATGACAAGTAACTCTCCATGGCTCCACTCTCACAGAGGTGACAGCACTCTAGCTCCAACAGCCAGCCACCCCAAGTGTCAGTTTCTGATTTCTTGGCCTCCCACAGCACACACACATATCCCTCCCAACCACAGTCCAGTACTGTACTAGAAGTCCCCACTTGCTCAATATCCCAAATGCCACCTTTGTGTAGTTTGTTTTTAAGTAAAAAAAAAATCTTACTGTCAAAGTGATCAGATCATCTTTTCAAAGTATTACACCCAGTTCCACAGCTCTCCACAGACTCTGTGTTCCCATCAGCTTCAAGGAAGTGTCTCACTCTCTCCCCAGTGGACTTGACTGCAGTTTATGAGTCCCACACTCTCATTCACGTAACAAATTATTTTGTACCTTGCAAATAACTCTCTTTCCCTGCTGGTATCGCACTTAGTGCCACCGCTAATGTCCTGCTCTGCACCGTCGCTAATCTCCCAGTTGCACACACCACCCACTGCATAACAAACATTGGAAAATAAATGTCAAGAGTCAACTTCAATATTAGAATAAATAGCAGTCTGTTGAATCTTGCCTGAGTCTCCATACTATACTTCTAGAGAGACACCTCACCTGAGCAGGCATGAGATGCCGGTTCCCATAACAGCTGCATCTTTCCCAGTATACCACTTAAATAAAAAAAGGAAAAAACAGGCTGCAACCATGAATACATACAGTACAACAAAAGCTGAATTTTAAGCCCCAGTGATTGTGTGTGTGTGTGTGTGTGTGTGTGTGTGTGTGTGTGTGTGTGTGTCTGCGTCTGTGTGAGTGTTTGGGGGTAACCATGACAACCAACTCTAAAAGGCATAACTACAGAAGCTCAACTAAACCAAACCCCCTAACTCAAAAAATCATTGTCATACAGGCGGAGGAACTATTTAAAAAATAAAAAATAAAATACTTAACCATTTTAACAATTTAACATGAAAATATATATTTTTTCAAACAGACATAATACAGTATCCATTTTCTAAGTGCAATAATACCCTCCAGGGTGGGCGGTATGGGCGATACCAAACCTGACAGGGGCTATAATGCCCTCTGCCTGCAGCATTGGGCCTTATTGCGACCCTGGATGGTCCAGTATTTCTCAATACCACCCACCCTGTCAGGTATTATTGCTTACACCTATCTATCTATATATTTATATATTTATCAATCGATCTGTAGTTTCCAGCAACTTTCTTTATAACACAATAAATTACAAATAAGCAAAAATGCTGATATATATATATATATATATATAAGAGAGAGAGAGAGAGAGAGACGACACCCTATTTATCCTTGTGATACAATATGACTCTTTGACATTTTTTCTTATATTTCTGCAAAAGAAAAACAATTTTCACCAACTGTTACTTATGTTTTTATTTTTCAGTGCCGTCATAAATCATACCTCCTAGAATACATTTAGTGTACTTTTTTATTATTTATTTTTTGTTAGGTAGTGACCTTTATTCCCTAGTTATTAATACATTTTAACATTCATTATTAAGTCATATCACCCAGTGTAAAGTACAGTAACTTAAGTGCTTGTACTGAACTTACAACTTAGGCTTTTTGTCTTCCTTTCTTTTCTTTTATGTTGGGGAGACCTGCATCAAAGGCACAGTTTAACATACTGTATGCACATTTTTTTTTCGTTTTACTTATTTTAAGATGAATTCTGTATTTATTTATTTATTTTTTCTTTTACCAAAGCTTACCAGTATCACATCTGGTCTCTGCATGACTCACGGTGTTCATATAATATTGCGAGCACCTGGCAGCTGGCCAGGAACTGAGGAAATCAGGTATGCAGTCAATGTGGTTCCATGCATTTTGAATTGTACTCATAACTTGATAATTTTTTAATATTTCCTCCAAATTTTCAGCATGATCTTTTGGGGACACTACCTTATGAACAAGGTATGTGCACTTCTTCAAATCCTGCCTGAAAGGTTATTTTGCAGTCACTCTGCAAAATCACCTTTCAAATGGAATTTGAACAGTTTTACCTACCAGGTTCATGAAGTGGTGTCGTTAGAAGACTATGTTGAATATTTCAGGTCAGAATGTTTACAAACAACAAAATTGTGAAGGTATGTTGAAACTTGTCATTGCTCACTCATAACTTTGGTAATTTTCAATATTTTGACCTCAAATTTTTAACATAGCCATTTTTTCACACCATCTCATGAATGTGACAGGCATAATTTTTCAAATCCTTTTTCACACTTATGGTACAAAATGACTCTTCAGCCAGTAATTTATAGGTGGTACCTGTCACGTTCAGAAGAAGAGGTCTTAACAAAACAATGTTAAAAATTTGGGGTCAAAATGTGAAAAAACAATTAAGTTATGAAGGAACATTGAATTGTTCCAATGTTTACTCATAACTTTATTTTTGCAGATTTTGGCCCCTAATGTACGACATATACCTCATGGTACCCCACCTCATAAACATGACAGGTGTCATTTTTCAGATCCCATCCAAGATATGTATTCCTCCATATTAATTATTAGCATTGTGCCCTCACCGACTGTGACATCACAAGTAACCAAAAAGAGACAATCTCTTGCTGCTTGATTGGTAAATTGTGACACATGTTACCAATCAGGCAGCTGGGCTTGTGATGTAGCAGTGAGTGAGGCCACATGCTGATGTAGTGGGAGGACTAGACCTAGATATGTCTGCATCCAGATAAAGCCCTGTCTTTTTTTTGGTTTTTTTTAATTTAATATTTATTGCAACTTCCAACATACAGTACATCATAGGCACAGAACATAAAGTGCTAACATATACTTTCAGCATATCCAAAAAAGAAAAGGAAAAAGAGAAAGAGAAAGGAAAAAAAAACCTTACCCCATAATAAAAGCCCCCCCACACCCTCCTAGCATCCCCCCCTTACCTGCCGCCCATCCCAGGTTAGATTGTCCAGAGTCATGGTTTACAAAAGGTCTCTATTCTCTGAATTTCATTGTGTTTATGACATTTACAGAGAGTATAAAGTTAAAAGCGGGGCCCAGATTTTATTAAATTTGCTCAGTCTGTTCTGCAAACTGGCAGTCATCTTTTCCATTCTGATACTGACCAATAATTCCTTCAACCATTCGGCATATGATATAGCTTCATTATCCTTCCAATGTCTGAGCACCAGTTTTTCGACTGACATAGATATAAGAGCTATATGATATTTACGTGTGTTTACCGGGATTTCTGAGTAGTTTCCTAATAGGCAGATGTCAACCGTAAACAGCTCATCAAGTCCCAACAAGGGGTCTGCTCTTTGCTTGATTTGTGACCATAGGGGGGCTATTTTAGAACAGTGCCAAAAAATGTGCACTAGATTGCCCTCACCCTGGGCACACCTCGAACAAATGGCAGAAGAGGCCCTGTTGAACTTAGCTGTCTTCTGAGGGGTATAATATAAATTGTGCAGGATACAGAACTGCATAAGTCAGAGCCTATCCTGTGTAATAAATTTATGGCATCCTTGCCAGAGCTTCTCCCAATTAATGGGTGTCTCTGGAAGAAGCGTTGTCCAATAATCAGTAGGCCCATAAGGCCCAGGATATATTTTGTTGTATAAGGCTTTGAATATCTTGGAAACCACATGAGGGAGACCTACTATTTGAATCAAATCCACCCAGAAAGGGGTAATCCCTAGTATCTGGGGGTTTGCCCCTATAGTTTTCACCAAGATATGTCGCAGTTGGAATAATTTAAAAATATTAGAGGCTGAAATCCCTAGCTTTCCTAGAATTTCTGTAGATGAAGACCACTTTTGTTCTGTCTCCTTCCAAAAATAGCTGAGCTTGGCTTCCTTGAGTTGTGGGATCCATAAAGGGGAAAGAACTTTCCCATCTAGTCTGATATTGGGATTGCCCATCAGAGGTTGCTCCAAGTCTGAGCAATGGTTATATTTACTAACAGAGCAACACTGGGAGTGGACCCTCACCGATATGGTGATAGGTGACACAAGCAGTGGCTTAGGAAGGCTCTTGGGTTGCACAAAGAGTAGCGCCGCAGGAGAAAGACTGTGACCTCGGATTTGGGCAGATTCTATTTGGATCCAGAGGGGTATGTATTCCCCAGGGTATCCAGGGCCACTTGGGTAAGCCACCTCAAGTATTTACTCTCATGGCAGGCCCAATAATAAAGGCTGACATGTGGTACCCGGAGGCCCCCTTTGAGCTTTGGGGCCGCTAACTTGTAGAAGGCTAATCGGTGACCTTTACCGGCCCAAATGAAATTAGAAAAAATGTTGTGCACTTTCTTGAACCATGATTGGGGTAACCAAATGTTCAGGAGATTAAGTGGGTAGAACAGTCGAGGAAAGACATTCATTTTGATAAGGCTAACTCTGCCCCAAATAGTCAAGGGAAGAAGGGGTCATCTATTTAAATCTTGAACAATAGTATTTAGTAGGGAATCTAGATTGTATTTTTGCAAAAGAGCAGCGCTTCTCGAGAAGGTAATGCCTAAATATTTCAATGACTTCCTTTCCCAGGACAGGCCTAATGCACTGATCTCATACCTCATCACTCTTTGGTTGAGAGGGAAAGCCACCGTTTTCCCCACATTTAATTTATAGTTAGAAAATAGACTATATTCTTCGATAGCCTCCAAGAGATGTGGGATGGTTTTTTCGGGATATGAAGTGCAAAGAAGTAAATCGTCTGCATAGGCCGATACCTTAATTTCGATGCCCTGTACCAATATACCTTGAATCTTGGGGTTAGCCACCAATCTTCAAATGAGAGGTTCTAAATATAAATTAAAAAGAAGTGGGGATAGGGGACATCCTTGCCTCGTTCCTGAAAGCACGGGAAACCTGTCGGAGCTACACCTGTTGCATGAGACTCTGGCTGTTGGGGATTTGTAGAGGGCCTATATCCAATTTTGGAATTCTAAAGGGAGGCCGAAGGCATGTAACATCCGGAAAAGGAAGTTCCAATCTACTCTATCAAATGCTTTCTCGGCATCGAGAGAAACCAAGGCCGCTGGGTATTCCGCATCTCTGGATGCTAAGAAAGCATGAGCCAGAGTTCGAATATGGTCACTAGCCAACCTGCCCTTCATTCAGCCCACCTGATCCACTCCTATTAAATCCAGAAGAACTGTGCTTAGGCGATCAGCTAACAGCTTACTCAGAATTTTAATGTCCTGATTAAGTAGTGATATCGGCCTGTAACTTGCCATATCCTCTGGGGTTTTACTGGGTTTTAGTAGAAGTCCGATTAGCGCTTCAAACAATGTGGTGTCTGTACTCTTACCAGCTAGGATCTGCTGGAACATAGGGAGGAGCAAAGGGGCAAGATTCTTTGCGAATGCCTTATAAAAATTGGATGAGAACCCATCAGGCCCCGGGGACTTGTCATTGGGGAGGCTATCTATCACTCTCAAAATCTCCACTTCGGTTATAGGAGTGCATAAAGCAGCTTGTTGCGCTTCTGTGAGAGTGGGCAGATGTGATTCATCTAGGTAATGATCCAGATCTTTACAAGGGGGGGATTCACCATCGGCGAGTATAGAAATTAGAAAAACTTTTGGAATTCTGAAGCTATTTCTTTGGGGTCAACCACTAGTGAGCCATTATAAGACCGAATTGAGGCAATGAATCTAGCTGACTCTTGTTGTTTGACTCGAGCAGCCAGAAGATGACCCGCTTTCTCCCCCTGATCACTGTAAACAGCTTTCATTTTCAGAATCAAAAATTCTGCCCTCTCTCTAAGAAGCTCCGAGTAGGAGTCTTTGAGTTTAACCAGGTCCAACAGGGTTTGTTCCAGTGTGTGAGGAGACAGATTTTTTTCTATACCTCTGATCTGTCTAAGGAGCTGCGTTAACTCTAGCTCTCTTGATTTTTTCCTCTTTGATGCCACCCCAATTAATAGACCCCTTAGATAAGCTTTAAGGGCACCCCTTTCCATGTCGGGCTTACCTGTAGAGTTAGAATTGACAGACAGGTATTGAGAGATATGGTCATTGATGTATTCCAATATTGTTGGGTCTTTTAGAAGTTGGTTATTGATTTTCCAGCAGCCATCCCTTTTAGGAATACCTGCCAAGGAAAGTTGACATGTAAATAAAGAGTGATCTGATGGTGGTCCTGGGTGTATGGCCAAATCTACAATCCCAGATACCAAGCAATGCGAGATCATAATGTAATCAATCCTGGAGAATGTCTTGTGGACTGGGGAGGTGAATGTGAAACCTCTGTCCGTGGGGTGCAGTGTGCGCCACACATCACATAGTCCCACCTTGTCCCATAGATCTCTTAGGGCCCTTTGAGCTGGGGACTGACCTCTGGGTTTATTTCCTCTGCGATCTATGCTTGGGTCAAAGACTAAGTTTAGGTCCCCACCTAAAATCATTGGGGTTGTGATAAAGGGAGCCAGTTTATTAATGAGTTCTACAAAGAACTCAGGAGAGTCGTAATTCGGTCCGTATATGCTGCCCAGTAATACCTCCAGAGTGTATATTCTTCCTTGGATGAATACATACCTCCCAAGGGCATCCCTAATTATGTTGCTTGGCACAAAAGGGACATTGCTTCTTATCAGGATCATGACCCCGCAGCTTTGCCTTGTACCCTGAACTGTGAATACTTGCCCTATTTGCTGCCTCCTCATCTTTAATTCTTCTGAAATCAGCAGATGAGATTCTTGTATAAAAGTGACATCCGATCTCAACAATTGCAAGTGCTTACGCACTTGGTATTGTTTGATTTTCTGCCTAATTCCCATTACATTCCACGAAGAAAAGGTTAAATTACTCATCATGAATTAAATCTGACCTTGTGACAACATTCTGGGCATTCTACCAGCAGACTCTTTCCTGGTCACTACATCGATGGACTTGTCCAGAGAAACCTGGTCCGGGCCCCCCCTCCCAAAGATCAACCATTTGGCAGTTAAGTGTGTTGAAATTGACATCAAAGTTAACCCCCTCCCCCCCTCACTACTGCAGACAGCGAACAACAGAGCACCCTGCTATGCCCTCCCTTCCCCCAGCCCTCCGCACCCATCTACTACCCCATCGACCTAAAATATTATTGAGACCTTGGAGTGAACTAGCTAATGGGGTGGGGATATAATAGAATATATTAACTAAAATACACTATTCCAGATCCGTTCCACTTCTTATGACTACTTTGTTTAGCTAAATGCGTGTTGGTCAACTGTCACTGTGACCGTAACTTGATGGACTGCGAGCTAAATTATCCAACTTATTCTTATCATATAAATCAGCATCGTAGCTACTCAAAACCTGACGTAGCCTACTGAACAGCAACTTGCTCTCAGAAAATGAAAAGGAAAAGGAGAAAGTAAAGTACTTATGAAGAAAATACAAAGAGTATGCATTATTTCTATTAAGTAAATCAAAACAGATACAGTCTCGCGTATTAATGGCCAAACTCGGCTCCATAAGTCTGAGGGTTGTCAGATATAATTGCCCCACTTATAAAAATGATTTAAGCCGTAGCCTTTGTGATATCTTAATGTCAGTGTTCGATTAAACCATTCTGAACACCAATATCATAACTTTAACAAATAATTGAGCCAGATCGAAAAAATGGAGTTGAAATTAGGCGTTTTCCAGCTCCGTGAACAAAAAGTTAGTCCATTAACGCTGAATTCTTGTATTGTCAGCTTCGGGAAGGAGGGCCAGCTGTAATCTACCACGCAGATTCTTAAGGTGAAGCTTAATTTTTTAAATTATACCGTGTGCCTCCACAATATGGATAACCTCCTGAAAGAAGCTGCATTCTAAAATTCCTAGATTTCTTGTGCCCTCCAGCGGTGGCTATCGTAGGGATGAGACGAATACTATGATCGAAAGCCAGCCAGCCAGCCAGAGAAACCTAGAAGAAAATAGTGTTACGGTGAGGCGTTATGAGGAGCTGGGTTCGAGGGAACTCATCACTGATGCCACAATGACTATATGGCATTTGGAACTACAACAGTACCATTGCCAACTCTTGATAAGCCATAAAAGAGCTTTGGGGTTTATTAAAGGAAACTCATGCTTAAAGAGAAAAGAAAATCTTCACAGGTGGTCAACAGTCCTTTAATGATCTTTGAAGCTAACGTCTCTTTTCCCCATAGCTCTCAGGTTTCTTTGAACAGATCGGGGAAAGCACTTTTAAGCCCTGTTGCGGCGGTGTCTGGGTCCTCAAAGGATACCCAAAATCCAGAAATCAGGACCCCCAACTTCGCCAGGTAGGTCATCCGAAACTTCTCCATGGCGGCAATTAACTTGGAAACCATAGGATGAAACTGGGCTCTCCTTTGCCTTACCGATGCTGGTAAATCCTGCTCGATTCTGATTTTAGTGCCTTCCCAGCACACTTCTTGCAATTCTTTTATTTTTGCAAATAGATGTTGCTGCTCTAAAAAGTTCAGAAACTTAAAAATCAGCAGGTGAGGGGGAGCACCAGTTAGTGGTTTGGGGCGGAGAGCCCTGTGTGCGCGCTCGATAGTGTAAGTCGGGCCGAAGGGAGATGGCCCAGCTAACTTTTCGATTAACTTCTGGATAAATCCTATTAGATCGGTTCCTTCAGCGTTTTCAGGAAGACCTATGAGGACCGCATTGTTCCTACAACTGCAGCCCTCTAGGTCTTCTATCTTCATCTCCATTTTTGCAAGCTTCTGGCAAATCATCACAATCTCGGGCTCCACTTTCTCAGTTCTCCTTTCCACCGAACTAATTCTGGCTTCAGTATCCGAGGTTCTTTGCTGTAGATCCTCAACCGCATGGGTAAGACTTTTAAATTCTGACTTTATTATAATCATGCTTTCTTTGAAAGGGGCAGACTCTCGTAGAAAACGTTGCAGGGTGAGAGGCTGTTGCTCCTCCGTAGTGGCTTCAGGCGTCAATCCGTCTTCACCTCCCGAGGCCCTGGCTTTTTTTGAGGCCTTTTCGGGTGTAGCTGGAGGAGTATGTTTAGAAGGATTTTTCTTTGACAGCATCTCCATGTGAGAAAGTAAGCTTAATATTTTGAACCCAGTCCTTTCTTAAGCACGTGAGGCTCTATTCAGATGAGAAACAGTTAGGTATTTCGTTAAATTTAAAGATTTTGTGGGTCGGAGGGCTGGAGCTGCGTTGGAAGGCTGCTACCTGGTGGACTGCATCACGTGATCCCCTAAAGCCCTGTTTTTAACATAATACCCAATACTATTAGGTAGAAAACCATCTACTGAGCACATTGAAAAAGAAAAGCACTTCAGTAAAGCATGGCAAGCCAGTACAGGCTCAAGGCTGGCTTGAGCTTAGTGCCTGGCTTGTTTTGATGCAGCCTGTATAAGCAACTGACAGCCAAGGTCAAGCCAAGCCAGTCATGGTCAAAGCAAGTATTTTGTCAGCTTCAGCAGTTAGTGTAGTGTCTGAAATATTCAACTCTTATGTAGTGAAAAGCCTGCAGTTGCCAGAGTTCGGCTCGTGTTTTGGCTTGTAGAGTCAAGCCAGACCCCTAGCTCAGCTCTGGTTTGGCTCTAGGTGACAAAATCCTGGCTTCTCCACTTCTACACTTCATAACAAAACAATATTAAGAGGCCACTTTTTTTTTAAATTACAAGCATTTTCTACCTGTTATCTTTCTGATGCTACTAGCTCTTTAGAATTACTCCAGCTGAGTTCTAACCCTTTGAGTTTTGTATTTTAGTAGAATGCTGTTTTGTTGAGTTTCCTTTTGTATTTCATATTCAACCATGCTATAACTTTCACTCTGTTATATTTCTTAGTTCTTGGGATGTATTTTTGTTTCAAATCCTTCTTCACATTTTAGGAGTGCTCACATACTGTATGCTTTCTGTCCTTGTTCATGAAATCTCTTTTCCAGTTCTGGTTAAAGTGACACTGTCAACCCTTTTTTCATCATATTGGGCTCGATTTTCAAACAGCCCTTAGAGCAATGCAAGTTGCATCACTATAAGACTGCGGCAAACTTCAGGTGCATCAGAGACCCTGCGCCCAATTTTATAACAGGGAGTGTCCCTGTTCCAAAACCCAGGAGTTGCCTCAGCTACAGGTTAGCACCAAACACTTGCTGCACCTGCGGGAATTGCCACAGGGATCCATTTCCCCCCACCCAGAGTAACATTAGAGGGACCAGGATGGTTGGGGATTGGTGAATCTGCATACCAGGAGGGGGCCTGGGGTAGAAGGGTACTGAGGGTGCCATAGGGGGTGTTGGAGGGACTGTGGGTATAGCAGGGTGAGAAATGGCACCCAGTGGGGGTGCCATTTGCTAATCCATACTGTCCATGGGATGAGACCACTTGGGGGGTTCCAGGGGTAGACATTGACATGGCCCCAGGTGGGTACAGCCCTGTAGCTTCCCCATAGGTAACCACCTCACATAAGTATGTAGGTAGGAGGCAACCTGTCACTACATGGGAAGGTGAGTATGAGGGGACTGTGGCAGTGCCCAGAGAACCTTACCCCCACCACTAGCATCCTTCAACCTGCATTTCCAGCTTACTGTCTACAGGCTTCTGCAAAGAAGCTACCTACAGGGCAACTGTCCAGGGTGTGCCTACCTGAGGCCATGTCAGTGTCTGTCCCTGGACAGCCCCCAAGTGGCCCAATCTCATGGGCAATATGGATTAGCAAATGGCATTTCCTGCTGGGTGCCACATCACAACCTGCCATGCCTACAGTCTGTCTGATGCCTCCTATGGCATTCCTGGGCCCCTTCTGCCCCTGGAAGCCTAGTTTCAGATCCCATCCCCTTCACCACAGTGTGTGGCACTGGTGCGTGTCCCTTAGACCACATACTGGCTGGTCTAAGTGGAGCCCCTTGCTGCATCCATGGTGGGGCTTCCAAAATTAGAAAAAAGAGGATGTTGCAAACCCTGCCATAATGCAAGCCCCTTGCAACCTGGCACACCCTGGCCTCAGTCGCAAGGCTGGTGCAGAGCCAGTTTGGCACAACAGCTCCCCTTTTCAAAGCAGACCGCAAAGATAAATGGCCATCTCCTTTTCTTTAGTTTTGTTCCAATGTCATCAAATCTTTCCTGATGTCAAGGACATCACCAGTTCTTCTCCTCATCTCATGTGTGCCTTTATGTAATGCTACTACTGATTTTCTGCCCAACCCATTTAGGAGCCTGTCTTAATTTATTTTAATATCTGACACCTTTAGGGGCAACCATATTATTAATTGGCATTGATCACTAATATATTGCTATGGCTACCAAGGTCACTTTTTCCATTGGTTCACAGTTTTCATACCCCAAGAATGAATGTAAAACCACTCACAACTATAAAAGTGGCATCAGAGGCCATATTAACATAGAAAAGAAGTTGAGGTCATGTTCTCACTCAGTACCATCTTTTAGAAAAAAAAAATTGGTGCTTTCATCCCCAATAAAGGAGAAGCACAACCATAGGAGGCACTCTTCTTCCTCATGTTTGCCTCAGCAGCATGGCATGCATAGCAAATGCCAATTCCATTTGTGGTTGAAGACACCATGAAAGTAGTGCTGCACACCAGGGGTGTGTGCCCATGGACAGGTCACAGCCATTGGGGAATATCTGCGGCATGCACCTGTCTGCTGTTGTGGAGCTCCACGGGTGGGATACGTGCCTTGTGTATGTAAGTCCTGGCTGGTGGAGCATAGGCCAGAATGGTAGTACATATGACATCACACATGTGGCATTGTATATCAATTCTTTAAGAAATGGGACCCTACAGTAAAAGTTGATAGCAGTGGATTTGTTTGGATGTTATATGGCAAATGCCATTAAACTGTCTATGCAGATATTACTAAATGTTCCAAAGCTACTATTAGTTTAGATAGACAATAGGGTTTATTGAGACACGTTTTAGGATATTACACAGAAAGAGCCCTGGATAAGGAACTGTTGAACCCATGATTCCCAAAGGCTGCAGCTCTGATCATTCAGCTAGAAAAATGCATAAGCTGTTAGCCACAGTAAATCTGTACTTTTAGTATTCCATCTGTTTCAGAATCTCACTGCTAGAGGATTTTTCCATTATATCTCCTAAGCACTACAGGGTACTTCCTCAAAAAGCACCAGCAACCCTGTAAGTGGGACTCAAACAGTATTAAGTGGGCAATGCAAATGTAATTCCACATTCCAGGATCATTTAATGCCAAAAAGAGTATTTTTTCACATTTTCATTTTAGGAGTGACATTGACCATACTGTATGAGGCAAGCCCAACAGGAACTCACTGACTCTTAACCCCAGCTGCATGGAAGCTATATTTCATGGGTTGATAATCATTTTGCAGAATCACAAATGCAGTATGAGAAATTTGTCAGAGCTGAAATACAAATCAGATCCAAACAATATCTCAAAGTTGGGCACATACAGTGAATGCTTTTCAAATCAGAATCTCTAATCCACAGACATGACAAAGAATGAATATTGAACAAAATCATGATTTAAGTTTATATTTTTCACACCAACATGCTCTATCCAACTAAACTAGTATAATGGTTCCATTAGAATTAATAGTTGCTTTATCTATTTATCAAAATGTTCTCAATACATTAACATCTAGCCTCCATCATTTGCTACCAGCACCACCTTACAACAATTGCTGCCTGTGATGAAGACCTTTTGCACTTGGTGATCCATATTTTGGGCTTAGATCTACCTGCCGTTTGACTGTACCCTTCTGAACCCATAACTAAAGGTACCGTACCTCTGACAGGATATCAGGCTTATGCCTAAGTATCCATCTTCCATTTATGTGGCATCACTTGCAAGACTGGATTCAGTGCCATCTACTGTACATCAGCTTCTGTAAAGTGCCTATATGCTGCCATTGAAGGAGGAGCTACAAGGCTGAGAAACTCAGCCCACATGACTCTCCTATACTGGAGCACCAGACCAACTGTCCCTCCCCAGAAGTAACATAAGTCTTTTGAAGGCTCTGCATAGCTTTCTAACATCCTGACTGTAATGTTAGGCCACAAATTAAACCTAGATCCCCTGTTTTAAGTGCTGGCATTGCTGTTTTGTGGCCCTCAACAGATTTACTCACTGCGTAAGCATTAATAGTTTCACAAGAGCGTGTACTGTAATAAGGAACAATAAATAAGAGAGATTTTCATGGTAGCACTTAAGAGTCATAGTAACTTATATGCAGGGCCACTGGAAAATTGTAGAAAAAGTTACCCAAAATTGCAGAGCTTTTCACAAAAATTGCAGGAAAATTGTAGGAGTTCTACTATAGACCTTGAGTGCTTCACAATAAACCTTTTAATGTTTTCTGTAGCATGTATTAGTATAAACTGTTAAACAAATACACTGCCACTTGAATATGTTTAAAACATAAAGAAAAGTTTATGTTCATAAAACTGATAAGCTATCGTAAGCATTTCCTATATTCCAAAATTTTAACCCTTAGGCTGCCGGAAGATTTAGAACGCATAGGTGTTCAGGACAAGATATCTTGTCGGCGGCAGCCTAAGGTAAAACATCTGCCTCATACAGTGCTAAATAGATTCTATAAAGTGTGCCATAGCAAATCAGTATTAGATAAATCCAGAAGAAACAGATTTTTTTGTTTCTGGATGTAGAATAATGAAGCTTGATCAACAGCTGTTTACAGTACACTGCCAGCTATTCACCCACTTTGGTACAAGAAAAAATAAGCACATACAGTGGTGAATAACTGAGTATTAGTAAAGTGTTTTTAAAGTGTTTAAAGTTCATAATTTGCATTGTAGACACTGTACACTATTTTTGAAATCATATATTTAAACATTAAATCTGGGGATTATTGGGGCTGGCAGTATAGACTAGAGGTTAAAGTAACAAACTGTGAATGAGCTGGGTACATCCAGCAGCCCTGGGATTGATTCCCACAACCTCCACTTGCATGCTGTGTGACTCTAAGCAGTTCTATTGATCTTCTCAGTGCTCCTGGGTTGCCCCTGAAAAAAGGCACTTGTGCCTAATTGGTCTTACCTGGTTATCAAAAAATACTAACATGTTTTTCCTGTATCATTCAGTAGTCAGGGTACCCTGTAATTTACCTTTAGCCTGTTAACACTGCCAAATTTGCAGCACATCAATCCATACACATGGGTTGATGCACTGTAAAGTGGGCAGTGTAAACAATTTGCAGAGCACTTTAAGTGATCTTCAGATTCTTTTTTGGATCCGACTCACTTGTGGGTATCACTATCGGAGTGAGCGCGTTAAGGGGCAGTGTGGAAGCTTTGCTGCACTCTCTCTGATGCAAGTCCTTTGTTCCTTCTTCCTCAAATGAATTTACAGCCCCTTCTCAGAGTGACCTGCAGCACTGTGTGGGGGGGGGGCTGTGTAAATAGTTAATTGAAGGGGAAGCAGCCTGCAGAGCGGGAAAGGAGTGGCGCAGATTCCAGAGTGCTGCCGCCATGTAAACACGGCTTATGTTTTACTCTGGCTGCAATGATTTTGTTTAGTTAAAGATAAATGTTCAGATACATTTTATGTGTTTTATAAGCCTGTTTTTAGACTTTAGTCATATTTTTATTAGTCTTTGCCTGTGAGCATCTAGGTGGTAGATTGCTAAGAGCGAGATCGCTGTTAGCAACTAGCTTATTCAAGTTTAAAATCAGCAGGGCCATCCAAAAATCCTCAGCTGTTTGAATCAAAACTAGTCTGAATGAAAGCATGCTCACAAGGAAAAACCTGTCCTACCACTTGCAAAAAGGTTTCATACTGTAGTTAGCACTCTATTCAGGTGAATGGGATAATTTGCACCTTTTCTCCCATCTTTTGTTTCAAACCCAAGTCTTCTTGCAAAATTGCCAATATATTTGAGAGTATTTTATTAAAAATGTTAATACTTTTAACACAGTTCAATATAAAAACTAAAAAATTGAAAGAAATTGAGGAACATGTCAGTTTTTGTGGAGAATGCTGAAAGTTGCAGATTCCACAAAAAAATTGCGGGTGCAATTTTCCAGTGGCCCTGCTCATAAGACAAAAGCGATTGTCAACTTTGTTTCAAGCTTCATTTTCTTTTTCTTATTGTAAGCCAAGGGTGCCTTTGCTTCCTTACAAAGTAGTATGCTGAAAATGGAAAGAAAACAAAGCCTGATATGGGGTAGGCTATCTCTTTTACCTGATGAGTTATTGTGCCTCTTATCTGGTGCTGCCATCCAGCATCTGACACCTGTCAAACTACACTGCCAGTTTTCAAATTCCCCTTGTGTAATCATTGAGTCTTGACACTCTAGAGAGGGGCTAAGTATTGGTAGTTTACTCACCTGGTAAAGGTGATTGTGGGGGTATACATCTCTGAGGCACTCCACCCTCCTTACACATGGGCTGTGTCCACCTGATAGGTTGCTTGATGCACATGTGACCTCAAAGAAGTTCGACCCCCTTTCCCTGTGATGCTGCCTCTCCAGGATCAGTTCAAATTCTTCCAAAGCTGTACTTAATCTATAACCAATAACTCTTGACTTGTTAAGTAGGCAGCACGACGTTTCCTGATATGTATCGTACCGTGTTAAATAAATTATAGTAGAGGCATTTGTTATGTTTTACCAAAAAAATCTGTGACCCCTGAGGGTCCTCTTTTTATTTCTTATTTATACAAATCTAACATTTCTGACCCATACGGCATGCTGATTGTTACATCTTAAAGCTCATCTTTGAGCCCTTTGTCTCTGACTGACTACCTGGGTGGGTTGTGGAGTGCCTCAGAGATGTATACCCCCACAATCACCTTTACTAGGAGAGTAAACTGCGATTGTGGGGGATAATCTCTGAGGCACTACACCCTCCTTACACATGGGTTTCAATGTAAAAAGCAGTACCCTAGTGAGAAGGGTGGGTAGTCAGTTCATTCTGTTATTTTCGACCTTGCTGCTAACAACACTACTTAAGTAAAGTTAGTTTTTGCTTCCAGGGCTACATCTACCCTGTAGTGTTTAGTGAATGTGTGTGTGTGTGTTGATGCCTACATAGCAGCAGCACAAATTTTCTCTATTGTGGCCATGTTTCTCTTGGGCCATGATGTGGCTATTGCTGTGGTGAAATGGCCTTGATTTATTTATTTATTTTTTTGTGTGTATGATTTGAGGCCTTTTGCGCCTCTGTGATGGGAGACTTAAGCCAATATGTGCCATATGTCTGCCGTTCTTGTGATGTAAGTTTGCATTAATCTCCTCATGGATAGCAGATGATGTTGAGGATTCCTATCTACCTTGTCTGCAGGCATATAGACAGGTATTTTGATATTCCATGTGGTGTGAAAAAGTGTGCATATTTTAGGCAGAAAGGAAGGGATCAACTTTTAGTTGATCTTGTCCTCATGAAATACCAGATAAGGCAGTCTGTGGGATAATGCTTGTAGTTTGCTTATGCATCTAGCTGAACATATAGTGACTATAAGGGTTAAGTGTTTGCCCTTTCAGTGGTAGTGACTCTAGAGGTTCAGATGGTGAGTTGGTCATTGCCCTGGGTACTAAGTTGAGGTCCCAGGGAGTGGTCCATTGTTTTATCTTAGGATGTAGATTGGATCAATTGCTGCCACTTGCACTGTTAGGGATGCTGGAGATAGTCCTTTATCCGGACCTTGCTGAAGGATGAGAAGTATGTCTGAAGGGAGTACAAGGGGTGAGAATGGTGCAGAAATGGACACAAGTCCCTTTACACAAGAAAGAGTCCTGAAGGAACTGGAAGTAATAAGAGTTGATAAAGCAATGGGGCCAGATGGGGTGCACCCCAGGGTCCTTAAAGAACTAAGAGAGGTGGTGGCTGAACCTCTGGCTATCCTGTTTAGCCAATCACTGGAAACAGGGGAGGTACCCAAAGACTGGAGGACTGCAGATGTAGTCCCCTTACACAAAAGCGGGAACAAAGAGGAAGCAGGGAACTACAGACCAGTCAGCCTCACCTCAGTAGTGGGGAAGATCATGGAAGCACTACTGAAGGAGAGATTGGTGGAACATCTGGTTGTCAATGGACTACAGGACCCAAGGCAGCATGGTTTCACCAGGGGGAGGTCATGTCAGACCAACCACGTTGAATTTTTTGACTGGGTGACTAGAGAGGTGGATCAGGGGAAGGCAGTGGACATGGCCTATCTGGACTTCAGCAAGGCCTTTGACACTGTGCCACATATAAGACTACTACACAAACTGTGGAATATGGGTGTGGGCAGGACAGTAGTGTGGTGGGTAGGTAACTGGCTGGGTGGCAGGACACAGAAGGTGGTGGTAAATGGCTGTCACTCCACAGAGGGAAGAGTGACCAGTGGGGTACCACAGGTATCGGTGCTGGGACCGGTCTTATTCAACATCTTCATCAGTGACATTGCACAGGACCTAGAAGGCAGAATTTCACTGTTCGCTGATGACACAAAGCTCTGTAACAGAGTAGACACACCAGAGGGTGTAGACAGAATGAGAAGGGACCTGCAGAAACTTGAAGAATGGTTCAGGGGTTTGGCAGTTGAAATTCAATGCAAAGAAGTGCAAGATAATGCATATGGGGCACAAAAACTCTGGCACAATATATCAGTTGGGGGGTGAGGATATAGCATGCACCAAGCAGGAAAGGGATCTTGGGGTATCATCTCTGATGACCTCAAGGCAGGGAAACAGTGTGACAAGGCAGCAGGTAAAGCAAATAGGATGCTGGGATGTATAGGCAGGGGCATCACCAGCAGGAAAAGGGAGGTCATAATTCCGCTATACAAGACACTAGTGAGGCCCCACCTGGAGTACAGTGTACAGTTCTGGAGACCATACCTGCGTAAGGACATAGACAGGGTAGAGAAGGTTCAGAAGAGGGCAACAAAGATGGTGCATGGATTGCATCACAAGTCCTATGAAGAAAGGTTGAAGGAACTGAACATGTACTCCCTGGAGGAGAGGAGGGAGAGAGGAGATATGATAGAGACATACAAGTATCTCACAGTGAGGAACAGGGTGCAGGAATACACTATTTTTAAGCGAAAAAGATGTTCCAGGACTAGAGGGCATGGGATGAAGTTGGATGGAGGACGATTCAGAGGAAACATGAGGAAGAATTTCTTCACAGAACGGGTGGTGGACAAGTGGAACACCCTGCCAGAGGAAGTGGTGGGGGCTGAGACAATCATGGGATTTAAGAATGCATGGGATAGACATAAAGGAATTCTGGAGGTCAGGGGGTAAGGGGCAACAGACTTCTAGGAAAACATAAACTGAATTTACAAGCTCAAATGGGCAGACTGGGTGGGCCATAGGCCCTTATCTGCTGACACTGTCTATGTATCTATGTTAGAGATTGTATTTATTTTTATGAATTTATTTTTTATTTATTTATTTTTTTTTCCTTTTCTTTCCACCACCTGTGGAATAATCTCGAATGTCTCTGATATTTTGAGGTAATGAGGTTTCAGTCTCTCCTTTTCAGGAGACAGGCTGTTAGTTTGAGATTGTTTGGACTGAGGTGACATACTGGTCCCTAGTAAGAATATCTTCCCTGAATGGTAGTATCCATGGGTGGTCTAGTGCCATTGTCACAATCGTGTGGCAAACCATGTTCTCCTGGGCCAATGAGGGGTGATGATTATCACCCAGGTTCTGGTACTGCATATCTTTTTCAGAACCTGTAGTATTGGTGGAAAGATGTAGGTTACTTAGAATGACCATGTAGCTGATAGTGCATCCACTCCCATGGATTTGTGATCCCTGAAGAGGGAGTAGAATCTGGGGCACTGATTGTTCTTGTTGGTGGCCATTAAGTTTATTTTTATTGGTCCCCAATGTATGTTGATCATTTGGAATATGTTGGAATGAATCTTCCACTCTCCCAGATGTATTAACTGGCGACTTAGCCAGTCTGCTGTGGTATTCAGCCTGCTTGCCAAGAGTATGGGCTGATATGCTCAACATGTTTTTTGTGTCCAAGGAATGAGTCTTGAGCCTCTCTTTGCATGGCTCTGCTCTTTGTTCTTCCTTGCCTGTTGATATAGGAGATGATAACCTGATTGCCCGAGCTCATGAGGCAATTTCCATTTTTTCTATTTAGTCTTGTGAATTGCAGTGATGCACAGGACAGTGACCTGATTTCCAGAATGTTTATGGCTATTTTTTTTATTCTTGCATGTACCACTTTTCTAGGCTTCCCAGTGGAGTGGCCACTATGTAGAGGCTACTAAAGGGTGCATGGCATTATTAGCAGGCAAATTGTGTGGGCGGTGTGCCATTAAGATGTGGGGATTAGCTTGGGTAGTGGGGTAGGAGTTGATGTGACAAACCCCACCCTCGCCATTGTATTTCTCGTGACTCATGGCTGCATCTGATCAGGCAATCACCATATGTATAAGTAGCTTGTATAACCACCTCCAGCTCTGTTTCTAGATCGGAGTGTGGTTCTGAATCTGGCTATGGTGAGTGGGGTTCTGGCCCTGCCAGTACCTGACTTTATTTCACATGGTGTTTTACACTAGTTGTACCTGCATCGGTTGATTATTTTGGTGGGGAATTGTTGCTGTGTCTAAATCCTGGCCAGCAGAGGATTTGGGATTGCAGGTGGCATATCTGTTTGTGCCTTGTCTTTTGTGTTTTCTTTGGTGTCCTCCCCAACGTCCTCCTGGTCAGATGGCATGGGTGCATCTTTTACATCTGATGCACACAGTATGCTTAGTTGTTGTGGGGCTAGCAGCACATTGCGTTGGCTGCTGCTCTTTGTTTTGGTCATTGTAGTAAGTTGAGAAAGGATACATAGAAAGAGTGGTGTTGGTGGGGGGATTAGATATATTGTTTATTATTTCCCTTAATTTTTTCCCCCTGCACAGTAATCAATAATGTTCTGCACCATACAGGCTATTGTTGTGCCTGTGCATTAAAGTGTGCACTGTCCCTATAAATGTGATTAGAGTGAGTGAGGGACTCAGTGTTATGCTGTCTTGCCCACCACTGTGGTAACAGTGCTACACCCAATGTATTTACCCCATTATTAATTGATTTTAGAATCATTGCCTGTATATTTAATTATTCGCATTGTGGTCTGCAATTGCAGATCGGTTGGTGCTTTTAACCAATGCCCTCTGCACTGGTTGGACATTTGTGAGCGTAGTTGCGCTCTCCACAAGATGGCGTCAGTGACTGTTAGTCAATCTACACTGTCTGGCAGCTGCCTGCACTCTTAATCCCGCATAGATAAGGGGGGGAGTGGAGAGCTTATCCGAGATCACAGCAGCAAGTCTCATGATAATATTTGTCAAGGCTGCCAATCTGGATGGGCAAGTTAGGTTAGTCCCTCAATGTTCCTCCTCCTCATGAGACCTGCTTTGTTTGTGGTGTTTGAGTCAGGTAGATGATAGAGGAGTTTCCTCTAAGTTTTGATAGAAGAAGGTGGTGAGTTTAAAAGACATAATGTGCCATAAAAACCTATTGAGAGCATGTCATTTTGAGGTGAGGCATGGAGGGACTGAGAAAATGATTCAGAAACTGTTGTGTAGTTATGTCTTGAGTGAGCACTTCAGGTGCTACTATAATTCTAATGGGGAACTGTGGCACATTACTTAATATTTTAGCAGTCCAGGATGCTGGCAGGGTACTCCTGATGTTTTAAGGTGGCCACTTGCTCATTTAATAGTGGATAGACTCTGGAGCTGCTGGCAGGGGCTCCAGGTTATCTGGCACCTTAGTAAAGTGGTATGCTTGTTCTGGACAGTGTGTAGGGGGACTCAAGAGTATATGCCCATTTAAGGAATGAGAGCCTTTAATTATTTTTGTAGCCCCTGATGTACTGCGCTCCTGTGGCTGTGGAATCTATTTGGTCATCTGTGAAAGATCTCTGACGATACATGGCTCTGTTAGCATCCTTTAAATTTAAAAAATGTGATAAATTATGTTGTTCAAGCCTTTTTTTTGTATAAAATTAATGGGGCTAAGTCATGCATTCACATTAGTATGCATTACTTTTGTCATACACAATACAGAGTAGTGGCTCCTTAGTTAATATGTGACAGTGCCATTAAGAGAAGGAATCTGTGGATATCAGTAAAAGAAATGACTATTAAAGTACACTATTTCCCAAATATTTATTTTATTGTAATCAAACCTCCTTGTATATTGACCCAATATAATACAGTACTGTGTTTTATTTATTTCTTTATTATTTATTTTATATTTTATTTATTTATTCTGGCCCCTTTTGTATGCCTTGGCATTATTTGGGATAATGTAGGCTTGTGCCTTTAAGAGGGGTGAGGTGGGCAGGATATCTTACCTAATTCTTGCCTTGGGTGTGGCAAGCTGAAGAAGCATCATCTGCATTTTTTTTCCTCTTTAAAATATGTTTCTTCAGTTGTCCTTCATGGTCAGTGTTAAAAGTTAGGGGACTTAGGCCTGAGAAGCTGTACTATTGCTAGCTCCATTCTCCATTGCAAAATATGTTGGATTTAGTCAAATCTTGTTTGTTTATCTTCCTCTGAGATGATGGCCAAGATCTCACAAGAGCTGAGAGCCAGTCAGCTTGCAGTTCTCATGGAGCAGGAAATTTGGAAACTATGAAGAAGCATGGGGGATGGTCATGGTGTTTGAGAAGCCATAAAATAACATTTGAGTGGCTCCATTTTGGTCCCTAGAGCTTTCTTTTCTCTGTAGAAGTGTTTTTGGATAGAAACTAACATGAAATGGTTGCTGGTGCTTTTATTTACTGCCACGGAATTCGAGGAATGGCTGAATACAGCATAGGCATGTTAAGCACCTTCCAATGCAAGGAAACTTTTCTGGATGAGTTTGTGAGTACCCTTTTTACAAGTTAGTGATGTTAGTGGGTCACCATGTTCTTACTGGTGAATAATACAACTCAGGAACCACTGGCAAGGGAACCAGGTTGATTATATATTATATTACTGCCTGTAAATCATTGCATAGATTTTGTGTTCTTTTATGTGGGTCAGATATTGCTTTTAGCTCCTGGCACCCCTAGCAGGTGTGTTCAGATAGCTATTAATCTCTATGCCTGTATGATGTGATAATGTTCATAATTTGAATATTGTGCTAGCAATTTCTCAGCTAATATTTTTCCAGACAACTGACGCTAGTAGATGCCACAGTGCTAACATTTCCAAGACTGCCAGTTTTGCAATTTTAAATATTTGCATATCTGCCAAAACATACTCTGGAGCTGCTGTCTTGAAATATTTTACAGCACATCTAAACACAGGTACTGCTACCATGGGTACCAGTTTTATTTTGCAATAATATCATCATTTATTGTCTGCCCCCAAGGATAATCAGTTACTGTGCCCAGTCTTTCAGTCACTGTGTAGTTGAGTCAGGATCTTGCTAGGGAGAGGAAACATGCATCAACCAGAATCTTTTAGGATGGGCTAACTGCAAATTGACTGCACACCAGAGAATCAGGCTTTCTTCCGCCAAAATGAGGGGTGTAATGTAGGAGCAATATTTTTTGCAGAAATCCACTCATGGATTACAAGGCAGCGGAGTAATGTGAGGCATCCCTGAGAAAACTACCCCTATGGCTGCTAGCAGGAGTCATAGGGTGTTCTCTGCCCAGTACTATGCAGTAGTGGGTGCAGGAACTACACTGGGACCACTAGCAGAGGTCACAGAAGCTTGCTCATATTTCATTTCTCTTATCATCTTAGACTCGCTAGCAGAGAGTCCAAGGAATAATTATGGAAGT
Organism: Neoceratodus forsteri; assembly: GCA_016271365.2. Taxonomy (NCBI): domain Eukaryota; kingdom Metazoa; phylum Chordata; order Ceratodontiformes; family Ceratodontidae; genus Neoceratodus; species Neoceratodus forsteri. Next base: position 99,483,286 of record CM028132.1, on the reverse strand, counting down.
ATTTAGAAATATTTTTTTTTCCCCTGAAAGTATTGCTGCTTGGTGTGCAGTGCAGAATAGGGTTAGGAGATGTGAATTGGGAAACAAGTAACCAATTACAAGGTACGATCTATACCCTAGATTGGGTACATTACAAGCTTCTTTTGGCACATTGTAGTACAATGTTGCCTGCTTCCTGAGACAGCTATTAGTTTTTTTTGGTTTTTTTTTTAATTCTCTATTTTTTCCGGGCAGCACCCTGTCTTAGCTCGGCCCTGGTCACGGCACCCCGGAGACCTCCACCACCACCTATGGCTGCCGAGATCCCTCGGTCACCCCCCGGCTTGCCCCCCAGAGCAGGGGTGTAGCCAGGAATTTCAGATCTGCACACCAAGTGGACTCACTGCTACCCCCCCCCGGGTGAAGCCAGAAAATATACCAATGTACACCAGGACCGTGTTTGTTGCCTCATTTGGCACAATAAATACAATTTTTGTATTTCATGACAATGGCTGGTGCCATGCATGGGTAAATACAAATGCCATGCATTACTCCCTAAGACACCCACATATCAGCCCAGAGCCTGTAAAGCTGTATTGTCATTGGGATGCAAAGACAGTATTAGTGACCAGTCCTTCTAGTTTCAATTCCTATGAATAAAATTACAGAAAGGTTCAGCATTTTATTTGTTAGTTTTCATGGAAAAAGAAAGCAGTTCAGAGCCTATTTGCTACCCCCCCTTAAATAAAATTGCACACCATGGAGTACTTGGAGTATGCCTGGCTACACCCATGCCCCAGAGGGTGAAGCCATGGCCACCTTCACCGGCAACCCACGGGACTAATGGCTGGTCAGGGATCCACAGTGGCGGTGGTGTCTTGAGGTCCTCCGGGGAGGGCGTCATGTGTACTTTGCCCTTGCCTCGGCTTTTTCCTCCTTACGGAGGCGGGGACGTGCAATGATGCGAGCGTCTGCCCCGCCTCCCAGAACTGCCTCTGTCAGTCGCCTGAGGCCCCCCAGCCTCCGCTAGAAGCCCTCAGTGTGCCGATCGCTTCCCTTGCCCTCCCCCCGGAGAAGGAGAGCAGTCCTTGGGACGCTCTATCCTTCTCACCCCAGCCGGCCCTCCGATGATCCGGGTCCATTCCCGAACCCGGGTCGCCGGTGTCGTGAGCGGAAATCCCACCGCTGCAAAAACGGGCAAGCTAAGATAGCTATTAGTCTTAAATAGCGACACAAACACATTGTACAGACTGCAAGCTAGCTAGCTGATACTGCTGAATATAATTTTCCTTGTATTAGCGTAGTCTCTTACCTTTTCCTTGTATGTGAAATGTTGATTTTCTAGGGAGCTGATTATGTGTGCAGCAACCTGTACCAATGCACATAGAGAACTGATCCTGGAGAGGCAGCATCACATGGAAAGGGGGGGTCAGACTTCTTTGAAGTCACATGTGCATCAAATAACCTATCAGGTGGACACAACCCATGTGTAAGGAGGGTGGAGTGCCTCAGAGATTATTCCCCACAATGGAAAACTTTGTCTGCTACAAGTATATTTTCATGTGTATTATAAGTAGGGATAGGCAAAACAAATTCTAGAAACATAAAACCCTGTAGAACCTGATCAGCTCTAAAATTTAAAACAGAAATGAGCCCCCCATTTTAAACAATATGAGTGGTTTAAAATCCCAATAAAAAATCAGCATGTGATTAGTATATCATTATAATTTGAACTGAGTAGGCACTTCACACTTTTTGCCAGTTCATCGCTTGGGACTTTTGCCATCTAGGAGCCAGAAAATTGGCATACCCTTCATATGGTGGGGTGGGTGGGTGCCTGGGAAATATGTTTTTTTTAAGATTTTGTTGCTGTTCAATAACTAACAAGCATTTGTCAATGCTGAATGTTGTCTTGCTGGCATTGGCATTGGTAGTACAGGAGTTAGAGGAATGCATAATAGGAATGGCAGTGAAGTATGGGACCGACATCAACCCCACCCCACCCTGCAGAGACTGACAGGCACTGAGGTGTGCCTTTGGGTTGTTGGCCATAATATTCTTGCCATTTCACCTCACCCTACCCTGCAGACTCTGACAAGTGTCGCATTGCACCTTGGAGTCATCTGACCTTACGCTCACCCCATTCCATAAGGAAGTACATTGAGATGGGTGCAGTATAGAAGAATGGGGTGAACTTTGGGGCTGAAGAGTGCAAGGCACATCTTGACACCTGTCAGTGGCTACAGGGTGGGGATGCAATGGTGTGAGCACTGCAGCTGACAATCCAAAGGCACACCCCTGATGCCTGCCTGTACAGGGTGGGACACAATGGTTAGAAACCCTAACGCCCCAGGCGTTTGTTGGTATTTGCACTCCCAAATTTTCAGCATGGCCTTTTTGTGACCCCACTTCATGAAAGCATTTGGTACCTCTACTCATGAACAGTGGTGCTGTGATTTTGTTACTCTGTCCTGAACGTAGATTTCCCACAGTGACCGCATCACTCTGCACCACATGTGTGAAAACACAGTTTGGGCAGGATGTGAAAAATGACAGCTGCACCATTCATAAAGAGGTGTGAAGAGATGGCAATGTTGAAAATCGGGAGTGAAAATATAAATTCTCAAAGTTACGAGCGTGTGTGAAAACTGCACAATGAACACTCATAACACAGTCATTTTTTTGAAATTCTTTCACCAAATGTTTAATTTAGGTATTTTGGGACCTCTGCTCATTAACAGTGGCACAATGACTTTCTTAATCTGTCCCGAACATTGATTTCCCACAGCGACCATGCCATTGTGCGCCAGATGTGTGAAACCACATTTTTGGCATGATATGAAAAAATGACAGCTATACTCTTCATAAGGAGATGTGGAAAAATGGCAATGTTGAAAATCTGGAGTGAAAATATTAAAGATTCTCGAAGTTATGACTATGCATGGACACTGCACAACACAAGTTCGTAACATAGTCATTTTGAGGAATTTTGTCACCAAATTTTCAAAACAGGCATTTTGGGACCTCTGATCATGAACAGTGTTACAGTGATTTTCTTACTCTGTCCTGAACATTGTTTTCCTACAGTGACTGCATCATTGTGCACCAGATGTACGAAAACACATTTTGGGCAGGATGTGGAAAATTACAGCTGTACTGTTCATAAGCAGGTGTGAAAAAATGACAATGTTAAAAATCTAGGGTCAAAATATTAAAAATTCTTGAAGTTACAAGCGTGCGTGGAAACTGCGCAACACAAGCTCGAAAAACAGCAATTTTATTTTTTAATTTATTCAACAAATTTGCAACATAGGCTTTTTGGGAGCCCACCTCATAAACAGTGACACTGTCATTTCATTAATCAGTCCCAAAAGATGATTCCACGCAGTGACTGCAAAATCACCTTTTGGGACTGAATAACAAGATGACAGTGACTGAATTCATAAGGTGGGGTCCCAAGAATCCCATGTCGAAAATTGGTGCCAAAATTCACAAAATGGCTGAGATATGCACCAAAGTTGAAAAAAAAACATTTATGCCATTATACAGCTTACTGGCATTTCTTCAGTTCGCGTCGGCTTTGAAGAGTGCAGGCGTGTTCCTGGTCCACCGAAGATCATCGTGCCAGGCTCCAGAGGTAAGTATGGGGTGAAGGGGGTGTTGGGAGGTGGGGTACACAAAGAGTGGGCACAGGTTGGGGGAGGGGCACCGGACAAGTCAAGGGACCATTTTATCTTTTTTCAGGGGGCAAAACAGATAAAAAAAAAGACAACATGGGTCAGTTTTCTTGTTTTGCAGGTGTGTTCTGGAACACTGGGGTGGGCTCCCAGTGTGCCACCTGCATTTGGGGAGGACTGAAACCAATGGGGACTGGGCCCCTGCCCGGCACACTAAGCGTGTCTCTGTAGGCAACATGATGCCGAGGGGATTGGGCACCCTCAGTACACATATTAAATATTAGGGGCCATTATTCCGATGGGGATTAGGCTCCCCCTTTGGCAAATTGAACTGGGGAAGGGGCATGCCGACAGGGGGATTAAGCACCCCAGGCATCGGCTTGTTGGGGAGTGTGAGAGGTGGACGGTGACAGCTGCCACCATGTTTCACTAAAATGTTGCACCAGGGCAGGCATGCCCTGCATTGAGGGGGAGCTCCCTCACTGCACTGGCGAAACCATTTCAAGTTGGTGGCATGCTTTTGCTCTGCTATCATAGACAGCGTGCACTCTAATTCATGTCACAAAGCCCAGCCTGAAAAAGCAGTGGCCCCAGTGGCCACAACATGACTGCACCTCCAAAACCTGCTATTCCAAGCTACCACAATATGTTTCTTGTGCATGCGCAAGACAACGTAAAAATTGGAAACTATTTGAAACCTGAAACTTTTAGATTCATTAAATACTCTAATGCCTTAATCCTACTGCAAAACATCAGAGCTATGCAAATTCTGGTCTGTGGCAGGCTGCCAAAGTTTCCCTAGAATCATTGCTTTTTAACAGTTTTGCACATCTGATACAATATAGGCAGAGAATGACAGACTACAGTCATGTTTCATCTGGTTGGGACTCCTCTGTGTAGTGCAGTTATTGTCATTCTGCATGACCATTATTATGCTAACTCCAAGTGCTCTAAATGTCCAGTGTCTAAGGGTCTGATTTGATACTTGGTTGAGGCAATGACTACCCGACAAGGAGAAGCCCAGACAGAATGAAATGTGTCTGTAGTTTGTTGCTCTTAGTCTATACTGGATCAGATGTACAAGCCTGTAGACTAAACAGTTAAGCCTTGTCAGGCTAGCCAGCCTTGCACAAGGATTTGCATATCCATGATGCCTTGCACTGAGACTGAGACATCAGACTATTATGTGGCTTGGAAAGATGCACCAAAGCTAAACAACATCGGTATTTCTTTTCTCCAGGCATCCTCTTACGGATCATGTGCACTAGTCTTCCTGCAAAATGCCTCTTAAGCATGCTAACTTCAAGTGTGCTAAACATCTAATGCTTTTAGGCGAATTAGGTTCTGCTCCCAAAGGCGGTGCTTTTGTTGTTTTTGTAATTAAATTACTTAAAATATTTCACTTGTTTGGCCAGCCAGCTAGAGCAGCAGTGCCACTATCACTTGCCATTCAGATGACCCAGGTTCACACCTCAAGCTTTAGACATTCAATGTCAACCAGTGATATGCAGTTCTGGTGTCCATTTTGGACACCTCCTTCCATTGCACAACCACTATCTGCTGTCCCAGGGGAAGGGAGTGTCATGTGAACAGGAAAAAGTAGTCCAATGTGTAATTGCCTGTTTGGTAATGTATCCTTTCACCTCGTTTGTGATGCAGAGGCACTGTACACTTAGAGCAGGACCAGCAGGGATGTTATAATGAAAAGTGAAGGCTCAACACCCTCTGATGGCCCTAACAGATGAAATGCCAGGTTCCACTCTATCTGTGTGGGTGGGATCAGGGATGCAGTTATATTCCAAAAACATGAAGAACCAAATTGGGACAATCTGAAGTCCAGTCATCCCACCATGCCCACCTGGGATCCCTGACCTGCATCCTCCTTGTCATCTCCACATCTCTTGTGTCTCATTCAGTCAAGTAAAGTATGTCTGCAGAGGCCTGGTCCCCCTTTTCAGGGTCTCACCTGTAAGGAAAAAGCCACAGATTACTGCTTCAGGGGACAGAGTTAGGAGTGAATAAAGTTTGAAAAGCAGTGTTTGTACTTAGGGGATTCCAAGATCTAGAGGAAGAAAATATTTACTTTATAAACAAAATGAAAATTGCTGACTGCACATGTTACATAGAAACATAGAAGTTGATGGCAGATAGGGACCACAAGGCCTATCCAGTCTGCCCATTTCTTTTTCTACCTTATAAATGTGCCATCTGCCTTTGCTCTGTCAATGGCCTATCTAGTCATACTCATCTGTATTGCTCCCTTATGCCTATCCCATTCCTGTTTGAAGTCCTGCACTGTATTCATAGCCACCACTTCCTGAGGTAGGCCGTTCCATGCATCCACCACCCTTTCTGTGAAAAAGAACTTCCTCACATTACCCCTTAATTGGCCTCCCTCTAATCTCATGCTGTGTCCTCTTGTCCTGCTATTTTTCTTATATTAAAACATGTTAGACGCTTTCACCTTGTTAATGCCCTTAAGGTGTTTGAATGTTTCGATCATATCACCTCTCTCCCTCCTTTGCTCGAGGGAATACATATTGAGCTCCATTAATCTGTCCTCATATGTTTTCTGATGCAGTCCCTGCACCATTTTGGTTGCCCTTCTCTGGACTGCCTCAATTTGGTTTATGTTCTTGTGAAGGTGTGGCCTCCAGTACTGCATGCAGTACTCCAGATGGGGCCTAACCAGTGTCTTGTAAAGTGGGATTATTACCTCCCTCTTCCAACTTGTGATACCCCTACTAATACACCCTAACATCCCCCTAGCCTTACCTACTGCTTTAGAGGTCTGCTTGGATGATTTCAGGTCACCGGTGATGATGATGATGCCCAAGTCTCTTTCTTCCCTTGTGACTGCCAGCAACTCCCCTCCCAGCCTATAGGTAGCTTCAGGGTTTCTCTTCCCTATGTGCATGATCTTGCACTTCTTTGCATTAAACCCCCAGCTGCCACTCTTCTAACCATTTTGCTAGTTTATCCAGATCTCTTCTCATTCTGCCCACCCCATCTGGATCATCTACTCTGTTGCAGATCTTGGTGTCATCTGAAAACAGACAAACCTTACCCTCCAGTCCATCTGCAATGTCACTGATGAAGATATTAAAGAGGTTGGCCCCAGAACTGATCCCTTAAGTACCCCACTTGTGACTTGCATCTCTTCTGACTGTATACCATTTACCACCACTCTCTGTTTTCTGCCCGTCAACCAGTTTGCCACCCACTTGACCAACTTCTGACCCACCCCGAGCCTACCCAGCTTATTAATCAATCTTCTGTGTGGATCAGTATCGAAAGTTTTGCTGAAGTTAAGGTAGGCGACATCAACTGCTCCCCCTTGGTCCACCACTCTGGTTACCCAGTCAAAGAAATCTATGAGATTAGTTTGACAGGACCTTCCTTTTGTAAACCCATACTGTCTTGGATCCTGTGCTCCTATGGATTCCGGGTATTGCACTATCCTTTCCTTAAGGAGTGCCTCCATAATCTTGCCCACTACTGAGGTAAGACTGACTGGTCTGTAGTTCCCTGCCTCCTCCCTGCTACTACTCTCATGGAGCAGGATCACATGAGCCCTTCTCCAGTCTTCTGGGACCTCTCCTGTGCTCAGAGATTCACTAAACAGTTCTGATAATGGCTCTGCCGGTTCCACCCTTAGCTCCTTTAGTACCCTGGGATGTATGCCATCAGGTCCCATTGCCTTGTCCACACTGAGCTTATCAAGCTCTAGTAGCACCCTTTCTTTTGTGAAGGGACTAGTGCTCACCTCCCTCACCCCTGTGTCCATGGTGCTGAGCTGTGGGCCCGACCCTACCTTCTCTTCAGTAAATACTGAGCAGAAGTATCTATTTCGGATAGATGCTTTTACATGGTCCGCCTCCTCACACACATCCTTATCTCCTTTGGTCTTAGCAATACCCCCTCTGGACTTTCTCCTTTCACTAATGTATCTATAGAAAGTCTTGTCACCTTCTTTTACTGTTCATGCTAGTGTTTTCTTGGTTAGAGCCTTTGCCTGCCTTACTGCCTTCCCTGCTTCCCTTAGGGAAGTTTGGTATGCCTCCCTATCTTCATCCCGCTGTGTTCCCTTATATTTCCTGAAGGCCATCCTTTTGGCTCTGACCTTTTCTGCTACTGTTTTTGAGAACCAAAGTGGTTTCCTTCTTCTTTTGCACTTCCTTTTCTATCTAACACAATGGAATGTTGCTTCAAGTATTGCATGCTTTATGCTTGCCCACTTTGCCTGTACCCCCTCACCTGTATTTCTTTTTTCCAAGGCTAGCTTAACTCTGTTGGCCATCTTATCAAAGTCAGCTCTTCTGAAGCCCCATATGTTTGCCTTGGAATGGGATGATTTAGTTGTAGTGGCCAAATTGAACCATACCATGTGATGGTCACTGGCTCCCAGGTGGCCTTCTACCTGGAGATCTGTGATCCTTTCCCTGTTAATCAGCACTAGATCTAGGATAGCCCTGTCTCTTGTGGGTTATTGTACCAGTTATTTGAGGCCCTTCCCCTGTGGGGAATCCACCATGTGTCTAGTTCTGGCAGATGTTCCTGCTGGTATTGACCAATCTGTATCTGGCATGTTGAAGTCTCCCATTATCAGAACCTCCCCATTAGCTGTCATGTTTTGTACCTCTTCTAACAGTAATGTGTCTATGTCCTCCCCCTGGTCTGGGGGTCTTTAGACAATACCAGTTCTTATGGCTGTCCCCTTCCTTGTTTCCAGAGTGACCCACAGTTCTTCTGGCTCCTTATGTGTATTCTGAATTTCTGTAGCTTTGATAATTTCATTGACATAGAGGGCCACTCCACCCCTCCCCCCCTTTTTGCACCTTGGTCTCTTCTGAAAAGTACATAGCCAAGTACTGAAGTCTCCCAAGTGTGGTTACTGGTAAACCATATCTTGCTAATTGCTACTATGTCCAGTTCAGCCTCTGTCATTATTGCCTGAAGGTCTGGGATCTTGTTTCCCAGACTGCGAGCATTTGAGTACATGATTTTCCATTGGCCAGATTTCAGTGTATTAGTTGTTGGGTGAGGTCTGGCATTTCCCCTTTGTGTCGTATGGGGAGCTGGAACTTTTTCCTTACCTGGTGATGCAAATGAACTGCAAACATGCTGAACTCCTGTTTGACCACTAGCTGCGGGGGGGGGGGTGTTCTTCCCATTCAGCTTATGGGTTGCTGCACCCCTCTCCCCATTTGCTAGTTTAAATATTCTGAAAAGACATCAAACTTCTGCCCCAATGTACTGACTCCCTCCTTAGTCAGATGCAGTCCATCAAATTTAAAGAACTTTCGCTCCCAAAACTGTTGCCAGTTCCCTACAAATTTGTGTCCTTTTTCCTGGCACCAGCCCTTGAACCACATGTTTAGCTCCCTATCTCCCCTTCTCTGACCTTCCATCCATCTGCCCTCCTCTACCAGACTGTCAGGATCTCAGAGAAGGAGATGCTGGATGAAATGGATGATAGTTTGTCACCCAGCTTGGTCAGGTGTTCCTTGGTCTCCACAACTGACTGGCTGGCGAGATCATTAGTCCCTATGTGTACCAGGACGTGAATGTTTTCTCCTGCTCCCTGAATAATTTTAGCAATGCGGTCAGTGTCTCTCCACGCTGATGTACCTGGGAAACATCTGACCATTACCCCTGGCTGGAGATAGGTATCAACTCTCCAAATCATGGAGTCTCCTATGATCAGAAGTATTTTGGATTTCCTTTTTGTTTTTTTGTTTTGGTTCCTGTTTTGGGCGAGTTTTGTTGTGCTAGCTCCTGTGCTACAGTGTCCTGCTTTGCAGTGTCCTCTTCCCCTTTGTTTGATTTCGGAAATAGAGGCAGATACCTGTTTGTAGTTTTTATATGGTTTGTGGAGGTAATATGTTGGAGAGCACCGAGTAATGAGGCACCCGGTTTGCCCCTTCTAACCACCTGCCAACCTCCCAGACCAACTACCCTCTGCGGTCGAGGTGCTTCTGTTGGATGTTGGGGAAATGGTGGGTGGCTCTTATAATATATTTCCTCTTGAATATGAAATCTGAGGCACGCAATCTCTGCCCATGCTGCCCAGAGCTGAGCCCTAAGATCTCCAATGGCCCAGCATGTAGGACAGTGTCCTAAATCCTGCAACACTGCCCTTCTGAAAAGTGTTCTGCTGTACCTGCAGTTAATGATATCCATTCCAGATAAGTTGCTGGGTTTATAACCTGGTCAGAGTAATTAAAAGAATGAAAATGAAAGCAAAAGTTTGATTTTGTGTTTTGTTTATTTGTTTTTGTATAACTTGTTATAACAACTTAAATTACTAGTGCCCCTGTAAAAGAGGTCACCGCGTAGATACCCCACTGATCAGCCCCTTCCTGCTTTGCCACAGGAAATGTCACAACTGTGCTACCCTATAAAAGGAGTGTATTGTGGGGTGGTTGGGAATGGGGGTGGGTGGCTGGGCCCTTCCTCTGCCAAAAAAGAAGAACCATGGACGAAAGAAACATGTTCCATGTAGTTTCCTTTTGGAGTTTGTCATATAGTGTTTTCACACACCTGTAAATGCACTAGGTATTGCAAATTGCAGAACCACCTCCAATATTTTGTGTTAAACCTGGAGTGTACCTCAGGGTCTAAAATAGAATGCTCCCTCCCCCCAGGTGTTTGTGACATTGGGAGCCCAGCACTTCCCTGGTGTCAGTTTACATTTTTTAAATGTATCACTCACATACAGACACAGACACACACACACACACACACACACACAAGGGTTGATACCTTTGGAAGAGGCAAAAAAATGGACCCTAAACCACACCCTAAACTCCACCCCTAGCCCACCCCTTTTCATGACAGATCGTGCATTGCTCCCCCTCAAAAGCCATTTGTTAGATCAGTGAAGACTTCAGTAAAAGACAACACTTAAAGCAGCAGTTCAACAAAAATGTTAACATGCCGTACCCATTAAATTAGCTTTTCTTGTTTTTTTTTATTTATTCACTGAAATTATTTTACAAGGTAAACATGCAGGGATAAAGGAAATCTTATTTACAGATATCATGGGGGAGTAGGAAACTACTGTAAATAGTATACAATTATATATGATAAACAAATTGCTCATTTCCTGTAATGTGTACTTTATATTTTTCCTGGATCCACTTGATTTTCATGTCCACAATACTATTTTGAAGCCAAAAGAAGAGAATATACTTTTTACTGGAGGGAAAAACTATTTCATAAAAAATAATATAAAACATTTCAAAATACTTAATTCTTTTGGAGCTGAAAAAGTTTACCATCAAATAAAAGTGGAAGATAACCGAATCTTTTACTTTAACAAAAAGCAGGGTCAAACTTTTTGGGCTAGTGTTGCTGCTGTTCTGCTTTTCAGAGGTAGAGATTAAGTATCTGCAAATGGTCTTAATGCCCATAGTTTACACCTCCCAGGTTGGCTGCATTTACAAAGAAGGGACTATATTGACAACACAGCTTGTTTATTACCTGGAAATGCAGCTGAAACTATGTATGACATGACAAAATCTGTTTCTAAGGTATGTGAGCACTCAAAATGGCTCAAAAACCTGACTATTACTGAGCAAAACCGGAATACCTGCTAGTGACCCTGAAAACCTGATCACCAGGTAAAACACCTGACAGATGGCAACCCTAACACACACACACGCTTGCCTTCTAAGTTGTGGAGGCTCCAGGACCCCATTGTTGCTGCTGCTGTTGAAGAGCCCTCCTGCCCAGACCCCACCCAGTATAAATATTCCTCTTAAATCCTTGGCCTGTCACATTTCACTACTTTTTAGGCTTTGTACTTCAAACCTTAATGATGCCTAACTATAGATTTTTACAATAAGTTAATATACATAACAAATGCATAGAAACTGCTACATATTTGAAAGCTGGTTTGGAAACAAGAAACTCTTTGACTAGTGCTGAGTTCACATTAGAACTAGCGAATATTCCCTATCCCAGGTTATGAGTAACATAGTGACGTAGTAGCATAGTGCTGTTGCGATGGCAGAAAGGTTTTATGGCCCACCTGCATGGCAAGGCGTACAGTTTGATTACAGGAACACATCCAAGCTGAACTGCTGGAATGTCACCCCTACTTTAGCTGCATATCCCTCCGTGCAGCTCACCCTCAGAAATCTGCCTAGTTCTCCACTGAAGCATAAATACTGCCAGCTTCCAAAACCTCACTGGGTAGGCTTCTCCATAGACTGATCATAATTAACCTCTGTGTGAAGTAAAGTTTTCTGATGTTTCCACTTATCCTGCTTCCCTGGTCCGAACTAAAGACTAAGTACCAAATAGCAAAATCTTTTTTTTTTTTTAAATATACAGTTGGGTTGCTGGATGTCAATTTGAAAACACCTTTGAACATGTAAAATGTTTACCTATAACTGGTACAGGCATCATTAGTTTGTAATGGTATCATTTCTGGTGATGTGTATGGAGAGACTGGGCAACCACTGACCTGCCAAAAAAGTTGAATTAAAATGTGGATGAGCAGTCGAATGCAGATGCAAATAATTTTAATATCTGGCCCAAGGAGACTATTTCACCATCATTAAGTTGGATAACAATATGTTCTCAGAGTTGTCTCTGCTTCAACTATTGCATGCTATCATTAGCATAGTACCAGTTGCAAATGAAAGCTTGAGCTCTAATCTACTACTAATTAGCTCAAAAAGGCAAGTAAGTGTATTTAATTGGGGGCTGCCACTTAAAGTTTACTCAACAGTGTGTAACAAATGAACAGAGATCAAGCAGTAGGAATCAATATGTGTTTTTCTGAATGTTTCCAGAGTATTTATACAACCTAAGTAGTTGGAAGGGTACGTCCATCTCATTATGGGCCACCACATATTGAATGCTCAAGCAGTACAGTTTAAGTGATATTACAGCATCCAGAAAACATTTTACAGTATAAAAGGCAGACACAAGTCAATTTATATTAATTGATTTTTGGTGATTTTATTTTATTTATTTTGTTTTTTGTTAACTGGGAAAGAAGGAATAGGAAATATTTTTTGTGTTCAACCTTGTTGTGGGGGGGGGGAGGAGGTATGGGAAGTACTAACTGATCTTTAATGTCAACATTAGGTCCTTTCATTTTTATGTTGATTGCGTGCATGCACAAGAAACATATTGCAGCAGCTTTCTCCAGAAGCAGGTTGTGAGGCACGGCACTGTTGTGGCCAATGCTCCCACAGCCTTTAAAGGCTTGGCCCACTTCCCCAATGCCCTGGCATGCTGCTGCTGACACTAGTTCAGCCAGCGTGCCACAACCTTGTAAAAATTTAACCATTGCAATCAGGGGCTGCCTCGTCATTGCAGCGTCAGCCATTCACTACAATGAGGGAGATACCCATCATTGCAGGGCAGAACCCTGAAATACTGATATTGTTTGTGAACATGGCGGCATCTTGCCACCATATTCACAAACAATATTAACCCCCTCCTGCTGAGGGGTGCCCAATCCCCCTCGGCAGCATATTGCCCCCCACTGTGTTTGTTTGCCGGCCGGGGCCCCAATCCCGTTGGCTTCCAGTGACTCAAGGCTTATGTTGCCAATGGGGAGCTCACTCCTGTCGAATTGTGTAACCCCACTTTTGTTGTCTGCCGACGGGTGCCCCAATCCCTGTCAGCATAATGTCACCCCCCTTTTGTTGCATGCCGACAGGTGCCCAATCCCCTGTCGGCTACAGCTGCCCCCAAAAGACTCTGTTGGCATGCTGGAGCCCACCCCAGTGTGCCACATGCCCTTGTAAAATCAAAAACGGTCCCACAATGTCTTTTTTTTTTAACCTGTAAAAAAGGAAACGGTCCTTCGGTGGTCTCCTGCTCCCCTTCCACAACCCGCGCCTACCCACTGCGCACCTTGCCTCCCCACACCCCCCTCACCCCATACTTACCTCCGGAGTCTGGCACGACAGTCTTCGGTGAACCGGGAACACGTTTGCACTCTTTAAAGCTGACCGTGAACTGAGGAAATGCTGGTAAGCTGTATAATGAAATAAATAGGGTTTTTTCAACTTTGATGCATATCTCAGGCATTTTTGGGAATTTTGGCACCAAATTTTCAACATGGGGTTTTTGGGACCCCTCCTCATGAATACTGACACTATCAGGGTGTTATTCAGCCCAAAAGGTGATTTTTCTGTCATGGCACGGAATCCCCTCTTGGGACTGATTAACAAAATAACAGTGCCAGTGTTCATGAGGTGGGCTCTCAAAAAGCCTATTCTGCAAATTTGTTGGGAAAAATCCCAAAAATGACTGTTTTGCGAGCGTACATTGCGCAGTTGCTATGCACACTCGTAACTTTGCGAATTTGCAATATTTTCATGCCAGATTTTCAACATTAACATTTTTTCAGACCTCCTTGTGAACAGTACAGCTGTCATTTTCCACATACTGGTCAAAATGTGTTTTCGCACTTCCAGCGCAGAATAGCACAGTTGGTGTGGGAAATCAGTGTTCAGGACAGATTAAGAAAATGACAGTGGTACTGTTCATGAGCAGAGGTCCTAAAATGCCTGTGTTGAAAATTTGGTGACGATACTCCATAAAATGACTGTGTTACGAGTGTGCATTGCGCAGTTTGCACGCATGCTCGTAACTTCACGAAGTAATTTTTTCACTCCAGATTTTCAACATTGCCATTCTTCTGCACCTCTTTATGAAAAGTACAGCTGTCATTTTTCACATCCTGGGCGAAATGTGTTTTCACAGTTCTGACGCAGAATAGTGTGGTTGCTGTGGGAAATCCGTGTTTGGGACACATTATGAAAATGACAGTGACACTGTTCATTAGCAGAGGTCCTAAAATGCCTATGTTGAAAATTTGGTAATGAAGGTCCATAAAATGAGTGTATTATGAATGTGCATAGCACAGTTTCCATGCACGCTTGTACCGTCGCGACTTTGCAATATTTTCACTCCAGATTTTCAGCATTGCCATTTTGCCACACCCCCTTATGAACAGCGCAGCTGTCATTTTTCACATCTTGGCTGAAATGTGTTTTTGCTCTTCCAGTGCACAATAGTGCGGTCACTGTGGGAAGTCAGTGTTTGGAGCATATTAAGAAAATCACACTAACACTGTTCATGAGCAGAGGTCCTAAAATGCCTATGTTGAAAATTTTGTGATGAAACTCCATAAAATGACTGTGTTATGAGCGTGTGTTGTGCAGGTTCCACGCACCCTTGAAAGTTTGCAAATTAGTAATATTTTCATGCCAGATTTTCAACACTGGCATTTGTTCACACCTCCTTATGAACAGTACAGCTGTAATTTTTCACATCCTGGCTGAAATGTGTTTCCACTCTTCCAGCGCAGAATACCGCAGTCACTGTCAGAAATCAGTGTTTGGGACAGATTAAGATCGAGCGACTGAGAGGGGAGGGAGTGACCAAGCTCAACTGAGCTCTGTTGGGACTGCTGCGGATTTCTTTGTGGGCAGGAAAAGGTGACAATGCAGGCAGGAGCCCAGTACAAAAGGGCAGCCAGCAACGCCGAGAGACACACAATGAGTGAGTGAGGGAGGGGGACTGAGTGAGCTCAACGGAGCTCTTTTGGGACTGCTGCAGATTTCTTTGTGGGCAGGAAAAGGCAGCAGTGCATGCAGGGGCTGAGTACAAAAGGGCAGCCTGCAGCGGTGGGAGAAACAGAACAAGCGAGTGAGAGAGGGGGAGTGAGCGAGTTCAACGGAACTGTTCACGTGACTGCTGTGGATTTCTTTGTGGGCAGAAAAGGGTGGCAATGCAGGCAGAAGCCCAGTACAAAAGGGCAGTCTGCAGCACCAGGAGAAACAGAATGAGCAAGTGAGACAGGGGGAGTGAGTGACCTCAATGGAGCTCTGTTGGGACAGCTGCAGATTTCTTTGTGGGCAGGAAAAGGTGCCAATGCAGGCAGAATCCCAGTACAAAAGGGCAGCCTGCAGCACTGGGAGAAACAGAACAAGCGAGTGAGAGAGGGGGAGTGAGCAAGCTCAATGGAGATGTATTGTGACCGCTGTGGATTTATTTGTGGGCAGGAAAAGGTGGCAATGCAGGCAGGAGCCCAGTACAAAAGGCCAGCCTGCAGCGCCGGCAGAAACGGAACAAGCAACTGAGAGATGGGGAGTGAGCGAGCTCAACAGAGCTGTGTTGGGACTGCTGCAGATGTTTTTGGGGGCAGAAAAAGCTGCCAACGCAGGCAGAAACCCAGTACAAAAGGGCAGCCTGCAGCAGCGGGAGACACAAGAATGGTGAGTGTGGGAGGGGAGTGGAGTGAGCTCCAGCGGAGCTCTGTTGGGATGCTGCTTGATTTCTTTGTGGGCAGAAAAAGGCAGCAATGCATGCAGGGGCCCAACAAAGGGCAAGCCTGCAGCAGGGAGAAACAGAATGAATGAGAGAGAGGGGAGGAGGAGTGAGCGAGCCAACGGAGCCCTATCGTGACTGCTGCAAATTTCTTTGTGGGCAGAAAAGGGTGGCAATGCAGGCAGGAGCCCAGTACAAAAGGGCAGCCTGCAGCGCTGGGAGAAACGGAACAAGCTAGTGAGACGGGGGAGTGAGTGAGGCCAATGGAGGTCTGTCGGGACTGCTGCAGATTTCTTTGTGGGCAGAAACAAATGCCAACAGTACAAAAGGGCAGCCTGCAGTGCCAGGAGAAACAGAATGAGCGAGTGAGACAGGGGGACTCATGCACCTCAATGGAGCTCTGTCGGAACAGCTGCAGATTTCTTTGTGGGCAGGAAAAGGTGCCAATGCAGGCAGGAGCCCAGTACAAAAGAAAAGCCTGCAGCGCTGGGAGAAACAGAACAAGCGAGTGAGAGAGGGGGAGAGAACGACCTCAATGGAGCTGTGTCGGGACTGCTGCACATGTCTTTGTGGGTAGACAAAGCCGGCAACGCAGGCAGGAACCCAGTACAAAAGGGCAGCCTGCAGCAGCGGGAGATGCAGAATGAGCAAGTGAGGGAAGGGGAGTGAGTGAGCTCAATGGAGCTCTGTTGGGACTGCTGCAGATTTCTTTGTGGGCAGAAAAAGGCAGCACTGCACGCAGGGGCCCAGTACAAAAGGGCAGCCTGTAGCAGTGGGAGAAACAGAATGAATGAGTGAAAGAGGGGGAGTGAGTGAGGCCAGTGGAGGTCTGTCGGAACTGCTACAGATTTCTTTGTTGCCAGAAGAAGGCGGCAACGCAGGCAGAAGCCCAGTACAAAAGGGCAGCCTGCAGCACTGACAGAAATGGAATGAGCAAGTGAGAGAGGGGGAGTGAGCGAGCTCAATGGAGCTCTGTTGGGACTGCTGCAGGTTTCTTTGTGGGCAGAAAATGGTGCCAACAGAGGCAGAAGACCACTACAAAATGGCAGCCTGCAGCACCAGGAGAAACAGAATGAGCGAGTGAGACAGGCGGTGTAGGCGACCTCAACAGAGCTCTGTCAGCACTGCTGCAGATTTCTTTGTGGGCAGAAAAAGGTGCCAACACAGGCAGAAACCCAGTATAAAAGGGCATCCTGCAGCACCGGGAGAAACACAATGAGCGAGTGAGAGAGGGAGAGTGAGTGAGGCCAATGGAGGTCTGTCGGAACTGCTGCAGATTTATTTGTTGGCAGAAACAAATGTCAACAGAGGCAGAAGCCCAGTACAAAAGGGCAGCCTGCAGCGCCAGGAGAAACAGAATGAGCTAGTGAGACAGGGGGAGTGAGCGACCTCAACAGAGCTCTGTCGGAACAGCTGCGGATTTCTTTGTGGGCAGGAAAAGGTGCCAATGCAGGTAGGAGCCCAGTACAAAAGGGCAGCCTGCAGCGCCGACAGAAACGGAACAAGCGAGTGAGAGAGGGGGAGTGAGCGAGCTCAACGGAGCTCTGTCAGGACTGCTGCAGATTTCTTTGTAGGCAGAAAATGGTGCCAACGGAGGCAGGAGACCACTACAAAATGGTAGCCTGCAGCACCAGCAAGAAACAGAATGAGCAAGTGAGAGAGGGGAAGTGATCCACCTCAATGGAGCTCTGTTGGGACAGCTGCAGATTTCTTTGTGGGCAGCAAAACATGCCAACGCAGGCAGAAGCCCAGTACAAAAGAGCAGCCAACAGCACCAGGAGAAGCAGAATGAACGAGTGAGACAGGCAGAGAGAGCAACCTCAACAGAGCTCTGTCAGGACAGCTGCAGATTTCTTTGTGGGCAGAAAAAGGTGCCAATGCAGGCAGAAGCCCAGTGCAAAAGGGCAGCCAGCAGTGCAGGGAGAAACACAATGAGCAAGTGAGAGAGGGGGAGTGAGCGAGCTCAACAGACCTCTATCATGACTACTGCGGATTGCTTTGTGGGCAAAAAAAGGTGACAACACAGGCAGGAGCCCAGTACAAAAGGCCAGCCTGCAGTGCAGGCAGAAACAGAACGAGCGAGAGAGGGGGCGTGGGCTAGCTCAATGGACCAGTGTCAGGACTGCTGCAGATGTCTTTGTGGGTAGAAAAAGCTGCCAACAGAGGCAGCAGCCCAGTACAAAAGGGCAGCCTGCAGTGCCAGCAGAAACAGAATGAGCGAGTGAGAGAGGAGGAGTGCCCACCTCAACAGAGCTCTGTCGGGACAGCTGCAGATTTCTTTATGGGCAGAAAAACATGCCAATGCAGGCAGGAGCCCAGTACAAAAGAGCATCCTGCAGCTCCGGGAGAAACATAACGAGTGAGTGACACAGGGGGAGTGAGAGAGCTCAACGGACCAACGCAATCAACATTCGGCATTGACAAATGCTTGTTTAGAACTGAGGCCATTTGGGGAAAAAAAGGATCTCTGTTCTCCTAGAATTAATCTTTTCTTGCTTTCTTAGTCTCCAATGAAGTTATAATCCTCTGACTGTGACAAAACAATGTGTTGCTGCGGAAATGATTATGATATCACAGTGTGTATTGTGACTTAATTGGAGGTTAAAGCTGGATGAACAGGGGCAAAGATCCTATTGTCATGCAAGTCCCTTCAGTAATAACAAGAATTTGTCAATGCCGAATGTTGATTGCGTTGGTTTGTTGAGCTGGCTCAGTGGCCCTCTGTCACTGGCTCAGTCTGTTTGTCCTGGTGCTGCAGGCTGCTCTTTTGTACTGGGCTGCTGCCTGCATTGGCACCTTGTTCTGCTGAGGAAGAAATCCGCAGCTGTCCAGACAGAGGTCCATTGAGGTGGCTCACTCCCCCTCTCTCACTCGCTCATTCTGTTTCTCCTGGCACTGCAGGCTGCCCTTTTGTACTGGGCTCCTTCCTCTGTTGGCGCCTTTTTCTGCTCACAAAGAAATCTGCAGCAGTCCCTACAAAGCTCCGTTGAGCTCGCTCGCTCCCCCTCTCTCACTCGCTCATTCTGTTTCTCCTGGCACTGCAGGCTGCCCTTTTGTACTGGGCTCCTTCCTCTGTTGGCGCCTTTTTCTGCTCACAAAGAAATCTGCAGCAGTCCCTACAAAGCTCCGTTGAGCTCGCTCACTCCCCTTCTCTCACTCGCTCATTCTGTTCTGCTGGCACTGCAGGCTTCTCTTTTCTACTGGGCTCCTGCCTGCATTGCTGCCTTCTTATGCCCACAAAGAAATTTGCAGCAGTTACAATATAACTCTGTTGAGCTCACTTACTCGCTCATTCTGGTTTTCCTGCCACTGCAGGCTGCCTTTTTGTACTGGGCCCCTGCATGCATTGCTGCCTTTTTCTGCCCACAAACAAATATGCAGAAGTCTTAACAAAGCCCCGTTGAGCTCACTGACTTCCCCCTCCCTCACTCACTCGTTCTGTGTCTCCTGGCGCTGCAGGCTGCCCTTTTGTACTGGGCTCCTGCCTGCTTTGGTGGCTTTTTCTGGCCCGAAAGAAATCTGAAGCAGTCCTGACACAGCTCCACTGAGCTCGCTCACTCCCCCTCTGTCACTCTCACATTCCGTTTCTGCCGGCACTGCAAGCTGGCCTTTTGTACTGGGCTCCTGCCTGCGTTGCCACATTTTCTGCCCACAAAGAAATCTGCAGCAGTCACACTAGAGATCCATTGAGTTCGCTCACTACCACTCTGTCACTTGCTCATTCTTTTTCTCTTGGCGCCACAGACTGCGCTTTTGTATGGGGCTCCTGGCTGCATTGGCGCCCTTGTCTGTCCACAAAGAAATCCACATCTGTCCTGACAGAGCTCCGTTGAGGTCACTCAGTCTCCCTCTGTCACATGCTCATTCTGTCTGTCCAGTGCTGCAAGCTGCCCTTTTGTACGGGGCTCTTGCCTGCATTGGCACCTTTTTCTGCCCACAAAGAAATCCCAGCAGTCCTGATAGAGCTCTGTTGAGCTCACTAAGTCCCCTTGTCTCACTCGCTTGTACTGTTTCTCCCAATGCTGCAGGCTGGCCTTTTGTACTGGGCCCCTACTTGTGTTAATGCCTTTTTCTGCCCACAAAGAAATCCGCAGCAGTCCTGACAGCGCTTCGGTGAGTCCGCTCCCTCCCCCTCCCTCACTCGCTCTCTCGTTCTGTTTCTCCCAGTGCTGCAGGCTGCCCTTTTGTACTGGACTCTTGTGTTGGAGCCTTTGTCTGCCCACAAACAAATCCTCAGTAGTCCCAACAGAGCTCAATTGAGCTCAGTCACTCCCCCCCTCTCACTCGGTTGATCTTAATCTGTCCCAAACACTGATTTCCCAGAGTCACCATGCTATTGTCCGGCAGGAGTGCAAAAACATATTTTAGCCAGGATGTGAAAAATGACAGCTGTAGTGTTCATAAGGAGTTGTGAAAAAATGCCACTGTTAAAAATGTGGCGCGACAGTATTACAAATTAGAGAAGTTACAAGGGTGCGTGGAAACAGTTCATCGCACGCTTGTAGCACAGCCATGTTATGGAGTTTCGTCACCAAATTTTCAACATAGGGATTTTAAGACCTCGGCTCATGAACAGTGCCACTGTCATTTTCTTAATCTGTCCCAAACACTGATTTCCCACAGTGACCACGTTATTCTGCGCCAGAACTGTGAAAACACATTTCGGTCAGGATGTGAAAAATGACAGCTGTACTGCTTATAAGGAGGTGTGAAAAAATGGCACTGTTGAAAATGTGATGTGACAATATTACAAATCTGCGAAGTTACAAGGGTGCACGGAAAGTGCGCAACGCACACTTGTAACACAGTCAATTGACGGGCTATCATCACCAAATTTTCAACATAGGCATTTTAGGACCTCTGCTCATGAACAGTAACATTGTCATTTTCTTAATCTGTCCCGAACAGTGATTTCCCACAGCAACTGCTCTATTCTGCGCCAGAAGTGCGAAAACACATTTCGGCCAGGATGGGAAAATGACAGCTGTACTGTTCATAAGTAAGTCTGGGAAAATGGCAATGTTGAAAATCTGGAGTGAAAATATTATAAATTTGCAAAGTCACGATCATGCGTGCCAACTGCGCAATGCACGTTCGTAACACAGTCATTTTATGGAGTATTGTTACCAAATTTTCAACATAGGCATTTTAGGACCTCTACTCATGAACAGAGTCACTGTCATTTTCTTAATCTGTTCTGAACACTGATTTCCCACAGCAACCGTGTTATTCTGCGCTGGAAGTGTGAAAACACATTTCAGCCAGGATGTGAACAATGACAGCTGTACTGCTCACAAGGAGGTGTGACAAAATGCCAATGTTGAAAATCTGGCATGAAAATATTGTAAATTCACGAAGTTACAAGCGTACGTAGCAACTGCACAATGCATGCTCGTAAAACAGTCATTTTTTGGATTTTTTTCTACCAAATTTGCAACATAGCCTTTTTGAGAGCCCACCTCACGAACACTGGCACTGCCATTTCATTGATCGTCCCCAAAGGGTGATTCCGCACAGTGACCACGAAACCACCTTTTGGGCCCGATTAACACCATGACAGTTCAAGAACTCATGAGGAGGGGTCCCAAAAACCCCATGTTGAAAATTTGGTGAAAAAAATCCCCAAAATGCCCGAGATATGCACTAAAGTAGAAAAAAACCTATTTATTACATTATACAGCTTACCAGCATTTCCTCAGTTCACAGTCGGCTTTGAAGAGTGCAGACGTGTTCCCGGTCCACTGAAGATCATTGCACCGAGCTCTGGAGGTAAGCATGGGGTGAGGGGGGCAGTGGGGAGGCAGAGTGCGCAGTGGGTGGGTGTGGGTTGTGGGAGGGGCTCATGGAGACTACGAGGGACTGTTTCCTTTTTTACAGGTAAAAAACAACAAAAAAATGTTGCGGGACCGTTTTTAACTTTACAGGGGCATGTGGCACGCTGGGGTGGGCTCCCAGCGTGCCACCGGAGTCTTGCTTTGTGGTGGCAGCTGTAGCCAATGGGGGACTGGGTACCCCGTCGGCAAACAACAAAAGGGGCATGTGGCACGCTGGGGTGGGCTCCCAGCGTGCCACCGGAGTCTTGTTTTTGGGGGGGACAGCTGGAGCCGATGGGGGATTGGGCACCCCCATCAGCAAACAACAAAAGGGTGGGGAATTCTTTTCTGCCGACGGGGACTGGGCACCCCCATCGCAAACAACAAAAGGGGGGGATTCCTTTCTGCTGATGGGGATTGGGTACCCCGTTGGCAGACAATAAAATCGGGGGGGTTACATTATGGCGACGGGGAGTATGCTCCTCCATCAGCAAATAAACATGGGGGGGTAAATATTGTTTGTGAATATGGCTGCAAGCCGCCGCCATGTTCACAAACAATATCAGGGATCCTACATCCCACCCTGCAATGACAGGTCGCTCCCTCATAGAAACATAGAAACATAGAATTTGACGGTAGATAAGGACCGCTTGGCCCACCCAGTCTGCCCATTTCCCTACCTAATGGATAAGCTGCAGATCCTAGTTAGCCAGCAGCCTACTTCTTTCTACCCCCAACCCCTAGAATTGCCTTATGACTGTCCCATGCATGCTTGAATTCAACCACTGTTTTTGACTCCACAACCTTCTGGAAGGCCGTTCCATGCATCCACAACCTCTCTGTGAAAAAATACTTCATTACATTACCTCTGAGCCGCCCCCCCTCTATCTTCAAATTGTGCCCCCTTGTTCTTGCACACCTCTTTTTTTGAAAGATGCTACCCTCTTGGACTTTGTTGATTCCCTTGAGGTACTTGAAAGTTTCTATCATGTCCCCCCCCTTTCCTCGAGGCTATACATATTAAGCTCCTTTCATCTCTCTTCATATGTCTTCTGGTGCAGACCCTGCACAATTTTAGTTGCCCTCCTCTGGAGAGCTTCCATCCATTCTGTCTATGTCCTTGCGGAGATTGGGTCTCCAGAACTGCACACAGCACTCCAGATAGGGTCTCACCAACTGTCTGTACAGAGAGATAACAATTTCCTGTTTTCTACTGGTGAGGCCTCTTCCTATGCATCCCAGTATCCCCCCAGCCCTCCTTACTGCCCTCCCACATTGCTTGCCCACCTTTAAGTCATCTGATATGACTACCCCCAGGTCCCTTTCCATTTTTGTTGTTGTTAGTATCTCACCCCCCATTGTGTACTCTTCCCCTGGGTTTTTGTTTCCCAGGTGCATTACCTTGCACTTCTTAGCATTGAATCTAAGCTGCCATACATTTGACCATTCCTCTAACCTTGCCAAGTCCCTTCTCATCCTTTCCACCCCACCTTGTACATCAACTCTGTTGCAGATCTTTGTGTCATCTGCAAAGAGACATACTTTTCCTTACAGTGCCTCTGCAATATCGCTTATAGAGACATTGAAGAGGACTGGTCCTAGTACTGAATCCTGCGGTACCCCACTAGTAACCCCCCTTTCTTCAGAGTGGACTCCATTTACTATTACCCTCTGTATCCTATTCTCCAGCCAATTCTTTACCCAGGCTACCATATTGGGACCCACTCCCAGTCTGGCTAATTGTATATTAATCTTTTGTGTGGGACTGTGTCAAATGCCTTGCTAAAGTCTAGGTAGGCCATGTCCACAGCCCCTCCCTGATCTACTACTTTGGTCACCCAGCCAAATAAATCTATTAGATTCGTCTGGCATGACCTTCCTGCTGTGAATCCATGCTGCCTTGGGTCCTGTGCCCCTCTGGCCCCTTGGTACTTGACAATTCTTTCCTTCAGAAGTGATTCCATCATTTTCCCTATCACTGAGGTTAAACTAACAGGTCTGTAGTTTCCTGCTTCTGTCCTGCTCCCACTTTTGTGAAAGGGAATCACATCTGCCCTCCAGTCCTCAGGTACCACCCCATCCTCCCATGATTTGTTAAAGAGGGTAGTCAGTGGTGTCACTAGTTCTACCCTTAGTTCTTTTAGAATTTTGGGATGAATCCCATCAGGCACCATTGCTTTGTCCACCTTCAGTTTTAAGAGTTCTTTCAGAACCCTTTCTTCTGTAAATGGGCTGGTATCAACTTCTGTATCCAGAGTGTTTCTATTGTTTGTTTTAGGTACCTCCCCTTCTTCATTTGTAAATACTGAGCAAAAATATTTGTTTAGTTCCTCTGCCTCTTCACAGTCATCATCTGCCCACCCCCCTTCCCCTTTATTAAGCCTCACTATCCCTCCCTTGGTCTTCCTTCGCTCCCTGATGTACCTAAAAAAGGTTTTATCTCCCTTCTTAACTGAGTTGGCTATCTTTTCCTCAGTTTGGGCCTTTGCTGTTCTGACTGTCTTCCCAGCTTCCTTTTGCTTTAACTGATACAATTCTCTGTCCTGCTCCTTCTGTGATTCCTTGCATGGCTGACACTGCAATGATGAGGCGGACCCTGATTGCAGCGGCTGATTTTTTAGAAGGTTGTGGCACGCTGGCTGAACTAGTGTCAGCAGCAGCATGCCACGGCATTGGGGGATTGGGGACAAGCCTTTGCAGGCTGTGGGAGCATTGAGCACAACAGTGTCACGCCTCCACAACCTGCTTGTGGAGAAAGCTGATGCAACATGTTTCTTGCGCATGCGCACAATCAACATAAAAATGAGAGGAGATAAATGCAAGAAATATAGAAATATAAGCTGAATTGAATCTGAAGCTCATACTTTCAAAAGCTCCTGAATGCTTAAAAAATCAAGTTTAAGCTCTCAGTTTTAGTTTTTCTGTCTGGTTATCCTGCTGAAAATATAACAGAGTAGAGCACTTTGCTGCCCTCAAAGGTGCAGGAGCTAAAGATAACTTTAGCAAACACACAGAAAGGAACTCCACACACACCAAGCAGGACTGTTGGAACATTACTTATTTAGCAAAATTGCATGTTCAAAATGCTGGGCTCCGTATGCCTCTGTTTTCGTGACTGACATGAGCTGACAGTACTGAGTTTAAAACAGCTATAGTACACTTTGCAATGCTTGTTTTTACAAACCACACTGTTCTTGGGGTTTCTGTAGTTATCCTTTACTAGGACCCACAGGAATGACATATTGTTTATATTTGACTCCATTGACTGTATATTATACTGCCTTCTGGGACTGCCTACAAACAGGAATAGGATGTGTGCTCACTGCTCAGTGCATTGAGAGCAGTGGCATGTGGATGGTGTGGCAGGATAATACCTTCATTAAAAAAGCATTACAAATTAAACCCAGATGTTTTTTCAACTGGTTTGAAATGTATGCTACAGGAGGACCCTGGGTGCTTCTACCCCAGTATGTAGCAATTGTATTTTGAGGACTGTTACGTGCACATTGTGCACTTAAACCCACAGGGGCTGCTAATTATATGTCCATGACTCACAGGGTGGTGAAGCATGGATGTCATCATCACAGGGGTCAGAATGTTTGCAATGTGCAACTGCACATAGCAAATATGGCATTGCACTTTGGGATACTAAGAGGGATGTAAATATTTTAAAAATGTAATTGGGGGGTACTAGTACCACCAGCCTTTCCACATATAGGGATAGATCAGCTTGCAAGGGTCATATACTTCTAAAGTGATTCAGCTAGTAAGGGTTACATATTTCTTAAGTAACCCCTCACGATACAGATTCCCTCTACTGATGTGCCAGGAAATGGGTGTTTACTCACCTGGTAAAGGTGATTGTGTTGGTTGGCATCCATGGCACTCCAGACATTACCTCATGGGTTTTAGCCCACCTGATAGGCTAGTGATGCACATGACCCAGATCAAATTTCTAGCTTATCCAGGTCCCAGAAACCCCTGCTCTCCAGTTCGAATCTTCCATAGCTGAAATAAGGTTAATTAGTACAAGAGAAAAACATACAGTGCAGGTACAACCAAGTGAAAGTAATAAGAGAGATGATCGGAGACACAGAGGAAAATGGACCACGACGTAGTAGTAATGGCCCGGGGGCCGACTCTTTAATCTTCTCCTATTATTTACAGTCTAGTCTCGAACCCGAGGGTCTGACTGGTCATTTATCATTAGAAACAAGCCCGCTGTCTGTTCCCCTGTGTGTCTAACATGGGTGAAGATCCCCTAGTTCGGAACCGGTCACTCTGAATACTCTGAAGGGAGGGCCTTGGAGTGCCATGGATGCCAACCAACACAATCACCTTTACCAGGTAAGTAAACACCCATTGTGTTGGTTGGCATCCATGGCACTCCAGACATTACCTCATGGGTAGATAAGAAGCAGTGAGTACCCGGGGGGGGAAAACAGAGTGGATTAAGAGTGAGTGGTTGAGGATGCTGCCGCCAAGACCTGGGTGGCGAAGGTGGGCCGTCTGGCATGTAATTGTTCCAGCCTGTAGTGTCTGGCGAACGTGTGGAGGGAACTCCATGTGGCTGCCCTACATATGTCCTCTGAGGATACGCTGGCTCTCTCCACCCAAGAGGTGGCGACTGCTCTGGTGGAGTGAGCCTTGATCCCCTTGGGTGGAGTCATCTGGTTTGCTGTGTAGGCATTTTGGATGACTTGCCTTAGCCACCCAGCGATGGTGGTTTTGGAGGCGGCGTTACCATGCCTCTGCCCCTTCGAGATGACAAACAGTCTCTCTGTCTTGCATATGAGACGGGTTCTGGTTAAGTACACAGAGAGGGCAGATCCCACATCGAGGTGATGTGGGGGCATGCTGGAGCCCTGTAGGGGCCCTCTCGGGAAGGTGGGCAGCTTGATGGGTTGCTCTCTGTGAAAACTCATGGGGACCTTCGGCTGGAAGGCTGGGACTGTTCTCAGATGGACCCCTAGTGGGGTGAACACTGTGTAGGGTTCTGCGCAGGATAGGGCCCCAAGTTCTCCAATCCTTCTAGCCGAGCAGATTGCCACCAAGAAGCATGTCTTGAGGCCAACCCAGAACAGGTCCGCCTCGCGAAGAGGTTCGTAAGGAGCCGAGTTGAGGGACTCAAGGACCAGTGGGAGGTCCCACGGGGCGATGGTCGGTCTAGTCCTCGGTTGGAGGATCTCTACTGCCCTTAGAAAGCGTACGGCATCGGGATGAGCTCCCGGGGTGTATCCGTCAATGAGGCCTATGGCCGCCCCTATGGCTGATAGTTGCACCCTGAGGGAAGAGTGCACTAGTCCCTTGTCCACTCCCTGTTGGAGGAATAGGAGGATGGTGGCCATGTCGGACTGCTCAGGAACCTTGCCCCATTCCGGCACCACCGGTGAAGATGGACCATTGCCTACCATACGTGGAAGTGGTGGAAGCCCGTCTGGACTGGAGTAGGGTGCTGATGACGGAATCATGATACCCCACTGCCCTCAGTCTCCTCCTCTCAGGAGCCAGGCCATGAGCTTCAGGGTCCGCGGGGTCGGGTGGAGCACTGGCCCCTGCGAGAGCATGTCTGTTCGGTAGGGTATCCTGAAGCTGGCCAGTGACATCTCTCGGACCGCAGTGAACCATGCCTTGCACGGCCAGTAGGGGGCCACCAGGATAACCGTGTGGCTTGACTCCCATATTTTGGCTAGGACCTGGGGGATCAGGGGGAGCGGTGGGAAGACATAGGGGTTACTCCACCTCCAGGATTGTGACAGTGCGTCCGTTCCCTGGGAGAGACTGTCCCTGAACCGCGAGTAGTATTCCCTGACCTGAGCGTTCTCCCGTGATGCCATGAGATCCATGGACACGGGCCCCTATGTCGCCTGGGTCAGCTGGAATAGGGCCGGGTGTAATCGCCATTCCCCCGGGTGTACTTGTTGTCTGCTGAGCCAGTCCGCGCGGACGTTCAGCCTTCCTGCCAGGTGAACCGCACCCAGGTGAGTGAGGTTTGCCTGGGCCCAGTTGAGGACTGCCATTGTCTCCCTCATCATGGCCCTGTTCCTGGTCCTGCCTTGCTTTGTTATGTAGGCCACCGTGACTCGATTGTCGGAACGGATCAGAACCGACTGACCATGTACCTGGCGCTTGAATGCCTTCAGGGTGTGAAGTACGGCTCTCATCTCCAGGATGTTGATGGAGAGCTCCGCCTCCGCTGGTGACCATAGGCCCTGTGCCGTTGTGTCTCCCAGGCAAGCTCCCCAGCCGGATAGGCTCGCATCCTTTTCTATGGCGATTGGTCGAGGGGGCTCCAGAGAGACTCCCCTGGTCAGATTCGCCTCCACCATCCACCATGCCAAGGAAAGTCTCACTACATGGGGTAGCGGTACCACGACCTGTAGATTGTGTTCGCTCGGTGCCCCCGAGATAGGACATAAGTTTGTAGAGGGCGCATGTGCCACCTGGCCCAGGGCACGAGGTCTATGCATGAGGCCATGCAGCCCAACAACTGAGCTATCCTTCCCATTGTTGTGTGGCGGTGGGCCTTCATCTGGCGGGCCAGCTCCATCAAGTTGAGAACTCTCGAGTGGGATGGTTTTGCCCAGCCCTGAGCCGAGTTGATGAGTGCTCCCAGATGCTTGATCTGCTGAGTGGGATTGAGGTGGCTCTTTTCTCAATTTACCACCCAACCGTGGTCTTTAAGTGCCTGCATGGCAAATTCCGTGTGGATCCGTGCCTGGTTTTCAGACCAGGCCCGGATGAGCCAGTCGTCCAGATACGGGATGATGTCCAGTCCCTGTTCCCTGAGTCTGGCCACCAGTGTTATGGAGACTTTGGTGAAGACTCTTGGGGCTGACGACAGGCCGAATGGCAAGGCCCGGTACTGGAAGTGGTGACCTAGGATGTGGAAATGGAGGAACTGCCTGTGCTTCCGGATGATGGGGATATGGAGGTAGGCATCCTTTAGGTCTATGGACGTCAGGAAATCGCCTACCCGAACGCACCGTAGGGTGGATCGGATGGTCTCCATTTTGAATCGGTGTGGGACCACGTATCGGTTCAAATGTTTCAGGTCCAGGATGGGCCTGAGTTCTCCTGATTTCTTGGGCACCAGGAAGAATATGGAATAGACCCCCAGATTCTGCTCTGGCACTGGCACGGGCTGAATGGCTCTGTTCCGAATTAGTTCTGACAAGATTTGTTGGACCTGATGTGGGGATGCCCTTCTCCTGGCTATGGGAGAGGAGATGAACCTTTGCGGAATGTGGGCATGGGATAGCTCTATGGAGTATCCCCTGGTTACCACGTCTTGGACCCATCTGTCTGATGTTGTGTGGATCCAGCGGTAGGTGAATAGGGTTAGCCTTTGACCCACTGGTGGTTATGGGTCCTGGCCTCATGCTGTTGGGAGGGGGCAGTCACTGTTGCTTTCCCTTGTAACCTCTACCTCGACCTCCAGCTCTTTGGCCACGGGATCTGAAGGAGGAGGACTGATAGTTCTGAGAGTATGGGCCACGGAAGCTCGGAGAGGGGTCTCTGCTTCGAAAGGAGTGGCCCTGTTGTTGTGTATCCCTGAGTGGTAGGTGTGGTTTGTCCCCCCCCCCGAAACCTCCGCCTCGAAGAGGGGAGATAGGAGAACTTGGACTTATTCCTGAGGAGGTCTCTGCCCTCCTCCTTTTGCTTCAAATAATCCTGCAGACCCTCCCCAAAAACATGCTTTCCCCGCAGTGGTAAATTTTGTAACAATGTTTTTGACTCATGGTCTGCGTCCCACAGTTTCAGCCACAGTGCCCTACGAGCATGGTTGGTGATGGCGGTGGCCCTGGCCTGAAGATGCAGGGTGTCTACCACCATATCAGCTAGGTATTTGGCTGCATCCAAAGTGCACTTCAACAGTTCTGCCTCCCTGGACTTAGGGATGGCCTGCTCCTGGAGCTCCTCTAGCCAACGAATCTGTGCTCGGGTAGTATAGATGGCTGTGGTGGTCACCTTAGCTGCGGTGCCCTCAATCTCGAAGGCCCTCTTGAGCATATCTTCAACCTTTTTGTCCATCGGGTCCTTGAGGGCTATTGTGCGCATGGTAGTACAGTCCTTTGCTAAGGGCCGCCACCTGGGGGTCAATGGTGGGGGCCTTGCACCAGGCATCCGATTTTTCCCCTTGGATCGGGTACATTCTGTCCAGGTTCTTGTGATTCGACAGCCTGCCCAGTTCGGGGGATTGCCATTCTTTACTGAAGATGTCCTCGATTGTGGGACATACAGGAAAGGTCTCTGTGGTTGAAGGTCTCAGTTGAATCATGGGGTCGAGCTTTGACTCGGGCTTTCTTTCCTCCGTGTCAAAACCCATGGTGGCCTTGATGATTTTCATGAGCCCTGGGATGGTGTCAAAGGAGCATAACTTTGAAGTCAGGGCAGGTGTCATTTGAAGCTCCATATCTTCTTCATCTGAGTCCACCTCGTCCTCTTCCCCTGCATCATCCCTCTCCCTGTCCTCATGCGCGTTGTCATGTGGAGTGTCCGGGAGGGTGTCCTCAGGGTTTGGAAGCTCATCCGGTTGCCCCCCCCGCCTTGTTGGGTTCTGTACCCGGTGATTTTGCCCTGTGTTGGGTGAGGGATTCCAGTTTCTCCATGATTTTGAGCATAAAGTTCTGCTGGCTCTCCATCATGGCGACCGACGCCTGCTGGTTCTGGATAAGGAGGGAGCCCGGGTCCATCCATGTAGAGTTGCTGGGTCCTGGGTTGCCGGGGCCCAGGGGCGGGGTTCGCTCCAGGGAAGAATCATCATTGTCCAGGAGGCAGGCCGCGCAGAGGGGACCCGGGGTCTGGGGCAGGAGGGTAGCGCTGCATGAGGAGCATTTCTTCGCTTTCACCATCTGGAAGGAGAGAAAAGTATACTTAGCACGGAGCTGTGATCCTTTTTTTTTTTTTTCTCTCCTTATTCTCTTCCCTAGAAGGCCATATGTCGGTTGGGGGGGTGCTATGTGAGGACCCCCGCAACGAGGGCCAGAGAAGGAAGGGCTGGAGATCAGTGGTCTGGTGCCATGGCTCGCTATGGGAGGGAGCCGTGGTGACCAGGGATGGAGTCCATATAAATCAGGCTGCCTACTCGGGTCGCTATGGGAGGGGCCTGAGTGGTAGGGGGTAGGAATGAAGCCCCGGTGAGGAGAACAGGCGCAGGAGGCTCGGGAGGAGGGGGGCCACCGGAGGGTCGCTATGAGAGGGACCCTATCAGGGGAACCCCCAGGTAACGGAGTAGGCCAGCCAACTTCCTGCCCCTTTTTTTTCTTTTCCCACTCTCGATAGTAGAGCAGTGTACTGACCACTAGGCCACATGGTCTACACATGACCCTGGCCGCTTCCCCTCATCATCCAGGGGCCAGACAAGGTAGAGCCCATTCCCCTTCCCTGAAGAGGGGACAGAGGGTGAAGGTGGATTGCGGTTTCCACACCCCGAGAGGAGCTCGGAGGGAGGAGGGGGTGAAGAAAAAACCCAGAGAGGAGCGTGGACGATGGCCTGCAGGAGCAGGCGTGAGAAGTCTCTCCCTTCACCCTCCAGGAGCTAGCAGCTCGTAGGCTGGGGTGAACCCCCCTGCTCTAGACAAGCCGCAAGGAGGAGGGGCTTCCCCGTGTGAGCAGCGGCCTAGCGATAGGAGGAGCAGAAGCCCTCGCGGTTGCCCCTTCCTGTTCCCAGGGGAGAGGAGTACCTGGAGGCTGCCAGGAGCGGAGGGACAGTCCGCATTAGGCCCAACCAGGCCTACGGAGCACGTGCTGATGCGCACCATTGCCTCCCAGGGGAAGAGAGCGCCTGCGTCTGGATTCCGCACCGCGGCACGAGGGGAACAGGCACAGAAGTCTCCCGTTCAGTGGAGGCGAAAGGAGGAGAGTCCGGCCTGCCTGAGAGCTACCACGTGGGCAAGGAGAGAGAGGCCACGCATTCGGCGCTCGACCGGAACAGGCCGCTGGTCCACCCGCGGCCTTGCTGAGACCAGGGACTGCAGGAAACGGCCAAATGGGGTGTTAGGGTCCCAGGCCTAGGGGCAGCGCTGCGAGCGTTAAGGGACTGCAGGAGACGGCCAAACGGGGCGTTAGGGTCCCAGGCCTGGGGCGGCGCTGCGCACGTTAAGACGGGCATGGGCCGCACCATGCGGTGCTACAAGGGTTTTTCTCGGAAAACGAGTGAGGAGCACCCAAACAATCGTTGCATACCACAATCATAATTCCATAACAACAGGACAAAACAGTAAGCCTTTTGGGGATAACCGAAGGCTGCACTAAAAGAATCCTCTGATCTAGATAACACCAAAGCAGAGGGCTAGCTTAGCTTAATCCTCCTGGTTAAAATCCAGGAATTTCTAACTTGTAAGGTTCCAGAAAACTATTGTACCTGCCTTCTGACTTAGCCTGATGAGCATACTTAAAAGGATATAAATCCTTGATTCAAGGTCTTACCTTGTAGGAGCAGACAGGGATTCCTGGTGTGCTTCTTGCCTGATCAGATGCACGATTCGAAACTGGAGAGCAGGGGTTTCTGGGACCTGGATATGCTAGAAATCTGATCTGGGTCATGTGCATCACTAGCCTATCAGGTGGGCTAAAACCCATGAGGTAATGTCTGGAGTGCCATGGATGCCAACCAATCACAATCCATATTTATTAGGAAGAAAGATATAGGGATCCTTCAAAATCAATATGGAAACATAACACTCTCTGTCTCTCTCTCTCTTTCTCTCTAATTTCACATCATAGAAAGAGGTTTAACGGGTTCAACTGTCTGCTATCAGCTAAGTTGCCTATTACAGAGTGTAATGTTTATGCCTATGGTGTCATAAAAGTTTAAACTTATTTGCAGTATTGTAATCTATTTAGTTTGCTGAAAAGGATAACTCTATATGGAAATTCCATTTTATACATGGATATCTATTACATAAGGCATGCTAAAGAGCTGTATAAACCCCTCTCAAACTTTCACTTTTCAAACTAAGTGTCGCTTACTTAACAGTTTTCTTAGTTGGTTTGGTTGACTCTTTTCAACCTTTGGTTGACTCTTTTCAACCCCCTAAAACTTTACCACAGCCCAATGGCACTTCAGGTAGTGGGTTACAATATGATGTGGGAAAACCATGTTTGCATCCAAGCCCAACCCCCACCTCCTCCACCTTAGGATGGTATAATCTAGAGAGTTCTGCCCTCAGAGTCTGAGGGATGGATACAACCTTACAGCTACAGTGGTGCCTCCTTACAATGCTAAAAGCAGTACTGGACAGGTGCTGTTCTGCAACCCCCTCCCCACATGGCAGGTGCTGTGAGGACTGGCTTCTGTGCTGTGTGGTGTAAGGAACTACAGTGGAGTAAAATTCCCTGATTGGTGAAAGATATTACCTGCAGGTTCACCACCCTGCTCTTCTCCAGATATTGGGGTCTTGAAAAAACTTGAGGAAGAACTGGTGGAGTCTAAGTAGAGGTGACTTGTGATTCCAATGGGTACCTTAATATGGCCAAAGATGGAAGGGAGAGGAAAACAACCAGTGGGGAAGAAACACAGAATAAAACAAGCATTTGTCAATGCCGAATGTTGATTGCTTATGTGTGTTGTTTAGGTATTTGGAAGTGAAAGTACCATGGCTAAGAACTGTCATGTGCCCACCCAAGACATCCACTGTGTCTTTCTGCTCAGTATTCACAGAAGAGGGGGAGGGGCAAGGGGCACAGCAGTACAGCAGTGGGGAAGATCATTGGTTAAAGAAAGGATAATGGGGCATCTAGAAGCCATCGGAGGCCAGAACCATAGGCAACATGGATTCACAGTGGGGAGGTCATGTCAGATAAATCTGGTTGATTTCTTTGACTGGGTGACAAAGGAAGTAAATCAGGGTGGGACAGTGGACAATGCTTACCTTGATGCAAGTAAAGCCTTTGACACTGTCCCACATAGGAGGCTGATAAAGTAGTTGAGTAGGCTGGGCATGGAGGAAAGGGTGGTAAACTGGGTTAGAAACTGGGTAACAGACAGGAGGCAGAGAGTGGTGGTAAATGGGGCACAGTCTGGGGAGAGGGGGTGACCAGTGGGGTGCTGCATGGAGTGGTTCTGGGGCCAGTCCTGTTCAATATCTTCATCAGTGACATTGCAGAAGGGCTGAAGGGAAAGGTCTGCCTGTTTGCAGATGACACCAAGATCTGTAACACAGTGGATACCCCCAGAGGGGATGAAGAAAATAAGGAGGGACCTGGGGAAGCTTGAGAAGTAGTCTGAGGACTGGCAACTGAAGTTCAATTCAAAAAAGTGCAAAATTATGTACCCGAGACACAGAAACCCTGGGGAAAGGTACAGGATGGGGGGGGGGGGTAGTTGCTGGCAGTCACAAAGAAGGAACGGGACCCGGGGTTCTTATTTCAGATGACCTGAAAATTTCAAAGTGGTAAGGGAGCTGGGAGGGCCAGTGACATGCTGGAGTGCATAGGCAGGGGTATCACCAGCATAAGGAGGGAGGTAGTGATGCTGTTGTATAACACCATGGTCAGGCTTCACATGGAGTACTGTGTGCAGTTCTGGAGGTCACAACTTTGTAAGGATATTAACAGGCTGGAGATGGTCCAGAGAAGGGCGAATAAGATGGTGCAGGGCTTGCAACACAAAACTTATGAGGAGAAATTAAGGGACCTCAATATGTACTCAGGGGAAGAGAGGAGGGAAAGAGGGGATATGATAGAAACATTCAAGCACCTCAAGGGTATAAATATAATTGCTGAGAAGCAGGAGACAGCTGCTGTAGGCATATGTGCCAGCTTCTGTGTGATATTCTTTTGTTCTTATAAATCTGTAATCTCCAGTATTTCAGTAATCACATGACCACACTGCCTTCTGTAGGCAATTTTCTGCTGGTTGATGCCTGGTGTCAGATGGCAGACAGAGGGCTCACCAGGTTGTGTTGCCATTTGAAAAACTTCATAGAGTGTTCTTTTACTGGAAAGCATTTTGGAAAGGTGGTGAAGGTCTCACAATTTTAATTATGATTTTATCTCCTTATGTCTGTCCCCTTTGGCCGTCCCCATCCCCACACCCCAACAGCCATCAGTGGCCATAGCTACAGCCTTGTTCTTGGCAAGATGGTGGGTGAGAAACGTAGAAACATAGAATTTGATGGCAGATAAGGACCGCTTGGCCCACCTAGTCTCCTATTTATCTACCTGATGGATAAGCTGCAGATTCTAGTTAATCAACATCTTACTTCCTCCTACCCCCCAGTAGAATTGCCTTATGTCTGTTCGTGAGCAGCTGCATTTACAGTCTGTGAAGTCTGACATCTTTCAGTGCTGCTTATTGGTCATCTTCCAACACAGGTGAGGTGCTGCCAGCCCACAACTAACTGAGGATAAGCAGGTTTCAAAGTGGGGGAAGAAATGGAGTGAGCAAGAATCAAGTACTCATTCAGATGCGGCATCGATTTTAAGATCAACATACTGGTGTGGACACTGCAAATAGTACCTCAGCTCTTTAAGCAGCCTTATGAAGAGTAAAGGCTTCTCGAAGCACTGGGGTTCTGTTTATTGTACTGTAAGTGGGCTGCATCTAATTTGGTAATTTACTGTACCTTACATATGGATGTATGGTAGGGCCAACTTTAAATTAACACTGCACCTGAATTAACACATGGTGCCATAGAAACAGAATTTGTCCGCAGAAAAGGATCGCTCAGCCCACCCTGTCTGCCCAAGTGTTCTCTTATCTACTTGTAACTCCTGCCTGTATATGTTACTGCATGTCTTACTCTGCCTGCATCCATCAGGACCTCCTTGTGAATGAGCTTGCTTAATGGATTTTTCCTGCAATGAACTTGAATCTACTCCACTTCCATAGCCCTATTGATCTCCACTGACCCCTTCCTTCCCCTTTTTTTAATATACCCCTATATTTATCCCATGCATGCTTCATGCCCCTTAACATTTTAGCTTCCATCACTTCTCCTGGCAGTCTGTTCAAGGTGTCTACCACCTTTTCAGTAAAGAAATATTTCTTCACATCTATCCTGAATGCCCCCCCAGCTTCATTGTATTTCCCTTGGTTTGGGTGCTCATCCTCATTTGAAGGAAACTCCCCAACTGTGCCCTCTTTACCCCTGTGAGGTACTTTGTAGGTCTTGATCATGTCACCTCTCACCCTCCTCTCTTCCAGAGTGTACATGTTGAGATTCTTCAGCCTTTCTTTGTAGGGATTCCTGTGAAAATTCTGAACCATTTTAGTTGCCCTGCTCTAGGAAACCTCCACCTTATGTCTTTTCTGAAATGTGGACTCTAAAACTGGACACAGTAGTCCTGCTGGGGGTATAGCAGGGAGTGACAGAATGAGAGCACAACATCCCTCCTCCTCCTACTGGAGATGCCACCCCTTATGCACCCCAGAATCCAATTTGCCCTGCCCATAGCCTTGTCACACTGTACTGCCACCTTGAGGTCCTCTGATATAATAACCTCAAGGACCCTTTCATGTCTAGTGAGTATCAGTACCTCTCCCCATCCTATACCCAGCATCGGGGTTCCTATGCCCTAGGTACATGATTTTACAATTGTTGGCATTGAACCCCAAGTAAGTAAGAAAATGGAATTGATTTGAATGAATTGCAGGCTTTTAAGCAGCTTTTTGGAGAGTGTGTATGTGTGTGAGTGGGGGGAGGCTCTGCTACTATAACTATTTGCTTTTGATTTGGTATAATGTGCTAACAGATAAACCCTGCTCCCCAGTCCATGTGCCATATCGGAGATAAAGAGCTCAAATAGCATTGGGCCAAGCATTGAGCCCTGCGGCACCCTGCTTGTCACTGCTCTAGGTGCCAAGAACGACCCCGCCACCACCACCCTCTGCACCCTTCCCTGTAACCAGTTCTCTATCCATTTAGTCAGACCACCTTCCACCGGTACCCCTCCTTCTCCTCACTCTTCTCCTCCTTGGCTTGTGTCCTTCCTTCCGGTAGTCCACACCCTTTCTCCTCCTTATTCTTACCAGGTGGTGGCGCCTTCTATATTACACTCAGACAATTCTGCCTGTCCCCTTCCAGGGTTAGTACATCTCCGCCTTTACCTATATCTAGGGTGGTGACCTCATCAGGCTCCCCTATCCGGACCTTTCTACCAACCTCAGTCTTTTGGCCATCTCCCCCCCCCCAATTTGTTTAAATCCACCTTAGTATAGATATACCCCTCTAATCCTATTTTTTTTTTTTAAGTATTTTCTCACTGGACTACGGTCAGCTTGGTCATCCCGACCGACCCCTGTAGCCCTGCCCCCAACATCAGGCCTAGCTGCTCACCTCTACAGATTACCCCCATGGTGGGGCGGTGAGGAGCTTCCCAAGTTGACCCACTGGAGCAGGATCTGGTTGAGGATGCTCCATTTGGGGTGGGCAAGGGGTCTCGGAAGCTCATGCTGCCTGGCTGCAGCCCATTTTCCACTTTTCTCCCCTTTGCAGAGTGCGGACGTGCAATGATGCTTAGGCACAGTGTGCCAACATCCGCCACACTCCACCACCCTTTACTACACCACTGTAGTAGCACCCGTTGTCATCACCAGGGGCCGCTACAGAGCAGTGGGTCCATGGATCCCACCCCGGGATAGGAGAGCAGTCCTCTGGATGCTCAATCCTATCCCTCCCTTGCCAACCCCTGGCGGCCCGGGCTTGAGTCTGAACCTGGGTCATCAGCATGGTGTGAGTTGTTGTGTTCAGTGCCTCAACCCTCAGTGCCAGTGGCCTGGCAGCAATGCTGCCTTTAATACTCCCCTCCCCTTCCTGCTCCAGTGTACCCTGTCTTCCACGTACAAGTCACTATTCCCCCCAGACCCTACCCCAGTTAGTCACTAACCCATAATGTTTCATGTGACACCAATCCCTCAGCCATTTGAACTCCTCAAGCCTATCCTTCCTCGCCATACTTGCACATGGTACCGGCAGTAGCTCCAAGAATGCCACCGACTTCCCCACCCCATCACACTGCCTGCCCAAGTACTCAAACCTCCCCCTCACTACTTCCACAGTGTCTCCCGCCAAGTTGTTTGTACCCACATGCAACAGTAAATGAGGTTTCTTCCTCCCCCTCACTGCACGCTTGAATAGTGCCTGCCCTGCCCCTCCTGCAGTCAACCTGGGGACAGCTTCAACCCAAATATGGCTGTGCCTTTTCCCCCTTTCTGCCCCATCTCACCCATTTCAGCATAGAATCCCCAGGATGAGTACCCCCTGCCCCTTACCCCCTTTTCCTTCTAATGCCCCTTCCACCACCCCAGTATTCATTCTTCCCTGTCCCTTACCCCCACCAACTGCACCCTTTGTGACTTCTGTATCTGTACCCCCTACTTCTGTCTCACTCCTTTTCTCTGCTTTATTCCTCCCATCCCCCTTGAACCCCTTCCCAGCCTGATTACTTCCTACTGTACTTCCCATGTCGACCTCCCCTCCTCCTTGCTGATTTCAAACCCCTCTTCTATCCCCGCTGTTGTCGATTTAGAGCCCCCATTCTCTTCTACCCCGATAGGGATGCCCCCCTCCCATCCTTACTCCTTCCTTTAGCCTTCTCTTCTTCAGTCACCATCCCCTCCTTCCTTACTAGCCCCTTCTACCCTGTTGTCCTTGCTATCTCTTCCCCTACCTGTTGCCATCCCTCTCATGCCCGCTTGTCCTCCCCCCTTCGGTATGTTCCTGCTTCCCCTCTCTGTCCCATAACAGATGTTCGAATCTATTTGTAGTCGATACCTAGCCTACATCTCTTCCCCTATTGGTTCCCCCTCTTACTTGTTGCTCTCTGTGGCACCCCTGGTCCCTCCCCACCTGCAGCCATCTGCTCTCATGCCATGTACTCCTCGTGGTCTCTTCCTCCCCCATCAGGAGCCCCCCCCATCCTCGCCTTGGGCACCCCCTCCCTTCTTCTCTCTTTTTTGCTACTGCCTCTGATACTGGGGTCGGTTTCAGTCCCTAGCTATTCTTCGTCCGTCCCCCCTTTGCCATCCCCTATCCCCCCTCCAGGATGCGTACCATACTTATCTGCCCTGCCACTTACGCTCCTCCCTAACCTCCACAGTTCCTCTCTCAAACTAGCCAGTCATCTGCAGACCATACACCCGCCCAATCCTCCAAGCCCAGTCCAGGGTCATGGCAGACCTACACCCTGTACACCCCTCCACCCTTCCCAAGATGCCTGCCCTATTGACATGTGACACCTGCCCCATTTTGGCCCCCATCTTATGTTACAGGCTCTTACTCTCAGGTTCTGTACCCTACTATAACTGTTAGGCCCCTATTTACTCAAATTCCTTTCCTCCCTCCCACACTAGTCCCCCTACTGACCCCATGCCAACCAGGGAAATTCAGTCTCAAATCTCATCCGTTAGATACTGTATTACTGTAGCAATCCTAAAGCCTCCTTGTCCATTTTTCACTCCTCAGCTACCATACTTTTTGTTCTCGGCTCTCATATAGTTTCACTTAGCCCAGTTAGAAATTCTATTGCACTCCAAGTATTACTCAGCTCAGTTAGAGAAATACACAGAATAAATAAATATGCATTATTACAGTAATCATAACAGTAAAGCTCAGTACTTAGCTCACTTAGAGAAAGAAACAGAACACCTAAATCTGTATTATTACAGCAATCCTAAAGTATCCAGTCATTGCTGTATCTCAACTGCTGTAATATTGGACCACAGAGGGCCCTGGGCGGGAGGGTAGGCAACTGTAAAGTCCCGGCAGAGCTCCATTGAGCTCGCTCACTCCCCCTCTCCTGCTCACTTGTTCTATTTCTTCCAAAGCTGCAGGCTGCCCTTTTGTACTAGGCTTCTGCTTGTATTGGCACCTTTTCCTGCCCACAATGAAATCCGCAGCAGTGCCGACACAGCTCTGTTGCACTCGCTCACCCCCCCTCTCTCACTCACTCATTCTATTTCTCCCGACACTGCAGGCTGCCCTTTTGTACTAGGCTTCTGCCTGCATTGGCACCTTTTTCTGCCCACAAAGAAATCTGCAGCAGTCCCAACTGAGCTCCATTAAGCTCACTCACTACCCCTCTCTCACTCACTCATTCTGTTTTTCCCAGAGCTGCAGGCTGGCCTTTTGTACTGGGCTTCTGCCAGCACTGGTACCTTTTTCTGCCCACAGAGAAATCTGCAGCAGTCCCAACACAGCTCTGTTGAGCTTGCTCACTCCCCCTCTCTCACTCGCTCATTCTGTTTCTCCCTGCACTGCCGGCTGCCCTTTTGTACTGGGCTCCTGCCTATGTTGGGCCTTTTTCTGCCCACAAAGATGTTCACAGCTGTCCTGACAGAGCTCAATTGAGGTTGCTCACCCCCTCTCTTATTCTTTCATTCTATTTCTCCTGGTGCTGCAGGTTGCCCTTTTGTACTGGGCTCCTGCCTCCGTTGGTGCCTTTCTCTGCCCACAAAGAAATCTTCAGTAGTCCCAACAGTGCTCTGTTGAGCTCGCTCACTCCCCCTCTCTCACTCACTCATTCTGTTTATCCCAGCACTGCAGGCTGCCCTTTTGTGCTGGCCTCCTGTCTGCATTGGCTCATTTTTCTGCCCATAAAGAAATCTGCAGCAGTCCAGATAGAGCTCCATTGAGCTCACTCACTTCCCCCTCTCACTCACTCATTCTGTTTCTCCCACCGCTGCAGGCTGCCCTTTTGTACTGGGCCCCTGCCTGCATTGACAACTTTTTCTGCCCACAAAGAAATCTGCAGCAGTCCCAACAGAGCTCCGTTGAGCTCGTTCACTCCCCCCTCACTCATTTGATCTTAATCTGTCCCAAACACTGATTTCCCACTGCGACTGTGCTATTCTGAGCCAGAAGTGCAAAAACATATTTTGGCCAGGATGCGGAAAATGGCAGCTGTACTGTTCATAAGGAGGTGTGAAAAAATGCCAGTGTTGAAAATGTGGCATGAAAATATTACAAATTTGCGAAGTTACAAGGGTGCATGGAAACAGTTCAACACACGCTTGTAACACAGTCATTTTATGGACTTTCATCACCAAATTTTCAACATAGGACCTCTGCTCATGAACAGTGTCACTGTCATTTTCATAATCTGTCCCAAATACTGATTTCCCACAGCAACTGTGCTATTCTGCGCTGGAAGTGCGAAAACACATTTTGGTCAGGATGTGAAACATGGCAACTATACTGTTCATAAGAAGGTGTGAAAAAATGCCAGTGTTGAACATCTGGCGTGACTATATTACAAATCTGTGAAGTTATAAGGGTGCGTGGAAACTGTGCAATACACACTTGTAACACAGTCATTTGATGGACTATCATTACCAATTTTTCAACATAGTCATTTTAGGACCTCTGCTCATGAACAGTGTCACTGTCATCTTCTTAATGTGTCCCGAACACTGATTTCCCACAGTGACTGTGCTATTCTGCACCGCAAGTGTGAAAACACATTTCAGCCAGGATGTGAAAAATGACAGCTGTACTGTTCATAAGGAGGTGTGGCAAAATGTCAGTGATGAGAATCTAGAGTGAAAATATTGCAAATTCGCGAAGCTACGGGTGTGCATAGCAACTGCGCAATGAACACTTGTAAAACAGCCATTTTTTGGATTTGCTTCCACCAACTTTGCAACATTGGCTTCTTGAGAGCCCACCTCATGAACACTGGCACTGTCATTTCATTAATCAGTCCTGAAAGGTGATTCCACGCAGTGACCTCAAAATCATCTTTTGGGACTGAATAACACAATGACAGTGGCTGAATTCATGAGGAGGAATCCAATAACTCCATGTTGAAAATTTGGTGCTATAATTCCCAAAAATGCCTGAGATATGCACCAAAGTTGAAAAAACCCTATTTATGCCATTATACAGCTTACCAGAATTTCCTCAGTTCATGGTCGGCTTTGAAGAGTGCAGACGTGTTCCAGGTCCACCGAAGATCATCACGCTGGGCTCCAAAGGTAAGTGTGGGGTGATGGGGGTGTGGGGAGGCAGGGCATGCAGAGGGTGGATGCGAGTTGGGGAGAGAGCAGGGAGACCGCAAGGGACCGTTTTCTTTTTTCACAGGTTAAGAAAAACAAAAAAAACATTGTGAGATGGTTTTTCTTTTTCAGGAGCATTTGGCATGCTGGGGTGAGTGTTTGGGGGGATCAGTAGCTGACGGGGATTGAGAACCCCGTCGGCACATACCGAGGAGGCACAAGGTTGAGAGATTGGGCACCCCCCTCGGCACAGAATGAAAGCGGGGTGGGACTTCTCCATCAGCAAGGGGAAGGGGAGACTGAAGCCAATGGGGATTGGGAGCCCCATCGGCAAGCCCTGCAATGAGGGGTCACTACCTCATTGCAGAGAAGGAAAGTGGGGGGGACTTATGCTGATAAGGAGTAGGCTTCCCCGTCAGCAAGGGGAAGGGGAGACTGAAGCAGATGGGGATTGGGCACCCTGTTGGCAAGCCCTGCAATGATGGGTCACTCCATCTTTGCAGCGGATAATGCAGCAATGACGAGGCAGCCCCTGATTGCAGCGGCTAAAATGTTTCAAGGTAGTGGTACATGGCTGAACTAGTTTCAGCTGCAGTGTGCCACCCCATTGGGGAATGCAGGCCAAGTCTCCAAAGGCAGTGGGGGCATTGGCCACAACAGTGCCACGCCTCCACAGCCTGCTTCTGCAGCAAGCTGCCACAACGTGTTTCTTGTGCATGCGCGCAATCAGCATAAAAAAATACAATTCTGGGGAGATCAAGAATGGCTGTTAGCTGAGAGCAGCATATACTCAGAGTTGCTCACATTTTCTCCCTAATGGTTTGGAGCCTTTTTCTCTTTTCCTTGTACAAACTTCATTTTATATGATGGTGCCCCCTGCATCACCTGAACTGAAATTAACAAAGAAAGAATATGTGAATGAGAGAGTGAGAGAGAGAGAGAGAGAGAGAGAGAGAGAGAAACAACAAAAAGAGACGGCAATCTCCACTACCTTTACTCCAGCAGAAATGTCCCCTTTGACTGCTTCCTAAGTGTTAGATCATCAGGTAGCCTCAGGAGTGCAGACTCCCAAACTGCAGTGGAGTCTGCTGGACCTGAGCCCGAAACGGTTTCTACTACTTTTTAACCCAGTGTGAAACAAATGCCAGCTGTACAGATCAACTTTTTCAAAGTAGTATCCAAGTCATACCAAGGCCTGATGCAGATTATTGCAAAATTCAAGGCAAGACTAGATACTGTAGTTATAATACTTGAAAACACACACTGCCAAATGAAAGAGATTGAGAATGGCTTTTAAACAGCTCCACTAGAATAATGCCACTTTAAAGCAAAAGACTAAATCAGCTGCTGCTTTAGTGTCTACCTTGGTCTGGGACAACATTGCTCAGAACTGAGAATTTAGAGAAAAATTTATGAAAGAAATACCTTTTTTTCTGTGATGATCTCCAATTAGAGGTCACTGGTACAGCTATAGCTTTAAGAAGCTATGCCTAGCAGCGTGGAATGTTGGTGTTCACAGTGTTTTGAGATTCCACTTCCCTCAGTCTATCTATACCAGTGACAGGGGTTGCAGCTTTGCAAGTCAGTTCTCCATTGCAAGTAGTATCTGTCATTTTTCTTGTTTTTGTAGGTCTGTTTTGAGTAACTCCAGCTGGCAGGGGTTGCTTGGGTGAAAAACAGCTCCTCGATATTCAAACTGCTTGTTTTTTAACTTAAAA
Organism: Neoceratodus forsteri; assembly: GCA_016271365.2. Classification (NCBI taxonomy): domain Eukaryota; kingdom Metazoa; phylum Chordata; order Ceratodontiformes; family Ceratodontidae; genus Neoceratodus; species Neoceratodus forsteri. The sequence goes on along the minus strand of CM028132.1, from coordinate 99,439,854 downwards.
TAAGAAATGGAAATGTATTAGTTGGCAAGTCTACTTTCTCCATTACAGCTTTAGTCTTGGAGGTATGAATGGGACTTTGCCATTAAAGGAGGTTAAAGCTTAATTGTTTTGTACTAATTAGGTCTGCAAAAAAATTCAGAGAGTCTGTTTTGGAAGTTTTTTATTGCTGTGTGTCCTGTCTCTTTTGTCAGGTGCCGAAGGTAAAGTAAGTGAAGGTACTTTCCTTTTCATCTTAGTCTCACTCCCACTTCTATCAGTGATCTGCTTAGGTCTCCCTTAGTAGAGTTTGAGCTGTTGATTTTGATGTCATTTGTGGGGTTTATTGCTGTGTTTTTTTCTTTCCTAGCTTAATTGTTGAGGGAACAGTAATTGGGCTATTGCTTTTTTTTGTACGGGTTTGCACTGTGTTGGTGTGCTTTTAAAGTCTTCCTCTAGTGGCCAGCACCTTTCATTTAGAGTGTGTTTTCCCTACCTTGTATTTTCTTTTTCTGCAGAGAGGGTGTGTTTTTTGCAGCCAGATCCAATCTGTGGTGCAACTAACCCAGCCTTTGAGAGCACATGCGTAGTTTTGCATTCTTTCTAATGGTTTGGAGGGAGCCATGCATGCGACAACAATTGCACTATGTCAAGCATCAAACACCAATCCTTAACTAAATAAGGAATAAATTATCCAGAAGTTTGAGCTTATCAGTGAGTTGGCAGGCTCACCACTGAGAAAAACTATAAGCACTCTCCTGAAGAAGTATAGAGATATGAGAAACGTTGAGTTTGTGGCCTTATTAATTCATCAATAAATCAAATGAAAACAAGCACAAGACTGGTGTCATCCATCTAGATTATAGTGCCCCCTACATACACAGTTTGAACTTTGATATTGGCTTTGCACACATAGGAAGGCTGCTGAATTTATATATTTGGACCTTGCCCAAGGGAATCTGGTGCGCGTATTCGTACTGAACCAGGACAGCAAAATGATTAGGTACCTGGATTCCCAGCCAGTCTCCATGTCCTCAGTCAGATACAGTGGATGTTTTCCCACAAGGTGGGACTACAGAACAGAATTCCTACTCCCCCCCAACGATTTTCTTAATTCTAAAGATTCTTAAGAAGATCAAGCAGTCAAGAGGAAGCTTCATTCTGATAGCTTCAAAGTGACCAGGAGACTGTGGTTCTCTGAGCTGATAAGATCCCCTGATACAGGAGCCATTTTGGTTCCCTTAGAGCAGAATCCTGCTAAGCCAGGATCCGGTACAACACTAAAACATAGAATCTAGTCAATTGACAGCCTTTTAATTTTTAAATTGAATAAACTTTATTAAGAAAAAAGGTAACATCTCCACATATCCCATTATTCTGGTAGTACAAATCAATAAAAAGAACAATAACAAGTTCCAGGAAACAAAGCATTTTGTATAATTCCTCAATCCCCAACAACCCCAACCAATCCCCCAACCCCTCACCACCCCTTGCCACTGGAAGCATACTGAGCCATCCCAACTGATCAACTCATGGGAAGTGAGCCCAAACAGGTCAATAGGTACAATTAAGTGTAGGGACCCATGGAAACAATGAGGTCACACAATCATACAGTTAATAGGACATACAAGGATTCCCAAATGTGTTCATATTTTTGATCCTTACCCATCGTATTAGCTATAAGGTGTCCAGCTTGAAGAGCAAACAATACCTCTCTATATCATTCAAGAAATTGGGGTGAACTCTGGTCAAACCAGTGCCAAAGTATGACCTATATTGCACATGCTTCAATCAAGGCTATATGTGGCCTCTGATTACCAATCAAGGCACCAGCATATTCCCCCAGAAGACATATTTCAGGAAGAAATGCCTTAGATAACCCAAGGAAGGGATCTAGACATGTTTGAATTGACCTTCAAAAGGGGGCCACTGTCTCACAAGACCAGAGGATATGAAATAAGGAACCAGACTCTTTGCCACATCTGGAGCAAGTGTCAGTGGGTAGCTTACCCATTTTATGCAGCTTGACCAGAGTATAATACAAGTTATGTAGAATCTGGAACTGCATAAAACGGTACAGTTGACAGCCGGATTCCTAAGAGGAGATGTCAGTTGCTGCAAGGTTCTTCTACTAATGTGTAGATACCTTGATGTCATCTGGTAAACCCACAATGTCTTTAACATAGGAAAAGACTTGGTCTGTGTTTACCTCTTAAGCCAGGGAGAAACATATCAAACACATGAAGGCTCACATACCGCACATTCTGGATTTTCTTCATTCTGGAGTAGATGAACACTTGGCTCATAGCACTCTTGTGGACAGATATCCTTCTGGAGACCTGACTGCAGCACTCAGTGCCCTTTGCAAACTTTCTTTTGAACCCTTGTCATCCATTTCCCAGGATATCTTCTCTTACAAGATTTGTTTCTTCATTGTTATAGTGTATATTCAGCAAGATGTATTAGTTAGCTTCAGACTCTGTCTTGTAAAGAGAGTGACCTTATTTTGCTTAATGATAAATTAGTCTTAAAAACAGTTTCTTCTTTTCCCCAGAAAGTACCCGTGATGTTCCATGTGAACCAGACCAGGAGGGATGTCTCACTTACTTATCTTCTCCCCCAAGGAAAAGTTACATAAGCTGGATCTTCATAGAATGGTAGGCATCTACCCAAAGAGATTGGTGGAATTGTATCATTCAAACCATTCTTTGTTCCCCTTGGGGAAGCAAAGAAAGACCAAAAAGGTCCACAGGCCACTTTGGTAAAGTGTATCAGATCATGTCTAGGAAAAGCTTATGTGGCAGCCAAGTTAAAATTACCATCCTTGATCAGAGCACAGTCAGTTAGGGCTATGGTAACCTCAAGGGCTGAATACATATCAAGCTTCTGTGTCAGAACTTTGCAGACAAGCTACTTGGTCCTCCCTGCATACTTGTCAAAACACTACAGGCTTGGCATACAGTATTCAGTATTCATAATTATTAATTTTCTTTGGCTATAGGTCATCACACATCCATACAAAACATTACAAACAGTAAACAGGGAGAAGGAACAACAAAACCTAAACTAAAAAAATAAATAATATACAATGGCAAAACAAAGCTACTGTACAAGACTTAAATAAAACAGAAATAACTAATAAGTAGCAGCAATTTTGTTTCTATGTCTGAGAACAGCTTTCTTTAAATTGATTAACATTTTTGCATCCTTTACATGGTGGGTTGCAACAGTATTTCCAAACAGTGTTGTAGAGCTGACTTATATGCATCTATGAAAGCATTCAGGTATTTGACTCTCCATTTTAAACAGAGAGGGCAGCTGAAAATTATATGAAATAGATCTTCATCCTGACCATTTTTACAAAAACATTCAGGGCGGGATGTTCAGAATGCACCAGGCAGGGGCGCAAGCCTGGCTCAGCACCATTGAGTATGGCACAGTGGCCGCCCGCATTGCGCAGGGTGCCAGCATAAGTGGCAAGTGTGGAGCAGGGGGATACACCAGCGCAAGTACAGGTGCGCTAGGCACAAGGACCACGATATTCAGTGCTGGGTATACAAATGGAGCCATAATGCATGCAAGGTGCAAATGGTACCCAATGCAAATGGCAAATGTGAATGAAGTCACATTTCGGGACTGTGTAATACATTATGGTTGTATGCCCATTGGCCCATGCAGTGGACCAATGGGTGTACAGCCATACTGTATGCTGTCAGTCAGTGGGTGGCAGGGCGGCTTGTGGGTGGGGAACTGCCACCCGCCACTGACCAGGGGGAGTGGGGTGATGGGTCTGAGCTGGTGGGTGAGGAGGTGGTACCGCTGGACCACCAGGGAAGTTATGTTTTCAGAAGCACACAATCAGGCTTGGGTTTAGGTCTACTGGACCACTAGGGAGTATTTAATGTTATTTAAGCCCATGATCGGACTTGGGGGCAGGTCCACTGGACCACCAGGGAGTATTTATTCATATTTAAGCCCACGATCGGGCTTGGGAGTGGGTCCACTGGACCACCAGGATGCATTTATTATTATTTAAGCCCGTGAGTGGGCAGGGGGGCACGATGATGACTGAACCATAGCTCCGGAGGTCGGGTGGCCACCCACAGCTGGTGGCTGCCATGTTGTGCCCTGCAATATGGCAGCTCACCTGTGGGTGGCCAGGCCTTGCTCCTTTTTTCATGTTGAATCTTTGTACCCCCTGTGCGTTGCAAGGTGGGTGGGTGCCTGCATATGCGCTGCACATCCCGGGCTGAATATTGGGATGTGCCGCATATGCATGGGTGTGCCCCCCACACTTGCACTGCAGACATTATTGGTGCACCCTGGCACATCGGGATTTGTGCAGTGCAACATCCCCCTTTGAATATAGCGCCGGGGCAAATCAGTGGGTTGCGCATGGCACAACACTGTTGCGCCATGCACAACCCCTTTGAATATCCCACCCTTGGTGTCCAATTTATTGTGTTGTTTGTACTTCATTTCCAACCTTTTGAGAGGGATCATATCAAACCTGCACAATTTTAAAATTCTATGGTCTTTGGCCTCAAGTGGAAGTGTTAAATAAAATTCACTCCCATAGAAATGTTCAACCTTAAGATACCAATGTGTTGATTTTAGCTTAGCTAGAATGGTACTGCCTGTATCCTTAGCAATTTCTATAAGTTTAATTTTCATTACATTTTTATATGTATTGGAAATTGTTATCCCCTTAAGAGAATCTTGCCAGAGGTGGCACATATTAATTTGTTTTAAAATCTCTTGTAAATTACTCAGCCATAATGATTCCGTCTGGGCTTGTGCTCAGCTCTTTTTCTCTTCTATGCACAATTTAAGCCAGGGGTAATTAGAACTATTCAAAATATTCAGCCAGTAGCACATGATTCTCCATTTTGCTAAATTCTTTAATGGCACCTAACCAAGTTCAGCCCTGGTAGCTGTTCAGGGCAAGACTTACTAGTTCTTAAGATATTGCAATAAAATAAAGAAAATGGGACTGCTGAGGAATGAGACATATAGTATCCCAGCACCTCTGAACCATAGAGAAGTATGGGATCACTCTTAGCCCCAGCTGCCCTCAAAGTTGAGATAACAGTCATGCCCTGTAAATATAAATAAACCTTCTGATGACCCAAAGGCTTTGTTTCACTTTTTTATTTGATTCTAAGCATGTTTGGACCACAGGCCACTGGATGTGAAGGTAACCCCCAAATAATAATATTCCTTGACTATTTCCAACTTTTGATTTTTAACTAAATGTTTTTAGTGCTTTCTGTTCCAAAAAAATCATAATTTTAGATTTAGAATAATGTATAATTAACTTGCAACTGAGGTACATTTGATAGAAGTGGTTCAATTTCCGCTGGTGGCCAATTTGTGACAAAGAAAATAAAATCATATCATCCGTGTATGCAAGGGCCAGACATATAGTGCCTTTAATGTTAGGAGGATGAAAATGGGACTGTTCAGTATTTTGTAAGATGTCATTTATATATTAAATAACATGGGGGCTGTAAGACAACCCTGCTTCACACCTCTGTTGGACTCGAAGTGTTCTGTAAGATCTCTCTGCCTATCAAATCTTAAATGTTCTTGTGTGAGTATAACTGCACTATTGGAAGGAAGAGATTGGGGGAATATCCAGTGGCAGAAAGTTTTCCCCAAATATCCCTCTGTCTATAGGGTCAAACGTGGAGTAAGTGGCATAAAGATTTAAACCCTGTTTATGTATATGTTTTTTTATTAAATGAGCAAAAGTATACACATGATCAATAGTGGAGATATAATTTCTGAAGCTGGCGTGCATAGGGGACAAAATTGCATTAGCAGCCACCCATTCTTGCAATTTGTTTGATAGAGTTTTTGAAAAAAAACTTGCTGTTACATCTATCAGATTTATTGGCTTGACATGTTTGGGAACATTAGGGTCCTGTTTCTTAAATAGAGGAAAGATTATATTTAATTTCCATCTCTCAGGGAGAAAGAACTTCTTTAAACATTTATTAAAGAAGTTTCTGAGTAAAGGGACCCAGATGTTTAGATGAACATTAATTATATCCACTGGGAGCCTGTCAATACCAGGAGCTTTATTGAATTTATGCTTTAGGACAGCATCTTTCACATCTGCAAAGGAAAATGATAGAAGAACTATAGAATATTGTAAAACATTCTCCTAATACTGTAAGCAATAGTGCTACATGGATCAAAAAGCATACTTTTAAAATAACATACTATATTTGCTGAGATAGTAACTACTTGGTTAGATTGAGAAATATTGGTGACCTTGGCAACCATCCACCAAAACACTTTATTATTATTGTTGTTTGAGCCCATAAATTTGCATGAAAATGTTCCTTTTCTTTGGTCACATTTTTCTTTATATATTTTTTTAACTTTATTCAAGACTGTAAGATTTTGTCTAGAAGGATTATTTTTTGCATGCTTGACTACATTTTGGAGCTCTTCCTTACAGTTTTGAGAGAACCATGTGTTTTCCTTGTGCACACTTATAGTTTTACGTTTACAGAGCACTGTTGTTAAGTTTTTCTACAGCTTTGCTACAAACTCAGAAGCTACCTGTGCTGAGGCAGCCATTTTTATATTTTCCAGTAATTCCAGATTTTTATGATGAAACAACAGAGCTTCCAGCTTCTGCAGAACAAAATGATCTAAAGGTAATCCTTGTGTTATGATTGTGTTGGCTGCATGTCTGTTGTAGAATTTGTTGACAATTTGCAGGCAATAGGTGCATTCAATGTTAAAACAAGGGGTAAGTGATCACTTTCAGCCCTTGATAATATTTCAAGATTTTTGATAATATCCAAGTCCACGGTATGTGTAATCATTAGACCAATTGTGCTTTTGCTAGTGTGAGTTAAACAGGGGTAGTCACCTTCAGAGTCTGATCTGATTCACTCTTTCACTACTGCCAGATTTTGTCACTCCAAGACTGAAACTAATTTCTAGCCATTCTCATTCAATATTCTATCTTTACATTTTTTAATATAAATTAACATACAGCAAGCATAGTGAAATGTTTTCAATATCGTTAAAATCAGCAATGCATATGTTAAAATTTCCCATGATTCCAAGATTATTTTCCATGGCTTTAAGAATATATTCTTGAAAAGCATCCCAAATATTGTCCCCAAAGTATTTGGAATTTTTGGGTGGTATATATGTATTCAGAATCAGGATATTTAGATCCTTGAATACAATATTTATTGACTGAAAATTAGTGTTCTACTGTGTTATCCTAGCATCCTTTAATTTAGGTGAGATTTTTACATAGAGAGGCAGACTCCCAACAGGTCTCTCCTTCTTTAGAATCTTTCTAGCTTGTGAATGTTAACCTGAAAGCCATTTAATTTACAAGACAGTCCAAGTTTCCTATAAAACAATAATGTGAAAGATATTTATAAACTCCAACCAGTCTGGGTCTAGAAGCTTCAAGGTTAAACCAGCTGTATTCTGTGATAACACTTGATAGTTTGTAGAGGATAATGAGGATTTTAAGATGATATTATGGGAATCAATACCCATTGTATTTAGTCATTTCCATAAAAAGTTTCTTACATAGTCTTTGTTCAACTAAGGATTATTTACAAAATGTTCATGCTATTCACACAGCAAGAGTCGTCATTCACCACCTCTCATAGAAAGGACCCTAGACGATATGTGAATTACATTGTCATTTATTAAAAAAACACACATCACAATACAAACAACCTGCCTGTGTTTTGGATCCTGTGATCCTTTTTTGCTGTGTGAATATTTGACTTTCCCGTTGAGAGCACCACCAACCCAGTGCAGCACTCAGTCAAGGAATTTAAAAATGTATGGTCCAAACTTATCAAGTTACCGATGGGGTCTCCTGTACAGTTGTGGGTATTTGAATACTCTCTGGGTTCAATTTGTGCCAGTCCTGATTTTCAACACAATCAGCATCATATGGGGACTGCCTCCACTAACCAGGCTTGTAGAGTACCTGGTAAAAGGGGGCTTGCATCAGGGCAGGGCTGCAATGTCCTAAACATTGGGATTTTGCAAGCCCCCCAAGGGGCACATGGACCCGCCATTTAGACCAACCTGAAGCTGGTCTAACAGCCTATTCACCATCCATGGCACTGGTGCACATCACAGTTGAGCCCACATGATGCTGAGGATAGCCCAAAATGGCAAACACTGTCCTGCCATAAGGTTCAGGGATGGGGTTGCACCACTGAAGGTCCTAGATAGGTGCCCCTGCCACCTGGGGTCCTATCAGGCATTCCCCAGGTACTATGCCAGGCTACAACAGTTATCCCTTTGGCACCCCGACACATGCCCATGTCTCAGCATAGCCATCCCATCATGGCATGCAGCCATATGCCACTCCCCCCAAATCCCAGCCAAACTCCACCCCCCAGCCATATCCATGGCCATCCCACATTTCTTGATACTGGTGGTGTCCCTGTCAGCATGGTCTATGTCCTGCCATGTCTGCTGCCCCCAATCTTGCTCCTACCAGAAACCCCCTCTCATGGTCACTGGCAGCCACCAGAGCACACAGCCTGTGGATCCCGGCACTGGTCGCCATAGCACAGGGCCATCCCACAGCTTGTGGCATTGCCCTCCTGTGCACCTTCTGTGTGGTGCATGGATGAAGCTGCATTGAGCTGCGAGACTTTGGTGCTGGGACCCCACCTGTACTAAAATCAGGTGCAGAGTCCCTGGCATGCTGGCAATCAATGCAAGCTGCTGTTTGCCACAACTTGTGCCGATCTATGGGGCCCTTTGAAAATTGAGTCCCCATCTTTAATGATCTGCCCAAATCAATTAGGTATAAGCCATGTTGATCAAGGCTTTCACAGGACTAAGAATTTTCTTTGCTAGGGGCTTCATCTCTGACCCATATATTAATTTGAGACCTTTGATCCCTCCCATTTGGCCTTTGGGTTTTCACTATACCATCAAGCCCAATATCAATTTTCCAAAATTTTGTAAGATGCACCAACACTGACTGATGTAAAGATTATCCATTTTCTGAGAAAGAAGGATCTAGCCAAACAACACTAAAATTATATTTTTGGGACTCCTTTTTTTTTCATTATACTCCCCAAGAAGGTATCACTACAGAAGACTGACACTCATTTGCCCAACACCTGTTAGCTCAATGACCAATTTCCTAACACAAAAAATCCTGACAATGGGATTTTGCCTGCGGCAGAGTTGGTTATAATAATTATGGGGTGTGGCTTGCTGCCTGAAACATGAAAGAACAGTTCGCCATGGGCAAAATCCCACTGTTGAGATTTTTGGTGTCTGCAAATTGGTTTCAGGCTAACAGGTGTCAGGCAAATGAGTGTCAGTCTCCTGTGGTATTTCACCCAGGATACTTCTAGGGTTTCCAGTCAAAGCAACTCATCATATACCTGATGCTATTCTTGTCAAATATCATTGGGCTTGGAGTTTTCTCTTTCAAAGCTGCATTTGTAATTGATTGCCATGGAATTAAAGCAGTAATATTCAGATAAAGTTCTGACAGTCTCTTTACCCATGCCCACATAGCTTTTGCAACTTCCAAGACATTAATGATTGTAAAGACTGATGCCACTGATGATTTTGCCACTGCAGCATTTAGATGCAAGCTGCTGCATGCAGTTGTCAAAAAATAATTACAGATGATTGTCCCTGTAGGGTCATATAAGGGAAAATATTGTCCCCATCCTATGTTTCCGATTGGTATTACTTTTTAGAACCCATGTGTAAAAATTCCCATTGACAACCTTGAAATAACATAGAAGAAAATCTATTAGACACACCATAATGTCATTTCTGTAAGCTCCAACATTGTGAAATGGGCCACACCTGAGAGATATTGTTACTGTCCTGGAGAATATTGGCCATTATAGATATATATAAGAGATTGATAAGTTTAGAAAATTAATTCTACGAATGTTGGCTCTGGTTTGTTATTATTGATTTCTAACAGGCACATGGTCAATCATTTCCTTTTGCCCAGCATAATCATTCACTTCCTTCCGTAGTTAAGGAAAATCATAAACAGCAGCATCGAAGTGCTCCCCACTTCCATGTTCAAGACTGACTACAAGGCAGGACAGTAATAAGACATGTCACTAAGATTATATCTTTTTACAGAGATTGAAAGGAAAAAAGGTAAGCTTCAAGCAAGGTAAGACAGACATTTTCTTTTACTTTATGTTTAAAACATCAAAGAGTCAACAATGCTTAGAAGTTTTCCAGGTAGCTAGTCTCTACTGCATTGCAATATATGTAGACTGAGGAAGTGGAGTCTTGGAACATGGAAGACACCAGCATTCTAAGCTGCTAGGCTCAACTTTTTAAAGTTATTGATGTACCAGGGACCACTAGTTGGAGGTGTATACATACCCATGTGTAAATATTATCCATTCACAACATGGAAACTGACAGGAAAAGAAATTATGGTAAATCTGACAGCGTTTTTTTTTTTTTGCTGGTTTGCAGAACTATGTGGGACACAGTCAAAGATTTCTTATAACAATCTCTTAATTACTTAGCAACTCTTGTCAAAAGATTTCTTACAACAATCTCTTAATTACATACCAACTCTCGGCAAAGCTTTCCATCTGCCCATGAGAAATACAGCAATGTTTCCAGTTACACAGCAAAAACCTTTGACCATCTCACTGACATCTGCATTTGAATGGGATTGAGAATTTGTAATAAAATTTGCATAAATAAAGGGAACAATCTTATTCAAATATCAAAATATAGCTAGACCCTGATGTGAGCCCTCTGATCTAGGCAATGTGCAGGTGTTTTCTGCTTCATCGCAGTTAAATCAAGGACATTGGTGGTAAATTCTCCCTATACCCATGTAAGGCTACAATTATTTTAAAGGGTATTTGACACTTGTTTCTTGATGTGGATCAGAATTTAGACTTAATAAAAAAAAATCAACAATATCTAAGACAACAGCAGACTCTGAAGAAGTGTCTTCTGAAAGTGACTCTGACTTTTTGAACATGAACTAGTAAAGTGGTATTTACGTACAGGTTACCGTGATGTGCTTCAGCAATCCGTCGACCAACTTCTGACACTGATAAAACTACCTGAAACATAGTGCCAGCCCACCTGTGCAGTGGTAGGGCTTCTGCTTGTGATACTGATTCCCTGGGTTTGGCAATGGACACAAGGAGTCAGAGGGTTGGCTGGGTGGAAGGAGGACTGAGCATCCATTGGACTGCTTTCCTCCTCTGGGGAGAGGGTGGGTGAGCATTCTGTGCTCAACTGACTTCTAGTGAAGTCTGGGGGACTGACTCCCAGAGCCTGGACAGTGGGGAGGCATGCCAGATATTGGTGCTTTGTGCTGTTATGTCATTGCATTCCACACCTCCCATAGGGATTAAGCTGCAAGAAAAACTGCCAGACCCATCCATGAAACCCAGTTCCACTGGTCCCACCCCACCTGCTCATGGCACTTGAGTACAATAAAGCTTAGTGTTCTGTTGGAACTGGCCTGACCCCATGGCCCCACCCTGGGGGCCAAGTCAGGGAGGCCCACTGGTTATAGGGGGTTGCCCAGAACATGATTTGTGGTCCACTGGTGGAGTGCCCACTCTGTCCCCTGCCTTGGGAGGCAAGCCCGTGAGGATCACCATTCCAGGGGGGCTGGGTGGGGAGCAGGAACTGAGCTCCTGGGGCACAGCAACTAAAAAGAAAAAACTATCTGCAACAGAACCCATTGATGTTTGAATTAAAATAGACTTTAATGCAGAAGATAAACTGATACACTGGTTGGGATTATCTAGATTGTTTTCTCAATGCATGTCTGTAAAGTTTCTAAATTAATTAATATTTTTTTTTTATTAAATATACGTTATGAAATTTTCAAAAAAGAGAACACTCCAACAAACATCCAAATGCACAACAAGAAATTACATAATACTAAAAAAACCAAACGAACCAATACAGACCCACTTGGCCCCTTCCTTAAAATCCCCCACTCTTCCTCCCAGAACACAGCTAACCCACTAGAGAAAAAAGGGAAAAGTCGAAAGGGAGCCCATGGACAACCGGGGGAAAAAAAAACAGAAAAAAAGATTGAGGATGAAAGAAAAGGAGGGTGTTGACATAAAACAGGACTTCTCTCCTTTATGATTGCGTGGAAACCGATAACAAAGCATAAAGTGATTCCCATCTATTATGGAAATGCTCTACCTGATGCTATAAAGAGGCTATCTATTTTTCAGCCAATAGTGCCTAGAGAATCTCCTGATGTCATTCCCGATACGAGGGGGTGGCATCATTTAACCAGTGCCGTGATATCATAAGCTTAGCCGTAACTGAAATCAATGCCATATAAGCCTTTCAAGGACCAAAGAGACTGGAAGGGTAGAGACCAACCAAACAAACATCCAGCATTAAGTAGGTTTCTAAACCTAAGAAAGAGTCCAAAGAACTTTTAATAGCATCCCAAAAGGGAATCACTTTAACACTGCCCCGAAGCAAATGTTTAAGATGATCTTCCATAGTGCCATATCTGGTACAAATTGGAGAGGTAAGTTTACCTATTTTGTACACTCGTTAAGGATATAATATAAACTATGTAAGACCCAGAATTGAATCAGTCAGTAACAGTCCTGCTTTATGTACTTGTACATATGCTACCATATGGTCTGCCACAACATTGGGTCCATAGGAAGATCTAAGGCCTGTTGCCAGTTATAATAGATCCCAGTGGGTCCTGCTGGATAAATGGTTTGAAAAAAACCCATAAAGCTTGGACACTGAGTGGGGTTGCACTGCAAGAGATGGATAGATTTGAATATCCCCAATATTCCTGTGATGACCGTGGGCCTGTGCCAAAATAAGAGGAAGCAGCCTGCTTCAACTGAAGATATTTGAAACCATATGATTGGGGTAGGGAAAAATGTTTTCTGAAGAACTGGAAATGGGAGTAGCCTGCCCTCTTCTAAAAGAGAATCAAATGTACCATCACGGAGTTGTAGGCAAAAGGCAAATAAAATAAAATGATGGGCAATCTGAATACTTGAATTACCCAATATATGCTGAGTAATGGCCTTTGCCTAATTCTGGCATAAATAGCTACAAAATTGTCGGAGGGCTTTCAAGGACCAAAAGAGCGATGTTGTCTTGAGTGGTGTGGGCAGGCAGGATGGTTTCAGATATAACAAACTGTTCTGCTGTAGGCCCACCTGTTGTCACAATCCCTGTTCAATAGTCAGCCAAAGCGGGATGTAAGTGGCTTCCATCTGCACTAACCAAAACTTACCCCACTGAAAAAATGTATTACCATGCAGGGCACAATATTGTAGGAAAAGGTTTGGAATGTGCAAGCCTCCCTGGTCCCTCGGAATCCTCAGTTTAAAATATGCACATCGGACAGCACCTCCCCTCTATAGAAAAGCATTAATCAAATGTTGCAAGTGAGAGAACCAAGACTTAGGGAGGTAAATTCATAACATTTGTAAAACAGCCCATGGCTTAAAGGTATTAAATGGAATCTGAAATAAATAAATAAATAAATATACCAAGGGGGTATAAGATATGAGGTAACATATTCCTTTTTACAACACTGACTCACCCCCCCCCCCAAAGGGAGAGAGGAAGGGCTGCCCAGTGCTGCAGATCCAGCTTAATCATTTGCAAGAGAGGTGTAAGATTCTCTTTAATTAAAGCCAAGGGAAACCAGGTGAGATGCATGCCTAAATAAGCCAATACTCTGGGTTGCCATATTAAACCCAAATCCAAAATCTCTTCTTTATTAACGTAAATGATAAGTGGCATAACCTTAGTCTTTTCTAAGTTTGACTTATATCCAGAAAAGATGGAAAAACTTTGGATTTTGACCAGTACAGCAGGGATCAAAGTGGAGGGGTCTTCAATATGCCAAAGAAGGTAATCTGCATATGCAGATAACTTGTATCGATCCCCTCCAGTTAGGATCCCCTTAACTGCTGGATTATTTTGGAGAGAATGAATTAAAGGCTCTAAATATCAGTTAAAGAAAAAAGGGGGAGGGGGAGTGGACATCCCTGCCGCATCCCACGCTGCAACAAAAAGGGAGCAGACAAAACACCATTACACCATATTTGGGCTGTGGGGTTACAATACAACCACATTTTTCCAAAACAAAAAACAAATAGGGCCAATAGATGTTTTTAAAAGCGTTTTCCACATCCAGGGAGACCAAAACAGAAGAAGCTTTGCTCCCCTGGACGAGGACATCAAAAAATGAAGTTTACAAAGTGGTCACTAGACAGGTGACCCACCATAAAACCCACTAGTGTCAGACCAATCAGACAATCCCAGACTGAGTGCAGCCGATTAGCAAGTACTGTACTTTAGCAAATATTTTAATGTCAGGATTTAGCAGGGAAGCCTTGGGAATGTGATTATGGCGAGTTCATGCAATCACTCAGGGAACTTACAGTACAACCACACTCGGTGTCTTACATATCTACCTTTCTTTTTACCAAGCTTTATTCTAATCTTACAGGGCGATTAGCCTACTGGTCTTCAGCCTTTACAGGGAAATCAGCCTACTGGTCTTCAGCCTTCCCACACATATTTTTTAACTGGGACAAAATTTGGGATGATCTTTATAGATATATTTCTAATGATAGACTTTGTATTACTCAGTTTCATATTTTACATAATATATACTTTACACCCTTGAAACTGGTCAAGATGGGGAAATTAGGCTCCTCTACTTGTACAAGATGTGGACAAGCTGAAGGATCACTACTTCATATCTTTTGGAAATGACTGAAAGTAGCACCATTATGGGAGCAGATTAAGGTTAAGGCTGATCCCTTGTTGGGGTTAGACAGGCTTTTTATACCTGCAATCTGTATCATAGGAGATTACAGATGGATAGATGTGAGAGAAAGGAAACGTTACATAGCTAAGCTTTCCTTATCGGTAAAGCATGTTGTACTTCACCGCTGGCTGGATCAGACTTCCATTACCTACTGTATCATGAGTGGTTGCAGGAGCTCTTGTTTAATCTCAATGTGGAGAAAACAACAGCTAGTACTAATAACAGATTGTCTGTGTATAATAAGAAATGGAGTAAATGGTGTATTAGTAGGGGTATCACAAGTCAGAAAAGAGAGGTAATAATCCCTCTTTACAAGACACTGGTTAGGCCCCATCTGGAGTACTGCATGCAGTACTGGAGGCAGTACCTGCACAAGGACATTAACAAAATGGAGGCAGTCCAGAGAAGGTCAACCAAAATGGTGCAGGGACTGCATCAGAAAACATATGAGGACAGATTAATGGAGCTCAATATGTATATCCTAGAGCAAAGAAGGGAGAGAGGTGATATGATTGAAACAACTAACTATCTTAAGGGTATTAACAAGGTTAAAAAGTCTAACATGTTTCAATATAAGAAAAATAGCAGGACAAGAGGACACAGCATGAGATTAGAGGGAGGCCAATTAAGGGGTAATGTGAAGAAGTTCTTTTTCACAGAAAGGGTGGTGGGTGCATGGAACAGCCTACCTCAGGAAGTGGTGGATATGAATACAGTACAGGGCTTCAAACAGGCATAGGATAGGAATAAGGGAGCAATACAGATGAGTATGACTAGATAGGCCATTGACAGAGTAAAGGCCTGTGGCACATTCACAAGGTAGATAAAATGGGCAGACTAGATGAGCCTTGAGGTCCTGATCTGCCATCAACTTCTATGTTTCTATGTAAATTGTACACCCTTTATACTGTTTGATTTCCTATGGAGAGGTGTAACTGGTGATTTGTCTTAGCTTTTTGTTTAGTTTCTTAGTCTTATTTTATATGTGATTGGGTCCTTGTAATATTTGTTCAAGACCTCTTTCATATGGGCATATTATATAGATGCTATACACTCTGTGCAGTGGGAGGGAAGGAGGGGGGAAGGGATATACAGTACCAGTTGGTTGGTTGTTTTTATATTTATTTTGGATTGTATTTTTGTAAAATTCAATAAAGTATACTGAATTTCAAAAAAAAGAGTTTAGCTGGGAAATTGGATGATGACTACTCGGTGATAACTCATATTCCCCGGTTTTCTAATGAGTGTGACCCATGCTTGAGTGAATGTGAAGTCAGTAAGACCCAAAGAAAATAAATAATTAGGCAGGCTAAAAAGGGGTCAAGATCAGCTGCACAAACCTTGTAAAAGTTGTTGGTGAAACCATCGGGACCAGGAACCTTCTCCTGGGGAAGCTGCTGGATCACTCAACTGACTTCTTGCACCATAATAGGGCAATATAAAAGCTTCTGCTGCTGCAAAGTCAGCATAGGAAGAGAAAGAAGGTCAAGATATTTTATTTGGCTTACTAGATCAATATTAGGAGTGTCACTCTGATATAAGGAACTGTAATACTGCAGAAAAACTTCTGCAATAGCACGTGGGTGAGTGACTACGGAACTCCTAAGGTCGGATTGAATACGGGGAATGGCCTTCAAGGACTCAAGTTGCCTGACTTCAGGTAACAAATCTTAGTACATAATAAGGCCTGCTCTGCTTTCTATGTGAAGAGGTCAGCATACTGTGCCCTAAGAGAATTAAGTTGGAGCCAGTTCGAGGCCGGTGTGGAAGGAGACAGTCAGTGCTCCAACTGTCGTATATACTGGAGCAGGTGGTCCAGCAAATTTGGTTCCACTTAGAGGCCATCCTGATACACTCCTCACATACCGCACACTTAGCAGTACCCCAATGAACAACCAGAGCTGATACAGAGGATTCACTGGCCAAGAAAAAAGCCTTAATATAATCTTGTATATCCTGCAATGGGGTGGGGTCTTGAAGAAGCTGGGAATTCAGGCACCACACCTGATCCCATTCTTCCAACCCCCAGATAGAGTGCACCATAGTGACTGAAGCATGGTCTAAAATGACCATAGGTTGAATTTCACATGAGAATAGGCCAGGAAGTAATTCCTTCTAATAAGGAAATAATCAATCCAAATAATGAACTATGGGAAGAAGAATAAAAAGTATATTGTCTGTCCATGGTGTGGAGAACACACCAAGGATCTATCAGGCTGAGAGAGTCCAGCAGGTCCCGTAGACCCCATTACCCTGGGGATAGTCCTTTTCGGGGAGAACCAGACTGGTCCAAGTCCATTTGGTACACATGGTTCCAGTCTCCCCCCAGTATTATAGGCACATGTGTTATGGGAGCCAACTGAGCTACCAGGTCTGCAAAAAAACTCAGAGAATCAGCATGATGGCCATAAACCAAAGAGAGCAAAACATCGGTTAACCCCAACTGACCATACAGGAAAATATACTGCCTCTTAGGATCCCAGAGCGCCTGACTGAGATGAAAAGTGAGCCACCTAGCCATCAATATAGCCACTCCACTTTTCTTATTACTGTTGCCCGTACCATATACCTGACCCATCCATTCTTTCCTAAAATAATGAATGTCCCCAAGCTTGAGATGAGTATCTTGCAGGAAAGCAATCCCCACTTGAAGTTTCTTGAGATGACATAGGATCATATGACACTTCGGCTTTTCCTAAGCTCCCTTAATATTCCACGTTATAAAGTTAAATAAGCTTTCCATTACTGAACAGAGAAATACAATAAGGAAGCCACACCTGCAACAGATAATAAGAAGCATGCTGAGTAAAATTGCCATGCTCCGGACCCCCCCACAACTAACACAACAAATTAGCCCCTCTCATCCTCAGAGAGATATTCCATAACAAAGAAAATACAGGAACCCCAAATAAACCATCTGAGGTACCCAGCTGGCAAAATCAAAATCTCCACACAAAAACCTTATATAAAACCATATCACCCCCAGTCCCAATGAGCGCCATCCCCAAAAAAAATGGCCCATGATGTAATGAGAAGCTACCCTCACAAGCCCCCCCCCCCAATCCTCCCACTCCAACCACAGTGGTACACAGAACAAAGAAAAAACACAACATTAAAAACAAACCAAAACTAGAAGATACCTCAAAGGAGGCAAAAAAGAAAAAATGGACAGTTTATAAGAAAGAACCCCCACAACTAGGTATAACAGTTAAGATCCTTGTCTAACTAAAATACCACAAAAAAATGACTATCTAACCTTACTTAAATCATAAGAGATATCAGTCCCTTCAAGTGATAAAAGTCTATTCAATAATATGCCATGAAATCCAGAAGAACAAACATAAACAAGCATTTGTCAATGCCGAATGTTTGCCTTCTGATATTGGCATTGGTAGTGCAGGAGTTAAAGAGATGCATAATAGGAATGGCAGTGAAGTATTAAACTAAAGCCAACCCCCACCCCCACCCTGCAGAGACTGACAGTCGTTTTGGGTGTGCCTTTGGGCTGTCAACCATAACACTCAGACCATTCCACCTCATTCCACCCTGCAGACACCGACAGGCATTGCGGTGTGCCTTGGGGTCTTCGGCCCTTATGCTCACCCCATTCCATAAGGAAATAAGCTGAGATGGGTGCAGTAGAGGAGAATGGGGTAAACATTAGGACCAAAGACCCCAAGACACACCTCAATTCCTGTCACTGGCTGCAGGGTGGGGGTGGTGGTGGAATGGCATGAGCATTATAGCCGACAACCCCTAGTCACACCCCCTGACGCCTGTCAGTCTCTACAGGGTGTGGCATTACGGTTGGAAACCCTAACACCCCAGGCATTTGTTGATATTTTCACTCTTGATTTTTCAGATGGGCTTTTTGGGACCCCACCTCATGAACAGTGGCACTACCATTTCTTTACTCAATCCTGAAAGGTGATTTCGCACAGTGACTGCACCATTCAGCGCCGCAGGCACGAAAACACATTTTGGTCAGGATGTGAAAAATGACAGCTATACTTTTCATAAGGATTTGTGAACAAATGGCAATATTGAAAATCTGGAGTGAAAATATTAAAAATTGGTGAAGTTACGAGCATGCGTAGAAACTGTGCAATCCACGCTCATAACGCAGTCATTTTTTGGAATTTTTTCACCAAATTTTCAACATGGGTTTTTTGGGATGCCACCTCATGAACACTGGCACTGTCATTTTGTTAATCAGTCCCAAAGGGTGATTCTGTGCCGCAACCACAAAATCACCTTTCGGAACGGAGTAACCAAATGACAGTGACAGTGTTCATGAGGTGGCGTCCCAAGAACCCCATGCTTAAAATTTGGGGCCAAAATTCCTAAAAATGGCTGAGATATCAACCTAAGTTGACCCCCCCCCCATTGACTCCCATTATACAGCTTACCATCATTTCTTCAGTTTGCCAGTTGGCTTTGAAGAGTTCAGACATGTCCTGGTCCATTGAAAATCACTGCTCCCAACCTCTGGAGGTAAGTATGGGGTAGTGGGGGTGAATGAGGGAAGGTGGGGAGGGGGAATGGGAGACACTGAGAGACTGTTTTCTTTTACAGGGGAAAAAAGGCTTTGGGGGCAGTTTTATTTTACAGGTTACCAAACATTTAGACACACTAGAGGGCTCCAAGTGTGCCACAATAGTGTGTATGTGTGCTTGTGTGGGGGCATGCTGACATGGGGATTGGGCACCCCAATGTCGGCACTTGAAATATTTGGGCAGGTGGGGGGTCATCTGACACTGGAAGTGGGCATCCTGGTGTTGGAAACATAAAAATTATTTTGGCACACTGGGGCGGGCTCCCAATATGTCTCATTAATGGGGGAGAGGGGGTATACATGCTGACATGGGGGATTGGGAGCCCTGATCTTGGCTTTCCAGGGAGTGTGTGGCAAGTGGCAGGAGCCATCGATGTGGAAAGCCACGCCGCAGCTCATTTATTTATTTGTTGAAATGGTTCACCAGGAAAGGCACACCGAACAAACAAGGTGCTCCGCGGCAGAAGCCGACAAGAACTGTAATGCCAGCCATGCACATTACTATGCACTATAATGCACATAGCCAGAGTCTTGTCAGCTGCTACCAACAGAGAGAAGGTATGTCTGTGTGCTTGGTTGACAGAGAGGGGGAAGGTCCCGCTGCAATGACGAAATTGTACCTCATTGCAATGGCAGATTTCTTTCAAGTGCGGTCCTCTCTTTCAAACTGCTGTCATAGACAGCTCACCAATTCATTGGTGCCTGAGGGACGAGCCCCATAAAGCATCAACTCATAACCATCCCTGATTGGAGTGGCACTTTTCTTTCAAGTGAAGATTGCTCTCTTACTGCTGTCATAGACAGCTGGCTGATTCATTGGTGCCAGCGGGATGAGCCCCATAAAGCGTCAACTGCATTGGCCAGAAACTCACACACCTGTAAAATGTCACACTGTCCCAAGATGTTTCTTGCACATACCCAGCATGCATGCATGCAAGTAAATATAAAAATGAGGCCCCAAGAAAATCAGTCCAGGAGTCCTCCATTAGAATAATGAACTACACTGTGAGTCCACTCAAAAGATCTGGGAAAATCAATTATACATCCAAGTTCCAACTGAAACAGTCACTACAAATGATGCAAGTACTCATTGAGGAGGAGTCATCAAATGAATATAATCCTAAAACCCAGGGAACAAAGATGGACTCTATAAGCCATCACAGGAGCAGAGGAGTTGTTAGAAACAGATGTCCCAGATACCCAGTCCAAGGTCAAGCAATGTTCCCACTACTCAAAAGCAGGGAAGCACTTACCATGAAATGTCAGTGCACATATAATATGTAGTCAATGACTGACAAAAGCCCTGGCAATACTTCTCAAAGGCTGGTGTTGCCTAGATCTAAACAATATATGAAAACCCTTTTAGGACATTTTGAAGTGGTCAAGAAAGAGTATAGCAGGATCATGTTTAGCCTGCTCCATGGAATCAAAAATCTTTTGGGTACCATTGTGAGTGATCTGTAGATGAGCAAGATACAGGATACAGCATCCTAAATCAGATTCTGGTGGCCAGTAACTTCGAAACTATATGGCGGTAAGTCACCCACTTCTGCCATATCAACAACGGAAGATCCTGAACTATACAAAGTAGGACACCCTACCAGGATACTTCCTTTAGCTCCCAGACCTTATGCAAAACATGTTGCCAGTCCAAATAAGTTAAAAACTTGAAGATCAACAGGTGGGGGGTGAAACCTCCAGTGGCATCAGCCAGAGCACCTGATGAGCTCGCTCTATAACATAAGATGGACCATTTGGTGAGGTTCCAGCCAGCCATTCAGACAACATCTGAAGAAAATGCAATACTTCTGGACCCTCCACTCGCTCTGGGAGACCAATAATGACAATGGTCCCTATGCATGATGTCAATGTGCTTCACAAACTGGGCACATTGATGGAGTGGAGTCCAAGTGGCAGTCACAAAAAAGGGTGTGCAATAGTTACATGCCTGATCCCCCAGCTTCCCCGAGAGCAACTCGCTGGGGGGCAGGCTGGGGGCATGGCAGCACTATGCACTATTCACAATAGTGCATAGTGCAGCCCACATGGGTGCAGAGAAGGACACAGGTTACAGCAGTGGGGATCCTGCCATAACCCATTGTGCACCCCAACAGACATACCCTGCCGGTCACAGCGGGACCAGGTGAAGACCCTCCATGCCACTCCAGCCCAATAGGTAGCAGGTGAGGGCTGGGGCAGCCAAACTGATGGGTATGGGGGATGGGGAGTGGGCAGTCGATGCTGGGGGGGTGACACTGCTACCACTGGGGTCGCTGGGGTACTGGGATTGGGGGTCAGGGGGCTGTATCTTCAGGTCTGTCCCTGGCAGGGCATTCACATGGGGCACATGGGCTGTACTCCATTGGGATGGAGCACAGGGGACTCAGGGTGTGTGGCCACATTGGGAAAGGCACAGATGTGTGATGGGGTGCTGACTGTGGGATAGGGTGGGATCCTCCTGCTGGAGGTCCTGCAGTGCACTGGGAGGGCACTGTGTAGAAAGGGCTGGGCCAGAGGGTACACCAGATGATGGGTCCATGCCGTGTGGATGTGGCTGCCTGCGCTCCCAGACCCTCACCCATTTGCGTAAGGGATCCACTGTGGGACCCAGGACAGGCATCCCATTGGATGCCTGCCTGGGTCTGCAACACTACCCCCAGCTGCCCTGCAGAGTTCTGTGTGCTGTGAGGATGGAGCCATAGACAGGTGGCCACCAGTAATGAATACCAGCATGTGCGCACCTGTCCGCAGGTGCGGACCTATGTGGGCGGGATACGCTCCTCCGGCATGTATTTCCTGCCCGATCATGAATAGGGCCCAATATTATTTTGTCAACTCCTTCCCTCTAGATCTCAAGCTGAGTTTCAAGGTGGACCATTTTTTGGCACAGTGTGACTACCTTGGGGTCAAGCCACCCCCTCGAGTCATCAGGAGAGCTAATTCAGGCTTTGGCATCTCCTACCCACTGTGTCAGCATTTTAGTGATGGATCTTAAAGCTTTCAAATCTGCCATGAGAACCTGAACAGCCTCTTAATGTGGGGCAAATTCTTACAGAAACCATTCTTCTGATAGTGCTATGGGAGTAGAGTTAGCGTAACATGGGACCATTGCCTGTGGATTAGACCACTTTGAACTCTTGTTCTTCTCCAGAGTTACTGATGGAGTGTGACACAGTGGGGTGGTTTTCATCTCCACCTTCATGAGAACTGAAATTGCCCATGGCTCTACACTCAGCACGATAAAAGTAAGCACTGTAATTGTGCAAAACTCAAAAAAGAAGCAAATGACTAGTATAAATGATGGAATTTGGAGTGAGAGAGCCAGAACGTCTAAAGGAGCATTTACTTCCAGCAGGTCATCATGTGACTCCCATGAATTCATATTTTTTATAATAAAATCTGTGATGATTTGACTTACAGACCTGTAGAATAGGTTATAAAGCAGTATTTTGGCTTATTATTTTGAAGCACTTTTACTACCATCTAATTAAACTTCACACTAATAAACTCAGTACAGTCAGTGATATCATCAATATGATTTAGAGACAGTCTACCAATATTATATAATACTAACTGACTAATTGCTGTAGTACACCTGATATGACGTGGAGCTGAATATTCTTTACTCCATATTAATATATTCATGATGGTGTATTGATTTTAAATGTGAAATATCCTGTGGAAAAAAACAGTTGCTTTCTATTTATTCTAGATTTTTGATGTATTGTAATTTTATTTACTTACAATATTCAGCCATATGTTTCTTTGTTTTATTTTTTAAAGATACGTAAGTAGTCCAATCAGTCTTTTGATTTAAATTAATTTAAACCAATACACGTGGATGTTTCCAAGCTTGATCAGGCTAATGTTTAAATACCATAGCCATGTCCTGCAGCTGCTTTACAAGAGGGGAACCTATTAAGTCATCCAGTTAGTTGTCAGTAACTTAATTTTTGTGTTCCTGGCAGTAATTGTCTATTTCATTCTGGGTTATTTTTACCTGTACTTCTTCTTTAACAATATTTTAAAGACTCCCCCACTGATTAATAGGACATTTATTTGCTGATGTATAAACTTCCATTTTTTTTTCATCTTCCTACAGTTTCAGACATGAATAAGTTTGAACATTATGATGTGTTTTACTTTTTCAATGTACTAAATGTTGGAAAAAGCAATAAATAAAAAGTGTTTACAAATCTGTCATTCGTTATGGTCACTGGGGTTATTCAAAACTGCAAGGTAATTATGTCTTCCCACTAGGGTTACTGACACACATTCAAAGCTGTAACATCACCATAGAACCTAGGCCTTCTCAACATTCTGGAAGTCAGTTACTAGTCTGAATTAGCCAGTTCAGTGTCAGTGAAGGGACAAATACAATGTCTGAAAGCTCTGCTTTTGAGCTGTACCTCATGATTTTTATTGTTTTTTTTTCCTCCCATTTGAAAACTCATAGCACAGAATTTCTGTTTGTTCCACAAGAAGAATTTTTAAGTTGAAAGTGTGCCTGCTGATATTTTGTTAATTGGGTCCTGTGGGTATCTGGGCATTCTGCCATCTGCCTCTCCTAACAGATCTAAGTATGCGTGCTGAAACTGCTTATGGTTCAGGGTACAACTTTTCCTCATAGCAGCAGCATGCATGCATTCCTTCTTCAGTTTAAGGGCCTTCCTTCTTTCACCGGAGGTTGACGCAGAAATGCAGCTTCCTGATTCCACGTAAATTAAAAATATTTAGAGATTTCAGGTAGAATGGCTTATTATCTCTGTCCAAGAAGCAACCACCAGAACCTGCATTGCTTTTTTCTGTACTGTGAGTAAACATTTTCTCATAAATGTATCGTGTGCTGGATCAATAAAAAGTTTCTATTAAATTACTATATACGATAGTGCATTGCTTTATACAGTGCAGGTCTACACTAGCAGTAACTGTGGCTACTGCATAAACTGCCCTATGCTAGTTATCTATAGCACTAACTATATTTGAAGTACTGCTTTGAAGATTCTTCTGCAAAGGTACACAATCATGGTGTCCCTTTCCATAAAATATATATTTTTGTCCTTGTATGTGAAGGACATAAATCACTATAAAGTTTCACTAATGAGGTCATCAGTCAGCAACATAGAAACATAGAAATGTAGAAGCTGATGGCACATAACGACTGCAAGGCTCATCCAGTCTGCCCATTTCTTTTTCTACCTTATGAATGTGCCATCGGCCTTTGCTCTGTCAATGACCTATCTATTCATACTCATCTGTATTGCTCCCTTATGCCTATTCCATGCCTGTTTGAAGCCCTGCACTGTATTCATATCCACCACTTCCTGAGGTAGGCCATTCCATGCATCCACCAACCTTTCTATGAAAAAGAACTTTCTCATATTACCCCTTAATCGTCCTCCCTCTAATCTCATGCTGTGTCCTCTTGTCCTGCTATTTTTCTTATATTGAAACGTGTTAGACTCTTTCACCTTGTTAATGCCCTTAAGGTGTTTGTATGTTTGGATCATAACACTTCTCTCCCTTCTTTGCTCTAGGGTATACATATTGAGCTCCATTAATCTGTCCTCATATGTTTTCTGATGCAGTCCCTGCACCACTTTGGTTGCCCTTCTCTGGACTGCCTCCATTTTGTTAATGGTCTTGTGCAGGGGCAGCCTCCAGTACTGTACACAGTACTCCAGATGGGGCCTAACCACTGTCTTGTGTAGAGGGATTATTACCTCCCTCTTAAGACTTGTGACACCCCTACTAATACACCCCAACATCCCCCTAGCCTTACCTACTGCTTTAGTGGTCTGCTTGGATGATTTCAGGTCATCTGTGATGATGATGCCTATGTCTCTTTCTTCCCTTGTGACTGCCAACAACTCCCCTCCCAACCTATAGGTGGCTTCAGAGTTTCTCTTCCCTGTGTGCATGATTTTGCACTTCTTTGCATTAAACCCCAGTTGCCACTCTTCCTACCATTTTGCCAGTTTATCTAGATCTCTTCTCATTCTGCCCACCACATCTGGATCATCTACTCTGTTACAGATCTTGGTGTAATCTGCAAACAGACAAACCTTACCCTCCAGTACATTTGCAATGTCACTGATGAAGATATTGAAGAGGACTGGCCCCAGGACTGATGCCTGAGGTACCCACTTGTGGCTTGCATCTCTTCTAACAGTATACCATTTACCACCACTCTCTGTTTTCTGTCTGTCAACCAGGTTGCCACTCAGTTCACCAACTTCTGACCCACCCTGAGCCTACCCAGCGTATTAATCAGTCTTCTAAGTGTAACAGGATCAAGAGCTTTGCTGAAGTCAAGGTAGGCGACATCAACTGCTCCCCCTTGGTCCACCACTCTGGTTACCCAGTCAAAGAAATCTATGAGATTAGTTTGACAGGACCTTCCTGTTGTAAACCCATGCTGTCTTGGATCCTGTGTTCCTATGGATTCCAGGTGTTGCACTTTCCTTTCTTTAAGGAGTGCCTCCATAATCTTGCCCGCTACTGAGGTAAGACTGACTGGTCTGTAGTTCCCTGCCTCCTCCCTGCTACCACTCTTTTGGAGCAGGATCACATGAGCCCTTCTCCAGTTTTCTGGGACCTCTCCTGTGCTCAGAGACTCACTAAACAGTTCTGATAATGGCTCTGCTAGTTCCACCCTTAGCTCCTTTAGTACCCTGGGATGTATGTCATTAGGTCTCATTTTCTTGTCCACCTTGAGCTTATCGAGCTCTTGTAGGACCCTTTCTTTTATGAAGGGACTAGTGCACACCTCACTCCCCCCATGTCCATGGTGCTGAGCTGTGGGCCCTGCTCTACCTTCTCTTCAGTAAATACTGAGCAGAAGTATCTATTTAGGACAAATGCTTTTACATGGTCCTCCTCCTCACATGTCCCTTATCCCTTCATAAGAGACATCTAGTGACTTGAGAGTCCAACAGAGTAGCATTTTTTGTGATATATCTCTAAAGTTTCAAGTTCAGTATTATAAATCATGATGTCATTTTTAGCCAGTCAAGGTTGTTTATTTCTAAACATTCCAGACAACCATAAGAGGGTGTTTCATGCTAACAGTTCTAACATTTTAATGTTCTAAATTCAGTTAGCATCAGTTGGTATAGTCTGTTCCACACACACACACACACACACACAGACACACACACACATAGGATTTCTTTAATTTTTCTGCAAAGTAAAACAATCTGATTTTAAAATCAAGTTAAAACAAAAATCTCTTCAGCTTCACTTTGCTGTTCTCTTACCCAAATAACTCAAGAAGGGACTCATAACCATATGAGACACAGTAACTGTACATATAAATATATACAACAGGCTGTTTTAACGCCATGCTTTGCAGAAAGTCTATTTAACATGAAATTGTTCCAGATGAGTGTTTTTAGTTCATCTTGTCCGTAAAAGTACAGATGATATCACCAGGCATGTGACAGAGCTCTACACTGTGTGCCATAGCAGGTGGATGTTCAACCTTCAGTAGCTTGTCTGGGAGTACTAGTAGTTGACCAGTCCCTGTTCAACCATGCAGCATAGAATGAGGAACAGATACCTACGTGCTTCCAAGTTAGTGTCAGGAATATGAGAAGCTCACCGATTTTTCTCTTCATATTAAATGTTGTGAGCCTTGTCAGTCTAGTATTTTCATGCTAGAATGTCAAGAGCTTTTCTATTAGCACTTGAAAGGCCTACATATGCCTATCTAATGTATATCTGTATATCCCACTCTGGGGCTCCTCAGAGACTGTAGAAGTTGTAATTCAGAGTCAGTGTCCAGCTCTCTGAGTATCTCGCCTCTAATTTTAGCTTAACATTGGTTAGTGAAAGTCCTAGTGATGTCATAGTAACCCTCTGTCAGAAGGTCACTACAGATGGCATACCAGCATGTTTTTCTTCAGTATAATAGTCAAGATGGTTAGATCACCTGTCCTTCCAGGGGATAGCTTATATTCTGAAAGATATTGGTCAGGTAATAAACATGAATAATGGTTTCCAATCATGCTTTCAGAATCAAGGATTTTGGGGTCTTTTCTGTATAGCATGTGCTGTCTCTTTCTGTCTCAACAAAGAATAGACAAACTAATGGTAGGCATTGGTCCTCCTTTTGGTTCCCATATGCTGATACTTATTGGATGGAAGACTTCCTCATTCTAATGACATCCCCTACATACATGAACATTTCTTCTTCTGGTTTAATCTATATGTTGCTAATTGTCTATCATCATATAAGGGTAAATATATGATGGCTTTTTCTAGGAAGATAAGGGGTCATCTGTCTGTCTGTATGTCTAATTAAGGTGTTATTTCATATAACAAAGTGTAGTAGACACTCCAAGTGTTAACAATGATAAATTACCCATTATTGCATACACTAAGGATCATACTGAGGAGTGTCAGGAGCTGATGGCAAAATTTCCTATGGGGCTCCTATCCCAAAACCCTTATTGCCCTAAACTTTGTTTATCCAATAGCCATTTATCAAGTTGCACTTAAAATATAGTTTACTCCTGCAAACT
The DNA here is from genome assembly GCA_016271365.2 of Neoceratodus forsteri. Classification (NCBI taxonomy): domain Eukaryota; kingdom Metazoa; phylum Chordata; order Ceratodontiformes; family Ceratodontidae; genus Neoceratodus; species Neoceratodus forsteri. The sequence goes on along the minus strand of CM028132.1, from coordinate 99,411,971 downwards.
ATTATATCCACAGAGAATGAGTTTCTGGCCTTGATCACTCTGAATGTAAACCATGATCTCCATTTAACAGTATTATATATTCTATAATGTAATTGTAAAGAGTGGCCTTGGGTGTTGATGTTATCCTGTTTGTATTCAAAGTTCAATTCCATAAACAAGTATGGGTTATTTGTAACATCCCAAAGGTACAACAAATCACCCCACATTCTCCTAGTTTCCAGGGACATGACATTTAGTTTTTCTAGTCTGCTACTCTAATCAAGTTCTTCCAAGCCATGGATCTGCTTTGTGAATCTCCTTTGTATTTTCTCAATTTGACTGATAGCACCTTTTTTTATATGTAGACCAAAACTGTGTGCAGTAGTCTAAGTGAGGTTGATTTGGTGGGGTTTTGTGTTTGTTTGTTCTGTTGTTTGTTTTTTATTTTTACTCTTCTGGCTTACAAAACAGTTAAATAATTTAGTAAATATATCACCCTTCCTTGATCTAATGGTTAATATTAACAGATATAAATTATGGAGTTGGAAAGGGGAATTCAAAATTTAAATTGCATATAAATACTCAAGATACAGTTGTTGTGAACCACTTTCTTTATGTTGGACTAACTTCTAACCTTTCAATTCTTGGGAAAGATTCCATGTGTTTTCCTCAAAATAACATATCAGGAAACTGTTTCAGGACTTTTAGGGTTTAATAGAGTTTACAGAGGCAGTTCAGTGAGAGTTTCCATTAATGCTCTTAATGCCTAACTTATGCCAATTTTAGTGTATGATAGAGAAATTTGGAGAGGGGTACGCTATTAGCAAACTGGCAATTTCCCAGCATTAACGTTTATCAGCAGATCCTATGTGTCTTCCCAGTGGTACACCTGGTGCCTTTCTCAAAGCAGAACTAGGTCAGTGTACTTTGCAGGCCCTTTCTTGAGAGACAGATTAGTTAATCATTGACTGAAAGTCAACAAAGCAGGAAGTCCTACTTTAGTTGTGAAATTACTCAAGGAACAAATATATATCTTGAAAGTCTGGCTTCCTTTTTCCTTGATTGAAAACATTTAAATCAGTGCTAATCTGTATGAATAGCAACTTCATTGGGATCATGTTCAAAAAGTATTTATGATCCATGACTCATAAAAATGATATTAAAGCTTGCAGAGCTTTATTGCAGCTGAAAATGATTTAAGTATACTGAAATACTTCAAGCTAAGTAATTGCCTCTAGTACACCAAAACAAACCACTCAGTCAAATTATATCTTGATGTTCTAACATTTCCAAATAATAGAAAAGCTTTTATAAATGTTGAATTCCAAACTACTTCTTCAAACGTGATGTTAACTAGATGTAATAATGCTTCACATTTTGATGTAGATACCCTTAGTGGTTGTAAAAAGGGCATGGAAGACACATCACATTCTAATAATATGTCCGTTTAACAATAAACTTACAAAGATTTCCTAGTTAAATTACTTGGGGCTATACCCTTACTCCTATTGGGACAGTATTCTTCTTAATCCCAAATTCTGATGTACAATAAAAACTCTAGGTCTGTTCATGCATAAGGTCCTGGAAAATAAAATGTTTTACTGCCAAATTATAAGAACTATTCCAGTTGATTCCCTTCAGGAGTATGTGGTCATATTAGGGGCAATAATGAAAATAAGCATTGGCATTTTATAACAGCTGTATTTCCTTTTTATTTTAACTACTGTATGTGCAAGTATAGAGCATTAAATGATGTTATAACGTGGGATATCAGCTAGACCCAATCGGATTGCTGAAACACCATCAGGTGAGCGTGCATTAAATCCCTGTACATGCACGGTTCCTGTGATGCTCCCTCACCTTGTATCTCGGGGCTATTCAGAACTTGTTATAGTGAGAAGAATTATAATCTGAAAGACATCCATCTTGCCAACTGCCTTAGCGAGACCGAGGTATAACAGTGGCAGACCCCTCCAGCACTGTGTATCTCAGCATGCCCAATTCTCTGTCTGTCACCTCTCAAGAACTGGTGCAGTATCTCCCCAACCACCAGCCTCGGAGACCTCTGAACCCGACTGATGCACTGCACAGACTACATTGTTACTGTCTCTTGTGATCGCTGCTCACATATAGAGCACTACATTGCTCCCACTGCCTGTGCACCATTCCCGTTTTGGCCCGAGAGCAGCACGTCTCTCTGTGTCTGTCACAGTGACTTACTGCAGCACATGGAGCCCTGCAAGCAGCTCACCCTGGTCCTGTCACAGTGCAGCAGTTGATCTGCAGGCCAAATTACTGGGGTGAGAGTGCTGTGTCTGTGTTGCTGTGGGCTCTGTTTGTGTGTCGGTTCTCCTTGCTGCCCCCAAGGCAGGCTCAGTAAAAGAGCAGTCCCTTTCTGTTTCTGCAGGCTCTGTCCATGTGTCAGTTCTCTTTCCTGGCCCCAAACCATGCTCCCAGAAGATGCCGCACCAGAACCAGGAGCCACACAGGGGCTGTAACAGCTTGTTCTGAAGCAGGTGAATGTGACTGGAAGAGTAAAAAAGTGAGGAGGGAATAACAACATGGGAGCCCATGTCCCTAATCCTGTGACTGCTTGCCCTGAGTGCGAGTAAAGCTGTACCATGGGGAGGGGGCGCCTTGCTTTCTTATGTCACAAACGTGTATTGTGGGGACTACTGTGATGTGCCTATCTCTGTGTTTGTCTCTGTGTCATGGCTGTCCCCCCCCACACACACACACATACAGTACTGTGTGTATCTGTGTTTGTTTCTCACTGAGCAGCTGGCTGTGTCCAGCAAGATGCATATGGTATCTTGTGTGGGGGGGGCAATCCTGAATGCACAGTTCCTGAGCATATCATGCACAAGAAATATCACACATCATGTAATGAGTGTTTGGTGAAATTTCTGCTTGCATACCAGCAGTGCAGTCTTTGTTTTTTGTGGGACTATTTTGCAGAGTGGAAGGATACAGTACCTTTTTTGATTTTAAACATGAGAAAATGTCCCTTATCCCTTCAGGGTGTATATTTATAGGCTTTTAATGCACACCTGGGGTGTTGTGAGGACACTCGGTCTGAGGCCTTGTGCCTCACAGTGCACCCCAGGCGTGCATTAGATGCTTATTGGGTTATTGCTTACTCGTTTATGATATTAATGCCTCTCTTTGCTTTTTTCAGTGTACTGCAAAACATTGCAATATTAATTGTTGAACAATAAAGTAAAGTAAAAAATGTATGACAGCTACTGCTGTTGACTGGGGTCTAGGAATCAGAATATTTAGATCATTCTAATAGGAAAGGAAGCTGTTGCGCATATTCAAAATGCCCCTAGATCAGCTAGTGCTCAGGGTATATCGAGGTCTGTTCAGTTGACAGTTTGTAAAAACTTATAGAATGGCTCACCTTCTCATTCAATAGGAGTCATCAGCAAGCCTTGATGATCTGTATCAGTGGTGGGAAACCTGTGGCCTGCGGGATGCATGCGGATCCCCCAGCGGTTAACCTGTAGCCCCCGTATCCACCCCCTCCTAAAAAAGTGCCGCAAAATTGTTACGTGCCACCAGTTGCTTTGTATCCTTTCTGTTTCTGCTGACTCTGTGTCACTGATGTCACTCAACTTCAAACAGATCATGCTTAGAGGTGCTAAGAGGTGCAAGAACGGGGTGTATCTTGAGTGTAAACCCTTGATTCCTTGTTATCTACAGTCGAGCAAGGGAGACAGAGCGAGTGAGCAACACAGAGAAAAGGATGTTTGTGGCTGTTGAAAGTTGGGATCGGAGGGTTGTTTTAATTTTATTTAACTGTGTTATTTTATTTAACAGCACATTTTGGGAACTGTACTTGCAGAAGAAGGGAGCATGTTTTTGTAGGATGGGGTCCTGTAATGACTTCTTACTTATCTGATTACTTACTGATTTCCTTTGATTTAATGCAGGGGGGTTTCATCAGAGTCATTAAGTCAGGAAGATTAATTATAATTGCCGTCCCAAGGTGTTTCACCAAAAGCAAGAAGCTCAAAACACGAAGCTAAAATCAGATAGATCAGTTTACCCCCCCCCCAAATTAAATTAAATTAAATTGATTGATTGCATCATGGTAATGTACCTCATAAAGCAGCAATGCAAGTGCATACAAAAGAACAACTCAACAACAACAGTAGCCAACTGCGCTGTCTCTGAAAGAAGACTGCACCAGAGAGAAAAGAAATGGATAAGTTTATAAGAGTATTTATTACTTTAAATGCTCTTTATACCTTTTAATGCTGTTTCCAGTCCTTTAAATAAAGTTTACTGCACACTAATGTATAATCTTTGCTTGAAACTAAGGTAAAGGGGCTCTTGTGGGGATCTTTTGAGCTCCTGTGACCCTCGAGGGTGTTTGAGGGCTGCACCTACAGCCCTCTGGTTATCTTAGGTTGCCCAACACTGATCTATGTGGTAATAATTTGAGTGGTCCCCAGACACAGAAGACTACAGGTGCTATGCTCCCATCACAGTCTTCTACCTGAGCTTCTGTCACCAAAATCTGGGGATAAACTGCTGTTTCTTGATCATCGACCCAAACTCCGACTCTGTCACTCAGGTTGTGGCTCCACTTCAGACTCTACGCCTTTGCCTCCAACACCAAAGCCCAATGCCCCAACAGTAGATTCTGGTCCTTCAGATAGGCAGTTGGTCTCTCCTACTTCTGGCCCTGGTAAAATGGAGAAGCATATCTCCTGACAGAACTCTCCTGCAGCCCTTGGACCTGCCCCAATGGACGTCATGCCTGTCTCTTCTCGAGAGGATCCAGTTACATCTATGGACATTACTCAGGGATCCAAACATACTGACCCTCTGGACTAATTGACTGTCACTGAGCTGAAGGCAGGTTTTGTTTATAAGAACAGAGCCAAATTATAATGCCATCTGAGTGCAGTTTTCATGTTTTGTTTATATATGCCGATATTGTCAGTGGTCTTGACTGTGATGTCTGCTACAATCTATACAGAGGTTCAAATAGTGTATTTACTATTTGGGGAGAGGGAGAAAGCACTGATATCTTCAGTTTATTCTTAAGACTGCTCTACAAATGGTAACTCTCCACCAGGTACCTCTCATTCACTCTTCGTTTGCCTCTTTGCCCTCCTGCTTGCTGTTTCTAATCAGGCTATGTGTTATTACTTCACTCACTCTTCTCTAGGGCTTTGTCATCTCTCTCATGTCTGCTTTTTTATGTGTCTTATATCTGTCCAGGCAGGGGAATCCCTCACATACAGGAATATCCGAAGCACTACTTCCTATTTTTCATCTTCTATGCTGGTATTTCATAAATGTACTGGTCACTGCTGTGTTGCCTTACAGATATCTTTCTCTCTGCCTTCTTTACCTTTTTCACTATGTGTCTTTTATGGATATCGGTCATTCTCTTTTCCTTCCCAAAAAGGTCTTGAATGGCATGCCCCTTGTATTTTTTCACCTTTCTTTCCTGTAGCTATATCTCCTCCCCTTCCCTCCCCTCTTATTTTTTTTACTTCTGTCCCCTATCTTTCAATTCAGTTCACCTTTCACTGAATAGTTGCATACTGGCCTGTTTCTATTGTACTTGAGCAATCCACAGCTTGTATCGGCCACACAGTCTGGGACATATGGCTGCACCATGGCCCGAGATGAATCCCACCTGCGCTTAAGTTTGGCATAAGGCTGAAGTGGGTTCATCTTTCCCTATCTTTGTTGATCAGATGGTTGGGATGTGGCAGGGACAAGTAGAGCAGCTACTGACCCACCCCCCCCAGTGCCTCTGTTAGCGGAGTGTGGAGACACTTGACCCTCCTTCCAGCTTTGACAAGGGGTGTCTCTCCCTCTGTTTGGATTCCCTTGTTCATTCCTGCCTTTCTTGCTCTACTTTTCACCTCAAACTATATTAGCCAGTTACGTCTATCACTGATAGAATTGTTTTTTGGGTTCCTATTTCAGCCCAGTTTGCTGTCGATACAGATATAACAATATAGGTACAAGCTTTTGCTGTTAATATTGTACTAGTTCTGCAAGTTTTCTTAACTATATTGTTAACTTAGGTTGTTTACAGAATGTTAATTTACTGATGTCTCCGATGGCACTGTAGCTTAAGGGTACTAAGTCATTGATATCTCTGATGGCACTGTAGCCTGTGATTTAGATCTATACTATTTTCAAACTTGAAATTTACCAGAGGCAGTACCAAGGCTTTGCAGTAGAATTCCACTGCTAAGGTTGTTTCCTCATATCTGCAGCACCAGTAGAACTACTTTTGCTCTCTCATAGCTCTCTATGGAGTTCCCCAGATGGTGGCACAAGATCAAGATTTCCCAGTGCGACTGATCTTCTGGAACATTAAGGGCCTCAGCCACCTGGTTAAGTGCACAAAGGTACTTCAGCACTTAAAATCTCTCAGAGCTGATATTGCACTACTCCAGGAGGCACATCTCATCAGGAAAAGCCCACTGGCTATGTAGGACAGTAGAAACATAGAAACATATACATTTTCAGCAGATAAGGACCACTAAGCCCATCCAGTCTGCCTGTAGGCCCTATACATTGCATGTAGCTACTGACCATATGTGATCAATGACTTTTCATCACTCCCTCCCCTCTCAAGCTTCCCTTGTGCCTGTCCCAGACGTGCTTAAACCTCTCCACTGTGTTTTTCCCCACTACCTCCTGTGGTAGACTATTCAATGCATCAACTACCTTTTCTGTGTAGAGAAACTTCCTCACATTACCTCTTAATCTGCCCCCTTCTGATTTCATATTGTGTCCCCTTGTTCTAATACTTTTTCTACATTGGAAAAGATCCCCCACCTGCACCTTGTTTATGCCCTTGAGGTACTTGAAAGTTTCAATCATGTCTCCCCGCTGTCTCCTCTCCGCCAGTGAGTACATATTCAGGTTCCTTAGTCTCTCCTCATATATTTTGTGGTGCAAGCCCTGCACCACCTTTGTTGCCCTTCTCTGGATAGTCTCCACCTTACCTATGTCTTTTCACAGGTGTGGCCTCCAGAACTGCATGCAGTACTCCAGGTGAGGCATTGCCAATGTTTTATACAATGACATCACCACCTCCCGCCTCCTGCTAGTGATACCCAGGGCCACTGGAAAATTGTACCCACATTTTTTTTGTGGAATCTGCAATTTTCACCATTTTCCACAAAAACTGACATCTTCTGCAATTTCTTTCAATTTTGGGGTTTTTACATTGAACTGTGTAAAAAGTACTAAAATTTTTGATAAAATACTCTGAAATATATTGACAAGTTTGCATGCAGACTTGGGTTTGGCCTAAACAATGGAGGGCAGGGCAGGGCAAGGGTTCTATGTGACACTGCTTTCCTTTGAATCCTTGTCTTGTTTGGTTTCAAAATCCACTGGCCAAGCATAAGTACACTTAAACACTTAACATTTGTTTTGAGTTGAAGTAGTCTATCAGAAAACATTTTATTGCCACAGAGACTGAAACAAAAGATGGGAGAAAAGGTGCAAATTATCCCATTCACCTAAATGGAATGCTAACTACAGTATGAAGCCTTTTTGCAAGTGGTAGGACAGGTTTTTCCTTGTGAGCATACTTTCATTCAGACTAGTTTTGATTCAAACAGCTGAGGATTTTTGGATGGCACTGCTGATTTTAAACTTGAATAAGCTAGTTGCTAACAGCGATCTCGCTCTTAGCAATCTACCATCTAGAAGCTCACATGCAAAGACTATTAAAAACATGACTAAAGTCTAAAAACAAGCTTATAAAACACATAAAATGTATCTGAACATTTATCCTTAACTAAACAAAATCACTGCAGCCAGAGTGAAACATAAGCCGTGTTTACATGGTGGCAGTGCTCTGGAATATGTGCCACTCTTTTCCCGCTCTGCTGGCTGCTTCCCCTTCAATTAACTATTTACACAGCCCTCCCCCCCTCGCAGTGCTGCAGGTCACTCTGAGGAGGGGCTGTAAATTCACTTGAGGAAGAAGGAACAAAGGACTTGTATCGGAGCGAGGGCAGCAAAGCATCCACACCACCCCTTAATGTGCTCACTCCGATAGTGATACCCACAAGTGAGTCAGGTCCAAAAAAGGATCTGAAGATCACTTAAGGCACTCCGCAAATTGTTTACACTGCCCACTTTGCAGCACATCAACCCATACCTCTCAACCTTTTGTCCCCCAAATGTGGAACATTGCCTCTCAAAATGTGGAACAAATGAGCAAAATGTGGAACACTTAATCAAATGTTTACCTAAGAAGCTCAGAACACTGTTGAAATGTTTGCATTTATGTTCAGAAAGTCTGTTATTAATTGAATATTATATTATTTGCATCATTTACTATAGAATTTTGCTTTAAAATGTTAACACTGAATGTGGGACAAGTCCTCACAATGTGGAACAGGGAGCTTTTGTGAAGTAAAATGAGGAACGTTCCTCGTAATGTGGTACAGTTGAGAGGTATGCCGGGTTGATGCACTGTAAATTCAGCAGTGCAAACAAGGCTAAAGGTAAATTACAGGGTACCCTGACTACTATATGATACAGGAAAAATATATTGGTATTTTTTTTTATATTTTTTGATAACCAGGCAAGGCCCACTAAGCACAAGTGCCTTTTTTCAGGGGCAACCCAGGAGCATTGAGAAGGTTAATAGACCTGTTCAGAGTCACACAGTATGCAAGTGGAGGTTGTGGGAATCAGTCCCAGGTCTGCTTGATGTACCCAGCTCATTCACAGTTTGTAACTCTAACCTCTAATCTATACTGCCAGCCCCAATAACCCCCAGATTTAATGTTTAAATATATGATTTCAAAAATAGTGTACAGTACCTACAGTGCAAATTATGAACACTAAACACTTTAAAAACATTTTATTAAAACTCAATTATTCACCACTCTATGTGCTTATTTTTTCTTGTACCAAAGTGGGTGGATAGCTGGCAGAGCACTGTAAACAGCTGTTGACCAAGCTTCATTAGTCTATATCCAGAAACAGAAAATTCTGTTTCTTCTGGATTTATCTAATACTGATTTGCGGTTGCTCACCTTATAGAATCATTTAGCACTGTGTGAGGCAGATGTTTTTAAATTTTGGAAGATAGGCAATGCTTACGATAGCTTATCAGTTTTAGGAAAATAAACTTTTCTTCATGTTTTAAACATATTCAAGTGGCAGTGTATTTATTTAGCAGTTTATACTGACTAATACATGCTGCAGAAAACATTAAAAGATTTATTGTGAAGCACTCAGGGTCTATAGTAGAACTCCTGCAAATTCCCTGCAATTTTTGTAAAAAGCTCCGCAATTTAACTTTTTCCTCAATTTTCCAATGGCCCTGGTGATACCCCTGCCTATGCACCCTAGCATGCCACTGGCCCTCCCTGCTGCCTTTGTGCACTGCTTTGATACCTTAAAGTCATCAGAGATGATAACTCCTAGGTCCCTTTCCTCTTTGGTGACAGTCAGTTCCTCTCCCCAACCTGTAGCTCTTCCCAAGGTTCCCTCTACTCAAGTGCATTATTTTGCACTTCTTTACACTGAACCTCAGTTGCCACATCTCTGACCATCTTTCAAGCTTCTTCAGGTCCCGCTTCATTTTCTGCACCCCTTCTGGAGTATCCACCCTGTTGCAGATCTTGGTGTCATCTGTAAACAGGCAGACCTTTCCTTCCAGCCCCTCTGCAATGTCACTAATGAAGATGTTAAACAGAACTGGTCCTAATACTGATCCCTGTGTTACCCAAGTGGTCACCGTCCTCTCCCCAGATTGTACCCCATTTACAGTACCATCACCCTCTGTCTCCTGTCTGTTAACTAGTTCCTTTAGGGAGGCAGTATATCGTAGTGGTTTAAGGCTCTGAACTGCAAATCTGGTGACATCCAGCAGACCAGACCTGGGTTTGAATCCCACAGCTTCCACTTGCATACTGTGTGACCCTGAGCAAGTCACTTAACTTCTCTGTGCTCCCAGGTTGCACCTGTAAAAAAGCTTTTAGCTTAGTGTGCTATTCTTGGTCAAACAACTAAAAAAAAAAAAAAAAAAAAAAAAAAAAAGAACAGTTCACCACCTTGTCTCTCATACCCAGACTACCTATCTTGTTAATCAGCCTTCTATGTGGGACGGTGTCAAAGGCTTTTTTGAAATCTAAGTAGGCACATCCACCACCCCTCCCTGATTTATTTCCCCTAATCATCCAATCAAAATAATCTATTAAATTAATTTGACAGCGGCTCGTCGAGGCATGGCCAGTTAGTTCCCTCGGGCGACCCGGGTTCTGGAATGGACCCGAGTCGCCGGGATACGGGCCGGGGAGAGGGGATTGAGCATCCGCTGGACTGTTCTCCTTCTCCGGGGGGAAGGATGGGGTAGCATCCGGGGCGATGGGGACTCCTAGCGGAGGCTAGGAGCACCCACGCTGCCGTGCTCAAAGATTGTAGGAGGCGGGGCGGACACTGGACGTCATTGCATGACCCCGCCTCCCTGGAAAAAGAGGAAAAAAATGGACGGCTGCCGGCCACCCTCCATGAAGCCCGCCGCGGCTTTGATTAGCCCCCCCAGGCCAGTCTGCCGACCAATTACGGTCTCTGCGGGATGCCTCGCTCTCCCCATCCCGCAGCCCCGCCTGGGGGCAAGCCACGGCTATCGGAGGACCCAAGGCCGGGGTAGTCGCTATCTGCGACTGGGCTGAACATTGGGTACGGCAGTTAGGAGGAGGTGGAAAAAATGCAAAAAAAAAAAAAAAAAAAAAAAATTAATTTGACATGACCGTCCTGCTATGAATCCATGTTGCCTCAGATCTAGAGCACCGCTGGATTCCATATGCGCCACTATCCTTTCTTTCAGCAGTGTCTCCATGATCTTTCCCACCACTGAGGTGAGGCTGACTGGCCTGTAATTCCCCACCTCCTCCCCCCTACTGCCACTTTTGTGCAGTGGGACTACATGTGCCCTCCTCTAGTCCTCTGGAATGACACCCGTGTTGAGTGACTCTGTGAACAAGGCCACCAGATGCTAGTTCCCTTCGCAGCTCCTTTATTAGGGACACACTTGACTTGAAGCGCATCGCCCTCACCTTTGACGATGTCTTGCACCCTCTTACCAAGATTATTAACTGGTCCCTCATGCTCTCCCAGTTCCCACTCAGGTGGAAGTCTGCCCTGGTGACCCCAATACACAAGTCTGGGGATAGGACATTACACTGTAACTACAGACCCATCTCCATCTTACCCCCTTTATCCAAAGCTCTTGAAAGAATCTTTTCAGACCAATTGGTGGAGTACTTGGAAAAATACAACTTGCAATGCCCACAGCAACATGGCTTTCACAAAGGACATAGCACCACCTCTGCCCTTCTTGAATTTACAGGCCACATTCATCTAACACTAGACCAAGGACAACTTGCTGGTGCCACCTTTATAGACCTCTCGAAGGCCTTCGATACAGTCAGCCATCCATTACTACTGGAACAACTTGACAACTTAGGGCTTTCTTATGACACTTTACAATGGTTCAACAGTTATTTCTCCAACCGGTCACAACAAGTTAAGATTGGTGACTTCCTCGCCTCCGAACTACCTGTCCGGGCTGGTGTTCCCCAAGGGTCAATATTGGGACCCCTTCATTTCAGCATCATCCTGAAGAATCTCACTTCTGCCTGTGATGAAAACATTATTCTGTATGCTGATGATGTAGTGATTTTCTCCAAGAATTCTGACCCTTCCCTCTTGGAGAAACAACTGCAGGAAAGTTTCAAGCAAGCTGAGGCCTGGTTCGTCTCACAAAAACTAGTGCTAAATTACAAGAAAACAAAGACTATGCTGTTCCATGGCACACATAACAAACATAAACACCAACAGTTAGTAATCAAAAACAGCTCGGGTGTGACTCTGGACCAGATGCAGACTTTCAAATACCTTGGTATAACCCTGGACCCTACTCTGTCCTTCTCCAGCCATATCAATTCAGTAGCAAAATCTGTAAATATCCGTATAGAAACATAGAAACATAGAATTTGATGGAAGATAAGGACCACTTGGCCCACCCAGTCTGCCCATTTTCCTACCTAATGGATAAGCTACAGATCCTAGTTAACCAGCAGCCTACTTCTTCCTACCCCCACCCCATAGAATTGCGTTATGACTGTCCCATGCATGCTTGAATTCCACCAGTTTTTGACTCCACAACCTCCTCCGGAAGGCCGCCCATGCATCCACACAACCTCTCTGTGAAAAAAATACTCTTAAATTACCTCTGAGCCACCCCCTCTCTCTTCAAATTGTGCCCTTGTTCTTGCACACCCTTTTTGAAAGATGCTACCTCTTGGACTTTGTTGATTGCCTTGAGGTACTTGAAAGTTTCTGTCATGTCCCCTCTCCTCCTTTCCTCGAGGCTATACATATTAAGCTCCTTAAGTCTCTCTTCATTGTCTTCCGTGCAGACCCTGTACCATTTTAGTTGCCTCCCCTTGACAGCTTCCATCCTGTCTATGTCTTTGCGGAGACTGGGTCTCCAGAACTGCATGCAGTACTCCAGGTGGGGTCTCACCAGCTGTCTGTACAGAAGGATAATAACTTCCTGTTTTCTACTGGTGATGCCTCTCTCTATGCATCCCAGTATCCCCCCAGCCCTCCTTGCTGCCCTCTCACTTTGCTTGCCCACATTTAGGTAATGTGATATGACTACTGCAGGTCCCTTTCCATTTTTGTTGTTGTTAGTATCTCACCCCCATTGTGCACTCTTCCCCTGGGTTTTTGTTTCCCAGGTGCATTATCTTGCACTTCTTAGCATTGAATCTAAGCTGCCATACATTTGACCATTCCTCTAACCTTGCCAAGTCCATTCTCATCCTTTCCACCCCACCTTGTGCATCAACTGTGTTGCAGAACTTTGTGTCATCTGCAAAGAAACATACTTTTCCTTCCAGTCCCTCTGCAATGTCATTTATAAAGACATTGAAGAGGACCGGTCCTAATACTGAACCCTGCGGTACCCCACTAGTAACCCCCCTTCTTCAGAGTGGACTCCATTTACTGTTACCTCTGTGCCCTATTTTCCAGCCAATTTTTACCCAGGCTGTCGCCTTGGGACCCACTCCCAGGCTGGCTAACTTGTATATTAATCTTTTATGTGAGACTGTGTCAAATGCCTTGCTAAAGTCTAGGTAGGCCATGTCCATAGCCCCTCCCTGATCTACTACTTTGGTCACCCAGTCAAAGAAATCTGTCAGATTCGTCTGGCATGACCTTTCCGCTGTGAATCCATGCTGCCTTGGGTCCTGTGCCCCTCTGGCCTCTAGATACTCGACAATTCTTTCCTTCAGAAGTGATTCCATCATTTTCCCTATCACTGAAGTTAAACTAACAGGTCTGTTGTTTCCTGCTTCTGCCTTGCTCACACTTTTGTGAAGGGGAATCACATCTGCCCTCCTCCAGTCCTCAGGTACTACCCCATCCTTCCATGATTTGTTAAAGAGGGTAGTCAGTGGTGTCACTAGTTCTACCCTTAGTTCTTTTAGAATTCTGGGATGAATCCCACCAGGCCCCATTGCTTTGTCCACCTTCAGTTTTAAGAGTTCTTTCAGAACCCTTTCTTCTGTAAATGGGCTGGTATCAACTTCTGTATCCAGAGTGTTTCTATTGTTTGTTTTAGGTACCTCCCCCTCTTCATTTGTAAATACTGAGCAAAAATATTTGTTTAGTATCTCTGCCTTTTCACAGTCACCCTCTGCCCACCCCCCTCCCCTTTATTAAGCCTCACTATCCCTCCCTTGGTCTTCCTTCACTCCCTGATGTACCTATAAAAAGTTTTATCCCCCTTCTTAACTGAGTTGGCTATCTTTTCCTTGGTTTGGGCCTTTGCTGTTCTGACTGCCTTCCCAGCTTCCTTTTGCTTTAACTGAAAGTTTTCTGTCCTGCTCCTTCTGTGATTCCTTGTACTTCCTGAATGCTTCCTTTTTCTCTTGAACCTTCACTGCCACTTCCTTTGAGAACCATAGTGGTTTCTTACATCGTTTTGTTTTGTTTATTTGCTTCACACAAAGGCTTGTTACCTCTGTGATGGCAGTTTTTATTATTCCTCATTGTTCTTCCACCCCTCTTTCCTGCCCATTTGCTAGTGCATTCCTTAGGCACTCACCCATTTTGGCAAAGTCAGCCCTCCTAAAGTCCAGTACTTTTTCCTTTGTATGGCTTGACTCTATTGCTGTGCTTATTAGAACCATACTGTTCGATGGTCGCTAGTTCTCGATGGCTACCCACTTCTACATCTGTGATCCCTCCATCTCCATTAGAGAGAACCAGGTCTAAGATTGCTCCCTCTCAAGTGGGTTCCAATACTAGTTGTCTAAGGCATGCCCCCTGTAGGGCATCTAGAATAACCCCACTCTTCGAAGTGGCTGCTGCAACTGCACTCCAGTTAACATCTGATATATTCAGATCACCCATCAGCAATATCTCCCCTTTATCTGCCATTCTAAGTATACTTTCTATCATTTCTTTGTCCATTTCCTCCCCCTGAGAGGGGGGTCTGTATACAACCTCTGTGTGGATTGTGGTGCCATTGCCTGTCTCCAAATTGACCCACAGTGCTTCTTCTCCTCCCTGTTTATCCTTTTGTTCTGTTGCTTTGATTCCTTCCTTATGTAAAGAGCTACCCTCCTCCTCCTCTTTACCCTCCCTGTTCCTCCTGTAGATAGTGTATCCTGTATGTTTACATCCCAGTCATGGTTTTGTGTGTACCATGTTTCTGTGACTGCCACAATATCCAGATGTTCCTCCTCCATCAAGGCCACTAATTCAGGAAGTTTGTTACCCAGACCACGGGCATTGGTACTCATTGCTTCCATTTTTTGATGGCTTTACCTTCTGTTGCAGCATCCCCACTGACCTTTCTACCTCGGTCTTTTTCTCATTTAGTACCCTGTTTTGTAGGGAGAGGCTGGATTTTCCTGCTGCTTATCAGTGCCTCCACTCTTTGACTAGTTTAAAAGCTTGCCAATGAAGCATTTAAACCGATTGCTCAAAGACTTGTTCCTTCCTGACCCAGATGTAGTCCATCCTGTCAGTATAGGCTGGTGTCCCTCCAGGTGGAACCCCAGTCCCCAATGAAGCCAAACCCTGTGCTCTCACTGTTAACCATTAGTTCAGACAGGTAGGCACCCTCGCCTGGCATGGGTGAGGCGAGGTACTTTGCACCATGCAGTTTAATAAATGGCTGAAAAATATAGGCCTTCTCTATAAACAAAGACACTGCCTGACACCGGATGCCCTTAAGCTAGCAATACACTGCTCTATTGTTTCCATCATTGATTATGGGCTTATCTATGAAGCAGCCACAGCTACAGCGCTACAGTGAATTCTTACAGTGCTGAATAGGGCCTGAAGACTGCTTACTGGTGCTGCCCACCACATACATACCTGTGACCTCTACAAACAGTCAAACTGGCTACAACTTCAGGGAAGGATTACTTTCCAAACCTGCCTGCTAACAAAAAAGTAATTAATGGGACTCATGCCCCCTGGGGTTCAGTCTGTCTTAAGCTCAGCCAACCACCCCCATTACACAAGAAGCTCTGACAGCTATTCTCTGGCTGTTCCCCGCTGTCATACCACCCAAGGCCAGTGGTCTTTTGCAGGTAGAGCCCCTAAGATGTTTAACTCCCTGGGCAGTGAACTCACCAACATAGGCATCATCTGCTCATTCAAACACAAGCTACGTCAAATGCTTGTGTCGAAAGCCACCTGTGACTGTTTCTCCTAACCTCCCAGGTAGTCACTTCTGTTCTTCACACCTCTCTACTATCACCACCTCTGCCTGCCTCCACCCACCCCATATCTACCCCTGCCTCTCTCCCTAGCCCAGGTCCACCACCTTCCTCAATTACCCTCCTCCAACTCCCTTCCTCTCTCCCTTTTCTAATCTGCTCACCCCACCCAGTGTTGTACTTGCTCCCCGATCCTTGCCTCCCACCCACCTCTCCGTCTACCTCCCTCCCAGTTACCCCTCTACACCCACTCTCTCTTCCACTTTCCTATGCTACATGGCACAATTGGCAGCAACTCAATTTTTTCCACTGTACCTTTCCCTTTGACAATGCCCTTCTGGCAGCTTTAATTCATGTAAATATTATTTGTTGTGACTCATCATTCTTAAATGTATGCCTGATTATGTTGTTCTAACTGTTATTTATATCACCTGTAGCTTTAGACCATGTATACCCTGTACTAAATTTTGTATTCATACTGCTTGTCTGCTAATCTCACACAAACTGTGCTTCTATTCTTAGTATACTGACATGGAACCTTTGTAAAAGAGCCATTGGCTCAAAGCTATTTATCCAAAATTCTAATAAATAAAATAAACATCCTCGGATGGATGCCATCTGACCCCATGGCCTTATCCACATTCAGCTTTGTGAGTTCTTCCAGAACTCTCTCCACTGTGAATGGACTGGTGTCCATTTCTCCCCCTCCCCCCATTGCCTCTGTAACCCAACTGTGATCCTTGACCCTCCCACTTCTTAGTTAATACTGAGCAGAAGTATTCCTTCAGGGTAGTATGTAATAACAGCGAGTAATAAATAGCGATACAATATGGGCGACTCAACAATAGCAACTGCAATTACAGTGAGTTGTAAGAAACAGCGAGTGGCACAATATAGCAATAACATAACTTCAATGTGCTTATGCAACCAGATGAGATGATATGAGATGATACTTGTGTAACTTGATTTGCTTTGTGGCTTTCCACCTCTTTATCCGTGGGATATACCACCCTGTAGGGGTACAATGCAAGGAACCCTAGAGGAGGGTTCCCCCCATAGGTGCTACAGGAATGATTGCATCTGCTAAAGGTAGGTTAGGAAGAAGCCCATGAGGATGAGAGATGAGCTGCTGGAGGAGGAGGGGTTGATGGTGGGCAATGAAAAATGAATCCTGGAGGGACCCAGGATGAGTGACCTTTTAAGCCCGATGGGGGAGTGACGTTGTTGCTCCACCCATTGAACCTCGGGCTTAAAGCCCTCCCATTCAATGTGCTTATGCAACCAGATGGGATGATATGACAGGATGCTTGTGTAACCTGATTTGCTTTGTGACTTTCTGCCTCTCTATCTAAGGGATATACCACCCTGTAGGGGTACGATGCAAGGAACCCTAAAGGAGGGTTCCCCCCATAAGGTGCCACAGGAATGATTGCGTCTGCTAAAGGTAGGTTAGTAAGAAGCCCAAAAAGAATACCCAAAGGCATCAAGGATCAAAAGGCAAGAATGATGAATAAATGAATTCTGAGAAGATGATAAGGGCTGACTTCCTAAGGAGAGAGGGGAAAGCCGAGGGCCACCATCCAACTCCATCCAAGACCAGAACCTAACTAATTAACTGAATAAAGCACTGACTCTAACTAATATTATGACCATTGGCACGGACGAGAGGAAAAACCCTCTTTGAGGAGAAAACCTTTGGGGATCCAAGGCCTAGGTCGCCTTCTCTCCAGGCTGACAACGTTTGATTTGAGGACATATGTCTTTAAAGAGAAGGATTCATTAATGAGAGGGATAAGAGTAGGGAAGATGATGATGGAATAGGGAAAAAAACAAAAAGAAAGCACAGATCAAAGAGGGAACATGAGGCAGCAGGGACCCGAGAGGGGTATGCTCGAGTCAGCGATGGGAAGGAGCTGAGCTATGTAGAAGTCAGAGGAGCAAGGGGCATCTGGCTGTGCTCACTAGGAGACCGAGGATAGTGCAGACTGGCTTGATTGCGAGATGCAAATGAGTGGACACTGAGGCCGCTAAGGAATGATCGAATATGAGATGTAAATGAGTAGACCCTGAGGTTGGACTAGAAGAGGAAGCATAGGATTCAATGATAGGAATGCTCAAGTAAGTGATAAATAGATAAACCTAGTGGTAAGGAAGCAAGGCACAGGAAAAGTCATGGCGAAGTAGCCGAAACTGGCATGGTTCGATGAGTTAGCATATGATTCAGGATAGGTATGCCCAAATGATGACCAAAGTCAGGAACTTGAGGAATGTGGCAGGAGAGCCATGGTTCAACGATGTGGCATATGATGCAGGATAGATATGGTCCAAAAGAAATATTGATTGCAGGCCTCGATAGGAATGAATCATGATGGTTGGTATGGAATGTGACTAAGAGGAGACAGGAATGAACTGGAAAATGAACTTGTACAAAGGTAGGATGCCAGACAGAGCGATACGAGTAAACAGGCTCCTCGAAAGGAGGTAGACTCCGAGGCCCAGAAGGCATGTCAGGAACCAGAGGGTATGTGAACAAGAGGGTACGCTCAGGTCAAGCGATCAAGTGGAGCAAAATCAGATGCTGTATGATGTGGAGGGAAGCCACGAGTGGAATGAATCCATGATGTCTGGGATGAGAAAAGGTGCTAGAATGAGGAAGGTAAAATAGGAAACGGAAGAGGTATGATGAGGGATTAAAGTCACGGAGGCTGGTACGGGAAAGCGAGGTATGAAAGGACGAAGGATGGTAGGGAGACCAATGGGGTAGCAGATGACCCAGCTGGTATGGGATGAGAACTGCAGTAGGGTGAGGCAGAGGAGTTACTCAAAAGAATTAGATTGTAGGGTGAGAGACAGCCAACTGATGTCAATGGCAGAGTGGGAGCATAGGCGTCAAGATGGGGACACCCAAAAGAAATCGAGTGCAGGCCTTGAGAGGAGGGAAATCCTCGATGGCTGTTAGGGAAATCAGTGCAACTAGCTCAATGAAGCAATGGAAACAGATGAACCAGAAGGCAGAATGAGTGAAATGAAGGACAGGGAAATACCCCCAAATAGAAAGCATGGGCAGAGAAGGAGAGGAACGGGGGAGGGGAGAGCAAGGGACAGTTAGATGTGGGCCAAAACAGGAAAAGGGTACCAAATGAAAGGTAATGAATAAATGAGAAGAAAATGACAGGATGGGAATTAATGAAATAGATCAACCTACCAAAGCCAATGGAGCAGAGGAGGTAAGGAGAAGGACACTGAGCTAACCATGGAAATGAGAGAACCTTGAGGGAGGCAGTGGGCTGAGGATGAGGCAAGAAGAAAGGAAATGAAAACTTTTTTTTTGTGTGGTTCTGTTTAGTTTCAGAAAAAAACTGAAGCTGAGGGCAGCCAAAGAGCAACAGTGTGAACGAGCTAATATGCAGGGACATGGGCAAGACATCCCCTTCATCTGCCAGGCAGGCTGAGCTAAAGCAGTGGCCAGCCATGGAGAAAGATGTAATGCAATATGAAAGAATGCATATGGAAGCAAGACAGTCACAGTCTTAATACAGTATGAGGTGCAAGGACAGTTCCAGAGGGACTGAGTCAGAATCAAACAGCACTGTCCAACGGAAGCAAGCCATAGAAGGAGGGGCCAAAACAGCTGCCGGGACCCAGAGAAGAGTCGCCCGAATGAGGAGACCGAAAGTAAGAAGCCAGCATGTGAGGCAGTGGGAGAAGGTGAGCCAGTGATTCAGTGGCAAATCCGGGGGAGCCACTGCCGAGGGCTGAAGAGAGCTCAAGAAGACAATGCCAGAGCAGCATGTCCAATGTCGGCAAGCAATGGACCAATGGAGCAGCTAAGCGAGGAGCCAGAGAAGAAGCAGTAGTTGTGGAGAGCAAGGTACGGAGACAGCAGTGGAAGGGGGGAGAACAAGCCAGCAGCCAAAGGCGAGTGTCGTGGTCCTGGGAGAAAGGAGCAGCAAACAGGCGGGAGTGGGGAAAAAGGACAGGAACTGGGGAAGAGGTGGGGGGGCAGTGTTGCTACGGCTACAAACAATAGATCAAGGAAGAAAAGACAAATTGGCAGGAGAGTGAGCTGGAGGCAACCCCTGGGGAGAAGAAGAGTGGCGCCTCCAGCCACAACAAAAAACAAATCCTGGAGGGGCCCAGGAAGAGTGAGATTAAAACAAGATGAGAGTGGCACAAGAAAGTTAAGTGACTTGCTTAGGGTCACGCAGCAAAGTACCGGTCTGGTCCAATTCCAAAGCTCATGCATTCTTGTTAATCCACAAAAAAGCTTCTCTTGTGTTCTTTTTCTAAGTGAACCCCCTGCACCTAGCCTGGCTTCTGTTGAACACCCCACCATCCATACCGTGTCCTTAGTATTGCTTGGGGCTGTGTATGAGCTTGCTGTCTTATGAAGAGAATTATCATACCTTGGACTGTAATCGTATACCTCAGAGAGTTATGCATACCTAAACCGATACGGATCATCAGCTGGCACTGTTAAAAAATGCCTCCCAAATCTCACTTAAGTCCCCTTTTTCAATGTTTGACTTCTGCTCCCACAGTAAACATTGAGTGGACCACCACCTTTCTGCACAGTGAAGGCAGTATGCGCAGTTCCCCTGTTGTGTTTTTGTTCTGCCTCATTAACCAACAGTTGGGTCTTTGTGGAGGGCCGAGCAATAAGCCTCAGGACTCACCAGAAAAACTGCTGTTCATGCCCTCATAAGGGCTGTGCTTACTATGGATAACAATATTATTAGCAGGAGAGGCATACTAATGCCTTGAGTGAATCCACTAGACTTCCAGTGTCAGTCTACTCCTTTACCTGTGATCTGCAGAACCCCGCAGGACAGGACTCTGGAAATCTCCAGTACTTTTTAGTGCCCTACTCCACAATGCAAGTTGATTGGCTACCACCATTCTAAATCTTGAATGACCTATACACAGCTCCCTCAATACTGTCCTAACAAACGTCAACACCCCCCCCACCTGAGGGTAATCCCCCTACACTGAATTTGAGTAACACTTAAAGTGCAGCCCCGCCACTGAGTATTTGTCATAACTGGCTGCTCTCATTCACAGTCAGGTAGTGATCATGGTGCTGGCAGCCCTACATTTCAGATCTCACAATTTATCTGCTAAACATCCCCTTTCCTGTCTTCCCCTAACCTGAATATAGCTGTACCCTGCTTGAATGGCCTCTTCAGTCCCTCTCTGGCATTCATTCTTCTCTTCTGCGCCCCACACCAAAAACTGGTGAGCTCACTGCCCTTCTGCATCGTGAATGTGGTTAGTACAGTCGCCAGTGTCATTTTTACATATTAATAATAAACATGATTTTCTGGTAAGCCAGGCTGATAGCAGCAGGGCACAAGGGGAAACATATGCATTACTACCCATATAAGATCTAATCCACCTATAATTAGGCACTATTAAATGACATGTATAATGATGTGCACACCTATCATTTAATAATGCCTAATCAAAAGTAGCCTAGATCTTTTAAGGATAGGAAAGCCTATAATTCCCCTTGTCGCCTGTTGCTATCAGCCTGACTTACTGAAAAGATTTGTTTATTTTTGATATATCAAAAAACATGGGGACAGTACTACCTACATTCATGATGCACAAGGATGATGAGCTCACCAGTTTTTGGTGCGGGGAGAAGAAGTGAGAATGAACACCAGAGGGGGGCTGAGAAGGCCACTCCTGCAAGGTGCTGCTATATTCAGGGAAGGGGGAAGACAGAAGGGGAGAAATATGAGCAGATCACTGTGAGAAATAAGATGTGGGGGGCTGCCAGCACCATGATCACTACCTGACCCTATTGTCCTAGCCAACATTCCCCTTCCCATAAAACCAGTTCATACAATTGTCCAAGGCTGTGTGTGGGTATTAATGTGTGAATTGGCTGCCACTACACATTCAGTCACTTCACTACGAGTCTAGCATTGCTTGTAAAGCACTTTGGGATACAATGTGTATGAAAGCACTATATAAATACTGATTCTTCTTATTATTATTTCCCATGGATAAAGATGAGAATACAAGACAAGCATATTTTTTATTTCCAAGAAAAGTATGAACTCTGGCATTGGACTACAGAAGAACTTTGCTACAAAAAAGTGGTGGATCTATGGGGTGGTGAAGGATGCGGCTGTAAACACCCCCTCCCCATTGTAAAGTACTCTCTCTTGCTGCTGCTGCATTTTACTATGTTGAAGAAGTCTGATTTATTGATTGAACAAATGTTTACATTCAAAAATATGGGTTACATTTGTAGTTTCAGTCAAAAACATACTAGAAAAGCATAATAACAGAAAATATAAAGGTTTCATAAAACTGTTAAAAAGTGCATAACAAGTATGCACACACTCCCAGCAGCCCCTCCCCCTTCCCCCATTGTAGCATCCTGGATCTGCCAGGATCCAGATAACCACTAGACCACCAGGTTATTCAAGATGTGTACTGCACTGTGGTTTGCCAAACAGAAAGTCGGTTGGATTAAAACACAATTTCAGCATGTTAAAGTAAACAAAATGAACAGAATCATGGCCTAACATGCGTATTGATTTAAATAATGCACATGGTTTTGACCATTTTGGTGAAACAATTCTATACAAAGGAAAAAATAACTAGTTAACACTATGGAGAGCTGTATAGCTCTCTGACTTTGGCTCCGATGATGTCATCACTTAATACATTTGGTGGCCATTTTAAGAAGCAGGTAAGGCAGTTTTTTTTTTAAATTGGAAGGCTGATTTTACATGTTTCAAATACTCTGGAACCACATTTAGTTAATTTACATAAATGTAGTTTTAGCATTAACAAATTCAGCAGCCTTTTCTTTAGTCCTGTTTGAGGTCAGATTTTTGAATAGTTTGTTATCAAAATGTTGTTTAGGTATCCTTTAAGATGTAATACCCAGCAGCAGAGTATTCCTGCCCCAAGATAGTTCTGGCTTCCACATAAAACTTGTGGAGATTGTTATTTAATTGCTCAAATGTGTCATTGTGCCAGTCTATGTTTATGTTACTGTGTGTTGTCCATTTTTCCAATACAGCTGCTGCCCACTTGGTGTTTTTCTTTGTATTTTCTTCCTGTCTCTCACTTTCAGTTCTGTTTAGCTGGGTGTTATTCACAGAGACAAAGCACTCACCTACAATTCCTTCTTTCTGTTTGTGTTTTCTGGGTGGCTTATCTGTACCAGTGACTGCAAAAAACATTATGTCAACAGTTGTCACTGCTGTCATGTCAAATTGAACTAGAAAATAATCTGACATTTTTTTCTTTTGTTTTACTGCCTTTGGTGCCCTCGACAGTTTGAATTTACAGTGGCCAGTTAAAGAATGTCACTGCATGACAGATATCAGTGCTTGTGATTGGCTACTACTGGTTGTTTAGGGGGACATAGAACGCTAGCTCAGGGACTGCTAATGTGTGTGAGACTACCGGTATTTTCTTGGTTCTTCCTACTGCCGATGGACATCCATTTGCAGTAGGGAAATCCAAGAAAATACTGGTGTTCTCATGCACATTTCCACCACAAGGTGCTAGCAGTCTCTCAGTGACTCAGGTATTTTGTCTATTTTCCTACCCACACTCATGTTACTGTGGATTTCTCTTATAGATTGTCATTTATTTCTGAAACTCTGTGTGTTTTTAAAATTTCACTGTGGCACTACATTTTTCATGGAAACATTTCCTGATCGTTTGCACATAAATAAGTTGGCTGGGCCACCCACTACTTTTCTAGCATCCCTCCCTAAATAAAACAGTTAACCAGTGCACCCTTTGCAGATTTCATTTCTCTTCACTTGAAAGAAAGGCTTGCATGGCTATAGGGAAACATACAATGACCACAAAATACAAAAAAAATGGCAACAAATGAGTACATAATTTCCGTCAGGTTGCTGTGTTCACTAGGAGACACTCACAAACTCCAGGACTGCTGACTATATGTGTCAGACCAGGTACCTGCTGTTCACACACAGAAGCGGCAGATGACTATGTTTTTATTTATTTATTTTAAAGTAATGTTGTGATCTGCTGTTTATTTGTAGAACTGGATCATGATGTGGGGGCTGCGTGCGTGCAGAACAACAGCACCGGAGTCGAGAAGGGCAGCACCTTCTGAACAGAGCGGGACATCAGGACTGGTGCCATTGATTGGAAGTCAAGGATGTTTCTGTGGTGCACAACAACTAATTTACACTTTTAACTGTGCTAACTGTGTTATGAAGTACCTTACTAAACTTTCAAATTTTCCCAGCAGATGTTGGGTGCTGAAATGTGTGTCTGTGTGTGTGTGGGGGGGTGCTCACTCGCTCACTAGCTGAGATAACAAACATAGCAGTGCACTACCACCGAAAAGCGGTACTCAACAGCTGCCGCACCGACTGCAGCAAAGAAAAGCAGCCGACTCCCTGGAACTCGCACCCGGATCCAATGTTGAGGGATCCTGGTGCATTCTTGGCACTACCGCCGAAAAGCGGCACTCAACGGCCGCTGCACCGACTGCAGCAAAGAAAAGCAGCTGACTCCCTGGAACTCACACCCGGATCCAACGTTGAGGTAGGAGTGCTTAACCCGGTGGGAGCGCCATACCTAGTGGCTCCTCACTGATTGGTGCAGATTTGCTGAAAGCGGTCTGTGATTGGGTCACACAGCCTCTGCACTAAAACCATTGGTGAGCTCACCGACTGCTGCCAGCTCTGCATTTACTTGCACTGAAATTACTACTTCTACTGTCTTCTGGGTGATTTTTGCTGATGCTATCCTGAAGTGTTATTAACTGTATAACTGCACTGTTTAAAAAGCTAGCATAAAATCATGTAGAACTACAGTAACTGCTAGCCGTTTCGCTGATAGTGAGTAGGAATACTGTGAAAGCAATAATTAATTGAGTTCTGAATTTCTGTATGGTAGCCTACTGTTCTTAGAACTGCTGTAAATCTGATTTGGTAGCCTACTGTTTCAACTCTGCTCTCTCTCTCCTTCCTGTCTCGCTTCTCTGGGACCCCTCTATATGCCCCACACTTGCATCAAATTCTATACTCGAACCCACAGCCTGACTAGCTGACTTTACCGATCCCCCCCAGAGGGCTATGAACTCCAGGGTCTGACCCACTCTCTGCCAGCCCTATCCTCACCTGAGCTCCCACCTCCTCTCTCCTCCCCACGCTTATTGAAAAACCTTTCTCACCTCTAAACAGTACTATGGGGCTCCTTTGTGTCTCTACCCCACCCTCAGCCACGACACCCCTTCACCATTGTAATTATTTTCTAACACCCCCGCCCCCAAAAACGAGCTGTCGCCAGTCTCCCTACTGCACCAGCCAGCTATTTAACAACTGTGCTCTTTTCTGGCCCCACTAGGGATCCCGGTGCATTCTCGGCACTACCACCGAAAAGTGGTGCTCAACGGCCACCACACCGACTGCAACAGAGAAAAGCAGCCGACTCTCTGGAACTCGCACCCAGATCCAACGTTGAGGTAGGAGTTCTTAACCCGGTGGGAGCTCCATACCTAGCGGCTCCTCACTGATTGGTGCAGATTCACTGAAAGCGGCCCATGATTGGGTCACACAGCCTCTGCACTAAAACCATTGGTGCGCTCACGGACTGCTGCCAGCTCTGCATTTACTTGCACTGAAATTACTACTTCTACTGTTTTCTGGGTGATTTTTCTCCCACGCCCACCACCCCCTCCCAGGCCTCCTTTAAATACAGTCTTGCCCCTCCCACTTTTTGACTACTAATTCTGATTGGATATAGCACACCCAGCTTTACCCTATCCCCCTTGCACAAACGAAGCACCAAACCTATTGCCTTATTGCTCTTTCTAGCTCTCCTTTAGTGCCCACTCTCAACTGTAGATCCCCCCTCTCTCCTTGCCTCCCAACAATCTGAACCTAAAATAAAGCAACAAAGTAATTTACCTATTTTTACCAGTAAGAAGATTAAAGTAGGACTGCCACACCAAACTAACTAATATGGGGAAAAACCACATAATACCACTTCTACTCCTTTCTACCTCCCTTGGCATTGCTGGCACCACTTACAAATTCGGTCCCCAAACTCCACACTCTGAAACCTCTTTGGGTGCATCATGGCCCAAAAGCATGAACACGGCCACAACCACCTCCAGTATTACTAGGCCCCTCATGCCCCCCCACCTCCCATTCACAGTCACCACTAAGCTAGCCTACCCTACATTAACCGAAATAGTTAACCTTCCCCCTTATGTAATGCATGCGTCTAGACACCTCCCCCATCTAAAGTGCAAGCGATGGTCAAAAGTAAAAATAAACATCACCCTATCCATCAGGAAGGCTACCCTTATGCTACTGCTACTCTCAGGCAATGTTCACCTAAATCCTGGACCCACAACCCTGAGGAGCAGGGATGCCCGCTCTGTGGACAGCCTAAAGATAGCATTGCTAAACATCCGCAGCCTAACTGCAAAACTTGACCAGCTCCAGGCGTGGGTGACCATTCACACCCCGGACGTACTCTGCCTAACGGAAACCTGGCTGTCAAAAAAGATCAAAGATGGTGAGGTGTCCATTGAAGGATTCCAAATTTTTAGACTAGACAGAATAGGCAAGAAAGGCGGCGGCTGCCTCGTGTATGTCAGAAACACGCTAAGCTGCTCTGTCCTCCCCATCTCCAAAGTTGCAGAGGACTATGAGCTATTAGTGGTAAAAACTCAAGCCGGCCTAAATGGCAAGACCATTACCACTGCCACAACCTACCTGCCCCCCAAAAAAGCCAAGGAAGGACTTCCAATGGTTATGCAAGAAATAAGCGGCCTCAAAAAGAGCAAAAATCACATCTTGATGAACGACTTTAGCATGAACTGGCTCTGTAATGAAGCAACAGCCGCCAAAGATCTAATCACCTACCACAATCTCACCCAACTCATAACTCACCCCACTAGACAGAACAACAAGGCAGGCACCAGCACACTAATTGACCAGGTTCTGGTCAGCACACCATCCAGATTCTCTGAACTCAGAGTTCTCCCAGACGTACTGAGTGACCACTCACCGATCTCCTTTCTCTGGAACAGTAAAATTGCCAAAAGTCCACCATGTCTCATCGAGAGCAGGGTCCTGCGAAAGGGAAAATTTGGTTTCATTAAATCAGCACTGTCTGCCTACAACTGATCCCCCATATACAAGGCACCCACTCTGGACCAGCCAGTCAGCTTTTTCATGGAGGGTTTCAACTCCATCTGTGATATTTATGCCCCACGCACTAAACAGAAAATTCGAGAGTGGAAAGTGGCTGGCTGGATGGTAAGCTCCTCTCTCTCCTAAAAGAAAGGGACTGCCTCTGGGCCAAAGCCTTAAATTCTGGCTGTAAGCACGACCTGCAACATTACAAAACTGCTAGAAATCAGTGCACTAAACTGGTCCGGCTTGCAAAGGCCAACTTCCATAAGACCCAGCTCAACAATGCTTGGGGAGATGGAAAGAGGTTTTTGGATAATCTCAAGAACACCCTTGGCAAAGACCAGAAGCTTAGTCCTAAAGCACTCAATATCAACAATGCACCCTCCACAGATCCTCTAGTCATCGCGTATGCCTTTAACCAGGCCTTCACTGACCTGGCCCCAGTACTACCCCCAGACTACCTTCTGCCGGTGGATGACCAAGGCTGCACAAACCGTACCACTACAAACCACCCAACTTTCTACTTTAAGAAGGTGATGGAAAGGGAAGCCCTAACAATGGTCAGGAAAGTCCTAGGAAAAACTAGGTTAGGAAGTGATGGGGTAGACGTGAAGATACTATCTCTAACCCTTGATGTTATGATCAAACTCATTACGATGATATTTAACAAATCCCTGACCCAAGCTCAATTCCCAGAAGTCTGGAAGCAAGCCCTGGTAACTCCAGTACATAAGAATGGTGACAAGGCACTGGTATCTAACTACAGGCCAATATCTATCCTCTCCCCTCTGTCCAAAGTACTAGAGAAAATCATGGCAAACCAACTCACCGAATACCTAAACAAGTACAATCTGCTCTGCCCAAACCAACATGGTTTCCGGCAGAAACACAGTACCACCACTGCATTGCTTGTGTACTCTGATTACGCACACAAGGCACTAGATGAAGGTAAATTGGTGGGTTCCATCTTCATCGACCTCACTAAAGCCTTTGATACCATCAACCACCCTGTACTGATATTCCAGCTCCAAAGATTGGGAGTGGCACCAAATGCCCTAAATTGGTTCAATGATTACCTATCACAAAGGAGTCAGTGAGTCAAAATCAGGCAGACATTATCCAGCTCCAGAGAGGTACTCCTAGGAGTTCCTCAGGGATCAGTCCTTGGTCCCTTGCTTTTCAGCCTCTTTGTTAATGAACTGCCCATGGCATGTGACACCAATCTCATCCTGTATGCAGATGATGCTGTGCTGCTGAGTAGTGGCACCTCCCAGGCAGCACTACAAACAGAACTACAGACCTCCTTCAACAAACTCGAGGACTGGTTCTGTAGGAAAAGGCTGCTACTGAACTACAAGAAAACCAAGGCCGTGCTCCATTCCAGCCATTACAATAAATGCAGGGCGCCCCCCAATAGCTCCAATAACGCAGGTGAGAAGATTGAGCAGGTACAATCATTTAAGTACCTAGGGGTCACCATTGATGACTCTCTCACGTATACAAACCATATTGACTCCCTTGTCAGATCAGTAAATACAAAGATCGGGGTCCTCTACAGACATAAGAAATCCCTCACTCCGGAAGCACTCCGAATCTCGGTCTCCAGCTCAATATTTCCCAAGATAGACTACGGGCTTGTGGTCTATGGAGCTGCCACTGACACTGCGCTCAACAGGGTCCAAATTGCACTACATCAAGGCATGCCACCTAACCCTGTCATGAACCATTACACTCACGCCACACCCTATATAAGAGAACTAACTGGTAACCTAAAGACAGGCTCAAATACCAAACCTGTCTACTGGGTAAAAAGGCACTCCTCGGAAAAATGCCACCCTGCATAGAAAACCTGCTTGAGGCCTCTCTCTCATCACATATCACCAGAGGGAAGAAAAATGGAGCACTGCCCATCCCATTCCGGCGAACCTCACTTGGGCAGCGTAATTTCTCCTACCGAGCCTCCCTCTGGCTAAATGAACTCCCGCAGAAACTACAAACACACAGCCTGCCTCAGTTCAAAACTGGCTTCAAACAGCACCTACAGTCTAGCTCACAATGCACATGTTCCTCAGGCCAAACCTGAAAGACTAACCCACTCCCACCATTAAACCCAGCACTGACACTGAGAAAACTTGCCTCATCCTAGCCGAACCAGGAGCACTAGTAAGCTACTAATCCTCCTTCAAGATCTGCGTACAGCCCCCACCCCACCCCCACCTTTTTTTTAACCATATTATATCACTAGACCTCACGAGGATTCTAAGGCAGCTCCACCCCTAGAATCTTCCAAGACATAACCAAATCCCCTTTACATTAGATTTGTTTCCCACTACTAGCCAATAAATTTCATACTACTTTTAAACTTCCTAATATGCTGAACCCTGTGATAATTGTATTTGTTCTGTAGTCTGTAACCACTGTATTTGTGCTAAATTCTGTAACAACTGTATTTGCTCTGAAATCTGTAATTACTGTACTGGTGTTTTTGTATCATTTGTCCACCCTGACGTGGAACCTTTGTAACTGAATTGTTCCAAAATCTGTAACTACTGCATTGGTGTTTTGTATTATTTGTACACCCTGACATGGAACCTTTGTAAAAGAGCTCACACTCAAAGGTCTTCTGAAAACTCATAAATAAAAATAAATAAATAAATAAATAAATAAATAGTGATTTAAACATTCTACTAGCTCACTAATACTTTACACAGTATGAGGCAATGGAGACTAGGACTAGTTATTTCCTGGTCTCTGTTGTCTCATACCGGACAGGCAGATTGTCTCTTGCAGCTAATCAAAAACAAGAATACTCTGTACCCATTTTCTAAGACATCATTATAAAATGGCAAGAAAAAATCTAGAAATCTCATTGGCCAAGAGAGATCAGCTGACCGTACATTAAATCTCTATATACGCACAGTCATCCTGGTCCTAGACCATCTCATACAATAAGCAAATCAGTCCTCCTACAACCAGAACTATCTTCCTTCAATCTCCCTATAACCAGAACTGATCATCCACCACAAACATGGCTGCTACCTTTACACTGTAGAAACCTTCAACTGGGCCCTAAAAATTAAAACTACCTTAAATATAAAATAAAACTAATTCATTACATGTTGTTTACCAGGTCATCACACTTTCCTGACACACATAAACAAGTTAGAAACATTAAGTAGTGTTTATAGTTTTCATTACAACTGTTTCTTTGCCAACGGTGAAAAATCCTCCTTCTATCTTTACCTGCTCATCAGGGAAATCTCTTCTGCTTGCCCTGACAAAGAGATAATGGAGTCTCTGGCTCTAAAACAGGCATTTGTTGTCTGTGTGTACAGTACATTAGTAGAGGAACATTTTACTAGTAGAACTGAGCAGAATTTTGAATCGCTGTATTCGATGGTAAACATTCCATTTCTTGTATGTAGGGAAACAGAGAGAAAAAAAACAGAATGAAGAAAGTAAGCAATAACACTATATAAACAAAGAGAAAAAGTGGTAAATGTCTCACCCTGTTGTTTATCTTTTAGGACAGAGCGAGCAGTTCATGATGCTGTCAATGAGTGTGGCACTTTTGAACCACGCTCATGCTTGTAGCACCGGGGAACTGAGAAGCCTCTGTTATGGCTTCCTTTTAGTTTTGTCTACAGAGTGAGGACAATGAAATAAAGTAAGGGGGCTATGTGTCATACTTAGAATGAGGAAAACAGCATTTATGAATTGTTATGGCTGGCAGGGGAATATGAAGCTTAAGAGGGCAGGGAGGCACACACTGTACAACACTACTTTAATCTAGCACCAATAAGCGGAAAGACTATTTTATGTTAAAAGCACAGAGTCACTTACATTTCTACTTATTTAAAAATGTGTTTCAAAATAAAAAAACTTCTTCCAAAAATAAAGGGCCATTTTATAAGTGCAATAAGACACTCCGGGGTTGTGCATTACAGTGTGATAACTGCACTCCTAGTGATGACTGGCACTCGGCTTTTGACCTCGTGCCTAACTACACCCCTAGGAGTGCGGTTATCACACTGTAATGCACACCCCATCGTGTCTTATTGCTGACATAACAAAATTACAGGCCATTCAGACGAATAGCATGGAATGGAGTTACTGATATCATAAAATGTCTCAGAAATATGAAAGAAAGACCAGTAGCTGGTGAGGAGAGTGGATCTCTATGTAGATCTCAGGGCACACCAAAGCTAGATCATTTATTTATAACAAAAGAAAATTGCTCAAAGCATATCAGAATACATAACTGACATGGAAAGGAAGAAGGAAGGGCAACTAACTATGTATAAATCATTTCCTATCTCCTTTAAG
The DNA here is from genome assembly GCA_016271365.2 of Neoceratodus forsteri. Lineage (NCBI taxonomy): Eukaryota > Metazoa > Chordata > Ceratodontiformes > Ceratodontidae > Neoceratodus > Neoceratodus forsteri. The sequence goes on along the minus strand of CM028132.1, from coordinate 99,380,746 downwards.
CTCATAAGGCATTACAGCCCCTACAGGTTCAACACTCCTCATCCAAATTTCATGAAACTTAATAGCCCTTTAGAACACTTAACACATAATCGGCATGCCAAAGTATAGGTTTCTAACTATAAGAACAATTAAGTTATGACCAATTAAAGAATTTTTAAAAATTCTACAAAACCGTGACATTTTTGGAATTTCATGATACTTTTCTGGTCAGACCAGGACACAGGAAACACCTAACCCCAGAAGCACTGTCAGTGGCCGTCCAAAGCTCCATCGTCAGCATCATAGACTATGGTCTTATCATATATGTGTCTGCAACTACCACTGCTCTCAAACGTATTGCGACCTCCCCGAATAAGGCCTGTCATGTCATCACTGGCTCACATCACCATACCCGCACATGTGACCTTTATTCCCAATCTGGATGGCTTCAACTGGACAAACACATAAAATACCAAACCTGCATCATGGCCAAGAAAATTATAATGGGGCTTGCCCCACCTGGTGTCTGTGCCCTCCTTAAGCCTAGACATAGAAACGTCACTACAAGGAGATCCAATTCCCATCTACTACATATCCCACGATGTTGCATGACCCAAGGACAAAGATCATTCATCTATTGGGCATCCAACTGGCTCAACTCTCTTGGCAGCCACATAGCAACCGCTCCAACACTCGGCCTCTTCAAGTCCCAGCTGCGCCTCTCACTGCTTGTATCCTGCGATTGCCCATCTTAACATTTCCACCATTCCAGCTGCAAATGCCCCAGCACCCAGCACTTACAATCAGTCTTTGCACCACTAGCACCTTACTTGTCATATTCCCTTGACAAGGCCCCCTGGCTGCACTGTCTCCCACCCTCGCCCACCTCCCCCACGTATCTCCATTCCTGCCCCCGCCCCAACCACCTCCCATACTCCCCCTCCCCCGAACCTCCTTCCCCGATCTCCTACCTCACTTCCCCCACCACCCACCCTCCTTCCCTTGTCTTGCTCATAGCTCAAGTCTTTGTACTGGTTATTACATGTCTGTAAGTCAATGACTATATGTTTGTAACTAAAAATGATGACTGTTGCACACGCTGATGTGGAACCTTTGTAAAAGAGCCTCGGCTCAAAGGTATTGTAATCCTAGATTGAAATAAATAAATAAATAAATAAATAAAGACCTATGTGCCATCTAATCCCACTCAACACTTTTTCTTTAGTTTCTTGAATCTGTACTGGTATCATTTTATAACTTTGTGACAGTTGTCCTTAGTGTACCTTGTCTAACTTGCCAAGTTACTTCTGTACTCTGTCCTATCCAGGACCTCCTTGTAAATGAGCTTGCTCAATGGAGCTTCTTCCTGGTTAAAAAAATAAATGCAAATACACCAACAGCAGGATTGGGGTGGCCCCTACTAATCATACACAGTGGGGCAGGGGGAATGAAACAAACACTGCCCATTACAAATGATGGCACTCGATAAAGACGAGAGACTCACTATGCGGCACCATACCAAGAACTGAAAAAGAAGAGTTCGCCATACCAGTAGGATGCAGAATGAGAAAGGTATGCTCTATGGAGATTCTCTCTTAGACCTACTGTTTCTGATTGTTGGATTTTCTTTATGTTGAGACTATGGCTGTTAGCCAACCATTTGTTTTCAAAAGAAGAGTCTGGAAAGTAGCAGGTCTTTTGTGAAGTTAAACTCACTGACATTTTGTTCCTAGCTCTGCTGTGTATTTGTCATGCATACATGTGCTGTCACAGCTGGCATCCTGCCACAGTTCAGAGTGCTACAATAATCATTTTTTCTGGATAACCGTAATAATTTTCACAGGTAATACTGCTACTGCACCTGTATTTGCAGTGTCCCTTTTTCAGGATATATTAGCAATAAACTGTTTCAGTCCTCTGCCCCATTTTTCAACCCCCCCCCATAGTTTGGGTGCTAAAGAGCCCTCCCATAAAACTCAACCTATGCACTATAATTTCATGATTTTGCCATAAATGTGGGCATTTTGTCAATTCTGTCACACTGTGAAATTGTTCATATCATGACATACCTGTCCCTAGCACCCTGTAATCAGATCAGGGTGACTTGCTAGAAACTATGTTGCCATCATGTAGAAGGAGAAGTAGTAGCCTAACGAACAGGGCAAAGAGGTGGGAACTTGAAGTTCCAAGTTTTAATTCCATCACTACCAATTATTTGTGTCGAATTGGAGCCAAGTCTCATTGTTGCTCAGTGCTTAATTAAGCACTTCCTACTGTGCTGAATTACCCTCATGAAGACAAGATATTATCCCTCATGGGGCCATCCTGCCACTAGATGATTGATTTTTTTTATTATTATTAACCCTGAGTAGCCCAGCTGAGGTGCACAAAAGGGTAAAAATTAAGTTTTGTAGGCACTAACCAGCAGGACAAGTGACTGAAAAAATCTACTGGCCCCGCGAACATTCCACGATGGCCCAAGTGACATATTTCTTGTAAGGTTACCTCCTCCAGCACTAGCTGGCAAGGTTAATTGAAAATTTTACTAGCCCAGCATAAGAATGTACCAATGTTTGGCAGGTGGACTTACTTTCAGAGGGATCTCCTTCTGTTTCTGCAGCTGGGTGGACTGGAGCACTGTGAGGTCAGGTGACTTGCTCAAAATCACACACCGAGTGCTCAAGTCTGATGGTGTTTGAACATGTGAGCTTCTGCATCCCAAGCTGATACTCTAACCATTAGACCACCCTGCCTACTTTCAACCTCCCTGAGCTTTCCTCAACCTTCTTCTATCTTACATAACCTCTATATGTTAATCTGATGGTTTTCTGCAATTGCTCATGGCTGGTGAAGCACACTGGTATGCAGTGTGTATGAAAGAATATAGGTTCTATATATATATATATATATATATATATATATATCAGTTCATATTGATGCCATACTCCAAAAGCTCCACCCCAAGCTTAGCGCATTGTACAGGAACAAAGTGAGTATCCTGCTTCCTGTCCTCTGAGAAATTATTTTAAAGAGGATAATCCCTATTTTTGATTATGGTGACATAGTCTATAGTGGAGCTCCCAAATCCTCCCTTGCCAGACTGGACCCCCATTCCACTCTTTTTGTCATTTTGCTTTAAATTGTGCCCCTCGTACCCACCTTTGTTCACTCTTCTCTGTCCTTTCACTCCCCTCTCTTGATGCCAGGCACCTTTCCCACTGTGCTTCCTGAATATTCGGATTCTGGTTTGGTTCCCTTAACTCCTTCCTTACTTCCCTCTTGTCCTCTCCCTCAGCTTCCTAATACCTTCTATGTAATACTTCCCATTCCCTCTTCTAGAAAGTCTACTGTTGGTAAATCTGCTTTCTCATACCACTTTTCTAAACTCTGGTCCTCCCTTCCTTTGTAAGTTTGCTCTACCTCCTCTGCTTTCTCCTTCATGTCTTTCTTTCATGACTATTCTTTTCTCTCCTGCAACTGTCCATGACTCTCTTACTCACCCCCACACACTAATTTTGGCTTGTCAATCTGTCTCCTTTATTACTTTTTTATTGTTCTGTAAGAGTAGTTCCATCACCTAAATTATCCACATTTTTTTCTATTGCATATTATCCATTGTACTGATTTGTCTCCAATTTTTGATTATGCTCCTTGCTATATTGTATTTGCTGTATATTATTTTCCACATCCCCTACCCCAGGACACGTCCGGAATTACATTGTTAGCAGCTCTAGCTCTAGTGCAGCTTTAGAAATTTTGACTATATTGATTTTATGTTGGACCTAAGTGCTATTGACTGGGAACGTATGCATTTGATCCCATCAATGGATGATCTATGGAATTATTTCTTGGGAGAATTTATGGAAATTTGTAATAAACACACCCCAATTAAAATAAAGATTTTGAAACAAAATTCTACATTATGGTACTCCAAAGAGCTTAAAAAGCTAAAATTACTAAGGGATAAAGCATGACATCAGGCCAAAAGAAAAGGCAATAAACAGGATTGGTATAGATTTAAAAAACTCCATAATGAATACATTAGGGAGGTTCGAGGGGCCAAACAATGTCATTTTACACATCTGCTGGATAAAAATAGCTCAAAAGATCCTAAATATTTTTGGAAAACAATAAATACACTTATTAAGGGTCAGGGGGCTGATGAATTAAAGGTGTTAAATATCGATGGTCAGATGTTACCATTATCACAATAGGTGTTGGACCGGCTGAATAGGTACTTTAGCAAGATGGGAGTGACTAGTTCAGCCAATTCATCCTGCTTTCCTGGATCTTGTCAATCATTTCAGTTGCGAGATAGTGGGTATATTAAACCCTTTGTATCTGAAGAAATAAAAGTAGAAACTGTGATCAGAGAACTAATAGGCTTAAATACTGCTAAGGCTGTGGGCTTGGATAATATCTCACCAAAATTGCTTAAGTACGCTGCTCCTATCATAGCCTATCCCCTGACATATTTATTTAGTAAATCATTAACCACAGGAGTGTATCCATTAGCTTGGAAACAATCCAAGGTCATACCTATATTTAAAGGTGGAAAGAGGACAGAGATGGATAATTATAGGCCTATCTCTCTTTTGCCCCAGATTTCTAAATTATTAGAAAAAATAGTATCTGCCCAATTAAGAAAGTATTTGGACACCTCTGGTTTATTAAATAGTATGCAGTCTGGTTTCTGGAAATTGCATCGTACAACTTCTGCACTTGCTAAAGTAGTGGGAGATGTGCAGATGGCCCTGGACAGGAAGACACGCGTGGGGGCAATATTTGTGGATTTATCCAAGGCTTTTGACTCTTTGGACCACTGTGTCCTCCTGTCCAGTGCAGCATCTCTTGGGGTGGTGGGTTTGAGTGGAGAGTGGCTGGAGTCACACTTGACAAACAGGAGCGAGAAAGTTTCATTGGGTGGTCGGGAGTCATGTTTTTTGCCTGTTGGATCGGGGTCCCACGGGGCTCCATCCTAGGGCCATTGCTCTTCAGCATGTACATAAATGGCCTGTCTTTTGGGGATTCTGAAGTAAAGTACCATGTTTATGCAGATGATACTATTATTTATACATCAGATGAATCTATCAAAGTGATACAAAAAAGGCTTCAGTTAGCCTTTGATGAATTACAGATTTTCTTAAGGGATAGTAGGCTGGTTCTGAATGTAAAGAAAACAGACCATGTTGTTACATCGAAAAAGTGACACCCTGGATGGCATGGCCCTGGGATTGGTTGCCCTTGGGGGGGGCCCGATCCAACAGACACATATATACAAATATTTGGGTCTTTGGATTGATTGTTCATTGTGTTGGGATATACATATTGGCAATTTGGCTAGGAATGTGAACAAAAGAATAGGGGCTCTTTATAGGGTTAGATTAGCAATGAGTATGGATGTAAGGAAAAAAGTACTAAATACAATGATCATCCCTATGTTTGATTATGGGGATATATTTTATTCTTGTGGGAGAAACCAGGATCTAAAAAAGTTAGAAGCAAGTTATAACAGCTTGGCTAGATTTATTCTAGGGGCTACCAGATTAACTCACAGGTGCCAGCTTTATGATCGTTTAGGTTGGTATACGCTGTATGAGCGTAACCATGAACATTTTCTGGCATTTGTTTATAAAGGATTGAAGGGGCGATACCCAGGGTATATTGTAGATAAATTGATCTATAGAAATAAATTGGCTTCCCTGAGAAATTGTCAAATGCCAAGCCTGAGGTTGTCTAGTTGTAATCTGAATGTCAGACGACAATCTATATACTATAGAGGGGTGTTGGGCTGGAATGCAATTCCTGTGACATTGTTTTTGGACAATGTAAATAATACTTGGCCCCTTATTCAACGTTGGCATTGGATTAGCTCACACCAAAAAAGGCAATGTTGTATAGATATATAAAGGACATCTATGGATGTATAGTGTAGGGTACCGATTAGCAAGAGTGATTAGTATCATAGGGATTTATTTATTTGTAATAGACTGGGATTAACAAAATTGTGTATGATGGTTTTGCTCTTGTGTGAGAATTTGAACTGAAATATGTCTTTTTCTTACTGTTTTTTCTTGTCATTTATTTATTTAGTTATATTTTATTGTTAGTTATACTATATGTGATTGTAATACTTTATATTGTATGTCTTTGCCTACTGCATGGGACCTCATTGAAAATGAGCTTTGCTCATTCGAGCCTATCCCTTATTCACACGAACTTCGTTGAATAAAAACATTTTACTACTACTACTACTAGCTCAGTATGTCTTGCCTGGTGAACCCATTGAAACAAATACATAAAACGACATTCCTTTCCTGCCAGGTTTTGTTCATGTGGCAGCCAGTTGACTCCGGAAGAACAATAGCTTCAGCCAGACTTGACCAAATAATGGAAAAAGCAAGTTCTGAGCAATGTGCAGTTTTTACAAATACATTTCATCTTTAAGCCTTCCCTACAGACTTCTTCCAACTTCTATCTTAAAGCACATATCCACAATCTATGCATAAAATGCTTCAGCTTACCATCATCCCCAAATTGTCAGCAAACTGTTACTTTATTACTTTTTTGCTACACAATTTTCACAATCTGTCCAAGGTTGCCATGCAGGCATTCAGTCTCTACAGTCCAGAGCCTACAGGGGTTGGCACATCCAAGGGAGGGCATGGACCAATTGTCAAATGGCCCAGCTGCTAAATGGCTATGGAGCAACACTACCGTAAGTTGCCAAAACAGCATCCCCACCCTTCTAGCTGGAGGGCAAAGTACTATTTCGCCAGTCCTGGAAAGGCTTGTGATCCACAGCACAGAGCTGTAAACCATTCAAACCCAGAAAAATCACAGTGCACTCTCACTGGTTCATTGGATAAGTCACACTACCTCCCTGTGTTTCAGTCCACCATTGGGAAACTGTGGTAAAATCAGGGCCTCAAAAAACTTGAGATGTTACATCTCAGTCTGGCTAACCTACGTAAAATGCAAAAAAGTTCAGTTTAACACAATTTGTGATGTAGCATAAAACAGCTAGTACCACAGAGTGCTGATTCCTATGTACCTCAATATCTAGCTGAAACATATAGAACTTGCAGTAAAACAAATTATAACATGGGTAAAAAAATGGAGTTCTTCAATTGGCCAAGACACGTCACCTGACCATGCAGTGCTACTGCTTAATGAATGGTCACAGATTTTGGTTTCTTTTGACATGTTTTGTTAATCAATTTTATTTGTAGTAAGCTGTATCATAGCACTCTATGGGTGTGTATCAACTCAGCGTCATGCCTCACAACATACTAGTCCTTACTCATGTCATCAGTCACCTGCTATGAATTATAGCCATTATAGGAAATTCATCTAATCAGCACACTAGACATGACAAACATCACTGGATAAGTTCCCAATTTGGGGGAGAAAAGAGCTCAGAGAGTTCCCCAGGTAACTTTTAACCACCAAGTCTTCTGGAGTTAGGGTCAGCACTGGCAGCAATACAATGCAAAAAAGCCTGCATACAAACATACAAAATTGCTAGCAGATAAAGGCCTATAGGTCTATCAAGTCTGCTGAATTGTGCAGCTAACAGCCCTTATACTGCAGCTGCCCTTCCCTCCCTACCCCCCAATGACCTTCTCCCTTACCCTTTCCCATCCCCTTTTGAAGCAGCCCAGCGTTCTATAGAATACCACTTCCTCTGGCAATGCATTTGACCCAGACACCACCCTCTCTGTAAAAAAGTGTCCCTCATTTCCCTCCTGAACCTTCCCCCTTTCAATCTCAGATCATGCCTTCGAGTGTCCCTCCCCCTCCTTAATTTGAAAAGTCCCTCTGTGCCCATCTTATTTATTCCCTTCATGTACTTAAAGGCTTTAATCATGTCCCCCCATCCCTTCTTTCCTCCTGGGAGTACATGTTCAACTCCCTCAGCCTGCTCTCATAGGGTAAGTCCCCTAGCCCCTGGATCATTTTTGTTGCCCTGTGCTGCACCCCCTCCAGTAACCTAATGTCCTGCTTTAGGTACAGTCGCCAAAACTGCACGCAGTACTCCTGGTGTGGTCTAACCAGTTTCATGTATAGCGGCAGGATCCCCTCCCCCTCTCCTGGAGAATATGCCTCTGGCAATATAACCCAGCATCCTATAGGCCTCTGCAGCTGCCTGTCTACACTATGCTGAGTTGTTCATTGCTCTCATTATGGTCACCCCCAGATCCTTCTCCTCTTCCATCTTGGCTAGTTGAATTCCCCCTAGCTAGTAACTCCTCCTTGGGTTTTTTGCACCGAAATGTAGCATCTTGCATTTCTTGGCATTGAACCCCAGCTGCCAAGTGTCTGACCAGGGTTCCAATTTTGCCTGATCATCTTGCAACCCCTTTCACCCTTCTAAGTCATCCACTACTGCTCCCATCTTGGTATCATTTACAAACAGACTGATCTTGCTCTTGATGCCCATTCAGATGTCTGCTATGTCTGCAGTGGCACTTCAGCTCATCACCACAATGAAAATGCAGGGGATGGCAGGGAACAGAGCTGGTGGAACCAGTTAGTCATAATTATACTGAAAAATATCCCTCTCAGCCAGTCAAAATACAAGCATCCCAGAATGTCTGTAATAATGAGACAGTGCTCAGTAATAGGACTATGTACTCATCCCTGTATTCCTTATGCTATGTTGTAACCCACCAATACATTTGCATCACTACTTAGATAGAGGTGGGACTCCTTATAACAAACCCCATGCCACGAAGAGTCACTTCTGTGCATGGCCTCCAGGAGTAGGAAGCACAATCGGGTAGCTCTTTACACTGCTCAATTTCCAGAGAATGGGCCCCTGAAATGTTTTCTCAACATGCATCAGTCACAGTCATCTGCATTCCTCACATCCATCAGTTCTCCCCACAATTATCCGGCAACTAATTTCAATGATTAGAAGACTCTGAGGATGGCAAAATATGGATCTACGCAGGGTCGTCAACAAAATTTTTGTTGAACGACCCAATAGCGAAACCGCACGGCTGCTGCCTTCAGAGAACAACATGTAGTTTTCTTCAGGGGCTTCACCCTGAACTCCCCACATGCAGGGGCTGCATCCCCACACCTCCCCACTCTAGGATTCTCAACCCAGTCAGAGCTGATTCGGGGGCAGGACCCCGATAGACAGTGCCGGTTCCAGCTTGTTCCCACAGCAATGTGGTGCTGTAGTCACTGTAGGGACCCAGCAGCCTAAATCTCACTGTCGGGGTGTATATCATAAAATACAACTTGGCCTGATGAAGTTGTGCAAGTTGGGGGTGGGGAGAGAGAGAGATGCTCCATGGCCTGATGTTCCTAAATGAAAGGTGTGCACTATGATAAAGTTCCTATGAGATGCTGATCTAATAAGTAACAGCAATCCAAGATGGGGGTACTCTCACTGAGTGCTGTGGAATAAAACAGTAGAGGGTCAAAATATTTTTTCTCTGGAGGGGATTATGATCTTTTTTCACTACAACTTTTTTCCAAAACCCAACACAACCTGCTGTACCAACTCATTGCCTTCTACAGTACTAAACAACGACTTTTTTTGACAGTGTTTTTCTTTTAAAACGTGACAAATTGAGAGCCCCCAACCCATGATAGTGACTGATTCCTGCAGATCGAGAGCTGAATTTCACACAAAAAAGCCTTGCACTCTGCTAGGCCCAGCACAAATCCTTTCTCCTTGTTGCAAATGCTGCACTACTGCTGTGAGGAACTAGTGTTGAAACAAGGAAATTACAAAAGGCTTGTGAAAATCAAATTAATTTTTTTATACCAACAGCAACATGGACTTTGCATTACAGTGATCGAACTACATTCAACAAACTTCAGCTAAGGAATTGGACAAAAAACCTGCTGCTCTTCTCCCTGCACTTGGTCCATGGGAAACCCCAATCAGTGCCAGTCAGCTGCCAAGGCTCCACCATGCTGGGTTTGTCCCAACCTGCAGATGCTCTTGGCTGAGCCCTGAGCACTGTGCATAACTCCTACACAGCCATCAATGTTGGACCCAGGCAGGTCGCTTTTCTACCAATAGGCAGCATCAATCCACCCTCTCTGTACTATTCTTGTCTCCCTAGCTCACCTCATCTCCATCCCAGTGAAGAAGAGGTGGTGGTTCCTGCTGCTGGTCCTCCTTCCCATCCTCTACACTCTCAACTCCTGTCACTGCCATTTGAAAGCTATGTTGGGTGGGAGGCGGATAGAGGTAGTGGATAGAGCTTTGCAGTACTAGTAACCATGAGAGAACAAGAGCATGTCATTATTCAAATGCAATTTAAAAATAAACTTGATATATGCCTAATAAGATAACTTCAACATCAGGTCTCTGTGATAATTAGAAATAGTTACTAAAGACCGGTTCACAGCCTCCAATTCAGAAAAAGTATTGGTTTCTGCCTACTTTACTGTTGGGCGATACTATGAACAGATAGGTTACGTTAGATATATAGATAGGTATATGTTAGAGAGGTCTGGGCAGCCAAGGCTGAGAAAGAACTAAGACTCACACAGGGGATTAAGGAAGGGGAGAAGGATTTCTTCTGGTCCATTGAGGAAAATGAAGCAGAAGGGATGGAATTGTTAAGATAAAGAGGGACAAAGGATGAGCAGAAATGGAAGAAGATCAAGCAGAGGCTTTAAATGAGTACATTTGCTCTGTCTTCACTAAGAAAGCAGAACAGCTGATACCATAGGGGAGGAATGGGGGAAGCCCAGGGAGGGGATTATGAAGGGGAGATCGGGGTAGACAGGGTCTTAAGGAGACTAAGTGAACTGCATGTGGACAAAGCACCAGGACCAAATGGTGTGCACCCAAGGGTCCTGAGGGAGTTAGTGGGTGTACTAGCAGCCCACTGATGGACCTGTTTATAACCTCGCTAGAGGAGGGGTGTGTACCGCAGGACTGGAGAACAGCTCATGTGGTTCCCCTCTGCAAGACCAGTCCCAGGGATGAGCCGGGTAACTACAGGTCAGTTTACGTGACCTCCATAGTAGGGAAGATAATGGAGGCCATTCTAAAGGAAAGGCTAGTGTCCTTCCTTGAAGAAAATAGTCTCCAGGACAGCAGGCAGCATGAGTTTCTCAGGGGGAGATCTTGTCAAACCAACATGATTGACTTCTTCAACTGGGTTATTGAGGTCACTTGACAGGAGCAAGCGGTGGATGTCCTGTACGTGGACCTCAGCAAGGCATTCGATTCAGTACCACATGGCAGGCTGATCAGCAAGCTGAGGGACCTGGAAATAGGGAACAAACTGCTGGGGTGGGTCAAGAACTGGCTGCGAGATAGGATTTAGAGAGTGGTGTTGGGGGGACAATCCAAACCTAGACTTGTAACCAGCGAGTACTAGGACCTGTGCTGTTCAACATCTTTATTGGTGACATAGCAGAGTGGGTCAAAAGTAAGATCTGCCTTTTTGCGGGTGATACCAGGGTCTGTGGGAGGGTGGACACATTAGAGGGGATACAGGATTTAATGGAGGATCTGGCTAGGCTGGAGAAATGGTTGGGCATCTGGCAGTTGGATTTCAATGCCAAGAAATGCAAGGTCATACACCTGGGTGCCAGGAACCCAGGGGACAACTACTGGCTGGGGGAAGTACAGGTTGCAGTCTCAGAGGAAGGAAAGGACCTTGGAGTGATGGTCAAAGGTTACATGAAACACTCTGCACAGTACCGCAAGTCAGCAGCCAAAGCAAATAAAATGCTAGGCTGCATTGCCAGGTGAATAACCTCTAAGAGGGAGGAAGTTATTCTGCCACTGTACAGGAGACTAGTGAGACCACACCTGGAAAACTGTGTGCAGTTCTTTTGCCCATATCTGAAGAAGGATATCAAACTACTGGAGGGGGGTCCAGAGGAGGGTGACAAGGATGATCCTGGGTATGGGGGACAAAACAAGTACCTTAAGGTCATAAACAGGGTAAGATCGGAGGAAATCTTTAACTTAAGGAAGGAGGGTACAACAAGGGAGCATAGGCCGACACTAGTGGGGGGTAGATTTAAGAAGGAAATGAAGAGGCACTTTTTCACTGAAAGGGTGGTGTTGGGGTGGAACAAGTTGCCAGAGGAGGTAGTTGCGCTAAATACAGTGGCTAGTTTCAAGGGGGTAGGATAGGGCATAGAAACATAGAAACATAGAAGTTAATGGCACATAAGGACCGCAAGGCCCATCCAGTCTGCCCATTTTTTTCTACCTTATGAATGTGCCATAGGCCTGACCTCTGTCAATGGCCTATCTATTCATACTCATCTGTATTGCTCCCTTATGCCTATCCCATGCCTGTTTGAAACCCTGCACTGTATTCATATCCACTACTTCCTGAGGTAGGCCGTTCCATGCATCCATCACCCTTTCTGTGAAAAAGAACTTCCTCATATTACCTCTTAATCGGCCTCCCTCTAATCTCATGCTGTGTCCTCTTGTCCTGATATTTTTCTTATATAGAAAAATGTTAGACTCTTTCACCTTGTTAATGCCCTTAAGATGTTTGAATGTTTTGATCATATCACGTCTCTCCTTCCTTTGCTCCAGGGTATACATATTGAGCGCCGTTAATCTGTCCTCATATGGTTTCTGATGCAGTCCCTGCACCATTTTGGTTGCCCTTCTCTGAACTGCCTCCATTTTGTTAATGTCCTTGTGCAGGTTCCGCCTCAAGTACTGCTTGCAGTACTCCAGATGGGACCTAACCAGTGTCTTGTAAACAGGGATTATTACCTCCCACTTACGACTTGCGATATCCCTACTAATACACCCCAACAGCCCTCTAGCCTTACCTACTGCTTTAGTGCTCTGCTTGGATGATTTCAGGTTATCTGTGATGATGATGATGCCCAAGTCTCTTTCTTCCCTTGTGATTGCCAGCAATTCCCCTCCCAACCTATAGGAGGCTTCAGCGTTTTTCTTCCCTATGTGCATGATCTTGCACATCTTTGTGTTAAACCGCAGTTGCCACTCTTCCGACCATTTTGCCAGTTTATCCAGATCTCTTCTCATTCTGCCCACCCCATCTGGATCATCTACTCTGTTGCAGATCTTGGTGTCATCTGCAAACAGACAAACTTTACCCTCCAGTCCATCTGCAATGTCACTGATGAAGATATTAAAGAGGTTGGCCCCAGGACTGATTCCTGAGGTACCCCACTTGTGACTTGCATCTCTTCTGACAGTATACCATTTATCACCACTCTCTGTTTTCTGCCTGTCAACCAGTTTGCCACCCAGTTGACCAACTTCTGACCCACCTCAAACCTACCCAGCTTATTAATCTTATTAATATTAATATGCTGGTGAATCACCTTCAAGGTCGGTTTGCTGACCTATAAGGCCCTACACGATCAGGGACCTGGCTACCTGAAAGATCTCCTTTGTCTCTACTGTCCCTCCCGCCCTCTCCAATCCACTGATGAGGGATTACTAGAGATTCCCAGGGTTCGTTTAAAGACCTCTGGCGCCAGATCTTTTAGTTTTATGGCCCCAACCCTGTGGAATTCTCTACCTCATCAGGTGCGAGATTGCCTGACTATCCAAAGCTTTAAGAGGGCATTAAAAACACATCTTTTTAGCCTTGCATATAATGATTTTTAAATTGTTGCTGCCTTGGATTAATTTTAATCATTGTTTTAATTATTTATTGATTTTTATTATGTTATGTACAGGCGCCTTGGTTTTGGAAAGGTGCCTTTTATAAATAAAGTTTGATTTGATTTTGATTGAATCAATCTTCTATGTGGAACAGTATTGAAAGCTTTGCTGAAGTCAAGGTAGGCGACATCAACTGCACCTCCTTGGTTCACCACTCTGGTTACCCAGTCAAAGAAATCTATGAGATTAGTTTGACAGGACCTTCCTGTTGTAAACCCATGCTGTCTTGAATCCTGTACTCTTATGGATTCTAGGTGTTGCACTATCCTTTCCTTAAGGAGTGCCTCCATAATCTTGCCCACTACTGAGGTAAGACTGACTGGTCTGTAGTTCCCTGCCTCCTCCCTGCTACCACTCTTGTGGAGTGGGATCACATGAGCCCTTCTCCAGTCTTCTGGGACCTTTCCTGTTCCCAGAGACTCACTAAACAGTTCTGATAATGGCTCTGCTAGTTACACCCTTAGCTCCTTTAGTACCCTGGGATGTATGCCGTCAGGTCTCATTGCCTTGTCCACCCTGAGCTTAGTCAGCTCTTGTAGGACCCTTTCTTTTGTGAAGAGACTAATGCACATCTCCCTCCCCTCTGTGTCCATGGTGCTGAGCTGTGGGCCCTGCTCTACCTTCTCCTCCTCAGTAAATTCTGAGCAGATGTATCTATTTAGGATAGATGTTTTTCCTTGGTCCTCTTCCTCACACTCCCCCTATACCCTGTGATCTTAGCAATACCCTAGCTACAGGCATTCTCCATCCCTCTGGCTTTGCACCACCATCCGTGGTTCACCTCCTGATCAGGGATTCATCTTCTGTGCCTTCTTTGTGCGTAGAAGCCTGCAGCCACCCAACCCCTGAATCTAGGCTACAGGTATGGCCTGGACACAGCCCCGGCTTGCTAGCCTGCATGGTCTGCTACTAATTTTTTGAAAATCTGGTGCCTTTCCCTGGAAACTGCCCTAATTGATTGATTCTAAGTCAGGAGCTCCGTGATTGGCTAGCCACCTTGGCCCGGCATTTTCAATTGCCCAAGCGAACTCGGCTCCAAGCTGGCAATTTTCACTGGTATGCCTTATCTTTCTGCTGAGGGCTGGACAATATTTGTTCTATTTTCTGCACTCCACACCCAAAAATCCACCTTACTGGGGATCTGTCTCCTGCTAAGCGCAATTTTTAGCTGCGCTACCAAGATTTTTCAGCCAGCATTTAAACAGCTCATTTTTGCAGCATCACTGTTTAATTTACTGAAATTGTCTTGAGCCTAATTTTACACAGTTTGTTTTAGTGATGTCTAGCTTGTTTTAGAACCTGGCTCCCTGACTCAGTGGGTAACACTTTGTATAAGTTAATTGCTCCCTGCTGTTATTTTGGCTAGTCTCAGTCCTCCTGTAATTTCATTTCCTTGCCCGCCCCCGACTGTGATTTCTTTTGTCTCCCTTCTGCCTGCAGACTCATCTGGTGCCTAGGTAGCTGTCTACAATCTGCCCCCCCCAACCCCGATTTAGCCCACATAGTGATTACAGCCTTATTTGTTTCTTTTGTAATTCCTGTATTCCTCTTAACACTCCCGACTTTTATCTAACCCCTGTTCTGTCCCTCTCTTCTCAGGTGTTATTCAGCACTCTGGGCTTGCACCTTCATCCACAGTTCACCTCCTGTTCAGGGATTCATCTTCAGTACCTTCTTGGTACATAGGAGCCTGCAGCCACTCAACCCCTGAATCCAAGCTACAGGTACAGCCTGGACATGGCCCCAGCTTCCTTGCCTGCATGGTCTACTGCCAAATTTTTGGCCCCAACCCTCCCCCGCCCCTCCACTCTTTAAATACATTCAAACCACTCCCTCCCTTCCTTGTCCCTCCCCTGCTGGTCCCCAGGCTAGGTGCTCCTGTGCAAATAAAGGAACTTGCCCCTCCACCAAGCCATGCCTCTCACCATTCTCCTCCTAGCTTCTTGCTCTCCCTCCCCTTGAACTACTGCTTTCACCTTATTTCTGCCCCTGGTCAGTGAACCCACCAGATATATCTGGCTCACACACAACTAAGCCTACCATGCCCTGAACCCAAACTCACCCCCCCCACCTCCCCTTTTTTTTTTATTCTTTCTTGTTTTTTTGGCTTGCCTTGTTCTGTGCCACCATGAGCCTGCCCCAACTCACTCTGCTTATGGTCGCCCTGGCATTCACCCTGGTGCTGACTGATGCCTGTGCCACAGTGCTGGCCTGGAACCAACTATACCTCTAGCAGTTCTCGGTCACCCATTCCCCCTGTTGCACCCCACTCTCTGCTTCACCTGGGAACTCCCCCCCCCCAGGTCATATCACCCTCTCATTCCTCTCAAACTCTGAACATTGGCTACTGGGCCACTACCTGGCCTCCATATCATGTTCCTTTGGCATCCCTTCTTGTACCTACATTCCCTTCATTTCCCTCCTTCTCCTAGCAGGGGATGATGAAAGCAATCCTGGTCCACCAAATTCCCACATCACCCCCTGCAACAGTAATTGGGTAAATGCCCCTGGGCTGAAAATTGCCCATCTAAACATATGCAGCCACCCCTCCAAATTCCATGAGCCAGAGGCCTGGGTTGAGCTTTACAAGCCCCACATCCTGGGTCTCTCCGAGACATGGCTAAAGCCACATCACACAGACGCCACCTACCAACTACCTGGCTCTTTCTCCTTCCACCTTGATAGACCAAGCAGGAAAAATGGAGGCAGAGTCGCTCTGTTTGTCAAAAATCCCCTCTCAGCAAACATTGTCCACCACTCCGATCCCAACTCCCCTGGTGAATGGCTTCTTTCTGAACTAATGCTGGGATACAGCAAAAAAATCTATATTGGATGCTGCTACAATCCTCACACTGCTGGAACTGAGGGCCTCACCAGCTTCCTCTCTGGCCTGAGCTCTGTATCCCCACACAGAGATTCTATCCTTCTTGGGGATTTAAATCTGAACTGGCTGAGTACCCACCAGCCCAACTATGCCTCCCTCCTAAAACAGCATAACCTGGTCCAAACTATAACACTTCCCACCAGGCAGAAGCCCCGCACGGCCACCCAGACTCTCCTGGACTAGATCCTTACAAACCAGGAGGATTGTTCTCTACATGCTGGCACCATGGGCGACTCCATCAGTGATCACTCCCCCACATATCTTCTCTGGTCGACTAAGCTTACACGGCCCCCCCTCCCAAATACCTGTTGTTCCTTAATTTCAGGAATCCCAACACCCCAAACCTCCTCACTGAGGCACGGGCACTGGATTGGTCTGCACTCTTTTCTGAGTCTGATGTGACCCAGGCAGTAACCCTTTTCACACTGAAACTCCTGACCCTACAGGATAGACACTTTCCAGTCACCACCAGAAGGGTGAGAGGTGGCTACTCACACTGGGTCACTAAAGACCTTCTGACCCAAATGAAAAAGAGGGATCATGACTGGTCCACCTACAAAGCTTCCCCATCCATGACCCTCTGGGATAACTACAGGCATCAAAGGAATCTATGCAAACACCTGGCTAAGGCTCTAAAACAGTCACATTTCCACAACCTTCAACAAACTAACCTAGGGGACAAGAGAAAATTCTGGGAATCTGCTGGCTCTCTACTGAATCCTCCCTCCAAAAAGCCAGTCTTGGAAGTAAACACCACCGATGGCCTCATCACCAACCTCCTTGAAGTGGCCAAAGCCTTTAATAACAAATTCTGTAATCTCACCTTGCTCCTGAGCAAGCTCCTAAATGGCTCACAATCCAATCATGTCCCCCCACGCACCCCTCAGACATCATCCACCGAGCCCACCACCCAGCCTCAAACTCCCCCTTTCTTCTTCAAAGTCCTCTTGCTCATGGACACAGCCAAACTCCTCAACAGCCTACCAACCGAGGCTCCCCTTGAGCTAATGGACTATCCCCTGTGTTCCTCAGGGTTGTATCCCCAGCCATCATCACCCCTCTCACGTTCATTTCCAACCTTGCCCTGTCCACCTCCCATGTGCCTGACCCCTGGAAAACCTCCAAGGTAATCCCCATTTTCAAAGCTGGAGACCCCCAAACCATGCATAACTACTGCCCTATCTCCATCCTTCCTCACCTGAGCAAGCTACTTGAAAAAAGCTGTCCACCAATAACTTGCTGACTACATTAATAAGCATAGCCTCCTATGTACCCAGCAGCATGGTTTCTGCAAAAAACATTCCACTACAACTGCCTTTGCACTCCTGACAGACCACATCCTTACAAACATGGATCATGGTAATGCCACCAGTGCAGTCTTCGTCAACCTTTCCAAAGCCTTTGATATTGTAAACCATGCCCTCCTCCTCTCTAAACTCCATCACCTTGGCTGCTCCTTGGTCACCACCTGGTTCAAATGTTACCTTTCAGAGTGCTCCCAATTTGTGTGCATCAGGCCTGCCTGCTTCCCAGCCCTGCCTGTCTCCTCAGGCATCCCCCTGGGTTCCATCCTGGACCCCTCCTATTCTCTCTATTGATTGACTCCCTTCCTTTGGACAGTCTCAGCTGCCACTCTCTCCTCTATGCCGACAAACTCGTGCTCTTCAGTAGTGGTAAGTCTCCTGCCCTCATCTCCGAAACCCTCTCACTCAACTACACCACAGCCCATAAGTGGTTTTCTGACAACCTCCTTCTGATCAACATCAAAAAAACAAAATCAGTGCTGTTCGGATCCAAGTCCTTCTTAGCTAAATGCAAGTCAACCCCCCCCCCTCAAGCATCACCTCACCTGATGGCCAACCCCTGGATGATGTCAAGCATTTCAAATATCTAGGAGTCACTGCTAGACCCATCCCTCTCTTTCGCTGAGCACATAAGCTCCTTAGTGCTAAGATTCCACCAAATGTTCGGCACTGCCTACAAATTCCAGCAATACCTCAACCCAGAGGCCCGTCTGGCCATTATCCAGGGGAACCTATTCCCTATCCTGGACCACTGCTCTCCACTACTCTCCAGTCTACACCAGGACCTCCACAATCACCATGGCCAAACTCTCCACAGCCTACAACAGTGCCTGCCAGTTTGCCTTGCTGGCCCCTTTCTCCACCCACCATTGTGTCCTCTTCGATTCCTTGGGGTGGCTCCCATTACAAGGCTATTTTTGATCTCGCCCTGTACTGCATGATAGATTCTACTGTCCGCATCAGCCTGGACTCTCATCTTGTACCAATACTCACTGTCTGAACCTCGCACTGCAGCCTACACTCCTCTAGCACCCCTCCTCTAAAAATTCCCAGGGTTTCCACCAATATGGGAGCCAGAGCCCTGTCTGTGGCAGCCCCTACACTATGGAATAAACTTCCTGGTGAACTGCGCACCATCAACACCCACCGTCTGTTCAAAACTCTCCGCAAAGACTGGCTCCTGATGGCATCCGCCTGCCACTGCTTTTCAGACTAGTCCACCCCTCCGCTCACACCTGTCCTATCTAGATATTTGTCCCTTTCACTGCCCCCTTTTTCCTTCTTTTTTCCTTCTTCTCTCCCTCCCTCCCTCCCCTCCCTCTCCCTCCTCCGTTTGCCACATCCTATCTCTGGAGTACCTGCATTGGTTCCTGTGGTCTCCTGACTGGCCCCTTTCCACCCTGCACTTGCTCCTTAGACTAGTTGGATCTCGTATTAATTAATTCCTGCATAACTTCCCATCTGATTGTGTACTGATCCTGTTATTTATCTTATGACTGCCATTTGTTGAAATTCCATTTTACTATTATGCCCTCTTTTTGTGTTGCATGCACGCATGTGCAAGAAACACATTGCGTCAGCTTCCTTCAAAAGTGAGTTATGGGGGTGTGGAAGTGTTATGACGAATGGCAGCAGTCCGTTCTAGGGCTGTTCTCTGTGCGGTGAATAGAGGAACATGCTGTGAATGACAGCAATTAATGAGCATGCTACAATGCGTAAAGAAATTTGGCCACATCACTACATAATCAGCTGTTTTGGTGCATTGTGTGGTGTCCGCATGGTGACGGCTTCTCTGTTGGCCTCTCACAGTCCCCACAAAGCCAACAGAAAGCCACCACCCACTGCTCAGTGTGCTTTCCTGGTGAAACATTTCAATAAATAAAAATAAAAAAAGCTGACGGGGTGCCCAATCAGCCTGTCGGCATGATCCCCTTCCCAGTTCATTTGCTGACGGGGTAGCCCAATCCCCATTGGCATGATGTACCGCCCCCATTTGTTATGTGCTGAGGGGGGTACCCAATCCCCCCTCAGCTCATGTGCCCCCCCAGCATACTGTATGGCTGACAGGGGTGCCCAATCCCCATTAGTTCAGCTGCCCCAAACAAACTTCCAGGTGCCACACTGGGGCCCACCCCAACGCCAGCAAAAGTCTGTATGGCCTTGCGGTGCAATCCCCATCGGCTCCATTGCCCACCCCCAAACAAACTTTCTGGTGCCACGCTGGGAGCCCACCCCAGTGTAGAAAAAGTCTGTATGGCCCACAGGGGTGCCCAATCCACCGTTGGCTCCGCTGCCCCCCTAAACAAACTTCCTGGCGTCATTGCTGGGAGCCCACCCCAGCGTGGCAAAAGTCCCCCATCATCTTTGTAAAAAAAACACCTAGAAGAAAAAAACAGTCCCTCATTGATTCTCTTGCCCCCTCCCCCAACTAGTGCCCACCTTCTGTGTACCCCACCTCCCCACACCACCACTTCACCCCATACTTACCTCCAAAGCCCAGTGAGACGATTTTAGGTGGACTGGGAACACGTCTGCACTCTTCAAAGCTGACCAGGAACTGAAGAACTGCCGGTAAGCTGTATAATGGCATAAATGGGTTTTTTTCAACTTTGGTGCATATCTTAGCCATTTTTTTTTTTTTTTCACCAAATTTTCAACATGGGGTTCTTGGGACCCCACCTCATGAACTCAGTCACTGTCATTTTGTTATTCATTCCTGAAAGGTGATTTTGCGGTCACTGCGTAGAACTGACTTTTGGGACCGATTAACCAAACAACAGTGCCACAGTTTATGAGGTAGGCCCCCAAAAACCCTATGTTGAAAATCTGGTGAAAAAATTCCCAAATGACTGTTTTATGAGCTCATATGCACAGTTCCTACGCACGTTCGTGAATTTTGAGAATTTTTAATATTTTCATCAAGATTTTCAACATTGCCATTTTACCACACCTTCTTATGAACAGTACAGCTGTCATTTTACATCTCACCAAAATGTATGTTCACATGTAGCGCTTTATTAAGCGCGTTCGATTGTGTGAAATCAATATTTGGGACACAGTAAGAAAATCACGGTGACACTTCATGAGGTAAACCCCAAAAATTCAATGTTGAAAATTTGGTGAAAAAATTCCCATAAATGACAGTGACATTGTTCATGAGCAGAGGTCTTAAACTGACTATGTTGAAAATTTGGTGACAAAAGTCTATAAAATGACTGTGTTACTAGCGTGCATTATGCAATTTCCATGCACCCTCGTAAGTTCATGAATGTGTGATATTTTCAGTCCAGATTTTCAACATTGGCATTTTTCCACACCTCCTTATGAAGAGTACAGCTGTCATTTTTCACACCCTGGCCGAAATGTGTTTTCACACTTCCAGCGCAGAATAGCACGGTCGCTGTGGGAAATTGGAGTTCAGGACAGATTAAGAAAATCATAGTGACACTGTTCATGAGCTGAGGTCCAAAAATGCCTATGTTGAAAATCTGCTGTAAAAATTCCCCAAATTAATTACATTACAGGTGTGCACTGTGCAGTTTCTACATACACTAGTGACTTCACCAGTTTTTTTATATTTTCACTCCAGATTTTCAACATTGCTATTTTTTTACACCTCCTCATGAACAGTACAGCTGTCAGTTTTTACAACCTGTTTGAAATGTGTTTTCACTGCTGTGGTGCTAAATGGCACAGTCACTGTGCAAAATCACCTTTCAGCTAACGAACTGATAGTGTCACTGTTCATGTGGCGGGATCACAAAAAGCCCATGTTGAAAACTTGGAGGAAAAATACCAAGAAAATACTCAGGGCATTATGGTTTTTCACCATAACGCCCTACCCTGTAGGGACTGACAGGTGTCAGGGGTGTGACGTGGGACTGTTGACTGCAATGCTCATGCCATTCCACCCCCACCCCCAGCCTGCAGCCAGTGACAGGCATCGAGGCGTGCCTTGGACTCTTTGGCCCCAGAGTTCACCCCATTCTCCTCCACTGCACCTATTTCAGCATATTTCCTTATGGAATGAGGTGAGTAAAGCCTGAACACCCAATGCACACCTCGACACTTGTCAGTGTCTGCAGGGTAGGGTAAGGTGAAATATTGTGACCATTATGGGTGGCGACCCAAAGGCACACTCCAATGCCTGTCCACCTCTGCAGGGTGGGGGTGGGTGGGGTTGGCGTCAGATCAATACTTCACTGCCATTCCTAAACTGCATGGGCCCTATTCTCATAGGGGCCTGTGTCTGGTGCAAGCTGTGGCAAACAGCAGCTTGTGCCAATGCTCAGTGTGCCAGTGACCCTGCACCTGATTCTGGTACAGGAGGAGTCCCAGTAGCTAAGTCCCGATGCTTGTGCTGACCAGAACCCCGCAGCAAACCCCTGGCGCACTGCACGAGTCCACTGCAGGCCACCAGAGAATAACACAGGACCCTTGTCCCACCAGGTGATGGGCATGTGGACCCAACCTGGAGGGCCATTGTCCCACCATGTTCGGTGCAATTGGTGGCAGGCCATGGATGTGAGTGGTGGGATGTGCCGGGCACTGGGTAGCAATCAGGACTGGTGTACAGGGGGGTGGGCATCACCTGCTGGGGCATGGGTGGGCACTGTACCATCATAAGTTGGTGCTGCGGTAGCGCCGATGGGGTGGGCATCGGGGATTGGGGGAGCCGCTGCCAGTATGGGCAGTATCAGGATGGGGGTACTGA
Source organism: Neoceratodus forsteri (assembly GCA_016271365.2). Lineage (NCBI taxonomy): Eukaryota > Metazoa > Chordata > Ceratodontiformes > Ceratodontidae > Neoceratodus > Neoceratodus forsteri. Next base: position 99,358,208 of record CM028132.1, on the reverse strand, counting down.
CGTGATACATAGGTGGCATCAGGGAGCTGAGAGGGGTGCCATTGGACCACTAGGATAGGGGCCACACCTACAGGGCCACACTCAGTGGTGTATGATGGGTGGACCATCACCCATGGTGTGCCACACATGGGCATGTCACCCAGGGGAGAATGTGTAAGTCCTCGTCATGTGTTTATTCAGGTGCAGTGTTTATTTAAAGTTGGGCCTACCATACATCCAGATGTAAGGTACAGTAAATTATCGAATTAGATGCAGCCCACTTACAGTACAATAAACAGAACCTCAGTGCTTTGAGAAGCCTTTACTCTTCATAAGGCTGATTAAAGAGCTGGGGTTCTATTTGCAGTGTCCACACCAGTATGTTGATCTTAAAATCGATGCCGCATCTGAATGAGTACTTGATTTTTGCTCATTCCATTTCTTCCCCATTTTGAAAGCTGCTTGTCCTGAGTTAGTTTTGGGCTGGCAGCACCTCACCTGTGTTGGGAGATGATCAATAAGTGGCACTGAAAGACATCAGACTTCACAGACTGTGAAGGCAGCTGCTCACCCACCATCTTGGCGAGAACAATGCTGCAGCTGTGGCCACCGATGACTGTTGGAGTGTGGGGATGGGGGGACCGAAGGGGACAGACATAAGGAGATAAAATCATGATAAAAATTGTGAGACCTTCACCACTTTTCCAAAATGCTTACCAGTAAAAGAACACTCTATGAAGTTTTTCAAATGGCAACACAATCTGGTGAGCCCTCTGTCTGCCATCTGACACCAGGCATCAATCAGTGTAAAATTGCCTAAAGAAGGCAGTGTGGTCATGTGATTACTGAAATACTGGAGATTACAGATTTATAAGAACAAAAGAATATCACACAGAAGCTGGCACATGTGTCTATAGCAGCTGTCTCCTGCTTCTCAGTAGTTATGTTTATACCCTTGAGGTACTTGAATGTTTCTATCATATCCCCTCTTTCCCTCCTCTCTTCCAGTGAGTACATATTGAGGCCCTTAATTTCTCCTCATAGGTCTTTTGTTGCAAGCTCTGTACCATGTTATTCACCCTTCTCTGGACCATCTCCAGCCTGTTAATATCCTTACGAAGGTGCGGCCTCCAGAACTGTACACAGTACTCCATTTGAGGCCTGCCCATGATTTTATATAATGGCATCACTACCTCCCTCCTTATGTTGGTGATACCCCTGCCTATACACCCCAGCATGTCACTGGCCCTCCCAGCTGCCTTAGCACTTTGACATTTTCAGGTCATCTGAAATATGAACCCCCAGTTCCCTTTCTTTCTTTGTGACTGTCAGCAACTCCCCCCCTCATCCTGTAACTTTACCCAGGGTTTCTGTGTCCCAGGTGCATCATTTTGAACTTTTTTGAATTAATCTTCAGTTGCCAGTCCTCAGACCATTTTTCAAGCTTCCCTAGGCCCCTCCTCATTTTCTGCACCCCCTCTGGGGTATCCACTGTGTTACAGATCTTGGTGTCATCTGCAAGCAGGCAGACCTTTCCTGTCAGCCCTTCTGCAATGTCACTAATGAAGACATGGAACAGGACTGGCCCCAGGACCGATCCCTGCGGCACCCCACTGGTCACCCCCTCTCCCCAGACTGCATCCCATTTACCATCACTCTCTGCCTCCTGTCTGTTAGCCAGTTTCTAACCCAGTTTACCACCCTTTCCCCCATGCCCAGCCTACCCAGCTAGTTTATCAGCCTCATATGTGGGACGGTGTCAAAGGTTTTGCTGAAATCAAGGTAAGCATTGTCCACTGCCCCACCCTGACTTACTTCCTTTGTCACCCAGTCAAAGAGATCAACCAGGATTGTCTGACATGACCTCCTCACTGTGAATCCATGTTTCCTATGGTCTTGGGCTCTAGTGGCTTCTAGATACCCCACTAGCCTTTCTTTAAGCAATGTCTTCATGATCTTCCCCACTACTGAGGTGAGGCTGACTGGCCTATAGTTCCCCGCCTCCTCCCTACTACTGGATTTGTGTAGAGGGACCACATGTGCCCTCCTCCAATTCTCTGGTACCACCCCTGTGTTGAATGACTCAGTGAACATGGCTGCCAGAGTTACTGCTATCTCCTTTCACAGCTCTCTTAATGTCTTTCGGTGTATGCCATCTGGTCCCATCACTTTGTCCACCTTCAATTTAGTCAGCTTCTGCAGGATTCTTTTGCCTGTGAATGGACTGTTGTCCACCTCTTCACCACCTTGGCAACTGCTGTGGCCCTTGCCCCTTCCCCACTTCTGTGAATACTGAACAGAAAGACACAGTGTATTTCTTGGGCTGGGGGGGGAGCACATGACAGTTTTTAGGCATGGTGCTATCACTTCCAAATACCTAAACAGCACATATAAACAAGCAACTTTTGGCATTGACAAATGCTTGTTTTACCTTGTTATATTGTGTATTTACTGTTGTTCCACTACATGCATGTGTTTTAGCTTTGTACTCTGTGCCACTGCTGTGGCCCAGGTTGTGCCTGAAAATGGTCCCTGGGATCAGTGCACCCACCCGGTTACCAAAGTCATAAATAAATAAATAAAACACCCCCTCTGGACTTTCTCCTTCCACTAATGTATCTGCAGACAGTCTTGTCCCCTTCTTTTACTGTTCATTCTAGTGTTTCCTCGTTTTGAGCCTTTGCCTGCCTTACTACCTTCCCTGCTTGCGTTAGGGAAGTTTGGTATGCCTCCCCATCTTCGTCCCACTGTGTTCCCTTCTATTTCCTGAAGGCCAGCCTTTTGGCTCTGACCTTTTCTGCTTCTGTTTTTGAGAACCAAAGTGGTTTCCTCCTTCTTTTGCTCTTGCTTTTCTCTCTAACACAATGGGATGTTGTTTCAAGTATCGCAACCTTAATGCTTGCCCACTTTGCCTGTACCCCCTCACCTGTATTTCTTCTTGCCAGGGCTAGCTTAACTCTGTTGGCCATCTTATCAAAGTCAGCTCCTCAGAAATCCCATATTTTTGCCTTGGAATGGAGTGATTTAGTTCTAGTGGTTATATTGAACTATACCATGTGGTGGTCACTGGCCCCCAGGTGACTTTTTACCTGGAGAAGAAAATTAGGGCAGGATGAGCTGGTACTGAGATGAGGAAGGGGAAGGGTACTAGGGTGGGATAGCCAATTCCTTGGGGAGTAGGGGAGGGAGGGAGGAGGCAGCTCCAGGGAACTAAACGGAGCTGCACACTCGAGCAGACTTGATAGACCATTACGTCTTTTTCTGCTGGCAAGTTCGTATGTTCATATGTAAATGTGGTATTAATGCAGACATTTGTAAACATAACTAATTATTATAAAAAGTTAGAACTATTATTTGCCATTGTGATAATAGCAAATAGTATGTCTAGCTTTATAATTAGTAATACACATAAGGATATTCTAGTTTCATTTGACATTTTTATTGACTGGAGAATGGAGAATTCTTTGCTGGCTTCTGCTGAATAGGCTTATATTATATAATAATCTGTGAAAAATAGTTCCATTAAAGATTAGACATACTACTGAGCTAGAATGTTAATGTCTAAAAAAATAAAATGAAACAATAATGATAATGATAATGCTGTCAGTAAAAATCCTGGCACTAACGCAGTAGTAAATTCTGTGTTATTCAGCCAACCAAGACTCTCTCAGTCCATCCTGACCCAGTCTTCCATCTGACTCCACTGTGCTGGTTATCCTAAACAGGTCTCCCCTGTGAGTTCTGTGAGTGTCTTGCTCTGTGAATCACCCATGGCCCCACCCTTTCAACTGCACCCAAATGGACTCAGGAGTTCTGAGTCCACAATACTACAGTAGTCTTTCCTGCTGCTGCCTTAATCCAGCCCTTGTGGCACTCAGTGTTTCACATATTACTGCACTCTCTCTGCTCTGCTGACATTTATTGCAGTTGGGTGGTGGCGGGTGAGAGGATAGGGATGGTATGGAGACTTTGTGATAGGTTTGCTGGGTTTTGAGGGGGGGTCACTAGATGCCAGGGAGTGGGATTTCAGCTGGCAGTATCTTAAAACATAGCAAAAAAAAAAAAAAGGAATCAGCAGGAGCTGCAACAGGGTGATGAGGTGGGGAAAGAGTCAGAAGGTGCTGGAACAAGGCAGGGGGAGGGAGGGAGGATAGAGAGAAATGAAACAATGGGTCGAGAGGAGGACCACAGGGACTACTGACTCAGGTAAGCTCTGTTACTATCAGCTGCCCCCTGCATCCCCTCTGTCCATCAGGCATTACCATTTTGCTTTTTATTATAATATGAAGGCAGCACTCTCAAGTAAAGGAGGGTGTTGGAAAAATGAAAGTTGCATCAGTGTTTGAAGAATCAGCACTCCAGACACAAAAGTCAGTGAGAGTAGTGATATTGCTTTACTGTGCAATATAATTAGTACTTACAGCCAACAACATTGTGCAAAAAATACAAAATATACTGAAATCCAGCTCCCATGATAAAGATAGTGGTTTCCTGAACTGACCCCATCAGCCCACTATTAAAGGGGCAGTGGAGACTTGGACACAGAGCAATTGTCTTTATTCCACTGCCCCTTTAATAGTGGGCTGATGGGGTCCAGTTTTCACTAAGGAGAACCACTGACAACAGTGATATGTCTTGGTCCTGGGTGTTTTTTACTATTAGGCAAATAGGAGCCTTTGATTGGCTGCACTTTAATTGTTTTATTGTGTGCACCTGTTTTGGGGAGTATTTAAGTATTACCACAGTTTTAAGAAGCCACGCCTCCTGACAAAGGGGTAGAGCAACCCGAAGCGCTAAGGCTAGATTATCTTCATTATGGGAGCTGGATTTCAGTATATTTTGTATTTTTTGCACAATGTTGTGAGTTGTAAGTACTGATTATATTGCATAGTAAAGCAACATCACTGCTCTCATTGAATATTGTGTCTGGAGTGCTGATTCTTCAAACATTGATATTATTACCAGTTTGCTTCTTGGTGGCCCTCACGACCGCACTCTTTACTGTACTCTCTCTTCCTGCTCTGCTGACATTTAGTGCAGGGTTGGTGGCACTGACAGTGAAAACTACTGCTGTGGGAAAACTAGTTGATCTTATCCGCTACACTCTCAATCTCCATTTGAAAGTAGGGTCAGGCTGGATGGGGGTACCAGCAACATCACTGAGCACCTGCTGCTGGTGTTACAGATAAGTTGCAGAGGTGAATGCTGCCTAATGGGCAAAAATGTATGAAAAGATACTGCTGCTCTGTGATAAGTGTGGCTGCATCCTTTCATATGTGGGAACTTTAAGCTCATCAGCAGCAGCCTTTTCAGAATTGGGTGTGCACAAGCACACCTCCTGCAGGATCAGCTGTACTGGCTGTTTACAGTGCACACACACACATACACACATACACATACACACACACACACACACACACACACACACACCTGCACTCTCCGTGAAGCCTAAATATGTTTGCTTTGTGCATGTACACAAGCAATATAAACATGTACAAACAGTACTGTACCAAAGTTTCATACAGTATGTCCTAGATACTGGTCAAATTTCAGACTTCTACCTTGTACCATTTTGGAAATTTAAGTGTTCACAAGTGGCAATTTACTAGTACAGGAGGGCATCCCAAGCACTAATGTATGGTGACTGTCAGCATTTTGTGTGGCTGATAACAGATTTTCAAAACAAAGTGAGACTAAGTCCCACAACACAACTGCAGTTGCAGTCCAAAATCTCATCATCTGAGGAGTTTGATATTTTCAGCTGGTGTATCTGTGGGGGATGTTACACCTGGTCCCACCAGGCATAACTTTTCCCCACAACTGCATTGAAAAAATGGCTGCACATTGCTGTAACTCATGGAGCCAGTCACAAACTGGCCCACTTTTGAAAATACCATAGCTGCAGGAAAAACATCAGGTCTGCAAGTGGAGATCCAATTGCGCCAGTTTTTTTCCCGCAGCTGCAGGAGTTACGAGGGCTTTGAAAATCTAGCCTCACTTTGTTTTATTATAAAGGCATTTATAAATTCTGCTAGCAAGCTAAAATAAATTTATATATAAAAAGTGACAATCAGATCTGTCCATCTGTCTGTCTGTCCAGGGCAGCAAAACTATGTGTCACAACTGTGTGCACCTGAAAGTAACACACTCTATTAGGGTTTAATCAGCAGAGTGACCTGCAAAGAAAGAATATGACTGGTGTAAGAAACATATGTAATGTTTTTAAGTGTAAGTACACTGTTTCATACCACAAAGTAGTGGCCTTTTCTTCAGATTACTTTATATCATTTTGGAAAGTGAAGTAGCAGGTGTAGCACTTAATTAACTGCAGTAGCTTGGGACTGCTAGTGTGGTAAATAGATGGTGATATTCATTTCCAATTAAACTACTTTTGCGAAGATCAGTGAAGCACACTCCAGCAAATTGAATCGCAGTAAACTAATAAACAGAATTCTCTCAGCCTGCTGATGGCAAATTATTTCCTTGACATTTTAGATCAAAACACATTATTAATTATACAGTGCACGGAGTACAGTGGAGCAAACATTTATTATTTTCTCTGTCTGGTTAATTTAGTGAAAAAAGGTAAGGAACATTAACTGTTAGAAAGGTAATTAATTTTTGGCTTTATTAATGCTAGATTTTTGTCTCTTGATCCATAAACTTTTAAAGAAATCTGCTTTAATAATAGCATTTGTCATCATGATTAAAAGTTTGAAGGAGGATAAATTATTACAACCTGAATGTTGTCTATTTAACCATTAGACTGCCATAGACAGATAGATATATAGACAAACAGACAGACAGACAGATAGATGATAGATAGATAGATAGATAGATAGATAGATAGATAGATAGATAGATGAAACAGATAGACATAATACTGCAGTAAGATACTTATAGCATATGTGCATATACACACAGAGACATCTCTAGGGTTGCCTCATAAGCAAAGAACACAACAGGTAATGCCTTTGAAGAGGGTAGAGACACCTTGATATCAATATTAATAACCTGTACTGTGAATGAGGGTTTAATGGATCATTTGGCTCCTTATATAGGAATACTTCGGGAACATAGGGAAGGAATATTTGGGTTAAGTAAGAATGGAACAAGAGTGGGAAGCAAATTGTTTAAAGAGGGCATGAGGAACTCTGGTGCAGTAAGAAGTGTGTATAATGCTTGTGCAACATGATTGTAACTTGGCTTATGCTCTCTCTGCCCTTGCTAGAGGGACTACCATCCTTTCTTGAGGAAGGTTTCACCCTAGAGGTATTGCAGGGATGAGGTCCATTAGACTAACGTTACCTTAGGAAAGAAGGCCCCGGCCATAGGGAAAGAAAGGCAGTGCCACCGGAGGAGCAGTGGATTGTGGTAGCAGCAAACTGAGCATCTGAAAGGTGTGTTGGCATGCACAGTTTAAGTACCATTCACTGGGAGGCATGGTGAGAGCTTTATGCTGCCCCACCCAACCACAGGCAAAGTCCTTTAATTTAATTGACTATTGGGTTTCTTTGACAGGAATCCTTAGGGAATACTGAAGGACTGGTAGGGTTTAGTAAGACTGGAATGTTGGTTATTAGTAGGGTTTAGCAAGACTGGAATGATGGTGGGGAGCAAATGATTTAAGGAGAATACTGAAGTAGTCTAGTATGTTATATGTGGAATGCTTGTCCAACATGATTGTAACTTTGGCTTATACTATCGCTGCCCCTGTTTCAGGGACTGGCACTATTTAGGGGGGTGCTATAATGACACAGGATCCCTCTTGTGGAAGGTTCAGCCCTAGATGTGTTGTAAGGACAATGTCCCCTTAGACCAAAGGTATATGAGGAAAAAAGGTCCAAAAGAGGAAATGAATGAACTAATGAGCACTTACTTCCAATGGTAAGAAGAACCACAGCCTGGATAAAGGATACCATTCAGAGGAAGGGAATACCAGGACTGAAAGGTAGTACCATCATCCAGCTACAACTTTCAGTGAACAAAAATCAATCTGAAAATGTTGACCTTTGGCATGGAGGAGAGGGATGCCCACTCATGAAGGGAAAACTCTAGAGAAGCAAGGCCTTGGTCATCATCTCTCTTGGTTTGAGCTTTTATTTACAACAGCAATGATCACTGTTGAATTTGGAGTTCAATTCAGTGGAGGAGTTTAGATGGGAAGCCTCTCACTCTATCCATTCAGCACAATAAGGTGCTGCTGAGTTAATCTGCACAACCAGGAGGGTTTCCTCCACCTCCAAAGAGAGCCCCACCATCAAGGTGTGAGATGAGGGGAGAAGCAATTGATGAATGACCTTTGCCTGACCTCAGGGGTGAGAGGTGGCCTAACCTATGAGTGATGATAATGATGATAGGGGGACAAAAGGAAGGAGAATGCAGACAAGACTAGGCATGCTATAGACAGAGGCTGAGAGGGTTGCATCAAGTTGCTGCTGAGTCAGTTGTCATGGCTGAAGAGACCCTTGAGCAAGAGCCCCATCTTCAAGGTACAGAAGACAACACAAAAATACTCAGGGAGGTGCCACTGAGTAAATCAGCATAACAAAAAGAGGGTTCCACCCTGAAGAAGCAGGAGGTCATAAATACTGCACTGAAAGACACTGAAGAGGTGATCTGCATGGTTAAAGAGGTCCCTGTGGCAAAAATCCTACTCGCAAGTGGGAGGGGGTGATGAGAATGCTGATAGATGTTGTCAAGTTAAACAGGATTGCTAAAAGGATCCCCACTCAGTAAGGATCCCACCTTCAAGATGAAGACTTCATAAAAGCAGTGCAAGCATGCCTTCCATCAAGGCTGATACCCTGCAAGGCCCATAGGGATACCTGTCTATGGTATGGGTGAGGCTAGGGTACTGTGCACCATGGGATTCAATGACTGGTTGAAAAACTGGTGTGGAGCTCAGGGATTTGGCTTCATTGGGGACTGGAGGTCCACCTGGAGGGATACAGGCCTATACTGGTGTGATGGGCCTCATCTGTCCAGGAGGGGAACCAAGATCCTAGGTGATAAGTTTAAATGCTTCATTGGTAAGCATTTAAACTAGCCAAGGGGGGAGGCACTGAAGAGAAGCAGGGAAATCCCAGACCTCCCCCACAAAACAGGGTAGTTAGGGAAGTAAACACAAATGTAGAGAAGTCAGTAGGGAGCAGAACAGTTGTAAATCCAAAAAAAGGCAAAGGCAGTAAGGACAGGGATGGTTCAAAAGGGGTAAGGCCATCAAAAAATGGAGGGCGGTGAGTACCAATGCCCATAGTCTAGGTAACAAGCTCCCTGAGCTAGTGGCCATGATGGAAGAGGGATGTCTGGATGTAGTGGCAGTCACAGAGACATGATACACAGAGAACCATGACTGGGATGTCAACATAGCAGGGTACACAATCCACAGGAGGGACAGGGAGGGTAAAAGAGGAGAAGGAGTAGCTCTCTACATAAGAGAAGGAATCAAAGCAACAGAACTAAAGGGTAAGCAGGGAAGGGAGGAGGCACTATGGGTCACCCTGGAGAAAGGAAATGGTACCACAATCTGCACCTTTTTTTTATTTGGTAAAGTCCCTTCCCCTCGACTTTGTTCCCCCTGTCACAGTTTTCCCCCTCTCGACTTCTGTCTCCCTCCTCAAGCTGCATCCCCCCCTTGAGTTTCTCCCCCTCCTTGAAATGTGCCCCCCTGGAGTTGGTTATATTAATTTCACCCCCAGTGCATAAAATTAGCAGCCACTCACTGTTATTTTGTTCATTGTAGTGCACATCACCATTTTTGGTTATTGACAATGTGCACTCGCTGTAATTGTGCAGTTGCTGACATGACATAGAACCTCTCAGTATCTCTCCCTCCTTTCTCTCCTCCTCCTATCTAAACTTTGAAGCTCTCTGGCACTCTCTTCCTTCTTCTCTCCATTTAGTGACAGTGTGTTCCCCTCCCTCCCCTTTGCCACTCTGGCTTCTCACATAAGGTTGTCATCTCTTTTTTTCTTCTCTTCACAGGAATGTTAATCGCAATCCAGGCTCTACTTATGGCAGACTTACTCTCTCTTTGGTTATGGGTCTTATTTTCTTCCACCTTAATGTGAGTAGCCTTCTTCTAAAGATATCCAGCTTAGGATAGATTCTTGTTTTGCAAACCAACTTCAATGATGTGGCCATCACTGAATCCTAACTCACTGCTGAAATCAGTCATAGTAACATCACCTTTCCTTGCTATATACCCTTTTGGCATAATCAGTGTAAGAGAGGTTGTGGTGTACTTGTATACATCCTTTATAGTTACTCCTGTGATGTTACCTTCTGCGCTGCTGTCCTCTCCTCTCATGAACTTAGTGTATGTAAACTTTCTTTCTCTCACTTTCTTTCCATCTTCATTAATGGTGTTTACTTCTTCCCAAAGCCAAATCTGATTCTGCTATTCACCTTTTCTTCTCCATTCTTCCTCTTGCCTCCTATGGGGAACTTATCCTTGGGGATTTTAATATTTACTAGTGCTCTCCTTCTTGCAAATATTTTTCCCACAATTTTGAGTCACTAGATATTTCTCAGCTTATATCTGATCCTACTCATCACAACCCTAACTCCTCAGAGGGCTGAGGCACCAGCCTCACCTGCACCACGCCAGTGACCTGGTGTTGGGAGTGACCTCAGGTCACTCAGTGTTGGTCGGGAAGAGGAGGATCGAGCATCCCAGGAACTGCTCTCCTCCTTTGGGGAGGGAAGGGTCTCAGTGACCTGAGTTAGCCTGACCCATAGTGGAGGCTGGGGGCTGGCACACTGATGCTGCAGAATGAGAGTGCAGGCAGGACAGACACCCAATGTGCCATGCACGGGAGTGTGTACAGCACCACCACTGGCATCACTGCATGCCATTCCTCCATGGAGAAGAAAATGGAGGCAAAAAACTTCCAGCGGCTGGGTGATGGCGGGTACTTGCAGTGCCCACTCCTGACCAGCTGGGCTGCCAGACCAAACTGGACCATGCTTTGGTAGGGGCCTGGCACCCCCACCAACCCCACCGTGGGGGTGATAGCCTTGGGGGAACAAGGCTGGCAAGTCCTGATGGATGTTGGGGGATGGGCTGGGAAGGTGAGAAACAATAGGAAAAAAAAAACAATCTTAACTCCTCCAATTACTCACTCCTTGACCGAATCCTTTCCTCCTACCCCTGCAGAATTTGTACTGCAGGAATTTGTATTCCAGACTCCATCAGTGATCACTGCATGGTCTACTGTATCCAGAAAATTAATTGCTCTAAATCACCTCCAAGGTACCTCTGGACCTGGTCATTCAGGTCTCTCAATCTGGAAAGCTTCTTGGATGAGCTGCAGTTCTCCAACTGGTTCTTCTTGTCCACTGCATAAATGTTGCCCTTGACCTCCTTTCCTCCAGTTTCACATGTACGAGATACAAGCATGCCCCCCTGAGGAGGTTTTGAGTATGGGAGAATCCATGTGCCTTCAATCCATTCCAAACTCATTTCCCCCCTTTAGGTCTCATGACTCAGTTTGGTCCCTCCACAAGTTCTCTGGATCCAATGAGGACTGGTTGAGGCATCGTCAACTGTGTAATACCTTCACAATATATCTTAAGGAGGCAAAAGCTAACTAATTTGCCTCAAAGCTTCAGAACAATTTTAACCTACATGTAAGTGATGGAGGGTTATTCACTCCACTTAAATACCCCCTCCCACAAATGCACAAATGCCCTTAAAATCTGACCCCCATTGTCTTTTCAGAGTGTTCTGAGGTAGCTGCTGCTTTCACCACTCATTTCAACACCTGTGCCATTACAACTCCCTTCTCTGCTACCTCAAATGCTGTTGCTCCTCCCTTTCCTTCCCCCTTCTTCTTTGTTCACGTTCTCTCTAGTCTTAGCTTCTGAGGTTTTGTTTGATCTTTTCGTTCTTAATCCCACCAAAGGTTATAGTCCTGATGGTCTGGATCCTTGTCTCTCTGCCACTGACATAACTGCACCTCTTTCTCTTCTTCTGAATCTCTTCTTTAGCTGAGGTGGGGGCTAAACTCAAAGGATGGGTCACAAGTTGGCTGCAGGATAGAAGCCAAAGGGTGGTAGTTAGGGGAAAATTCTCAAAAGTGAGTCCTGTGACCGGTGGGTCCCACAAGGCTTGGTGCTCAGTCTGTTGTTGATTAACATCTTCATAAGTGACATCATGGATGGGATCGATAGTAAACTCTGCCTGTCTGTGGATGACACAAAGCTCTGTGGTAGGGCAAACATGGAGGAGAGGAGGCAAGAAGTCAGGGAGGACCTGTATAGGCTAGAAAAGTGATCTGGCATTTGGCAACTTGTGTTCAATGCTAAAAAGTGCAAAGTTATGCACTTGGGGGCCAAAAATCCAGGGACCAAATACTGGTTGGTACGGAGTGCAGGCAACCAGGTCAGAGGAAGAAAAGGACCTGGCAGTAATCATCACGTGTGACCTGAAACACACTGCACACTACAAGAGAGCAGCAGCTAAAGCAAATCAGATGCTGGACTGCATAGCCAGGGGAATTACCACTGGGAAGGCAGAGGTCATTCTGTTTCTGTACAGATCACTGGTAAGACCACATCTGGAGTATAGTTTGCAGTTTTGGTGCCCGTATCTAAAGAAGGATGACAGCTTGTTGAAGACAATCCAGAGAAGGGCAACCAAGATGATCCAGAGCCAGTAGGGCAACACCTATGAACAGAAGCTCAGGGAGCTCAACATGTATGCTCTTGAGGAAAGATGGGAGAAGAAAGACATGATGAGACATTCAAATACCTTAACAGTATTAACAGGGCGAGCACTGAGGGCCTCTTCAGCCTTTGCAGGAACAAGTCCACTAGGGGGCATAGCCTAAAGGTGGTGGGGAAAGGTTTAGGAGGGAGATAAGAAGGCACTTTATCTCTGAGAGGGTGGCAGCCAAGTGGAATGAGCTGCCGGAGGAGATGCTATCCCTAAGAACAGTGGACAGGATCAAGAGGAGGTAGGACAGAGAGATGGGCAAAATTGCAGGCAGAAGATGGGTGCGTGGCAGGAGAGGGGGAAGTAGAAGGAGGTCAAAAAGGAAATGAGGAGGGGGCAATTCTCTTCATAAATACATAGAGAGCTGTACAATCGAGCAGACTTGATAAACCATAAGGCCTTTGTCTGCTGTCATGTTTGGATGTTCATATCTAAACACCTGTTATATAAATTGAACATGACATGGCCTAACTTAAGGTATTATTCTTATCTTCATTTGAGGGTATTGGTCTATTGCTGTCTCACTTGTAGCTTCATGTCGCATGAGAGATCAACAGACCAATACCCTCTCATGAAGATAAAACTAATTTGTAAGTCAGGTCATGCTGTATGTCACAGAACAACTTTGTAAACAGGGCATCTAGCCCTAACAGTTATATTCTGAATAACAATAAAGGTCTTTACTTCACATTCCCTATAGTGCATTAATTAAATTATAAGCATCATACAGTTGGAACTGCAACCTTATAAATGATTTCCTAAATAAGAATATATAGCTGCATAAACCCATATGTTACAGTCCCCATCTCAGAGAATCAAATTATATGTATTATGGGGGGAAAATTATGTTAAGGACTTAGTAGGTGCCAATTATAGTCTGGTATTTAGAGTGTTACAGTATGTCTAAACAGTGTTTATGATAAAAAACATTAGGGATAAGGTAAACAGAACAGTGGTATCCTATCTGAAATATGTATAGTAAAAACCTGTGCATTTAATATACATGTTTATCTTTCATAAATAGCCTTTATGTACATATTGTAGTTATTTTATCTGCTTTACTACAAGAAGGAGAATTCCAAATGAGCTATTTGTGTTTCCAGAAAAGAGCAACCTGTATTCAATTTTCTGCTATATGTATATGATAATATTAGTAGACATTTTGCAGGTTCATGCACTCTACCTGCCTGCACTTTCTGCCATAGATATTATCATGATAATGTGTATCATCGTAAATACAAAAAAATAGACTCAACTGAAAGAATAGTAAAGATGGGTGTTGACAAGTATAGATTTGTTCACAGTAATAAAGAAGCACAATTCATTTTTTTTGAATAAAGGAAAAAAATGCATATTTCAGTATAACAGCAACTTTTCAATTATTTTTAATAGTATTCAGCTTTTGTAAACTTCAGCCCATAGTAAAATTAACATAAGTTTAAATATGAACTTCTCAATATATTCAAATGTTTTTACTTTGTTGTTTCATCTTGTGGTGATCCACACCTCAATGGGTGATACAGCTACAGCTGAAAGCATACGCTAGTTAACCTGAGTAAAAGGACATTACTTCAAAAGCATTGAATCCAAAAGTAAACTGAAATTAAAGTTATGATAATGACAGACTTCAAAAGCTCAGACATGATCACCGTAGTAGACAGATACAAGTTCAAGCAAAATATAATTAGGTCTCAGTTTCAGTCTTGGAATTCCAATTTAGTTTTTAAAAAAAGGAAAGGCAACTTTTCATTTCATATCAATAATCTCAACAGTCTTAGTAATTTTCACATTTTTATATAACTGCTGCCCACTGTGAAAAAACATAAATAAACTTTACCATTCATTTCATATCAAGACTCTGTTCCACAGCTGACACAACTACAAGAAACTCTGCTTCAGAATGTTCCAATGAGGGATTACTGGTTCGCTGTTCTTCACGTTGGGCATAACAAATTTTCACACTTTGTCTGGATCAAAATAGATATAAATGCACATTTCTGTTATTTTGATTTTAGCAGGGGGACCATAATGTAAACATTGCATCCAATGAAAGAGCATTCTCCATCATAACTAAGATTCTCTACCATCTCTGTTGAGTAGTCAAGTGCGAAATCCAGAAATATGGAGAACTTAAAGCCCTGGAATTCAATTTCTTTACAAATGTGAACCAAGTTAAAATATTAAGGGCCAGATATTCAAAACGTTGCACTAGGTGCAAACTGTTTGCTCAGGGTTAGCATTGGGTTTGCGCAGATCTGCTATATTCAAAAGGTCAAATAGTGCAGGCAAACTGCATTAGCGCCTGGCAAATGTATAATGTATGCAAGGGGCAAACAGAGGGGGCGTGTATATGAATACAGGGCAATGCTATATTTAGTGCATTAGTGCCTCGCAAAGTGTTTTTGTGCGACTTAGCACGACACTTCGTCGCGCGGTGCAAATTACCACCCAGGAAAAGGTAGTCTTAACTCTGGGCAAACCAGCTTTGCATGACTTTGTGGTTTTGAGCGACTTTGGCATGACTTTGTGTGACCCTAGCCAGTAAATATTAAACAGAAAGAAACCAGACATGGAAGAAACATGTTGCGCATGGATGGCATCTCCTATGTTGCCATCATCTACGACCAGTCCAAGCCATGCCAGACAGTAAGTGGTGACCCGGCACCCAGTGGACACCATGGCAGTGTGTCCATACAGCACACACCTTCAGACCACCCTTTGGTGGACACCAACAGAATCCAGCATGCATATGCAGCGCTGGGGGCGTAGAGGGTGTTGAGGGGAGGGTGTACAGGTGGCCAGTCTGTACCACATACTGGGTGCTGCTACAAGGCTGGGACAAGCCATGCGGTGCAAATGGTCCAGTGTTGGGGATATTCCAACACCAGTGTGCCTGTCTGATGGTATGTGCCCCCCCAGCCACATACCGCACATCTGTACAGACACCACAGCACACACAACCAGCCATGTATATGTCACTGTGAGTATCCCATGCCAGTGGTGTAGCATCTGTGGGTCACACAACAGCATAAAGGTAATGTCCACTGTCAGTACACACCTGCAAGATGGGCCTGTCACTGTGTAAAGTGCAGCAGTCATTCATGCCCTACACACCAAAGGCATTCCTGTGCTCCTCACACTACTGGCCCCCTTGTACTGTAGTGTCTGCTGTGCACTGTAGCAGGAACTACAGTTTGACAATTGCATGCAGCACCACCACCTGTGCCTGTGCTGTGTAGTCCCATGGGGCACAATATCTATGTGATTCTCTACAAATGTAGCCTGCAGCTACCACCATGCACTTCCAGACTGACCTACAGGTGGAGCTGTGGGACTCTGCACTAGCGCTGGGCAAACTGCATGTAAATCAGGGCATAATGAAATGCTAACCTGGATGTTTGCCCACAGACTGCCTAAGAAGGCTCATTTGCATGTCACTTTTGAATATAGCAAATCTTTCCCCTGGGCAAATTTGATAGCGCCTGGCAAATGGCTTAGCTCCTCGCAAAACCTGCACAAAACCTACGTAAATGTGTCTGTGCTGTACAAACATTTTGGAAACATGGTACATTGCTGCAGAATTTGACATGTGCTGGTGCTTGCATCTTTAATGAATCCACTCCTTTGCTAGCACACATATTGGCCACATAGTTCACCTTTACCTTCCTTCATGTCGCTGTGCACTGGGCTGCTATCGTGGTTTGCACTTCCTGGTTGCTATATTCAGAGCTGTCTTATTTCCGAGGCTATTTTTGCACTGCACTCTCAGTCCAGTTTGCCCATCTTCCTTAGCATGCTATATACAGCAGGGTTAGCACTGGGGCTATCTGTTTTGAATATAGTGGGCTATTGGGTCTGGGCTAATTTAGTACACTGGGCAGTGCTAATTTAGCCCCAGGGCAAAGTTTTGAATATCATGCTCATTGTCTTTATCCATTTAGAAGGTAAACTACAACAAAATTAGGGGTTTAGTATCAGCAGGATTTTTCTGAATTGACTCTGTGTAGGCTTTAATGGTTATCAGTGGGTTTTCCTCAGGCAATTGAAGGTTTCCATAAAATCATTTTAGAAAACTGTCTCTTATAATGGGATATGCTGGAGCAAATGTAAGGTTTTAAGTGATTAAAGTTTGTGATTCATAACAGCTTGGTCAGCAGCAATTCCCACAGAGGCTTTTGCATCCAGCATTTCATTTAACTTCACAAATGTCCATTCTTTAATATCTGAATATCCATATTACCAACCTCATCAAGAAATTCCATGTGAGGCTAGGTCTCTTATAATAAATCAGAAAGTTCCTTATCCTCATCTCAAGACTATGCCTCACCAGCTCACTTCTCCTGCCCCGCCTTGATTATGGCTCTATTGTCTACTCTCCCCCCAGCACATCCCCCTTTTCTCTAAACTCAGGACTACATACAATAATATTTCACTCTTCATGACCGGCGTCCCCTGGATGACCCATCACTGTACCCTCTATGCCTCCCTCAACTGGCGCACCCTTGAAGGCAGGTTCCAACTTAAAATGCTCTCTTTCCTACACAAAGTTCACCATAACCTACTGCCAATCAGCAGTAACTCCCTTTTCCCCTTATCAGTTCCCAAGTGCAGTACTAGAGGGGCCACCTGTCATACCTTTGACAACCCTTTTTACTGCACTAAGCATGCACAGAACTCCATCACATACAATGGCCCTAAGTTTTACAATAAACTGCTCCCTGAACTTCAGGCCTGTAGTTCAATTGTCTCATTCACCTCCTCCCTCAAGGACCACCTCCTCCAATCCACCACCTGTGTCTGCTCCAGTAGGTAACCCCCCTGAATGTCCACTAACCCTTGAGTTACCTTAGAGTTTATAAGTAGCTGTATATTGGCTCTGTTGTTGTGTGCTCTGTATTTTTTCTCTATTCTATATGATCCTGTCATATACATTCTTCCTATTGTAAATACCATCAAATTTTGCAAATATTGTTTTTACTTTTTCCTCTGTATTATCAAATTTTTGTACCATTGGACACTTGTGAAAATGAGCATTTTTGCTCACATACCTGCCAGTATAAAAATGAAATTGAATTGAATGTTTTGCTTTTGTTGGGTGTACAGCAGTTTCCCAGAGTTGCTGAAGATTATTGTCCAAAACTGAGGTATGCAAATGAAATTTGACCATTCATGTGCTCATGTTCTCAAAAGCCCAAACCATTTGAATTTCACAAGTTTTTCTAGATTCTGCTGGATTCAAAGTACAGGCAACAGATACATGTTCTATTAGTGGGGGAGGCAAAAACAAAAGTTTTGGTTCAGTGTCACATAGTAAAAAGGACTTACACTAATTAAGGTTAATTAAGGTGTCAGCGTGGCTCAGTTGGTAGCACATCCACCTCTGGACCAGAAGGTTGTGGGTTCTCATCCCACACCGGGATTGGACTTGCACCTAAAAATCGCTGGCATCCGAGTGCAGTATTGGGGGTACTGTACTGCTGGGGTGTGCTGTCCTTCAGATGAGATGTTAAACCGAGGTCCCTTCTGCCCATCCTGGTGCTGTCCTGGTGGGTGTCCAGGTGGAAATAAAAGAACCCAGGGCACTCTT
The DNA here is from genome assembly GCA_016271365.2 of Neoceratodus forsteri. Classification (NCBI taxonomy): domain Eukaryota; kingdom Metazoa; phylum Chordata; order Ceratodontiformes; family Ceratodontidae; genus Neoceratodus; species Neoceratodus forsteri. The sequence continues at coordinate 99,339,921 of CM028132.1, read as the reverse complement.
CGCAAAGAGTAGGGAACATTCCCGGTGTCCTGGCCAACAATCCCCTTCCCACTGGTTCATGCAATTATCCAGGCTGTGTGTGGGTGATGATGTGTGATATGGCCACCACCACACATTCAGTCACTTCACTACCAGTCTAGCATTGCTAGTAAAGTGCTTTGGGATACACTGTGTATGAAAATCACTATATAAATAATGATTCTTCTTCTTATCCATATTCAGCTGATGGTTTTCTGGAGTTGGAACAGAATTTGACGTAGGGTTTATTATTTGCTGCTGTGACTCTGTTCTGTACTTGCCAATGGGGGTTCCCCACAGACCTTCCCGCAACCCCAGCCTGTGTCTCCTCTTGTCCCAGGCTGGATGTACCAGCCTTGAAAAACTATTCTACAGGACCACAATGAATGAAATAAACTTCCCCAGAAGACAAGAATCCTCTTTCTTTACATTTCTTGTCCATTTGCCTTCAAATAGATAGGAAGAAAGGTTTCCAGTTAGTTAGGTTTTATAGCTGAGGTCAAGAGCTCAATATTAGGACTCCTACCTAGCAGCAGCCATCTTGATTCATCTGCCTATCATATCTTGTTTAATGTTACATTACTGTTTACCCTGTTTAAGCCTAAAACTGCCTCTCTCCATTGTTAACTCTCTTTCTGATCTATTGTTTTCTGTATTTTATTGCCAGATTATAACAGAAAATGGCTCTAAGTGAAATAATGTGTTCTAAGTGAACATATTCATCCTAAAATGGCATGATTCATACCAGGAGAGTGATGAATAACAGCACAGAATGGAAATAGTTATTCTGCTTTGTTATACAGCTGATGTGGAAATAACATGTTATGTCCACTGCAGCTCATGTTATTTCCATTACAGCCTTGTCACAATGGCAAGATGGAACCTATATTAGAAAATGGGCAATGACAATGCTCTCTTCTGATTGGCTGAGACACTTATTTAGGTGGGCATCTATCAGACAATAGATGCCCACCAAATAAGAAGTCCCAGCCCAAACCTTCCTCATATGCAGTGAAGTATCCTTGTGCCCAGCCTGCTTCCTCATTGGCTGAAGCACTGGTTCACACAATTTCAAACTGCCGCCATTTGTATTTCATTGCTTAGCGAGAGTGAGAGCCCCCACCCACAAGCTCATTCCCTAGACTAGAAAGACAAAAACTCCATCCAGTAACTGACCAAAACAGATCAGCGAGCAGGTTTCTGGTTATAAGTCAGGTTTAAACTTTTCATTTTTTTGTTCTGTGTTACATCCATGACCTCTGCCTGCTGGGGAATGTAGTCCTCTTGTGCAGCTACAGTTTCCAGCTAGTACCACGCTGGGCCGCACTCCCTTGTGGACTGCGTAGTTCTTTTCCGGCGTGTCCCCTCTGACGTGTATGGACTCTGAGTACACGGAAAACTACAATTCCCGTCGGCTCTCTGGCGCGGTCCTGTCTCTCTGTCCCAGAGGGTTGTGGGTAGGCTGCTTGTCCTTGGTTGTGAAGCACACGGAGGTCCTGCGGTTGCTGTTGCTCGTGAGCTCCCGGCTCTTCGTACCCCACTGCACCAGTTCAATTGCAAAGGAAAACCGCCATGGCGCTGGCCGCCTGCCTCCTCCGCCACTCTCTGCCTGCCCTCTCTCGGTGCACGGCGCTCCGCCAGACCCGCCGCAGTTAATTAAAGGAGTTACTTCAAAATCCCAACACCCTCCCAGACAGGTAGGAGCAGGTGCAGCTACCATAAGAAGTAAGCAAATGATGAGTCTTGGAATAAGACACTAGTGAGAACAAGAGATGGGACTAGGAATGGTGAATTGGCATGCCTGCTGAAATGTTACTTTTGCCTGTGTAATTTTTTGTTTAGGAGCTGCTGGGAACTAACGTTAATAGCGTTTTACTTAATATTTTTCACCCTATTGCTTTTACAAATTATTGACACAGACTGCTGCTGCCTTTGCCTCTTTCTGTAGTTTAAAAGCAAAGACACACAAAAAAAAAAGCAATTGCTGATGGGTGACCTGTTGCACTATAGAGCTCCCCAGGAGAGACTATTTTTTTAAACTTAAGAGTATCCAGTAGGACAAAAGACCCTAACTCAAAAAAAAAAAAAAAAAACATCATTCTAATGCAGGCGGAGGAACTATTTTTTTTACAAAATTACTTTAAACTAATTTTTATTAATTTTCTTTTTATTTAACTTATGTTTTTTACAGTGCCCATTTTCTAAGTGCAATAATACCCTCCAGGGTGGGCGGTATTGTGCTATACCGGACCTTCCAGGGGCTATAAGGCCCTCCGCCTGCAGCGTCGGGCCTCATTACGCCCCTGGGTGGTCCGGTATAGCACAATACTGCCCACCCTGTTGGGTATTATTGCTTACTTAATGAGGACATTCTACAGAATATCCAAATATAATATTTTTGTTTATTCTGGAATGGTGACACAATACAACCTAGCACTTGTGGCTTTACTTTGCTCAGCCACTCGTTGCTAGGCAAAATTGTTGCCAACATTCTAGACTGAATAAAATCCTTATTCTTGGATGCCCTGTGGAATATCCCCTATTAAAATTAATTTCACAGTATATTTATTACTGGTATGGTATACATAGGGGATATTCCATTGTGCATCCTGGAATTAGGTTTTTATTTAATCTGGAATCTTGCCAACAATGCTGCCTAGCAATGAGTGGCTGAGAAAAATGAAGGCACGAGGGCAAGTTTGCACTGTCTCCAGAACCCAACCAATAAATACACGGACCAGTAATGTGTGGTTGCTCAGTCTTGGCAATAATTTTACTGGTTTGATATTTATGATAATCCACAACAAAATGTTCACAATGGTACATTTCGTCTCCATATTTCACTGTGCCCTCCTTTTCTCATCATATATACATACATTATATTCACATTATGGGCATACATTATATCATTTTGCCTTTTGTTGTTCTCTTAATTAATAAACAGATCTCTCCATCTCTTCTGCCCCCCAGACGTACATCATGGGGGGGTATCCTGGTCTCTTGTTATTATTATGTACTGCATGGGGGGGCACGACCGTACACACTGTGCCCCTGCTTCTTATTTTTCGTCCTGTGTCCTTTTCTATTTTCCTTCCCTCCCCCCCCCTTTTCCCCCTTCTTCCCCATTTTCTTCTTTTCTCTTCTTGCCATCCACCTTTGGCAATAATTCAACTGTCAGCCACTGTGATCCACCTTTCACAGTGGTGCACTGTGCTCCACCTTCCACAGTGCCCTACTGTTCTGTCTTTCTGGGTGGAGGGTGGGAAATTACCTCTGGAGCAAAATTGTGAGTTCTCCACTGCTGTGCAGCCCCTTTTAGCTGCCTCCTTTTTCCACCTCCCCTTAGCTCCCCTGTCCAGTCCTCTGTTGCCACCTCATCATTCCCATGTCCTCTGCCTCTTCTCCCTTGTGATGTCACTGGATCTCCCCCCTTTCAGGAACCTCCCTCAGCTGCACCCCTTCCCCCCTTCCCCCTCCCTCCTCTACCTCTGAGCTTCCCACTTTCTAGGCCTGGGCCATGGGACAATGGGGCCTGCCTCTTTTAAGTTGGGCAACCCTCTTTGTCCCCAGAACCCAACCAATAAATACACGGACCAGTAATGTGTGGTTGCTCAGTCTTGGCAATAATTTTACTGATTCGATATTTATGATAATCCACAACAAAATGTTCACAATGGTACATTTCATCTCCATATTTCACTGTGCCCTCCATTTCTCATCATATATACATACATTATATTCACATTATGGGCATACATTATATCATTTTGCCTCCTGTTGTTCTCTTAATTAATAAACAGATCTCTCCATCTCTTCTGCCCCCCAGACGTACATCATGGGGGTATTCTGGCCTCTTTTTATTATTATGTCCTGCACGGGGGGTGGCACGAGCATACACACTGTGCCCCTGTTTCTTATTTTTCGTCCTGTGTCCTTTTCTATTTTCCTTCCCTCCCCCTCTTTTCCACTAGTCCACCTCCAGCTCGCGATGGACGGTGGATTTTCCCCTTCTTTAATCTCTCCCTCATCCCTTATTTGTCCCTTCGACCCTTATTTCTGTGCCAGCCATGCCTCAATGGCATTCAAAAACTCAGTGTTGAACATGGCCAGGCCAAGAACTGACAAATGCATTCCATCACCCCCTGTAATACTCATCTATCCATTTTAGGATCCCATGTTTAATCACTATTCCCCCGCTACCCTGGAACAGTCTTCCCCACTCTCGTATTCATGCATTTTCTGGCCCTGTCCATACTTTTGTGGCTCTCCATCTGCCTCCATACTCTCCGAGGAGTGATTTCTGACCATGCCAAAGTATCCTCTGGCCACCATTCCTTTATTATTTTAACATCATGTTTTATCTGATAAAAAATGTCCATCCATGGCCTTGTTCCCAGATCGTTGTCCCCAAGATGCACCACAGTCAGGTCTGGTTGCTTATGATCCCTCCTGATTTCTCTGAGGTATGGCAGCAGCTGCACCCATTTCATGCCCCGTCGACCTTTCCACATCAGCCTTACTGTGTCAATGTCCAGGTACAGCTGCTTTCCCCCTTGCCTCTGGGCCACCCATTTTTCCCCCAATGCACAAAAGAATGCCCACAAATCCATGCCTCGAGTCTCTTGGTTGCATCTGATTGATCGAAGCACAAAGAATGAATACCTGTTCATTGCCCTTCCCCATCCCCCCTTTCCCTCTTCTTTATGCACCTACTATGGGAGAGAAGAACAAAACATCATTGTTATTGCAATTTCCGTATGTATTTCCTATAACACCCTGATGCCCATCTTCCTCTCTCTTTGATCTCTTTGGCTCCTTTGCCCTGAGCGGCCACTGTTGATGCTGCCCCAATTCTGAATGAATGTGAGGAATATCCCTCCACTGATTCCCCCACAAACCAGAGTATCTTGTTCAATAAGGCAGTCACCTGGTACCCCGAGACTGGCCTGCCATCCCCCGTGTATAAACATCATTCCATTACCCTGGTTTTGTCGGTCTGCCGCGTACACGTGCAGCGCCGGTACCGGGCAAATGGTTTCATTTTGGTGTTTCCACAACCAAACCTTCCTTCATTGTCCTTGCTGATCAGTTTTGGATGCCGTAACATAGCTGTTATGGCTCCACTTTTCCATTCAATGTCCCCCCATTGCAGCCCCCCCTTCTGTCTTTTTGTTATGGCCCACTATTTCTCTCAAGTTAAAGGCCCCACTGTACATGGTGGTGTACAGTGCCTGAAATAAAGCTGCCTCCCTCAAAGAACTGCAGATATGCTGTAAGGCCCCTAGTCACCTTACCATCAGCCCTTCTGATATCGGCTTTCTGTTATCCTGTCTCTTCCCTGTCCCCCTCATTCATCCCTGCATCATTCTCCGGATAAGATTAGTTTTTGTAGGGTCCTCCCAGCCCCTTAGTATGCAGATTTGACCTATTGCTGCCAGATGCACCCCCATGGTCGAGTGTGCCATGTTCTGATTCCAACCCCTGACTATAAACTGTGCCACTTCTTCCCCCGTTGCTGGACCACTTACCTGCCCGCCGTACTCTTCCCGAAATTTCTGAAATGCCCTCCAGGGGCTTTCATACACTCTCAAGGTCCGAGGGGCCCAAGAGTTGTGGAACAATGCCTCAGCTCCCCCAATCCAATCGCCCATACGTGATCCAGAATGGTAGTCTGTTTTCCCTCCACTCCGGGTGCAACTGTCCTGAATTTGTCCATCTGCAATCGGGAGAGGCAATCAGCTATCACGTTGTCAACTCCATTGACGTGTTTTGCCCTGAAAGACATGTTCAAGGACAAGCCCAACCACACCATTCTGCCCAATACTCTCATAACGCTCTCTGACTTTGTCCTTTTCTTGTTCAGTACTTCCACGACTGCCCTATTGTCACTCCAGAATGTGATCTGCTTGTTCCTAAGTTCCTCTCCCCATACTACCATAGCCACCCATATGGGAAACAGCTCCAAAAAGGTGATGTCTTTTGTCAGCCCCTCCTGCTTCAAACCCACCGGCCAAGGTTCTGCAAACCATTTTCCCTGGAGGTACCCTCCCATACCTCAACCCCCCGCAGCATCTGTATATAGCTGTAGGTCCATGTTACAGACCCAGTCATCCTGCCAAATGTGCACCCATTATATTCTTGTAGAAAATGCTCCCATGCCGCCATGTCGTCCCTGGTCATCCTATTAAGATCTACCCAGTGGTGAGGCCATGTGGCCCCTCGCGTAGCCCATGCTAAACGCCGTGTAAATATGCACCCTGGTGTGATCACTCTACATGCTAAGTTCAAATGACCCAGCAGCCACTGCGCCTGCTGCAGCCGCACCCTCCTGCATCTTCCTACAGCTTTCAATAGTTTCTTAAGCTTCTTAACTTTCTGTTTGGGCAACCGGAACAATTCCTGCGTCGTGTCCAGTTCTAGTCCCAGGAACTCAATTATGCGACTCGGTCCCTCAGTCTTGTCTTCTGCTTATGGAACCCCCACCTCCTGGCATAACCTCTAGAAATTCTTAAGCATGATCTGGGTCTCTACTTTCCCTTCCCCAATGAGCAGGAAGTCATCCAAGTAGTGCACTACCATCTGGTAACCGAACCTGGTCTGAAAAGCCCATTGTAGCCAGGTACTAAACATCTCAAATGTCGCACATGCTATTGAACACCCCATTGGCATGGCTTTATCAAAATAATACTTTTCTTCCACCCAGAAACCCAGCAAGTCCCAGTCTTCTGGTCTGACCGGTAAGAGGCGAAAAGCTGACTCTATGTCCGTTTTTGCCACCCATGCTTCTCGCTTTATTCTAATCAATCTTACTGCATCCTCCAGTGTGGCGTAGGTGACCCTGCAGTCCTCCTTCCCTATGGAATCATTGACTGAATCCCCCTCTGGGTAAGACAGGTGGTGTATTACCTGGTACTCACCCTCTTGTTCCTTGGGAACCAAACCCAAGGGGGAACCCTCAGGTTGGTCAGTGGCGGGGTTGTGAACGGGCTTTTGACCCTACCTACCCTTACCTCCTTCTGAATCTTCTGTGTCAAAACCCCTTCCTTCCCCTGTACAGATTTTAGGTTTTTTGCTGCCGTCTTCTTCCTGCACCCTTTAAACTGTAAGCTAAAATCATATTGAAAACCCTCCCCCAATATTTTGGCTGGGACCCTGTCCGGATACCCCCCCAACCATTTGTCCATCCTTGCTATATTTATGGGTGTCCAAGCCAGCCAGAAACTGCCCTGTCTTGGCCCTTTATGTATCCTGTTGTCGGGGCTGATAGGCCTGCCCCTTCCCCCCGTTTCTCTACCCCTGTTCCCCCTTCCCCAGTGCTGCCCCCGGAAGGAATTCTGTCCATTCTGAAAAGGTGGTTGGTGGGAGCTGTCCTGGCTTTTCATCCCTTTCTCCCAGCTGTACCTACACTTGGATGCTGGGTGATGCCCCCCACACTTGGAAAAAACGTGCCGGAATCGGCAGTTCGACCAGGAACAGGAGGCCCTATTGTATCCTCAGCATGCCTTAGTTGTTGTCAATGCCCTTTTTTCACCTACCACCCCTTCTGTTTCTTTGTCTGAGGGGCCCATATAAATTTCCAACCACAAATCTATTTGCCTGGCGTCCCATTGTACATCCCCAAAATGCGCCATTCTCTTCCTAAATTTCTCATCATACTGTAGCCAGCTATGCCCTCCCTTCTTGTATGCATTTTTTATAATGAGGGAGTAGGTTAGAAGGGGGATAGCTAAGTCTGGCCGCTTCTCAATCACAATGGCCGTAAAATACGTAAAACCCGTGGACCAGTTATCCCACGTTTTCCCTTTCCATGTTTTGTCCTCATCCTCCTTTCTAAGCAGCACTACTGCCGCTGCCATGTCCTTCTTCTTGAAGCTATCTTTCTCCTCATATTTTTCCATGCTGTCTACATTTGCTAATGTGAAAATATCTATGCATTCCCCTTTCCATATCTTCTCTTTCATTGCTGTGGGGACATGACCTGCTATGCACACTCTAGGAGCCCCTAATTCCTTTCTTACTCCATGAGTTCCCACAGTCCCCCCACCTTTCGTCACTGCCTCCTTTCAACTCACCCAATGCCTTTTCTAGCTAGCCAGTTCCATTTTCCCATATACCTTTTAACATTTGCACTATATATTCTTCCATGGTCACCCCTTGATTACCTGGTGTGGGTGTCTGTGAGGGTCTGGGCCCCAGCGTCGGTATTCCAGGTACTTGGGGAAAATTCAATTGCGGCGGTGATGGAACCAGGGCCAGTACTGGTAGGGTAGGTTGGCACCTCGGTACTGCTGGGTCTGGTACTACCTCTGGCCCTGGGGTGCAGTCTGGGCACGGCTCAGGTACAGGGCTATCCAGGGGAGGGGTCCTTGGTTCAGACACTGATACCTTTTTGTTCATCTCCCTACCCTTCCCCATCTTCCCTTTCTGCTTTGTACCCTTCTCCAAACCCTCAGGATCTGCCACCTCCAGCAACCGATTCGCCTTCTCCACCAATTCCATCACCGACTTGAAGCACTGCTCCTTGTTGGGCTTTGTTTTTCTTGGTGCCATCCTCAGTCTGTATCTAAAATGACACAACATATCTGTCAAACCACTGCATTCCCCATATCCCTCTCTTTTTTTTTGTGTGTGCCTGGGTGTAAACCCATTCATCCCCCCACGATGATTCTCTTGTTCTGGCACAGGGACCAATGATCCCCTAAGCTCTCCTCAACCATGGCTACTTCACTACCTTTGTCTTTTCCTGCACATGCTCTGTTTTCATTTATTTAAACATCCCTTGTCCAAACCCCCAGAGCCTTGCTCTTGATTTCCTGCCATCCTGCACTGGGCTAACAACAGGCAATCGCCAGCAGAGCCAATTGCTGCATGCCTTGCCATTAACCCTGCTCACTGCACCCCCTCCTCCTACTCATTTTTGGCACTCTTGTGAGACCTTCCCCAAGCCCCGAGATTCCAGCACAACCGCCATAACCCCCTTCTTGCATATCCCTAAATTTTACAGGCATCCTGCCTTCCTTCTTTGTCCCGCTCAGATCTTCCCCTGAGATCCTTCTTATGCTCCGATTTTCATCAACAACCACCAATGCCCAGTCAAAACCCAACATGATTGAAAGCTTTCCCCCCATGCTCCCAATACTGGCATGCTGCTTTCTTCCTTTGCTGTCCCCCCAACCATTTGCTGTGGCTTCCCTTCCGACCAGCTTGGCACTGATGTCACACGCCATTGCCATGCGGTCGGCCCTTGCAGCTCTCTCTCTCCCTCCCACCCCCTTCCTTGCTCAGAGAAACAGCAAGACAATCAGCCAGTTCCGGCCAAAACCTCCAAAATGAAGGCAAACTCTTCTCCCACCTGCCCATGTTACAGGCTTGCTGTTTTCTTCTTTTAAATTCCCCCCATGTGCTCATTCAGCTCCCCTTCCGACCCACGTGTCGATGACGTCACATGCCATTACCACGCAGTCGGGCCCTTCTAGTCTCTCTCTCTGCTCTTTTCCCTTCTTCAGCGACCTGACTTTTATTCCACTGAGATACATGGAAGAGAGCTGGACCCGCCGGTAGCCCATGGAGGGCAGCTATTCTTTCCTCTTTACTTTTCCCTGGTGTACCTCTCATGCGACCCCATCCCCCCCTCTTGTGCCACCTTTCCGCCAGGGCCAAACCCCCCAGGTTGAGAGCAAGATCGTCCACCAGCCTGACCAACGCCTCTGTATAGGCGAGCATGGCCTGTATCTTACAGCTCCTCTCCCCACTCAAGGTAAACTCTTGCTTCAAACGAGGGCCAACTTACTTTCCCCTTGCCACAGGCTGCCTCCCGCTATCCCTTCAGATCCTGAAATGGAAAAACCAAAACAGTCAGACCACGCTTGCCTATCCTGCATCTCAGCAGCTGCAAATTCGAGCACAGCCTTCCTCTAACACAATCTAAAAACTTCTTCCAGACTCTTGCATCTCGGCTTCATGCCGAGGCCCACTACCAATACGATAAACAGATGAGCAGACAGTGGTTGCTGGCTGTTGCCTCTCGCTAACTGCTCCCAACTAGGAAAAACCGTCAGGCTAACTCAACCTCTCGCTACCTGCTCCCAAACTAGGGAAAAAAGCTTCAGGCCAACTCAACATCGCAATTAGGTCTCTTTCCCTGCTCAAAGTCCACCCAACATCTCTTTTAAAAACCCAGAGGATGTGGATTCCACTGTCCCCTCTAGCCACTGTGCCACAAAACCCTTTTTACCTCATTGCTTGACTGCTTCTTTTCACTCTGCAGGCTCTCTGCCTGTACATTATAACCATAAATTACCTTACCTCAGAGTTCCTTTTGTTCACTCTCTACTGTTTCTCAATAGCTTTGTGGTTGTTTTTTTTTTATTTATTCTCTGTGTTAACTCATAAACCAAAATCAATGCCCAATGGCCCTGTAACTGCCAATGACTGATGTGCATCCAAAAGGAAATTACCTCTGGAGCAAAACTGTGAGCTCTCCACTGCTGTGCAGCCCCATTTAGCTGCCTCCTTTTCTCACCCCCTCCTTAGCTCCCCTGTCCAATCCTCTGTTGCCACCTTATCATTCCCATGTCCTCTGCCTCACTTCTCTTGTGACATCACTGGACCTTCCCCCTTTCAGGAACCTCCCTCAGCTCCGCCCCTTCCCCCTCCCCCCCTCTGCCTCTGAGCTTCCCACTTTCTTGGTCTGGGCCATGGGACAATGGGTCCTGCCCCTTTTAAGTTGGGCAACCCTCTTTGTTGGTAATATTCCTGAATGAATAAAAACCTTATTCTTGGATGTTCTTTGAAATGTTCTACTTTCATTATGCATTCCATCTTGCAATTGTGACAGTGGTGTAGTGGAAATAACATGAACTGCTGTGAAAATAGCAATTCCAAAGCAACTGAACAACAGGCAAAAATAAAACTTTAATTCTACCATGCTATCCATCACTCCCATGGTATAAATCTTTTTAACAGCAACCTGTGTTGGGAATGTTTTCTTAGCATTTCATCATGATGAAAAAATGAAAGATGTTTCAAGTGAACCCCAAAGCATGGAAAGACACTACTCCTTAATAAGGACAGTAGAAACATTTCTGTGGTCTTATGAGATAGATTCATAGTATGCCTATACTTAGGGGGCATCATTATGAGATGGGTAATGATGGTGCTATTCAGAGCTGAACTGCAGTAGCTGTATATACAGAGAATAATGTACCCCCAACTGTGAGAAGCAAGCAGGTATTCTACACCGAGTTAGTGTGATGGCATCGTAGGAGTGAAAGCAAAGCTCAAGTGCCTCTCTGATGTCACCAAACTAATGAGGTGTAGAATTCCAGCTTGTACCTCACAGTTGGGTCTACTTTATTGTACAGTATACAATGCAAGTGAGCCCATTTCAGAAACACTCATCTTCAGTATTCGCTTCCCTGTAGTTTCACTGTCCATCCGGATGGTATTCTTTGATTTGTTTTCTAGTTCTGTGTGAGGGGCTTACTGAGCACTCATGGAGAGCACTTAGTGTAGTGCTCTTGAAGATTTCTGGTGCTGACTATTTGATAGTAGCTGTGATAATGAGCTTCCATTCAGTGGTGACTCTGGCGGAGAACCGAGCTCATTACAACTGTGTAAAGAAATAATTTACATTCTAGAACATGATATATTTCTTTGAAGTTTTAAATACAAGCTTTCAGAGCCACCTCTGAAATGGGATCATCATGTACCACTTCAAGGTACATACTTACAGCTTAATAGTGCAGGTTTACTGTATTAGCAGCTTTGTAACTGCCATTCAAAACATACAATGCAAGCTTCAGCCAGGTGTTAACTTGCTGTTAACAGGCTAAGTCATTGTAGGCAGAGAGGACAGAAATACAATTTTCATATCTATCTGCTAAGCTGTCATACATAAAAAGAACAAGGTTGCTTCATTTAAGAGTGTAAGCATGCCATACAGATATGCTCTTTAATTTATTCCAAAGAGTCCTATGAAAGAGCTTACACAAACCAGAATATAAAGGGGACTCCAGAAGTACTGTGGTTTGTAATTTTTCATTTTGACTCTGCACTGAAAATGGACAAAAGCCCTCATTTAGGCTCAGTGTCAGAAATGTCTCATAACTTTATCAGCCAGACTGCTAGCTGGCAGATTTACAGAGGTATTTCAAGGACAGCTGCACATGTTTCATCTGGCTATCCACCTTTGAAAATTAAAGGAAAAAAGGCTTTGATGTCTTTTCAGTATGCAGGTTGTTTGTGGGCTTCAAATACAAACCACACTGTACAGATCCAGAAGAGTAAAGTTTACACAAGAACAGCTTGTTGATGGGATCCTCTTGCACTTGAGTTGTTGCTACCTACTGTAATTTGTCCAAATTGATTTGGCTTGTATGTAAAACATTGTGAAGTCCAAAATTCAAAGTAATCAGTCACACTTCAAGTGTGGCTGGTTACTCTGGATTTTGGACTTCTTGATATATTCTGCCACAACCAGTCACAACCTAAAGTCTTCTACGGAATCAGAAGGGAACCCACCCAGCTCTTGTTGTTTTTTGGAGGTAAAATATTATTCAGTCTATCGGTGTTTGTTGTTAGATCACGTGGTCTTTTAGACCCTGTATACACTATGAAAATGTTTTTAAAAACTGTTCAAAAACTAGTTTGAAGCCCAGTGTTTTGAGCATCCACACTGCACTCTGATACCACTCTACCCCAAGTGAGTTCCCAGACACCATCGTGGCACAAGTGTAAGTCATTTTGAGTGCCACAGTACATCCTAAGATGTACACACAATCAGTGACAACAGTGAAGACCACAAAAAAGGTGACTGCAGTATTTGGTAGCTAACTGCAAGCAGAGTAATAGTTTTATATTTGTATTTCAGGGTTGTGTACCACAATGCTAACTGTGGGGCATGGTATCTGTCCACACTGCTCTTTACTCAGGTTAAGAAAACTGTGTTGAACTAACACTGTGTTCAAGCTTACCACCTAGTAGGATTAAGACATAGGGCTCAATTCTCAACCCCCCTGGCACAGCACAAGGGGCTTGTGCCACAATAAATGGCGCAAAGTGCCCCTTGCACCAAAGGATGTGCCAGGAGTGATCCTCAAAGGCTGCCTGTGTCAACTGTAGGCTGCCTGCCCCAAACGGAACTTGTGCCACCCATTCACCCAAAAATGGGCTGTGACCTGGTGCTAGGGGGCATATGGCAGATGCAAGCTGCCACATCCCTAATGTGGGATTCTAAGAACTCTCCCAGAGGGAGAAATTGTAAGTACCTTAGACCAGCCAGGGCTGGTCTAAGGGTACTTAGTAAATTTCCTTTGGCAGAGTTGCCTGTTTGCGACATTGTGCCATGGTCTCCCCACTGCAATCCCCAATGTCTCTATAGTAAAAGTAAACTTATACCCTTCCTGGTGGTCTAGTGGCCCCCTTCCCCTCATTGATTGACTGAGCACATACAGTATTGTACAGTATGCACTCACTGACAGGTCAATCAGCAGCTGGCCATGGTGGTGAGAGGAGGGCTGTGTCAGTTGCCGGCTCAGGATGTAGGATGGGGGGGAGCAGTGTGATGGGCACTACCAGCCGGGGTGAGGGGCGGGGGTTCACTAGAATACCAGTCACTGGCTTTATTTGTTTTGTATAGTAATGGGCAGCATCCAGGATCAGGAAAGGGGGACCACTAGACCACTAGGGATGGGGAATTATATATATATATATATATATATATATAATTAGAGGCAAAAAACTCCATTTAATGCATTAGTTAGGGTTGTTCCACAGCGACAAAAGTGAGGAAATTTGCTGTTAGGGTTGAAAACCCTAACTCCGAATTCACCCCCAGCACCACACACACACACAGACACACACACACATTCAAGTATGGGGGAGGACCAAGTCAACACAACCAATGACAGACATCCAGCAGCAGGTGACAGAAATAACAAACAATTGTCTAAATGTACTACGAGACATCCCCACCCACCTGACCAGGTACTGCATGCTCAGAGGAGATCAACAGCAAAACTGAGGCCATGTACATAAACGTACATCCCTGATTGCAGCTGCACACAGCGTACCACACTTAGTAGTTGCATGGCCTTACCTACCGATGCCCCACACCAGACCACACCACTTGTGGTGGCCACCTGAGCAATAGAGTTCAGCAAAACCAAGGAGTTGTACAGGTATAATATCTCTGATTATAACAAGGGTTTGAGAAATGCAGCTTTATAATTGACTGTAAACATTGTAACAGCCTTATGTTTAGTTTTTATTAACATACATGTAGAGCCTAACCATATGATGAACATGGTTTAATGTTGTTTAAAAAAGTTTTATTATGATATATAAGCAACTGCAGGTATTATGTTAATGGTCAGTTTATCACTGTCTAGCGACATGTGGCACTTCGGCTATGCCTCATTCAACATTAAACCCCTACAGGGTGATTAACAGACCATTTAACATAACTGTTGGTCATGCCTTATTGCTTAATTGTCTTTATGAGTAGATACTCTCCCTCTGCTAGGCACTGCAGCAGCTTTGCAACACAGTGTCCCACCCAGTTACACCATACACTGTCTAGTTACTGGAGAATGGCTGTGAATATGAACTCATGAAGATGAACAGTGTAACTTGATCATTACAGTCATCGAAACCCTAGTGTGATTATAACTGACAGAGTCAGTGATAGAGAATAACCCCTGCTGTCCTAGTACACTTACCCCATTGTGAGTTAAATCAATACTAAAAGACATTCTGTTTATACCTACACCATACCTACTTGATTCCTGTTGTACCACAATTAACATAGTTATCACTTTGATAGCATCAGTGACAGAAGTGTGGCAAACCCAAACAGTAGGCATACAGCCTGAGTATGAAACAACTGTTAAAAAAAAATCACACTCTGTCCATAAGTGGCATAGATCACTCATTGCAACAATAGTAAATGTATTACTATTTGAATAAGTTAGTCATCACAGATGCAATGAGATTGTCTTTATCAGGTACAACATACTCAGTAAGTGCCTACAGGAAAATCTATCCTATATACATCTCCGATACAGGTACATCATTGTTGGCTCAGTAGTGCAATAATATTTAGAAGTTGCTTGGCCTGATCCATGCAATTACAATGTTTCTTACAAAGAATACTTACTGCATCTTTAGTATTGAAACACACTGAAGGTCTATGTATGTACATCAGCAGTACACCTTCATCAGTAAGAATGCATGTGATACTGGCAGTCACAATTTCTGGCGTTGAACAGGCAATGCTTTTCCATACGTTTACATCAGCCTCTCTATGTTGAGTAAACCATTGCAGTAAATGTACTACTATGTAAATCACCTACTAAATGTATAACTACTTTTATCTTGAGCATGCTAGTGTCTTGTAGTTAATTTATATGCTTCTCTTAATTAATGTATACTCACTAGTGTTAAAACCTTTCTACAACTGTCATCATGCACCTTCAGCATTTATATTGAATAACGGCACAGTACCAGTTGTGGTGTGGTGTGGGGCATCGGTAGGTAAGGCCATGCAACTACTAAGTGTGGTACGTTGTGTGCAGCTGCAATCAGGGATGTGTACGTTTGGTGTACATGGCCTCAGTTTTGCTGTTGATCGCCACTGAGCATGCAGTACCTGGTCAGGTGGGTGGAGATGTCTCGTAGTACATTTAGACAATTGTTTGTTATTTCTGTCACCTGCTGCTGGATGTCTGTCATTGGTTGTGTTGACTTGGTCCTCCCTCATACTTGAATGTGTGTGTGTGTCTGTGTGTGTGTGGTGCTGGGGGGAGTGAATTCGGAGTTAGGGTTTTCAACCCTAACAGCGAATTTCCTCACTTTTGTCACTGTGGAACAACCCTAACTGATGCATTGAACAGAGTTTTTGCCTCTAATTTCCCTTCTTTTTGAGAATGATAATGAGAAATAGTGAATGTAATGCTGCGGCGGGTGAGTGGGGCCCAAAGGGCCCCGTGCTCCTGCCACATGATGTCTTGTGGCATAGTAACAGGAGCAGCAACGCAAACAGAAATGCTAACAGTGGCACACATGGTAACACAAGCGTGAATGAGAACAGAAAGGGTAACGCACACGGTGGCATAGACGGGAATGGTGTGCCACATGATGTCTTGTCACATAGTAACATGGTGCCTGTAAATGGAAATATCAATGGGTATGGTGGCGTATAAAGTGAAACAGAAACAGAAGCAATGCAATTACACACAAATGGCAAAAAAGTAACAGAAAGCATAGACGGATAATGAAAGCATGAGATAATGCACACATAGGCCTCGGCACTCCCCACACATGATGTCATGTGGCATAGTAACAGGAAGAGCAATGCAAACAGAAGCACTAACAGTGGCGCACATGGTAACGCAAGCACAAATGACAACAGAAAGGACAATGCACATGGTGGCATAGACGGGAACAGTCTGCCACATGATGTGTTGTCACATAGTAACATGGTGCCTGCAAACAGAAATGTCAATGGGCATGGTGATGTAAAGTAAAACAGAAAGATAAACAGTACTGTAGACAGAAATGGCAAAAAATAACAGAAACACAACTGCAAATGAAAACATAAAGGATAACGCACATAGGGCCCCGCACTTCCACCACATGATGTCTTGTGGCATAGTAACAGGAAGAGCAACGCAAACAGAAGCACTAACAGTGGCGCACAAGGTAACGCAAGCGTGAATGAGAACAGAAAGTGTAACAAACACGGTGGCATAGACGGGAACGGCATGCCACGTGATGTCTTGTCACATAATAACATGGTGCCTGTAAATGGAAATGTCAATGGGCATGGTGACGTAAAGTGAAACAGAAAGAGAAACAGTACAGAAGATACAAATGGCAAAAAAGTAACAGAAACGCAAGCGCAAATGGAAACAAAGGATGACGCACGTGGTGGCATTGGGGTGTGCATTGGGATCATCAGCCCTAACTCTCACCCATGACATGTGTAAAGCAGCAAGTATAGGAGAATGGGGTGAGAGTTAGGACCCACGATCCCAATGCACACCCCAATGCCGGTTGGGGTGGGTGGGAGTCCAAGGGGTTTTCAACCTAACAGCGAATTTCCTCACTTTTGTCACTGTGGAACAACCCTAACTAATGCATTAAATGGAGATTTTGCCTCTAATTTCCTTCTTTTGGGAATGATATTGAGAAATAGTAGATGTAATGCAGCGGGGCCTTGAGGCCCTTGTGGCATACTAACAGGGACAACAAGCATAAACAGAAATGCTAACAGTGGCACACATGGTAACACAAGCGAATGAGAACAGAAAGGGTAACGCATGGTGGCGTAGATGGGAGCAGGTCTGCCACGTGATGTGTTGTCACACAGTAACATGGTGCCTGCAAACAGAAATGTCAATGGGCATGGTGATGTAAAGTAAAACAGAAAGATAAACAGTACTGTAGACAGAAATGGCAAAAAATAACAGAAATGCAATGCAAATGAAAGCGCCAAAGGATAGCACTACATGGTGATGAGCGTCATGATGTAGAGTGAAGCAGTGGAACGATAGCGGAAAGGGCAACAGTAACAGTAATGTAGTGCACAGGCTGGTTTTCCCCAAAACCTGCATAGAGAAAGACAGTGAGTACAAATAATGTATGCATAATAATGAGTATCGGTGTGAAAATGAGAACTTGGAATACTAAATACGTTATATCTCAGGAACCGTACCACGTGAAAAAAAATGTAAAGTCATATTATTTACAACTGTCTGGCTAATTTGTATCTTAGCCCCATTAGAGGGCTAAGAAATTCGATGAAAGTACATGTCTCACCCGTTTCGAGATACGGGCCCTGAAAGGCGTGGCGAACGCCGTAATGTTATCCTATGGGAAATAAAGAAAAGTTCGGAGCACCATAACTTTGCCTCCCTGTAATGTTTTTTCACCAAACCACTGAAAGGCACATCTGTGGGCTGTTGGCTGTCTTCCCTTCAAATTTCAGGAGAAAAGACCAAACCGTTATTTTGCAGCAGGGATCCAAATGATTTCTGTAATGCGTTGGGCGCCGTAATGTTATCCTATGGGAAAAACTGTCAACTTTGGAGTGCTGTAACTTTGCCGCTGTGTAATATTTTTTCAATACAACACTGAAAGGCACATCTGTGAGATGTCGGCTCCGTTCCCTTCAAATTTTAGCCTAAAACTCCCAACGGTTCTTTTGCAGCGCAGTGCCAAAGAATCGCTGTCACTGTCCCACAGATGGAAAACTACTGTCGCAATTTGCGAAAGCTTTCACAAAAAAGTTCGACACTTTCGTGAGCACGAAAGTAATTTGTGAAAGTACTTTTTCCAGAAATTTGAAAAACATATTTCTGGGGTGTTTACCACAAAATAAAGACATGGCAAGCATCCTCAGGGTCCGACTAGGTGAATACAAAAAGAATTAGGTTGCTAGAGGGTCCCAAATTTAAATGCCAACCATTTTTCTGATCACCAACTGAAAACAAAATGGCCGATCTGCGAAAGTAACAGGCCCATTTGCAAAAGTAAAAATGCATTTGCGAAAGTGTTGAACTTTTTGTTAACTTTTCCCATTGACTTATAATGGGAAACTGTTTTTTGAATAACTTTTGAACCGTTTAATATTTTTTCATGAAATCTTCAAAAGGCACATTGGGGACCCTGGTCACACGTTCCCTGAAGATTTCAGACCAGTCGTGAAAACCGTACGACCTGTAGGCATGACCGTAGAATTCCAGAAAAAGCGTGAACAAGACAGATCATGCTTTCTAATAACTCACAACTGTATATCCGACCACTACTTAAACTTGGCAGATCCCAAGGCCTATGGTTCTTGATCAAGTATTCCAAATTTCAGCTAAATCTGTCAAACAGTTGCAAAGTTATTAAGGTGCAAATTTTGAGGTTTAACATAGAAATGGCTCTCAATCCTAACTATGGTAGCACTACCATGCTACCATAATATATATATATATATATATATATATATATATATATATATATATATTATTATCAGACACAGTCAGGGATCAGGGAGGGGCCACTAGACCGCTAGGGATGGGGGATTAAATATATAGTTATATTAATTGGGCGCAGTTGGGGATTGGGGTCAGGGAACATGTGCCTTTGCTCCAAAAAGCCTGTGGCAGACCCTTCCCATGTGCCATGTGATTGCTGCACAGGTGAAGTTGCTGCATGTGTGGTGACTTAGGTGCTGGGACCCCTCCTGTACCAGAATCTGGTGCAGGGTTTCTGATGCACTGGGCTCCAGAGCAAGCCGCTGTTTGCTGCAGCTTGCGCCGATCTCAGCCCTTTTTGAGAATCGCGCCCATAGTATTAGAACACAGTGTTAGAACATGGATTGTGACACCATTTTTGCAATAGTACAGTCAGGGCACAAGCTTTTTTTTAAATATTGCAAAAGAGTTAAAATGTTTGAAAATGGCCAATGGGGAAATTACAAAGTCAAAATTTATGGATTACATAAAATAAATAAAAACATTCATTACTATTTAAAATAAATACAAATATTTCAAATGCAATATTATTAACAGACTATCATCTGCCTTATTTTTTATAGGCACGTTGATAGTTAGCAAGGTAATTTAGAGAATATTCAGTACTAAAAAGGGCTTTACTAGGTCCTTTGCTTTCATATGCAGTGCCACTAAAATGTTCCCCATGAGCATAGTCTTTTTTTTGCTGTATCACCTTCAGAAGAGGACTACATCGAAACATAGAATCTAAGGGCAGAAGGAGTACGAGGGTCCATCAAGTCTGCATATACTATATTATACTATACTATACTATACTATACTATACTACACTGTACTGTACTTAAGCACTAAGGCATGACAGGAGGTGAGTTATGGTGGGATAATGGCCCACCTTTGGTGGGTTGAAGCATGAGGTGAATCCGAGTCCTTACCACCCAAGAAGGGTCATTAGCCCACCATAATGCACCCCTGGAGTGCTTTATTGCAATTATAAAATGGGTAATTTTTAGTAAATTGGATGTATTTTTTAAATATATTTTTGTTGAGCTACTTTCAGCTGGGCCATTGTGAGATGATAACAGCCCAGCTGAGGCTACCTTTTTGCCAATCAGGAGCCAGCATTCATTCTACCTGTTTCATAATATTCTTTATAAAATGGGCAAAAAATTCCTGAATTCTGATTAGTGAAACACTTTTTCAGCCATGTCCTTATCGGAACATGACTTTACAACTGGCACTAATTGTGCCAACCAAAACGCAGCACACAGTGAAATCAGTGCATGCCATCACTCTCCCAAAGCAGCTCCTCAGCTAGCATCTGACAGAAACACAAGAGCTGCACCGGAAGAGCAGTGGCACAGTACTATAAAAATCAGTTCGTGTGCTAACAGTTAAATCATTTCCTCATCCAAGAAACACTCACAAGCAGTTTATTAAATAAAAACAGACTCAATTGCATGTTCCTCATGCTCAAGCTACCACCATGATCTTCATTTTACTTTCCGTTCACAAACATTTCTGGCAGGCTCCCAATCCACAGCTCTCCCACTGATTTCTCGTCAGCACAACAGCTTGTCACCAGTCCCTGCCATATTCCTTGCCTTCTCTGGTCCCCACTGTATTCCTTGGTTCCAACATCCCCCTCCAACCCCACCGACCATCACCTGAAATGTGACTCACTCTCCACAGAAGTAGATTCCTCAGTAAACTATATGGTCACTCCAGACACACTGGAAATCCTCTTCTCTTCCCTTTGAAAGCGGGCAGTATAGCCTATAGGTTAGCGTAACAAGCTGTGAATGAGCTTGATACATCCAGCAGACAAAGGTTTGATTCTCACAACCTCCACTTGCATACTGTGTGACTCTAAGTAAGTCACTTAACCTTCCCAGTGTTCCTAGGTCACCCCTGAAAATACGCACTTGAGCCTAGTGGGCTTACCCAGTTACCAAAGACTAAAAAAAAAAAAAGAAAGATACGCTCAGTTGGTGAAATGCGCTGCAAGGGAAAGTCGCTCTGCACTACAGCTGCTAAAGAGGCACATGCTTGTTCCCTATAATACTGCCGTTATCAGTTTACAAAACACAGAATTTCAAGATGTGCACAAAAGAAAGGCACATACAGTGTGTGGGGCACTGAGGGAGTACAGGGACCTAACCCTGGCCTAGCACTATGTGTGTGGGAGTGGACCCTCTACTGGTGACAAAGCAACATACACAGTACTATATTGTACTGTCCTGTACAGGACAGTACATAGAGGAACCATTTTTACTCTTCCAACTGAAAACCTCTTTTTTTCCTAATTTTGTTTCCATTTTGACAGGTTTTTCTCTTTTTTTCATTTTTAATTTCCACTTGGAGGGGGGCCATTTTATAAGTGGAATAAGACACAATGAGATGTGGTTTATAGCCTGACAAGTGCACTTCCCAGGTACTAAAGGCACTCAGTGCAAGTACCTCGTACTTCATTACACACCTGAGGCATGCTTTTATCAGGCCATAAATCACACCTCATCATGTCTTATTCCTTACATACCATACCATACCGTACCGTACCATACCGTACTACACCACACTACTCTACACTACACTACACCACACTACACCATACCATACCATACCATACCATACTATACCACACCACACCATACTAAACCAAACCAAACAACACCACACCTTGCTGCCTCACCCCACTGACCTACTGTACTGGTGGGTTGTCTCTCTTTATCCCCCTCAATGCCATATTGCCCCCCTGCTAGGATTTCCTATTGTAACCCCCTTGTTACCTGGGGTTACTAGAATCCCAGTAAGACCTAGTGGTAGGCAGGAAAGGCAGCTTGTGAAACTCCAGTTAAATGGGTTTCACACTGTCTCACTCTGTTCTCAGTCTCAGCTGAGACTGAGGGGATGACATCACCAATAGAACTTTCGCAGCTGCACATTGGAATCTGCAGCAAAGGGAGTTAGTTAGAATGTTGGGAGTTTTGAAGTCGGTGTCTTCAGTTTGTCTGCAAGTGAGTGAATGTGAGGTAGGGAGCTTGCTGGAAAAGCAGCTCAGTAAAGGCTCTGTGAGCCTCAGCCCTGACAGAGGGCTACTTTTAAGTAATAGGGTGTGTGTCTCCACCTTAAAGAGAGACACAGAAGAGTACTGAAGTTGTGAAGACCGCTGTTTCGGGTCTCAGTGCTCCCTCCCTCCGAGGGGGGGATGAGAAGGATTCCCTGCAGATTCCTGGGGCAACCCCCCTAGTTCTGCATGTGGAGGAAAAGCTGCCTGTTCGTTCCAGTATTTAGTTGGGAGAAAAGAAGATTTGTGAGTCACCTGTGGGGCACCTGCAACGTAAGGGTGAGTGTCTGCTCTGGCTAAAAGGGCTTATGTTTTCACCCTGGGACTTGTGTGACAATGTGGGGATTGAACTATTAAATATTGGGAAGCCTAGAGAAATGGGCTAAGCAAAGTCAAAGTAGTTTCAAGTTCCAGAGTTTGTTGGGATGCAAATAATATGTAGAGGTGATGTGACAGACGTCTACCCTTAATCTACATTTGGAAGTTCAGTAAAGGAATTGTTTCGTTTCCAGAGAAATGGCCAGATATGGTCTTTGGGAGCTGGAGGTGGGTGGCCCCCCATCTTTAGTGACCAGGTCCACCTCTACGAATTTCATCTGTGGATTTCTACTTTGCCTCAGGCACTTGGCCAGTGATGGGGGAAGTACTCAGACATGGGATTGTAAGGAAAATTCTCTCTAGGAGTCGTAGACTTTAGTGTGGTTTGGGGAGCCACAACAGGATAATGGGTTCATTCTTCCAATGGACTGTGGATCAAGTGGCCGGCGGGGGAGCTGGGCCAGTGGGGAAAACCCAAGTGTGTACAAGTCGGGCTGTGTATCAAAGCTGCGTGCAAGTCCGGGTTGTGTGCCTGGTGGGTTTAGAGCCTGAGGGCTGGAAATAGTGATAAAGTGTTCTGTTGTCTCTAATCTGCATTACCAGGAAGTGTAGCCCCGTGGGGGTCCGTCTATGCTTTGTTTGTTCAGCTTGGATGTGAATAAAAGCCACACTAAAGAATCCCATTCCTGGTTCTGGACATTACAGTTATTGCTTCCTGTGTTTGGATTTACTTGGGTGCCCCTGTTCAGAGTAGCCAAACTTAGGTACCCCTGTGCTGAGTAACCCCATCCTCCCCGAACCCAGGTCCCCACCAGGTACTGCTGTCAGCTTCAACAGCATGCCACCTGTCATTTTGGCAAAAAGGCAGGGGTGAGGGGTTATGTTTAAACTTATTTAGGATAGAAATCCACAATTTTTCCTAAACCACACTCACATTTTGAACTGGTTGGTTTGTTTTTATTTAATCCAAAAACTAGAACATTACTTTGAAATGTAAGGGACATGTAACAAATTCATATGTTTCTCTTTTCAGAGTCCTTAAATATATTTTAAGTGAATGCCTGATTTTCTTTAAATGTATTACTTTTACTAAATTTATGAAAATACATCTCAAATAAAATGCAGGGCACATGACATTCAATAGCTTATTACAGTCAGGAAGACATGATATAAGCATTTGTTTTAAATCTGTATCTGACTGAGGCCACAGCTAATCATGTATTGTTATTACCAATGATGTCTTCATTCCCTTATTTGGATGCTTGTCCCAGAACACAGGGTACTTCACTTTGCAGCAAGGGAACCTTTTCTTTCACAGATACACAGCTATTTTTTGGGGTGCTCAGGGGAAGAGGAAGGGAGGTAGGGGCTAGAGGGTGGTTGGATGGAGGGACTATTCTGAAACACCAGGGTGAGGTGAGGTTGGGTGGAGAGAGATGAGGGAGTTATTTTTGGCATGCCAGGGGGAAAGGATATTCCAGTTCTGATGACTGAGTCTAGTGACTTTTACTATACAGTGGTAGCAAACATTGCTGAAGGGGGGGGTGAAGGGGTTCATGCCTACAACTGAATGGGGGGGCGGAGGTAAAGCTCTTTATAAGGTTGGGTGGGAGAGGGCAGGTTACTTATGGCACAGTGTATGGAGGGCTGGGATTTGTGTTAACATTTTTTTGACAAACACTTTGCAAAGTTATTTCACCTGGTGAAAAACTATGTGAAGTGGCACTTCTCTGGCACTTTGCTGGCAGTGTGCCACTTCACATAGGTTTGCCAGGTGTGGTGTGATACTCCATCAGGCGAAGACTTCATAAACAGCTTTATGAAATCAGAAAACTTTGCAAAGTTCACTTGAAGCAAAGTTTTTTCAACTTTGCACATCGCTATTTTATACCTCATCAGCATTATGACCTCACTTATTGTCACATCACAAGTGGCCAATCTGATAGCAGGGAAATGGATCTTCTTGTTAGTTAGTGCTTTATTTCTTTTGTTTTTTTTCCCCTTAGTCAGCCTCCTAGCAGCCGGGTAGCCCCAATTTTCATTCTCTGGAGCTGGGGATGTCCTCCCACTTGACAAAAATATAAGACAGTGGGGTGAACAAAACAAAACAGCAGACAGAAGAGATTTTATTTGTTTCTTTCTTGGTATGGCTCATTGAGATTTTTCAAAATCAGAGATTCTAAATAAACTAATAAAACAGTCATAATTTTAACAAGAAAAGAGAGGCATGATTCTCTGCCGCAGCTGGTGGTGGCACAAATTTGGCTTGCAAACAGGCTTCTCATTGCACCATCAACAAAAAACACTATACACAGCAGCATGACTTGACGGGGGGAGGGGAGTCTCCTCAGCAACTAAGTTGCTATGCAGGCCACTTGGCCAAATGCTAATGGGTGCAAATGGGTTTTTCCCCATCTAACATGCTGACTTGTGCTATTTATTTATTTATTGCAATTGTTTCACCAGGAAAGGCACACTGAGCAAAACGATGCTCATCTCCCGGTGCAACCTGGGGGAGGATAGCATGCAGGTTATCACAGTAGAGATACAGTAAATAGATGTAAAGAGTTACATACGCAATAAAGATACATTAAACAGATGTACTGTGGCTTGGAATTACTTGGTTACAGCATTGGGTAAACAATCAGTAAAAAGCATAACCAGTGCATACAGCAAGTTCAGACGTACAACCTATCTACATCGAGCAACAGATTGGTGCAGAAAACTACAGTCTAGGCAGGACAGAGAGGGGCAGAAGTGCGAGAGGTAAGAAGTGTCTTTGGGTATATAAGCCATCTTCCAGAGAAGGGCGTGCCGCTGGTAGGCATGGGAATTGATAGGTGGAGGGAGCCAATTATTAAGGAGAGCAGACACAGTTTACTGCGAGATAGTTTGCCAGTGCAGCTGATAGGGAATAGGTAGAGGAGGAGTGATGGATTTGAGGGGGAGAGCATTCCAGAGTTTTGGGAAATGGTATGAGAAGGCTGTTGTTCCAGCTTAGGTCATACGACTGGGAATATTTAGTAGACGGGTGTCAAGGGATCAGAGGGAGTGAGGTGGAGTGGGAGCTGACAACAGTGAGGAGGAGAGGTAGGAGGGGAGGGTGCCAAGCCAGAATTTTGAGACATACTTGGAGCAGTGCAGTAGTCGTCGATTTTTGAAGGAGCTGAAGGTAAGGGAATGGTAGAGATCACAGTGGTGGGAGCGGGGGGAGCATTGAGGGCAAAGCGGCAGAAAGCATTGAAAAGGGGGTCTAGTTTGGATAAAGTGGCATTAGGTGCTGCACTGTAGACTCTGTCACAGTAATCAATCGAGGGAAGGATCATCTTCTGCACTAGTTCCCATCTAACCAAGAACGGGAGGCAAGAGCGGTTCCTGTAGAGGGCACCTAGCTTGAGGCAGAGTTGTTTTATAATAGCATCAATGTGATCAGAGAAAGTAAGATGGTGGTCGAGCTATGCCCCTAGATAATGGAAGGAAGCAACATCCTCCAGGATAGTCCCATCCAGTGTGTGGAAGGATGGGAGCAAGGGGAGTCGGGAGAACCTCTGATGTGTGCCGAAGGACATGGTAAGTCTTTGTACCGTAGAGCGCGAGTTAGTGCGACCCGAACCAGAGCTGAACTTTATTGAAATCGGCTTGGAGGTTGGATGCTAACTCATCCAAGGAGGAGCCAGAGGTGAACAGGATGGTGTCATCGGCATACATGTGTATAGATGAAGCTGTGCAGATTTGAGGCAGGTTGTTGAGAAAAAATGGAGAACAGGATGGGACCAAGGACTGATCCTTGAGGGACACCAGTGGTCATGGGGAGAGGGGGGATGTAGCATCCGCAATTCTTACTGATTGTGTTCTTCCTGAGAGATAGGCACTGAACTGATTGTGTTCTTCCTGAGAGATAGGCACTGAACCATTTAGTAGCTGAGGCAGTGAGGCCAGCATCCGAGAGGCTAGTTATTAGCAAGGGGTGGGAGACAGTGTTGAATACTTTAGTGAGGTCGACAAATATAGCTGATGAGAACTGGCCCCTATCCATGCCAGAGAGGATGAAGTCAGTGAGCCTTAGCAAGGAGGAAGCAGTGGAGTGGAGTGGCCTGGTCTGAACCCATAATGTAACGGTGTGAAAAAGTTTGAATCAGAGAGGAAGGAGGTAAGTTGGGTGAGTACTAGGTGCTCTTGTATCTTGGCCAGGACCAGGAGTAGAGAGATAGGGCAGTAGTTTACAATGAGGGGTGGGGCCCCCTTTAGGGAGGGGGACAACAACGGAATGTTTCCAGGCCCAGGGACAGTAACTGTGGTGAATGAGAGGTTTAGGAGATCAGTTAGAGGTGATGCTATGACTGGTGTAGGGAGGAGAAGGGGTTTGGTGTCCAGTCTGTCTGGGGAGATACTTTTAGAAGGGTTTAGGGCCAGTAGGGCCTGGAGGGCTTCTGATTGTGTAATAGGTTGGAAGGAGAAGGTGTGAGGCCTAAGCGAGTACAAGGTATTGTCTGCAGTGGTATCTACTGGAGTAGTAGGGGGCAGAGAAGAGAGGAGAGGAGAGGCACAAGAGGTAAAGTATGATTTGAACTCGGCAGCCACCACCCCGGATCAGAGAGGAGTGAATTGTTTGCAAGTAGGTGTAGAGTGGGATTTGCCACCGGGTGGGGAGAAGAGAGAGTGGATGACCTTCCAGAATATGGGTGGGCTATTTAAGTTAGACTGGAGGAAGGAGTTGAAATATTCAGCTTTAGCAAATCTGGTTGCTGTGGTGAACTTGTTACGTAGCACATGGTATTTTGTGTAGTCTTGTGGGAGGTGCGAGGTTTTATGCACTCGCCAGGCTTTGTCACGAGCATATTCACAACTACATGCACATGGCATAGCATCAGTCACATTACATATCATGCCCAGACAGCAAGGGTACTGGTGTTAACACCAAAGATTTGCTGCCATTAGCTCAACCCTCAAACATAGACCCACTGCTTTACTACTGAAAACATTTATTTTTTCTGGTTGATGCCATCCATCCCTGGTGATCTAGCGGCCCCCACCAATTCCTTGAGCTAATAACAGCCTCTGGCAACAACTGGAACCCCAAACCCCACCCCTGCCACCATAATTACATTGCTTGGTCCATCAACAATTTCCATCCATTGATGGTTCCAGGAAATGCTGTCACAGAGTTTTGGCACTCTGTCTTGCTGTTTTAAAGGGAAAGTCCCCTCAACCTATTTTCAGCATACCTGTGTAGTTTGTAGGCATGAACAATGATTCCCTCTCTTATACCTCCATAATTTAATTCTAATTTAAATTTAAATGAAGTTGATTTACTCTGCTCTGCCCTAGTGTGAAAACCTGTTTGACTCCATTGCAAAGGTCATGACCCCACTCAGACAAAGCATCTAGGGAGTTTATGATGTGTATTTCCACAAGCCAGCAGAAGTTCCATTCTCAGTCAGTTCTGCTGCATGTCTTCTGAAGTCCCTGTATTCTTGTTTTGTGCTGGCCATCAGACTTTTCAAAGTCCCTACTATTTTCTGTTGTTTAAAGTGTGTCTGAGTTGGAAAAATGTCATTGGAAGGATTCTGGTGCTTGTAACGTTTCTTTATTCAACTAATTAATTGGATTATGTGTTAAATGTCACAAACATCCTCCAAAGCACTGGATACCCACTCAGAAGTGAAACCACTGAAAAACAGTCACTTCCTAAGCAAAGTTTGTTTGCCAGCAGGAGACAAGCACAGTGACAATCAAAGGGACTTTAAGCTCAGCGCGCAAGCAAAGAACTCCTAGCACATAATCCAGTTACAGTAATCCATTGACTAGCAAAACATCACAAGCACCAGAATCATTCCAACTGCATTTTTCCAACTCAGAAACACTTTAAACAATAGAAAACAGGAATACTGTTGAGGGTTGTAGTGAGACAGTGGTGCTTCAAGACGGGAAGAAAGAAAAATATAGGAAAAAATGAGGCTACACCTTGCCTTAAAATCTTGAGAAAATAAAATCAAGAGGTTACAGTTATGGTACCTTTGGAAAGTTTTTAATATTTGCTCTTTCCGATATATAATTTACAGAGTTTTTCTTGAAGGTCTTTTCTGCTTGCTTATGCATTCCACCCTCCACCACCCCTTTTCATAATAATTTTCATGATTGTAATTTTTGAATACTATTTCTTGCAACAAAGACTAGCAGGGAATTATTAACTGTACCTTCCTTCCTCCGCTTTCTGTTGTATATACTTTCTGCCCATTATTTCATCATTTGTCATTTGTTAACTCACCCGATTCTCATTCCTTTATCTTTCCTTCCCCCTTCCCATGTTATGTCAATATACTTTTGAGATAGATATGAAAGAAATTTTAATTTGCAATGCTTTCCATATCTGTGATGTTTATTATTGTCCAATAGAACAAAATGCCTCTCAGGATTATGTAAGTAGGTTGTTAGTATTAACCGATGAAATGTAAACATTTTACATTTTGCCATAATGATGTCAGAGATAAATTACTATATGAGCAGTATTGTAACAACAGAACATCAGCCTTTGATAAAGGGACTCAGGGTTCCAAAATGCATCAAGCGGATGTTGCCTACATCTTGTTTTATTATTTTAAATAAATGTACTTACTAAAACTCAGCCTGGAGTGTCTTTTATAGTGAGGTGGTGAGTGCGTGACTTTTAACTGTATTGCTCTTTCTTCCAGTCTCAAAGCACCACCATCCCAGTGTGACCCTCTGCAGTACTCTAGTTTGAGGTTTTAGGGTCCATGCACTGGTTATGGTTAAAGACCTAGGATCGCCGTATAAAACCTCATACCTCCATAGGCTGCTTTTTTAAGTTTGACTACGTTTCAACAAAGATGTCTTTAGAAGCAACTCCAGACCTCAGCTTCAATAGAACGCCAGAAAATCCACTTCGATATGTGAATCAATTATTGAAGACAGCTGGAGCAGTGAACCCATTCCTGCAGGAACCAAATGGTGAAAGAGAACTACTACAAGCAGCATGCTCACTCTTGGAGGTATTTAGAAGTCTGGATAAAGTAGTGCAGCAACTCAGAAGGATATACTGGAATACAACAAACTTGGATGCATAGAGTACACACAGATTGGTTGGATACCACGACGTTTAAGAATATTAAAGAATCTGGCCTATGGGACAAATAAACAGGAGTTCGTGAAAGCTTGGGAGCACATTCTTAATGAAGCAAGTACCAACTCACTGAAGCTAATGATCAAATTCAGCTATGAATGAAAACAGGAACTGAGAGAGGAGCTTAAAGAAAAAGGAAAGGGGATACTGTTTTTTAAAAACCATACAGAATTTGAGATCTGAATGCAAGACTGAAAAATTCAATTTTAAAAACTTGACAATGAATTGAAAGCTGTTAAGTTGCATACGTTCAACAAGGCAAAGGGGACTATGAGAACGATAGAGTATATAACTGGAAAAAGAAACAGCTGAAGAGAATTCTCAAATGAGAAAGTCACATCTCTTTCAGCTATAGCACAGAAGCAAGTAATTCAGAAACAGAAAATGGCAACAGGCAACCTTTTTTGTACAGGGAGCATCTGGAGCCAGAACCACCTTCACAAACATGAAGGAGCCCCAGATTAATGAACACGCCATATGACCTGCATAGGGATGAAGAAAGAGGACAAGGGGAAGGGAAGAGATGATGTACAACACTACAGAGAATTCATCAGAGGGGGACAAACCAACAGGAGGAACTAGGGAGGATGTAGGAGCAGGTGGAGATATTCAACAACCCCAACATACAGGTAATTGACCTCTCAAAACATGAATTGACTGTTGCAGAGAAAACATTGCTAAGTAAAGGGTTAGTCTTTGAACCTACTTCAAACATTAATAAATTCAAAACAGTCATAGCTCTAAACCTCATGCACATCAATTTAAGTTTGAAGTCCTTTTTAACAACAGAAACCATACAGAAACAGAGACTAACACTGAGAGTACTGCTAACTCTAACACAAACTACAGGTTAAAATCAAAATGTTGTCCTAACTCCTCTGCAGCCATAAGTGTATTTAAAGAACTAGTGGACAAAGAAGTGGAAGACCTGTTCGAACACTTACCCTGTACCAGTTTTAATAATCTATCTAAAAATGAGAGGGGAAACAATAGAGATCTTACAAAGGGATCCAGAACTCATAATAAAAGAAGCCAACAATGGGGGT
Organism: Neoceratodus forsteri; assembly: GCA_016271365.2. Classification (NCBI taxonomy): domain Eukaryota; kingdom Metazoa; phylum Chordata; order Ceratodontiformes; family Ceratodontidae; genus Neoceratodus; species Neoceratodus forsteri. Next base: position 99,309,330 of record CM028132.1, on the reverse strand, counting down.
TGGGGTCTTAATGAACTGGGAGGAGTATATGGCATAAGTTTTAACAATGAAGAATTTTACATTAAACTGAATCATGTCCCTACTTGGGACTTCAAATATTCAATAGATGAAACTGTAAACATGGCAGTGAATGAAGGAGATACTGATGAAAGAACCAAGGAATTTTTGAGTATGGAAATCCTGACCAGAGCAACTTTTTATGTCCTCCCAAAAATTCTTAAGACACTAGAAAATCCTCCAGGATGTCCAATAGTTAGCGGCATTAACTTGCTAGCAAAACCCCTTCTCAATAAACGGACTCAATATTACGCCCTTTTGTATTAGATTTGCCATCTTATATGAGAGATGCTAAACAGATTCTAAATGTTTTTAATGAATATATGATTTGGGGGAAGGTACTCTGCTGATAACACTGGATACAGAATCTATGTACTCTCGTATCCCACATGAAGAAGCACTTGATGCAGCAGCTTATTTCATTCATTCATTCATACATATTTTATTTAGTATAGCGCACTTTCTCATTTAGACTCTAGACACTTCACACAAAACAAATTTCTAAAAACATTCAAAATACATAACATATCAATAAATAATTTTCACATTTACTAATTAGGTCAACTGATCTAATTAAAAGAGAAAGCCTGCTTAAATAAAAATGTTTTCAGCTCCCATTTGAATGCATTCAACGTGGGGATCTCTCACATATGATGAGGGAAGGAGTTACATAGGGTTGGAGCCACAAAACAAAAAGCACTGGCAATCGATGTTTTAAGAGACACCCTAGGAACCTCCAACAGTGACTCATCTGTTGAGTGAAGGGGGAGGGGGGGCAATAGGGCCATAAGAGATCTTGCAGGTAGCTGGGCCCCTGGCCATGCAGGGCCTTAAAGGTCAGCAAACTGACCTTGAAAGAGATCCACCACCTAACCAGCAGACAGTGCAGTGAGCACAGCACAGGTGTAATATGGCACGATCTAGAGAGGCTGGTCAACAACCTAGCCACCACATTCTGCACTAGCTGCACATGGTGAAGATCAACCCCTGACAGCCCCAGGTACAGGATGTTGCAGTAATTAATGTGCAAAGTCACAAAGGTGCGGACTAGTGTTGGCAGATCACCCAGGTATATCAGATATTTCATCCTGGCAATGTTTCTCAAATGGTAAAACAAGGACTGGACCATGGCCAACACCTGTAATTTAAGTATCAGGCCACAGTCCAAAACAATGCCAAGGTTCTGTACCCAATCAGAGGTGAGAAACTGGGAATCCCTAGCCTCAGCCCTGAGACCTGACCAGACTGCACCCTCACTCCTGGGTGACTAGATTCTACCACCAGTACCTCAGTCTTATCCAGATTCAACCTCAACCAGTTGGCCCTCATCCAGTCTTGGATCTCAGCAAGGCAACTATTGAATACCAAGACGGCTCCTACTGCTTGGTTACAAAAGACATGTAGAGCTGAGTATCATCCACATAGCAGTGAAACTCAGCCCATACCATCTTATAATGTCCCCTAGCAGTAGCATATAGAAACATAGAAACATAGACTTTGACAGCAGATAAGGACTGCTTGGCCCACCTAGTCTGCCCATTTCCCTACCTACAGGATAGGCTGCAGATCCTAGTTAACCAATAGCCTATTTCTTCCTACCTCCCACAAGAATTTCCTTATGTCTGTCCCATGCATTCTTGAATTCTCCCACAGTTTTAGACCCCACAACCTCCTCAGGAAGGCTGTTCCATTCATCCACTACCCTCTCTGTGCAAAAATACTTCCTCACATTGCCCCGGAACCGCCTCCCCTCTGTCTTTAAATTGTGTCCCCTTGTTCATGCACGTCTCTTTTTCTGAAAGATGCTACCCCCTTGAACTTTGTTGATTCCGCTGAGGTACTTAAAAGTTTCTATCATGTCCCCCCTCTCCCTTCTTTCCTCAAGGGTATACATATTAAGCACCTTTAGTCTCTCCTCATACAGCTTCTCTTGCAGACCCTGTGCCATTTTAGTTGCCCTCCTCTGGACTGCCTCTATCCTGTCTGTGTCCTTGCAGAGATGGGGTCTCAGAACTGGATGCAGTACTCAGATGGGTCTCACCAACTGTCTGTACAGATGGATAACAACTTCCTGTTTTCTGCTGGTGATGCCTCTCCCTATGCATCCCAGTATACCCCAGCCCTCCCTACTGTCTTCTCACATTGCTTGCTAACCTTAAGGTAATCTGATATGATTACCCCAGGTCCCTTTCCTTTCTTGTTGTTGTTACTACCTCCCCCCCATTGTGTAATCTGCCCCTGGGTTCTTGTTTCCCAGGTGCATTATTTTGCACTTCTTTGCATTGAATCCTAGCTGCCATACTTCTGACCATTCCTCCAACCTTGCCAAGTCCCTTCTCATCCTTTCCATGCCTCCTTGTGTATCAACCCTGTTGTAGATCTTTGTGTCATCTGCAAAGAGGCATACTTTTCCTTCTAGTCCCTCTGCAATGTCACTTATAAAGACATTAAAAAGGACTGGACCCAGTACTGAACCCTGCGGTACCCCACTAGTAACCCCTCTTTCTTCAGAGTGGACTCCATTTACAATTACCCTCTGTGTCCTGTTGTCCAGCCAATGTATTACCCAGGCTACCACCCTGGGACCCACTCCCAGGCTGGCTAATTTGACTATTAATCTTTTGTGTGGGACTATGTCAAATGCCTTGCTAAAGTCTAGGTAGGCCATGTCCACAGCCCCTCCCTGGTCGAATACTTTGATCACCCAGTCAAAGAAATCTATTAGATTCGTCTGTCATGACCTTCTCGCTGTGAACCCATGCTGCCTTGGGTCCTGTGCCCCACTGGCCTCTAGGTACTCAACTATTCTTTCCTTCAGAAGTGACTCCATCACTTTCCTACCACAGAGGTCAAACTGACAGGTCTGTAGTTTCCTACCTCTGTCTTGGTCCCACTTTTGTGAAGGGGAATCACATCTGCCTTCCTCCAGTCCTCGGGTACCACACCATCCTCCCATGATTTATTAAAAAGAGTAGTCAGTGGTTTCACTAGTTTCCCCCTTAATTCTTTTAGAATTCTGGGGTGAATTCCATCAGGCCCCATTGCTTTGTCCACCTTCAGTTTTAGGAGTTCTTGCAGAACCCTTTCTTCTGTGAAAGGGCTGGGATCGACCCCCTATCAAGAGTGCTTCTGTTAATTGGATTAGGCACTTCCCCTCCTCTTTTGTGAATACTGAGCAGAAATATTCGTTCAGTATCCCTGCTTTTTCACTGTCCCCCTCTGCCCACCCACCATTCATTCTATTCAGCCTCACTATCCCTCCCTTTGTCTTTCTATGCTCTCTGATGTACCTATAAAAGGTTTTATCCCCCTTCTTAACTGAGTTGGCTATCTTTTCCTCAGTTTGGGCCTTTGCTATTCTGACTTTCCTCCCTGTTTCCTTCTGCCTTAACAGGTACAGCTGTCTGTCCTGCTCCTTCTGTGTTTCCTTATATTTCCTGAATGTTATCTTTTTCTCCCTGAGGTGTGATGAGTTTCCTCTGTACATTGCAAACAATATGGGAGACAAAATGGAGCCCTGCAGGACCCCACATGGCAGAGGCAGAGTGCCGAGGAAAAAATCTCAGACACCACCTGCTGCTTACTGCCAATGAGGAAACATTGAATCCAGTTTAGAACTGTACCAGTCAGTTCACAACAAACCCCCAGGTGCTCCATCAGCACCCCATGGTCCACAGTGTCAAATGCCACTGAGAGATTGAGGAGAATAAGGATGGAACATCTTCCTTGATCCCTCACTGCCAGAAGATCATTTAGCACCCGAACAAGGGCAGTCTTGGTACTGTGCCTTTTCCTGAAACCTGACTGGAGAGGGTCATAGATGTGGACAGTTGATAAATTAGTCTCCAGTTGAATAGCCACCACCTTCTCAATAACCTTGCCCACAAAGGGAAGGTTAGAGTCAGGTCTGTAGTTGGAAGTCTGGGTCCAGTGAGTTTTTTTCAGGAGTGGCCTTACTGCCACCTCCTTCAAGGGTCCAGGAAAGACCACTGTCACCAAGGAACACCAGACTATCCTGGCTATGACCAGGCTGATGATATCAGCACACCCCACTAGGAGGCGTGTTGGTCCCATATCCAAACTACATTAGGTTGGCTGTAACTCCTGAATGACCATCACAACATCCACAACTGTCAACTGGTTGAAGTCAGACCAGACAGACTGAATGCCAGTGACCTCAGACCTGTCAGTGCACATCCCATTAGAGGGAGCTGATTGGATTTCTGATCTGATGGAGGAAATCTTACCAGCAAAGAACAGATGAAACTCATCACACCTCAGTTGTGAAAAAGTTATCTCAGACTGAAAACAGGTGGGATTACACAGCCTATCAACAGTGTGGAAGAGCTGAGCCAGTCTGTTAGTTGTTGCAGCAATCTCCTTGGACAGAAATTCTGCCTTCTTACAGAAGATTGTTGATTGATAATTTCTATAATGAGACATCAAAATAAGCTTATCCTCCCCCAAACTGAACCTCCACCAGCACCGCTCCAACCTTCGACCCTTCATCTTCATCTCCCTGAGAATCCCATCAAACCAGGGGGATCTGTGGTATGAGATGAGGGGTCATGCACAGACAGGTGCGATAGAGTTGAGGGCCTCGGTAATAACCCTATTTTAGGTCAGAACCAATTCCCCTAGCTCTTTGCATGCACTAATCACACTTGATAGGTCCAGCACCACCATCAGACCCTGTCAGGTAAAACCCCTTAAATGGTGATACTGGACCATCTCCATAGGGGAAGGTTTATTAGGGGCCTCAAATGAGAACCTCACAGTATGATGGTCCGACCAAATGACAGGCTCCACCATAAGATCAAAGACCTCCCTTCCCAGCAGGAAGACAAGGTCCAATGAATGGCCATGTATATGGGTTGCAGAGGTAACAACCTATATCAGGCCCAACTAATACATTAGTTGGAGGAAGTCTTGACCAAACTGCGAGAGTCTGTTGTCAACCCAGGCACTGAAGTCACCCAGAATAATCCATCTGGATTACCTTAACCAAAGGGACAATGAGTGTACACCTTCTACAACACTGGTGATGAAATTGCTAGAATATGTTTTAAAAAACAATGTTTTTGTATTTGACCAACAACTATTCCTACAAAAGAAGGGAACAGCTATGGGAGCGACATGTGCGTTGTCCATAGCCAACCTCTACATAGGCAAATGGGAACAGGAATGTGTCTTTAACAATATGACAAATATATTTTGTGATGGGATCAAATTATGGTGTCATTATACAATGGCGTGGCAAGGTGACGGAGGTGAACTAGAATGATTTGTGCAATTTCTCCACAGCAGAAATAAGAATTTGCAGTTTACTGATACTGCAAGTGAGGACAAGGTGAACTTCCTTGATCTAACAATGTGTAGAACACAGTTCAAGTTAAATTTTATTGTGAAGGGATAAATCCATTGAGCAAGCTCATTTTCAAGGAGAACCCTTTCTTTAACAATAACAAATCATATATATGGAAAGCGTCACGGTTCCGGCGGCATCAGGTGAGCTCTCGCTGGCCCTTGAAAATCCGGGAGACATGGTGTAAGTCTCGCACCAGGCCGTACCCATATCCTCAGCAGGTCTCCAAGGTGAACAGCCTCTGGCACGTTAGAACAATGTAGGTAAGGGAAGTCAGCAAGCCAGATCTGTAACTTCGGGATAAGGATTGGCTGTAATGGCTGGGTCGGGCAGGGTTGGGCATGAAGTGGGGCTGTGCACGCGCTGCAGCTGGATGAGGTGTCGCCTCACAGTGGCAGTGACTTTGGATGTGAGCCAGGCCCTTCCTGTGGATCACCCTGGCTATGGCAGGCGCCGCTCTCTACCTGTGTCCCGCATTGTCCGGAAGCTAGCAGCTGACTTAGAACTGGTGCGGACCAGGAGAATCTGACTGTTTAATTAAAACAAAGCATCATGAAGACCCGAGATGGGTGTTGAAGCAATGTGATTTCTGCCAAGTGCTCTCAGGCCCGTCAGCCTGACATCAGTGGTGGGCAAGGTGATGAAGGGCATTGTCAAGGAGAGACTGGGGGGGATCTGGAAAAGTTGGGGTGCCTGGATGATAGACAGCATGGATTCATCCTGGGGAAATCAAGTCAGACAAACCTTGTGGAGTTCTATGACTGGGTGACGAGTGCCTTGGACCTGGGTAGACCAGTGGATGTCCTCTTTCTTGACTTCAGCAAGGCATTTGACTCTGTTCTTCATAGGTCCTATTGGATAATCTGGGAGAAATGGAAGTGGGGAACCAGATGATCAGATGGATAGGAAATTGGCTCCAGAACTGGACCCAGAGGGTCGTGGTTGGTGGGATAGTCTCATCCCCAAGGAGGGTCATTAGTGGAGTCCCTCAGGGATCAGTCATTGGGCCCCTCCTGTTGAACACCTATGTCTCTGACATAAGGAAGGGTATAAGGAGTAAGATGAGTCTCTTTGCAGATGACTCAAAACAGGGGGTAGTGGTGGCTGGGGAGGAGGGGAAGGTGGCCCTACAGGGGGACCTGGAGGCTCTGGAAAGGTAGTCTAGAAAGTGGAAGCCGAGGTTCAATGCAGGGAAATGCAAGGTACTGCACCTGGGAGCCAGAAATCTAGCCAAGTGTACACCCTGGGGGGGAAATGCTAAAAGTCTCGATGTCTGAGAGGGACCTGGGGGTGGTGGTGAATGTCAAGATGAACAACTTGGAGACTTGTAGGAGGGCAGTGGCAAAGGCCAACAGGATGCTTGGATGCATCACTAGGGGGCTCACCTCCAGAAGGAGGGAAGTGATACTCCCACTGTATAACTGCTTGATGAGGCCGCACCTCGAGTACTACATGCAATTCTGGAGGCCATACTTAAAGAGGGACAGTGAACTCCTAGAGAGGGTCCAGAGGAGGGCAACCAAAATGATTTGGGGCTTGGGGGATAGGACCTATAGGGAGAGGCTTAAAGAGCAAAATATGTACACATTGGAAGACAGAAGGTACTGGAGGGACATGATAGAGGTCTTCAGGTACATGAAGGGTGTAAATAGGGGAGGAGCAGTCAGGGTGCTCCGAAGGAAGGAGGGGGGACAACTACAGGGCATGAGTGGAAGCTGGAGGGGGGGAGATTCAGGGGAGAAAGGAGGAGGTGCTACTTCACTGAGAGGGTGGTGGAGCCATGAAGTGCGCTGCCCAGGCAGCTGGTGGAGGCAGAAACAGTGGAGGGGTTCATGAGGGGGTGGGACAGGTACAGGGGAAGGGTTCTGGAAGCAAAAACCAGTGCAGCAAGAATATCCAGGACTTGAAAGTGAGAAGCCAGAGAGGGAGAGGGGGGCAGCAAGGTCAGCTCCCAGGTTGGGGGTTGACTAAATGAGCACACACGAAAGACCGTTAGGCTTATTCTGCTGGCGTTTTAGTATGTTAGTATACAGTTGATATGGGGATACAAAATTAATTAACAGACACTATTTAACAAAATGTACAATATGAGCTGTACAAGGCAGGGGTGAAAAGCCAATGCTGGGAAACATAGAAACAAAGACTTTGACGGCAGATAAGGACCGCTTGGCCCACCTAGTCTGCCCATTTCCCTACCTACACGATAGGCCGCAGATCTTAGTTAACCAACAGCCTATTTCTTCCTACCCCCCACTAGAACTGCCTTATGTCTGTCCCATGCATTCTTGAATTCTCCCACAGTTTTAGACCCCACAACCTCCTCAGGAAGGCTGTTCCATGCATCCACTACCCTCTCTGTGAAAAAATACGTCCTCACATTGCCCTGGAACTGCTCCCCCATCTTTAAATTGTGTCCCCATGTTCTTGCACGTCTCTTTTTCTGAAAGATGCTACCATCTTGAACTTTGTTGATTCCGCTGAGGTACTTAAAAGTTTCTATCATGCCCCCCCTCTCCCTTCTTTCCTCAAGGGTATACATATTAAGCTCCTTTAGTCTCTCCTCATACGGCTTCTCTTGCAGACCCTGCACCATTTTAGTTGCCTTCCTCTGGACTGCCTCTATTCTGTCTATGTCCTTGCGGAGATGAGGTCTACAGAACTGGACACAGTACTCCAGATGGGGTCTCACCAACTGTCTGTACAGAGGGATAACAACTTCCTGTTTTCTGCTGGTGATGCCTCTCCCTATGCATCCCAGTATCTCCACAGCCCTCCCTACTGCCTTCTCAATTGCTTGCTAACCTTAAGGTCATCTGATATGATTACCCTCAGGTCCCTTTCCGTTTTTGTTGTTGTTGCTACCTCCCTCCCATTGTGTAATCTTCCCCTGGGTTCTTGTTTCCCAGGTGCATTATTTTGCACTTCTTTGCATTAAATCCTAGTAGCCATACTTCTGACCATTCCTCCAACCTTGCCAAGTCCCTTCTCATCCTTTCCACGCCTCCTTGTGTATCAACCCTGTTGCAGATCTTTGTGTCATCTGCAAAGAGGCATACTTTTCCTTCCAGTCCCTCTGCAGTGTCACTTATAAAGACATTAAAAAGGACTGGACCCAGTACTGAACCCTAGCGTACCCCACTAGTAACCCTCTTTCTTCAGAGTGGACTCCATTTACAATTACCCTCTGTGTCCTGTTGTCCAGCCAATGTTTTACCCAGGCTACCACCCTGGGACCTACTCCCAGGCTGGTTAATTTGACTACTAATATTTTGTGTGGGACTGTGTCAAATGCCTTGCTAAAGTCTAGGTAGGCCATGTCCACAGCCCCTCCCTGGTCTACTACTTTGGTCACCCAGTCCAAGAAATCTTTAGATTCAACTGACATGACCTTCCTGCTGTGAACCCATGCTGCCTTGTGTTCTGTGCCCCGCTGGCCTCTAGGTACTCAATAATTCTTTCCTTCAGAAGTGACTCCATCACTTTCCCTACCACAGAGGTCAAACTAACAGGTCTGTAGTTTCCTACCTCTGTCTTGGTCCCACTTTTGTGAAGGGGAATCACATCCGCCTTCCTCCAGTCCTCGGGTACAACACCATCCTCCCATGATTTATTAAAAAGAGCAGTCAGTGGTTTCACTAGTTCCCCCCTTAATTCTTTTAGAATTCTGGGGTGAATTCCATCAGGTCCCATTGCTTTGTCCACCTTCAGTTTTAGGAGTTCTTGCAGAACCCTTTCTTCTGTGAAAGGGCTGGGATCGACCCCCCCTATCAAGAGTGGATTAGGCACTTCCCCCTCCTCTTTTGTGAATACTGAGCAGAAATATTCGTTCAGTATCCCTGCTTTTTCACTGTCCCCCTCTGCCCACCCACCGTTCATTCTATTCAGCCTCACTATCCCTCCCTTTGTCTTTCTACGCTCTCTGATGTACCTATAAAAGGTTTTATCCCCCTTCTTAACCGAGTTGGCTATCTTTTCCTCAGTTTGGGCCTTTGCTATTCTGACCTTCCTCCCTGCTTCCTTCTGCCTTAACTGGTACAGCTCTCTGTCCTGCTCCTTCTGTGTTTCCTTATACTTCCTGAATGCTATCTTTTTCTCCCTGACTTTCCCAGCCACCTCTTTTGAGAACCATAGTGGCTTTTTCTTTCATTTTTATTTGTTGATTTGCTTCACACAAAGGCTTGTTGCCTCTGCGATGGCAGTTTTGATGATTGCCCATTTTTGCTCCACCCCCTCCTTCTAGCCTGTTTGCTAGTGCCTTTCTGAGGCACTTTCCCATCTTGCCAAAGTCAGCCCTCCTGAAGTCCAGTACCCTCACTTTTGTATGGCTTGACTCTGTAGCTGAGTTTAACATGAACCGCACTGTATATTGGTCACTTGTTCCTAGATGGCAACCCACTTTTAGATCTGAGATCCTCTCACTGCCCCCATTTGAGAGTATGAGATCTAAGACTGCTCCCTCATGAGTGGGTTCTGAAACTAGCTGTCTGATGCCTGCCACCTGTAGGACATTGAGAATGGCCCTGCTATTGGATGTGGCTGCAGCAAATGTGCTCCAGTTAACATCTGGCATATTCAGGTCTCCCATCAACAGTATCTCCCCTTTCTCTGCCATCCTAAGAATGCCTTCCATCATATCCTTGTCCATTCCTCCCCTGACATGGGGTCTATACAAACCCTGTGTGGATTGTGGTGCCCTTTCCAGTCTCAAGGTGACCCACAGTGCCTCCTCTCTCCCTGTTTACTCTTTTGTTCAGTTGCTTTTATCCCTTCCTTTACATAGAGCTACTCCTCCCCTTCTCTCCTGCCTGTCTCTCCTGTAGGTTATGTACCCTGGTATGTTAACATCCCAGTCATGGTTCTCTGTGTACTATGTTTCTGTGACTGCTACGATATCCAGGCATCCCTCTTCCATCAAGGCCACCAGCTCAGGGAGCTTATTGCCCAGACTACGGGCATTGGTACTCATTACCCTCCATTTCCTGATTGCCTTACTCCTTTTTGCCCCATTGCTGTCCTTCTTGCCTTTGTCACTTTTCCCATTTACCCCTGCGCTTCTCCCTATCACCACCTCTATGTATAATCAATACATGAGGATGGTATATACATAAACAATATAAACAGGAATAGTTACAGTGGTACTACAAGGTAAATATAGAGCAATGTTGGACAAAACAGTAAATATATACATATATACAAAGCAACAGGAGAAGACTCATCAATTCAAGGCCACTGATTTATGGAAATTAAAATAATGAAATTCCATTTTCAAGACTAGAAATTTCAGGAATTGCACCAGTGATTGTTAGTCTAATTTCTGGATTTTACAGGGATTCTACTGTCATTCTTTTAATATGTGGATAAATAATCAGAATAAAAGAAGGCTTAATATGTAGACCATTAAATGAAGCAAACTGAAAATAGCCCTTGACGCAATTATAAGAAAAAACACAAGTTCTGCAGATTTACTGATCTGGTCCAAAATGCGGAATTCTGTGAAATTCTTTGTTTTTACCGGTGTGAAGGCAGTCCAAATTCTGGAATTTTACAGTTTTTTTCTGAAAAACCCCAAAAACAGTGGCCTTGGTCATCTTTAAGCATACTGTAGTACTAATGAGAGTTTGATAAAATGGGCAAATGGCTGACAGGAGAAAACAGGCCTGCACCTAAGACAAGTATACAAGAGTGATGGTTTAGAGGTAAGCTAAGGAGGTAGGTGAGCTCTACTCGATTAATTGCAGTGGCAAGCACTGTTAATTAGATTGGTTCTTCGAGTTTTGAACGCCCTTAGAGGAATTATGGGATGCTCAATTTAAGGGACGATTGAAGATTGTTCCAAGCCATATACTGATTCTGTAGCAAAACCTTTACAGCGAACACATCAATGCCGACAACATTGATAGTTCACTGTAAAGTCCACCCGGGACCCCGGCACTCTTTCCTCCAGTCTTGCATCCCCTTCCTGAATCAACTCCAACTCAGAGTCGATAATTCCTAAGTCCAGGGGTGCAGGGGCAGAGCCTCCCACATGGGGGGTTCGGGGGTGAAGCCCCGGATAAACACAAAGAACTTCTCTGATGGATTTATTTCAACCGCAGATTGCGATCGACATAAATCCATCACTGTATGGTCTTGTCGGGAAGATGTTGATGCTGCGGTGGCATAGAGCCATTTCAAGTGGTAGGGAAGGTGTAACTAATGGTCACTTAACCAAAGTGGGTACAGGCTTTGGGCACATCTAATGAAATATAAGAGGTATTTCTAAGAGCTAAGAAGTTTGGGGGTGAGAAATAATATTAGTGATATAGGCCAGGAGTTTGTTCAAGAGAGATTTATATGCCCATAGGTAAGCATGTAAGAGTCTCCTGGTAGTCAGAGAAGTCCACCCCACTGCCGCATGTAGGGAGCAATGGTGTGTTGTTACAGGGGCATTAATGACAAAATGCATGGCTCTGTGATAAAGGGTATCACATTTTTGCAAATGGATGGCTACACAATCTTTGTAAATTATGTCTGCATTGTCCAGGAGAGGGAGGAAGGTGGACTGGACCAGTCTTAATCTGGAGTTTAGGGAAAACAAGGCCTTATTTCTGTAGAAAAAGCCCAACGTTAATTTAGATCCAGAAGCAAATGGTTTGATACCTTTTATTGGACCAACAAAGATGTTACAAAAAGAACAAAGTACTTTAGCTTTCGGACCGACCAAGTCCTTCCTCAGAAGTGTATGACAGTCACCAGGAAAATCACATGCTATTGACACCCAGATCATGCATAAAAAAATAGAAATAGTTCTCATTGGTTTAAAATACTTATTTAAACCATAACTGAAGTTTGCATCAGAGAAACTGGATAGCACTAGTTTGCCTTAAGCTGAGGAGACTTTAAAACATGGATAATTCTACCTATGCTGAACAACTCTGTCATAGGACCTCTGAGAAATTAAGAAATCACAGGATCTATATGTCATTTGCCAAGAAAGCATTTTTGAAGAAACAGTTTAATGAAATTGTTACCACACTGGAGAGGATATCTGGTGAGCATATTCCAGACATCCTGCATGAGAGCCCCATGAACTATCAAAGAACCTTAAGAAAAGGATTCCAGTCATAACAGTGATTGCAAAACAGCGATCGATATTATGCCGAGTGTATATCACTGAAAAGCAAATCGGCGATATACACTTTAAGGCAACCTGACATCCGGATACCAAAAAAGTGTTTTTGAGGGGAAGCTGTGCCCCCCCCACATGGGTGGCTTTGCCCCCTGCACTACCCTGAATTAGGATTCTCAAGTCCAGGGGGGTGCATGTTGGGGAAGGGGCAAAATCCAGATGTTTGGCAAAAATGAAGTGCTGCAGCTCACAGCTGTGGCAAAATTTAACTCTCTCCCGGTCCTGAACCAAGTACCTGCTCTGCCAGAGCTAGCCTCCCACACCACCATGCCACATGGCTAGCTTAGCAGAAGCAGGTACTCCAGTCCCTGAAAACTCCTTCCTTGTCCCTCCCCTTCCCCTCGCTATTCCCCCTTCCATTCACCCTTCCCTATAGTAGCTGTCCCATACCTTCACTATCTTGCAGGGTAGCCCACAATAATAGAGTCTAAAATGAGTCACTATATTTCTAGTCGCTCATTTTGGGTCGCTATTATAATGTGATACCAAGAAAACCCATGCTCATTAAAAGCAGGAAGTTAGACACCCTTCAGTGTACCATACCTCCTAACAACCATGAAGAATAGAATAGAGTGATTGAACAACAAAGCCACACAGATGGGCACCTTTCAGTTGTTAATTTGTCTAACCACACACTGACTACTGGGGAATTAAATGTACTTTCTAAGGGCCTCACTTTCTGCCCAGCAAAACCACTGGACAGAATACAATTTTGTGGTGAACTGGAGGAATACTTCCAATGGCAGAGAAGAAATCATAGATAGTGAAGAAATCACAAACAGTAACGATTAATGAATAAGAAAAAGAAATCATCTGATTTTACTCCCCCCCCCCAAAGTGGCCGTAATAAGAAACTGGACAATTATATTCATTGATTTTTGTTGACAGAGAAAGCAGGAGGTCATGCTGTGCTTGAGCAGAGATAATACACATAAACAAAAGAAAAAAAGCAAGCACCAAAACAAGAAAAGAACTGACAAGAAAAACAAACATATTGAACTTGAGGAGGGCTCTACCATGCCGGTTCAACATGCTTTATGTTGACCGGCATCACAGCGACAGGAAACATGTCGACCGCAAGTTATGGTCATCATGATTCCTTCAAGTCTCCCAGTCTTTTTTTTTTTTTTATCAGGGGGCTTCACCTCTGAACCCCCCCCATGTGGGGGGGCTCTGGCCTCCACCCCTCCGACTTATGGATTTTTAACTCCAGTCAGAGTTACTTCGGGACGGGGGTGCAGGACCAGGAGATAGCGTGCCCCTGTCTCGGGTACATCAACACAGCGACCTGTCAGCAGAGTGTCGATTTTCCCAAGAGATTTGTAGTTTGCTATGTTGGTGTTGCCGTAAGGGGGGCATACCCATGAGGAGAATGCAGTATTTTTGAAAATGCATCTAAAAAAGAAACAGATAACTTGAAAGGGGTCACATGTAGTAACACAACAAGTGTACCACTGATGAAGGATAATAATCTGAAACATATGACAGCAACTACATCGTTTTGAACTGCATAAATATTAAATTAAAAAGAAATAATCTTTTGACATACTTGATAAGTGGGCTCATTATGTTCCAGTCTGCTTAAGATTATTTAGCTATGCCATGATTGGAATTGGGCTACTCCCTTTAAACTATTTTTTTTGTTTAAACTGAGGTTGACTGGACTGGAATAACACAAGATATTCATTGCTTTACCAGAGAGTTACTGGTCAAATCCTTATTAGGCAAAATCAGGCCCATTACAACCTCTCTCCATTGGAATGGAAGGCTATACAAACACTGAAATTAAACCACAACATTGTCATAAAAAAGCTGAGAAAGGCTCTGCAGTAGTGATATTAAACAGAGAGGACTATGTTAACGAAGCCAACAGACAACTAACTGACCATACCTACTACAGGGAACTGGAAAGTGACCCCACTACAGAATATAAAAGAGAACTGCAAGATTTAATTAGATCATTTCTAAACCATGTCCAAGACAAACTAATTGACCTCATCCCTGTTGAACTCAAGCCAGGGACATTGTACATGCTGCCCAAAATACATAAACCTGGTAATCCAGGAAGACCTATAGTCATTGGTAGTGGTACTCTGACAGATGGGATTTCAGGGTTTGTAGAAGCCATTTTAAAACCGCTGGTTATAGAAAGGGATAGTTACATCCAGGACACTACACACTTCCTGCATAAACTTTCTGGTTATAAGGACTTACCACCTAATACCATTTTAGCCATGATGGATGTATCATCCCTCTACACTAATATTCCTTACCCGGATGGTATTTCAACCTGCCTTAAATACCTGCACGAGAAAGGATGGACCACAAAATTGACTTTGAAGTGGTGGGGAAACTTATTGAATTCATTCTGACACACAACTTCAGCTTCAGTGGTAAACATTATGTTTAATCTATGGGAACAGCAATGGGCAAAAGGATGGCTCAACAGTATGCTAAATCTGTTTATGGCAAATTTAGAGGAAGACTTTTTAAGGCACCGTACATACAAACCACTCGCTTATTTCCGCTACATTGATGATTTGTTTATAATTTGGACAGAGAGCACTGACACACTTTAGGATTTTCATCAGGAACTTAATAACCTCCACCCAACCATAAAGCTTTCTCTGGAATATTCTGCCACTAGTGTTAATATTCTGTACACCACTGTCACCATCAAGGATGGAACCTACGTACATGTATTTACAGGAAGCCAACAGACAGACAGAGATACTTACACGGGAAAAGTAATCACCCGAGCCGAACAAAAAAATCAGTCATGATAGTCAAGCACTTCGGTACAGTATTACTGCATCTGTTCAAATGAGGATGACAGAGATACGCATTTGGCTATGTTGAAAAACACCTTTATTGAGCAAGGACACTCTTCCAGAGAAATTGACAGAGCACTGGAATGTGCAACACAGGTACCAAGAGAACAACTACTTCAATATAAGGAAAGGACCACTACTAACAGAATACCCTTAGTAGTCTCATTTCATCCTGACCTTGAACTTCTACGTACAATTATTAAAGACCTCCACTCAATATTTGGTGAGGATGAGATCCTAAATTGTGTTTTTCAAGAATTACCACTATTATCTTTTAAACAACCACCTAATTTAGCCAACCTGATTATTAGGAGTAAACCAACTAGAACAGAATATCATGACACCATATGGTACACTACCTTGTAATCAACTCAGATGTAAGACTTGTAAGCTTATTTCTACTTTGAAATGTGTGATTACATCACAAAACAGACAATTCAGGATACAGAGGAATTACACATGTACATCAAGTAATGTGAATTTCGTTCAATGCAAGAGATGTCCTTGCACAGTGAGTGTGGGGGAGACAAAGCAACAACTCCACACTAGAATAAACTCTTACAGACTTACTATTAATATAAAGATAACTGAAAAACCAGTGGCACAACACTTCTCTCAGGCTGACCACTCAATCTTAGATATGTCAGTAATGATCTTGAAAGGACATTTAAAAAGTACACAACAGAGACGGGCTTCTAAGATCAGGCTTATTTAGATCTATGACAGTCGGTCGACAATTTCATTGTTGATTAACGTTACAGTGACTCCATTATGTCAACTGCATTTGCAGTTGGCATAGAGGGAGTCGTATCAAACTGATTTTTCTTCAGGGGGCTCTGCCCACAGAAACCTCCATGTGGGGGTAACCCCTGCTGCATAAATAATCAATTCTAAGTCAGACTTGTTTCAGGGAGTGGGTGCGATACCCCCAGAAAGCAATGCCAAAGTCCCCCGCCAACACTACAGTGACCTGGCACTGTCGTCGCTGTAGTGTCAGTCACAATAAAGTTGTTGAGAAAGTGTCAGTATACCAACTTATTTTACTTCTCAATATGGTGGAAGATGGCATGAACATTGATGTGGATTTTATGTCACATTATTCTACTTAAAC
Organism: Neoceratodus forsteri; assembly: GCA_016271365.2. Taxonomy (NCBI): domain Eukaryota; kingdom Metazoa; phylum Chordata; order Ceratodontiformes; family Ceratodontidae; genus Neoceratodus; species Neoceratodus forsteri. The sequence continues at coordinate 99,292,798 of CM028132.1, read as the reverse complement.
TTATACAGACCTCTACTTCATAGGATGGACATATAATAGGACTTCGGCGAGTCTTTTCTTTTTTATGTTAGTAGAATCCCTTTTAACTGATTATCAACATGTTGATTTCTTGCCTCAATAGTGTGTGTGTGTGTGTGTGTGTGTGTGTGTGTGTGTGTGTGTGTGTGTGTGTGTGTGTGATGGGAGGGTAGCACAGTGTGTTTTTTTATGTAGGTGTGTAGAGGCTGTTACGTGGGTATGGTGGATGTGAGTGTGGGAGTTGTAGTCATATTGAGGTAGGCTTGTAATCTAATACATGACATAATGATGTTACAGTGGCTAGGACTCATAGTCAACTTACATAGTGAGTGTTTACTTCCTGCTAACTAGTTTTAATCATTTATTTATTTCAATTTTGTTAACTGGATGGACCCACTGAGCCCTGAAGTTCCCTTTTTTAAGGGCAACCCGGAGTTAGTTATATAAAGGAAAAACATTTGCAGATACAGTACATAAGAGAACAAGCCACTAGTTGTTTACAGATACTAGAATACACCATTAGGGAAATCATACAGTAATCAGTAGACACTTCAATATACAATCACAAAAAACCGGGATGGGGTTAATTCCATTGGGTTTTTATTCTGATTCCTTAGACTGTTACTGCACATATAGTAGTTTTATTATATACTGTCACATTTTTGAATTCTGTAAATATTAGAATGCATAATCTTATTCACTTGGGGGTCCTTAACAGGTTTAATTCCATTAGGTAAATATTGCAGTGATTGGTGTAAATGATGTTGTATTAGAACTCTTGACCCACTAATATATATATATATATATATATATATATATATATATATATATATATATATATATATATATATACTTCCTTCTAACTAGTTAACTTCCCCTGGGGTGGGGCAGGGTTTAATTCAATTGACTTTTTATTCATATTCCTTAGACTGTTTCTGTACATATAGTAGTTTTATTATACACTGACACATTATTGAACTCTGAACATATCAGGATGCATGGTCTCATTTACGTGGGGGTCTTTGACAGGTTATTTTTTTATTTGGCTCTTATACTGACAATTGCTATTATTGTGTTTAAAATACTGTTACAGCACTGAAGGCCTTAAAGTTTATGTATTTAAGTTAGTATTTAATGTAAAGGTTTTGCTTTTCATTAGACTGGATTCTCAAAACACACTGGGACATTCACAATTTATAATAGTGGAACTCCCTGCTGGAAGTGTTCTTATCTTATTCTGGGGATATTTGACCTTGAAAGGCTACTCAGTTAAACATGTATTTAAATGAGTGTTGAATACAAAGGTTTTTCTTTTCATGGTACTGGATTCTCATACACACGAGGACATTCTTTATGTTAATGAAGCTCTCTGCTCGAAGTATTCTTATCTTATTCTGGTAACATTTGATATTGAAAGACTCCTCAGCTTAAGGCAAACTGGTGCTATCCAGTTTCTCTGATGCAAATTCAGTTATGATTTAAATGAGTATTTTAAACCAATGAGAATTATTTCTGGGTTTGTTTATGCATGATCTGGGTGTTAATAGTATGTGATTTTCTGGGTGACTGTCATAAACTTCTAAGGAAGGACTTGGTTGGTATGAAAGCTAAACTACTTTGTTTTTTTTATAACATCTTTGTTGGGCCAATAAAGGGTATCAAAACATTTGCTTCTGGATCTGTTCTTACAAGGACCAATACATCAACTAAACAATTTGTTTGTCAACCTTAGTTTAAGCTTTTTTTAGAAAGGGCTTCAATGTGAGGAAGGAAGGTGAGCTTAGAATCAAGGAAGAAGCCCAAGTATTTAAACCTATCAATGAGCTCAAGCTTATTGCCAAGCAAGGCAGTGATAGGCATGGGTGGGCAGTGTAAGGATGATGATCTGTGTAGATGTGGGGGGATAGATGGAGGCAGACACCCATAAAATGAACTCAAAATAGCTTTTATTCAGCAAACAGAACTTGATGAAAATAAAGAATCGAACTGTACAGCGACCAAATAAAAATAAAGAGAGATAACTGAAATATGCAGTAACAGACAAAATTATAGCATTTGACCACTAGGAGGAGCTAGGGTCTGAGGAGGAGTCAGACCATTTGCTGAGCTATAAGATCTGCTGCCTACTCCTTCACTACCAAAGCTCAACTGAGCCCTCTATATATATGGATGGGTCAGGTGGTGTTATGAAGTTCCACCCCCTTTTGAAAATGTAAACTTTATTTTGTTAAATATACTTTATTATTTACTGCCAAGAATCCTATATGCAGTTAAATTTAAACATCTTCCATTTTTCAGTGCTAGAACCATATTTAAATCATTCTATGGCATACTATGTTTGTTGAGGGTGGCTCCCTGCTGTTTTTTGGTTCCTCCCACATGTCTTCAACCCAATATAGATGGAAACACAGAGGCCAGTCCGCTCTATAGAAGGCTGGGACAGGAGGATCAGGCAGCAACAGGGCCACTCCTAAACTGCAACTACCAGGAAATGCCTAAGTAAAAAATACTAAAAACACCACAGGTACTTTATTTTAACATTTCTTTCTTTCTAAACATTAATACCTCACTACATTTCCTCTCTAAGCATTTTAAATTCAGAAATATTGTTTGTTTCCAAGTCAGATATACAGCAGGGTTAAACAACAATGTTTAAAACCTAAACAGCAGCCCAAGGCAAACCTTTCCTGATAAAACATTTATGTTCTGAATTGCTTTCTTTGCTGGATTCATGTCCTAGTAACCAGAAAACTATTCCTCCATTGGACTGCAAACAGTAGTAATTTATTCAGTATTTCATTGCCTGAACACACTAGCTGCAATGCTGAACTTTTCTTTACTAAACCTGTGCTGTTCAAAACACAGAAAAGTTTTTCCTAGTCAGGCAGATAGTAACACTTTCCTCAGTTGTGTTTAAACAGCAGCCTGTTTGCTTATTGCAAGTTACCACAAGGGACTTATTGTTTTACAGACCCCTGCCTAACCTGTGTTACTAACACACAGAAAAACCTAAAGAGGTAGTCTAGAAGCTAAATCCCTGGTTTTACCCTGTTTCTTAGCCCTTTTATTATCTTAGTGAGTGCGACTTGCTTGCTCTAATCCATATCATTGCACGCTCATGCAGGAACATAAAGTACTTTGGGGAAGGATTGCAATGGGGGATTCCTGGAATAGCCTAGAAAAGCAGAGGCAGTAAAGAGCAAGAGAGCCATCTGACAGGTGGCCTGCCTGTAAGATGGGGGAAAAACACAGAAAGAAGAAAAGGGATAGTAAAGGATAGGGACATGCTGTTGCAACAGACTTTTTAACTAATAAATATGATGTTCCAGGAATACTCCCTACTACAATCTGGCATAGAGAAAATACATTACTTTGGTTTGGTTGGCATTTAATAGAAGTTTGGAGTGGAGTAGATTAAGTTGCAGTTGGTTACAATCTGATTGAAGCACAGAGGAGGCATCTAGGAATGAAGGTTTAGAGATATAGAGGATTGCGTCGTCTACAAAAAAGTGAAGTTTTGAATGGGTAATATTATTACCGTACTGTATATACTCACAGATAGGCTGATCCACGTATAAGACGACCCCCCCGAAATGACTTACACTGTAAGTAGAAAGCAAACTGACCCAGGTATAAGCTGACAATCAATTTATTACAAAGTTCAGCACAAGATGCAGTGAGAAAAAAAGGCATTAGTGCTTCAGTATTTTGGCACACCACAATACAATACCACAGACACAAAAGTAATTTTAGTTAAAGAAATGCATCAGTAGTTACGATACACTTATCTCAAGTCCTTAACAAGTCAGTGCAATACTGGTAACCTGCAGTGATGACTGTCTCACTCATCACCAGCATCTGAACCAACCTTGAGCACCACCCTGCCAATGCAAAAAAAGACGCCCCACCTGTGGAGCAGTACTTGGGTTCCTGTGCCATTCTCAATGCCTGCATATGGATGGCTAAGCAGGTAACAATGTAGCCACTTTGGTGGCATTCAAGAACTCCATTATTTAGATTGGATTCCAACAGACTGAATGCAGGTTGGTCCCCTATTTCTGCCTACGCCAGTCTTGTACTTGATTTCATTTATTGAGAAGTGCCTGGCTGCAGCAGAGTTATTGAAGGTCTCCACATATTCAGCAGTATGCAGCTTACATGCTGCACCATAAGAGCTCCGTTTTTTCTCTTAATACTACTTTTAGCATTCAAAATGATACTGTACTGGGTGATGTTTTATTTAGCAAAGGATACCAGTAATAGGAGATGTGACTAGGAACAGCCATGGACAAGGCATTTGACTAAATGCTTCATTGATTTATTAGTGAGCACAGAGTGACCCGTGTATAAGCCGAGACCCATGACTTGACAGTCAGAATTTGGTCTAAATTTCTCGGCTTATACACGAGTATATATGGTACCTAGATTGTTGACATATATTAGAAAGAGCAGGGGGCCCAGTATTGAGCCTTGAGGAACCCCTCTCATGAAGGAAAGTAAGGAAGATAAAGTCCCATTGGCCTTAATCTGCTGCTTTCTATCCACCAGGTATCTGGCCAACCAATTTGACACAGAAGGCCCAATGCCATAATCTTTTAATTTCTCCAGAAGAAGACCATGATTGACTATGTCAAAGGCCTTGCTTAGGTCTAAGAAGATGGCCCCCATGACTTGCTTATGATCCATGGCTACCAACCAGTCATTAGATACTTTAGCTAGGGAGGATGTGGTACTATGATGACTTCTAAAGCCAGACTGCAGTGAATTGACCAATTGATGTTTGTCCAAGAAATCCCTAATCTGAATGTCAACCAATTTCTCAAGAAACTTGGACAGAACCAGCAGAATAGAAATAGGCTGATAGTTATTTAAGTCACTAGGGTCAACTGATTTAAAAAGGGGAAATATGGGGGCTACCTTCCACACTTGTAACACTAAACCTTCTGTCTGGGACATGTTGAATAGATGAGTGGTAGGGGCAGTCAGAAATTTATATCCAAGTTTCAGAAAGAAGGGATCGATGCCATCTGCCCCAGCACTCTTACTAACTTCCAGTTTCAGTATCTGATCATTGACTTGTTTATAGGATATTAGCTCAAAGGAAAAGGTTGCCCATATAAGGGGCTTAGCACTCGAAGAGTCTTGGGTGAGAAAGGAGTGTAGGGTAGCTGCCTGACAGGACTCAAATGTGAGTCCTGCAGTAGCGAAGTTTTTGTTGAATTCATCTAAGATTGTTGGTATGTCAATATTAGAAGTACCTTTGGAATTAATTTTTTGGGACAGTAAAGATGGAACTTTGCCCCCTTCCACTGATTTGATTGTATGCCAAATTTTGATGGGATTTCCTTTAGCAGATTCCAGGGTATTCAGATAATAGTTCTCTTTAGTTTCTCTTATCAGTTTAGTGTGGGCCAACAAAACACAGGACAACAAAATAAAGACACAGATTTACAGGAAGGAAACTGATGGTAATACTTAGCTCCAAACATCCACCTGCCACCCGAGACACACAGTAGTCAACATACCGAAGGGCCACTACTTAAGGGTCAAATGCAACTGTAGCACTATAGAATCTGCTCAACAAGGGGAAATGGATTTGACACAAAGACTCAGAGAGACAAGTTATAGCAGAAATCAGGACAAAGACAGGCTGTTACATGATACAAGTGAAGAGGAAAGGGATACAAGATACCACTTTGTCACCACCTTCTCAGCACAGTCTACACACTTAGGACAGATTATAAAAAACATTGAGGTATTTTAGGTGGAGACAATGGCCTTAGGATAATAGCAGTATGACATACATGAGGACTAGTACCCTTTGAGAAAAACTGATCCACAGCCACTACCAACAGCCTAACAATAGGACCTGGCTGAATCAGGGTACCAAAGGCTGCTTTAAATGCCTCAGATGCATGTACTGCAAACACATAACACAGACAAAAACATTTAGCAGCAGAAACACAAACAGGGAATATCAAATAAGGCAAATAATAACATGTAATACCACAGGAGTCATATACCTTGCAATGTGCTCCTGTGGTGGTTTCTATGTAGGAAAAACAACACAATACATGAGCCTTCAAAGTTTGTGTGGGAGAACACACAAGAGCAATAGAAAAAGGTGACTATACATATGCCACAACCACACATGTCTGGGAGGTTACTGGAAATGGAGAACATTATTTCATGTTTCAGGCAGTAGACAGGGTGTGTAGAAAACCCAGAGGTGGTGATTATGATAACTTGGTGCTCCAAGGGGAAAGCTTTTGGATAGTCACCCTTGAAGCAACCAAAACACACAGATTAAACACAAATTTAAATATACAGCCCTTTCTGCAAAGAAGGAAAATATAGAAAAAAATGTGGCTACACCTTGCCTTAAGATCTTGAGAATAGAAAATCAACAGTCTACAGTTACGGTAGCTTGGGAAAGTTTTTAATATTTAATCTTTCTGATGTATAATTTACATAGTTTTATTTAACGGTCTTTTCTACTTGCTAATTAATGCCTTCCATGCCCCCATACCCTTTATTCATAATCATTGTTTAGATTGTAATTTAATATTTTATACTGTTTCCAGCAACAAAGATTAGAAGGGGATTATTAACTGTACATTCCTTCCTCCTTTTTCTATTGTATATACTTCCTCCCCATTATTCATCGTTTTTCATATGTTAACTCACCCAATTCTCATTCCTTTCTCTCTCCCCCCGTGTTATGTCAATATGCTTTTGAGATAGAGATTAATGAAGTTTTAATATGTGATGTTTCCACTATCTGTGATGTTTATTGTTGTCCAATAGGAACATAATACCTCTTAGGATTGTGTAAGTAGGTTTGTTAGTATTAACCAATGAAATTTAAACATTTAAAATTCTGTCACAATGACATCAGAGATAAATTACTTTATAAGCAGCATTGTAACAACAGAGCATCATCCTTTGATAAAGGGACCCAGAGTTCTGAAACACGTCAGATGTTGCCTGCATCTTGTTTTATTATTTTAAAATAAATGTAGTTACTAAAGCTCAGCTAGGAGTGTCTTTTATAGTGAGGTGGTGAGTGCTCGACTTTTAACTATGTTGTTAAAACAACAGAACACAGTAGGGTGCTTACCTTGAAAAGTTTAAAGTCAGCAAAAGACAAGAATACAGGGACTTCAGAAGACATGCAACAGTTCAATGTTTGGGGAATAGTGATGAAGTATTAGTGCTTGTGTAACCTGTAGTACTTTTTGTGGCTTTACTCTATTCCCACACTTGAGTAGTAGGTATGTAGGTAGGAATTTGTAGGGAATAGAAGGCCCATAAACAAGGAAGAGAAGAGTGCTGGAGAAGGAGGAGGAGGGGATGGTGGTGGACTAAAAGTACTCCCTAAGCAAGGAAGGTGTGTGAATGATGGGAGTTAAATAGAGGTTGTGGAAGGAGCTATTCTTCATATTGAATCTCGGGCTTAAGTCCTCCCATTCAATGTTTGGGGAATAGCGATGGGGTATTAGTGCTTGTGTATCTTGTAGTACTTTATATAGCTTTATTCTATACCCACCCTTGAGTAGTAGGTATGTAGGTAGGAATTTGTAGGGACTAGAAGGACCAAAAATATATCTCCTCCAACTCATGGAGAGTATGACCACTGGCACTTAGGACAGGAAAAAACCCCAGGTGGAGGAAACCTCTGAGGATCCATGGCCATTGGTCTACCCATCCTCTGGGCATACTAAGAGGAGAAGGACCTAGGTTCTAGTAACCATAGCTAGTTTGGAGGAAGGTGAGCTTCTTGGAGTGATGATATTCCATCCTCGATCCATGGATGATGATGCAGTTTGGAGGACAATCCTGAGGTTGAAGAAGTAGGTCTTTTCTGAAGAAGCAATAGAATCCTGAGTGTGAAGCAGATCCAGTCGAAGAAGGGTGAATGAAGTCCAGATTTCCAAGGTAATGATGGATGTCTGTCCAAAGGGATTACAGGGATGCAATGAGCAGAGACAGCATGATTTGATTCATAATCTACCAGTCAGTGAACAGTGGGAAATGGGATGATTTGTGAAGTCATAGGTGAATGATCCAATTTGTGGGAGGTTTGGTGTTCATGGTAAAGTCTGGAGGTAAGGAATTCAGTAGTGAGCGATAGTTGTGAATTAAGCATTCATGAAGTGGAAGATGGAGTCCAGCAGCATCTTTGAGAGCTTGAAAGGAGAAATGCCATAAGTGATTTGTAGACAAATACAGGAAGATTGTCATATGCAGTCCAGATGGTAATTGAATATATATAGAGAATGAGCGGAAGTTCTGTACAAGGAATTGGATAGCTTATTTGGGCATTGATGTTGTACCTATGCTTGTACATGTGCTGGACTTCTGGCTGAAGTAAATATGGGTATTTCTATGCGTAGTCATCCATGAGATGCACTGAGGTGACTATGGCTAGTTAGGTTTACAGGTATTCTGATGCCTGACTACTTGAGGGACGCTTGGAATGCGAACATATGGAAGAGTCTATAGGCTGGGTTGGTAGTGAGGTCGAGTAGTGTGGAATGCCAGTGGAGCCTAGTGCTATGGTTGAGTGAGACCTATTGAGAGGCATGACTGGGATAGTGAATTCTCCACAACAATTGCAGTTTCCAGATTGAGAATTGGAGGAGCCTCCTCTCGGTGAAGTCTTCACTGGAGGGAGTAATGGAGATAATTCATGAAGGATAGACTAGAAGAACTGCTGGATGAACAGCTAACTTGATTGCTGGTAATAACATGAAGAAATGTAGATGACTGTATGTGATCTGGTGATGTCCAGGAGCTAGAAAAAAGTGGTTTGGATAGCATGATGTTAGCAAAGCAGCTAGGTGCAGGAGATCCAATGATGGAAGTTCTGTAATGGCAGCTGAGAATGTTTTAGGACAAGCAATAGCTGTTGAGAAAGTAGGAGTCGAGTAACTTGTAATGAATTGTAATGTGGATAGATGGTATGTGTACATGTTTTAGTTGCAATCATAAATTACAGGTCTGTCTTGCAAACTGGGTTATAAACCCAAATGACATGTATCCTGTATAAAAATAAAATTTGTACTACTACTTACTACTACTACTAACATGTAAACAGAGTTGATGTTGGTAAGAAAGGTTGCAGAAGGTGAAACGGATGATGTCCATAGTGGTATGAGATATCTTGCAATTTACGGTATCCATAGCAATGATAATGGTTATGGAGTTGGAGCATAACAGAAGAATTTAAGTCCTTTCCATGTATGGGGATAGCCTGTGAGACATGGTAGACAAGGAAGCCATAGAGATTGAATAGACTGGATTCGTAGAGAGTATTCAATAGAGACGGATGAGTTCTTTCTCTTGTCCAGTTGAATGGTGCAGAGCTGATTGGGCAGTATAGAAAATTTATGATGATGTAAGAGTCTATGAGGCATGTTATCCAAGGGATGCTGCTAGAAGTATTTTTCCTCAGGTATAATGAATGAATTATCCATTGAGTAGTGGATGGGAGCTGTTAGAATGGCTAGAGTAGGAGTATGAGATGGATAAATGGGAAGAGTAGTTGAGCAGGTAGGAATAGTGGCCAGAGATAAGGTAATATGCCCAAAGAGCCACAGCAAAGAAGATGAAGCCTTGAACATGCAAGGCGGAGATGAAAAGGCAGCTATCCAAAAATGGAAGGAAAGTTCATAGTGAATCCTAATGGACTGAAGGAATGATCATGGGAAGGAGATGGCCTAGGCAAAGCTGGAGGACATACAGTGCAGGAAGGAACAGGACCGGGTCAGCTCCTCAGTGAATGGAAGTGGAATGCAGGAACACTGTAGCAAGTCACTAGAGGATGATCCACAGAAGGCCAAAGAGCGAAGCCAAGTAACAAGAGCAACTGATTTGAGATAAATGAGTCCCACATCTGATGAAAGCTTCAAACGACAAGTGGAAAGGATGGAAGGTGCTGAAGGAAAAAAGGATGAGGTTCCCACATCTGAAGGAGAAAAACAAACTCGTACATAAGCCGGAAGGGGTGACCTGCAACAAGGAAGTCCATGAGGCAGTCAAACTGGATTGAGATAGATACTGAACCAGCTGGCAAGATCCAAATCATGAGGGAAAGGAGGCCAAGGGGGTCACGCATGATGGTCCATGGAAGTGCAGGATGGTGAGTAGTGAGGAAGGTTGCAAGTCATTCACAGCAGAGAGATCCTGTGTCTGGAAGGAAGTGGTAATCAGGTAGGAGATAGAAAATGCATAAGGATGGACCTGCAGGTGCAGACGCAGCATCCTATCTGAGGTAGTTGAGGTGAGACGATCTGGACACAACACTCTGGATAATGTATGAGGGTGGAGGCACATTCAATAGATGGCTCAAGTTCAGGAGGGAGCAACAAGTGTTGGTCCAGTAGAGAGCAAATAAGGTCGAAACAGTTGATTGTAGAAGCAAGCTTCCAGGCTTGGTAATCAAGGAGAGATAACTAGTATCCAATACCACCAGGCAGAGGTAGGAGGATGGAGGCAGTTGTGTGGATGAGGTCTTGCTCCAGACAGGAGCAGTAACCAGGAATGAGACAGAGATGGATTGCACTAGTGGATTCCCATAAACAGGCTACCAAACCACGTAGCCAGTGTGAAATGACCTTCAGATGATGCCAGTAGGTACAGTCAGGAGGTGGAAGGCAAGTGAGATATAGAGGCTCCGTTTCCAAAGGGAAGTGGCAACCCACATTAGGTATAGGATGCAGAAGATGGAAACAGTCAAATGCAGAGTCAGGCTCCTAGCCATGGAAGTCAGTATGCTAGGGCCGTGAATGGAGGCTGCAGACCAGGTAGGATGGAGAAGACAAATAGGACAATCTCATGTTCCTGAAGGGAAGTGGCATCTGGGTAACAGGCTGAGAATGCATAAGGTTGCAGCAGGGGAACGGTGACTCTGGCACCCATGGGTGATGGCTGAGGCGGGATGATCTTGACTTGAGGCAGCAAGGCATAGGTAAGAGGATGAGGGCACATAGGGTGAAGAAGTTCCATTCCCAAAGGGAAGCAGCAACTTGCATGAGGTAGAGAAGGCATGGTATGACACAATAGATTGTAGACATGTCTCCCAACCCTGGTAGTTGGGGCAAGCTAACCTGCACTTGATGCTGACAAGCAGTGCTAGGGATGGAAGATGCCAAGTTGGTAAGTAGTAGGAGGTAGTGAATGTAACGGAATCCCATCCCCAGTAGACAGGGGAAGCCTACCTTTGCTCAGCATCTCAGAATGTGCAAGTTAGGGACAGAGTCCAGAGTACTGCTGGTATGGGTTAGCAGAAGGCACAGAACGCTGCTGTAGAAAGAGAGGAGAGGAGTAGAGTAGGAAGCTGAAATGAGATAGGCATAATGAATAGTACGTAGGTATGGTAAGACATACATAGCATGATAGGAATGACAGGCACATAAACAAGCATTGATACATAGAGGGAAGGGTCTGGCCCTGGAAGCTGTCATATTGTAGGGGGAGGACCATGCCATAAATGGACACGTACCAAGGAGGAGCAGTAATGGGAGCATAGGTGACAGAGGTCATAGGTAGCAGGGGTGGTAAAGTGGGAGCAAACCCCAGGGACCGTAAAATGGGAGTACCACCTCGTGCCCCCCACCGCTGGTAATATCCTGGAGATCAGGAGCTGTAGTGCAAGGTGCCCCTCAATGTGCAAAGACAGGTACATGAAAGGAAATTGACAGCAGGATTTGCCTAGCGGTATACGTCACTTACCTAGAGAAAGAAAAAGAACACTAAAAACCCAGTATGAGCCCCACGGATGTAGTGCCCTAAGTGGAGTCGACAGAGCAGCTGTATCACAGGGGCCTGTAAATAAGAGAATTACATATGTGGAGTGCCAAAGGAAGCCAGTCATTCCATCAACAGCTCTAATGTGGAGAAGGAAGCATGAGTAGTAGGGAAAAACTGTACTGGAAGGTAAACAACTGTGGTGGGACTGTCAAAAACAGATCAGGTGGTGTTCCCCCTTCCACCTCCCCTCATGGAGAAAATCAATCACTGCAGCATGGTGTGGTAGGGCATGTTCATGAAGTGCTATTCCCTCACCCAGCAGAAATAAGAGGGAGACATAGTCAGGGAGTTACTGCCAAATCACAGTCAAATGAAATCACCTGTTAAATAGCCTTCGGTAGTATCCTGAGCAAGTGAGTGCAGTGGACAACAGTCTGTCTGTTATGGTGTTGGAAGACAGTGACTGGTTAGACATTAAACTGCTGAATGCTGCCAGAACATGAGAATGGATTGAAAGGCTGCTGCATGACTGAATAGCTGTATAGTCTGTAAGTCAATGTGAGGGGCAACAACCCCCCACTGATATGACAGAGCAAGGAAACATTCACCAAACTGGAATCCACTGCATGCCATCCGTTTGGCAGATGCCGACATGCTGACTGAGAAATCAGCAATGACAATGGAGGATGGAGGCTGCAGGTAGCTCGGCTCCAGGAAGAGAGGAATGTGCCTGATGAGAATTAACATGCTGACCTGCCAGGAGAGACAGCGTAATGACAGCACCAAAGGGGAATAAGGGAGTGGAGTAAGGGAGAGTTGCAGACTGAAGGGGATGGACAGGAAGTGGGCACACATCATGAAGGGCCCGGGAAGCAAGTCCCGGAGGAATGCAGGGTAAGGGCTGGTAGATGCGCTAAGGTGCCAGTGCAGTACAGAGGCGATGGAAGGCTGGTGTAGGAGGCAATGGAAAGTGGGTGAGAGCCTGAAAAAGGAACCAGAGGGGAACACCCAGACACAAGCAGGAGATGAGGTGAGCAGGGAAAATCAGCAGGGTAGTGGAATGGAGTGGGCTGGGGAGGTGAGTGCCAAATGAACAAACAAATGAAACAACAGAACAAAAAGCAAGCACCCAAACAGGGGAAGAATGGGGGAAAGCAACAAGGAAGGGAGGGAAGACACACAGGAGAGGGGAGGAATGGACTAGACAGCAGCAGCAGGAGGGAGAAGGAGAGAGAAGGCATTGCCACACTAGCCATGCATGGAGCACAGGAAAAGACACTCAGTAAGCAAGGGAGGTGTGTGAATGATGGATGTTAAATAAAGGTTATGGGAGGAGCTCTTCCCCATATTGAACCTCGAGCTTAAGCCCTCCCAAACTGACTGAGAGCAGAACTTCTGCTGGCTTGGGCAAATACACATCAGCAACTCTCCTGACGCCCTGCATGGGTGGGCTCTTGACATCTGCAGTGGAGTCAAACAGGTTTTCACACCAAGGCAGAAAAGAGTGAAGCAACTTCATTTAAATTTAAATTAGGAAGAAACTAGAGGGCTCTAAGAGAGAGAGGGAGAATCATTGCTCATGCCTACAACTACACAAACTACACAGGTATACAGAAAATAGGCTAGTGGGACTTTCCCCTTAAATAGCTCTAAAGCAGGGATGTGTCACAAAACTCTGTAGCTGTGTTAGCAAGGATATCCAAGCTTTGTAAATTGCCCTGCAGGCCATTTGCATAATGATTCACACTCCTTTCTCCAGGCAGTTGTAAAGTGTTTAGTGACAGCAAAGGAAAGGACTGCAAATCTAGTTGTGCATGGTACAACAGAGCTCTAATTATGGGGCTGTTCCTACATGGTCATTGTGACTACGTAGTGACAGACCCTTGTGACTGTATAGGGACCAAGGTTTAAAAACAAAAGCAGAAGAGAAATACACACACACACACACACTCTGCTTTTCAGTACTAAAAAATGTCAACAAAAATCATGATATTTATAGATCAAAATACTGTAGGTGTTAGAAGTTCATTTCTATTGAAAGTCACCTCTGCATTCATAGCAACAGTAGTGAAAGTGATGCCACAGCATGCCGTCCTTCCTCTGTCAGATTGTTGACTGCTTGCTAGCTAGAGGTGCTTTTTCTTAATAAAACAGGAAATTTAAAAAGAATATATCCAACATAGCTGCTGCTGAGCAGCTCATCGCTCAGCAGATAGGAAAAATGAAACAAAAGTAATCATTTCACATTTTAGAGGAAAAAGACAATCATCTCCAGTGTATGACTTGTTGTACATGTAAACCTTCACATTTATTACATTTAGAATGAGAAGCCACTGATAATATCTTCACATTGCCCAGAAGAAAATCTGGGTGTAGAGAATAAGGCATACTAAATATTGACCAGTTACTCTACGTTATCCAATTGAAAGAGAGAGTTTGCTTGAGGGGACACTGTGAATAAGGTGTGCTAAATATTGACAGTTGCTCTCTGCTTACAAACTGAAAGACAGATTGTTAGAGTGTGTGCAGTGAATAAGGCATACTAAATAATGACCAGTCACACCCTGCTCACCATGTGAAAAACAAAGATTGTTGAGTGTGTGCAGTGAGTAAAGTGTACCGAATATTGATCTGTCACTCCTTGCTTACCATTTGAAGGAGATTATTGGAGTGTGTGTAGTCAAGGAGTACTGAATATTTACCTTTCACTCCTTACTTACCATTTGCAAAAAGAGATATTGTTGCAGTGTGTACAATCAGTAATGTGTACTGAATATTGACATGCCACTCTGCTCACTATCTAAAAGAGAGAAATTGTTGGGTGCATGCAGTCAATAAAGTGTATGGAATATTGAGCTCTCACTCCATGCTCATTTTCTGAAAGAGAGACACAATGTTAGAATGTATGAAGTCAATAATGTGTTCCAAACTGTGGTCAGTCACTCTGTGCTTAGTGTCTAAAAGTAAAAGACCTATGGAGAGTGTGTGCAGTCAATAAGCTGTGCCGAATATTGATCTGTTACTCCCCACTCCCCATCTGAAAGAGAACAAGTGTTAGACTGAGTGAGGTCAGTAAAGTGTACTGAGTATTGGTCTGTCACTCCTTGCTCACTGTCTGAAGGACAGCGATTGTTAGAGTGTGTGCAGCCAATAAAGGGTACTGAGTATTGACCTGTCACTCCATGCTCACCATCTTGATTTTTGAGTGCGTGAAGTCTATAATGTGTACTGAATATTGACCTGTCTCTCCCTGCTCACCTTCTGAAAGAGAGATTTTTGAGTGGATACAATTAGTAATGTGTGCTGAATATATTGACCTATTACTCCCTGCTCACCATCTGAAAGAAACATAAACAGATCAAAAAACGTCTGCAGATAAAGCATATCAGCCCATCTAGTGTGCCCAAACCAGCCTAGTTATGGCACTGTGCACCAATCAGACCTCATTTTTCCTCTCCCTTCTTCCCTCCCTCTTCCAGCTGCCCAGTATACACTTTTCTGACATGCCTGTCCCATGCCCATTTGAGCATCCATACTGTCTCATAGCAGATGACCTCTTCCGGACATTTGTTCAAGTTTTCCACTGTTCTTTACTTAAAACAATACCTACTGACATCCTTTTTGATCCCCCCCCCACCACCAATTTCATGGGATTTCTCCACGTACCTGCATTGTGAGAAACTCACTGCCATCCATCTTACTTAGCCTGCAGAGGTACTTGAATGTCTTAATCATGTCTCCCTTCTTCTTTCTATACTCCATGACTATATAGAGATCCCTTAAGCACTTATCAAAACACCTTCCTTGTTAACCTTGTATAATTTTTGTATCCCTTCTCTGCACTGCTTCCAGCCTATCCCTGTCCATCCTCAATTGTGGGCTCCAAAACTGCACACAGTACTCTAGGTGCGGTCTAACCAGTGATCTATACAGGGGCAGTATTACTTCCCTTTTTTGGGGTAGCAATCCCCCTCCCGATGCTTCCCAGAATCTCATTCTCCTTTCCCACAGCCCTATTACATGGTACTAATGCCTTTAAGTGCTCCATTATTATCACCCAGGTCAATTTCCTCCAGTATGCTTTCCACTACCACCCCATATATCCTGTAATCCATTCTTGGGTTCTTTGCCGATATGTGCATTATTATGCACCGTTTGGTGTTTAGATTTCAACTTCCACACTCTTGACCATTTCTCCAGTCTTCAAAGAACCCTCATCCTAGGCCTTACCCTCCCTTAGTGTCCACTCATCTGCAAAGAGGCTTGCCATATCCTGGTTCTCTCTATATCACACATTGCTAAAAAGAAACAGTCCTAAAATCAATTCCTGCAGCACCCTGCTCATGACTTTATTTACCTCTGAGGGCTCTTCATTTAGGACTACCTTCTGGTCCTCCCACCCAGCTAGTTGTTTACCCACCTGATTTTCTTATCCCCCACCTACAGGTCAACCGTTTCTTTTCCAGTCTCCCATGTGGGATGGAGTCACAGACTTTGCCAAAATCTACTGTAGGTGTTGAACATCTACTGCCTGATCCCTTTCCCTTTCCATGGCCTTTGTCACCCAACAACTGAATTCAGTTAAGTTCTTCTAGCATGACCTCTCACTGGTAAATCATGGTGACTGAAGTCCTGCAGGTTGTTGGCCTTCAGGAATCCTGCTATCCTCTCCTTTATCATAGGTTCCAATCATTTCTCTACTATCAACATCACAGTGACTGGCCTATAGTTGCCTGGTGTGTCTCAACTCCCACTTTTGTGTAGGGAGACAGCATCCTCTGTCCTTAAATCCTCTGGTACTTCCACTGTCTTTAAAAAAGCAGCTGAAGAGGTCTGCTATTGACCTAGCAAGGACAGTCCCAGCAGGACTTGCCCTGCCTGTTTCCTTTAACACCCTTGGATGCATCCAATTATGGCCCAATCATTAATTCACATTCAGTGCCTGGAGGCACTTCAGCATGCCCTCCTGCTTGATGGTCTCCATTATGGTGGCTGTTGGTGATCCCCATTGGCATTTATGCTTTCATCTGGAAGAAGGCCCTTATCCTAGACTATGAACACCAAACAGAAATAATCATTCAGTAAATTCACCTTGCCATTCTCATCCTCCACACATCCCTCCCCCTTCTTTAGCCTGACCACTCCTCTTTTTGGTTTTGTGCTGCTCTCCTGTATAGTAAAAGAACACTTTGTCACCTTTCTTAGTCCCTCCAATTGCATTAGCTCTGCCTCTGGCTTTGTCTTTCTCACTACCCTGTTTGCTGCCCTCATCTTTTCTTGATATTCCCCTGTCCTCTTCCATTTGACTAATTTTATATCTGGTGAATGCCTTTCATTTTTCACACACTGCCTCTGCTGCCCCTTTTGAAAAATCACAATGGTTTATGCCCCCTCTTCCTCTTGCCTACCATCTTTCTGCATAGCCCTCTCACCTCCAGTACTCCCTTGTTAATCAGAAACTATTAGTTTGTTGCTTTTCCACTGCCAGTACATCCTGCAATTTTCCCCTCCCAGCACCTCCCGCATGATCCCATAATTTGCCCTTCTTAAGTTCAGGACCTTAGTACTGGAATGTACCCTATCAACTTTAGTTTGACCTCAACCCACATGGTTCTGTAATTGCAGGAACCTAGTGGTTCCCTTACACAGACTTCCCCCATGCTGTGTTTGTTTGTCAGGACTAGGTCCAGTATGGAGCCTTCCCTAGTGGTTCCATGACTCTCTGTCTTAGAAATGCCTCTTGCATCTTCTCTACTAGGGCCTAGCTCTTTGCTGCATTGCTATGGGGATTCTCCAGTCTACATAAGGCAAACAGAAATTGAAGGAAAGAGATAGTTAGGCGTGTGAAATCAATAAAGTGTACCAAATGCCGACCTGTCACTTCCTGATCATTGAAAAATGGAGATTGTTAGAGTGTGTGCAGTGAAGAACAGTCACTACCTGCTCCCCAGGATGGGTGAACTTTTCCCAGTTCTAATTTCAACCCAAAGATGTTCATTAGTTTTCATTTCATTTTATTTCAAAGTAGACAGGGATACACTGCAACCTTCAAAAATTGGCTATTAATGGGCCTTACCCCAGTCCATGTCCTCAGTCAGACAGGCAACATTCTCATATAGGCTCCCTCCACTCTAGTCTAATTGTTGTTTCTCACTCTTCTCTTCTTCCTACCTTTTAACTTTTAAACTCTTTTAACTTTAAAACTTTCTGCCCATCCTCCTCTTTCCCTCCCACCACTGTCCCTAAAGCACAAACCCACATACTTGACTCTCATACTCCCTCTCAAACCTACCTGGGAGACCTCCTCCTCCCACATCACTGTACCTGGTCCAGGCCATGGCTCAAAGATGCACCAGGACTTAGTAGGGCACATCACTAACTATCCTGCTCTCCAGTTTACTCAGCTCATGCTCCCTCACTGCCTAAGCTCAGTGCACTGTCTGGTAGCCTTGCTCTACTTTTACCACAAGCTCCTCGGGTCGGCCTGCTCTCTTTCTCAGGACAGGCATGTTACCTAGACTAGATATTGATAAGTGTGTTATGTTTAATCTGCTCCTTGTCAACCTGTGCAATGTGCATAATTATTCTCTTCTTGTACTACTGCCGGTATCCCTATGGTACTTCACTTACCATGTTTGTATACCATAAGTAAACATTGTCTGTTTGTTGTCTATTGGTGCTTGTACAGTATAATTAAATTGTATATCATGTCTACTGCTTGTATTTTTGTATCGCCACCTTGTGGCCCAGGTCATGACTGAAAATGGTCCTCTGGATCAGTGCACTTACCTGGTTACCAAAAACATAAATAAATAAGTAAAACTGTTCGATGAATGCACTACCCAATATGCTCCTGTACCTAACCCTCTTGCCCACTTACCATATCTTCACGTCTCTTCCCTCAGTGGTTATCCTTTCTCATTGGGTTGCTTTTATTCAATGAGGCTAATTAAACTACTGTATTATTATTGAAACTATTCTTTGCACATCATTTCTACTGTATCATGCACATTTCACTTTTGAATTTACTGTATTGGTTGACTTATGTTCTCTTAACAATTGTAAATTCTATGTTTACATCCACTGCACACCATCCCCCAGGATACATCTGGAAACAAGCTCATTTAGCTCAGTGTGCTCGTTCAGAGAAACTTTTCAAATAACTAAATAAATAACCAGGATGTCAAAAAGGATGCAAAACCTGACAATGACAAACATTAAAACATGTAACAAGATCAACTACTAGGAGGCAAATGTTTTAATTGCCATGACATAAAACATTTCCAATAATGCACAGTTCTTTCTAAATTTTCTGTAAGCATTAAGACATGACATGGTATTGGTAGTACAGTGACAACTACACACCAAGGGCCATAGTAAGGCATGTGGCCACAGGCCGTGTGACTTCAGCCCCTGGATGTGTAGTTGTCACCGTACTACCAATGCCATTGAGTGTCTTATCACACTTATAAAATGGGTTTGTGAAATACATTTTAAAAATAAAATAATACATTTAAAATAAATCAATTGGTAGTACTGTCACCATGCATGAGTCCTGGCCAATCAGAATGCAGGGATTTTCCTACCTATTTTTAATCCCATTTATACCTTATCCTCAAGAAATTTTAACAGGATAGTTTTAGTTTCAAAGATGCTCTTGTGTTTAGATTTTTATTTAGTATCATACATATACAGTATTTGTATTTTAATCATATACTAATTACATCATACAGAGAACTTTGACTTGTAAACCACCATAACTGGTTTAAAAGTGGAAGTCATTACTGGTTTTAAATTTTAGACCTTTCAGGTTCATGTTTGTATTTTATTATTTTTATTCTGACCAGTTTTTTGTTTTTTATTTTTTGAAATTGCAATGTATTAAGATTTTTCAAATACAACATATACAATAAGTACAACATTGAATACACACTAAAAAGACACTTCAGACATAAAATAAATACATAAGTATATAAAAAAAAGGAAAGCAAAAATTATTGTGCAACAGGACAATAAAAACAGGACCTAAAAGAGTCCCAGGAGTTAATTAATGTGAGCACATATCTACTGAGAAGGAAAAGAAATTCATGGAAGGGGTAAGGGGGAACAGGATCTCAAAAAAAAGGAGTGCAATGTTCCCCTCAAAAGAGGCACAGAATCTAATGTTCAATGGGGATTCAAACTTAACCACCTTCAAAGTTGCTCCCAATTAATCCTGTTCCGTCAGAATATCCAAAGCATTTCTATTTTGTTTAGCTACCAAACAATCAAAAAAGGGGAGCCAACGGCTAATAAATTTTTCCTTCTTCAACCTTAGTTTAGCTGTCTATCGCTTCATCTCCAATATATGAGAGCAATTATCTAGCCATAAATCAAGTGTAGGATGCATGGAGGTCAACCATTTTTGAGTAATTGCCTTAAGGGCCAAAGCCACCAATATATTAAAAAGGTAAAGTTGTGCCTTCATGCGCAAAGCCATGGAAGGTAAGCCTAATATCCAGTGCTGAAATTTAGAAGGAATAATAACACCTAATATTTTCATGACTTCCATTCCCACCTCATCCCAGAAAGGTTTCAAAAATGAACAAGTTCAAAAAATATGAGTATGAGTCCCCACATCAGGACAATCTGTGAAATTCTGCCTGTGGTATCTAGAGATCTAACTAAAGAAAGTAGTAATTGCTTTAATGGGTTCTGAAGCATATTTAGTTGGGTTTTACATTGCTGATCTAGTCAGTAATGCCTAAATTGTAAAAAAAAGAAAATGATCCCTGGCAGGGAGATGGTATTCCTGACTCAATTGAGAAAAATGTGTAATTGTATCCCCCTGAAAATAAATTGCCCAATTAGTGAGAGCCCCTTCCTTTCCCACACTTGAAACCTCCCATCCAGTTTAAAGGTCAGAAAATCCAGACAGACACACAAAGGGGTATCTGTCAAGAGACTAGTGGGGATCTGGAATATATTGCACACCTCTACCCATGCCCTTTTAAATGTCACCTCCCAACTATTTCCTGGGTCCATCAATTTAATATTATGCTCATCCATAAATGATATGTCCCTGAGTTTAGCAATTCCCACGGTATCCCTCTCCAAGGTGACCCACATGGGAGGATCCTCCTCCTCTAAGTGTGGAATAAAATACTGCAGTAGGGCAGCCCAGTAATATAACCTAAAATAAGGAAGACCAAGTCCCCCCAATTTCTTTGGGGCAGTCAAAATGGGCCACCAAATTCTGGGCCTCCTGCATTCCCATATGAACATGGTCAGGATGGTCCAAAGAGTTCTGCAAAATGAAGCAGGGAGCCTAAAAGGAACTGCCAAAAAAATAAAAAGGAAGTGAGGTAATAAGTTCATATGAACTGTTTCAATTTTACCAAAAAGAGACAAAGGTAATTCTTTCCACTGCTTACAGTCCACCTGGGCCTCCTGCAGTAATTTTAAATAGTTTGATTGAAAAAGCATTGTTATATCCCTGGGTATCCAGACCCTAAAATATCTAAACCCACCAGTGGCTCACCTTAACCTCCCAATATTAGCTGGCAGAGGGCCTTAGTACAGACCGATTGGTAGCAATTCTGTCTTGGCCTCATTAACCTTGAAGCCAGACATTGAGCCAAAATGAGCTTGCAGGTCCAGAGCATTTGGCACCACCCAAGCCAGATCTGATACATAAAAAAGGGTATCATCAGCGTGAAGTGAAACCTGTAGTTCTTCCTGTCCTATCCAGATACCTTCATAGCCTGGGGACTGACGTATTAGTGCCACCAAGGGCTCAATACTGAGTTCAAAAAGGAGAGGGGAAGAGGGTACCCTTGTCTCGTACCATTCCCAGTGCTAAATGAGTTGGAAACCACTCTGTTAACTTTGATTTGAGCAGTGGGGAACCTGTATAAATTTGAAATCCCATTACAAAATTTAGACCCAAAACCAAACTTTGGTAAAGCCCCGTCCGGAAACTGCCAATCAAGTTGATCAAATGTCTTTTCAGTGTGGATCGAAATGACAGCATGGAGGGTATCAGGTGGGAATGATTTAGCCAAGGCTAACACATTTAAAAGGAGACGGATATTATCCTGAATGTGTCTCCCAGGGATAAACCCTGTTTGATCTCGACAAACTAATATTGAGATGACTTTTTGCACCTGAACCCCAATGCCTTTGGCAAAGATTTTAGCATCCTAATTTAGTAATGAGATGGGGCAATAGCTGGCACACAATGAGTCATCTTTGCCTGGCTTGGGTAACAACAAAATCGTAGCCCTGTTCCAGGAGTCAGGGAGTAAACCTTCCTCATGTGCAGCATTGCAAAGCTTAGTGAAAACTGGCACACGTTCCTTTAAAAAGGCTTTATAAAATTGATTTAATGACCTCCAAAATTTGAGTCTCTGTGAATGAGGAATCCAAGAATTGCTGCTGCTCACGAGAAAGCTGTGGCAGATTAATCTTGGCAAAGAATGCAACAATTCTCTCAGCATGCCCATACTGCCTTTCCTGACTATATAATTGAGAGTAGTATTTGTGGAATTCTTCAACTATTTCTATAGGCTAGGTAACAAATGTATTTCCCCCCTCCCCCTTTTTAATTCAAGGTACATACCTATCTGCTTCTTGCTTTCTGAGGTGCAAGGCAAGCAGTCTGCCAGCTCTGTCTCCCCACTCATAATATTTTTTCCTAGTAAAACGGAGGGCATTTTCCATTTTCCAGGATAATATTTTATTTAACTCCTCCCTAGTCTGTTTAAGTTTGGACAGAAGGGCAGGGTAACTAGCTTTTATGTTCAGATTCAAGCTGCCATAGTATGTCTTCCACCTTTAAATGAGTTGCCTGATACTGTTTCTTCTTATAGAACACATATGAAATTGCATGCCTCCACTCCGCCTTTAGACTATCTCATATATTTTTGAGGGAAGTATCTTTTTCAGTGATGTCCTTAAGGAAATTCAAAATAAGGTCTTTTGTAGAAGTGACACAGCCCTCATCATGCAGGAGACCTGCATTAAGCCTGCACCCTCCAGTAAACTGCCTACACCCCCACCTTAATGTATAGGACACCATGGCATGGTCCGATAGTGACATAACCTGAGTTCTTGTACCATGAATAATATGCACCCATTTCTTTTGAGTGTACAGCCTGTCTAACCGGGAATAAGAATTTTATTCAGCTGAATAAAAAGTATATTCTTTCTGACTAGGGTTCTGAAGCCTCCACAAACCATGAAGCCCCCCTCCAACCTTGTTGTAGAAATGTGGGATTTCAAATCATACAAACAGGCAGACAAAACTTAAAGTGCATAAAAAATGCTTGAAAGGGTTTGTCATTTTATTTTTCATAAAATGTCAGGATCAAAAGTAACAAACTAAAATAAAAAAAACAATTCTTACAACAGCAGTTCTACAACTCATAGCACTACACACAGTGTGGATCACATTTTTAAGGTTTTAAAGGTCCACCTTCCTCTGTGCTCTTTCTCAGACAATATACTGGCACAGATCCTCCAGGTTCCTCTCACAAGGCTGATCCGATTTCCTCTCCACTAGGAGGGACATTTATACTGCCTATCTGGGTCACCTGACCTGCCCCCTTAACTAATAGACATTTTTCTATTTTTCTTTCTCTTAACTTTATAACACCAGGCAGGATGACCCAGGAGCATAAACATTTTTGTATTAACTGTAACATCAGGCAGGTAATGTGGTAAAAACAGATATCTAGAACTACTAAAACAGCCATGAATAACTAATTAGGGAATAAAGAGCTTTAGCCTCACCCACTGTGCTGAGAGTGACAGTTCTGTGAGGTGTATATAACAGGGCATTAGAGGGTACTGCGTCCTCATAAGAGATCATTCCATCAGCTCCTGATTACAGGTAAACCTTGCACAGGTTTACAAGCAGGGTACAGAAAAGTTGTTACCTTACCACAAGGTGTATAATACAGTAAATGGAGGTGTTAAATGTTTAAATTAAATATAACAAGTTCAGAAGCCTTTGCTCCTTATCCTTGTTCAGAGCACAACTAAATTATATAGCTCTTTATTACATTATATTCATTCGCAGGACAACAGTAACTTGTTTTTATTAAACCAGGGCTTCCACGTCCACTTTTTTAGATTGTGCTTATTTATTTACTATTGCAGAGTGGCTGTCTGCTGAATGTGAAAGTTTTCAGCCACTCTGCTTTGATTTCTTCTTAATTTTTACCTTACTTATGTCCTCTATATTTATTTTCCTTTCCTAGGGCAGAAGTCATTCAGCATTCTAATGACATTATTATCCCTTTTCTTTCTGTGGATGCTGGCAGATTCAATTTAAAAAGGAGTGGGGTGGCTGAAAATAAAAGTGAAAATGTTTCCCCACTTTGAACTGTGCCACAGCATTCTTGTGGACAGAAAGAGAGAACGAGCATGCTCCCCTTATTTAAGAACTATACAGAAGCTATCCCTCTTTCTTTATCTATTTTAGACCCCGCAGGGTCTTTTCTACTTGAAAGGGCACTAAGGGAGTACAGTTCAGACACAGAGCGGCAGCGTAATATAAAAGGAAAATTATTGCCGCTTCGGGTCAATCCTGTCTTAATTCATCATTTCTTTCTTTTCCTTTTGGAAGCAGCCATTTGTGGTGGCAAACCATCTCTTTGCAAGACTGATTGCAGACTCCTGGGATTGGCTGGCTCAATACTTTTATTATCAGAAAGCCAGCAAGCCAGGAGCATTCCCTGTCATTTTATTTATTTTTCTAAACAGAGGAGGTCTGATGCATTGCACCAAGCAGCAGAAGACAGAGGGAGATAAAGCGAGGAGCAACTTTGTTCCTATTTCTTAATTATTTTACTCCTTTTCTCTTTTAAAACTTTTTCCCTCAATATCCTTAGGAAAAAAAAGGGTACACAAGTATTCTTCCAGGAGCCATGTAGTTTTCTTTCTCAACATGGAGTGGCAGCAGCTGAAAGTAAAAGTGAAAAGGTTGCCACTCTGCTCCAAACCGCACTCCCTTGGTAATTCTGCCACTATACCTTAAATATATGGGGGGGTATACAAAAAGGGGCGCCCATCTGCAAAAGTGGCTGTGGGTTAAATAAAGGTCCCACTCAACAAGCTGTTCTTACTTTTATTACATTTTACAGCAAGGCTGTGTGAAGGGAGCTCCTCAGTGCTTTGCCTGTTACATAAAGAACATATTGCCACCTGAATCTTCTAGGGTACCCTGACACATGCTAAGGGAATGTCTTGCACAAAATTACCAGTGAAACAGGCATGTCTACAGGGAATACCTTATGGCTCAAGATAATCAAGGCTTGTCGTAACATTACTTCTTTTACCATATATGCCCTTATAAAAACGTGTCATCATATAATAAAGCATAATTCAACTCTGGATAAGCACTACATGCTTCCTTTCTTTATCTGTGCACATTAATTTTTACAACACTACAGTGCTGTCTGTATTTTATTCACTCCTTCAGGCACCTCCCAACAGACATTAATCCAGTGCCTAAGTGCCATTAATTTCTTAGCAAGGCATTTTGTGTATGCATAAGAAATTTATGTAATCAGCCAGCATATGAGACTGACAAGTTAGCCATTTTACAGACATTCCAAGCACATATGTTCATTTTGTAACCATTTCACAATTGTAGGGCACACATCACGGCACTTATTTCTTTCTTTACCGGGGCGGGTTAAACCTAAGACAGGGGTCACCCTGTCACATATTCTCCCACTCAAGAGGGCAACCATCCTATGGCTGTTACACCTTTCTTACATACCCTATAGGGGTGTGGTGGAGCTCTTGCCCACCCTCACCACAGAGCTCCACCCCAGGGTCTATTAACTCTGCTATATTCAGTATTGTCTAGCATACAATGGCTCTGCCATATAGCAATATGAATATAACTCTACCCTGGGGCTAACAAATAATTCAGCATACAGTATAATTTAGCAATGCCTACTGTATTCAGTTTCTACCAACAATACTGGTTACACCATAAGCATACTACTCTGGATACTAGCCCCCCAGTTCTTTCGTATGCAGTATCAGGCACCTTTTAAATAAATTGCACCTTCCAATATTCTATTGGAGGTCAAATTCTGTAACCTCCCTATACCTGGACCAGAAGAAGGGAAAAGGAAAAGGAAAAAGGTCAAACGAGGAGAGGTATTTGCCTGAAGGTGGCCAACCTTTCAGACTTGAAAAGGTGAAACTTGATAGAAAATAGGATAACAAAGACATTCATGACAGAAGTTTTCATAAACTTAGCAAAAGATGATCCATCACTTTGTGACAGGAAGTATCCATCTTCCCTTTCTTTGGAAGGGGATAGAGCTATGGCCCACACTCTCCATAAGCTCCATCTCAGGGTCCCTTAATCAAAACACTTTTCTAAGCATTTCTAAAAGGCAGATTCATTCCTCTCATCATCCTGTATAAACCCTGAGACATATTACATTCATAGAGGAAGTTATCCACAGCAGTTTTAGTCCGACTTTTGTCTTCCTTTACCTAGCTAGGCATTCGGATAGTCCCATGCTGCATCTTTTCCTTTAGTGTATAAGTGTATCCTTATGCTATTTTCCCAAATTCATTGTATACACTTTGACACCCGAGGCTAAACCTTTAACCGCCCCAAACTTTGGGTCCTCCCATCCCAGATGGGTCTCAACAAACACCTTAAAGGCAACTTTAGGAACTTCTAATGCTGAATGCTGAACAGTCTGTTCCTACCTCCACCAAATCTCTGGGGTGACATGACATATGATGTTTTGTTGTAGTGTATGGTCAGACGCAGGCTACCATCTGGTACCTTCTGTCCTATGTGGGTGTTTTCCCCTTCTCCATGGGTGCCATCTATTCTGGCCCTTCCTCCTTTGGGTTTCACCTCCTACATCGTCTGTCAGGTATCTTATGGCACATGTCATTGGTTTTTAAATAGGCAGCCACCTGCCAGTACATCCCTAGCCAATAATAACTCTGTGTTAATTTTCCCAGAACTTCCCCATGGCTCAGGGGTCTAGAGTGACTGGCACAAGCAGTCTTCAGTACTTCCCTTCTATAGGCTAGGGGCACCACAGCTCTAGCATTCACTTAGCCAGTACAGGGTTTAGGCCTTATGTGGTAGAGAACTCCCTGTCCCCTTTCATACCACCATAGCTTGTCTTCTATACCACCATCGACCGGTCTCCCCTCCTTAACCTTGATATATTCCCCTAAACAGATAACTTCAGGGTCTATCCTCTGTAACTTTTCCCAATCAGGTTCTGGAGAACATTCTGGTTTTATGGTAGGGGGTTCACAACATAGGAAAGTCTCTTTAGACTTATTGGCCTCTTCCAAGTTGCTTGGATTCTTCACTTCAGGGGGCACATGGTCAGCCACAGTCTTACCTGGGGACTTCTCCTCTCATGGATTGTCCTCTTCCAAATAACAACCATGAAAAATCAGCAAAAATAGCAACAACATTTCTATTGAGGGATCCTCCTCCTCTAGGTCCCATGACTCCTGGTCCTCTGCTGCCTTCACCAATCCTTCCAATTGGGAAATCTCCAGTAGCACCTGGTAATGGTGCTCAGCCTCTCTCCAGTACTGGTCTGTCTCTCTGTGGTACTGGTCCACCTCCAGACATTTCCACTGAGTCAGTTCACTATATGTATCAGCTATGTCATCTGATCTCCGTATTTCTTCCATGGTGCCTAACCCAGGCCACCAACTCTATCCATAGTCCTCATCTCTGGTACCATGCATGGCTGTCTCTCCACCCAAAAAGTACCAGGACTGGTACCACCTGGCTGGAATCCTCCAGATTCTTAGACTTCCAGCCAGATTCCACTTCTCACACCAAATGTCATAGGGATGTGAGATTTTTGATCATACAAACAGGCAGGCAAAACTTCAGGTTCATAAAAAAATGCTTGAAAGAGTTTATCATTTTATGTTTCATAAAACGCCAGGATCAAAAATAAACGAAAATAAAAAAATGCAGTTCTTACAACAGCAGTACTACAACTCATAGTACTGCACAGCGTAGATCACTTTTTTAAGGTTTTAAAGGTCCACCTTCCTCTGCACTCTTTCTCAGACCATATACTGGCACAGATCCTCCAGATTCCTCTCACAAGGCTGATCTGATTTCCCTCTCCACTAGGAGGGACATTTATACTATCTAGGTCACCTGACATGCCCCTTAACTAATACAGAAGTTTTTTCTATTTTTCTGTCTCTTAACTTTATAACATCAGGCAGGATGACTCAGGAGCATAAACATTTTTGAATTAATTTTAACATCAGGCCAGTAATGTGGTAACAACAGATATCTAGAACTACTAAAACAGCCATGAATAATTAAGGAATAAAGAACTTTATCATCACCCACTCTGCGAGAGTGACAATTCTGTGAGGTATATAACAGGGCATTAGAGGGCACTGCCTTCCCATAAGAAATCATTCAATCAGCTCCTGACTACAGGTAAGCCTTCCATAGGTTTACAAGCAGGGTACAGAAAAGTTGTTACCTTACCACTAAGTGTATAATACGGTAAATGGAGGTTTTAAATGCTTAAATTAAATATAACACATTCAGAAGCCTTTGCTCCTTATCCTTGTTCAGAGCACAGCTAAATTATATAGCTCGTTATTACATTATATTCATTCACAGGGCAACAGTAACTTTTTTTTATTAAACTGGGGCTTCCCTGTTCACCTTTTTAGATTTTGCTTATTTATTTACTATTGCAGAGTGGTTGTCTGCTGAAAGTGAAAGTTTTCATCTGCTCTGCTTTGATTGCTTCTTCATTTTTACCTTGCTTAAGCCCTCTATATTTATTTTCTTTTCTGAGGGCAGCAGTCATTCATTTATTCTAGGGACGCCATTATCCCTTTTCTTTCTGTGGATGTTGGCAGATTCAATTTAAAAAGGAGCGGGGCAACTGAAAGTAAAAGTGAAAAGTCCACCCCACTTTGAACTGTGCCCCAGCATTCTCACGGACAGAGTGAGAGAGAGAGAGGAAGAGGGCTCCCCTTATTTAAAAACTATACAGAAGCTCTCTCTCTCTCTCTCTCTTTATCTGTTTTAGAACCCGCAGGGCCTTTTCTACTTGAAAGGGTGCATAGGGAGTACAGTTCAGACACAGATTGGCAGCATAGTACAAAAGGAAAATTATTGCTGCTCCATGCCAATCCTGTCTTAATTCAAGATTTCTTTCCTTTTGGAAGCAGCCGTTTGTGGTGGCAAACTATCTCTTTGCAAGACTGACTGCCGTCTCCTGGACTTGTCTGGCTCAATACTTTTATTATCACAGAGCCAGCAAGCCAGGAGCATTCCCTGCCATTTTAATTTTTTATTTTATTTATTTTATTTTAACTTTTGTTTATGAGGTAAACAATATGAGCCAAAGGCCCAATTTCAAATGTGACCCGGAACCGTTATAACAATACAGTCAAGTTGTTAAATGCAATATATTTACAATACAAACATATACAAAATAATACAGATAGGCCCAGATATTCAAAAGAGTTGTGCCATGCGCAATAGGGTTGCGCCAGCGCAAGTCCGAAAATGCACCATTCTGCGATATTCAGCGGGAGGCAGTTGCACCCCCCCAAATCACGCTGAGCAATAGCGGAATGATAATGAATGTATGTGCAACTGAAGGGGGAGGAACCATGCATAAATGGCGCAGTACAATATTCAACAACATGTGCCATGCGCAATAGGGGAGCAAGCGGAAGTTGCGCCATAGCGGAAATGAACCAAAATAAAAAGGAGCAAGGGAGAGGTGCAAGAATGCTACAGGGAAGGCACATGAGGCTGAACTCTAGCCAGAGAAACTGGGCGGCAGGGACACACAGGGCAGGCCAGGGAAAGGGCACCTGGAACCCACAGGCTCAGGGGAAGGTGTGGGGAGCCACAGTGCAGAAGGGGGAAGTACTTGCCATAAAGCAGTGAGGCCAGCACAGTCAGGTGTTCCCAGTGCTGGGGAAGTAGCAGCCAGGACAGTGGGGGAACACAGAAACAGCTACCGGGGGGGTGAACACAAGCCAGGGACATGGCCAGTGCCACCATCCAGATGTAGGCAGTAATGGGGGGGTGAGAAGTTGGGCAGTGGGGAGGCATGGCCGTGAAAGGGCCCGTCGGTGGTATGCCCCCAACAGGCAGTACCAAGCCCGCACCAGCTTTGAGCTGTATAGTGATATGGAGATCGTGGCCTGGTACTGCCTGAATCAGGTAATTCTGAGGCGGCTCTGTGAGCTGTGCAGTGATGTGATGCAGGCACCCAAACAACAGAGCCATGCTCTGTCAGTGGAGATAAAAGTGACAGCTTGCATGTGCTTGCTCACCACAGGTACCTTCCAGAGACCAACTGGGGACATCACAGGCATAACCCAGTCGGCCGCGTCACGGCACCTCACCCAATTCCTCAGCGCACTGCTGCCACATACTGCAGAGTACATCCATTTCTCCAGCACACCAGCAGAGCACACAGCAAACATACAGGAGTTCCACAGGGTAGCACGTATGCCTGGCGTGCTAGGGGCAATAGACTGCACCCATGTGGCCATCTGCACACCACCTGGCCCCGAGGGGGCCGCATATATAAATTGCAAGGGCTATGCTAGCATCAACTGCCAGGTGGTGTGCGATGCCAGGGGGCCCATAATCAATGTCTGTGCCACGCACCCTGGGGGAGCACATGATGCCTTCATGTGGCACCAGTCAGCACTGTGCCACAGATTCGAGAGTGGGGATATCCCCAATGGCCACCTAGTGGGTGAGTATGCAAACCACATGGACAATCATAGGGCCTGGGGGGGCATGGTCAGAGGTGACATAGGTAGTGGCCTACATGGCCCGGGGCAGGGTGATGCTGATCACCAAACTAACCTCCACCCTCTACACACAGGTGACAATGGATACCCACCCCATCCCTGGCTGCTCACACCCTACCGGTGGCCCGTGACCCCATCGCAGCAATGCTACAATGAGGCACACGCCACCACATGTAATGTCATCGAGTGGGTGTTCGGGATGCTGAAGGCACGTTTCTGTTGCCTGGACACCTCCAGCGGGGCCCTACAGTACAGCCCCTCAAAGGCCTGTGGGCTATTCCTGGCCTGTTGCATCCTGCACAACATGGACAATGAATGTGGGATAGCTGTACAGGTCAAAGAGGGGGACAGCGATGGGAACAATGAGGATGCTGGTGACAATGGTAATGGGCAGCCCCCCTTGGGTGATGGGACCCCTGACTGCTCCAGCTGGCAGAGTTGCACTGGGACACCATCATGGAGGAGCACTTCAGCCAACCCAGGTAAGTCATGGGGCCATGTGCAACCACCAGTGGCAAAGGCACAACCCACAAACACCCATGGACACACACCAGGAGTGCATGCCATCAAGGGAAGTGGCTGGGGATGGAACCACACACACCACCAGGGATGGGTGAGGTCTAACATGGCACGCGGACAGACAGACACACACACACAATGCACCAGACATGCACAAAGGGTAGGAGGCACACCAACCCAGAATGCCACCCCTAGCCACACACATGTCCACAGACCACCACGCCCACTGCCTGTCATTGTGCGTGTGTCAGATGCTGAGCACCATTGCACATTGGTGTACAGCACAATGCAGGCATCATCATGCACATGCAACTGTGGACAGCAGCTGGGAGGGTGTGCAGATGGACTGTATGTCTGCGTGCAGGGCCGGGTACCCACCCATTCATTGCCCACTGAATGACACAATGCATACAGGGCAGCATCAGACAGGAGCCGCATTGGGAGACAGGTCAGTCACACGCCACAGTGCCCCCGGCCACCACGGATGCATGGGCGGCCCCGCTGAGTCCCGCCAGCACTGACAGGCTGACCACTAGCCTCATGGGGTGGCACAGATGGTCCCCCAGGGGTTCCACTGCGTGAACGTGACTGTGCTAGCTCAGGGGTCTGCAGCACACCGAACATGCCTGTGCCAGGCATGCTCGGGATGCCTACAGCCGAACCCGGTGTCGACAAGGATGGTGTCACACGACGCCGGGGAATGGGGTGTGGACAGTGCACTGCATGGTGTCTGTGATGCATGGGCAAATAACTGTGTGCCCAATGTGGCCATGACAGCAGTGAATGCCTGTGTCTGCTTGTCAATGGCAGCAGTCACATCCTCCCGCAACCGGTCCATCCCTGCCAGGATCAGAGCAGTGTCTCTGCTGTGACGCTCCTCTGCCCACTCCAGAGCTGCACGCAATGCATCCACCGATGTCGCTAGCCGCATCTGCTGGTTGACTGATGCTTGCAGTATGAGGGTGTGCTAATCCAAGAGGTCATCTGCCTGCTCAGCATTCTGTCCCTCAGGGTGTGTGCGGCCCTGATGCTCAGCACACCTTGAGGATGGGCGCTGCACACCAGAACCAGGTCTGGGCATGTCCACAGGCAGTGCACTGACGCCGCCCCCTGACACTGTACCCCCAAGCCCATTGGCCGACTGCTGATGCTGCCCCTCTGGCTGTCACTCCCTAGGGTTCACTGGTGCTGCCGCAGTGGCTGCAACAGTCCCACTGTCCTGTACACACACCAGTGCTGCCCCACTGGTGCTGACAGGCACAGGCTGGGACTGTGATGACACACAGGCCTCCACAGTGGCACCACCCACAGCCATGGCCATGGCCATGGCCTGCTCTGTGGTCATCCTGTGGCACACACGTGTTACTGCCCATGACGTTAGCGACATCATCATAGGTGATGGACCCGGCACCAGCCCGAGTCACAGCATGCTGGCATCCATGGACGTTGGCACACTGGGACATGGGCAGGGCCTCCTCCACACCTGTTCCAACAACATCAGTCTGGACAGCCAGGCGGGCCCACTGTCACACTGAGCCGCACATACCTGTGGAGGTGGATGGGCCCTCCTCCATCTCCATCTGACTGGCCTCAGTGGAGAGGCCCACCACCGCTGTCCCATGCAGATGCTCAGAATCTGTAAGGAAAAACAAAGTCGCGTTACTGCATGTGACCTACCCTGCCCCCCCCCAATAGACAGACCATGACCTACCATGCAGTGACAGGCTACCACCCATCTGGAAGCCACCACCCGGAACACCCTCAATGGCACAACGCTGCATGCTGCCAGCAACCCTCTCCTCCTGTAGGGTCAGGCGTAGCACCTCCAGCTGTCCCCCACCTGTCGCAGATCATGCTGCCCTGATGGCAGACACCTTCTCCTTAATCCTCCTCCTGTCTGTGCCCATCTTCTTTTTGAATTCCTGCACAGAGTG
Organism: Neoceratodus forsteri; assembly: GCA_016271365.2. NCBI lineage: Eukaryota > Metazoa > Chordata > Ceratodontiformes > Ceratodontidae > Neoceratodus > Neoceratodus forsteri. The sequence continues at coordinate 99,259,751 of CM028132.1, read as the reverse complement.
CTGGTGGCTGCCATGCAGGTTCACAGCACATGCCACCTCCTCCCATGCAGCAGCACGGGCCTGTGATGCTCCCTGGTGTCCACTGAGAAGCGGCTCCTGGTCCAGGTAGGCCTCAAACAGGGCATCCGTCTCAGCCTTGGTGAAATTTGGCTGCCTCCTCCTCCCACCACTCTGTTCCTCTTCTCCTACAACTCGCTCGGTCATGATTCAGCCTGTGAGAATGAAAGTTGTTACCTGTGACTGTGCAGTCCCATGCATGTCCCAAAATCCACAGTCCACACTCCCAAACAGCATGCAACTCACCAATAGACTGCAGTACCGACTATGGCCAATGCAGCCCAATGTCTCACTTTTATAGCGCAACCCATGCAAATGAGGCGAGGCGCAACTTTAAGATGATGCAAATTGCAGTGCTGCACCATTGAATGGCTGATTAGCTGATTTGCATATGACGGCTGAATATCGCGCTTTTGCACTTTGTGCAATTGTGTTGAACGTACTGAGCCAAGGGTGCAGTTCTGTGACTTGCGCAGTACACACCTAACTGCGCATGCCCGGGTTGATGAAGCAGGCGCCTGCCACGCTGCTGATGTGCTGTGCGCAAGAGGCAATGCAGGGCACGGCCACCATTGTGCCATTGGTGCTACAGCGACGTTCACCTATATGGCACTGTGGCACTGGGCCATCATAGGAGCACTGGGGCAACAGCACGGTAGGCCGCTACTGGAGGTAGCACACAGGCATCCAATCATGCTACATGCATTGGGTTCCAATTGTGCTGTGCCTGTCCGTGCACCAGAGACCCTTGACCCTGTACCCGACCTTTGCCCCCCTAGGCGCCATGCATCAGGCATGGGTGCACCACTATCGCGCTGTTCGGTGACAGCGCAATAGGGAATGGCAGCGCTGTACCATGCAGCATCTGCACATGGTGGAACTGCACTGCAGAGCGCCATTTTGAACCTACTGAGCAAGAGAGATGGCACAGAGGAGAGCTGTCCAGTGGAGCCAGATTGAAATGACAAACCTGGTTGCCATTGTTGAGCCACTTTTTGGCCCACTGTTTGGGGGAGGCACTCCTGGACAGGTCTAGGAGCCAGGTGTGGCAGGAGGTGGCCAACGCCCTGGAGGAGGCCACAGGAATGGGGCAGATGGCGGAGCAGTGCCACCACTGGTATGGGGACCTGAGGTGGAGGGACCCGGACCTGCTTGCCCGCCTGTGGGCATGTGCCAGGAGGGGCACTGTGCCACGGCCAGGTAGGTGTAACGTCCATACACTTTTATCTTCCATATGGGTATCATGGTTGCATGTGTCCAGAACATGGGGGGGGACCGTCCGGTGTTGGCTGTGGTGGTGTTATCAGGGTGTGGGGTGGGTGGGTCTGGTTGGGTGGGATTGCACACACATGGGGGCAGGGCAACTTTGCTACAGGATTGTCCTGATGTTCCTTTCTCCATGTTTGCACCTTAGGGCCAGAAGAGAGATGGCTGGCGAGGGAGCGGAGGTGCCAGCTGGTGGACTGGAACAATAGGAGAGGCAAAGGTCCACAGCACCAGAGGGACCAGCCTGATGATGGTGAGTGCCTTACCTCCATGATTACTATTGCATGCTGTGTAACAGGGCGGGCAGCAGGACATGGCCACCATCCATTGACACCACAGCCATGCACGCAACTTGTTACAGTCAGCACAGTCCAGTGGCACTGCATGTCTGGGAGTGCATCAATGGTGGTCCATGAGTGCACCGGGTACATGGCTGTGCCACTGCCTTTGCACCACGTAGCCATGTCACTAAACAGCCATGGTGGTGCTGTGCAGGACTTGGCCAGTGGGTGTGTGCAGTGGCCCGCATGGCTGTGTGTGCCTGGGTGGGCAGGTCTTGTGGACACGATCACTGTGGGTGGTCACACACCATCACAGAGGCATGTCCCACGGCCGTATGCCATGCACAGTGGGTGGACTGTATGGGACTGTGCATTCACACCTATTGACTGTGCTCCCTTGTCCTAGGTGTCCAGCAGCTGTGCATGATCAGGGAGGTGCTGCAGGAAATTCTCACCATGGCCAGGGCATCGCTGGACATCCTGCAGAGGATTGAGCGGCCGGGGGTCAGGCGGCGGCATGGAAGGCGAAGCAGCCAGAGCGGGGAACGGGGCTCCCACTGACCATAAAAATGCCCCTGATTTCCCCTACCCCCCTGGACCCACCCTCTCATCCCTCCTTTCCTGTACCATTTGTTCACCCCTGCCCCTTACCCACCCCCACCTTGTTTGTGGCCCTCCCCCACACATTTGTACATAATTGTATATAGTTTTGTTGGATGTTTTTGATTACAATTCTTTTCATATGAATACTGTGGTGGTCTCTGATTTGCAGCGGGCTATAGGTGCTCAGCTGCAGTGGTGTGCATGGCATCTGGGGTGGTGCGGTCATGGGTATGTGTGTGCATCCGTGGGGAAGTGACTATGGTGTGGGAATAGCTATCACTCAGTGTCTGTGGTGTGTGTGTTGTTCCCTGTGCACTGGATGACTGTGTGCAGTGGTCCATGGTGCATGCTCTGTGTCCATGGTGCACCTGTCAGCCCATCCATGGCCTGTGCAGCTGACACCCTTGCATGTCTGTGACCTGCACGGTCTGCTGGCACGTCAGTGGTGGCTGTCCATGCAGGGTAGCCACTGTACCCGTCACAATGCTGGGTTGCTTCCTGTCACTGGTGTGGTGCATGTCTGCCTCGGGTGACACTGTGGCCTCCGCTGTTGTTGTACCACCTCCATGGTGTGGCTTGTGTGTGTTGCAGGGGATGTGCACCACTGTCTGTGACTTGTGCTCCGGGCAAATGCTGGTGGTATACAGGTCCACAGTGCCTGCACACGGTGGCTGGCACTCCTGTGCCATGGAGGACTGCTGGCCATGTGTACACAGTTTCTGTGGTCCCATGCTGAGGGCTTGGTTGTCCTGCTACTGTATCCCTGTGTTGGTGTGCCCTTGGGTATGGGTGGGTGTTTGTCCATGCACTGTGTTGCATCCGGTGTGGTGCATGCTTCCTTGCACCACTGTGGGTGTCTGCACTGGCTGTTGTGGCCAGTGCTGGGTCGGGGTGAGTCCTTGAGAGGGTATGCAGGGTGCTGTACCACTGATGCTGGGGTCTCGCAGCTGTACCTCGGGGGGCTGTGCGTGGTGGCACTGTGTATGCCATTGTTGCATCACTGTGTGCTGCCACCCGCTGATGGGTGCTCATGGTGGGGCTGCCTTGCATGGTTCTGTGGTGCACAGGGTTGCATTGTCACAGTGGGGGTTGTGGCATGCATGGGGTATCCTGCACTAGTGGACACTGCTCCTGGGCAGGGTGTCTGGGGGTCACGGTGCAGGGTGTGCTCTGCATTGGGGGGATGGTGTGACATGGGGTGGTCAGCCCTCCTTTTGTGCTGGTCACAGCTTGCCAGGGGTGTGATGGGGCACCATGGCCCAGTTGTGGGTTGGTTGCTTGTCTCCATGGGCCAGTGGTTATTCCAGCCCTCCCCCAGTTGTGCAGTGCATGGGGTGTGGGGGGACAATGTCTGTTCTGCTGTGTGTTCCTCTGCCCATCTGTGGCATGGGTGGTAGGCCCCTGCATCCCTGGTTGTGCTGTTGCATTGCTGCCCTGCTGCTGGGGGGTGTCCCTGGTTGCTCTATGGCACCTCTGGACCGCTCAGCTGAACATCCCTTGTTGCGCTATGGCGCATCAGATATGCTCAGCTTCCCCTCCCTAGTTGCGCTATGGTGCAGGTGGTGCAATATTCAGTCATCAGCTGTAGGCGCATCTTGGCCAGCTCAGTTTTTGAATATCGCACCTCTTGAGCATGGGTGCAATGGACTTGCGCTTGCTCCTGCTGTTGCACACTTTTTGGGCGCAGTTTGAATATCTGGGCCATAGTGTATTAATAATAATCCCATTTCAACATATTTAGAAAATACTGTTTAACAGACAATTTAAAAACTTCCTGACTGACAATTTGCTGCAAGGAAGGGGGTCATTTATTCCAATATACCAGTCCATAGTTAGAAAGTATATGCATTCCCAATTTTAGTTTGGTTTTAGGAATAACCAACCTTATAGATTTTGCAGAATGCAGATCCCTACACAAAGTCTTTTTATCCATTAAGGCAAATAAAAGAGAAGCTGGACCCAAGGCCAAAGTATTATAAATTAAACAAATTGAGCTTTATTGTGGATGTAAACCAGGAGGAAGCCAAGCTGTCAGAGAATAGAGATCATAATGTTGAATCCGAAATGGGACTTTTAAGAGCAAATCTACAGATTGCATGAAAAGTAGTTGTAAGGAGAGTAGTCTCAGACGTTGCCAGATTTGAAAACAGAAATGAATTGTAATTTAATATAGGCAACAACACACTTCTGGCTATAGCAAATCTGGCATCCCTGGACAACAAATTCTGTAGTTTAAATAGTGCACCTTATCTTTGGTTAACACTTCTACAGATCATTCTTACATGCAAGGTATATGATAAACAGGGATCCAATACAATCCCTAAATATCTAAATTGGAATACTTTTATTTCTTTGTTTATTTTTCTAAACAGAGGGGGTCTGACGCATTACACCAAGCAGCAGAAGTCAGAGGGAGAGGGAGCAAGGAGCAACTTTGCTCCTATTTCTTAATTATTTTACTCCCTTTCTCTTTCAAAACTTAGTCCCACAATATCCTTAGGGGGGAAAGGGTACACAAGTATTCTTTTGGGAGCCATGCAGTTTTCTTTCTCAACACAGAGTGGCATCAGCTAAAAGTAAAAGTGAAAAAGTTGCCGCTCTGCCCCAAACCACACTCCCTTGGTAATTCTGCTACTATACCTTAAATATATATTTTTTTATTCATACAAAAAGTGGCTCCCATCTGCAAAAGTGGCTGTGGGTTAAATAAAGGTCCCACTCAACAAGCTGTTCTTTTCTTTTATTACATTTTACAGCAAGGCTGTGTGAAGGGAGCTCCGCAGTACTTTGTCTTTTACATAAAGAACATATCGCTACCCAATATCTTCTAGGGTACCCTGAGACATGCTAAGGGAATGTCTTGCACAAAATTACCAGTGAAACAGAAATGTCTACAGGGAATACCTTATGGCTCAGGATAATTGAGGCTTGTAGTAACATTGCTTCTTTTACCATATATGCCTAATAAAAATGTGACGTCACAAAATAAAGCATAATTCAACTCTGGCTAAGCACTATGTGCTTCCTTTCTTTATCTGCGGACATGAATTTTTACAACACTACAGCACTGTCTGTATTTTATTCATTCCTTCAGGCACCTCCTAATGGACATTAATCCAGTGCCTGCCTAAGTGCCATTTATTTCTCAGCAAGGCACTTTATATATATTCATAAGACAGTTATTTAATCAGCCAGCATATAAGTCTGGCAAGTTAGCCATTTTACAGACATTCCAAGCAACTATCCTCATTTTATAATCATTTCACAATTGCAAGGCATACATCTCAGCACTTATTATTTCTTTCTTTACCAAGGGAGGTGAGTTTAAATCTAAGACAAGGGTCACCCTGTCACAAACCTCAATATTTTGAGTAATTTAGAACAAGCAGCTTGACCTTTCCCTTGTGAAGGGTTTCTGTCAGGCCCAAATCCTCCACATAATTCCAATTGCCTAAACACAAAATCTGCCCATCTGGAAGGAAGGACAGAAGATGAAAGACTCCACAAAAAAATTCCCCAGAAGAAGGGGTGTGGGCATAAACTGAGATCACGTGGAGGGGACAACCCTGCCTAACCCCTGAAATCAAAAACAGTTTACCAGAACCTTCTGAGTGTACCTGTGTTAATTGAAAAGGGAGCCCTTTCCAGACCAATTAGCCACCACCGCCTTCTTAGCATCTGGGTGGAAATCAGCGTAAACATTCCCCACCGATGTCCTCCAAAGTTTCAAATGTTCAGAGGTTGATAATTTGGTTTCCTGAAGGCAAGCGATATCACATTTAGCCCTCTGAAGTTCCTGCAGAATCTGAGCTTTCTTAACCACATTGTTAACTCCTTTTGTATTCCACACGCATATAATCAGACTATCCATGGTTACAGCTGGAGTACAATTTTAGCCTTTGCCCCTCAAACACCCCCTGTCTCTCCCTCCCCATCATCCTGCCAAGCATATAGAAATCTAGAAAAAAAAAGGAAAAACAATATCTAACAACTAACAAACACATGTATTCACATGTATGGAGAACTACCCATGAAAACCACACATACATTCTGTCAAACAACAGAGACAGAGCAACATGAAATGTCCAGAGGAGTAAATATGGGAGACAAGATGTCCTCCAAAGGCACCAAATGATATCATAGTAAGGGCGTGTACCAGCGAAGGAGCACCTAGGCTTACAGGGTGTAAAAAGCAACAGAGATATAAATTGGTTAACTCACCTCTCTTCCTTTGGGTGGACCTCCAGGATTCCAGTACATGAGCTCCCTGGTGGCCAGGATACTAATAAGCTGAGGGACCAAAAACAAACAAAAAGACAGGCACCTCATGGAAGGCAAAGCACAACACAGCATTTGTACCTACATTTGTTTGTCAATTCCTGCCACCCCCCACCCCTTCCCCTCTTCTCCCCACACTTTGTTATGCCTTATCCCCCTTTCTATGTAGTTTGTGAATCCCTTATTGTCACATAATGTAATGCTGCTGGTAGAACTGTATGTCTATGTATCCTCTCACTTATTGTAATGCCTACTTGATGTATTGTTTTCTGGTATACTGTATTCTTTTGATTTTCTATTTGATATTGCCATGCACTACTGAATCTTCATCTTTTGTTGTAGACTGTTCCATGTTCTGTTGTCTGTAACATTAATCCTGTGCCACAGCATGTAGCCCAGGTCATGCCTGAAAATGGTCCCTGGGATCAATGCACCTACCTGGTTACCAAAGTCATAAATAAATAAAATAAATGAATAATAAACCTCCCTTCTCCCAGCCAATGAGATCGCCCTGGAGAAAAACTCCTTCATATAATCAGATTTTCACTGGAGGGATGGGCTACTTCTGAATAAAATGGGAGCCAGATTTCTAGTCACAAATATCAAATACTCTATTAATGATTTAAACTAGCCCATGGGGGGAGGGAACTTTGGATGTTCAATATACCTCAAAACCACAAAAACAGAAGACCTGAACTATGAGCAGTGATGTATTAAATATACTAACATTTAATGCTTGAAGTCTTTGTAACAAAATGGATGATCTTAAAGCCTACTTGTCCTATGCCTCTGCTGACATAATAGCAATTACCCGAAACATGGAAAAATAATGAGAACAGAGCATGGAAAAATAGCTAGAGGGTTACATACTTTATGAAGAAAACAGGTCCCTCTAAGACTGGTGGAGGGGTTGCCATATATGTTAATTCTAAGATTACTTTCAGTTATATCTCAGGCCACATAAGAACAAGTACTGATACTGAATTATTATGGATAAAGATTAATGGGGGGAATCAATAGATCCCTAATAATAGATTGTCTGTATAGGCCTCCTCATAGCACTATTGAAGTGACTAAGTCTATCATGGAAGAAATACATCTAGCTGGTACACTTGGGGATATGGTGTTAATGGGTCAGGGAGGTTGGTTTGACTCAATGGGTAACTGAACCAACCCATGAAAAAGAAATATTGGACTTAGTTTAAACATCACCTTAGCTTATTATTAAAAACTGTAAGGTGGGACCTCCATTAGCAAATACTGATCATAACAAAATCAGTTTCCAAGTAAGTTACTCCTTTAACCTCAGAAAAAGTAATACAAAGATATAGTTGTGACAAAGCAAATTATGAAGGAATCCACAAATCCTTAGATAATATTAAATGGGTAGGTAGGTAAAATTTGTATTTTTATACAGGATATCACATGTCATTAGGGATGAAATCCCTGTTTCCAAGACAAGTCCTGTTTGGTTACACAAGACTAAAAGTCATGTGGTGTTACAAATACTAGAGTTTTTACAAAATTTGCTAAATACATCAACATTCACTATATACTGTACAAAGTACATAATATCATACTATCAAATACCACAGACAACTGACTCAAAATTTGCAAAAGTACTAACAGATTTAGGTACACTAAGTTATAGGAATTTCTATAAAGACGAACAGACAAGGATAAAATACATTACATTGTGTGATCGAGATTTACTAAACATGATGATGGACCAGGCATTTCAAAGTTACACACAACCTGAAAAATTGATTTCAAACCTATTCTAAATACATTTGTGGATGCCACTCTCATTGAGTATGGAAGTATATTCCACCATATTGCCGCTTGATGTTTTAAAGTTTTCCCCAAAATTTTGTTTTGTTATAATTACTCTTTATTTTATTAACGTATACAGATCTAGTCAAGATCTGAATAGACTCAATCTTTTTCATCAATGAATTAACTGACATATAATGAGCCGTTGCCTTATAAAAAAGCAATGCAATAATTTCAACCATATCTCTCCATTTCTTTGTTCTAAATTAGTCCATCCCAAAGTTAATTAATAATGTACAAAAGCCTTTTCTCCTACAGACTAGAAGAACACTGTGTGGCATTAGTTACATGATCTGGAACTAATTTTATGAAACATTGTGTTTGTGTAATTGAACTACTCGCTATCACGATTTTCTGAGCCCTAGTTACCAATCCAGGAACTAGGAAGAGGAGCAGTAGTTCTGTGACCCTTCTGGGAAACTACAGCTCATAACTTGGGGGAATTATTTGTTGTGAAAGCTCTGGAGGCAATATTTTACTTGTTAAGCCACTGTAGTGGTGATTTTAACAATTTTCAAGCAGTAATTCTGAGTTTTTGCTCACAGAGAGCTCTGTGACCGCTGTGACTACTTCTGGGTCATAGACTGGCTTAAAAGCAAGCCCTGCAGTGAGTGCTGTAAAGCCTTTTCTCCTACAGACTAGAAGAATGCTGTGTGGCATTAGCTACATGATCTTGCACTAATTTTATGAAACACTGTGTTTGTGTAATTGAACTACTCGCTATCACGAGTCTCTGAGCCCTAGTTACCAATTCAGGAACTAGGAAGAGGAGTAGTAGTTCTGTGACCCTTCTGGGAAACTACAGCTCATACCTTGGGGGAATTATTTGTTGTGAAGTCTCTGGGGGCAATATTTTATTTGTTAAGCACTGTAGTGGTGATTTTAACCATTTTAAAGCATTAATTCTGAACTTTTGCTCACAGAGAGCTCTGTGACCCCTGTGACTACTTCTGGGTCATAGACTGGCTTAAAAGCAAGCCCTGCAGTGAGCAGGGTGAGCTTGAGCAGGGTGAGCACGCGTTGTTGCTCATGAAGATTCGTGCAAAGACACGCGCGTCTGCACGTGTTTTGCGTGTTTTTGCCAGGTTTGGCAAGTGTAACATCAAGGGTGCTATAATTCTATATTTGTGAGCACTAAAAGGCAAGGCCTTCAGCTTATGAGCACCCACATTAAGGATTAACCACCAAGAGTATTTCAAACACAGCTACATCAGCTGATATAGTAGCAGTATATATAACAGGGTTATACATCAAATAAAATACGATGGAGAATATGATACCAATCCTAGAAGGACAACCGGGAGTTAGGTGCATAGTTTGCAACATGTATAATTTTATAAAAGATAGCACACAGGAACTAAATTATACATGTATTAAATGTATCGAAAAAAGAGATATGGCTATGTTAATCACTCTTTTCAATGACAGACTATCAGAACTTGAACAAAGTCAAAAAGAAATGGTTGACAGATACAATGTCAGATTAAATACAGCTAAAGAACAAAGTACCACAAGCAGTACAGTAAATGACTCAGCACCAAGCATCCCCCCCATCAAACATGACCCGAGGTAGTGTGTCACTTTTAACTCCTTCACTCAGCAGTCCCCTCCATAAGAAAAGAGATAGGGAGGATGACACCTTAGATAGCCTTGAGAATAGATGGTATCAAGTTCAAAGCTCTGAATCATCAAAAAGAAAAAGGGGGAAGGAAGGCAGATCAGTTTCACATATCAGTACAGAATATATTTGACCCATTAGCTAATGAAGAGATACAGATTTCAGGATCTACAGTAGGTACAGAAATAGAACATACTGCCGAAAATGGCACTGAGAATATGCTATTAAATAATATAATAGGTAGTATACCAGCTAACACAATAAATGGGAACTTAATTACTTTTGAACAAATCATCGCACCCCTTAATAATATAAACCCTAACATAAGGGTAGATCAGAATGAACCAGAACAAAATATGGAAAACAATAATTTCAATGGCAAGGTTAAAGAATAATAATAATAATAATAATAATAATAATAATTTTATTTGTATAGCACCTTTCAGTGTATCAAGGTGCTGAACAGTTTTAAAACAATTCAAAACTCTAAATAAAAAACATAAAATATCCATAAAAGGTCAACATATCCACAAAATAACATATTTATAATAAAAACCAGACATTAATGAATAACTTAATTATCTAAAAAGGCCATATTCCACAAATACGTTTTCAGGTCTCTCTTAAATAGCTCCATGGAGGTGCACTGCCGTAACCGGCAAGGTAGAGAGTTCCAAAGAGTGGGTGCAGCATGCGAGAATGCTCTGCTGCCAGAGGATTTTAAACTCACTCTTGGAATCTCTAACAACCCCATGTCGGCCGAGCGGAGTGATCGATCAGGACAGTAAGGAACCAGGAGAACTTTATGTATTGGGGGATTCGATTATCAAAGGACTAGAGTAATTTGTGACTCAGATAAACATAACAGAACCTTGTCATGCTTCAGAGGAACAAAACTAATACACATTACACAAATGGCAAAAGACATACTGTACAAAAGAAATGAGAAAAAAGCTGGTAATAGTCCATGCTGGAGCAAATAATATTCTTCACCAAAATTCCCAGCAGGTCAACAAGAATTTGTTAATCTGACAAACACAATAATAGACCTGGACTGTGAATTAATTATTTCAGAAATTCTACCTATTCCATGGGCAACATATCAACAGACATGTAAAATAAAATATATAAATAATTGGCTAAGACAATGGTGTACAAAGCAATCTATTGAGTGCATAACTCACTGGGAGGAATTCTCTGACAAAGATTTCCTTTATAATAAAGATGGGCTTCACCTTAGCAGACATGGAAGACAGCTTCTAGGAGAGATTCTAGAAAAATTCATCTCAAGGCATTTAAACTAGACAAGAGGGGGGTGGAGTCCAAACTTGTTACATCTAAAATTTTAAACCAGCATGATTCCTACAACCAAGTTTTCCCAGTATCTAAGGACATTCAAGCACCTAATAGCAAAACTAATTTGAGTACGAACAAAAGGATAAATAGACAGGGTCAAAACTTAAATGAAATACAAAACAAACAAGCATTTGTCAATGCCGAACGTTCGCTTGCAGGTATTTGCAGTGATATTTGGCACTTGGACATGGCTTAAAAAATCAGTGACAAAGAAGTACAAGCATTTGTCAATGCCAAATGTTGCTTGCTTCTATGTGTTGTTTAGGTACTTGGAACTCATTGGAGTGCAAATATGAAAGTCATGAACTTTGCAGTCTGTTGAACTCACTGGCACGCTAAGTAAAACAGTCCTTTTGGGAATTTTTTCACCAAATTTTCAACATGGCCATTTTAAGACCTCTGCTCATGAACAGTGTCACTGTGATTTTCTTAATGTGTCCCATACATTGATTTCGCTCATCGACTGCGCCATTATGCTTCATGGTGAAACATGTTTTGGGCAGGATGTGAAAATGACAGCTATACTGCTCATAAGGAGGTATGGTAAAATGGCAATGTTGAAAAATCTGGAGTGAAAATATTGAAAATTAGAAACTTACGAGCATGCGAGAACTGCACAGGCCGCTCATAAAACAGTCATTTTTAGGAATTTTTTCACCAAATTTTAAACATAGCCATTTTAAGATCTCTGCTCATGAACAGTGTTACTGTGATTTTCTTAATGTGTCCCATACATTGAGTTCGCACACCGACTGCACCATTGTGCGCTACATGGGCGAAAACACATTTTAGGTGAGATATGAAAAATGACAGCTGTACTACTCATAAGAAGGTGTGGTAAAATGGCAATGTTGAAAATCTAGAGTGAAAATATTGAAAATTCACGAATTTACGAGCCTGCATAGGAACTGCGCAACGCACGCTCGTAAAACCATCATTTTTAGGAATTTTTCCACCAAATTTTCAAAATAGGCTTTTTGAGAGCCCACCTTATGAATGCTGGCACTGTCCTTTCATTAATCAGGCCCGAAAGGTGATTTTGCGCAGTGACTGTGAAATCACCCTTCGGGCCCGAATAACGCCATGACAGTGACAGAATTCATGAGAAGGGGTCCCAAAAACCCCATGTTGAAAATTTGGTGCAAAAATTCCAAAAAATGCCTGAGATATGCAACAAAGTTGAAAAAAAAACATCTAGCCCATTATACAGCTTACCGGCATTTCCTCAGTTCGTGGTCAGCTTTGAAGAGTGCAGACTTGTTCCCAGTCCAGCGATGATTGTCGGACCTTGCTCCGGAGGTAAGTATGGGGTGAGGGGTTGTGGGGAGGCAGGGTGTGCAGTGGGTGGGTGCGGGTTGTGGGAGGGGCGAGGGAGACTGCGTGGGACCGTTTTAATTTACAGGTTTTTTTTTACTTTGACGACGCGGGACAGTTTCCACGCTGGGGTGGGCTCCGAGCATGGCAGAAGGATGGCTGAGGGGGGCTGTGGAGCCAACGGGGGATCGGGCACCCCCGTCGGCAGACGACGCGGGACATTTGCCACGCTGGGGTGGGCTTCCAGTGTGGCAGCAAAGATTTTGGGGGGGAGGCGTGACCCGGTGCAAGCACACAGCGGTGGTTTTCTTTGAAGAGAAGACCACCACTGTCATACACAGCACTGGTGCGGATTGGAGCAGGACCGCCATGCCTGCTCAAGGGAGCAGGGGATTGCTCAGGAGAGGCACACATCCAAAGTGTCCCATTCTCCCAAGACGTTCCTTGCGCATGCGCATAAGCGAAAGTAAAAAGAAATAAAAATCTTACTACTAAATGCGAGAAGCCTCCCAAATAAAAGTGATGAATTAAAACATACCCTTATCACTAAAAAAATTGATATTTGTGGAGTAAAGGAAACTTGGTTCACGGATAATGAATGTAACATTGATATACCAGGTTTCACAACTTTTCAAAAGAATAGGAAGGACACTCCCCCAGTCTGGAATCAGCAGAAAATCAACTGTTTCTTGATGAACTAGAGAACATGGAAATTAAAATAGATTTTTTCCTGATCTAAGGACTTAAAAGGAGGCAGCCATGAGGTTTTCAAAGCTTTTAGTAGTGTCCTTTTCTTGCACCCACAGCCTGGCAGGATAACATACTTGCACCTTAAGCCCCTTCTTTGGAAGTTGTTTTACCACCTGCAACACTTTTTTTCTTTTAGCCAGCAGCATGGGAGGGTAGTCCTGGTCAACATAAACTCTCTGCCCATCTAAATTAAGATCTCTCTTTGCTCAGACCAGTCTAAGTACCTTATCCTTAACATGGTAGTTCAAAAATGTAATGATTATAGATCGAGGGGGAGTCCCAGGTTTTAGTTTAGGGACAATCGCTCTATGTGCTTGTTCTAGTCAACTGTTAGATCAAGCTCTTTCTGTAACCAGCAGGCCAAGAACTTTGCTGTATCCTCCTGTTCTGCCCTCTCAGGAATACTGAACACCTGAATGTTGTTTCTTCTTGAATGGGCTTTGGAATCCTCAGCCCTGGCTGTCAGATCTTGTTCCCATTTATACAGATAGAGCAGGGAACGACCAAAAGCCATATGCTCCATTTGTAAAGCATTCATCTGCCCCTCCATGGTGGTGGTACACTGTTTCAATTTTTTAAAAATCTTTCTGGATCACAGAGACATTACTATCGATCCGGTGTAACATTCTCATGGTGGCCTGGCAGTCAGACTTCTCAGAAACAGTACCCGCCTCTGAGTTATAATCATCATCTTCTTCACCAGAGCTGGCTGTATTAGTAGAAGTGTGGGAGGCCATGGGGCTTCTATCTCTAGGCCGCAACTTGGCTCAGTCCATTTTCCGCAGTCCAGACATGCCGTGAGCAGAACTTCTGGTACCGAACATTAGAGACTCAACTCAGCAACTCAGCAGTGGTATACAAACATAAAATAATGAAAAACAAGTGGCCAATTGCAAAAGATTATGCGCTGGGTACTGAGCACTGAGGGATCAGGCTGCCATAATGATGCTTATGTCACCGGAAGTCCCTTGACCAGTTTTTTAATTATTATTTTTATTCTGAACAGACTGCCTCCCCATACACACACATTTCATTTTCCGTTTCACCCTATACCATCTTCCCTACACCCATCCCTGATCCTCTACTCAACCCTCTTCCACCCATCTTTGGGTGCAGGTGCATCTCCCACTGTGCTTTCTCTCCAAATTGTGCTTCATTTGTCTCCCTTGCTATGTCTTCTCTCTTATTCCCTCCATTCCTCCTTCTCCTTATGCTCTGTTAACGCTTACTCCATTTCTCTCCAATGGTCCAAATCATGTGCTGGGCAAGCAGACTTCTACAATCTCCCAACCTCTGGAATTACCTTCCCCAGTCCTCTGCTCCTCTTCCCTCTTCTTCAAATCTCAAAGCCAGGAATTCTCCTCACACACTTGCTCCTGTAACCAGTATCTCTCTTTTCCCCTGCGTCCCTATACACTGTCCCTGTCCCCTCCTATATGCAGCCTCTCCTTTCCTGCACATTTTGTTATATATTGCAGCTTTGCACTCTGCAAGATGCTTATTTTTTTGTAATTTCCCCTTATTTGCACCTACCTTGGCTTATGCTTCATTTGCAATGTTGTGTATTATTGTACTATCCCCTGCTGTTACCCCCCACCCCCGGGGTTGAACCTGGGAAATAAACTTTGCTTTTGATGTGCTTTTCTATAACTAAATAAACATTATTTTCAGTGCACAGTACAGCAATGGCATGCCAAGTGCAACACATGTACCATTCAGTAAAATGCTGTTCAAATTCACCACATACTCTACATTAGACACATCTGATGGACTCAGTAATCATTACAGTTCTGAATAATGCAAGTGGCAGTGATGTTATTATGATCAGTATTGCATCCCTAGTCAAAATGTCTCTCTTTAGGTGGAAAACATTTGGAGTTCCATTTAGCAACATATTATAGTGTACTTCTGTTTGTGCTTGATTCACTGATACAGTATGTAGGGAACTGGTCTGTAGCATGCAAGGAGTCCTGCTGTAAGTAACTGATTATGTATGTCATGTTTTAGCATGGGGACCATACATTCAGAATATGTCAAGTGTTTTGGTTTAGAAATCCTCTGTGGGGGAAAGAAGACTGCTGGTTCTTTTGCTCATAACACCTGTCTGGTACTGTGTTCTCCTCTGAGGTCATCCTTCTTCTGTTGATTTAGAGGAATTGACAGACTGCACTGATACTGCAAGAGATGGCACTGCTAGATGCTCTTCACTACTACAGGCCCTGTCAGTAACAGCACTGCTAGCTGCCAGCAAGATAGAGAACATAAATCTGTAGGTAATGGCATCCCCCTTCACAGCTGCTGTGGTCTGTGATTATCAAGCATCTCACTTTGACACTGGCTTTATTTCAATTTAAGGTCCCACGGCTGTGTTTCAGAGCAGCCTTTAGTAAGATATTTCTCCCTGGTGTTCAGGCAGTAATGACTTGGGAAGTGTCTATATCTGTATCATTGGCTTTAGACCACTTGTTTTGGACTGAAGCAAAGCCAAGAGCTGAAATCATCAAAAGGGAAAACTGAAAATCAGATAAGCCTGCATTGCAGGATTCAGATCAAGGTTAAAGGGATTTCCTCATTTTCTGCAAAAAGTCGTAGTTGGCATCAGCAGGAGTCAAATCTCATAACATTAAAAAAAATTTAATTTTAGCAAATTTTAGTATTTATTACTGAAGACAGTTGCATGAGAACAGCTTATTTTACTCTATATGTTCTTGTAGCATTTGTTGTCCTGGAGCCAGACTTCTCTAAGTATTCTTCTATTTGTTGATAGAGTTTTATGTAAGACTGCTATGTTATATTGTACTGTCCTATGAGCTCAAAAACATTTTAATAAATATTAAGTTTCAGACTCCTCAGCTTGTAACATCTGAATATTTTTCTTACAAGTTCTGATGTCATGAAGAGAAGATTATGAGTTTATGGCAGGTATAAGCAACATGAACAGATAAGACTAAGGAAAACAGAACATGTTTTCAGGAAAATGCCTTTAGAAGTTAAAAATTGAAGGACCTGCAGACAGTTCACATTTCTGGGGAATTTTGTGTAACTGAGTTCTACTGATTCCAACCTTGAATACTTTTGCTGGAAACCAAAAATCTCTTTCATTACTGTTGTGCACTGTCTGCCTCTATCGTTAAACTCTAAATGAGCTTCTTTTCTTTCTCCCATCCTGGTAACTGGTGGATCACTCCTTCAGAACTTCCAATGCCAGTCTGCCTGATGGGACACATTACAGGCTCATGGGTCCTTTCTATCTCTAATAACTTCACTACCTCCCCTATCTTAGGTCTCTAATTTATCTATTGGAGCAACATGTTGCCTTCAGGGCAAGCAGCATGTTTGACTTTATGTTGGCTTTGGGTGGGCTCAAGGCTGTCCAATGCCCTATGACTTGGGGGGGGGGCTGGAGGCTGTTATTAAAGACAAAAGGTTGGAAGTTTTCTCTGTTATCCCTGAAATCCTCTGCCATATCCACTCCATCAGGAGATGTCTTCAGGACCATTCCTCTAGGTGGGGTCCATCAGCGGTGTATAGTCACCCATGGCCAGTTCTGTGCACCCATTAACCACTGATGGTGCTACCACAGCAGATGTTTCCCATATCTCTCCCCAAATGTCTTAACTCACTGCCTCCCCTGCACAAGCCAGACTGTACTTGCCTAGAGCAAGGAATCAGGCTCACAGCACAAACTTGACTCTCCTACATAGTACCATAATTTGCTACTGCTATTACCACCAAGCTAGATGAATGGGCTTCTTTAACAAGGGACACTGGTCATCAGTTAAAGATGTCACAGTCGGTATTAGCAGACCGCAGTCATACAGCAACCCAAGAACAACCTGAAAGCACACAGTACATAGAGGTGTGCATTAAAACAGGATTTTTGTCCTTGGAGTTCTGTTTTCCCCTTCTGCTAGTCAGTAGCTGAGGTCATAATCCTTTATTATTATTTCCATGGCAACCAATTGAGATGTCAGTAGCAGAGAATATGACCTCAACTTCTGAATAGCATCAGTGTAACCTAAACCATAAAGGGAAAGGGTTATGCTTTTATAACTATATCCTTCAATTCTAGTAAATTAGTACACTTTGTCAAGCATATTTATTCTCCTTCACTGTTTATGAAGCAAGCGGAACAGATAAAATGGACCCAGAGTCAGTTATGACCTTAAATTACTATAGTACTACTGCATGTAATTAAGAAAATAGCTTGACATTCAGATTTATTTTGGAATGTTGAGTAATCAGGGCTGCTTATGCCAGTTGCTAGTTTGCTTTACTAGTGAATGGAGCCCCTTCTTAATCTATTATGGGAATTGGTGATGGGTAGATCTTTTGCTGTTTGGATGTGGGCTAGCTACCCTCTCTGATTCCAAGGGGTCCGCATGCCTCTCTCCTCTCCCCATTGGGGAAGCTAGCCGAGGAAGAGAGGAGAATTATCTGTACGTGCAGAGATGCTCTGAAATTTCAAGAGAATTGGTCATGAATAAACATGGGCACAGTGGCATGGGCACAGCATGCAGTCATTGTCTAATGTTAGGGCCTGTCACATTTCCCACTTTCTGGAGTAATCCCCCTTTCCTGAGATGTGCAGGCATTACATTGAAGTGATCCCCTGAACACCACTCATCACTCTGCTTTTCACACATTTGTTCCAGAACAGGTGACTGCCCTCACATGCTGCTTCCTGTCTAATGTTAGTAGACAGCCACTTAGTGAGTTAAGCACTCTCCCCCCCCCCCGAATAAGAGTAACTAAAGGGTCACTCGATCTTCCCCCTGCCATCCTCTGCTCCTGCCATCCTGGGCTTAGAGCACACCAGGCTGCCATCATGCCACTGAATAATCCCTTGGTTCTCTGCTCCTGCCATCCTGGGTTCATGGTACAAATTCAGACTGCCATCATGTCACTGAGTGATCCCTTGGTCCTCCCTTACCAGCCTCTGCTCCTGCCATCCTGGGTTTCGGGCTTGAATCTGGGTTTCCCCACATGCCATACAGTTCTTTGTCACTCTGCCCCATGGAGCCGGCCTGCTGGACATATTTTCTTGCAAATGATTGTTTTATAAAATTCAGGTTACGTGTTTGAATATTGTGGGTCATGGTTGATATGTCTTGCTGCAGCTTTGTAAACCTTCTTGTCCATGTATCCACTGAAAATGAGATCTTGTCTGTGATTGTTTCACCTGATTATGTATAGTAATGATATTGATGATTGAGACTGGTCCATTTATAGCAAGGCTGCAGTTCCCATGGTGGGGGGGGGGGGGGGGGTGGATTAAGATAAGTTCAGAAACCACAAGACTAAAACTGGTAAGTCTTATGATGTCATCAGAACCCCACAACTGAATTAGCATCCTTGATATTTATTTTAATAATATGTGTGTCTAAGAGATTTTCAGCTATAAAAATACTAATTTAACAAACTAAAGGTGCTTTACTAAAGGTGCTTTAGAAACCTTAGGGACTTGGCCTATGTAAGCAGAAGCAATCTGTACAGGAAAGAATATGTTTTATGACAGATTTGCAAGCTTATTTCAGGTCTGGATAATTTAATAGTTGGGCAAAGATGGACTATTTAAATAAGACATTGCAATGATGATGTCATAAGATGCAATACCATTGATATGACATCCTACAATCCTTTGCAAGGGAGCAAGAGATTCATATTAGACAAGCACAACATCCAATTAAAAGCTCTGTGTCTGATGATTCTCCACACACCCCGGTCTCCCCAGTCATCCCTCCTTCTACTCAGAATGCAACACTTGGTCAAGGAACTGGCCAATAGCTGAGCATGCCATGTGTGAGGACTTGCTCAAGCAGCGACATGAGGGCAGTGGTGGCTCTACATCACAGTGCATGTCCTAGCAAAAAAATGGATTCATTTATGAAGGTAGCCAATCACTTGTCTTAAATGGATTCATTTATGAAGGTAGCCACTCACCTGCCTTACATGGTTTCATTTATGAAGGAAGCCACTCACCTGCCTTAAATGGATTCATTTATGAAGGTATCCACTCACCTGCCTTAAATGAATTCATTTATGAAGGTAGCCACTTACCTGACTTAAATGGATTTATTTATGAATGTAGACACTCACCTGCCCTGTCATGTAGAGGAAGTGTGAAGCTGTACTGATACCAATAATCGGAGGGGGAGGGGGAGAGGGGCTGGACATACCACTGGGGAAAAGGGTGTGGAAAAATGGCTGAGATTTAGGATGTTCCCATTTATATTAGCCAGTTCTCATCATCTCTGAATTGAATCCCTGTTAACCCCATAATGTATTCCCTGCTTTCAAACACAAAAAGTAATTGAAACATTGTTACATTTTTACAAAGTAACAGGGTATAAAGGGATGCCTGAATAATTAAAAAGCTAAATGTAGTTCTAAGTGTCTAGTAGAAGACATCAGTCAGTCCTGACTTGCAACAGAAGCACAAGTATGCCATTAACAAAAATGTTCCAGATATAGCCAGCCCAGTATAACTACTTCTTACTATGCTGATGTCCTGGATTTGGAAATAAGTCCAGGACATTGCGGACCATTCAGGAAGGAAGATCAACTCTTCCAGTGGATGCTCTCTTCCCAGAAGGATAGGTGACCAATGCTATCAATAACACCACGTGGGTGACCACAGATGGAGCTGTAGGCAGCACTGCTGGGAGGTGGGGACAATGGCTGGTGCCATGCATTGGCCTGCTTTCGTTCTCTTGCCACCAATGTCCCAGAGGAGTAGGAAGAATAGGAAGGCAGAAAAGATCCCAAATGCAGCAAGGATGATGCTGGTCTCCTGCAGGTCCCTTATTGTTGACCTTGACAACACCCTCCTCCTGGATTCAGTCTCTGCTGGGGGGTGGGGAACCCAGTTGCCCCATGAGGGAGAGCAACCCATGGAAGAGGGAGGCAGGGGGTAAGTGTGAGATAAGATGGGTGATGGGGCTGAACAGGCCAGTTGAAAGCATTTGCCCTAGCTGGGCCTACCCTGTGAAACAGGCTGCCATGATCTTTATGGAAAGCCCACTTTGTGGAGGCCTTTAAGAGGGGGCGTGAAGTCCTTCCTTGTTCAGGAAGCTTTTGGGACTGCTTAGTAGCCTCCCTGTGTCTGCTGCCACTGCTCTCTTTTATGGGTTTTACTGTGACATGTTGCCCATATTTCTGCTGAATAATTGTTTATTATTACTTACTATTTAAGTGTTTATTTATGTTTATTGTTTTATTGTAAAGTACCCTGATCCCCAGGGAATAGCTGCTAAGGAAATAAACTCTATTACTACTACTGAAAGGGACAAGTCAGTGTGGGGGGGCATAAACAATAAATTAAAAACAAAATGATCCAGATTATTTTGCAGAAACTAATTGTAGCTGCTATACAACCTGAGTTGCATCACAGGCCTGCACTGATAAATAACTAGGTGTACAAAAAAAAGAGGACATGATCACTTTTTCAGACTGTAAAAGAAAGCATTTTGTGCTATACTGTATGAAAGATGCTGTATTGAATGACACCATTCTGTGCTGTACAATCTCCAAGAATAGGGTAGTTCTCTGTAATTGTAATATTGAAGCCCTGGAGTCAGTTTAACTACAGGTACCATCACTTGACTTTTTAAATGTTCTCAGTCTTTGGCAAAATCAATTCAAAGAGTAGCTATAGTATGTGAAGTTCTGATGTACAAAAGCTGAGGTATGTCGAGACAGGAATCCAAGAACCGCTAAATATGAACCAATGGCAGGTTACCCAAGGCAGAGCATTGACTTTCTATTGGAAGTTGTACTCAAAGGTACATAAAGGAATGCGGGTCTCTGCCATAGGGTACAGGCTTGGAGTGCGCTGTGCTAAACCAACTGTGGGACTGATCTGAAATGCTCAAATGGTGGATTGTTTGCTCCTATATCTATCTTTAGGGGAATGCCATGATTAGAGATGTGCAACATTGACAATCTTTGCTCCACTAATTAATTTGTGAATATTGCATACATCATGAAGCGATGACTTCGTGAAGTTTTTTTGGCTGGCAAGGTGGCACTTCTTCCAGTGAAGTCATGCAAATTTGCCGGCAAAGTTGCAATTTCTTCATGACTTCACTGGAAGAAGTGTCACTTTGTCACAAGAAAAATACACAACAATGTGGCAGTGTTGATGCTGGAGATGGGATCTTCACAAAGCTTCACAAAGGCAAAGGCTTTCCACGTTGCACCAACTTCACTAGAGAAGTTTTACCTTTGCAATATCTCTAGCCATGAACCTTATCCATTGCCCTTTCCAAGGAAATGTGGATATTTATGAGCAGATTGTAATGATCTCATTTCATTATCAAGTGTGCTACCTCCTCATCTTAAATCAGGGTTTCTCAAAATGTTGACAGTTTAGCCAAAAACTATTTTTGTTCCCTGCAGCCATTCTGACTGGTTTACCTGCAGTGCCCACATGCAAGATATACAATGTCTCAAGCATTAAGCTGTGTGCTGCATTAGTAATGTCACTGACAAGCCAAAGGATAGCCTGCCATACATACATTTAAAGACAAAAATGAAAATAAAAAATCAAAGGCAACCACTTAATTCTATTTATCTTTGGTTTTCAAAACCAGATAAAAACAGATTAGAAAACACTCCTAAAAGCAGATTAAAAACATGATTCACATAGCATTTACCTGTTAAAAGAAACACAGTGACAACTGAAGCATGTTTCCTGTGCATTATCTTTTCTGAAGTGCATTAGTTTTGCCTGCTGAGGAAAGTGTCTTGTCAAGGAAGCTGACATCCCCTATTAAGCTGTCACATATTGACTTCTTACTCTGACTTCTCAAGGTGTGTGTCACCACAAGAGTGAAAGACTGATATGTTTTCTACTTCAACTAGAGCATCATGCCTGGAATGGAGTAATTTATCTTTAAACATACCCTTAGCAGTTTCCTTTTTTGTTTAGTAACGAGGATATAAAAAGATATTACATCAGCACAAAATAGTAAAGTCAAACTCAAGCAGAGGAAACAAAATGTGTCCTCTCAATACCTCAAATCTGCCAAGTGATGGCTCTTTAATTAACCCCTCTTATCTCGGTGGGACTATTTTAAAAAATTAAATATTTAGGCACTGCCACAGACTGGTTCACTCCCAGAACTCAGTCTGCACAGTTACTAGTTTTCATAACCCTTCAGATGCCTGAAAGTATCACCTTGATATGCTGCCACCACTCAGCCACAGCCTTTCTTGGGGTATCTCTATGTCAAAATCCTACCAGAGCAACTACTCCCACAATATAGTGCTCTGTCAAAGGGCAAATGACCCACCCCTATTGTTTCAGCTGAGAACATTTTGCCATAGTCATGGTAAGTGTAGTCATCTCTTCAGAAGCAGATCACAGACTTGACAATTTACCCCTAGTTAGCTATATGTGAAATAACTCCATCAAAGAAAACATGAAATACATAAAAATAACATTTAATACTCTGTAATATTTGCATATGTTAGAATACAATAAACACTAAATTCTATGGGGAATACAGTATTTCTACAGAGATCTGAGTAGAAAAAGTCTACCTCCAGCTGGGCACTTGGCAAATTGTAGCAGACTCAAACTTGTGATGTTGCTAGTTCAGAATCCTAACATATAACTCAAACTTTAAGGGCAAACACACACAGATACCTTTGGCTGGCCATCCCACTATTCCCACATCATCATACATGCCTCTCTGATATCACAGCCTAGACCATTCTTTGATCTCTGGGGACCACTTCTTTCCAAAATGGGTCCAAACTGGATTTGTTATTCAGAGCTTGGCCCTTTTGTTCTCCAAGCTGGCTAAGTCCATGTGGTATCATCTCACTGTGCCTTAGCCCTGTTTCCACTCAAAACTTTTATTATGAAAGTGATTCAGCACTTTGAAGTTTAACCATAACAAAAGCCTTTTAGATAAGAAAATTGCTTCTACACACCATAGTTCTTTGTGCTGTAAGTATAAAAACTTTTCACACCAGAGGCCATTCACAGCTGAGTATCCCCAGGCCAGGAACTACAACATGAGGCAGTTTTCAGTTCTCCCTATACATCCCCAAACTAAAATAGTTAACAGGCAACATAAATAGTAAGATAAAAAAAACATTTCCTGGGTATTACATCTGTTACAGGCACATATTTTCTGCAACTGAGTGGAAATAAACAGTGTAAATAAATACTGCTATAATATATGGTTACACCTTGCTGTGCATGGATTTCCATCCTAACAAAAAAGATGGAGGACTGCAGTTCAGTGTCATAGAAAGTTGTACCCATCTGCAGTATAACAGATTTGTAATCAGAATGGAAACTCATGTCATCTGCTGTTTTATTTTCATCCCCCCCACACACATACATAAAGCCTAGACCCTACCCTAACACAAACTCTTCTGTTGTTTCGTCATTTCAAAAAACAGAACCCCCCCCCTTCAGTGGGTGGGTTTTCAGCAGCTGGAAGAGGATGACTTTCTGATTTTTTTCTTTACATAATGGTAAAACAGTAATTTTTAACTGTGTTTTAAACCATGTACTGTACAAAATAGCATATGGGCAATTATGCACAGCTTAGCTGTGTTTCCATCTTGGGATTCTGATAAAATCAGTGACCTCTCAGGCTTAGCTGCTAAAGATCTCTGTAATGTCAACAGAATCCGTTAATGGAAACATTGTCTTGTTGTGCATGGTTGTCCATGCATTAATCTCTAACTAGGCCTGATGCTGTTCGTACATAAAAATAACTTGTTATTTTTACATATATCATAATGATATTCTTATCTAAATGGAGAGCATTGTCAATGGTCGATAACACCAAAAAGGCCTTGCTTCTTTCAAAGGTTTCAGTAGCTAAACTCTGACAGAAGGTGTTAAATTTATGTTATTAAATGGGTGGATAAATTTGCACCCTAATTGGCTGTGATTGTTCAGAGACCAGTGCCTTACAGGGTGACAACCACCAGGTCAGGAACCATTTTAACAATAAGGACACAGTGCACCTTGCTATCCATGCCTCCCAGAAATGAAAACAAAAAAGATTTTTTGGCAGCCATGTTTGTAATGGTAACACTCTTAAAAAAACTATACCATGCCATAAGTGAAAAAAGTACATATTAGCCAATTTTGTAAAAACGCCCTACCTAGTAACAAACTACTGTAACACAGCCCAAACATGTATAAATAAGAGGTTTAAGCCCATCTACATACCTGTTAATTTCAGTTGTGTTCTGCCTTTATTACCTTAGTCCTCTAATCCTAATTTTAGAGTTTAGATCCCACAGCTCCAATATTGTTTTATCTGTTATTTTCTGCATTATGTCAACGAATAAAATCATCTGTTTTTGTTTTTATTTTGCTCAATCACAATTGATGAGTATCAAAACCATCTGCTAGTAACCATGGTAACCATGGCAGCACACACCACACTACCTCTCTGTCTTTCTGTTTCACTCTGTGTCTCAGCGACGGTCGCACAGTGCATTCTAGTTTTCAATGTAACAAGCACACTGATGGAAAAACACAGCAAGGTAAATCATAGGTATCATAAGTAATTCCAGGTTAGCAGCCGTTAACTATTATTATTTGTCACTTCAATAGTTAAATCCCTGTCTTCCTCTCATCTTCATATGTTTATCAAGTTGTTTTTTAAAGTGGTCCATATTTGGACTCATTACTACATCCTCTGGCAGACTATTCCACTCAGCCACCACCCTTTGATTGAACCAATTTTCCCTAGCCGTTTTTTTTATAATTTCCCTCTTTCAGTATATGTCCATGTCCTCTTATGTCTCTACACATGTCCTTTTTAACCATTCCCAAGCACTCCCATAAATCGTCATTTTTGAAGGCTCTATACACCAGGCCCATGGCCCTACTCAGTCATCTATACTGCAATGAGTACATTCCCAGTTCATTTAATCTCTCATTGTATTCCTTTTCCCTCACATCCCTTACCAACCTCATCACCCTCCTTTGTAGTGCCTCTAATTTTTTGTTGCATGTTTATTACTTGGGGCCCAGAATTGTATGCAGTACTCCACATGTGGGCTCACCAATGCTCCATACAGTGTCATTATCACACTAACATCCCTATTTTTTATATTTTTTGGCTATACAATTCATCATCCTGTTCACCGTCAATATTACCTCTCTGCACTGCATGTCAAATTTCAGTCTATTGTTAACATATACCCCCAGATCTTTTTGTTTTTCTGTTTCTTTCAGTTCTACACCATTAAGTTTATATTTTGCTCTGATGTTCCTTGATCTCAAATGCATAATCATGCACTTATCTTCATTAAAGCAAAGCTTCTTATCATTTGCCCATCAGCTAATCTATTTCTTGTTGTAAGAGCTTTGCATCTTCTTGGTTATTAATTATGAAATTACTATCTCTGGTTACTCAGTCCACCATCAAGACCTCACAAGCAGAAGTGGGGGTGTTGTAATGCAAGTCTCCTCTTCTCTCATTACTGATGTCATCCTATATATATCCCAACCAGGATCCTACAAAGTGCTCCTCATTAGACTGTCACTGCCATTCTTACTCCCTATTTACATTGTTGGCACCTACTGCAAACCTGGCCTATCCCCTACAATTGTTTCTGAGCTCGTCACTACTGTTGTCTCAGACTCAGCTGCCAGAAAGCTATGCTTAATTGGTGATTTCAATCAAAATTGGGAAGCTCCATCCCTTATTAAACTCCAAAATGACTCAGAACTTCTCGCAACAAATCACCAAACCAACTCGCCTAAACCCCAAGTTGCAGAACCACTCACTGATTGACTGGGCCCTTACCTCACACCTCACAGAGTCATAAAATTCATACTTCTGCTGGATTCTCTAAGCGATCACTATATGATCTTCATGGTCCAGAATGTACATAGGTCCAAAGTACCTCACAAATTAATTTACTCAAGATCCTTCAAGTCACTTGACCTCGACCCTCTGCTCCACAGTCTGGCACACACAGATTGGTCCCCTATCTCCTTGGCTCAATCTGTTGACAATGCCCTGTAGTACTTCAGTGATAAATTTATCACCATCTGGAACATTTTTGCTCCTATCAGGCACTCCAGGGTCCATGGCAACTATCTCCCCTGGATCACCCCAGAGCTATTAGCTTGCCAACATGCTCATGACCTAGCCTGGAAAAGTCACAAAGCATCTAATAGTCCTCATGACTACATGATATACCGTACCCCTATGCAACAAATGTGCAAAAGCTGCTAGGCTAGTGTAGACAGAATACTTTAGAAATACCTTCCAATCCAACATTAGCAACCCATTGAAATTTTGGAAGGTTGTCCATGCATTATTCTACCCCATCTAAATCCTTGCCCTCCTTAAAATAAATAATTCCTTAGTCCCTGATCACTTTGCTGTCACCTCAGAATTCAACTCCTACTTCACCTCATGCATATCATAGCCTCCCTCCCTTCTCTACCTCCCTCCCAGCCATGTCCTCAAGTCCCACAAAAGGTAACTGTGTGCAGTGAAACCGTCTCCTCTCCATGATCACCCCCTGCAGATACCCTAGCAGCCCTTCTTGCTATGAACCTTCCCAAAGTAACTCACCCGACGGTTTGGACCCCAAGCTCCTTTACCTTTCAGCCCCTGCCATAAACAGTCCTGTGGCCAACCTTTTAAACCTCTCTTTCTCCACAGCCACTGTACCTACAATAAGGGAATAAGCCATAGTCCTACGTCTACCTAAAGGGGGGTGATCCCTCTTCCACCAGGAACTACCACCAAATCTCCCTTCTACCTATACTAGGAAGGATTTCATACTAGGAAGGAATAGGCATACAGAAGGCTGTGGCCCATATATGTATGTATGTCTCTAGCCATGCTGGTATAACATCCCTGAATTTACAACAGAAATGTATCAAGATTTTGTTTAAATGTAACCTGATTATTACTTTCTAATAATGAACTAGGAATGGTGTTCCATAATGGAATTATTCTCTGGGTATAATATGATCTCCTTTTATTAGTTCTGGGATATGTTAGTGCTAATTGATAATTATGACTTCTTAAATTACATTCTAGTCTGTTATAGGTCATGTCTAACTGATTCAATAGCTCAGTATCTGTGTATATCTTGTGTATAAGAAAGAGATCTCCTCTCTTTCTTCTCAATTCCAAGGAATACATGTCCAGTTCCTGCAACCTCGTCTCATAACTCTTTTCATACATGTTGGTAACCAGCTTGGTTACTCTCCTTTGTACTCATTCTAGTCTACCAATATCTATCTTTAGATATGGACTCCAAAGTGAGGAGCAGTAGTCAAGGTCTCACATTTGCCCTGTATAGTGGCAGGACACATTCCCTATTACGGGAAGTAAAACTCCTTTTAATGCAACCTGTAAGTCTATTGGCTCTGTTAATAATAAAGTTGCAATGACTACTACAGGTTAACTCAGAGTTAATAATTATTCCTAGGTCATTGTGTTGGAGTGTAAGGGTTAATAGTTGACCATTTAATGTGTACTGGTTAAGCATATTTGCAGTACCCAAATGCATGACTACACATTTGTTTATATTAAAGGACATCTGATTAATATCTGCCCATTCCTCAATTTTCTTTAAATCATTAGCTAAGCTAGTTACATCTTCCAATGTTTTAACTGATGCTGCTATTTTGGTAACATCAGCAAATTTGATATAAAAACTATTGATATTGATGGTTAGATCAGATATGAAGATATCAAAAAGTATGGGGCCCAATACCGACCCCTGAGGTACTCCACTTTCAACTGGACATAGTTCAGACATATGGTCCCTAATACATATAGAATGGGTATGCTCATTTAACTATTCTTCTACCCAATTGGTAATTTTATTGTTTATACCTAATAGTCTCATTTTGTTAATTACAAGATCATGGGGAACCTTATCAAATGCCATACAAAAATCAAGATAAACTACATCAACCGGTATGTTATTTTCCAGGGTCTTACTAATATATTCATAAAACACCAAGTTTCCTGTCAAACAAGATCTATTTTTTTTGAAGCCATGCTGTGTACTGTCCCTGAGCCCTTCATTATTTAAATCATCCTCTAACCTGATTTTGAGTATGGACTCAAAGATCTTTCCTATAATACATGTCAAACTTACAGGTCTGTAATTTGAAATGTCTGCACAATCTCTTTTTTTTATAAATAGATGTCACCACTGCTGTTTTCCAGTCATTTGGTATTTTATTATATGAGAGATATATATTAAAACATTTATGTAATGGTTCCAGTAACCAATACTTGATTTCTTTTAAGAGTCTAGGATGAAGTTTATCTGGCCCAGGTGATTTATTAATATTAATATTGTTTAATTGAATCATAATTTCATCCTTTGATATTACCAGATAATCACCATCATTATATCCTGATGGTATGACATGAGTTTTCTTTTTAGTATTAAATACAGATGAGAAATATTTATTGAATTTGTCAGCAATTTCCTGTGGGGCTATTATCTCTTTTGTATTTAATGTTAGTGGTCCTATTGTCCAAGTTTTTTTTTTATTTATATATGAATAGAAGATTTTCCTTCCATATGTTCTGTATGCTAAACCATATTCAAACTTCTTCTGTATGGATTTTTGTTTTTACAATTTGTTAGGGTTGTTCTATACTTCCATTTATTAAAGTCACTCCCATCCCTTTTTATTTGTCTATATGCTTTTTTTTTTTTTGTTTGATTAGTTTGATTAAAGTCGGTGCGGCCCATGTTGGAATCTTTCCTTTTCTATTGTAAATTATTTTGTTTGGAACATATTTTGCTTCTAATTCTAGAATTTTATTTTTAACTATAGTCCAAAGATCATCAGGGGAGGTTATTTCTTCATCCCATGTCCATTTGAAAAGGTCTGACTTGAACTGAACCAGGTTTGCTTTGTTATAATCTTTAAAAACTGTTTTTCCAGTTTCCCACTTAATTTGTAGCCCACTATCGAATCTTATAATGTTATGATCACTATTTTGTAATGGTGTTTTAACCTAAATGTTGGTAATTTTGTCAGGGCTGTCAGTTAATATTAGATTAAAAATGTTATTTTTCCTTGTTGGTAAATTAATTAATTGATATAGTCCATTGGACGAACAGACATCCAAGAAGGAATTCTCCTGACTGTTATTTCCTGTATAGTCAATCCAATTTATACCAGGGAAGTTAAAATCTCCCATTAATATTATTTCTTTATAATTGGATTTACTACTTATACTGTCAAGTATTTCTTGATTGTTTGCTAATTCTGTGTCAGGCAGTCTATAACAAAGGCCAATGAGGTGTTTAGGCTGTCTGTCATCCAACAGTTCTACCCAAATAATTTCACTAGAAGTTTTTTCAGATGTATCAGTATTTGGTTAAATTTATTGTTTTTAATGAATAGTGCGACCCCTCCCCCTACTTTTCCTTTTCCGTTTTTGTGATGGGTTGTATAACCAGGTATGTTTATATTCCATTCAGAATTGTCATTCCACCAAGTTTCTGTTACTGCAGCTATGCCTATATTTTCTTTATTTAGTAAAATCTGAAGTTCATCCATTTTTGTTCCATGTAAGCTCCTTGCATTGGTTAAGAGAAATGCCAACCTAGGTTTTCTATGCAAGCAATAATACCCGACAGGATGGGCGGTAGTGCCCAATACCACCTACCCTGGAGGGTATTATTGTGCTTAGACAATGTACAACCTTTATAGATAAATTCACTGAGATATGTGTTTAATTTTAAACATTTAAACCAATTTTATTTGATAAAAATATTACAACAAGAGAAAAAATAGTCCCTTTATGGGATTAAGCAGATAATAGAATTTACTTTTGTTTTTTATTCAGTGCATTATTTGTTATAGGTAATAAAGTTGATAGGACAATTGAAAGTGCAGGATGTTGGATTAAATAAATGATGTGTTCCTAAGCCACTCTGACCTGACAGGCTGTTAGTTGCAAGGTGTTTATTATCTTCAGTCTGGTTTTCCTTCTGTCCAGCTGTGTTTTCTAGGTTTTCAGTCTTCTTTTCTTTCTGGTCTTCTGTCCTGTTTTGTTGCTGAGAAGGTGTGCTGGTACTCGGATAGTTAAACATTAAAAGAAAAAAAATATTTACAATATTTACAATGGTATTTACTAAGGGAGTTACATGTTAAGATATATGACCTTACCTGATGGCATGCTGTTACTACTTCCTAGTATAGAGCGCCACTGTTTATGATCAGTTGCAGAGGGTTTCCAATAAGTAGACAGACTTGTCTCAGACCTGTGACCAATCACTGATGTGATTTCTCGATTTGAGAGACCAGCATCAGAGAGAAGCTGGACAGCTGTAGCTCTGATGCTATGGTTTGTATATTTCTGAGACAGCTGGGCTTCATTGCTAATTTTGCTCATCAGGGAACCAAGGTAGTTTTTGCCCATGGGCTCAGTAGTATACCAGTAAGACTGGGTGTCTAAGATGTCCTGGGTACACCTATGGGGGTGTACATAGAAAGTTTTGGCATTTGGTGGAACTTCAGATAAATATTTTAGGAAACATTTCACTGGACAAAATTCATTCTCTGGGTCTTCAAAAATAAAACCTCTAATGTTCTCTTTATTTATTTCAGTCAGGTTTTTGTGTTTTTTTGTGTCTGCATTATGACTTAGAGTTATGTACTTAGTGCCACTGTAATCTGTTTTTATCTCAAAAGAATCCAACTTTAGGTCCCGTAGTCCCTCTCGGCTGCATCTTGCCATATGGAGTTGGACATCAAACCATACCCTTCCCTTACAAGACCAGGCACAGTGTTGGGTGATAGTGCAGCACATGCTCTTAGTTTCTGTAGATCTGATGATGAGATGGCAGGGTAGTGACTGGATGTGTCTTTCTGTGCCTTCTTCAGTTTTTTTAACACAGATTGCAGCACATTGTTTGAAGACTTAAATTGGGGGTCACTTATCGTGTTAATGTTTCTTGCTACTTCGACGCTATTAAGGTGATGGTTTATCCCAGCTCTTAGTGCACAATACCCAGCAACAGAGTATTGCTGCCCCAGGCTAGTTCTGGCTTCTGCATAAAACTTATGCAGATGGCTATTAAGTTGTTCAAATGTGTCATTATGCTAGTCTATTTTTATTCTACTCTGTACTGCCCATTCTTCAAATACTGCAATTGACCACTTGGTGTTCTTCTTTGTATTTACTTCTAACCTATCACTTTCTGTTTTGTCTAGCTGGGTGTCACTTATGGAGGCAAAGCACTCACTTACATTTCTTTCTTGCTGTTTGCATTTTGTAGGTGGTTCCTCTGTGTTGCTGGAAAACATTGTATCTATTGTTGACCCTGCTGTCAAATTAAACTAAACTGGCAAATAGTCTGATACTGTTATGCTTTACTTTTTGCTGTCTTTTGGTGCTCATTTCTATTTAAAATTGTGTGCTTCTGTTTAAGAATGTATGTTGTTCTCTGAAAGTGGAGCTTTTGATTAGCTGATGTTGGTTGCTAGTGGTGACAGTATACGCGATCTCAAGAAAAGCTACTGTGTGTGACACAGGCGGTATTTTCTTTCTTTACCCTACCGCAGATGGACACCCATCTGCAGTATGATAAGTCAGGAAAATGGTGGTGATTTCATGGCCGATTCTGACACAAGACACCTAGTCTTATTTGTACAGTATAAACAGTCTTCTCAGTGAATGAATGACTATCCCTTTATATACTCATGACAAGCTCATTCATAAATGCTGCGGATTGCAATCTGGTAATAAAAAAGGGGCATGCTTTTTTCTGGCTCCCCAAGCATAAAGTACATCCACCTCATCCAACATGGTAATGAGGGGGCCAGAGGCAGTGGTGGTGACATGAACAGAGTGTTGCGGGTCACCCGTCACAGCCCCCTGTGACCGGCAGCTTGGACGGGTGGTACGAGCCCAGCGTGGCCAGGCAGAGCAGCGTTGGAGATGGGCGCAGTAGGCACATGGAGTTGGGGTATGAAGAGGGGGAAGTGACATTGGAGGAGCTGGTGAGCTGCACCAGGCAGGAGGGTAGTGGGAACTGCTGCAGCAGCAGGTGTGGACTGATGGTGTAGTTGCTGACAGCGCTCGCCCTGTTCCTCAGCTGCTCATTCTGCTTCTTCAGAAAAATCAGTCAGAAATGCAGTGCCTCCTTTCAGCAGTAACAATAAAGAGGCTCCCTCTCCTCCCACAATGTCAAAAAAAATGACCACACTCTTGTAGGTCTGATCGTGATCGTGCTCCAATCTTAGCTAGCAAGGGGGTAATAACAACCGGAGAGCTCATTTGAGTGGGCAGTACAGAGATTGGCTGGCAGACAGGCTCAACTGTTTCAGATTAGGAAAGACAGCGACCTTTGTGCTACATCTCATAACCCTGAGAAAATGTGTAAAGTTATTTGACAAAAAAAAATGCTCACCTAGCTAGATAGTAAACTTTATTGCAGAAATTTGCACAGTTAGTCACCCATTAATCGACAGATACAAATGGCAGACACTTGGAATTCAGCTGAAGGGTTTTGGCCAATTGGAGAGCATGCTGGGCACCAACATACTGGTGATGGGGCAGACTGGGCTGGCACTTTTAATAGGTGGTCATCTATCGTCTGATAGATGCCCAGCTCTAAAAGTGTCTAAGCCAATCAGATGATTCAAATAACTTTACATATGTTCTAATATATATTTAGCTATCCTAGCTAAATTACAGGATCATCTGGTCCTGTCACAACTCTCCTCATATCTCTCAGATTCAAGCTTTTTCACTGCTTTCCAATCTGGTTTTAGTAAACATCACTCCATCACCACCTCCCTACTTAGACTAACATATTCCATCCTCACAGGGATGGATAGTGGCCTATTCACCTCTGCCATTTTTGTCGGCCATGCAAAGGCTTTTGACACAGTCTCACACCCCCTTCTCTATACAATCTCTCCTTAGCCAGTCTGTCTGACTCTGCCACAAACTGGTTCAGAGCCTGCCTAACAGGTAGGATGCAATCAGTCCAGATTGCTGATTCATTATCCCCACACTGATACTGGTGTCCCACAATGATCAGTGCATGGCCCCATTCTTTCCTCAATATTTCTGAATG
Source organism: Neoceratodus forsteri (assembly GCA_016271365.2). Taxonomy (NCBI): domain Eukaryota; kingdom Metazoa; phylum Chordata; order Ceratodontiformes; family Ceratodontidae; genus Neoceratodus; species Neoceratodus forsteri. The sequence goes on along the minus strand of CM028132.1, from coordinate 99,226,319 downwards.
ACCTCCAGTCAGTATGTAATATAACCACTATCCATATGTATGCTGATGATACAGTCCTGTTCACCTCTGGCCATACTATCTCTAATGTTGAATCTAGGCTCCAGTTGGACTTCAACAAGCTCCAATATTGGTTCAGTACTCACCAACTTTCCCTAAATGCCAAAAAGACTGTCTCCATGACCTTTGGCACAAGGCAGAGACTCTCAAGACTAAATTCCCTAACCTCCTTCCACATCCTGGCACAATATATCAGTTGGGGGGTGAGGATATAGCATGCACCAAGCAGGAAAGGGATCTTGGAGTTATCATCTCTGATGACCTCAAGGCAGGGAAACAGTGTGACAAGGCAGCAGGTAAAGCAAATAGGATGCTGGGATGCATAGGCAGGGGCATCACCAGCAGGAAAAGGAGGTCATAATTCCACTATACAAGACACTAATGAGGCCGCACCTGGGTACACTGTGCAGTTCTGGAGACCTTACCTACGTAAGGACATAGACAGGGTACAGAAGGTTCAGAGGAGGGCAACAAAGATGGTGCATGGATTGCATCACAAGTCCTATGAGGACAGGTTGAAGGCACTGAACATGTACTCCCTGGAGGAGAGGAGGGAGAGAGGGGATATGATAGAGACATACAAGTATCTTACAGGGAGGAACCGGGTGCAGGAATGCACTATTTTTAAGTGAAAAAGATGTTCCAGGACTAGAGGGCATGGGATGAAGTTGGAAGGAGGACGATTCAGAGGAAGCGTGAGGAAGAATTTCTTCACAGAGCGGGTGGTGGACAAGTGGAACACCCTGCCAGAGGAAGTGGTGGGGGCTGAAACAATCATGGGATTTAAGAATGCATGGGATAGACATAAAGGAATTCTGGAGGTCAGGGGTTAGGGGCAACAGACTTCCTGGAAAACATAAACTGAACTTACAAACTTAAATGGGCAGACTGGGTGAGCCATAGGCCCTTATCTGCTGACACTGTCTATGTATCTATGTATCTATGTATCCTTGATGGGACATCTCTGGAGGAGACCTCCTCCTTCAGATACATTGGGGTCTGGATTAACCAGCACCTCAACTTCTCTTTACATGTGGACACTATTCTGAAAAAACTATGCCCCAAACTTGGCACTGTCTTCAGGAACCGGAAATGTCTTCCACGTCTGGCAAGGTGCAAACTAGTCCAGAAGATGATTCTCCCCATGTTTGACTACTGTGATGTTGTTTACAGTGCCATTCCAAATTCCGCCTTAACCAGATTTTGTAGTTGTTTTTTTAGTTTTTTTGTATTTTTTTAACCAGGTATAGCACACTAAGCTGAAGCTTTTTCACAGGAGCGACCTGGGAGCACAAGATTGGACTCCCTTTTCAACTCCTTCTGCCGTTTCACTCTTAACACCCCTCCACACACCCACCACTGTGCTCTCTATCACTCTCCTGCCTTTCTTTCTCTAACCAGCTGTCACCTATCCCATATTGTTAAATTCACCTCTAAATTCAGGTTCAACTCCCTCCATTCCTATCTTGCATCAGCTCTGACTACCTCCCCTCCCTCTGAACACTGTCTTAGATCCTCTGATGCCAGGTCTCTGCCTGTCCCTTGCAGAGTCTCTACTGCTGGCAAGTCCACTTTTTCACATTACTTCCCTAAGCTCTGGAACTCGCTACCTCCCTAAATCAGACACTCATCATCGCCTCACTCTATCTCCCTAGCTCTATCAAATTACTACTGTCCAAGCTGTTCTTGTATCTAGTGCATCATCCATTTATCCCAGCTATGCTTGATGACAGTCATGACTGCTACTGTGTCTCATTTGGTAAATTGACCCATCACACTTGTATATCCCATTTGCACTTACAGAATTTGAAGGTCCTGTATTTCAAACATTCCTACTGTACTGTAATCTGTACCATATATACTACTAGCCTATCTTATGTATTCCAGGGTCTGATTCTATCTCGCAGTTTTGTAAAGTGTGTTGCTTATCCTGATTGTTACTTTGACTGCCATCTTATGTATATTGTATTTCTGTACCTTTCCCTTCCTGTACCCCCCAGGACGCACCATGAAATGAGCAGCTTGTTGTTCAGTGTGCCATTCTGGTGAAACTTTTCAATAAATAAATAAATCAGTGACCCTACCTTTACATCATCCACAAACTTACTTATCCAAACATGATTTCTGAAATTTAAGGAGGACACAAATATATTACACAATAGTGGTCCCAATACTAAACCCTGCGTGACCCACACATAACCCTTGCCCAGTTTGATAAGTGGCCTCTCACATTTATGTTATGTTTGCCTGTCTCATGTTGTACTGATTTCCCTTGCTCCTCCAAAGCCATTTCCCCTATAACATTTTTAGCCTTATCCTTTTCCCTTTCCTTTTCCATAGTTCCTTGGATTGCAGCATTATGTATTGGATTTTGAGTCCCTATGTCTGGTACTTTTATATGGTTTTCATCTCCCTTTTGATAAATTTCTATTTGCTTGGGATTTTGTGTCTTTGCCTTGTTTGATGCCTCTGGTAGTTTTGAACTGGTTTTAGCTTTGGAATTTTCCTGATAGTGATTTTGTTCTGGGTCTCCTTTATCTTCTTCCTCTGTCCCCTTGTGTCTTTCTGGCAGCACTTCAAATGAGTTACTAAGTATAGTACCACTGGGTGTATTAGCTCCCTCCTCCTTCATTTTATGATTTTATTTATTTTTCATCAACCTCATCTTTTTGTTTTCCTTTTCTCCCTTTCCTTGTTTGCACACAAGGTAGTCCCTTCATTTACCCCACATGGATTTAATAACACCTTAGTATTCTGTACAAATCTTTTAATTTTCTTAATCTCCATATTAACTTCTAACTGTTGTCTCTGTATTAATAATTCCCCCTCAATTTTCCTTATGTACATACAACACTTGCATATATAATCCATGGCACCTTTCCTCTTAGTATGCATCTCACAAATGCTGCAGGCCACCCAGTCTGTCATTTCAGTAATCACATTCATCTTTCTTACCTTATCTATGTTCCACTCCTTCCAAAGATTCAGCCTTTCTGGCCACCTTTTCCAGCTTTCCCAGCCGACATGGCAGACACAGCTAGGCTGTATTCCTTAGCTGTGTTGCCTTTGCTGAGCTCGCTGATGCCTGGGCTTGCCAGCGCTCACTACTAGAAGGAGCTTAGTAGTGGGGAGACCAGAAGTAGTGCTGAGCTTGCTTCTGGTACCCTCACCACACAAATTCCAACCAACTGGTTAAAATAGTTTGCAGTGCCATTAAAAGATCACCCAAACCTTTAGGGGGATAATGCTTTACTTGATTGCACCTTTGTAGCCCTGAAAGTTCATTCTGTGCACCAGGCACTGCCTGGTTCCCCGGTCTCCTTGACAACATCCCCAGGTACATCCCAAAAATATCCCCTTACACTCAGAGAGTGAGTTTGGTTAAAACAGCCCCACAACAACAGGTGTAGTTTTAAAGAATAAGCTGCTCCCCAGTCTGCAGCAGTCAGGAATCCAGTGAAAACAGTAAGCACTCATTTATTTGTAGTGGGGGTACCGAAAGTACTTTCAGTAGTGGAGTGAACAGAACTGGTACAAGGTTTTTTCATGCTGCGGGAAAAAAGATCATTTAAATTGAGCCATTTAAATGGGCTCCAAGGCTCACCAGAGTGGAGAGAGACTATCTGTACTGAGAAGCTGTCTCTTACTGTCACATGGCCTGAATCATATTTCTCTATCTTGCTTGTATTTTCAATATTTATTGGCTAGAGCTCTCATTGTCTCCTCATATATAAAACAGAATTTTTAAAAAAAGTCAGCAAAACCTAAGCCATAATAAATAAGCTTTGAAAGCAAAGGGATGCTATTGTTCTTACAACAGTGCCACATAGTGGAGGCAAGCTGCAATAGGGACAACTCAACAGGGATTATTTTTTATTTTAAAAAATGATTCTGATGTTATTTTAATATGTTACTTTCTTTATTTTATATTTTTCTTTTTTTACTAGGGACCTACTTTGTAAGTACAATGGGACACGCCAGGAAAGTGTTTGTGATTGGTTGATGCACTTCAAGGTACTGAAGGCACTCAGCACAAGCACCTCCTGCTGCACTATGCATCTGGGCTTGTATTAACCAATGACAGCCACCACCCTGTTGTGTCTTTTTGCTTACATAAACAGTTAATTTAAAGCAGTAGTGCAACAAAATTAGGCAAAATTTTGATCCTAACTTTTTTTACTATAAAAATTCGATGCACATTACAGTTTATATGCTGCTAACAATCTGTAGTTCCACTGAAATTTGAGTATTTATTTAAAAAATATTTTAATTTAGTTTTGTTTTTATTTCAAGAAAAAAAGATAGTCATCACATTTGGCTTAGGAATAGTATTATAGACCCGGTAAGGGTTTGGATTGAGAAAATAAAGAAATTCATCTGCATCTGAGGTAGCTAGAGAAGTAGATTTCACAGGTATACTGATATTTTTATTAACTGTAGTTGAAAGTAGCTTTTTGGAAAAGCATTTTTGATTGTACTGCTGCTTTAAAGCCTATACACTTTGAAAGACAAAGACCATCTGTGTGCAAGCACTGAGGCAATGGTTACCCCAAAGGGCATTTGGCTGGGAAGCCAAGTTTCAAAGAAATACAAAATCACACATGCCCCCACAATGCAAAGCAACATGGGCTGCATATGCAAATCACCGCAGAATATTATGCTGATTCAACTTTAAGCAGAAATGCATGGTGCCGAAAGGCTTCTCACACAGTTTGCAAAGGGTACTAACAGAAGCCATAGACATGTGTTTCATCCTATCAGGACTCCTCAGTATGCCTCATCTGTTTGACACCCCAGTGGAATGAACCAGCTACCCTAAGCTGGTCGATCTGGGTTATGTCATGGTGAACCCAATTAAAACAAAAAACAGTTTAAAAGACAAAGAACCTCTGTGTGCAAGCACTGAGGCAATGGTTACCCCAAAGGGCATTTGGCTGGGAAGTCAAGTTTCAAAGAAATACAAATGCCCCCACAATGCAAAGCATCATGTGTTGCATATGCAAATCACCACAGAATATTATGCTGGTTCAACTTTAAGCAGAAATGCATTGTGCCAAAAGGCCTCTCACACAGTTTGCAAAGGGTGCCAACAGAAGCCGTAGACATGTGTTTGTTATATAAATAGCATATGTAAATGGCTGCACTACTGGCACTCAACCACATGCCCCATAAATCAGGGATAAAGCCAGCCCACTGGCACAGAGACATGGTGGCCATCTGTGGTGCTGATGACCTGGGTTCAGGAACAGATCCGGGTGTCGGAGGGCTGGCTGGGGAGCAGGATTGAGCATCTGCAGGACTGCTCTCCTGCTCTTGGGGGAGGGGGGTCGAGTGTTCAGCACAATGTGGACTCCCAGTGGAGGCTGGAGGTACCACAAGCACTCTAGCACCTGCTGGAAGGGGGGCAGGGCGGACGCTGGCCATCATTGCACATCCCTGCCACCGGAGAAAAACAACAGAAAAAAAATCTCTCAGCTCCCCACTAATGAGCTGGCTCCAGTATGCTGACTCCTCTGGCCACTTAATTCCACCACAGCAGCCCCATTTGGGAGGGGTCAGTCCCGATCATGTGGGAGTCGGTGGCTGGGGCAGGGCGAACCCCACTTATGGGGTTAGGGGAAGCCAGGGCCAATAAGAGAGGGAAAAAAAATCAGGGATAAAGAGAAAAAACTTAGATCAAAAGATCAAACATGGGAACATATCTTAAAATATGGTAATATCTGCCCAAGAAGCTGTTACAATACTTTATGTGGAGTGATGATAAAAGCATTTTCTGAAGGAAAACTAAACAGAAAACACTCTAATGTTGGTCCTAATATTATAATTCAACTCCCATCTTTTCCGTGACAAACATGTCATGTTTAGTAGGGCCAGGGACATTTTTGAGTCAACATCAGGAACGTTACTTAAAAGCAGGGACTGTTGAGAGTTATGGGTTTGTTTTCTGCACTGGAATAATCACATTTATCACCAGTAGTAAGTATAAGACCTTTAAATGCATTTGTGACTTCACCACTCATGAGTTAAATGTCTTATCCTTACATTTTGAAATAAACATGTTTATAAAATTGGTTAGAGACAACAAGATTGATTGGTCAGATGCAATCACAAGACCATGTGTTATTCCAGCACAACAGCACTAGAGATGCAGTGAATTTAAAATCCGCCAGCTGTCACTTCGTGTTAGCCCAACACAACGCTAAGTGGCCAATGAGAAGTGCTCACATCATCTTGTCATTATGATTTCACATTGCCATTCCACCTTAACGCGAAGTAAGGTGAAGTGACAACAATATAAGCAGCCCCCTACACATCACATAGCTTACAGATGTGTAAGTCACATGCTTTAGCCAGGCAGGAAGGAAGTGAGTCATAAAAGCAGTTAGTTTCACTTTCTCCTTTGCAGTGGTAGAAGGAGGAAGCATTCTGTGTGTAGAGGAGAGTTTGGTGGTACATTTGTTCCTTGCCTTAAAACAAACAGCTTTTTTAAAAGCTAAATCTTTAGTTTTTTTGTAGTGTGCTTTTTCAGTTCTTTTTTGCTACTGGTTTGTTTGTTTTATAAGTTTTGTGTGGTGTGTGTGTGACTGTGTGTGTGTGTGTGTGTGTGTGTGTGTGTGTGTGTGTGAGATTGTAAGTGTGTGTGAAGCAGTCTTTGTTTGAGTGAGGCATCGGTCAGAGTGGGAATTAGTTTAGTGGGTTGTGCGCGATGGACCCATGCGGAGAGTCTGTGGCCCATGGGCATGGGCAGAGGGGAGTGCACATGCATGGGGGTGGTCAGGTTTTGTTGAACCACTCCTGACTGTTTGGTGTTGCCTCTCCCCCTCTGGAAACAGCAGCACCACCAGTGCCACCAGCGGTGGCACATCCACCAAGTCTGCCACCACCACCACCACCACCACCACCAGTAGCAGCTCCAGGGGCTCCAGAAGCACCACCTCCACCACCTCCACAGCTACAGGTGGAGCCCCAGGTGTATGACAGTGCTGCTGGCAGTACATTTGCCCCTCCTTTGCCTGTTTCCCCTGCAGCTACCCAGACTGGCAGTTTTTTAACTGTGTGGGCAGGCAGCACCATTAGGTTTGTTGTTTATGTGGCATGCAGGTGTGCTGTGGCTCCTGGGGACCAGTGGCCAGCGCATACACATGACAAACCAGCACAAGGAGGAGTGGCAGGCTGTCACTGAATGGGCCAGGCCTCCACCTGCTTGCCCTTCTGTGGCAATGGCAGAGGGTGCTGGGGGTGTTGTGACTTGCTGATGTAGCAGGAGGAGAGCAACAGCTGCAGCTGCTCCACCACCACAGCCACTGCAGCCACCAGCACCACCTTCACTATCACCACCACTATCTGACTTTCCCCCTGCAGTGGACTCCACCACAGTGCCTGCAATGCAGGCAGACATTGCACTGGTGTGGGAAGCCCTTAAGGAAAGCAATGAGAGGGCTCCCCCACTGCTGTAGTGTTTTGTGATTTTTTTTATGTTTAATAATAGTCATACATGCTCCTATTGCCCTGTTGTTATAATCCAATGCCTCAGTAATATTTACTTTCTGTTGTGGAGTGGTTGTGGAAAAGTTGGTGTGAGCAGTGCAAGTATGATGTGTTAAATTGCATGTGTGCAGTCAGTGTTGTTTCATATATGTGTGTGTATGTGTGTGTGTGTGTGTGTGTGTGTGTGTGTGTGTGACATCAGACATTGTGCAGCTTCTTGCAAACATATATTGCTGACTTGTTGTAGTGTTTATGATATAAATAATAGTGAGTAGAATAATGTATATTTTATTATTACCATATCACCATCATCATCAGCGGACTAAGTGGTATGATACTTTTTCAGAAGTGTCTGGCCAGAGTTCACCTTAGTCGCATACTGCACACATAACTTTTAAGAGAGCATGTGCTTTTTGTGCTATGATCTCCACTAAATCATGTGTGCACTGTGAGTGACTGAGGTGCACAGTGACCCGATACCTCTGAAAAAATATCATATCACTTACTCTGCTGGTGCTGATGGTACAAATAAAGTAGACGTCATGTATTCTTTTTTATCTTTATTCTTGAGATACTGCAACAAGTCACACCATATATATGTTTGCACGAAGCTGGACAATGTATGCACACACTGGAAAGAACACTGATGGCACACATGCAGTTTAACATAATATACTTACACTACTCAGTCATGCTTTTTGCGAAACACTTCAAATCATGAGTCCTGACACAAAGTAAACATTACTGCGGCTCGATAAATATTTCATTTGTGAAATAGACATTAAAGAGATTCACCATGTTACAGCATTATTTCCACCCGATATATGGGTGCCTTACTTCCAAGGGAATCTTTCTTGCTTCACATGTCCTTACATAGTGCAATAGTTTTCTGGAAAAAACGCCCATAATTTTGTTAAAGTGGGTCATGGAGGACTTCCCGTTCTGAAGAGCCGCCCAAGTTCTGCCGCCACGCTCAACAATGTTATGACATGATGCCAGGGTGATCACGGGGGCGTGCTCCATTATACTGAATGGCCAGCAACTTTCTGAATGCTTCTTTATGTTATAATGGTCAGTTTGTGATGAAACATGGACATGTTTCCATTAATATGAGCTTGTTAGTGGAAGCGTGTCACGTTTCACCACAAACTTGACCATTATAACATAAAAATCTGAAAGCTGCTGGCCATTCAGTATAATGGAGTGCGCCCCCACGCTCTTCCTGACCTCATGTCATAATGTTGCTGAGCGCAATGGGCAGAACTTGAGTGGCTCTTCAGAATGAGAAGTCTTCCGTGGCCCACTTTAATGAAATTACGAGCATTTTTGCCAGAAAAGCATTGCACTAAGGACATGTGGAGCAAGAAAGATTCTCCTGGAGGTAAGGCACCCATATATTGGGTGCAATACCATAATAACTATGTAACTTGGTGAATCTCTTTAAAGCAGCAGTGCAACAATCTGTTGACATTTTTGACCTATACTTTTTAATGCTATTTTACGTTGCCACTTTACTTACATCATGACTTGTATGATACTATTATTTCCAGTATTTGAGTCTGCTTTTCTACTTTTTTTCATGTCTGAAATAATAAAAGGAGCACTCCTTTTAATATGGTGAGGACCAGTTTTTTGTCAGTATTTTCCACTGCTTTTCTCCATCAGTTGTTATATATCACTTCTGTTGTAAAATTAACAGTTATGCAGCAGGCAGTGTTTTATGACCTCGCAGAGCAATATTTTTTTCCAAAACAGCTGCAAATGGTGATAAATCCTGGTCAGAACAATATTAAAAGGCATGCTCCTTTTTTTTTCAGACATGAGAAAAAAGTAGTAAAGCAGACACAAATTGTGAAAAGAAGGGTATCATACAAGTCAGGAGTGGCTGGTAATGTAAAATAGCATAAAAAAGTATAGGTCAAAATTTTCACTACATTGTTGCAATGCTGCTTTAATTTATTATTTAAGTATGACATTACTGTATGTGCTCACAATCACAACACACAAAATGCATCTGTCTTGTGTGCAGAAAATTGAGACGTGGAAATGAAGTGAAATGGGAGCATCACATGCAAAGTCCCCCAAAATTTATTGAGCAGTCAGTCATGCATGCAGTGGTCACACAGAGTCCCCAGATTTTTTCTGCATCCCCAAAATGCATCTGTCTTGTGTGCAGAAAATTGACAAGTGGTGACAAAGTGAAATGGCAGTGTTACACCACATGCAAAGTCTCCCAGAATTTATTGAGCAGTCAGCCATGTGTGCAGTGGTCACACAAAGTCCCCACATTTTTTCTGCATCCCCAAAATGCATCTGTCTTGTGTACAGAAAATTGACAATGGTAACGAAGTGAAATGGGAGTGTTACACCACATACAAAGTCCCATCAGAAATGATGACCATGAGCAAACTGTTGCTGGTCCAATGTGTGCTGTAATTCCTGCAAATGCGATGCAATCATCTCAACCAGGTGGAAGGGTGCTCTTTGTCTGTACACTAATAGTAGCCTTGAGTGAGTTGATATATATATATATATATATATATATATATATATATATATATATATATTATTTTTGTATTTTGTTGGTGGGGATTGACATATATGACATGTACTCATTCTATTGTTTTGTATCACAGGTCACAGATACTGTTGGTGTGCTCATTCCCGTGCTTGATGAGAACCTTTTGCATTGAAATTGGAAATGGATAACTCTCAAGCCAATGAAGGTAAGTATTTTTTTTGGGGAATATTTGCAGGTAGGTCTCTTTAATGGTTTCTTATTTAGTTACTTCTTTACCGATTCCATCTGCATCCTTCTCGAGTCTGGTTGGTAATGACGGTCATGGTCATCAACTGAAGTGACTTCTACGTGTTGCATGTCTGCCCCAGACCGGGGGTGGGGTTGCCTGATGTTGAAGAACTTCTTTGGATAAGGCAACTATGCCACAACAAAGCATCTGGAACTTTCCTAAAAAGAAATGAAGGACTTATTACAACTTGATTGCAGTGGTAACACATTATGTTTAAGCCTTGGCTATTCCACTGGTATCTGGATTATTAACACAGATAGTAAGCTGCCACACTGCAATCAGCAGATCAGTCACGACTTAATTTAGTACCAGGCTGTGTAACAAATATACTGTGCCAGTGTCCCTGGTTCTCAATCTCAACTCGAGTCACATTTCAAAACCACATCTTGTCAAGTAACACAACCTCTGTGCAACTTTTTCAACATTGTCATGGCTGCACAGCTGCAAGTTCAGAATACAGTGCATAATATATCTTGCAGAAATGTTTTTTTCAACGTACACATTACCTAGTTTATGAATCCTCCTCAGTCGGATTTGTTGCACTCTTTTAAAACAAAATCGAACAGATGAAATACAATATATACATACTTACCAGTATGGATTTGAAATGGATATTCCATAGGTTCCTGTGTATGGTACTGCTCCAGTACCATTGATAGTGACTGTCAGTGAAGGAGAGTCATTTTTTGTTAAACTGTAAAAAAACAAAATAAGTTTACCATGTGTGTTTGACCATTGCAGCTCAGAAAAGCAACAGAAAACAAAACATACAGCTAAAGGAAGTTGAATAGCATAAAAACATTAGTACATATACTCATTTTATAGTTTTAATATTAAGAAGCCTTGTGCCTGTGGCTGATGGATGTGGTCTCCTGTTTGACTCCTTCTGCCTTGGCATGGCCAGTGGGAAAACATTGTCAGAATGACACTGGCGGTGGGTGCTGGTGGTGATAGCTGTGACACATGATGACATTCCCTGTGACATCTTCCTGCATCTGGTAGTGGTGGCAGTGGCTAACAGCAGTGGTGGTGGTCCAGGGAGGCACACAAAGTCATTCTCTGTGATGGCAGTGGCTAACATCAGTCCTAGTGATGGTGGTCTGGGGGGCACACAAAGTCATTCTCTCTGTGGTGTCAGTGGCTAACATTGGTCCTGGTGGTGGTGGTCCAGGGGGGTACACAAAGTCATTCTCTGTGGTGGCAGTGGCTAACATCAGTTCTGGTGGTGGTGGTCCAAGGGGCACACAAAGTCATTCTCTGTGGTGGCAGTGGCTAACATCGGTCCTAGTGGTGGTGTTCCAGGGGGGCACACAAAGTCATTCTCTCTGTGGTGTCAGTGGCTAACATCAGTCCTGGTGATGGGCCAGGTGGGAACACAAAGTCATTCTCTGTGGTGGCAGTGACTAACTCGGTCCTCGTAGTGGTGGTCCAGTGGGGCACACAAAGTCATTCTCTCAGTGGTGTCAGTGGCTAACATCGGTCCTGCTGGTGGTGATCCAGGGGGGTGCACAAAGTCATTGTCTGTGGTGTCAGTGGCTAACATCACTCCTGGTGGTGGTGGTGGTCCAGGGGGTGCACAAAGTCATTCTTTGTGGTGGCAGTGGCTAACATCAGTCCTGGTGGTGGTGGTCCAGGGGCACACAAAGTCATTCTCTGTGGTGGCAGTAGTTAACATCGGTCCTGATGGTGGTGGTGGTCCAGGGGGGCACACAGAGTCATTCTCTGTGGTGGCACTGGCTAACATTGGTCCTGGTGGTGGTCCAGGGGGCACACAAAGTCATTCTCAGTGGTTGCAGTGGCTAACATCAATCCTGGTGGTGGTGGTCCGGGGGGGGCACACAAAGTCATTCTCTGTGGTGGCAGTGGCTAACATCGGTCCTGGTGGTGGTGGTGGTCCTTGGGGGGCACACAAAGTCTTGAAAAAGAAAACATGTATCATACAGCAAATATCACTGCCTTTTAACAATTTCAGTTAAAACCTGCCAACATTAACCACATCCTCGTCATTATAAAGAAAGCTGCCCTCACAGTCATCTATGTCTGAAGTCTGACAGTGGGAAATTCTTTCTCCATTGTGTCATCATCTACATCAGTGGTAGGCCGTTTCATGCTGCCCACTACCAGTGCCACCAGGGTGGTCCATTTCTACATCACCAAAACTACCGTGACTAGGCTGGGGTATGAATACTGAGGTTGCAGTCTGTGCTGGTATGTGCCTCTCATTCATTTTTATGAATGTTAGCAAACTAACATTTGCAGGAAAGAGGTTTGTCCAACAATCCCTAACTATTGCACCTGCTGAGTTGAATACCCTCTGAACACTTACACTGGAGGGTGGGCATGTGAGGTACTTCAGTGCCACTGCAGTCAGCTCTGGCCATTTATTGACCTTTGCACTCCAGTACAGAAGAGAATCATCAGTTATTGACAGATGCCTGTTTTCAGACAAATATATGACAACCATTCTCTGTGCCGCACTAAGTCCAGTGGTTGATGTATCATCCGTTTCTCTGAAATCATTTATTTCAAAAATCCCCACTTGGGACAAAGTTTCCCAAAGTGGGTTGATGCCAACTGCTTTGGATGACAGACCACCTTGGAACTGCAGTCCACTTCCCCTTACAGGATATGCTTGATACTCTTCCTGGTGCACCTTCAGCCTGATTATGCTGCTGAGGTTTGCTGACCTTGGCACGTGACTTCTGTGCCCCATGAACCTAGCGCACCAGTTGCCCACTGACATTTTTTACCTGTTCAGGCCCTCCCTCCAGTACTGAGGCAATTCCACGTTTGTATCGTGGGTCCAACATTGTTGCTACGGCAAAGTTGTCACTACGCTGAATGCTCAAAATGTGATGATTCTGGTTGAATACTGTCAGCATGTGTTTCAGCAACATACTGCTGGCACTGTCTCCGGCAACATCAAGGTCATGCTGTACATTCACCAACGTCTGCCTCAGCACCCGCAGCAGTGGACTTGATTGGCTAATGGAGGTAGACTCACCACTCACTGCCTGTGTGGCATGTTCAAAAGGCCACAAAATTATTATTACAGAGTCCATGAGGCACCACTGTTAAGTCGTCATAGACATGAAGGCCCTGGAACTGTTACAGCTAGTGTGCATCACAAGATATTCTGAAATGGCTTTGTATTGTTCATATAACTTATCTGCCATGTATAAAGTGGAGTTCCACTGGGTGACAACTTCCAGCTTCAAGTGGTGCTGAGGGAGGCTGTGTCGCATCTGCAACTGCCGAAGTTAGTCACAGGCCTTTGCAGATCGTGAAAAGTGAGAACAGATACTGCATGCAGCTGTCAGCATTTCCTTTACATCAGGGTGCTGCAGAAACTCCTGAACCACAAGATTTAAACAATGGGCCATGCTTGGAACATGAAAAAAGTCACCATTCATGATGCATTTCACCACATTTGACCCATTGTCACTTGCTATGAACCCAGCTCTCAGGGACAGGGGGTTCAGCCACTTGTCACTTTCAGTCAGTACCATGTCCAACATGTTTTCACCAGTGTGTGAACAGGTCACATTGTGCATAGCAATTGTCGCATGCTGTCGAATTCCTGGAAGATTGTGACCACGACATTCCACCTTACTACACTGATTATTCACACTACCAACAGCACAAACAACCCCCGGCACCTGCGCCCAGTGTGCAGTTATACATAAATATGAACTCCACACTGTTTCACCACTTGTCCACAAATCCATACTTAAATGGATGCATGGAGAGGAGGAATGTTGAAGGGGGATGTCTTACTGAGTTGGACACAGTATGGTACAACTCGGGGAATGCACGGGTTGAAAAGTATGTCCTGGATGGGACTTTCCATTTTGGACAGGCATGTGCAGCAAACTGCTAGAACCCATAATTCTCCACAAAGGAAACAGGCAAAAGATCAATTGCTAGCATTTAAGCTACAGCAGCATTAAGTTCATGTGACACTGTATGATTGGGTGGGTACTTCAGCTTATGTGCAAAAACACTCTGTAACATGGGCTGACTTAAACATTTTACACAGGGTGTGATGGCAAACAGTTCTGCTCTGCGAATGACAGGGGGTGGAGTGTGGACGTTTGATGAAGATGGTTGCACAGGTGATGATGACAAACCCACAAATCCAGTTATTTTGCCACATTTACTAACCAGGGTTGATGTGCCACTTGCACTAGACATACAGCATTCATCACCACCACCACCAAAACCGCTACTCTCACCACTGGACAACATTTCAAAATCATTATGCTCCTCCACCTCATCATGCCTGTAGTAATCCTCTGCTCTTATTGCCTCACTGCTGCACACATTTAATTTCCTACTGGATTTAACAGTCATGGAAGGGGATAACATGCTTGTTATGGTTGATGATGAGAGTGAACGTCCCACTGTGGTATTAGCTGCCACCTTGTGCTGGGTCCACAGTGCCATGTGCCTATTCTTAAGATGTGTATGCTGTCCTCCTGTGCCCAGATGGCTCCCCTTTTTACCTTGACTCACAAGCACATGGCAAACCTGGCAGATTGCAACTGACTCATCATTTGCATCTTGCACAAAAAAATCCAGAACAAGGGATTGTGATGCTTTACTTTTAACATGTCCCTGCTGCTGTTTATTGGACTCAGTTCTTTTAAGCCATGAAGTGGGGGGGGTGCTACATGATTTTTCAGGCAGAACACACTTGGACTGCAACTGACCACCACGACTACCTATCATTATTACTGGGTCGTCATTATCATCATCATCATCAACTGAAACTGGTAAATCACAAGTTTTTAGGGGGGGGGTTAATGCAAGCAGACCCAGACTCAGTCACCTTGAATTTCTTTTTTTTTTGGTTCCCAACTGGGGTCAATTACATCATCATCATATTCATCAACATCACCCATATCCACATCTTCTGCTTGGATGCTGGCATGTGGACTGCATGTTGCAACCACAGCAACAACATCATCATCAGATTCATCATCATCATCAACAACACCACCATCACCTGATATTTTTTCATTACACTGTGAATCACTGCATGGAAAATGCATGACCTGAACTGCGGTGGAAGAAATGTCACATTGTATGCTATTGTTGACATGATTATCAGAATCCTCATGTTCAGTTACTGTGACGTTACTGGGAAGTATGACATCATCTACACTGCCACTCACTTGCACTGCTTCACACTCCACTATATTTTTGGACATGGTACACTGGTCAGAAGTGGAACTTGAGGCAGCAATACTTATACCACCACCAGCAACTGCACTAACACCACCAGCTGGGACAACATCATCTCCTCCAACTACGAGTGAAGCTACTGACTGGGCTATAAAAACATTGTAGGAGAAATACCTTTCCTCACATCGCAATGCACTTCTGCATCTGCGTACTACCACGCATACAGACAATCTTACCACTGGCAGCAGTGCCATGGCGAGAACCAGCTTTGCTTACATGTCTCTTTGAGGGCATTTTGGGGGATCAACAACAGTATTCTAAACAAATTTAGATTTTGGAACATTCAATCTGGGTGAGGAGATGCTGGATGTGAAGCCAAAAAAACAACAGATACAGACGCAAATTCACATGTGAAAACAATACCTTAACTAACCAGTGGTGCTGAAGTCACAAACAATCCAATCTGGAAAACAATTCCTTTTGCCTGTGGGGGGCACTGACTGCAGATTTTTATGGCAGTGCAAGCAGCAAAACAAAGAAAAGATACCACAATGGCAGTACAAAATCACGCAGCTGCAGTGGATAGCAGGTTCACACTGCAGCGCCTGCAATTGCACTGTGGCACAATAAAAGATGTATTATTTGATGTCACGCACACCACACACACACACACACACACACACACACACACACACACACACTTTGTCTACAAGTAATGCATAGCAAATTGAAAAGCTCAGTAATATACCACGTACTGAAATTATAAACTGCTGCACCAGATCCACACAACACACAATCAGTAAACAAATGTCAACAGTTACTGACAATATTACTGTGTGTACATTAACACAGTTAGTTATATAACAAAAATATAACCAAAAACAAAGAACTCCCTATTTCTCCAACTCAAATCTACCTACACCACAGATAAGCTCATCCCCAAAGCACAGTTTCACTGTCTCTTACTACACAGACTCAATGTTGTACATTAACATTCAAAATCCACACACAAACAAAACGCTCAATGATATGAGCACAGGAGGGTTTCCTACAATCGATGAACTAAAGTTTGAGGAAAAACAATTACTTAAAAAGGCTTTTTTAACAGCTTTTAGAAGGTTTGAATCATAGACAGCTCTCAGAGCACACTGTCTCCTATAGTGTCCTACACACACTACCATGAACTGAGGCTGTGCAGATCAACATAGAGCCCATGTGACCTGAAATCCAATGAATCACTGCAAAATTCACCTTCGGAGCTTTAAAACAAGGCGAAGTGAGGCAATGTACATTATTTTCAAAGCACTTCACCTTTAAGACTGGTGGAGTAGTGGTCTGGGGAGGTAGAGTAACACAAAGTCATTGTTTTCAATGGACTTGAGTTACCCATTATTCATTCATTCATTCATTCTTTATTTTTAAAAGGCGCTTTTCTCATAACCAAAGCACCTGTACAATACATAAAATAATAAATAGACAGAATTAAAACTAACATAAATCATTAAAAACTATAATAAAAAGATGTGTCTTCAGAGCTCCTTTAAAACTTTGGACAGTCGGGCAATTTCACACCTGACGAGGTAGAGAATTCCACAGGGTCCGGGCCATAAAACTAAATGATCTAGCCCCTGAAGTTTTTAAATGAACCCTGGGAATCTCTAGCAATCCCTCATCAGTGGATCGGAGGGGGTGGGGAGAACAGTAGGGACACAGGAGCTCTTTCAGGTAAGTAGGTCCCTGATCGTGTAGGGCTTTATAGGTCAGCAAACCGACCTTGAAGGTGATTCGCCAAAAGACTGGCAGCCAGTGCAGTCTGCGGAGCACAGGCATTATATGGCTGGATCTAAAAGATCCAGTCAACAACCTGGACGCCGCATTCTGCACTAGCTGCAGGTGGTGAAGTTCAACCCCCGGTAGCCCCAGGTAAAGGGCGTTGCAATAATCAAGGCAGGAGGTAACGAAAGCGTGGATCAATGTTGGAAGATCCTCTGGAGGAACCAGGTGTTTCACCCGGGTGATGTTCCTCAGATGGTAAAAGGAAGTTTTGACTACCGCTGACACCTGAGATTTAAACGTCAGACGGTCATCAAATACTATGCTCAGATTCCGCACCTGGTCTGAGGTCGTCAGCTGGACGCCCCCAAGCTACAAGCCTGAGGCCATCCAGATAGCAGACCCACCTCACAGCAACCCTTGTCCATGACCAACACCTCAGTTTCTCCGGTTTAACGCAGCCAACTCCCATTCATCCAGTCTTGGATCTCAGCAAGGCAGTTATTAAATACCGAAAGGCAGCATCGGCCAAGCACAAAGGCGTATACAGCTGGGTATCATCTGCATAGCAATGAAAACCCAAACCGTATCATCAATAATCGCTCCTAACGGCAGCATATACACTGCAAACAACATGGGCTAGAATAGAACCTGTGGTACCCCACATGATAGGGAGACTGATGCCGAAGAAAAAATTCCCGACACCACCCTCTGAGTCCTACCCTCGAGGTAAGATCGAAACCACCTGAGGACCGTATCAGACAATCCACAGATGGACTGCAGATGCTCTAACAGCACACCATGATCAACAGTGTCAAATGCTGCAGAGAGATCGAGAAGTACCAAGATAGAACAGGTCTTACGATCTCTCGCTATTAGGAGGTTATTTAGTACCCGAACAAGTGCTGTCTCGGTACTATGCCTTTTCCTAAATCCAGACTGGAGAGAATCGTAGACATTGTTGTTGGTCAGATGACCATCCAACTGCACTGCAACCACCTTCTCAATAACTTTACCCACAAAGGGTAAGTTAGAGATGGGTCTGTAATTTGCTAGACAATCTGGGTCCAAGGAGGCTTCTTCAATAGAGGCTTAACTATAGCCTCCTTAAGAGGATCTGGAAAGATCCCCTCTCCAAGGACCTCCAGACTATTGAAGCCAGGACTGGGCCGATTTTATCCACACAATCCACTAAGAGACATGTGGGGCCAGGGTCCAAATCACAGTTGGTCGGTTGCCGCGCTCGGATGATCATCACAAAGTCATTGATTGTGGGGAGGCTGAAGTCAGACCATGCAAACTGGGTGTTTGACATCTCCTGCCGACCATCACCACTCCCATTGGAGAGGGAAAAATGGACGGGACGTCCGATCTGATTTTGGCAACCTCATCTGCAAAGAAGAGAGCAAACTCCTCACATCATTCTGGAGCAAAAGCTCTTCTGGGCTGAAGACAGACTGGATTTCACAGTCTGTCCACAGTCCAAAAGAGCTGAGCTGGACTATTCTGTGCAGTCACAATCTCTCTGGACAGGAATTCTGCCTTCTTATGAGAAATTGTGGATTGATAGGCCATATAATGGTCCATCGAACTAAGTTTGTCACCATCCAAACCGGACCTCCACCAACACCTCTCCAACCTTCGTCCAACTCTCCTCAACTCCCTCACAGTCTCATCGAACCAAGGAGACCTGGGACGAAGAGTGAGAGGACGAACATGAACAGGTGCGATGGAATCCAGGGTCCCTGTCACCGCCTTATTGTAGGCATATACCAGGTCCTCTGGATCCAAGCAATCTATCGGTAGGCTCAATAGGTCCAGCACCACCATCAGGTCATCCAGGGACACACCCCTTAAAGGGTGGTACTGGACCATTTCCGAAGGAGTTGACCTAATGGGGTGGCCTCAAAACTGAACCTAATGGAGTGATGGTCTGACCATCCAACCGGTTCCACCACCAAGTCAGATATCCCCATCCCCAGAAGGAACACCAGGTCCAATGAAAGTCCACCAGTATGGGTCGAGGAGGAAATGACCGTGTGAAGCCCAGTGATATTATTAACTGAAGGAAGTCTTGACCAAAACGTGAGAGTTCATCATTGACCCAGGCATTGAAGTCCCCCAGAACCAACCATCTGGGGGACCCCAATGTCAGCTTGACAATAAAGTCTGCAACTTCCAGCAGGAAAACATTCTCATCACCTGGTGGATGGTATACAAGAAGTATCCTGCACCCCACACCCTCGCCCAAGATACACTCAAAGGATCTGGTGACTCCCACTGGTACCTTCACCAGGCCCAGTTCTGACCTAAAACAGATGGCAACACCTCCACCCCTACGATCCTGCCTCGGGCGGTGTATCACCGAGTAATCGGCTGGAACTGCTGCCACCAAAACTGGCCCAGCATTTTCATCCAGCCAAGTCTCGGTGATGCATGCCAGGTCAGATGACCCAACAAAATCAGCTATAATAGCCATTTTGTTTTTAATGGACCTGGCGTTGCACAACACCGCCCTAGTAGGATGAACCTCAGAAGATGACCGCCTTACCTGCTGATCATAATCAGAACCCTTGGGTATGGGACCAGACAGGAAGATCCCCTTTCCTGTGCCCATTTTGCCCCAGGGTGTCTCCTTGTCCCCACTATCTCTATCCGCCCACTACTTTCCATTCCCCCCTAGGCCCAGCACCAGCCCTCCTCCTCCCCCTCACAATCCCAGAGCCCTACATCTTCTATAGACCTCAGGCGACAGGGGGGGACAGGAGAAAGGACGAAGGTCCCTGAGCCTAGAGGGGGAATAATACCCGACTGTCCTACTATCATTCCAGCACATAATTAACACCACAAAAAATCCAACAATTATTAACCCCACTCAAAAACTTACATAAATACTGTAACTACTCTACAAGATTAATATACAATTTTAAATAAATCTAATAAATACAACAACCAAATATCTAAATAACTTCAACTAAATATAAATACAATATCTATTTAACAAAAATATACCCTTTAAAATAAACTTCCAATAAATAAATCAACCCTATCAATGTCCATATTGTAAGTGTCCAAAATGTGCCTTTAGATTTTCAGATTTATAAATATCACTTTATCTTTCCCCCCCCCCCACAGTACTCTCACCACCATGGGGGAAAGGAGCTTTCCAGACTATACAAGCCCCCTAACATAAAATTGGCCCTTAATGTTAAAAGGCCCCCTAGTCCAAAGCCAATACCACTATTTCCTTTAAAAATAAAAAAAGAGTTCCAAGGTCTTTTTTATGTCCACACCTATGTGCTCTCACCACTTCAGTATGGTCCAGAATTTTTTATCAGCCTCCTCTCACGAGGCTGAAACAATCTCAAATGAACTCAATTTTAGTCTTTCCAATATATAACAAACGCTGGCCAGAATCAAAAAATTCAAAAGTACATCACCAAATCAAATGGTCCAGACAGTTCCACCTTCCTTCCAGCATTTAAGTTTCTTAGTCACCAGAAATCCTTCAGAATGGTGAACAATATGTTTCAATTGCAGATTCTGGCTCTACCCGACCCTCACTATGGTGAAGCAGGCGAGACCACCCTCCGGTGGTGCCCCTACTTCACCTAAGGAACAAGATGATGCAAATGCAATAACGCAAATTACTCCACTTCACTTCCAGAGTACTCTGTGAATCCGCCTTGGCTCTGTGAATCACTTTGTGGAGCGAATTGAGATCACTTTGCCCACCACTAAACAGCACAAGTCAGAAATATTTAACTATTTGAGCCTCATTACTCAGTTTTTAAAATATAAGTCATTTTATAATTGCAATAAGGCATTACACGATATGCATAATTATGGGATAATGGCAGTTTTTGGTTGTGTAAGGCACTCGGAATTGCCTCGTGCATCACTTCCCAATGTGTGCCATTATCCCACAATAATGCACCCCTATTATGCTATATTGCCTAATTATCCAAGTGCAGCCCATTATGTCATACTGTATATTTAATTGTCTATATACAGAGTCCTTCTTTTAATGACTATGGACAGTATCATGAAAATGGGATCACTGTCCCTCAGACTTCAATTGCTTCAGCTGTTTAGCTGTTTAGTTACACCTGCCATCACAATCCCCCCTTGTAACATCACAATTAGTGGTTGTGATGTTGGGTGTAAAGCAGACAAAGTCTAGGTGACAGACACATACAGAAAATATATGAAATATAAGCTGAAATGTGTGTACAAATTATTTTTTTTTAAAGTCTATCTGCAATGTCAGTGCCCCTTTACGTCAGTATATACAGTATGTCACCTAACAGCATGCAGTACAGAAAATATTTTAAATTATTCTAGAACATTATACAGAACAGACACATGGCCTGTCCTTCAAAAGTAATGAGTCATTTACTGTAGTTGGAAGTAAAGGGTCATTAGGCATAAAGTGACAAGGGAACTTTGGCAATACCTATTTTGTATCTGACATAGACAAAAGATCTGCTAACTGCATTTTGATATTTTTAAATGTGTTAAAAAATAACATAACACAGAGACTTTGTTTTAGTATAAAAACAAGACTGGAGGACAAAATTTATTCATATGACAACTGGTGTTCTGGACAATATACGTGTACTTGAAAATATAATTAAATTGTACCTGCTCCCTTCCCTGACTTGATTAGAAAAAAATAAATAAATAAAAATGAGACTAAACCCTACAGTGGTCCTTTAATAAAGGAATAATGCATGACGGGGTGTGTGTTGCGCTGGAATAACATCACACCTCCTGTGGTTGGGCACAAGGCCACAGGACAAGTTCATCCAACTCCCACAAATTGTTGTTATCCCAGCATGACACACACTCTAGAATGCATTATTCCTATTATACAATGGCCTGATTAAAAAATACATTTTGAAATACACTTTCCTCTCAACATAAAGTAGTTCCTTTTACTTAAATCAGTTAACTCCTATTTTGCTAATGGTTACACCAGTATGACAGCTAATATGCTGATTTACATACAGCAACAATGAATTCTGGGTATATTTTAAAGTTAACTTACATTTTCCTTACTCAGCAGTGCAGTCTCCTTTTTGGTAGTGGTGACTACAGCATAGCACATCAGCAGTATAACAGCCAATATGCTGTTTTACATTCAGCAACAAGGAATTCTGGGTAGATTATAAAGGTAACTTAATTTTTTTCTTACTCAGCAGTACAGTCTCCTTTTTTGGTAGTGGTGACAGCAGTATAGTACCGTGGCAGTTTAACAGCTAATATGCTGATTTACAAATGGCAACAATGAATTCTAGGTAGATTATAAAGACAACTTAAATGTTTCTTACTCAGCAGTGCAGTCATTTTGGTATTGGTAACTGCAGAATAGCACCTCAGCAGTATAACAGTTAATATGTTGATTTATGTATAGCAGCGAATAATTCTGGGTAGCTTATAAAGTTAACTAAGATTTTCCTTACTCAGCAGTGCACTCTCCTTGTTTGGTAGTGGTGACTGCAGTATAGCACCTGATAATTACTGTAGCTGCATATGACAAAGCATTGTGGGTACAATATGAAGTGGTCTTCCATTTTCCTTACTTGGAGGTGCAGTCTCCCATTTTTGTGGTGTTTACAACAATATAGTAAGCTCTCAGATGTTTATTTTCAAAATGATGCATTGTGCATACATTGATAAGTGACAAGATGTCTTTACTGAGAAATGTAGTCTCCAATTTCTGTCATAAGAAAGTGTAGAAATAGCCTGTATACTAACTTACATAGTGAGGAATTGTGGGTACAGTAAATAGCTAATTTTGTTATCTCCCTAATATGCATGTGGAGTGATTTTTTTTTTACTGATGACATTTAGTCATGTGTGTGCTGGTACTAGATTCTTGATCTTATCCTGGGATAATATCACAGGTCCAACTCCATATTGACCAGTCAGAGCTCAGCATTCTTTCTTGCCATTGAATAATATATGATTATAACTGGCATTGGTTTACATTTAAAGACATGTACACTATATTTAAAATGTTATAGCTAAACATTTAATTGATACAATGCAGTTCCATAATGCTCAAGGGACTTTTCCAAACAGAGTCCAATCAAAGTACAACACAGCAGTACAATTTTAAATGGAACTGAAAAAATGATTTTACAATACGTTATTCTGTAAAAGCTGAGGAGTCCTGCTGAACAGCTAGTGTGTTCTGTAACACTGAGGCTGCTTCTAAAATGGGCATATATGTTGTCATCTTGAAACATGCTGGAGAGCCCACTCCATGGTGTTGAGTGGCACCAGACCCTGCTGACACACTAGTGACAAAGGTGTGCACCTCAAGCCAGGGATGGCAGGAGAAGAACCTGGCAGGGGAGAGCATCAGCAGCATCAAATAGCAAGCTTTCCACACAGGAGTCAGTGATATGGAAATTACTAGTCCTGGAGTGACACCTAATGGTGGTCATGAAGAGGTGCTGCTGGCAGACCTTTAGGGCTGGCATGAGCATGTTTTATTTATTTATTTATTTATTTATTTATTCATGTATTCATTCATTCATTCATTCATTTGGTAACCGGGTTGGTACACTGATCGGAAGACCATTTTTAGGCATGGCCCGGGCCAGAAACTGGTGCAAACAATGTAAAATACAGTGAGAGAACAGCGTGGCTCATACAGGGAACATAACAGGGAATCCAGTGTGGGTCAAGCTAAACAGAGAAAATATAAGATAAACAGTGCCGCATACATCAACAATTGAGCAAATCAGGGTATATAACATTTAGGTAAACAGGGTAGAGTGCTCCATCATTCAGTCAATAGGGACGTTAAACATTAACAGAGCCAGTAAAATATCTGGAGATACATAGAGTTCAACAGGAAACACTAAGGCATAAAAACAAAGCCATATTACTGGATAGAAAGAATGATCTGTGAGCCAGTATTCAGGGCAGGAGAGGAGAGCAGAATGCTAGTCACAGCGTGGGAACCAAAGTGAACAAAACAACCACCATTGGCTGCAATATAAAAATCTAACAAATGGCCACTCAAACATACTTATGTAGCTGAAAGGTTGGTCCCTCCCCTGATGTTATCGGCCACAGTGTGATCCATGTCTCACCACCTATAACTAAACCCTGGTCAAGCCAGATGTGCAGTAGCCCTTTGCGGAGCAGATCATAATTGTCAAGCCATGAGTCCTATTTAGTAAACAGTACTACCTATAACAAACTGATTATCACAGGGACATTTCATATCTAGTTTTATTCTACTGAATGAGGGATAGGCAAACTCAGCAATAGTCATAAAAAAGCACTCGGCTCACAGCCGTGCTGAACCCAATGAGAGAATAAACATTAAAAACAGAAAAGGTAAAGCACTTGCAAAGAGAATCCTTAAGAAAGGTAAATCCAATTTTATTGCGAAGGAGACCTCTGCCCTACACCCTCTTGTTTCATGCCTAACAGCCCCCTGATGATATTGTGTTAGGCATAAAGCACTGAGATGTTGGACAGAGGTGTCTGTGTTACGATAAATTGAATTTACCTATCTTGAGGAGTCTTCTTAATGGGTGTTTTACTTTTTGTCTTTTAATAGATATACACAAATCCCCACTCCCCTCCACCACAGTTTAGGTCACCAGCTTAAAAGATGTCTTTTTAATTACAAGTGTGCCCTTATGTTATTGCAATCTGCCACATATTAATTTGCTCACTCTGCCTCTGTGGCATGATGTATAAATCAAAAATTGGCTGAGAATGCATCTTTCTTCCATTCCCACCTGTTCCTGTCAGTACACGGGTGCAGACGATAGCAAGAAATCAACTTGCCCCTGACAGCAGAAATTAGAAAGGCAGGTATGGGCAATGTGTGGCAGGAAGGGACATTGCCATTTGGATTATGGCAGGGACATCTGCCACAATGGCAGAAAAATAATAAAGTCTATAGCAAGTGATATTTTTTTTTTTATTAAAATATGCTACACATTACATGAAGTAGACATCATGATACATTTAGAATAAAAAAATGTTTCCAAGAAATGAGTATGCTGTTTTATTCACAGCAGGGCCAGTCTGAACCAGGAAGAGAGGTTGAGGTTAAAGGGGCACTGTCAGCTTTGCCCCTTGGTTTACCTTCAATTTACAAATGCTGATCTGTTGACACAAATGGGCATTATGTGTGCTCTGGAATGGCCCTGCATCAAAGTAAAAGTGATCAGTTTAGCTGGCCCGCCGATGCAGCGGTGGGATTTCCGCTTGCGACGCCGGTGACCCGGGTTCGGGAACAGACCCAGATTGTCAGAGGGCTGGCCAGGGGGAGAAGGATGGAGCATCCTATGGACTGCTCTCCTTCTCAGGGGGCAGGGTGAGAGAAAGCGATCAGTGCACTGAGGACCTCTGGTGGAGGCCAGGGGAACTCAGACGTCTGACGGGTCCAGTTCTGGGGAGGCGGGGCAGACGCTGGTGTCATTGTACGTCCCCGCCTCTGTAACTACAAAAAAAAAACATGGAGGAAAAAAGCGAAGGCAGGCAAGGACCACCATGCTCATGAAGTCCTCCCCTGAGGACCTCACCACACCACCATCGCTGCAGGTCCCTGACCAGACATTGGTTCCGTGGTCACCGTAGAGGTGGCCATGGCTCTGCCCTCGGGGGTAAGCCAGGGGTGACCGAGGGACCTCAGCAGCCATAGATGGTGGTGGAGGTCTCCAGGGACCGTGACCTGGGCTGATGAAATAAGACGGGGTCCTGCCAGGGGAAAAAGACAAAATAGAAAAAAAAAAGTGATCAGTTTACCTGATTTCTAATATTTTGCATTTTGTTTTTCATATTGGTCCCGACTGAAAGTCTCCATCCCCCAGAAGCAGATGCCGTACACAGAATGCGACGGGAATGCAAGTCTACTGTGCACTCTGTGCTGAGGTGCACCTTTTAGCAAATACATCACAGTAGACATGTATTGCAGCATAACTGATAAAATTAAAGAGCTGCTGGTATGTACGACAATAAAACGAGCGCTGGATTAGCTGCAAAATCCTACTAGAGTCTGGCACCAAAGTCCTGCGCAGGCACACTTGTGGTCAGAGGAAAGATCTCGCACACGTGCGAGAATGTGCCACTAGTGTGCATGCGCGGGATTTCAGCACCAGACTCCAGTAGGATTTCGCAGCTAATCCAGTGCTCATTTTATTGTCGTACATACCAGCAGCTCTTTAATTTTATCAGTTATACTGTATTACATGTCTGCTGTGATGCATTTGCTAAAAAATGCACCTCAGCACAGAGTGCACAGTAGACCCACATTCCCGGTGCGTTCTCAGCACGGCATCTGCTTCCGGGGGATGGAGACATTCAGTCAGGACCAATATGAAGAAAGAAAAGCAAAATATTAGAAATCAGGTAAACTGATCACTTTTACTTTGATGCAGGACCATTCCACAGCATACATAATGCTCGTTTGTGTCCACAGATCATCATTTGTGAACTGAAGGTAAACTGAGGGGCAAAGCTTACAGTGCCCCTGTAAGGCATTATATCAAAAAAGCCAACTACTGTAGTTTTATTTCTTGCTTTATGTACTTATTTTTTGATAAACTTGGAAACTGAGAGAGACTTATAGTCCCATATTTTACCATGTCCCAGAGGCAATAGGTTACAGATGGCAAGCATCTCAAAACAATTAAATATCCATCAGTCAAGGGGGGAAGATTGTGTCAGTGCTGGTTTAGTTTGGGTACATTTTAGCTAAATAAGCGTGCTTCTGTTTGTTTTTACCCATCTCTAAATGAAGGAGCTAGAAGTGATCTCATGGGAGAACAGTAAGAGACATTACATATCCTTTTTATGTTCACCCTTGCTCTTGTGCAAAGTGAACATTTTGATATGATAGTGGATTTTGAGAGGTGTGTCACTGTTGGTCCAATACAGGGCAGTCTGCAAGGGGCTTGTCAATGCTAGACCAATTATAACACAGGCTGATCATGACACTGTTCTGGTCTTGCTGGGTGGAAACTGTGTAGTTCGAAGGAAAGAGCCAGACCAATCATAGGGTGGCTCTTTCCTGTGATCTGCATAATGCCGCCCAGCAAGCAGAGCTGATCAGGAGCCTGATCAGCCTTCTGTGATCCTCCCCCACCAACATAACTTGAACTAAAGAAAAACATCTCTTAATCACTCCCACCCCTTCCTTCTTAATTTTCCAACACCAGAGTACCCAATCCTCAGTAACAGCTACTACCCCACCACCCCAACCATTTTCACTGTGTGATACCAGGGAGCCCATCCCTGCTGCCGCCAAACATAAGAAAACCATCCCTCAAGCCATCCCACCCCTTCCTGGTTAATTTTCCAACACTGGGATGGCCACTATTTGGTGATGGCTACTACCTCCCAGCCAGCACATTTTCACTGTGCAACACTGGGGAGCCCATGCCCAGTGCCACAAAACATAACATCAACATTAGCATTTTGCACCCCAGTGTCAGTACCTGAAATAAAGAAAAATGTTCCTCATAGTCTTTTTTGTTTATATACACTTTCTAAAAAACAAAACAATACATCAATGTCTGCTGCTGCTGCTGCTGTTACTCTTCCTCCAACCAACTCTCCCACTCAGCACTCATTAATTTTCTGACACTAGGGTACCCAATCTTCAGTGCTGGCTACTACCCCCTCTCCCACCCTACCTGTTTTCACTTTGCTACACTGGGGAGCCCAGTCCCTGTGTTACCAAACATAACACCAACACTGGAGAGTCCAGTCCTCAGTGTCAGCACCTGAAATAAATCAAGCTGTCCCTCATAGTGTTCTTTTTTATATTTTTATATACCCTGTAAAAAAGAAAACCATCAATTGATGATGTCTGTTGCCATTACCCTCACCCTACTCAACCCTCCCAGTTAGTGCCCACCACCCAAGACCCCCACCCATTACTTACTGACACTGGGTTGAATGTTGTATTCCTCTCCAGATGAGAGACATGTCTTCACTCTTCAATGACAGACCAGGAACTAAAGAAACCAGGTATGCAGTTTTATGTATTTCAATGGGTTTTCAACTTGTACTCATAACTTTGTCATTTTTGAATATTTTTCCCAAAAATTTTCAACATGGCCTTTTTGGGACCCCACTACTTGAACAATGGCACTAGAATTATGCAAATCCATCCCCAAAGGTGATTTTGTAGGCACTACACAAAATCAACTTGCGGGCAGAATTTGAACATTTTCTCTGCCCTTGTTCCTGAGGGGTATACCACCACAACAGTGACACTGGCACATCAAAACCCCCACAATAAAACCCCCTCCATGTCTATATCGGCAGTAATGGGGGTTTCACTTTGACCGACTGTTCGGCGATGGGGAGTAAATATCTAATTCCACTGTCTGTGTAATAAGGAGTTAGATATCTATAGTGGGGGGGGTGTGGGGGGCACAGACCCCCACATTGAGCATGGCTCCAGTGCTGGTCATTTTGGAGATGCATCGGGGCCAGGAGTGTCGACAGATTCCCAGCACAGTTGAGGACATTGGTGAATTTGTTGTCATGCAGACATCATGGATCCATTCATGAGGATGGTCATAAGAAGGCTATTTTGAAAATTTGCTTAAAAATATTTAAGAACAACAAAGCTTTGAGCGTACACTGACATTTTTTAACACAAGCTTGTAACTTTGGTAGTTTGCAAATTTTACCCCAAATTTTCAACACAGCCATTTTTTCATACCACCTCATGAATGTGATAGCAGTCATTTTTCAAATCCTTGCCATAATGTGCTTTTACACTTGTGGTATGAAATCACTTTTTGGGCACAATTTGAACATTTTCTCCACCCATGTTCACAAGGTGCAGTAATAAGAAGGCTATGTTGAAATTTTGGGATAAAATATTAATTGTTGACATTGTTCAATGCACACTGATAACTTTTGGTAATTTTCTATATTTTCACCCAAAATTTTCAGCATAGCCATTTATATACTACTTCATGAATGTGACAGCTGTCATTTTTCAAATCCTGGCCAAAATGCTTTTTCACACTTGTGGCATGAAATCTCCTTTCAGACAGGATTTGAAAATGTTCTTCATGCTTGTTCATATGGTGGAGTCATAAGAAGGCTATGTTGAAAATATGGGGTAAAAATATTAAGAAACAACGAAGTTGTGAGCGTACTTTGAATTTTTTTACCATATGTTTGTAACGTAGGTAATTTTTAGTACTTTGACACCAGATTTTCAACATAGCCATTTTTTCACACCATCTCATTAACATGACAGCTGTCGTTTTTCAAATCCTTGGCCAAAAAGCTCCTCCACTATCACTACAGAACAAATATCTCACCCTTTTAGTTAAAGATATTGTCCAGCCTCTAGTCAGTCCTCTAGTCACTGCCAAAGTTGCTGCTGAAGAACCCACCAGTCATAAACCCGCTAAACCTCAAAATCTGGTGAAATCACCCCCTACGTGCTCCATTCCTTCTAACTCTATGCTTCCTCCTTCTTTTTTTTCAAACAATCTTTATTATATTTTCCACAATAAATACAGCACAATCATCTCAATGAAGGGAGTAAAGTACATCAAACCTATATTACTATTGAAATCAACCATGCACAAAGAGAAGGATACACAAAAATACATCTGCCCTCAAAAATGAGATTGATGAGGAAATAAATACATAAATAAGAACAGTTTTCATCTTAAGCCCCTATAAGCAAACTGAGATATCTCACAACTAAGATAATCACAAGTGCCCAACAAGCAAACAAAGATTATAATAGATACTTATGGACTAATCAGGCAATGTCTAATGAAAACAGTTAATAGTTAATATACTTCTAAGGATAATCTAGCCAAGAAAAAAAGGGACCCCAAATTACATTATATTTATCAATAGTTCAACATTACAATGGCTAACATATTCAATAACAGCTACTTTAGCTAGAGCCCTAACCCTTTCCTCTAATGTAGGGGCACATTTATCTTTCCAGTGATTAAGTATCAATCTTTTAAAGCATATAGAGGCTATAGAAATCCATTGTTTTCCCCTCGGAGACAAGGTTAGTGGCAAAGTGTAGTCCCCCAGTCTAAATATTCCTGGTTCAAAGGGGAAGTTCTGTCATAGGATCTGCTGACAAGCTTCCCAAATAACAAGCCAGACCTGTCTTAGAATTGGACAGTACCACATCATGTGTAATAAGTTGGCATCTTGAGCGCTACATCTCCAGTATTTGCTATCTGAAGAAATACCTAATCTAAACATTTTCTCTGGCATATAATACCAGTTATGAATTCATTTAAATTGGATTAGCCATCCCTGAAAGTCCATACTGGATTTGTATGCATTGTGCCAGACTGACTCCCAAGAAAGGGGAGAAATTGAACGGCCTAAGCTTTTTTCCTCATCGACATTTAGAGGATTCTGTGAGGTCCAACCCTCCTTTATTAGAAAGTTTGTTCAGCTTGCCAGCTCTTCCTTTGCTGCAGGCTAATGCAAGTAGACCCTCAAAGTCATTAGAAGTAGGGATGGCCAAACTGACGTCCAAGATATCCTTTATTGCATCTCGGACTTGAAGGTATGAGTGAAATTGTGTCTATGATAAACTATAGTTCCCCTTTAAATCAGTAAAGGATCTAAGGATGCCCATGTAAGGGTCTGTTATATCCTTTAATAGTAAAATACCTTTCTTTTCCCATGTATCATTAATTAATGTTTTATTACCAATTTTGATTTTCGGGTTTCTCCATAATGAAGTGTATTTCAGCATAATAAAGGGGGTTAAAGATATTGTCCAGCCTCTAGTCAGTCCTCTAGTCACTGCCGAAGTTACTACTGAAGAACCCACCAGTCATAAACCCGCTAAACCTTGAAATCTGATGAAATCACCACCTACATGCTCCATTCCTTCTAACTCTATGCTTCCTCCTTCTTCATTAGTCACCCATCACCATTTTGCCTGTGAAATCCCTCCCTCAGACTCCCTTGCACAGGTAAGACAGGTCTTTGTGCTTGGTGATTCTATGATTAAGCACCTTGACCACACTATCTGTAACCCAGTTAAGGTAAACTGTACCTGTTCCAGTTTTAGAAGGGCACAGATTGCAGATATCACATCTATGATCCCTAACATTTTACATAAGGCAGGGAGTAACCAATTGTACTTATTCATGCTAGTACAAATATCATCATGCACAAGAGCCCAGAACATATAAAGCAGGACATTACTGCATTAAACAACCTACTTGTTGACAAGAGCTGCACTGTCTGTTTCTCAGAAATTTTACCAGTCCCTAGAGCCACTGAGTTAGCCAACAACAATATTAAACTTATCAATGAATGGCTACAGAAATGGTGCCTCAGGCAGGGAATACCATGCATCACCCACTGGAAGAAAAATCTAGACAGACCCTCCCTTTATTGTTGGGACAGGCTGCACCTTAGCAGGAGGGACAGTACTCTTCTAGGTAAAACATTCTTAGCAACAATCAATAGCCTTTTAAACCAGAAATAAGGGGGAGAATGGGAAACTTCCCAAGTTTCTTAATACTAGTAACTCCAACCCATAGAATCTTGTCACTAAATGCTCGCTTATTAAATCTGTCTAAAATGGCTGAATTAGAAGCCAGCAGTAAAATTTACAACATAGGGATGATAGCAGTGACAGAAACTTGGTGGGATTCTTCCTCTACTTTGTTAAAGGAAATCCAAGGCTATAAACTTTACCACAAAGAAAGACTGGGTAAACAGAAGGATGGGGTCTGCCTCTATATAAGAGATGGCATGAACTCCTATGAAATTCATCACCTGACTTCCACTGAAAGTCTTTGGGTATCTGTCCAGTTTAAGGGTCAGTCTCAAATTACAATTGGAAATTGTTACAGGCCCTGCTCCAGACCCTGTGTATTTGTCACAACTTCTGGAAGATATCTCCTGCTTGTCAGAGAGGGGAGATATCATTATACTGGGGGACTTTAACTTTCCCAGTATAGATTGGACATCTATATCAGGTTCCAGCAATCAGGAGAAAATATTTCTCTCATGCTTCTCTGATTGTGGCCTTACAAAACTCATTACTTCCCCCACTAGAGGCTCTAAAACCCTTGCCCTTGTAACCAATATAAAGGATAACATCTCTGATATACATATTAGAGCACCCCTTGGTAATAGTGACCACTCAACTATTCTGTTCTCCCTGGCAACTGGGCATGTAAGTTTATTTAAACATACAACATTTAAAAATTATGACAAAGCAGACTTTAAAAAAATTAATAATTTACTTCTCTCCAAGCCTTGGAGCAAATTATTGCATCACTTATTAACTAATGATGCATGGAATAGATTAAAAAAACTAATTCACCAGTTAGAATCCTCCTGGGTCCCAAACAAAAACAAATATAATACCAAGGGTAGAATCCCCAGATGATTCAATAATAAAATTAAATCTCTAATAAAGCTTAAACAAAAAATATTTAAAAAACTAAAGAAAACATCCACAACAAATAAAGAAGTAATATATTCTAAGTATCCAACTGTACTACTTACCGTCAAGCATACAATAAAGCAAGCTAAGGCAAAACTTAAATTCAGACTGGCCCATACCAAGGATTCTTACAAATCTTTATATTCATATTTAAATCACAAAGAAGGGAATACCAGAAAGGTTGGACCCTGTTACACAAAGCCCCTGCACCCTAATTGGTACCCTCAGAGGGGCACCGTTGACAGCTAGCACTTAAGTATATGTTATACTAACATATAGGGCTAAGGGAATCTACCATACAAGAGTAGATGTCAGGATATAAATGCATATTGTTGTAATACACTTTGCTTGCTAATATATATATTCTGCTATGTATTTTCTGTGTATTTCTTACTTGTAAGATGCCAAAGCACCTGTGTCCTAGGAATAATTATAATATGTAAGATGGCATTGCCACCTTTTGGTGATTTGTACTGTTACACTGAGTTATGTAAGACTCTGTATAAGAACTCTTTTGTTTTCAAACTGATGACTTTACAGAATTGTATAATGTTATCTTGGACCATGGAGCCACCTCTAATTTAACTAATAGGGCTCATCTCTGTAACTAGAGATGTTTCTATCTTACAGTAACCATAGTAATTATCATAGGTATATAATGTAATGCACAAGTCTTATACCTTGGAGACTTCAGGAGAGACCCCAAGAGTCACAGAGAAACCTTGAGGTATAGGGAACACTTAGCACTGGCTCCTGGTTCGTATTGGTAAGAACTGCTTAGGGCAACTGTGATTTATCCTTTGGTGGTAATAAACTTGTTTATTACTCTAATGCAATGTGTCTGTGATTACTTGCATTCCCAATATCATCAAGAACCTGAAAGTGAGGTTTAGACCTCCTAACAAATTGGCAACCGTGTGCAGGTGATATTTGGTGTTTGCAAGTTTTCTCCTGTTGCTAAAACGTTTCCCTTTCCCATGGGGACAGTAGGTGTACATTCCCGTATCACCTCTCCTGTTTTAAAACCAGTTTGTAGTAACTTGCAAAGTCTGGCTGTCTTTTCAGGTGTGGTCGTTGCCATCTTGACTCACTCCATGGCAGCTTTGAATTGCAAGCCTACAAATTATACAGTAGACCGGCTGTGTATAAAGTGCTCCTGCTGTGGATCAATATGCAGCATGGTGCCCTTTTCACAGTTTGAATTTTCGTTCCCTCCCACACAATGGCCACCGTATCAAATATCTGCGCAGAACTGAGACTCGATGTCTCGAACTTTCTTGCCTCCCATGGAGGATGGGCTGACTTCACGCGGGATGCAAGTGAATCCAAAAACCCTATAGTGGGGATTTCAACCCAGTACACAGAGATGAGACAATCACAACCCAGTACACAGAGATAAGACAATCAGCCAATAAGCGTCACGCTAAAGGGTTGATGGTCGTGGCTCTCTACGCTGCTTTGGAAGCCTCCAAAGTGAGGTTTTGAACCCTTGATCTGCAGATTTCATCTCTTAAGCAGCAGATGGGTTTGCAGGAAACAGAATGTATAAGACTGCAGCAGAACTTGGAGTCCGAACTCCAAACTGTGCGGAATGAAAAGGATTCATTATTGCATCATTCAGCACAAACTGGAGAACAGGAACTGTGTATGTTGAAGCTGAAGTGTGAAAGTTTGAGACAGGATAAGAGTCAGGCATTGCAAATGAATGATTTGCTAAGTGCTGCAAATGCTAAATTGAGCGAGGAAATGGGTGAGCTGCAGGATGAGATAAACCAGGTACGAAATGATTTAGACGTGCCTATCAGGGACAATTGCGAATTGAGCGCCGTGTGTAGAGTGTTGCAAAAGCAAAAGCAGGATGAGGTTGATATGGATGTTGCAAATGTGAGTCACACTGAATGTAGAACCAAGATGGTGAAACTGCGCCATCAGCGAGAGGTTCTGGCTGGCCATGTTAAGGCAATGGGAGGCGTAGCCCCTGCCTGACATACGTCATCCGAAGGGGAGTTATCCGATGATGACATTTTGCAATAGAATGCCCAGTCACACCCCTACTATGGCCCAGAGACCCCACCCAGCCATCCTCAACATGGCGGGTCCCCACTCCACCCTCACCATGTCATACGTCATCGACGTCATGATGCCCATCATGGGAGATGCCAACATGGCGGCCCACATGATAGGGGGAGAACAGGCCCAGGCCTGGTCTCGATGGCACCACCGATAGCCATTATTAATGTGAAAGACAGGCAGGAAATAGAAACCATGACTGAAACTGTGATAAGCAATGTACCCCTTCCTGAGAGGAGTAAACGGGCCATTAAAACCCAGATTAGGCAGCTTCTGCAAGAGGCTGGCACTCAGGAAGGTATTGTCTGCACTGCAGCTGAGGCTGCAGCTCGGGCTGCCCTGGATGGCACTCAAGAAAATCTACCTCTGCCTGATCGACCCAGTAATCCCCTACAAATGGCCTACTCTGTTCAGCAAATTGCTGACAGCATTGGTCGGATGAACCTGTCCGACAACCTCAGCTGTCACTTGGAAAAGGTGTATTTTAAATGCCAGATGCTCAGCCTCGCTGCAGAATATCAGGTCCAAATACTACGCCAGACCATCGATCCTGGTTTGTGGGCCAAACTCCCTAATGAAGTCCACCAGGATGGGAACGCCACCATTGATGAGGTTGCAGCTGAGCTCATTTCTGCTCACAGCCCAGGTGTAGTAGGAGTGATGCTTGCATACCCTGTAAAACAGAATACAAAGGAAAGTCCAGTGACTTACCATCAGAGACTCTGGATGGTCTACTGAGCAGGAAAGCACTTGGCACAAGAAGCTGTGGATGTAGATCTTATTGAATATAAGACCCTGTTCCTTAGGAACATGATTCCAGCAGTAGGAGAAAAGGTAGAGCCAACCATCTACCCCAATATGAATAGGTTTGCTGACATCCTTCAGAAAACCAAGAGAGTGTACCAACTCTATATCCATGATCTGGGCTCCGGTTCCTAAAAGGTAGCCACCGTGGAGCCTACTCCGGAGGCCACGGCGCACTACTCAGTGGAAGGGCAGGCCCAACATCAGCATGCCCCTCCAGCTGATAACCAACACCCCCAACAGGCCCATCAACAACAACAGCAACAACAATGGGATGGGAACCAGAATTGGCATAAGTATAAAAAGCATAAGGGTAAAGGTAAACCACAACAGCAAAGAACAGGCCCTTCATATAGGGAGATAGCTGAAGAGAATCGGAAATTCTGAGAGCTCCTGGGACAAGTACGCTCTGTGGTGGATGCTGTTCCCACACAGGCCCTTGCAGCAGTACAACCAGCAACACAAGCCCTAACTGGTCATGGGGACACTGGCGGTACAGGCCCTTCAGGCCTGAACCCAGAAGATCCTCCCTATATAGCATCGGTACAGCATGGTGAAGTGATTCACAAAAGTCAGGCCCAACCTCTCCATGCTTCCAACAGTACAGATTGACAATTACAGGCCCCAGTCTGGATTGAAAACAAGCTAGTCTTGGATACAAATGAAAAGCCCTGCACCGAGGTCGAGGTCGGGGGCTGCCTACTAGTAGTCCTGTTAGATATAGGTGCAGTTGTATCTGTGTTACATGATGAACACCCAGACACATCTCCTTGGTCCACCGGACAGAGGACCAACATGTCAGGAGTTGATGGTACTAGGCTACCTGCATACCGTTCTCTACCCCTACCAGTAGAGCTAGGCCATTTAAAGGCCTCACACACCTTCCAACTAATGGTATTGCATGATCATCCTAGTATCAAAGGGTTTGACTTCCTCACACCACACGGCTGTGTGGTGGACCTAGCTAACATGCTACTGATACAGATTCAGGGTCCATATCATACCATTTTGATTCCTGATTCACACATCATGGCAACAATATCTGCCAATGATAAGAAGTATGACGTCATAGATTTGTTCAAGAATCATGAACTTTTTCCAAAGCTCCTCCCGATTTTGCAATGACATCTGGAGGCATTTGCAATCAATAAGCATGACTGTGGTAGAATGCACACTGTCATCGAAGTGCCAGGCTCAGCACATGAGAGGCAAAGGCAATATCCTTTCCCAACAGAGGCCTTGCCTTCCCCTTCCCTTAGAGAGACGATCAAGTCACTCCTCAAGCAAGGAGTAATCAGAACTTGTGTCTCCACTGAAAAATCCCCAGTGTGTCCCGTGAAGAAACCCACAGGCACCTGGAGACTTACTATTGACTACAGGAAACTGAATCAGGTCACCCCAAGTTGTTCTCCAACTGTGGCATCAGCACCAGATGTAATATGACTTCTGACCCCTGATTTGGAATGGTTCAGCACCCTGGACATTTCCAATGGTTTTTGGTCACTACCATTGGCCCTCAAGAGTCAATATAAGTTTGCCTTCACCTTTGAAGGAAGACAGTACACGTGGACTTGCTTGCCTCAAGGATTCCATAATAGTCCATCCCTGTTCCATCTCCACATGATGGACACCCTTGAGAGTTTCTCTACTCCCCAGTGTCTCTTGCAATATGTGGATGACCTGCTTTTGCAACAGCCACACAGGAACAACATTTGGATCTCTTGGATGAACTACTGACTCTCATTCAGAGAGCAGGCCTGAAATGCAACCCAGCAAAAGCACAACTGTGTCAGAAAGAAGTACTCTTTCTAGGTCTGAAAATAACTGACCAAGGTCGAAGCCCTACCTGGAAAAAAGTACAGGGATTGCAAGACTTGCCATTGCCCACCAGTGTGGCAACTCTTCAATGGTTTCTAGGTATGGTGAATTATTCGAGAGATTTTATTTGTGATTTTGCTCAGAAAGCTGCTCCTCTGTATGAGTTACTCAAAAAGGACATACCATGGACTTGGGGCCCTTTACACACCCAGATTGTGACGTCACTGAAGTAGGCCTTGGCCTCCGCCCCAGCTCTGGTCAATCCCAATCCAGCACTACCATTCCATCTGGAATGTGCCACCTCTGACATTGCCATGTCAGCAGTGTTGGCCCAGAAGGTACATGGCACCTTGAGACCCATTGCATACGCCACACAGCTCTTGACCCCGATGGAACATAAATACGGCCTTTATGAAAGGAACCTTCCGGCCACCTACTGGGCTGTCAAGCACTTTCTGTATATCATTGGGTACTCACCACTGATCATTAACACCAAACACACCCCAACTACCTTTCTGCTCTCAGACAGAGTGAAGGATGGATCAGTCTCTAACACCAGACTGACACACTGGTCACTTCTTCTCCAGGACAGAGACATACAGGTACAAATGACTAAAGTTCCATCTATGTTGGCTCATGGCCTCCTTTTCCAGGGAGAACCCCATGACTGTACACTACAGTCACCTGATCTTCCAGATCCAGGTCCTTTTCTCCCTACCACGCCACAAATATTTGATAACACCTCTTTGTATTGTGTCTTTACTGATGGTTCAGTATCCTACTATCAGGGAGAACAAATTGCAGGGATGGGCATTCTAGTGATCTACCCTTATGGGAACACTGTCAAAATGTCTAAGCGCTGTAGTGTAGCATCATCACAATATGCAGAGATGGCAGTGGTGGCCTGTGCCCTTGAGTTCATCCAGCATGGAACTGAAGATACCATCATTTTTACAGACTCTAACTGGGTTTGTTGTTCTCTTACAGAATTTCTTCCTTTCTGGCAGAAGAACTCCTTCCTCCCCTCTGATGGCAGCCCAGTGAAGTACAAGGAATTGGTAATATACATACATTCACTGGCACAAAAATTTGCACACAAACTCCATGTACACAAAGTCAAAGCTCACTCTCTCCATGACCCCTACCATGCCTTCAATGACACAGCAGACACCCTTGCTAAGGAAGGGGCCTGAGGGGGTCAATGCAGCTGTACAGATTGCAGCACTCAGGAAGAAACTTGTACCTTTTCCCCCTTGGACCTCTCAGTGGCCCAGCATTTTGATACTGAACTTAAGGAAGTGTTCAGATTCCTTGACAAGGGTACTGAAGAGAAACTTCCCACACACAACCCCTATCGGAGGCATGAAGGTAAGCTACGCTTGTCACCAGATGACTCCACCACCAAATTGTGGGTGGTCCCCAGACACTTAAGATCTGAATTCTTGCACCAAGTGCATGACATCCCCTCTGGTGGACACCAGGGAGTGAAAAATACCCTCCAAAGGCTCAAGACCACTGCCTGGTGGCCTGATATCACCAAAGATGTTAAACAATACATAGACAACTGTCTCGTTTGTGCGTAAAACAACCCCATCCCTACTAAATGAAATGCCAAATTGTTGCCACAATGACATTCTGGTCCTTGGCATGCCATACAGATTGATTTCATTGGTCATCTGATCAACACCAGCAGAAATAACAAGTATGCTCTTCTGGTAACTGATCTCTTCTCTAAGTGGTTTGAAGCTTTCCCCACTAAGACACGCACTGCAAAAACTACTGCAAAAATCCTCAGGGAACAGATTTTCTCCAGGTGGGGTCTACCCCTAAAAGTAGACTCTGACAAAGGAACCAGTTTTACAGGTGAGCTGATGAAAGAATCCCTTGAACTCCTGGGAGTTCAGCAGAAGTTCCACATACCCCACCACCTCCAATCCTCAGGTAAAGTAGAGAGAGCCAACAGATGGATTAAGCAGATGCTTTCCAAATTCATTGAGGATAATCCCAAAACTTGGGATTCCCTACTGCCGTTACTCCTTATGGCAATTAGGGGCACACCCTCAGGCACCACCCAGCTTACACCCTTTGAGGTGATGACTGGTAGACAGATGAGAGTATCTGAACACCTGTTGTTTGACCTGCACACCCCCACTGCAGACCGTGTGTCTGTGGACCAATATGTAGAAAAACTCAGAAAAGACCTCATACACATACACTTGTATGCTGCCAACTGCATGGGCAAGGCCCAGCAACAATCCAAAATACAGTTTGATAAACATGCACAAGAAATGGACTGGTAAGTTCGAGATCAGGAATTGGTACTCCGATTTGCACATCCCACCCACTCCTTCTCTAACAAGTGGGAAGGCCCATACCCCATTGTCAACAAGCTCAGTCCAGCAGTCTATCAGGTTAGACTCCTGCATAACAACAAGTTGACTGACAAATGGTTACATGCAAACCAGCTGAAACTGTATAAAGGAGCTTAAAACACTTTTCCTCACCCCATCGGGCGAAATAGTACTAACATACTAATCTTTGATCTTCCTTTTCAGATGCACTAACAAGATGGCTATCTTGTTCCATTATCTCCTCATCTCAGGAGTTATCCCCTGCATCCAAGGAATGGTACCAGACCTCCTACAACACCTTGATCCTCCAGCACCTCCTCCAGAGGGAGTATCCATCAATGTACCTTATAGTATGATCACTGTCCAGGAAGGTTCCGATGCTTACCTCACTGCCTCAGTTGTTGCTCCTGATAAATCTACCCTTCAAATTGAGTGGCAAACCACATTGCAAGGACAAATTCTCCCTGTGGCCAAACTCTCCAAAGGAAATTTCAAAGGTTGGCCCAATGCAAAATTATCCCCGAATGGTTTTCTGTCCTTGTTACAAACTGCATTAAGACATTTTGGTTTGTACAACATAACTGCCTTAATTGATCCTTCATACTGTAATTCTTTGTCTAGAGATGTTGCTTGAAAATTTTGTGCTATACACCACATGGCTTCTGCAGCCATGTACCTCTCTGTGTTACCACCCAGTGATAAACAGCTTTTGGAATGTCCAAAGCATACCCCTGGTCTCCGTGGGTCTAACAGCCACCGCCCTCCCAGGTTCTTTGATTAATAACTTACAGTTTATGCATATACCTGTCTTGTTTAATCTTACTTAATGGAATATGAAATAATTTGGTATGTGTCACAATACTAACACTTCAGCATTTTATAGTATATTATTGCTTGATAGTTTAGCTGCATTTCAGATTCGTACTCAAGACCCTATTGCCGGGGTCCATTCTACTGAACATAGAGGCAACTTCAGGAGAAATCCCTGTCCTGATGATCTAACTTGTAAACGAAAGACACGTGAAGTTGACAGTTCTGATGTCACAGGTGCAACAGGTACTGTCACAGGCCTTTTTGGTACAGCTATGTCTATTTGGAATAAAACAGACATTGCTGTTATCAAAGCCCATTCTGCAAAATTCTCCACTGGTTTGGTCAATAACTTACTACCCCCATTATTGCATGGTGTGGCTTTCCATATTCAAGAAGAAAGATACACTGTATGCAACATGCACAACATTGCTAAGGCCTTCACTGATTCAAGAGATAAGATCAATGCACTCATATAACAGAACAATAAAGAAGCAGATAAACAATACATTGCTAGAGAAATACTTTGCTCTGCCTACAGCTCATACATTATCACTAACATCAACAACCTCTTCCGCGATCTAGAATCTGGAAGAATCCCTGACATTATACATGACAGACGCATCTCCTAATGGTATTGTCCACAATGTAAAACCCCTAGCTGTGTTTCTATGTGTATGCAGCAAACTTTAACTATTCCTCTTTCTACAGCTAGGAATTTGGGGTTTGTGACCAGACACCCTAATACTGGTCCTTGCTTTGCTGCTAAGAAATGTTCCATTACAGATGACATGTTTATTTCT
Source organism: Neoceratodus forsteri (assembly GCA_016271365.2). Classification (NCBI taxonomy): domain Eukaryota; kingdom Metazoa; phylum Chordata; order Ceratodontiformes; family Ceratodontidae; genus Neoceratodus; species Neoceratodus forsteri. Next base: position 99,184,885 of record CM028132.1, on the reverse strand, counting down.
TTTACTGTCTCTTTACCACACTTTGATCCCATTACAGCTTTGTTCGACAAGCTTGCACTGGTCCATTCAATTGGGCATTTGGATGAAGACATCTACAGAGAACACCTGGATCTACTGCCTCTACTGGTTTACCATCCTTTCCTGAACGCCTGGGTGGCTCCGCACACGGACTGCTGTGCGAAAAAGCAATATATTTACTTGTGCCGATGTGATGTATTTGATGTTATTCAACCTGTTCGTGGTTATTCTCCAGACAGCATTGATTGGACTTTCACCATGGATGATGACATCATGGCAAATGGCACTGACTCCTTTGACTCAACTCTAACTTCTGATATGCTCTACCAATCATATCGTGAGGAGGTTCATCGCCTGTCAACACGGATTTTGAAAACGACCTACACCTGCCTTGTCCAGTTGCAAAAGTGGAGACTCCTTACTGTTCGCTCACAGTATAATTCTGATGGAGAATACTGTGTGGTAACTAACTACAAATCATATACTTATGGATCTGTTACATGTGCTATTGATTACCCCAATTTCTGTTTTATTCCCCACCAGAAGACTGTCGGTGGACATACCGTCATAACCCCCGTACTCCTCCTGGATGCAGACATCATTGATAGTAAACCCAATTATCTGCTTACACTGTCTGAATACTTGTCATATTTTAATGTACACATAGACCCACTCACACTTACATTAAAATCACTTTTAGACAGAAAAGACACACACCTCATCCACATCAGCAATAATATGACCAAAGCCAATGAAGCTGTCCTCTCATTGATTAATGATGGTGACATGAATGATGCATTGACTAACACCTGGTTAGAGATTGCTTTTAAAGGTTTTGTTATTATACAAGCATTTTTAATCTTCATTTTGATTATTATGCTCTGCTGCCTATGGTGCACACTACACTAACACCGTGAGCCAGCTTGAGTTCCTTTACAAAGCTCGCGCATCGGGTTTGTAAATGACCACTGCTCCTATCCTTTCCCAAGAGACATTTGCATGTGTTGCCCTTGGAGGCAACAAGAAGGGAATGTTACACGAGTTCTCTGCACCCTAATTGGTACCCTCAGAGGTATACTGTAGACAGCTTGCACTTAAGTGTATGTTATACTAACATATAGGGCGAAGGGCATCTACTGTACAAGAGTAGATGTCAGGATATAAATTCATATTGTTGTAATACACTTTGCTTGCTAATATATATATATTCAGGTATATATATATTCTGCTATGTATTTTCTGTTTATTTCTTACTTGTAAGATGCCAAAGCACCTGTGTCCTTGGAATAATTATAATATTTAAGATGACATTGCCACCTGTTGGTGATTTGTACTACCACACTGAGTTATGTAAGACTCTGTATAAGAACTATTTTGTTCTCAAACTGATGACTTTACAGAATTGTATAATGTTATCTTGGACCATGGAGCCACCTCTAATTTAGCCAATAGGGCTCATCTCTGTAACTAGAAATGTTTCTATCTTACAGTAACCATAGTAATTATCATAGGTATATAATGTAATGCACAAGTCTTATACTTCAGAGACCTCAGGAGAGACACCAAGAGACACAGAGAAACCTCGAGGTATAGGGAACGCTTAGCACTGGCTCCTGGTTTGTATTGGCAAGAACTGTTTAGGGAAACTGTGATTTATCCTTTGGTAGTAATAAACTTGTTTATTACTCTAATGCAATGTGTCTGTGATTACTTGTGATTACTTGCATTCCCAATATTGTCAAGAACCTGAAAGTGAGGTTTAGACCTCCTAACAGCCCATTACCCATACTAATATTATTGTTAATTCTGATATAGACACTGCCAACATATTTAATTCTTATTTTGTCTCTCTGTTCTCTCCCAAGGATGTTTATATTGCTCATAATCACCAATCACCCAACAACTTTAATACTTATCTCATTTCTGATACCATGATTCTTTCTGCCTTGCAAAAATCAACCGGCCCTGGCCCTGACAACATTAACCCACGATTTCTGATAGAAACAGCTAAATCAATAGTAACTCCTTTAAAAATTATCTTTAATAAATCCCTTCAAAGCTCACAGATTCCTATAGACTGGTTGACAGCTAACGTGACTTCTATATTAAAGAAGGGTAGTAAATCTAATGTCCAGAACTATCATCCCATTAGCCTTACCTCCATTTTATGTAAAACTATGGAAAAAATTATTAAATCCCTTAGAGAAAAGGAAATGGGTGTACTTAATCTCATTCAAAACAGGGCATTTGTGCATTTCTAGCCTGGTTGCTTTCTATAATAATATTAACCTTTGTTTGGACAATAATATCTCTTCAGATGTTATATTGTTCGACTACAGCAAAGCCTTCGACAAGGTCCCTCATGGAAAATTGGTAACAAAATTGGAAAGCCTTGGTTTCTCACCTTGCCTAATTAATTGTGTAAAGTATTGGTTAACAAACAGGACTCAAAAGGTAAATATTAACAACTCCCTGTCAGACAAATGTCCAATAACTAGCAGGGTTTCACAGAGCTCTGCACTGGGGCCCACTTTGTTTAACTTATATATAAGTGATATTCAGATAATTTCCCAAAATTGGTTATCAAAATTTACAGACAATTTGAAACTGGGCTGGAAAGTGGATACTTCTGATACTATGTCTATTCTTGTCTCTGACTTATAAAATATTGAACAATGGACTCTGAACAATGGTATTGAATTCAATGTCCAAAAGTGTGTTGTCCTCCATTTTGGCACAAAAAATCCAAACAATGTATACAGCATAAATAATATTCCATTAAAAGCATCCAATATGAAAAGGTATCTTGGTATCTTAGTAAATAACAAACTCTCCACCCATGACCACTGTTCAAAAATTACTCAGGTTGCTAACTCCCTCCTAAGACAAATCAAACGCACGTTTGTGTCTAAGACTGAACAGTGTCTTATCCCCTTGTATAGATCCTATATTAGACCTTACCTGGACTTTGGATCGCCATTCTGGAATCCCTACCTTAGGGGCAACATAGTTCAAGTGTAGCGTGTCCAGAGATGTGCCACTAAAATGATTTCTGGACTATCTCATAAAACTTATCATGAGAGATTACATGCCACAGGCCTTCACTCACTTCAACATAGAATATGTAGGGGAGACATCCTCTTCATATATAAGGTTTTACAATCCCCTGATTTAATGGTGCAATGTGGTCTCATTCTTTCTTCCACCAGAAGAGTCCCTAGGCTACACAACAAAAAATCAAGATTAGGAAGGCCAATACTAACCTAAGGAATAATTATTTTAGTACTCGGGCCACCAGATTATTGAATTCCTTGCCTCAAGATTTAATAAATCTTCAGAATTTTGACACATTTAAGAACAAACTGGATATCTGGCTCATTTCTAACGCTACTTCTTTATATTAGCCCACTCAATTTTCCCTTCCTGCTCTTGTGGTACCCCTCTCCTCCTCATTAGATTCTACTCTCACATCTTGGTATACCCAATGCTGCACTTTTCACCCTCTCCCCACCCTTCCTACATTCCTCCCCCCCACCTCCTTCCCTCTCCCTATGACTCTGGCACTTCTTATCTGTTGTCTATTTTCTCTGACAAATGCCGCTGGCTGCCTTGTTACAATGCTACCCTTGAATTGTATTAATCTGTACTCTGTTTGCAATGTCCACATTGTTGTAATGTCTGTCTTGATGTTCCCCATAATTTGTATTTCTCTGATGTGGAACCTTTGTAAAAGAGCCAAGGCTCAAAGGTATTTGTAATCCTAGACTTGATAAAAAAAATAAATGAATAAATAACGTGGGGGAAAATCTTGATGGGTAGTGGCTTTCTTTTTTCCTAACAAACCTAGTAAACCTAGTAATAAGAGTTTTCACACTTGTGGCACAAAATTACATTTTTGCCACTGTTTCATAAATGACAACTGTCATGTTCATAAGGAGAGGTCATAAAAAGACTGTGTTGAAATTTTGGGGTCAAATAATAAGAAAACAGCTAAGTTATGAAGAAATGTTGAATTGTTCCAGTGTTCACTCGTAACTTTATTTTTGCAGATTTTGGTCCCTAATGTTCAACAAATCCCTTGTGTTATCCCACTGTCTGAACACGAAAAGTGTCATTTTTCAAATTCCCTTCAAAACTTGTTTTCGCAATCACAATGGGGCCTATGCACGATGTCACCATGACATGTGTAGGCCGCACATGGGCAGCATGGATGCAGCTATGCGCAGCAAGCATGTACGCCAGCATGGAATGCCATGCATGATGTCTGCATAGTGCACTGTGCAGGGATGCAGTGTGCAGCATGTATTGGGGTGGGCCTCACTAAGCATGTGTAGAGGGCCGATGGATGTATGCACAAATGTGCATCTACCACGCAGGTGCATGGCACTGTGCCTTCACACAAATGGGGCCTGGCAGGCTGCCGTAAATGGCCACATAGGTGACCTACACTGTAGCCACACCACATGGATGAACTAGGGCATGCCCAGTGCAACAAATGAATGGCAAGGTGAGGGCAATGTGCACCACAATATGTCCACTGTACTTGCAAAATGGAGGCCCGCTGTACTCCTGTCAGTCCTCCTCACTGCTGTCTCCATCCAGCAGTACATCCTGTTCCATCACCAGCTCAGACAAACCATCCCAATGGACCCCAGTACCGCTGTGGAGAGAAGAGTAAAGACATGTCAGTGCCACCAGTGCATGCACACCATTGCTTTCCCCCCTTACTAATGCATGGCCCATGCCAGGTGGCCCCTCCCCGCAGGGCCCAGCCATGCAGTAGACCTCCTCAGCCATGCCAATGTGTGCAGGGCTTTGTGGCAGACCAGACAACGTATGTGAGGACAGGCTCTCAACACCTGCTGCCACAGTACAGTGCCCTCCCAGCTAGAACACTCCACTGTCCCGATGAGCAAGATAGTCACAGATGTGGCGGCCAAAATTACCACTGCCCCCATGAACTGTATGGTGACATGACTGCACAGTAAGGGGATGATGCACTCACAAGGTGAACATTACAGTCACAGTCCTGCCCAACCGTCAGGAACAGCATCTGACATGAGTCTCCCACATCCATCAGCATGCTGACTGAATAACAACAGGTACACTGTGTCCCTGAAGTAAGGTCCCTATCCCTGAATATTGTAAACTGTGTCCCGATTAATGTGGCATGGGGTTGAGAGGGCTGCCCCCTGCATGTGGCAGAGGGCCACAGTAGCCGCATCACACTAACCCAGCTGGAATCTCACCAGCTGCACACACCCACATATGTAAGATACTCACCTGTGATGGGACCACCACCTACCAGCAGGTGATGGGACCCACGTCTTTGTGCTCTCCCTCGTACATGATGTCATTGCCATCTATCGTGCAGCCCATGTAATGTGGTAAGGGCAGTCACCACCATCTCTGCCTCTATCCTCGTGGGTGGACAACCATCATTGGAGAGCCGTCCCTCTGCTCCACCCACTCCTGCTCCATGCGCCCTGACCATCCTGAAGCATCCTGTGTGGGTAGGGGAAAGAGGAGAAACAGAGAGCACAGAGGTCAGGTACCAGCACACCATCCACCTGCCAGAAATGCACACAGGGACAAAACATGGACAGGTACTCACCCAGTCATGGCCCTGTACCCTCCACAGAACCCCATATCCACCTGAGTCACAGTACTCCACCTCGGAGACCCTCCACAGGTGTGGTGGGAACCATTCTGACAATGCCACTGCAGGTGCCACCATCATCTAACATGACTACAGGGTGTGCATTGCACAATGCGTCAGGCAGTGGGCACATGTAGCCAAACGTGTCTACAGTCTGTGCCGAGCCAGCACATACATGTGTGCCTGGATGCGCTCCTTAAAGGTACACGTATGTATGCATGGTGTAATAAAGGCGCTGCACCGTCCACAGGTACAGACACCTGGAAACAGAACGGTTATGTGTGATGTGTCCTGGTGTACTGATGCACATGGGCATCCTCCACAAGGAGCTACTATTGCGGTGGCATACACGGCCACATTCACAGGTATTCAGGCCACGCCTGTATGCCACCACAATGCGTGAGGTGCATTGCATTGAGGGATTCAGACTACCGTGGCATATGATAGCCATGCTGTGCGGCATGATCCAGGACTGGATTGCCATGTGGACATGATGCTCAAGGGCAATGTCCATTGAGATGAAGGTGCTCTCTGTACTGTCATACTATGCCACTGGCTCCTTCCAGAGGGGTATGGGTGACACCGTGGATGTGAGCCAGTCCTCAGTAGCCTGTGCTGTTACGGTGGTGTCAGATGCCACACTGGAGCACATGAACACCCACATCACTCTGCCAGCATCTGATGATGAGATACGGTGTATGAAACAGGCATTCTATGACATGCATGGATGCCCAACATCTACGGCATGATTGAAAGCACCCACATTGCTATCCTGGCACTGTCAATGAAGGAGGAGCCATACTGGAACTGTAAAGGCTACCACAGTGTGAACTGCTAGGTTGTGTGTGATGCACATGGCATGTTCACCAATATATGTGCCAGGTACACGTGATCATATCATGACACCTACATCCTGGGCACCTCTCACATTGGAGGGATGCTCCACATGGGCATCATTGATGGGTGGCTGCTAGGTGGGTATGGCACAAGCCAACTGTGAGGCCCTTTTGTACAGTGCCATATGTGTGTGTACCCTACTGACAGCACTCTGTCTATCTCCCCCACAGGTGACAGTGGGTGCCCCTTGTTCCTAAATCTGATGACACTGATTGTGGCACCAACAACAGCTGCAGAGGAGGCCTACAACAATGCACATCAGAAGATGAGGAATGTCATTGAGCATGCCATCAGCCAGTTGAAGATGCAGTTCCACTGCCTGGACCATATGGGGGTGATGATAATGCTAGCACAGGAAAAGCCTGCTATGTGTTCACTGTGTGTGCCATGCTGCACAACCTCACTGTGCACAGTGATGTGCCCATCCCAGGGCCTGAACTGCCACAGATGCTGCAGGGTGACAGGGCAGCCAATGCAGTCGGGGGCCCAGAGACTGTTGGTGGCAGGGAGGCAAGGACAGCACTCATTCAGGGTACCTTCCACTGGTAGGCACAATGTGATGGATGTGGGATGCATTGAGGTGTGCGGGCATGTATGTGTGAGGGCCAGTAGTGTGTGCAGTTGAATGGGACTGTCATGAAGTCATGTGTTCACTGCTGTCCACATCCCATGTTGGCAACCTGTGTGGCAGTGTTGGTGTGTGCAGTGGTGATACCCGGTCTGAGTGCACACTGCTGGGTGGCAGGTGTGGCCATGCACCTGATGGCCATCCCACATGTGACTATACACCTGTGTGTCACCACTGCCAGACTGGCACTGTCACCTGTGCATGGTCTATTGGTGGTCAGGGTGCCAGGGCCGCACTGGTGCTGTGCAGCGGATATGGGCATGGGGGTGCCTGCTGCTGTGTGGGGTGGGTTGGGTGGTCTTGTGTCCAGCACCCTCATAATGGTGCATGGGCAGGTGTTGTGCTGCATGGCACAGGTGCGACATGGTGTGTTTGGTTTACTTGTGTGTACTGGCAAGGACATGTGCCACTTGTGCCCATTCAGGTCAGGTGTCCACACTATGGGCTTTGTGAGTCAGTGGGCCTTGCCTGCAGGTGAGCTGAGGTGCACGTGTCCAGACACCTTGCCTGTTGATCAGCATTGCCACATTCATGCCATCCATGGGGAGCTGGTCTGTCTGCTGTCTGTGTGTGGCCACGGCATCACCCATGTCACTGTCCCCTGTGCTCATTGTCCTGACATCCCCTGTGGGCTGTGTACATGTACCTAACAGTGCATCAGTGGGGTCTGTTACACCATGGCCCTGCGCCTCTGCTGCACGCTGTGTGTCCGCATCTTCTGGGGTATCCATGCCAGTCATGGCACTGTGTGTGGGGTCCTACTGACTGCACCCTTGTCTCATGTCTGGTGCATGTTGATGCACCACCTGTAGTGTGTGCACATCAGTCTGGGGGTCTGCATTCTGGACTAGCCAATCTATGGCATCCACGATGTGTGCCATATCACGCCGCATGCCATGCACTTCCATGGTGAGCTTGTGCATCACCTCTATTGTCCAGCATTGCTCAGCAATTCATTCCTTCTCAATCCAGCAGACCCCCTCAGTACCTGTTTGCTAGGGTGTCATAGGTGCGCACCTGGTGGCATCGTTCTGGCACACGTGTCGAGGGTCCGTCCCCTGGAATGTCCTCAGTGTCATGCATGTGCCAGTCATTTGGGTGCTGGTCATTTGGTGTGGGCATGCTACATCCTTCCCATTCTGCCAGTACAGTGGCCACGTCATGCTACAATTGTCTATGGGTGGCATGTGACTGGCACTGTCCAATGCCGACACTACCCACACAGTCCATGGTGATACCCTGTGTGCTCTCCACATGCAGTTCAGAGGTGCTCTCCACCTCACTGTTGGTCTCCATGGGGACCACCATCTCCCTACTCAGTACCTGTGGGGGAGAGGGTACTGTTAGTGTGGTGTTCTATGGAACACAGTATGCTTCACTCCGGGGTGCTATTGGTACCTTCACTTATCAGTCCCATTGCTGTCCTGGCTGCCATTCTCTTCCAACAGCACTTGTCTTGCAGTCTCCCTCTGCTGACTGCTTGGCGCCATTGTGGCACCTACACACACTGTTGGCTCTGTGGGGGGGAAATGGGTACAGTTAAGCATCCACAGTGCTACCATGCAGACATTGGGCTGCCCATCCAATGGCTACCTACTGTCTAGTGTGTCCATGCCTTCCACCTCCCCATGGACCCCGACATGCTTCTCCACCATGCACTCTACCAGGGTCAGCTGGCTGTTATCCCCTAGAGGTCCACCACCTGTGCTCTGGCATTTCCTTGCTGCATTGGCAACCTTGCACTTCACGGCCAATTATAGGTCCCACCACTTGTACTTGATGGCATCTATGGTCTGGGCTTCAGGTCCTGCGGCATTGACCCAAGCCTGTATTTCTAGCTATAGACAGAACTTCACCTTGGTGGGCTTGCTGAGGGAGAATGACCCATACAGCTGCCGGTAGTGTGTCCAGATATCAGACACCATTAAGGCAACCTGTCCATCTGTAAAGTTTACAGAGCATGAGTGCCCTCTGCCGCACCCTTTACACCTCCAAACCCTCGACTGGTGGGTCACTCACCCTGTTGGGGTCACTCCACCAGCTGTGTGTTTGCCTGTGCAGCACAGGCCAACTCCGATATCTGTTCCACATTGTTGTTTACCTCATTATGCACTTCCACTTTGCAGCACGGGGTGGGGACTTTCACCTTATATGGTGGGGTCAAGGGGCAGAACCGTGTAATGTCAGGACACCTGCGTGCACTACATGCCATGCTGCAAGGCCCACCTTGGAATGCCCACATTGTCTGTGCAGCATGTGAGCCATTGGTGAATGCGGTGTAACAGGGCTGTCCTGCATGCCACATAGCTGCATACCTGCACTACATCATTTTCCTGCATATTTCATGTGCATTTGTGCATAGGTCCCAATATGAAATCACCTTTGAGATGGCAATTAAAAAAAATCCACCTGTCTTAATTATAATGTCAGATTATAAAAAGACTGTTGGAAATTTGTGGTCAAAATATATGAGCCCACTGAAAATTAGATATTGACTGTCAATTGGCCTATGTTGTGTAAATATAATCTAAAAATATGTAAAAGCAGGACAGCACTGAAAATTAGATATTGCATCTCCTCTGCTCTGTATTGAGTAAATATATAGTAAAAGTGTGTACAAGCAAGACCTGATACAACTGCAATGCAAGTGGCAAACATTCAGTATTGACAAATGCTTGTTAGAGCTGCAGTGGGTGGAGCCCTGCAGACCTCTTGCTATGAGAAAAGGACTCCACATTGCTTGCATTCCTTCTGAATGAACAACCTGTTGGGCTTGCACCACAGTCACCTCTGTGACTGTGAAGCAGTCTGCTCATTGTCTGGCATGGAAATAGCATTGCACTGTTTTTACTATTGGTGGTCAGGATAGAAGACAGTACACTCCACCATGTCCAATATGTCTGCCAAACTGTATTGTGCATGCACAAATTGTAGCACATGCGCAGTAAGCAGTCATCTTGGACATGGCAGAGTGTGCCATCATCCGCTGTGTCTGCTGATTTTTTTCCTTTTTAAATTATCAATATCCCCCCCAACCGAACCTCCCTCTCAGCACCCACCACCCCACCTATCTCCAAAAACATAAGAGTGACACTGGGGTGCCCAATCCCCAGTGTCACAATCAGGAGTCGTCAGTCCTTTTTTTTTCCCTTGAAGCTGAAAAAAAAAAATGTCCGTCAATGTCTTTTATGCTGTTACTGTCCCCGCACCTGACCTTCCCACTAGGCACCAACCACTCTGCACCCCCCAAGCCCTTACTTACCCATCAGTTGCCCAATGCCGTAATCCCCTCTGGACTGCAGACATGTCTTCACTCTTCAAAGCAGGACCATGAACTGAAGAAACAGGTATACGGTTCAATGTATTTCAATGGGGTTTTGAACTTAGTAGCATAACTTGGGCATCTCTGCATATTGTTGGCCCACATTTTCAACATGCCTTCTTTGAGACCCTACCTGATGAACAATTGAACTGTCATTAGGTAGCTCTGTCCAGGAAGGTGATTTTGCCGTGCTTGTGCAAAATCACCTTTTGGGCAGGAGTTGGAAATTTTCTCTCTGGTTTTCATGAGGTATGAGGTGGGGTAATAAGAAGGCTATGTTGAAAATTTGGTGTAAAAATAGTAAAACACAATAAAGTTATGAGCTTACATTGCATTTTGCGAATGCAGGCTTGTAACTTTGGACATTTTCAATATTTTTACTTCAAATTTACAACATAGTCATATCTTTACAGCATGAATGTGACAGCTGTCCTTTTTCAGATCCTGGCCAAAATGTTTTTTTACATCACGAAAGGTGATTTCACGACCCCTGCATGAAATCACCTGTCAGGCAGGAGTTGAAAATTTGTTCTGCCCTTGTTCATGAGGTGGGGGTAATAAAAAGGCTATGTTGAAAATTTGATGTACAAACATTAAAAAAAAACAATAAAGTTATGAGCCTACATTGAATTTTGTGAATGCAGGCTTGTAACTTTGGTAATTTTCAGTATTTCTTTACAGCACTTCATGAATGTGACAGCTGTCATTTTTAAACTCTAGCCCAAAATGCAGTTTTGCATGCTGAAAGTTGATTTTGCAGTCCCTGCGTAAAATTACCTTTAGGCCAGGAGTTGAACATTCTCTCTGCCATTCTTCATGAGGCAACATCATAACAAGGCTGTGTAGAAAATTTGATGTAAAAATATTAAAAAACACATTTTCAATATTTGTACCACAAATTCTGAAGCTGCATCCCTATCAGCTGTGGCCATAGTTTGTTTTTTCTTTGATGGTTGGTTATCCAGTAAGGCAGACTACGTCTTCTGATCTGCTCACAGCTACTGTATGTCCATGAAAAGCTCAAGGGGGCCATTCAGTATTAAAACAGAAAGGTCCCACAGTGACATCCAAAGTTGCAACCAGGAAGGATGAATGGGACCTCCAAAATGGAGCCACAAGGGTGGATGGTAGAGGACCCCAGAGGAAAAGGAAGCTACTCCCGGTAGGAGACTCCATAGTTCAGGGAGTAAAGTTTGGGACAAGTAGCAGGCTGAATTCGGAGGTTAAGTACCTACCAGGAGACACAGCTTGGAGGGATGGAGAGCAGATCCAGAGGATCACTAAGGTGATAGCAAGGGGGGGAGCTGGATGTCATTTCCTATCTGGGGAAAAATGACCTGACTAGTGATGAGGCAGGGCTAGGAAGGGTGCAGGAGGAGTTCAAGAAGCTGTGGAGGGGCCTTGGGCAGGTAGCAAGCTCCGTGACCTTCTCAGAGGTGCCACCTGTACACAGCAAGGGGGAGGCTAGGAATCTTTGCACTGGGGACTTCAACACTTGGTTGGGGAAGTGGTGCAGAGAGAAGGGTTTGGGGTTAATTTGGGACTGGTAACCCACTGGATGGATGTGGGCCTGTACAAGGATGGAGGCCTGCATCCATCCAGGGATAGAACAATTGTCCTTGGAGAATAGTTTAAATGCTTCATTGGCAAGCATTTAAAATATCCAAGGGGGGTAGAGGAAGGAAGCAGGGAGAATCATAATGCCCACCCCCACAGGATAATGTAGACATCATGGAGGGCCATAAAGTTAGGAAATCTCCAATGGTAACTGAATTCAGAAAATGTAGAATGGTGGAGGAAAGGAGAAAGGGGGTTAAAGACAAAGGAGGGGTGAAAGAAAAGAGACCAGAAGGTAAAGCAGGGGGTGACAGGAAGGAAATATGCAGTACATGGAAGGCCATTTGTGTGAATGCCCACAGCCTGGGAAATAAAATCCCTGACCTGGTGACCTTGATGGCAGAGGCTGATCTGGACATTGTAGCTATTACTGAGACATGATATAATGGGAACCATGATCGGAATGTAGCTATACCAGGTTAGACTTTATTCAGGAGAGACAAGGATGGTAAAAAAAGGAGAAAGGGTGGCTCTTTACGTCAGGGAGGGTATAAAGTTGACTGAGGTACAAGGAATACAGAGAGAGGTGGAGGCATTGTGGGCCACCCTAGAGACAGGCAATGGCACAGCTATTCACATGGGCATCATCCACAGACCCAGAGTGCAAGGGGAGGAGATGGACAGGGTTCTTGTGGAAGCCATCCATATGATGGCAACTAAAGGGGAAGTGCTGCTGGTAGGTGACTTCAATCTGCTGGATGTCGATTGGAGCATCCCAGTTGCTTCCTCAGCCAGGGGCAGAGACATCCTGGACTCCATGCAAGGGCATGCCTCAAGCAGCTAGTGCTAGAGCCCACCTGGGAGAGTGTGATTTTGGACCTGGTATTCACAAATGGGGACAGAATTACAGATGTCAGGGTGGGTGGACACCTGGGATCCAGTGACCATCACACAGTGTGGTTCAATATGGATGCCGTAACAGAGTCAAGCCACATGAAAGGGAGGGTCCTAGACTTCAGGAGTGCAGACTTTGCTAAGATGGGAGTATGTCTCAGGAAAGCCCTAGCAGTGGGGGAGGACAGGTGAGTTGAGTAACAGTGGACCCATCTAAAGGGGGCCATAGTGAAGGTGACAAACCTTTGTGTTAGGCAAGTAAACAAAGGCAAGACAAAAAGAAAACCATTATGATTCTCAAGGGAAGTGGCCGGGAAGGTAAGGGCAAAAAAGTTGGCTTGCAGGAAATACAAGGAAACACAGAAGGAGAAGGACAGGGTAGTGTATCTGGATAAGCAAAGGTAGGCAGGGAAAGCAGTCAGGAAGGCAAAGGCCCATACAGAGGGAAAAACAGCACAGGTGGTAAAGAAAGAGGGAAAGACTTGTTATAGGTAAGTTAGTGAAAGGAGAAAGACTGAGGGGGGATTGTAAGTCTTAAAGGGGAAGAAGGGGAGTGTGTAGAGGGAGACCTAGAAAAAGCATCAATCCTGAACAAATATTTGTGTTCAGTATTCACAAAAGAAGGGGAAGGGGAGGAACCACAGGTATGCAGCAGAAATGGGAGGGAGGTGAACACTAGTCCAGTTATGGAGGAGAGAGTCCTTAAGGAACTCACAAAACTGAAAGTGGACAAGGCAATGGGACCAGATGGGATACATCCTAGAATATTAAAGGAGCTAAGAGAGTTGCTTTCATCATCACTGACAGCCCTGTTCAACAAATTTCTGGATATGGGAGTGGCTCCAGAGGACTGGAGGAGAGCAGATGTTGTCCCTCTCCACAAAAGCAGGAGAAGGGAGGAGGCTGGAAACTATAGACCAGTCAGCTTAACCTTGGTGGTGGGGAAAATAATGGAATCACTGCTAAAAGAAAGGATTGTGGAACACCTTGAATCCAGTGGAGCACAAAATCCAAGGCAGCATGGACTCACAGCAGAAAAGTCAAGTTAAAAAATTCTGATGGACTTCTTTGACTGGGTGACCATGGAAGTGGATCAGAGGGAGTGGTAGATGTGGCCTACCTGGATTTTAGCAAGGCATTCAACACTGTTCCTCAAAGGAGGCTTGTGAACAAGCTAGGCAGCCTGGGATTGGGTCACAAAGTAGTAAACTGGGTTAGAAATTGGTTGAGGAATAGAACGCAGAGGGTGGTGATAAATGGAGCTCAATCCAAGAAAGGAAGGGTGACCAGCGGGGTGCCTCAGGGATCAGTTCTGGAGCCAGTCATGTTTAATGTCTTCATAAGTGACATAGAAGAGGGGCAAAAAGGGAAGGTATGCCTCTTTGCAGATGACAATAAGATCTGCAATAGGATAGACATTCCGGGACAAGTGGAAAAAATTAGGAGGACTCTAGCAAAACTGGAGGAATAGTCAAAAGTGTATCAGCTCAGATTCAATGTGAAAAAGTGCAAAATCATGCACTTGGGGCACAGGAACTCAGGGCAGGATTACTTGATGGATGGAGTTACTAATGGCTGCCAAATAGGAAAGAGATCTGGAAGTAATCATATCAGACAACCTTAAAGTGGCCAAACATTGTGCCAAGGCTATGGAGCGAGCCAGGGGGATGCTGCAGAGCATAGGGAGAAGTATAACCAGCAGAAAAATAGAGGTGGTGATGCCACTGTACAAATCATCGATGAGATCTTTTGGAATACTGTTTCCAATTATGTAGGCTGCATCTCTGTAATGACATAGACAGGGTAGAAGCAGTTCAAAGAACGGCAACAAAAATGGTGCAGGGACTGCACTAGGGGACATATGAGGAGAGACTGGAAGAGCTCAATAAGTATACCCTGAAGGAGAGGAGAGACAGGGTGATATAATTTATTTATTTGAATTTTGGTAACCAGGTGAGCCCACTGAGAAATTACAGTCCCTTTTTCTGGGGTGACCTGGAAAGTACAGAACATAGACAATGACATGGCAGTAGCAGTAGAAACATTTACAACATTCACTGATTTACAAACATTCATCATTTACAGAAACATTGACAGACTGAACATTTACAGATTACAAAGTCATTGCAGTTACAGTGGCTATATTTACATCGTTCACAGATTTACAAAATGCATCATTTATAGATACACTTACATCAAATATGTACATAAACAGGAGAGGTCAGGGAGTTGGGAGTCTTATACATATGAGGATCAGTGAGTGGTTAAAATGTATGCTTAGCATTATGGAAGCTGGACCAAGAGTCAACGAAAGCAGGAGCAAAGTGATGAGTCATTGAGGTGGTGTAACATGGAGGATTGAAACTTAGCAAGAGAGGTGCAGGATAAGGTAGAGTGTGGTAATGAGTACCAGCTAGACACCAGCTAGCTATGGTATATGATAGAAACCTTCAAATATCAAAAGGGCATAAATAAAGTGCAGGAGGGTAGCATCTTCCAGAAAAGGCAATGTTCAAGAACAAGAGGGGCATGACATGAGACTGGAAGGGGCAACATGAAGAAGTACTTCTTCATGGAAAAGGTGGTAGATGCATGGAACAGCCTTCCAGTGGAGGTGGTGGGGGAATATTCAGTGGGGAATTAAAATATGCATATGTTAGACATAGGGGAACCCTAGTAATACAGAAGAGGAGGTAAAGCCAGAGATCAAGTAAGATCTGTGGCTTTTGCAGTAGGGAGAGAAAATGTGCAGACTGGGTGGGCCTATAAGTCCTTATCTGCTGTCAGTTTCTATGTTTCTATGTAAAAAAGATTAACAGAGGAGCCTGCCCACCAGCACAGTGGTAGTGTTACCGCTTATGATGCAAATGACCAGGGTTCAGAAGCAAGCTCAAGGACTCGGAGGACTGGCTGGGAGGAGGAGGAGGAGGATTTAGCATCTGCTGGACTGCTGTCCTCCCCTTGGGAGGAGGGTATGGAAGAGCCTGGTGCTTTACTATCTGCTGATGGAAGCCAGGGGAGAGGCAGCCCAACCTGGCAAGGTTGGGGGGATGTGGCAGATGTCAGCATGCATGCCATGATGTCATTGCATATCACGTTGGCCTCAAGGAATGAACAGGAAAAAACGCCAGTCATGCAAGCTGAGTGAGAGAGGACTCTTCATTCCTGTCTCCACCATGCAAGTAGATAAAACCATTCTGCACCCTCACTCTATGTGCACTCCATCCACCAACCTTTGTTCCTGTCCCCACCATGCAAGTAGATAAAATCCTCCTGCTCTCTCCCTCTGTGTCTGTTCCAACCCCATCCTCTGTTCCTGTCCCCACCTTGCAAGTAGATAAAACCTTCCCCCTCCCTCCCTCTCTGTGTGCTCCAGCCTCCACCCTCTGTACCTGTACCCACTTTGCAAGTAGATAAAACCCTCCTGCTACTTCTCTTTGTGTGTGCTTCAACCCCCACACTCCATTTTAACCCCCTCACACACACTAGATGCAACACCAGGGTGCCCACCCCCAATGCCTCAAACATCGAACTGACATTGGGGTTCCCAATCCTCAGTGCTGATGCCTGCAAACACAACAAGCATTTGTCAATGCTGAATGTTCACCTGCAGTCTTATGCCATGGGAGCTATGTGAAAAAGAAATATATTGGTACAGTGCTGTTGTATTTACAATTAAAAATACAGTGCATAACATCACCCTACCACATATAGAGTATGAATCTGGCAAGTAAACATAAGAAGTCTCAAACTGGAGTGACCACATTTCTGTGTTCACCTGTTTATGGATATTTATTCCCCCTTCCCCTAATAGAGTGATAGAGTGTCTCTCTACCTCCACACAACCTGTTCAATCATATCATAAGTAAAAACCCCTCCCTTTTCCACCCCATATTGAATATACCCCCTGCCTCCCAACTGGAAGCTACCAAACCCAGTGCTGCTATCAAACCTGATTGGTTCAGGCCTTAGCCAATCAGGTTTTATTATAGCATTCAGCCAATACCGATCAGAGAGGATGTCTCTCCACAACATGGGATAGCTTTTTTGTTTTTTGCTTTTTTCTTACATATAGATTTTAATGTTTGACAGTGGCACTGGGTTTTGGGGCTTTGGGATAAGAAAGGGTAATTGTACTAAACAGAGTAGAGAAGGAAAAGGCATTTCATTTATGGTTTATGGGGATGGGGCTTTGAAAGAAGTTTTGTACTTTAACAATGTATTTCGTTTGCCCAGGATAGCTATACTGAGAAAGGAACAAAGCCTCTGGCACAGTACAAAGCATAAACTGTTGCAGCTTCCAAACAAGACCAAACACAACAGCAAAGCAAAGTCATGCAAAATAAATCGCAAAGGCCACAAAAAGTATGAAGCATCAAATTTGTGCTTTAATAGAGTGAGTACTAAGGTACAGAGAGGCACTGGTGTTCTGTTTAGCCCAATTGTGGTGGTAGTTCAGGTGGATGTTAAAGATCCTAAAGTACTTATCGAAAAGAGTAGGGGAATTGTTTATTGAAATCATAACAACATATTTACACATCAGTATTACCTCATACCAAACTATAAAAGGAAAAATATCAAAAACATAAATAAATAACAGTTCATACTATAACCCCAAACATAAAGAAAGCATTATAACCAGCCCCCTCCCTCTCAAAATTAAAAATAGAGTAGAACACTGGGTTAATGCACACAAAACAATATACAAGATCATAAATAAAAACATTATACTCATATTTAGTCACATTCATAACCCAACACTAAATCATACAATAATAAAAAAAAACTAAAAGAGAAAAGAAACTAAAAAAAAACTAAAAAGGTATTACTTCATACCATATTCTCCAAAAAGAAGAAAAAAAATAAATTTAACCACACATAAGCATATCCCCAAAAAGGGCATTAATTCTCCTGTCAATCAAATATATGAAAAACCAGCATCTTCACTCCATGCCTTAAACACATCCTAATCCCCTTTTTAGTTGAGTATACAGGTGTAATTCACCGAAATCACGTATGAACCCTATTGATCTCCTAAACAACCAAAATTTTAAATGTATTCTAAATATGATCAAAATCATTCCAAAACTGAGCCCAAACATCTGAACTATAAATTCATTGTTCAGACTGTTTACAGCTACTGTATGTAAAGACAAACATATCATATAAAAAAGTTCCATAACTGGAATCAACTGCTGTTGTAACACCAATCTACAACATCCTATCCATAGCCAATAAAGAAAATGAATATAGAGTATATGAAGAGTTCCAGGATGTAATTTAACATGAGATTTGGGAATCAACCCATAAAACAGCAAATTAGAATCTGGTGGAATAGGGCCCACCCATTTCCATTTATTGTTTACTATGTCCCACAATTGCATTGCATATGGACAAGCAAAATACAAATGATCCATTGTTTCAATCTTCAAAATACAATGCTCTCTTGGACAATAATGTTCTGGCAAGGTTTTATGTTTCTGATTACCCTTCATATTAATTCGGCCATGAATTCCCCAACCAAACAGTATCCCACATTTGCACAGGAATTCGATCATTAGTCACATAGTCAGATATTTGTTTCTGTTCTATCTGTGAAAATCCTGTAAAGACATTCTCATCAAAACACCTTAAAATGATATCCGAATAAATAGCCTTCCTAGAGAGGCTAAGAACAGCTTCCACTGTTATTCTCTATTTTTTCAAAACATCAAATACACCTTCCCATCTCTTCACCAGATGGGGACTATGTTTATTGTTATGCAAAAAATGGCCAGACTTCCATTCCCCCCAAACCCCTGTCAACACGTCATATCCCCAGTACCCCCACAATTTAGCAGTGCCCTTTAGTAATGGAAGAGTATTATTCTTCAAGTAAATAATTAAAAAAACACACTAGGATGCAACATATTAAGACCTCCAGCCTGCAATGATTGTAAAGAACATTACATCTCACAGAATTCAGTCTACTGCCCCACACACAAGTAAAAAGACACCTCATCAGTGAAGTCCCCAACTCTAGGGGCAAAGGAAAAATCATACTGATAAAGATAAATATTGGTACCAAAAATGTTTTAATCAAAAATACCCATCTTTTCTTTGACCTTTTCCACCTATTCCATAATTTCAATTTAGCATGTCCCAACAAAAGAGCACAGCCCCAATTAAACCTTGTCATATCCCCCAAAAATACCCAGAATTTGACAAGGAATCTCAGAAGCTGGAATATCACCTACCAGGATTCCAGGTCCTGGGAATCCATTAATATCTAAACATCTAGTCTTAGACATACTAATACTAGCCCCCGTGATTTTACCCACTTCCTGAAGCAATCCACTGGCCAACCGAATGTATGACCCATCCCTAACTAATAGACAGACATCATCTGCATAAGCCAATACCTTATAATCCAAATTACTTTCTTTTCTTAACCCATATATAAAAGGGGAATGCTGAATCAAACGGAGTAAGGGATCTAACATAAACACATACAACAAAGGACTTGAAGGACAGCCCTGTCTGACTCCCTTCTGGAACTGAATCTTCCATCCCCTCCACTCATTTTCATATGGCCACACATATGCCAAAGCATAACATAATTAAATCCACTGGATAAAGATCTCCAGGATTCCATATGCCCCAAACAATGCCATAAAAATGTACTGTATGTGACACTCAATTAAATGCTTTTGCTTGGTCTAAACTAACAATATATCCCTTATCGCCAACCCCCCCCCCGATAAACCAGGAACCTCCATTAATTTCCTTAATAATAATAGAGCATCTGTTATTTTCCAACCAGGAACTGAAAAAAAATGGGTAGTGATAATCAGTCCTTCCATGACAGCTGCTAATCTATTACTTAATCATTTAGCCAATATTTAAAAATCCGTGTTTAATAAAGTAATGGGTCTCCAATTTAAAATATTTTCACAATCTCCAGATTTGAATAAAAAAACATAAGCCTCTCATATAATGAAGTCTGTAAACAGTGGTCTTGTAAAAAAAATTATGAACTGCTGACATATCTTCAGGAATAATCTGCCATAACACTTTATAAATGTCCCCTGATAGCCCATCAGATCCAGGAGCGACATTCCCTCTTAATCCCTTAAGTACTGTCTCCAGTTCCTGCTGAGAAAAAGGCAAAACCAAAGACTTTTGCAACTCTGGCTGCAACTGTGGGAGTGCAGTTGGCAATAAAATTTGTGTATCAAAGCCTAAATCTGGTACTGGAGTCCCAAATACCTCCTGTACATAATTTTCCAAAACCTTCATAATACCAGTATTATTCTCCACCAACACCCCCTGTGAATTCAACAAACCAGATATCAACTTTTTCTCTCTCTCCTCTTTTGACTATCAAAAAAGGGGTTACCTTGTTCCAACTTCCCCTGAGTCCCAAAAGATTGTTCCTTACTTAAAGATTGTAAATGATCAAACTGATAACAAGCCATCTCAGATTTAATCTCCTGTATCTCCATATTAACCTCCTCATGACTAGCATGGAGTTTGGACAACAGTACTTCTAACCAATTCCAAAGCATTAAGTATTTTGAATAAGCAGATGCCTTTCTAGTTCTCTCTTCATCCTGTAAAACACTACTCAAACAGATTTTGAGATCCTCCCACCATCCACCACGATCATCATATAAAAATTGTGTATTAACCTTACCCTGAACCATAACAGTTAATGCATGTAGGACTTTAGGGTCATTTAGACTTGAAGAGTTCAATCTCCAGTACCCTGGTCCAACCATTCTATGGAGTGGAGATTCAAAATATACTCCTAATAACACATGATCAGAAGTTTCTATAGGTATTAATTGTGTTTTAAACACAGGCAACGTGCGACGAACAAAAATCATATCAATACAGGAAGAGATAGATCCCTTATAAAAAGTAGGATTAATATTTTGACTTCCCATCCCATACACATCTTTTAAATCTACTTGTCCAATCATCTGATGTAAAAAAGCCTTATCACAATAAATTTTATCCGTAGATCCTATATGTGATAAATTGATATTAAAGTCACCCCCAAAAATTATCTGTCGGCTAGTATGTAGGAGGGTTGAATTTTTTTCAGCAATTCAATATGCAATGCTTTGGACTGTGGTCCATAAATATTCACCAATCTACATTGAACCGAGTTTAATTCTATATCTAACAACAGTGCTCGACCTGGGTCAATATCTACCAATCGATAAACCTTCACCCCTGGAGAGGTGAAACAAAAACCTACACCACTACAGGTATCCAGCCCCAGAGACCAAAAAGAAGGTCCCCATGTCCAAACTGCAGAGGCCTGATTTATCTCCACAACTGAACATTATCTACATTCTAGTATCTAGTATCTTGGAGAAAACAAACATCATATTGCAAGCCTTGTAAAACCCCAAATGTAGAAAAACGCTTTCTTATTGATTGCATACTGTTAACATTCAAGCTAGCAACCTTTAAACATATTGGTTCAGGAAGGAAGGACAGCCACCTTTCCACTAGAACGAGTTATCCATTTCTGGGAGTGATCAACCTTTAGGGGTTTTTGAGGAGGGGGAGGGGGTCAATTCGGGGGAAGAATCTAGTACAACACTCTCCATAGGAAGTTCAGAGTCCACCTGTTCTCTCCAAGGTGTGAAAGCAGCAAATCTATTAGACAAAGGAAGAGAGGACAGGGAAATTCCCCACCCCTCACCCACCATCACCAGTGAAATAGGAGGAGGGACATCTTTATTCTCAACCCCTAAAATCTCTGAACACAAAACTGTATCAGATGGACCAGACAACAATAGGCCCCTCAACTCCTCCTTCAAAACATTAGGGGAGGAATCAGCCCTGGAACATTAGCACCCTGTTGCTGCAAAAAGAAAGTCAATGTTACAGATCTAAGGGGTGACCCCTGAGGGGTGGCATATGGAGTAACCTCTTGTACTAGTCTCATGTTCATCTGAAATGATTGCTGTCCCTTGGAAGACTCAGTAATATCCAAACCATAAGTGTCCTGTCTAGCAGTTCAGGGCCTAGATCTCTGAGGTTTCCCTCTATCTCCAAAACTATTACCTCTGCCCCTCCCACGACCATGGGGAGGAAAACTATCTTCTGTAGGAGTATATTGGTTCAGGAAGGAAGGACAGCCACCTTTCCACTAGAACGAGTTATCCATTTCTGGGAGTGATCAACCTTTAGGGGTTTTTGAGGAGGGGGGAGGGGGTCAATTCCCAGGGGGGAAAGAATCTAGTACAACACTCTCCATAGGAAGTTCAGAGTCCACCTGTTCTCTCCAAGGTGTGAAAGCAGCAAATCTATTAGACAAAGGAAGAGAGGACAGGGAAATTCCCCACCCCTCACCCACCATCACCAGTGAAATAGGAGGAGGGACATCTTTATTCTCAACCCCTAAAATCTCTGAACACAAAACTGTATCAGATGGACCAGACAACAATGGGCCCTCAACTCCTCCCTCCAAAACATTGGGGAGGAATCAACCCTGGAACATTAGCACCCTGTTGCTGCAAAGAAAGTCAATGTTACAGATCTAAGGGGTGACCCCTGAGGGGTGGCATATGGAGTAACCTCTTGTACTAGTCTCATGTTCATCTGAAATGATTGCTGTCCCTTGGAAGACTCAGTAATATCCAAACCATAGGTGTCCTGTCTAGCAGTTCAGGGCCTAGATCTCTGAGGTTTCCCTCTATCTCCAAAGCTATTACCTCTGCCCCTCTCACGACCATGGGGAGGAAAACTATCTTCTGTAGGAGTATTAAAGGAATGACCAAAAGACTGTTTTGCTTTAGCCAAAAAAAAATCATGATCAGACTCCTCTGCTGTATTATGGGCAGCCCAAGGGCAATCCTGGAAAGAGTGTTCCTCTTCACCATGTAAATTACAGAAAGGGGGTGCAGCACACTGAGTAGCTGTATGCGCCAACAGGCCACAATTAAAGCATTTAATTTTATCGCAATCAACATTCAAATGATCCAAGGCCCCATATAGATAACAACTCTTGGGTTGTCCTGCATAAAAGACAACACCCTGATCACACCTCCAAAAAAAAAAAAAAACTGGGCAAATGCTGGATCCCTGCCTCAGTTTGGTGGAGTTGAACCCAAAACAGCCATCCGCCTGTCCAAAACCCATTTTCGTCTATAATTGGTCTAGGCTGCTCCATAACAGTACACTTTTTTTCCAACTAAAACATTATATCATTGACACAAACTCCTTCATTTTGGAACAGAATAGTCACAGTCTTAATAGTTGGCTTAGTTATAGGAATAGCCAAAAAATCATGCCAAATATCTGTGTCTTTTAATATATAATATAGTTTCCAAAATGTATCCAATGATTGCACTGTACAAAAGCTAAGGTCATATGTTCAATCCCCGGGGAGCATGAATAAAAGCATAAACCTCTGCTGGTAAAAATCCCATAGAGTTTTAATCAGGGGTTTTCCCACCCATACTCTATCAGGCACAATAGGAGCAGCACCCTTATATCTTAGATGAACCAAAAAATCATCTTTTCATGGCCTCTGCTGGTTTACAAAAAAGGCCAGCAAATGTCTTAGACCCTTGTGAACCTGGTCAAAACTTTTCCTGCCCTCCCATGTTCTCCTGCTCAGACATCTGCGGTATAAACATACCAGGAAGTGGAGCTTCAAATGAATAACGCTCACCATTCTGTACGTCTGACAAAACTGGAGACAAATTTTTCAATAATCCAACCTGGGAGGGATCAGTAGGTAAAGGGGAGTTTGCTGGAGACACTGCATCTGGTGCAGTTTGACCGGCTGAGGCCTCAATTTCATCCCACGTAACAACAGCTGCTATCAGTTGGGACTCAGCGTCAGCGTCTTGCAAGTTCAATACCTCCTGAGATCATGATGCTAAGTTTTCTGGAGAGCCCAGCAAGGGAATAGCAGGGTCAGGGACCCAATGATCCCATTGGAACAACCATCCTGCTTGTTGTAAAGCAGAACCTGGGGTCCAATCTGGAATCAGGGCATCATCAGCTGTTTGAGCACTATTCAGAACTGGTACTTTTGCACTGAAAACGTGATCTGAACAAGCTCCTAATCTAAGTCCAGATTCAGTTTCTAGCTGTAATCGTTTACTGAAACCCGAGGACAGACTAGCCGCCAAACCATTTTGTCTTTTTTTTCTCATCCTCCAATTTCTGCTTACTTGTTAAGAAATCCCATTCAGCTGCCGTAATAAGACCCAGCAATTGTTGTTTTTTAACTTCTAATTCTGCTTGTAACTTCTCCTCTTCAGTCTCCATATTGTGCAGCTTGGTTTCTGTTTCACAGTAAATGGAGTCACCAAAAGGGTTTTCCTTCCCCACAGCCGGTCTTGCAGTACACAGATCAGTATTCGAATCCAAAGAAACAGCCAGCACTGCTGCACTATGTCCTCTCTCCTCAAAGGTCTGTTCCATACTGTGGTCAGCCATCTCTCCTGCAGCGCTACAGCACCCTCTGTAGGAAAGAGTAGGATAATTTTTTTATTGATATCTGAACAATAACACAACAAATTATATTAAGAACAATCTTACAGCATATAAGACCAGAAATGGAAAAAAAAAAAGGAAAACACGTAAGAACATATAACTTCATGCGGCCTCTTGAAACCTTAAAAAAAAATAATACAATCCACCCCCCTTTTCCCCACACAAAATTTAAGAAAGCAGCTGTTTCTACACAAAATTTTTTTTTTTGCTGTATAAAGCTGAACACAATTACATAAGCATTATAAAGTGCAGTATCCTAATAAGTAAAGAAACCTAGAAAGTATTTAAATATCAATTCATGCAAATGTCCCAAACATAAAAAATACAAGCATAAACCTCCTTAATAAAAGGGCAAACAATTTAACATAATATAGCATAAAATAAGTGAAAAAATTATTCCTCAACACACAGCCATATGAATAAGTATTAAAAACCAGTAAGCAGAACCCATCCCTCCTTTATAAGGTCATGGAATATCAAAATCTTTCCAGTAGGAACCCCATCTTGACGATGAAAGCTGACTACATTCTGCAAACATCAATTTCCTCACTTCTGCTTCTATCATAATTACTAAAGTAAGTGGAGAAATAAATTGTTGCTGTAAAAAAAGTCTACATCTGCTAATCCATAACCAATATAGAAAAAAAACATGAAGAACTTGTAATGTACTATACCGGCTCCCAAGCTTTTCAGTGGAAAAAAAACATAGTATAAACTAACTTTTAAGGGCAGGAAAAACTAAAGTGTGTTTCCAACGTTCTTTAAGAATATCCCAAAATTCTGTGATGTAAAAACAATCAAAATACAAATGATCCATGGTCTCTAAAAGGGCAATACACTTGTCCCTTGGGCAAAAACGCTCTTGCATAGGTTTATGCTTTTGGTTACTACGAACATTAACCCTGCCATGTATACCCAACCATGAAATATCCCACATCTGTTGCGGAATATGGGAATTAGAAATATAACTAGCCAAATTCAAACTAACTGCCACAGGAAGGGCTGTAAACGGGGCATCAAAAAAAAAGTCCCCAAAATTGACTTATACAAGGCTTTCTTAGTAATCTTCTTTACCAATTCCCATTGTATGTCCCAACATTTTATCTTATCAAATACTGACCTCCAAGAGCTCAACAAAGGGGGGCGGCATTTATTTTGATGTAAAAACTGTCCTTCCTGCCATTCCCCTAAGACACCTTTCAAATGGGATGTTAGTGGCACTTCCCACAGTTTTGAGATACCTCCTACCACTGGAACTTTGTAAAAAAAACACAACTGGGTGAATCATCCTCAAACCTCCCTCTCTAATATCCAAATATAACGTGTTCCTTTTGATGGGGTTTAAACGGCTACCCCATACTCCAAAAAAAAACAATGCATCAAGGGTATTTCCAATAATTTAGGTAAAAAAACACATTACTTAGAAATAAAAAACAGGGATGAGATAAGTTTTAATTAAATAAATTATTTTCTTCTTCGACAATTTATGTCTATTCCATTGAGACACTTTAGCATTTCCGTCCCGTAAAGCCATCTGCCAATTATCCAAAGCTCCCTCCCTGCCACCAAAATAAAGTCCCAAAATTCTACAGGGTTTACTTTCAACCCGAAAGCGTCCTGCTGAAGTCTGACCATCTGGAAACCCCGATATATTAATGCATTTTGTTTTTTCACCATTAATGCGGGCACCCATGATCCCTCCCAAAGAAATAAGCAGATCTTAAGCCAACTCTATTATCTTGCCATCAGGTAATGCAAGACAAATATCGTCTGCATAGGCAATAAACTTAGGTAGGCAATAAGTATCCAGTGTGATAGCTCTAATCAAAGGGGATTTACTAATTATCCTCAACAATGGATCTAAAGCCAAAACGTACAGTAAGGGGCTAAGGGGACATCCCTGCCTAACTCCCTTTAAAGCACTATGAGTTCCCCCTCTCCACCCATTTTCCAAAGAGACAACATTAGCTAATGCATAGCATAGCTGTACCCAATTCACAAACTGTAGGGGCATACCAAACTCCTTCATACATTCCCAGACATAGTCGTGTGATACTTCATCAAAGGCCTTAGATTGATCTAAGCTCACAAAAACCTTCTGGTCCTCCCACCGTATCCATGCTTGAAGACATAACCTCTCTAAGAAAAATCAAAGCCTCCGTCAGAGTCCTCACAGGAACAGCACAAAATTGTTGTCTATTAATCAGTTCGGGCATCACAATGGACAATCTATTTCCCAAAAGCTTAGAGAATATTTTAAAATCCACATTCAAAAGAGTTAAAGGTCTCCAATTACATATGTCCAAATGGTTCTCCTTCTTAAATAGAAAAATTAACAAACCTTCATACATCTGGGTAGGCAAAATCATATCTGAAAGAAACAAATTATATAAAGCCAATAACTCAGTTGGCATAATTCGCCATAACAGTTTGTACAATTCACCTGGTAATCCATCTGAACCTGGCAAAACCCCACTTTTAAGAGAAGCTATCACAAGCCCCAACTCCATCTCAGAAAAAGCCGCTATCATACTAGGCCATAAATCTCAATCAACTTGCAGAAGATCCGCTGCCTTCAACAACTGAGAGGTAAAACAAGAAACTGGATGTGGAGTCCCAAAAATTTTATCAACATGAAAATCCAAAAAATCCATTATGCCTTTGTTGTCTGACAGTAAAACACCATCTTCCCTCCGTAGGCTAGAGAATAGGCGGCTATTCATTCTTGACTTACATGCCAAAAAAGGATTCACTTGAGCTGATTTCCCCTGTGTCCCAAATGACTGCTCTTTAATTAAAGATGCCATACGATCGTATTGATACGGCAACATAGACAGCTTCACCTGAGTAATATCTCTAGATAAATCTAGGCCACTTTCATTTTGTCTAGAAATCAATAATTGTAATGAACGACGAAGCAGCAAATAATTCTCATGTTTCGTTTTAGCCGCTAAACGGCTGAGGGACTGAAAATAACCAACCAAGCAGAGTTTAAAAGCCCCCCACCAGCTCCCTCTATCTTCATATAACCCAACAGTCGTAATCTGATCATGGACTATCATTTTTAAATCCTTGATGACCTAAGTATCACTTAAAATAGAAGCATTTAGCTTCCAAAATCCAGGACCTTTCTTCTGACTCTGGGGAAAGTCCATCATTACTCCTCTCAAAACATGATCCGAAGTTTCTATCGGAACATAAATCAATCTATTAACACTTAAAGTCTTCGGAACAAAAATAAAATCAATACGGGAAGCCAAATTACCTTTAAAAAAATTAGGTTTTGCTGAAACTCTCCCAACTTGGTGTGTATGTTTTAAACCAGCAAGAGAGAGAATTGAAGTCAAACAGGACTTATCACAATATTGTTTACCTATTGTCCCCTTCTGCAAAAAATTAATATTGAAATCCCCACCAAAAAACAAATAACTCCTTGTGTACAGAAATGGTTGGATTTTGTGCAATAATTCAATCCTCAAGGATTTTAACTGCGGGCCATACATAGAAATCAACCGACATGTAATACCATGTACCCTAACATCAACTAACAATGCCCTACCAGGTTCAAAATCAACCAACCTAATAAGTGTGACATCCAACGTAGTGAAGCAAATATCGACCCCACTACAGGTTTCTTCTCCGAAAGACCAAAAGGATACCCCCCAGCGCCATTGTTTGCTAGCCCTATCAGTCTCCAGAATCATATGGAAATGAGTATCCTGTAAAAAATAAACATTGTACTTCAAAAGGGAAAGAATCCCAAATGTCATCTGACGTTTTACATGGGATTTGATACTATTTACATTCAAGGAAGTTACAGTTAACTTAAAAGGTGTTTAAGGAGGAGGTTTGGACAATTTATTACTTGATCTCTTTACTTGTTTCTTGACCTCAAGTTGCTTTTGCTTTGAAGAACTTCCAGACATAACTAACGAGGAGGCCATACTGGTCATATTAGGATCCTGAGCAGTAATAGGGAGGGCACTGTCTACCTGATCGCCCCAGGTGGATAGGATCGAGAACCTATTCACCAAAGGCAAGGGGGAAGTCGTTGCAATACTAGTCTCATTACCAACTGAAAATAACAGATGAAAATGGGATTCCTGCATTTCTTCCTCACCCCCTTCTTTATCTAACTCTACCGAAGTTTGTGTAAAACTAGGCTCTATCCCCTGCCTCAGAGCTGACCTGATGGGAGACCCTCAAGGAGTCACAAAGGGTGTAACCATATCTTCCCCACATGAACCTGCACTAGGGAGTGGGGGGTCATCCAAGGAATGTTCATCTACTGTTAATTCTGTACTTAAAGGTGTCATAACCAATATATTATGGCCAGATCATAAGCTAGAACATCTAGCATCCGAAATTGATCCTCCCCGCGCCCTCTACCACTGCGTCTACCTCTGAGTACTGGGCCAGGTTCCAACCTATCAGAATCACCTCTGGTATCATGAGCCTGTGCCAAGAGATGTTCCTGGTCTGAGGACTCAGCAATATCAGAATTTTTCCAAGGGCAATGTGAAAAAACATGATTAATTTCACTACATAAGTTGCAGACCGGGGGAGCAGTGCATTCTATAATCGTATGTCCCAACATTCCACAATGAAAGCACTTGACTTGATCACATGAAGTATTCAAGTGAGATAAGGAACCACATTTAAAACAAATTTTTGGTTGTCCAGCATAAAAAATAATACCCCTATCTCTGCCTAGAAAGAAAGAACTGGGCAAATGTTGAATCCCTTCAGCATCATGAATTAAAGGAACTCGAATAGTCCAACCCCCAGTCCAAAAAACCATTCTCATCCAAAATAGGTCTTGGCTTGTCTTGCACATAACATTTCTTTTCCAACCAAAACATAATGTCTGAAATGTTCACACCCTCATTCCTAAAAAGGATTGTAACTGTCTTAACCGTAGGCTTTGTAATTGGAATAGCTTGAAATTCTTTCCAATGTTCACTATCTTTAAGGTCATAGCACTTTCTCCAAAATTTGTCCAGGGATATCCCCGTACAAAAACGAATGTCATAATAAAAGTCTCCCGGGGGTGTATCAATGCATAGACTTCGGCAGGTGAGAAAGCCATGGAATCAATGAGCAAAACTTTCCCTACCCAAAGTCTATCAGGAGCTGCTTGTGATTGCCCTCGGTATCTTAATCGAGCTAAGTACCTACGTTTAGCAGACTCCACTGGCTTTCTGAACAGGCCAGCAAAAGATTTTGTACTGAGCCCCTCAGGTTTCGATGAACTCACTGACTCGGGCATAGTCTTACCACAATC
This sequence comes from Neoceratodus forsteri, assembly GCA_016271365.2. NCBI lineage: Eukaryota > Metazoa > Chordata > Ceratodontiformes > Ceratodontidae > Neoceratodus > Neoceratodus forsteri. The sequence goes on along the minus strand of CM028132.1, from coordinate 99,155,118 downwards.
CAAATGCGACAAATGTGTTTCTTTTTCGGATTCCAATACTGGAAGATCTTGCATAGTACTGTCAAGTCAGGATAATGTAGTCATTTGAGACAGCTGGCTAGCTAGGTCGCCCGTGGCATCTTGCGCACAGAAAAAATCATTAGCCTCACCCTGAGGCTGCGCATTCGCATTACCTGTAGCCAAGGACTTAGAATTTTCTCCATCAACCGGTAAAATGTGCAACTCTTCTAATACTTTAAGGTGCAGTACAGAAACCCCAGGGACAGGAATTAAGGGGTTGGGGACCCATCTTTCCCCAGCCCATACCCAACCTGTCTTTTGTAGCGTCTCTCCAGGGGTCCAAGGCTCTAAAGAGCACAAGTATCCAGACACTATACTTGAAACAGCTTTATCACCCGTAACAGTTTCTGATGTTTTTTTCCCCGTAATTTTTCCAACCTGTTGTCCAAAACGCTTCCCTCCATCAAGAACAGGGCTTACAGGTGAACGTTTTCTTTTGCTCCTTTCAGCATCCAGTTTCCTCTGACATGAACGAAAATCTTTTTCTGCTATATTAATTAAATCCATAAGGTGCAGTTTTTTTTTGCAAGTTCATCTTGCAAAATCAATTCAGCCATGTCATCCATATCTAATTCATGCTCCAGACTCTCCGCTTCCAAAACTGCTTCAGTATATTCATTTATAGACCGAATATCTTCTTCAGGCTTACTCTCGACCGTAGTAAGGTTCGGAGCCTCGAACCCACTACCTTCCTCCACCATCTCCACCAACCGACTGAGGTCCTCCATCTCCGCAAACAGACGGACAGCACCACCCGTTTCCAGAGTAGGGGAATTTCCCTGGTGTCCTGGCCAGATTTCCCTCATTCATTAAAAATACCAACAGCTTAATCTGGTTCAATTTCAGTTGCTTACCATCTGTATCCCCACGGTTGCCCCTGAAAAAGGGACTTCTAGGCCCAGTGGGCTTACTGGGTCAACAAAATTCAACAAGCAAACATCTTTTCAGCAGGGTCCAGCCTCTGCTAACTATACAGGAACACAACAATATTCCCTTCACAAACAACTTTTACCATTATACTTGTTAAGTTAATCTGTACTGTTTTCCCATTTCAATAAACTGACATCATTGTGACACATTCTTTTCATACCAAATATCAATTCTTTTTTTCTTTTTAACCAATAATATGGCAGATCCATGTTTAAAACAGGTATGCTATATGCAGCAGAATGGATGCTACGATGAAGGAATGGGTGGTGAGTTGACAGACAATTTTAGCATAGCCTCAGTTCAGATGTTCCGTGAACCAAATGTCTGTATAATTCTGCAGCCTATTTCTGTATGTTGTCTTCTTTTTTTGCTGGGTAAGATTAGTGGGAATTTTAACAACATATAAATGTGTCTTACTGAGTAGTCACCAAATTACTACAGAATATGGCACCCAAAGGACTCACCTCATCTCATCTCACGTAGTCCAGAAAACATAATCGCCATATAAATGAAGTGATGGGAGTTAAATATTAAAATGCAAATACTTACAAGTCCATTCTCTGTTTAATGCCTGAGAAATCTGAGTGGTGGAAGTCAATGGTAGATGAATCAGTAATTGTAAGTAAATTGTCACCAATGTTCTAATTTTGCACATATTTTAGAGACAGTGGGAGAGGCACAGGCACAGTTGTATTTTTTGTCTGTTTGTTTGTGTCCCAAATCCAACAATATCCCTAAGGCTGCGGTTCCTTCTTCTGCTTTTACAGTACTGACTCAGGCTTTAAATGTTGATTTAGGCTGGGTCTGCTGACTCAAGACTTACAGCTTTACTGACTACTACCTATTGGGGATGATGGGTGGACCACAGTAGCAGCCACAGCAGCAGTAAGTTATCCCTCAGTCCCTCAGCTCAGCATACTGTCCTCCTCAATACAGGTACACCAGCAGCAGTGTTGTCATTTTGGCAACAAAAGTTCCCAAGCTGGAGCACCATCCCATAGCAGCAGTAAGTGATAGCCAGCAGAAGAAAACAAGCAGAAGCAGCAACACCTTATTTTTCATTTGCAGAACTTCAATGAAGGGTGCATCGCAGTCAGTTTAGCTGGGGGACCTCAGCTCAAAACGGCAGTGGCAGACAAAAAGTTAGCACTGGAGATACACAGTGGACTGTCATCCTCTGAGACCTGAAAACTAGTTTAGTGGCAGTCAGTCCTGTTTTGTACAGGTGGAGTGGATCAATGAAACTGTAGCAGTAAAAGCAGCACACAACACAGCTCTTCTGGAGCCCGGAAGTGAGCTGTCCAACAGGTAGGTGGTGGCAAGAGAAATGCCTATGGTACAAAGATGCCACAAATCTGATGTCACTCAAACCAATAATCCAATCTCAATGTGACCAAACTCAGCTCAGGGACAGCAGCAAACCCAAAATGTCAGAGTAGCAAATGTAGGCATTTTGTTTGGTTTAGTTTGGTTCTGTTCTCTTCCCAAAAGACCACACTAAAAAATTATTGTTTTAGATTTTATATTTGCTTGTATTATTTTTTGATCGGACATTTAATTGTTTCATGCTTAGTTAGTACCACACTGATAGAGTTTGAATGTGTGGAAATGATCAGCTGCAGTGCGGGATGCAGGAGTAATAATAAAACTAGATGGAGCCAAAGAAAGAGATAATTACTTTTTTTATATACAATCTCTGCTCTCAGTAGCCCAGCCCATGACAACATAAAACAAAATGTTCTTATCATCTCATCAAGTTACAGGACTCTATCGGAAAGGGTGGACAATCATTGTTTCTTTTTTCAAGCTGAGAAAAAAGATGATGTTTTGCACACACTAACAGAGCACTGTAGAATCAGAAGTTCAATAAGTGTGCTATTTAATTACCCTTTCTTTCTAGTTTACATGAGTATATCATATGCCCCTGATGGCTGTTGTTAAGAATATTGATCTTGAGTTCAGACTCAGATGGGACGGCACCACAGAAATCATAATGGCTCTATGTACATACAACTGTTAGAAGGAGCAGTCCTGGATTGTTCCATTTGAAAAGTACAAAATGATTTCAATGTATCACAAAACTTTGAAAAAAAAACTTCTTTTTATTTTTATTTTTTTGCAGTCACTCTGTATAGCTTAGCTCCATACAGATAGGATATATTGGCAAAGGGGTTTCTGGTCAAAATAAAATAACCCCTGCAGTAGTTCCATGCCTATATTGTTACCCCTGCAAACAGAAATAAAAAACAGTTACAAAAAATTGTTTCTGTTTTCAGCAACACTGAAGCACCCCACCCCCATGGCCCAGCTGCGGTCCTCACAAGCAGCGAAACAGAAGTGGTCAGCAGGTTACTTGTGTACCCGACTCCACCTAGCCATGTCAGATCAATGTTCCCATCAACCATGTCCTCAACTGTGCTGCAAAGCCACCTCATCAGCTGGGGGCCATGAGCCATGGGCTAGAGGCAATCACTGTGGCGTGGAACTGACAAGGTGACATCATGCACAGGGCCAGCTTTTGAAGGTGATGTCATGCTGAACTGTTGTTTTCTCTATCTTTGTTTGCTCCCTTATTAAGTATTAGCTACCAACTATATGGGATTCAAAGTGGACATGGGTCAAAGGAAATCAGGCTTGCTGTACACTGTTAAAAATATGATGCCAGTACGGATGTTGATGAGTACCAGAAGGTAAACACCAAAACTATTTTGATGGAACTCATAGTCTCCACTGCTCAGTGATTGATAATCTAGGACTGTAGACCAACAGTGAGAAATTTCTGCAGGGCAACCCAAGTATGGAAAATGAGGTGACAAGGCAAAAACGGAGTCAGACAAAAAAGCCCTGCAGGATTCCTGCAGGTTCTAAACCACAGTATACCAATGGCGCAGTGACGCAAATACCATGAAGACCATCACAGTGACATTTTTGGCAGTTTGCTGTAATGGTCTCCATGTAGTCAAACACTGCTTCCACTGGGGTGTTTACCCCCTTCCCAAACTAACTCTGACAGGAGTCAGAAATCTTTAGTGCGGGGGTGCGGGGGGCCCCCACAGAAAACACTTGTTCCCCCAGTGATGGCACAACATCATTTGGTGGTGGTGTCCTGTTGCTGTGCCAATGGTCGACAAATTTCTTGTTGCCATGACATAGTGGAACCCTAAACCATAATGTGGAATTGGTGAGCTTGAGTGTACACAGCAAAAGATGTTGCTGCAATGGTTTCAGAGTTTGCTGCTCAGCACATGAAGGTTGCAATCACCTTTTATTTGTTTTGCTTATTTTCTCTTTGAATGATCAGCAGACCACTACACCAGGAAGTCATAGAGCCATTCAGCTGCTTGCTGGACAGCTTAATGCAAATGTAAGGACCAAGCGCTCTCATAGGAGCACTTCAGTCCTTTCAACTACAAGAGGTTTCCACCCAGAAACTGTTACCACTGTCATAATCAGCTTGTGTGATCATTGGTCTGTCAGGGACAAACCCAATGCAGCTTGACCTGCATTTGACACAACACTGACATGCCTCTGAAATGCTGTTGATTGTACCAACATGTTTTTTGCACAAGTGCAAGTGAACATAAAAATTGTCTGTCGTCATCTTTTTTTAAATGTTATAAACTTGTAAAAAAAAAAACAGTGCCTCAACAAGTTCTAACCTGACCTCCACCCCAACCCCACCCAACCCTCCAACAGCATCCCCACACCCCTCATTTACCTCTCAGATCCTCCTCTGATGACTGGCATGTCCTACTGCTTTCAATGCTGAACAGAAAATGACTGAAACAAGGAGAGTTTGTTTTTTGGCTTTTTAATGCATTTTGCATTTTTACTCATAACTTTGACCTTTTTTTCATATTTTTCCACCAAATATTCAACATAACCTATTTGGGACCCCGACTCATGAATGGTGTAGGGGAAATTTTTCAAATCCCACAAAACAGATTTTCATAGTCTCTCTGCAAAATCACCTTTCAGACAGGAATAAAAGCATTGTATCTGTCTTAATAATAATAATAATATTTTTATTTTTAAGGCGCCTTTCAAATGTCAAGGTACCTTACAAATTAAAATCAGAAACAGATCAGAATAAAAACAGTCTTAAAATCAAAAACAGACATCATAAAATAACATTACACAGACTAATTATTCACCATATGTCTGGTGCCACAGAAAAGTCTTTAGGGCTGATTTAAAACCCTCCACAGTCATGCACTCCCATCTTGATCATAAGGTGGGGTCATAAAAAGACTATATTGAAAATTCAGGGTGAAAATGTCGAAAAACAATGAAGTTATGAGGAAAGATTGAAATTTTTTTTTGCTTACTCATAAACTTGTGATATGTATAGCTTTTGGCCCCAAATGTGCAACATACCTCTTTTGTTACCCCACCTGATTAACATTACAAGTGTAATTTTTCAACTTCTCTCCAAAACAGGTTTTTGCATCTGCTCCGTAAAATCACTTTTCAGGCATGATTTATTTAAAAATTTCCTTCTGTCTTGATCATATGTTGGGTTCATAAAAAGACTATATTGAAAATTTAGTGTAAAAATGTCAAAAAACAATAAAGTTATATGAAGAAACATTGAATTTTTTCCTACAAAATTACTTTGTTATTTTTGTACATTTTGGCCACACAGTCCCAACATAGCCTTTGTGTTACCCCCACTTCATGAACATGACAGGTGTAATTTTTCAAATCCCCTTTGAAACACATTTTTACAGTCACTCCACAAAACCACTTTAAGATCAGATTTAAAAAATTCTACCAGATCATAAGTTCGGTTCATAAGTAGAATATACTGAGAATTTGTGGGAAAATGTGAAAAAAGATCAACTATGTTATGAGAAAATGTTGACGTTTTTCCAACCTTTACTTATAAATGTGTTATAGATAGATGGATAGATAGATAGATAGGCAGACAGACAGATAGATAGATAGATAGGCAGACATTTATTTTATTTATATAGCACCCCTCTCCAGGGACTCTGAGCACTTCACAATACAATTTAAAAACACACAATAAAACAAGTAACCATACATAAATTCAGTACAGAGCAAAGCAGCAAACACAGGAAACCATTTAACATAACATAATAATTAAACAACATCAAATGCTTGGTGAAATAAAAAGGTTTTTAGTCCCTTTCTAAAGGATTCCACCAAGGCTGCCTCCCGAAGTTGTTGAGGGAAAGAGTTCCAAAGGGTGGGCATGACCACTGAAAAGGCTTGATTACCGGAATTCTTAAGCTTCACCTTAGGAACACTGAGGAGGTGACCCTCGGTGAAACAGAGAGTCTGAGATGGGCAGAAGGGCATGAGGAGATCTTGCAGGTAGACTGGTCCCTGACTATACAGGGCCTTACAGATCAAAAAACCAACCTTGAAGATAATCCTCCATCTGACTGGCAGCCAGTGCAGTCTGCAGAGAATAGACATAGCATGATCATATCTTCATGCTTATTTTGGCCCAGCAGTTTCAACATAGCCCATCTATTACTCCACCTCATGACCATAATAGGTAGCATTTTTCAAATACTCTTTGAAACATGTTTCTGCAGTTAATCTGCAAAATCACTTTCTAGATGGTATGTCAAAAATCCCACCTATCTTGATGTTAAGGTGGGATCCTAAAAAGACTATGTTGAAAATTTTGAATGAAAATATTAGAGGCCACTGAAAAGGAGATATTTTATCTTCACTGTGCTATCCTGGGAAAGTACAGTCTAAAAATGAGTAAAACCAGGACACCACTGAAAATGAGGCACTGCACCCCACTGGGTTATCATGGTTAAATATGCTGCAAAATATGTAAAAGTGGGATCCAATTAAAATGAGATATTGCATTTTATCTGGTGCATCCCATGTATACAGGAAAAAAATGTGTAAAAGCAGGACCCCAGTACAGCAAAACTCCACTGAAATGTGCATCCATGCTTCTCTGTCCTAGGAAAAATGCATTGTAAAATCTGGTCCCCACTAAAAATGAGGACTTGCCTCTAAGCTGGGCTATCCTGGGTAGAATACACTGTAAAAATCATTAAAAGCAGGGCCTAATCGAAAAAGAAGTATTGCATGTCCGTTGTTCTATCCCTGGTAAATACTATGTTAAAATGCATCAAAGCAGTACTCCACGGAAAACAAGATATCACAGCTCAACTGGGCTGTCCTGGGTACTGCAAAATTGTGTAAAAGCAGTACCCTACAGCAGAACCCCACTGAAAAGGAGATGTTGCATCTAAGCGGATCTGCCCTGTAAAAATTCATTGTTAAAGCAGAACCCCACTGAAAACAATATACTGCATCTCACCTCTACTGTTCTGAGTAGGTGCAGTATAAACTAGCTCTGGCCAGAGCCGATACAGCTGTGGCGAGCTGCCAAATGACCACAGTTACACACGTGCATAGAAAATTTTGAATGACCAGGTGTAACTCAGTCACTTTTTGAAGTCGCTTCACCAAATTTTCAGCATGGTCTTTTTGGGATCCCATCTCATGAAGAGTGTCACTGTCGTTTCATTCACTTGTCCTGAAAGGTGCTTTTCACAGAGTGACCATGCCATTCTGTGCCACAGGTTCAAAAACGCATTTCAGGCAGGATGAGAAAAATTACATCTGCACTGTTAGTAAGGAGGTGTGCAAAAATGGCAATGCTGAAAATCTGGACTGAAAATATTACAAATTGGTGACGTTAGGAGTGTGCATAGAAACTGCACAATGCACAGTCATAATGCAGTCATTTTTTGGATTTTTTTCACCAAATTTGTAACATGGGATTTTTGGGACCCCCACCTCATGAACAGTGGCACTGTCATTTCATTAATCAGTCCCAAAAGGTGATTCTGTGCAGCAACCACAAAATCACCTTTCGCGACTAATGAAATGACGGTGACAGTGTTCACAAGATGAGGTCCCAAGAACCTCATGTTGAAAATTTTGGACCAAAATTCTTAAAAATGGCTAATATATCAACATAAGTTGAAAACCCCATTGATTGCCATTATACCATGCTTACCTTTGATTCTTCAGTTTGTGGTTCAACTTTGAAGACTTCAGATGTGTCCCAGTCCAGAGAAGATAACAGCACCATGCTCTGGAGGTAAGTATGGGGTAAGCGGGGTAAGGGAAGGTGGATGCTTAGTGGGAGGGAGGGGATGGGGAGGGAAATGAGGCGATGACAAGGGACTATTTTCTTTTTACAGGTAAAAAAAGATGTCAGGGGGATGGTTTTCTTTATTTACAGGGGAAAAGAAACATACATTTAGGCACACTGGGGTGGGCTGCCAGTGTGCCACATGAGTTGGGGGGCACATGATGCCAACATGAATATTGGGCACCCCGATGTCAGCATGGGGATGGGGAATGGAAGGAGCAGGAAGGACAGCAGCAGTGGGAGGGAGCTGGATGGTTTTCTTTGCTGCCAGGGCTGGGATGGAATGGAGGGAGCGGGAAGAACAGCAGCAGTGGGAGAGAATGGGAGGAGTGCCATCCGCAAGATGGCGGTGATGCAACTGTGCGTGCATGGCATGTCTGCATGCATAGTTGAATGGCATTCTGCCATTCCCAAGATGCCGACACTAGTGGAACTGCACATGTGCGCGAAGCACGCATGTGCAGTTCTTGTACTGGAATATGGAAGTAACAGCCAAAATAGTGTGACTGTTACTTCATAGTGGCTGACTGTGGCAGAATGCTCCCAGCTCTGTTGGGCTGTCAGAAGGATACTTCCAAAAGTGCAATGGAAGTGTGCCATGATCAGCTGTTTTCAGGCTACTGATTGAAAAATGACTGTAGGCTCCCCCCACAGCCATAAAAATGTTTAAATGCAAGACCCCATTCCACATTGCAATATTGCATATCATCTGGTCCATCTTGGATAAATAGTAAAAATGTGTAAAAGTAGGACCCCATTGTAGAAGAACCCCACTGAAAGATGTGCACCTATGCTGGTCTATCCTGGGAAACATACAGTGTTAAAACTGGACCCCACTGAAAATGAGAAATTGCTTCTCAGCTGGGCTATGCTGGGTAAATACTTTGCAAACAGCTGTATACACTGAGCATCAACAGGAAGTGGGATAATGCATCTTCATTGTACAATCCTGGTTAAATGCAGTGTACATATGAGTAATAGCAGGATCCCAAGTCAAAACAATATACTGTATTATATCTGAACTGTATTGTCCTGGGTAAATGCAATGTAAAAATGTGTCAAAGTAGGACCCCAATGGAAACAGGATATTGCATCTCATCTGGACTATCAAGTTAGAATACATTTTAAAAATGTGTAAAGCAGGACTCCAATGAAAACAAGATATAGTGCCGTAACTACTGTATGTTATCCTGGCTAAATGCATCATAAAACCATTTAAAAGCAGGACTGTCACTGAAAACAAGATGTTGCAATTCAGGTGTGCCGATAAACTGTAATAATGGGTAAAAGCACAACCCCACTGAAAATAAGATATTGCATCTTAGCTGTGTTATCCTGAGTAAATAAATTTTATGTGCAAAAAGGGGAGTGGTGAAATTGTTTAATCAGGAAAGGCAAACTAAGCTAGAGCTTATTTCCAGGAGTGACCAGGGAGGGCACTAGGTCAGAAGAACAGTATCAATAACAGCGCCGTCAATAACAGCGCTCTCCACTACAATGGCAGGAAAGAATGCCGACACCCAACAAACCACCAATGGTAGTGGTCACACACCACAGAGATGGCTGCTACCATTCTAAAATTGATTTTTATGTGGGGAGCTCTGCCTCCCACACCCCAAGAACTTAAGGATTTCAACTCAGAGGTGGAGCGGATGACGAGGAAAAAACAAAATCCGTGGAACCTTGGAATACTGTTTTCACTGCCCTTTGTAAAAAAAATACTAAACCCCACAACAAGAAAATAAAATCCTTGAGGGGAGCCCAGGATTAGAACCCTGGTCTCCCAATCTGTGCTAGCCGAGCTACTGCCTTAACCTGCTCCACCATGGGGGCAGCTCAGCCACCAAGTGCACTGTTCTTCCTCTTCTCCAGAGCTTCTATCCTGATAGAATAGCGACAGGGGTAGTGGTAGCTAGTAAACGCTATTCTTCCCGTATCAGTATTCCTACTCACGCAGTCCTGACCATGTGGTTTATACTGCGCAGTTCAAGAAGTGCTTTTATAACTGGATACCACCAGGGAGCACAATGAAGTTAAGTTTGTTTTGTTTATTTGTTTTATTTTAGGTTAATACCATAGTGCATAAGCTCATTTACAGTGATGACCTTATCAGCATATTACAAAAGCATTTACATGCATAGGCCCGGATATTCAAAGGGGTTGTGCATTGCGCAAGAGAGTTGTGCCAGAGCAACCCCGCATTGCACCCCAGCAGGATATTGGAAAGGCTGCCCAATGCAGTGCAAGTCCCCGTGCACTGGAGCGTGAGTCCCCATGCACCAGGGTACAATGTAATTGTATGCAGCACAGATGCAGGGTGTGTGCCCATGCATATGTGGCACATCCCAATATTCAGCCCGGGATGTGAGGCACATATGCTGGCACAGCCCTGCATTGTGCCATAATGAAGGGCTCAAAGTTGAGCCCATGAAAAGTGGGAAAAAATCCTGGCCACCCACAGGTGGGCTGCTGTATTGCATGGTGCAATACAGCGGCTGCCAGCCATGGGTGGCCACCTGCCCACCCAGAACACCGTCACCAAGAACCCACATAACCCTGGTGGTCAAGTGGCACCCCCTCCCTCACATGTCCCCGATCGCTGGTATCTGATGATGATATACATCCCTGGTAGTCTAGTGGACCCCCCTGCCTATTGCTGCGATCATGGTAAATGTAAAAGAAAGCATGCCCTGGCAGTCTAGTGGATTCCCCCCCGCCCTTGTCCCTGATCGCCGGTATCTGACATTTAATGAAATCCCTGGTGGTCTAGTAGCACCCCCCCAAGTCCCCATTCCCTGATAAATGTAATCAAAGACAACCCTGGTGGTCTAGTGGTCCCCCATCCGATTCTCCAATAAATGTAAAACTGACCGTCCCTGGTGGTCTAGTGGAACCCTTCCACCTGTTACCGAGATCGCGGTACATCTCTGTATAATATATCCCTGGTGATCCAGTGGCACCCCCACCCCTTCCACCAACACAGATCTCCTTGCCTACCTCGCTCCCCTCTGTCATCGGTGGGCAGCAGCAACCCACCCACATACCTCCCGGCTGCCCGCCGAATGACAGGTACAGTATGAGCTGTAAGCCCATTGGTCCCCAGTGTGAACCAATGGGCTTGCAGAGCATACTGTACTACAGAGTCCCAAATATGTGAATGAAGTCACATATGAAGGAATGAAGGGTTACATGTGGCATAGCTGAGTTTTCATCACACTGTTAAAATGTACCTCTGAATAAACGGAGAATACTGAACCTACTCAAAGGTTTGGACTCCTTAATTTTCATCAGAGGTTCCAGTGAGTGCTCCACTTTTCTTTATCTTTGATTTCTACAGAGAGATTCCACCCTTTTACCAACTTGAGCTGTTAATTTATCTAGATGTTTATTACCAGACCCTGTTAAGTCCAACCAGAAACCCAAATATCTGTAGGTGTCAACATTTGCTGGGACAGTTCCAGTGTCATCCAAAATCACTATCCGATTAACCAGTTTAACTCTTTAATTGTACCAAAAATCATACACATAGTTTTGGAAGTGTTTAATTTTAATTTGGAATTACCAAAAAAAAATTGTATACTACTGAAACTGTCCTGGAGGATGCTTTGGACACCACAGATAGAGGGTTGAGAGGAATATATTATGGTATCATCGGCATGTAGATAGTAATGAGCATCCCCCACACTACAACCCAGATCTTTTATTGAAAAGAGAAGCTGCCCTGGGGCACACCTCTCTCAACCAAAAGTGGGCAGACTGCACACCATTTACAGTTGTGATTTGATATCTTTCTGTTAAAAAAGAGTAGAACCATTCAAAAGTCAACCTGCAGACACCGACCTCACAGGGAAGTTGCAGTAGTAACTGATGGTCGACCATGTAAAAGACCTTGGAGAGATCAACCAGGACAGCACCAGTAAGACACTGGGCATCAGTAGCTGTGCTGATGTCATCCAAGACCATCGATTTGGCCGCCATAGTCCTATGCTGTTTTCTGAACCCAGACTGATATTGATCGAACAGATCATGACATTCCCAAAAATCAGTTAGCTCACGGACCAATAATCTTTCTAAGATCTTACTAACCAGGGTCAACAATGAGATTGGTCTGTAGTTATTTAAATAACCAGGATCACCTCCCCCTTAAAAATTAGGGCAACCCTGTGTGATGGGTGAGGGAAGCCACTGACACTGAATGCTCTCAAAATGACCTGGTCAGGTCAGGGCAAAGGTCCACCCCAGCTACAGCTTGGAGGAAAAACAAGGAATTCTGACTATGCCAACCACCCGGAGGAGGATTTATGTGTGATGCACAGCCAGTGCGTGTCAGGGAAATTTTGGGGAAGGGGACCCAAGTTCAGTTGCTACTAACTAGGAACACAAGGGCCCGATGCTCAAACGAGGCATAAGAGCGGCACATGGTGCGTCGGACACAGTGTGCACCAAAGAACCCTGCGCCACCAGCAATCCACCCAATTCAGTAAGAAATGCACCATGTGCCAAACGTAGTGTGCATGGCACACGAAAACATGGTGCATCATATAAACAATGTAGGCAGACTGCATGGTACATGCAACGTCAACATGCAGGAGTGGAACCATGGCTGAACCACAGAGGATGCGGCAAGGAAAGAGGGGGCAGACAACCCCAGGAACATAGAGGAGAAAGACTGGACACTCCAGGAAAAATAACTTTACTGACCAGGAGACAGACATCCTACTGGATGCAATTGAAGCTCAGGTAAGTGGGTATGTGGGTGACAATAGCACAAGTGCATGATGTGCAATGGTGCAAGGATGTGACATGAATGTGACATCCAACAGGCGGACATGCTACTGTCCCAGGGAGGGGACCAGAAGGTATGGACCCAGTGACAGGAAGCATGGGATGAGGTAGCCAGACTGGTGAATGCAGCAGCCCCCTGCAGGTGCAGTGTGAGGGAGCTGCAGAAGTGGCACTGTGACATCAAATGGCATGCGAAGGAGAAGGTAGCCCACGACAGGTGCTTCACAACAGCAACGAGTGGAGGACCCACACAACCACAGCCCTTCAGCAGACATGAGGAATGCGTAGTGGCACAGATCAGCACACACAGCATACAGTGTGACACAGAGCTGGACCTGTACCGGCAACAACATGCACAAGGTAAGCACAGGGCATGCATGAGGCAAGTGACACCACTGTGCAGACAGCAGATGTGGCACCACCAGTGGAGGCTGAAGCCCTGCATAGCCAACAGGAACCCACAATGCAAGACCCCATGATGGATAGTGACCTTGGGGAAAGGGACGGATGGCCATAGTGATGGCCCAGTCCACCATGCAGAATCATGGGTGACCCCTCCACTGGTCACCACAGGCTGGACATGCACTGAGGCACTGGACACATACCAGGACATGTAGACCAGATGTAACTCACCATGCAAATATGTCTGTATACCCAGCAGGAGGCCAGAGTACACAGATCGGAGGATGTACCACTGCCAGGCAGCCCACACCACCACAATGTCATGCTGTGTCCAACAGTGAGAGCGATTCATCAGAACAGCAACACACAGACAACAACAGTGAAGACAAGCAGCAGCAGTCATCCACCAGTGACAGCTCAGTGAGCCAGGCACAGAGGAGGGAGACAGACAGTTAGGCCAGAGAAAGACAGGCAAGTGACACTGACAGCAATACTGTGCCGTCCAACAGCTGCAGTACCACAGGGCACAGCACACCAGTGGACACAACAGCAGACCAACAACGGACTACAGCAAACACTGAGTGGCCGGAGGACAGTAGGGATGGCAATGTTGCAGGACAGGCAGACAGTGTACACACCACCAGTGGCTGTGATGGCCAACCACACAGCACGACAGAACAGGCCCCTGGAGGTACAGGTGAGACAGACCAACAAGGTGCAATGCCATTGCCATTGGAGGAAGACTTTGGGGACGACCTGTCTCAATGCTGCCAGGATGTCATGTTCACCCAGGAGACAACACAGCGTGAGCTGGCTGGTATACGCGACAGCATTCGTGACCACACCAATGCCACGGTAGCACACATGGGACAGCTGCAGCAGCTGTGCCACATGAGATACAGGAAGGGGCAGGCCAACCAACACAGACAGCAAGGCTACTCCAGGACATACGGCTGTGTGTTGGGTGCCAGACAGATGCCATAGAAAGGCTGACCACTGTCATGGAACACAGCATTGCACTGCACATCACCCAGATGGAGACAATGACAGCAATGGCTGCAGCACTGCAGGAGATTGCAAGATCCGTGCAACAGCATTCAGTCGGCATAGCAATGGTCCCACAGTCACGTCACGAATGCAATGCTGCAGTAAAACACCCATGAATATAGCAGAGGAGGTGCACAAGCATGTAGGGGTAGTGGACCGGGAGATGCAGAGGGTCAGGATGTTCACCTGCTGGACAGTGTTGTGGTGCAGGCCAGCTACACACAGATCACAAGGTGGCAGGGCAACAACATGGACATGCCAACAGCCAGGGCAGCAGAGAAGCTGGCACAGAACACTACATCTCAGGCCCGTGGCTGCAAGAGGAGCCACATTGATACAGGTGGAATGGCCTGTGAAGGGTGGATGGTCAGTCAAGGACCAGCAGCAGTAGAGCCCAGTGCACAGACAGCAGCAGCAGGCAGCCAGACCAGATGGAGGGGGAACAACAGCGGTGTGACAGGAACTTATGCAGCACAACAACCACGATTAGTGACACTACGAAGGTCACAGAGGCACAGGGTGCATACACAGCCAGCCAGCCCAGGAGCACAGACAAGGTGTGACATGCCTCAGGATGCAGCACAGAGCAGCAACACTGCAGTACAGCCACTATGTGCTGCACAGAGTTGGAAACCAGCAACTGTAGGCTTTAAAGGGCAGCATGCACACATACAGCAGAAGTAAGCACACATCATTCCAGGCATGTATACCAGACAGGGGGATTACCTTGACTACAGAGTCCGCCATTATGCACTGGGCCCATGGCCATACCATACCCTGAGCACAGTCACCCACCCGAACACACTCCACACATGGTGGCACACATGTGCCGTGCATACATGTGGTGCATGTACAATGACCCTATGTCCCGTGTACAGTACTCATGGCCATTACCCACCCGGACATGCCACCACAGCAGGGAACACACAAGCCTGCAGCCTGCAGCCTGCCACTACCCACACAACAGCAGTATGCACAATGCCAGCCTGTACAGCACATGCAGGAAGCCTGTACATCCTCCCAAATTCTGCCCTGGGAACAGTGGCCTACAACCATTTGCGTACAACATGGAATGTTAAATATCCATTGACACTGCACACCCACATCCCGTGCACCACTGAGTACCACCAACCAGGTGTGCCACCCACACACACCCCTGTTCCCAGTGTGTCCAGTGGGTGCACACACCATGGTGGGGCACACCACCACAGGCATGGCCCGGTGCACTCACAGCACTGTACCCATCCTTGGTGCTAGACATGCTGCCACACCCAGGTGCATGGCCTGTGCAGGACCGTTGCCACCCCTCCACACATGGTGTAACACATACAACCCACTGCCAGCACACCTACACACAGTACCTGATGTGTGACATTCCACCACATCAGGCATACAGAGATGCACAATGTATGATGATGGGAGGGCATTGCGGCATGCCACATACCATGACACGCCACACAGCCCCACCATGGAATGGTGTACCACATCTATGATACCGTGACATGCACAACGCATGCAGGCCCAAACAGTGGGGTCCCACCTTGTGAACTGGTGGTTTGACTTACCCACTGTGGCATGCCACCGTGGAATTAAGAGGACCCCAATACTGGGTGAAACACATGCCCACTGGGATACAGTGATCTGACACTGTGCCCAGCGTGTGACACTACCGATCCCTGTGACGCATAGTGCCATGTTGGCATGCAGTGCATGTCACTTGGCATAGAACGACAATCCCTGGTGTCCAGATGTGGGCCTGTGTATGCCCTTGTGGGCAGGTAATCACATATTGTCTGACACTGACCAGTACACAGCATAGGCAGATATAGGGCATGCACAGTAATGAATGACACACGGACACAGTACGAACATAGAACAACAATGTATTATGCACAACAAAGCAATACACCATAAAATCCGGGATGGCAATTGGATTGGTAGACAGTGCAGTGGGCACAGCTACTTACACAGAAACAGAGGTGGAACAGTGCAACAATTAACAGCATTGTACACTGTGTTACCCACAACCTGAATGAATGAACACCTGTGTACAGGCTAAACTATGTGCCCTGTCTGTAGCATGTCTGCCATGTAGCATGCAGCATCCTGGACAACGTTGCAGTCAAATGTCCAACAGTTAATGTCTGCCAGTGTGTTCAAGGTACTCCAGCAGGTCATGCATAGCATCACTCATCATGGACAGATGCCCTGCCAGGGGCCTGATGCGCACGCTGAGTCCCAGTGCAGTCACGGAGGGTGGGCAGCTGTGGATGTACGTTGGCATCGTCTCCAGCATCCATGTCCTGTGATATGTCATCAGCACACACAAGATGCACAGGTTCATGTTTGGGGCAGGTCCCATGGCCCCACACACAGGGGCAGCACTATCACCATCCTGGCAAGCACCAGCCTGTCCAGCCACACCCAGGGTGCCTTCACCCATGGACATGTCACCTGTGTCATTGTCCTCAGACAGGCCCACAGCACCATTGTCCAGCTCCACTTGTTGAGGCTGCTGCTGCCATTACAGTGGGTCTGCCTCCTCCTCTGTACTGTGCTCTGTACCCTCCTGCCATGACACCTGTTGACCGCCCTGGGCCATCCTCCTAGTTCTTGCAGCATACGTCCTTGCTTCAGCCAACTTCAGGCAGTATATCTCTCACTCATGGGCACACCACAGTGCATCTCAGCCCTGCTGTCCCCTCTGTACACTGGTGGCGGCACCTGAAATACAATGTGACAGACTGTGAGGGATTGTAATGCGTGTCTGCACCTATGTGTCGCCAGACAATATATGTTGTCCAGACTGTGAACACAAGGATGGCATGCCATTGACATGCCACATCATGTGTTGCATCAGCCATGACATGCACCAGTTGTGTATGGGGCACACTTCCACAATTGTGTACACAGTGCATGTGCCCTACCCCCAACCTGCATCCACAGCCAGCATTGCTGGCCCTGCAGTTGTAAACGTGTGTGTGTGTGTGTGTGTGTGCTGCATCATATGCCAGCCATGCATGGCTCCATTGGTACCATTGTGTGGCCTGTCACAACATTGTGCAGTGCACATGCAATACATGCATGGTACCGCTGCATGCCAGCAGGTGTATGATGGTGTCCAGCCCTGTGTCTTAACTCCATACCATGTGTGTCACATCGGACGTAGGTTGCTGCCTGGATGACTGCAGCAGCACGTGTGGCCTGTGGCCACAGGGGTGCACATCTGCTGACTAGTGCATGTCATTGGGCCTAATACTGCCACAGGCACTCACAGCACTTGGCTGCTGCCATGCCTTCCCCTGCATGATGGGCCCTACACAGTGGCTTTCATTGCTGCATACATGGCATGTTGGCTGTACACCTAACTTGACAACATTGGGCTTTGTGTGGTCCTTGTCCCTCTCCACCCTGTCCATATCTCATGGGCCTGCTCTGCCCTTCAGTGTCGTTGCCCTCTCCTACAGAGACATAACGGTGTGTGACATCTCCAGTACTCAGCTGTGCATCCATAGTCACTGTGGTGTACTGTGTATCAGTAGTGGTTACATGTACCTGGCTGCCTTGGCCATCATACATGCATTTGGACATCTGCATCACAAGCCATCCTCCGCTGATGGGCCAGGAGTCGACCCTCCCTCCAGAGCATATCATTCCACCAGTGCCTGACCTGCTTCATGGTCCTCCTGATACCAGACACCACCTGGAGCCTGTTACCAATGGTAGACCACACCCTTTCCCTGTCTGAGGGGCTAGATTGCTGTCCCCCCTGTGGGAACAGCACCCTCGTCCATTGCTCAGCCAGGCTTATTAGGAGCACTGTCTCATCATTGAAGTAGTTTGGTGTCCCACTCCAGCATGCCATTGCTTCTGGGATAGACACCTGTTGTGTGCTATTGGGATATATCTGTCCCCTGACTGCCTAGCCACTGTATCTGCCAACAGTTGCTTGGGCTGCAATGATCTGTGTGGCCTACTGCATGTGCAACTGCTGTCCTAGCACTTGTTGGTGGCTGTGCTGCATGTGGCCCATATTTCCCTGCATTCCGGTGGCTCCAACCGCGTGTGATGCATGTTGCATAGTCCAATGGACCGCACGCAATGCAGGTTGCATCTGCATCAACATTGCACGTGGTGACCCCACCTTTCATGCTGCAATGCACCCTGCATCACTAAAGGTGCATTTTCTACATGCTGCATGGTGTGTTGCTGCACACTGCATCTGTTCAAGGTAGCACACTAGTGCTGCTGGGGGGGGGTGCCTGCTCACTGTACCACTATGTGCCACTCCACATAGCATGCCTTATGGGTATGTCACCACCCATCCATTTCCTGCAGCCACAGGTGCACTGCACCTGGTCATGTGCCACACCTTGGGCTGTGCTGCATGGTGTGTGCAGCCACCCACCCATGCATTCCTCCCTATCAGCACCATTGGGACTGCTCTTTGTGCCCACCACACACTGACACCATATGGGGGCAACAACACTGGTATGCTGTGTGTGGCATGGTGGCACTGTTGTTCTGTACCTAATCCATGCTGTCTCATGGCCTTCCCAGTGCTCTGATTGCAGTGCCTGGCACTCAACACATCCCACCATGCTAGTCACCATTTCAGACATACATCACTCAACCACCTGTTCCATGTGCTTACAATGCCCACCCAGCCACACATGCTGCTGCCAGTGTCACTGTGACATGTGCCATCTAGGTCTGCACACAGGCAATGGGCACCTCTTTGTCACCAGTGCTGCAACTGCCTGTCTGCAGGCCCAGGTGGTGACACCTGCGTATTACCACAGCTGTGTGTGGCCACTCCACGGTGGATCCTGGGTACCTGCACTGCTTAGTTGTTTTCTGCAGCACCATGGCATTGCTGCCCAGTGTGCCTGTAGTGTGTTACATGGCTACATGGGTGCAGCCTTCACATGGCCTCGGTGCTCTGGTCCATGCCCTATGGGAACCATGGTGGTGTTGCCGTACCTGTGCCCTTGGACACTGCGCATGCTGTGGTGTGCTCATCCAAAGTGTGACCTGATCAGCTGTGCCCACATGAATTGTCCAGCCAATGTGTGTTGTGGCTGGCCTTGTTGTCACCAGTCAATGACAGGTCTTGACTCCTCCTCCTCCTCCACAGTGTCGCCATCATCGCTGGGTGCTTCCTCATCCTCTGGCATTGGTGTGCTGTGTTTGAGCGCTATGTTGTGCAGCACAAAACATGCTATGACAATTTTGCGTGCCATTACTGGTGTGTACTGCAGTGCACCCTCCTGATCCACTGAGGCACCAGAATCTCATCTTGAGGATGCCAAATGTGTGCTCTGTCATGCTGCATGTTGCTGTGTGGGCATCATTGTAGCGTTGCTCTGCTGCACTCTGGAGCTGTCTCATTGTTGTCATTAGCCAGGACTGTTGTGGGTATCCACTTTCACCTGTGGGGGGGGGTTACTGTTCTGTCCACATGCTTCACATGTCCGCCTGTTCTCTGTATGTATGTGTGTGCCTTACCTATCAGCCAGCTGTCTGTGAGTGTTCCATTCTGGAATGCCTAAAACACTCCACAGTTCCGGTAGATATATGCATCATGTGTGGACCCAAGATACTGTGCCACGACATCCAGTATATGGCATCTGCTGTTGCTGATGACATGTACATTCATGGAATGGTATCCCTAGTGATTCACATAGGTGTCTGGTTCTTCCAGTGATGCCCTTATGGCAATGTGTTTGCAGTCTACTGCACCAAGCACAAGTGGGAATCCTGCTGTGTTGTAGAATCCCTGCTTGATTACCAGTTGCTCTTGGGTGTCTGTGGGTAGATGGATGTACTTGTGCAACCTGTGTACAAGGGCATCCATGAATGCCCATGGGCAACATGATACAGAGGGCTGTGAGATGCTCACTGTGTCGCCGCTTGATGTCTGGAATCTGCCACTGGCTAACACTCATAGGGCTGCACATACCTTCACATCTGTTGGTATGGCATTGCCTATATGTGTCCTGCTTCTCATATCAGCCTCCAGATCCTGACATAGCTATGCTATGGCTGCCTTGCCAAGCTGATATCATGCAATGCACTGCTCCTTGGTCAGATCCATGTGTGAGGTGCGTGGGTGGTACACTGGCATGGCATGCCTCTTGTGTCTGCATTGCTGCTGTCTGTGCACCTGCTACATCTGTTGCTGTGGCTGCTGTACAGCACCACCCTGTTGTGTTTCCTGGTGGGCACATCACCTGTGGTGTTGAATGGCCAGCCATATGCCCAGTAGAGCCAGTGGTGCAAACATCCTCTGTCCTGCTGCAGTCCGGTGTGTCAGTCCTGTAACACTACACCTGTCTCTTCCCTTCCTTTTTCTAAAAAAAGAAAGACAAGGCACTGCGTCAGCATGTGGTCTAAAAGCAAAACAAAATGGTTATATTAAATGCACGCTGAAAATAGAAAATAGAGTTAAAAATCTACGTTTCGACCTTAGGTCTTCTTCAGGAAATATCTAAAAGAGAAAAAAAACAAGTTAGTGTAGAGGAGAGGTAAAATGAGAGAGATATATATGTGGAGAAAGAAGAAGGAGACAAAGAAGAAGTGATAAATGGTAAGATTAGAGAAAATCTGTGAAACAAAAAGGTGATGATGGAAAGATAAAACATAATGGGACAGAAAGAGCTGGGAAGTTCCCAGGTGAGACAGATTAACAGAGGGCCTTGTAAGAAGGTTGAAGGTGACAAATGTGTGAGAAGAGACAGAAATGGAGACTATGGTGAAAATGAAAAATAAATCAGTACAAAAACAAATTGACTTTAGGAAAAAAAAAAAGAGGCTGAAAGATGTTAGTGGAAAATAAGTCTATCATTTAAACCAGAGGGCTGCTGGGAGCCAGGCCGGATGATCAGCTTGGCTTCCATGTTTTTCTATGGTTAGGATCCGGAAGCCCTGCTGAAGGACACAAACAGAAAGGTCATTGACATTGTGGTCCCTGGAGATAAGTGGGATACAATGGGTTTGCAGTTTCACCATTCCTGACCGCTCTGTAATGTTCCTGAAACGGTCAACAAGCGCCTACCAGTTTCTCCGATGTAAATAGCTGACACCTCCTGCAAAGAATACGGTACACTACATTAGTGGAGGTGCATGAACTCCTTGGTGATGTGAAAAACACCTGCAGGCCCCCGAATCTCAGTTACACTGGAAATAAATTTGCAGGTGTATGTGAACCCTGTTGCAGGTTTGGTACCTGGGGGAAGAACTGTTAGGAATGGGTGAGCTGCTTTTACCAGGAGATTGCGCGAGGTTAGGTGGCGGCGGTAGGAGACAATGGGTGGTTCTGTAAAGGAAGCACCAAGGTTGGGGTCGGTTTGCAAGAAATGGAAAGTTACTGGTGATGATCAGTCTGGTAACCTCTAGTAACTTTCCATTTTGCAACTGACCCTAACCTTGGTGCTTCCTTTACAGAACCACCTATTGCCTCCTACCGCGCCACCTAACCTGCGCAATCTCCTGGTAAAAGCAGCCTACCCATTCCTAACAGTTCTTCCCCCAGGTACCAAACCTTGCAACAGGGCTCGCTGTACACCTGCAAATTTATTTCCAGTGTAACTGAGATCTGGGGCCTACAGGTGTTTTTCACATCACCAAGGAGTTCTCATGCACCTCCACTAATGTAGTGTACTGTATTCTTTGCAGGAGGTGTTCAGCTATTTACATCGGAGAAACTGGTAGGCGCCTTGCTGACCGCTTCAGGAACATTACAGAGCGGTCAGGAATGGTGAAACTGCTAAACCCATTGTATCCCACTTTATCTCCAGGGACCACAATGTCAATGACCTTTCTGTTTGTGTCCTCAGCAGGGCTTCCGGATCCTAACCATAGAAAACATGGAAGCCAAGCTGATCATCCCTTTGGCCCAGCAGCCCTCTGGTTTAAATGATAGACTTATTTTCCACTAACATCTTTCAGCCTCCCTTTTTTTTTTCCTAAAGTCAATTTGTTTTTGTACTGATTTATTTTTCATTTTCACCATATGTCTCCATTTCTGTCTCCTTCTCACACATTTGTCACCTTTCAACCTTCTTACAAGGCCCTGTTAATCTGTCTCTACCTGGGAACTTCCCAGCTCTTTCTGTCCCATTATGTTTTATCTTTCCCATCATCACCTTTTTGTTTCACAGATTCTCTTAATCTTACCATTTATCACTTCTTCTCTTTGCCTCCCCCTTCTTCTTTCTCCACATATATATCTCTCTCATTTTACCTCTCCTCTACACTAACTTGTTTTTTTTCTCTTTTAGATATTTCCTGAAGAAGACCTAAGGTCGAAACGTAGATTTTTAACTCTATTTTCTATTTTCAGCGTGCATTTAATATAACCATTTTGTTTTCCTTTTTCTAAGTCCCCTTAGATCATCTCTGAGTGGTCTAACAGGTGTTTGACATTTCCTTTTTGGGGCAGGTTTGTGAATTGCACTGCTGCGTACAGTTTGCCTTGCCAGTGTCCCACTGCGCCATGCGTCATGGTGCTAGCCGGCATATGGCGCTGCGATGGCACACAGGGCGGCTGGCACACTGGTTCTTGCATTCCTGTAAGGTACATTTCTGAATCTTGTCTTGCTTGTGTTTTGGCACAAGGTGCTGCCTGCGTCTTTCTGCTTAACGCACACACGTACCTTGCATCTTGGTCCAGCATTTGAGAATCAGGGCCAAGGAGAGGTGTGAAGCTGACTCAAATGCAAAAACAAGGTCAAAGTTTATTAAACATACTAAAATATTATTACAAGAAATGTCTAAACTCTAAAATCTCTATAAAAACTATAACATTACTAAACTGATGTACCACATCCCTAAATCCTAAACTCTAAAAAACTAAATATCTACACTGTATGAAATTCATGCACTGCACCCCAAAGTCTGGACTGACAATACTCTAGATTCATTGCTGTACAGTAAATTTAATCAACCTCCACTGTGTGTCAAAATGGGAAAGGGAAGGAAACAAGATGGGGAACCAGCTGTCCGGGGCAGGGAGAAAACACCAAACAGGATACAGGCCAAAGGACTATTCCAGTGCTGTGCATGTCATTGTTTTACAGGTCTCCATGGACCAGTGGAAAAGCACACCCCTCCCAGGAACTAGTCTGCCAACCTCACCCAGCCACAGCCCCTATGTGGACTGCCGGGACATGAGATCACCCAGCCACAGACCCTTCATGGACCACCAGGACACGAGAACAGACAAAGATGTGGGAACCAAGGAGGCAACAGACAGAGACAAGACAGCTGGTCAGGGAAAACAGGGTCAGGGCACCTGGGACCACAAGCAGGCAGGAGGTGGCGGCACAATAAAACATTTATTAAACCTTGTGTCGGTGTCTTTATTTCTAGCAAAAACATTACCTAGTTGGCATGTTACAACAATCAAACAGTTTGTCAGTCGATTAAATGAAAATCACAGTGGCATTGTCTCTTGGTGACCCTCTTTGGCTAGCAGGCATAATCCACATTAATTTATGCAGCAGTCATTTATTTACAGTTCCATGGCTCAAAGGAGCCTTGCACTTGCTCCTGCCCCTAAAAACCTGAGGGGCCTGTCATTACCCCTTTAAACCACTTTACCAGCAGTCAGTAATATTCATAAGCATTCTAATAATCCCTGCTCCTTTTTCAGTCTGCGTATGGGGCTCTTCCTTTTTACTCCACCCCATGGGCGATCTTAAGGCAGGGTCTTACCCGCCCCACTGTCACTTGGCTCAATAGAGCCCTTCCTTGTCTTCGCCCTGTGGGTGGTCCATTGCTGGGGCACTTCCCACCGCCACATTTCCCTGGCTCTATGGAGCCTTGACGAAGCTCTATCCTGTGGGTGGTCCAGATTCAGAACCTTTGCCTGCATCAAAGTCACTGCTGGCACTCAGAAGAACCAAAGTTTCATTTTTTTTATTTAAAAAAAAAAAAAGAGTCCCTTTTCTTCGGACTGCAGCCAGCACCCGAACCTGGAGCTGCTTCCACTCTCCCTGCGGCCCTCTTCCCTTGGGGCAGGGACTTCTGCTGGAGCAATTGGTGTGGAGGCCTAGACCCACCTCCTCCCACTCACCTCCTCGGAAACTCTTGGTGGAGGGGATGGCCTACTTCTGCTACCACCGCCCATCCTGATGATCCTATAACTGTTGGGCTACATGGGGGATGCTTTGACCCACCTCCACTACTAACCTCCATGGATCTGCTGGCAGAAGGGGTTGATCTGGACCTACCACCCCTTTTGACAGACCTCCCAATCATGATGCTGCTGGAGGGGCTGGCCTGGACCTGCCACCCCTCCCAACGAGACCCTTTACAGCTGCCCGGGGACTACTGCCACCACCCTTCCTGATGAAACCTTGCCGCTGAACACACCAGGGACCTGATGAACTACTGCTGCCACAGTCAGGGAGCCAGGAGGAGGAGCTACCAACATGCTTGACCAGCCAGGACCTGGGAGGGACACAGGAGCTTCAGGTAAGTCCTTCCCCAATGCTCTGCCCTGGCCAGCTGATCACTCCAGCTCTCTTACTGTTGCTCCCTTACTGCTCCTCCAAACAGACTCTCTGGTGAATGGCTGTTGCCATCCAAACATGCAGAGGATTCTATCACAGAATCCTCACGAGCCCAACCCTGCCTGCATGCCCTCACAACAGGGACCCACGAGTGCAGGTGACTGGCATGCGGTAACTGAGGGGGGGTCTGAGAGAGAGAGAGAGAGAGAGAGTGAGAGCTGCAGGTAGAGAAAACAAACAGAGCAGCAATCTATTTTTTTTTATAACATAAGCCCAGCTGGGGCTTCCCGTTTTGGGGGGGCACCGGTCTTAACCCAGGGAACCTCCTAACACTGGGCCACCTAACCTGCCCACCCATTCCCCTTGGCCATACCTATACTGGGGCACAACATGGGGGGTGCCACCCTAACCTGGGCACCTGTTACTCCCCTGGGGCTCCTAACCTGCCTAGCCAACCCCAGAGCACCTGCATGCCCATTTTTGGAGGGCACCAGGACTCTGAGGCACTACACCTGGCCAGCTTCCAACCCTTAGGAAAATAGCCCAGAGAAGTAGACAATGGGGCAGCTATATGAGTAGCAGAGTATCTTAAATTTGTGGAAGTCAGACCATCATGTCCACAACTCCCACTTACTTTTAAGCGGTAGTCCGTGACCATAGCTACTGAGATTTAGTGCCTAGAAAATGGTGTCTCAATGTCAATGACTGTGATCATGGCTACCCAGGGAGGAGGCTGACTGGATACTGTGGTTGGTGAAAACCATGATAGGAACTAGCGGGTATATGCGCACGAGGGCACCCGTGGGGGGGATGGCATGTGGGAGGGGTTGCAGCAAGCAGCTGCTGAGCTGGATCCCTAGCGTCTTGAGGAGGGTGCTTGCCTGGGAGACACAGGGTACCAGGTTCTGGTTTGGTGTGGTGTTTTTTGTTGTTTTTTTTTGCCACCTGGCGGCATGTATTTTAATCATGCACCCCTCTGGAGTTGAGAATGTATAAGTAGTGGGGTGCGGAGCCCCCACATTAAAAATGAAACCTATCGGTCTTGGGCTCCTTTGTTTTCTCTGCTGCGAGTGTGCATCACTGAAATTGAATTTTCAGCGATGTACATTCACCATAATAGAGATCACTGTTTCTTGATCGCTATTATGACATGGAATCCTTTTAAGCTCAGGAGATGTTCTAAAACCTCTTACTGCTCAATTTTCCTAAAGGAAAAAGTGGTGTTTTCTCATTAGTAGAATCACCAGGATTTAAAAGAGGTTTGGTGGGGGAGACAAGGATATTTTCTGACTCT
The DNA here is from genome assembly GCA_016271365.2 of Neoceratodus forsteri. Lineage (NCBI taxonomy): Eukaryota > Metazoa > Chordata > Ceratodontiformes > Ceratodontidae > Neoceratodus > Neoceratodus forsteri. The sequence goes on along the minus strand of CM028132.1, from coordinate 99,128,924 downwards.
ACAAAGAATTTATTAAATCTATCTGATAAAGGGCTATGTTTTTGAAAAGTTTCCTCATTTGACAATTGAATATTTAAACTATTTTTTGAGTGACCATTTAAATCTTTGATTATACCTCAGAACTTCTTATGATCACCAATAGATTCTGAGGTTTTGGATTTAAAGTACTTATTTTTGGTGTGTCTTACCTCTGCTACATATGCATTCCTTATCTTTCTATAAGCTTGCCAGTCCTCAGGTTTCCCAGAGCATCTAGCTTTTTCCCACGCATTATTTTTGGCCTGTTTCTTTTTCCTTAGGATGGAATTAAACCAAACTGCTGAATTAAATTTCACTTTTCTTGATCTGATTGGTATATGTCTGTTGCAAACTTGTAATAATTCCGGTGAAATGTACTCCCAGGCTAAATCCAAGCCAGGAATTAGTTCTAAGCAATCCCAATCTAACTTTCCAAGATCTGATATGAATTCGAAGTTATTAACGTTTTTAAATGATCTATACCTTAGCATTCAAGAAGGACCCTTTTTCCTTTCCTGACCCTTAATTTAGCAATAAGGGACGACAGGGTGTGTGTTATCATGTAATAATGTCACTCCTGGGGTGGGTTGAAGCACAAGGTGAAGCCGAGTGCTTCCACCACCCCAGGAGTAATGTTATTACACGATAACACACACCCTGGAGTGCCTTATTGCTATTATACAATGGCTCATTGTTATACAAAAAAAAATGTTTTTAGTAGATTTTTAGTAAAAGAGAAGAGGGGGAAAAAAGGTGGTGCTCAAGCTGGACAGCAAGCAGACTTAATGCTAATCAATGACAGTGATGTTATACTGCAATATCATCACTGTCTCAGGCTCACACTGACTAATCAGAATTCAGGAAATTTCCTTGCCATTGTATAATTCAGAACATTCCATTGTGATCGCTTAAGAAATCGGATGCCACTCTAAAGGTGCTATAGTGATGGGGACAATTTGTCATAATCAGGTCAATCAAAGATGATTCTTCAGGTTTTTTAACATTATTACAAGTTGGTTGAGATAACAGTTAAGCCAAACCTAGCCCAAGAGCAAACGTTTTTATTTTCTTAAATTTATCAGGCTGTAACCAATTTACATTAAAATTGCCAGTTACTAAAAATTCATGGGAATGGGAGTAGAGTGACTTGCTCAGGATCATACAGCATGCACATGGGGGCTGATGGGATTCAAGCCCAGGTCTCCAGGTCTGCAGCTCAATGCCCTTAACCACTATGCTATACTGCCTCCAGCAGAACCTCCATTGAAAATGACATATTGCATCTCATCTGGTCTATCCAGGGTTAATATATGGAATATATATGTAAAAGCAGGACCCCCGTACAGCAGAGTCCCACTGAAAGTATGCATCTAACCTGGTCTTTCCTGACAAAACTATATTGTAAAAGCAGGACCCCACTAAAAATGAGATATTGCCTCTCAGCAAGGCTACCCTGGCTAAATACATTATACAAATGCATAAAAACAGGACCTCAACTGACATGTAGGTATTGCATCTTCACTGTGCTATCCTGGGTTAATGTAGCCTGAAAAAGTATAAAAGCAGGACCCCACTGAAAATGAGATAATACATCTCATCTGGTCTGTCATGGATAAATATATCGAAAAAATGTGTAAAAGCTGGACCCCAGTACAGCAGAACTCCACTGAAAGATGTGTATCTATGCTGCTCTGTCCTGGAAAAATACATTGTAAAAGCTAGACCCCACTGAAAATGAGAAATTTCCTCTCACCTGGGCTGTTGTAAGTAAACACATTGTAAAAATGGTAAAAGCAGAACCCCACTGAAGATGAAATATCACATCTTGGCTGTGCTGACATGGATAAATACAGAGTCATAATGGGTTAAGATGGGACCAACTGCAAATGAGATATCACACCTCAGCTGAGCTATCTTAGGTAAATATATTGTAAAACTGTATAAAAGCAGGACCCTGCAGCACTGAAAAGGGAATATTGGATCTCAACTTATTTGGCCCAGAAAAATATTTTGTAAAAGTACCCCAGTCACCCATCCTGCAGCTGTTTGGAATATTTCTGGTCAACTAGTGGTGCCATCCCCTGTAAGGGCATATGACGCCCTCCTGACCCATCTGCTCAGGACCCTCCTGAACAGATAGGTTGGGACAGGGTCACATGACCTTGTGGAGCATCTGACTCCCTCAGGACTCTTCTTCCATTACCAGATATCTCCCCAGTCACATGAGCCAAACTATAGCAATAGTGATGGTCACTGGCACAGCCCTCTTCTCACCGTCTTGTCTGCCTGCCATCTACCTGTCAGTGAGCAATTGTGAATATTGTACAAACAGCTGTTTCTGCTGTACCTGATCACTCACAGACAATCAGATGGCTTCTCTACAGTGCTCACAAGGCAGGGCACTAGACCACCAGGAATATTCAAGACAGCTTCGGGATGGCTGCTTGGGGGGCCATGTACACATAGTTTCATAGTATGGAATCAAGTCTTTAGGCAGAAGCACCTTAATGACTTGTCAATTATCGGTGGTAATACAGTACTCTTGCGACACCCATATAACTGTCAAGTCCTGTTCTAAATGCATTCATTGTATCACAGGAAACTAATGCCTCTGGCAAAAAAGTCCAAACACCCACAACTGTCTGACTGAACCATTGATGCCTCTTAGTGGTTTTACATGTCTCTCCCCTAAGTGGCTTCTTATGGGATCTTGTGTCCCTATAGCTGCCATTAATACACAGTCCAGATGTTTCCCACAGCTGTTTATCTTTAAATGCCCTAAAGACAAAACATAGATCCCCACTTAATTTTCTATATTTCATTGAATAGAGGTCTAGTGTTTGTCGTCTCTTTTTATACCCCACACTCCTTAGCCCATTACTTTTCTTTGTAAGCCTGCGTTGGACACCTTCTATAAGTTTCATGTTACCAATGCTGTCTAGTGCAATAGCCGGGGCACAGTACTCCAAGTGTGGTCTACTCAGGGCTGTATAAAGAGGAATCATCACTTCCTTCTGCCTGCTTTTAACATGTCTCAGTATACAGCCCATATTTTGTTACCTCTCTTCACCATCTCCCTAGTGTGGTCATCAAATGTCAAGCTACTGGAGATGTAAACACCTAAATCTCTCTCAAGCCCAACTGTTGTCAATATAGAGTTCATCAAAGTGTATTGGGCCCTGATGTTACCATGTCCTAAATGCAAAACCTTACATTTGTCTAGGCTGAAGTAGAATCCATACTCACATGCCCATAATCCCAGACTCTCTAGGTCCCTTTGGAATCTTACAGCTGCCTTCATATTATTAATAATAGCTCCTACCTTGGCGTCATCTGAGTACTTACACAGCCAAGTGCTGTCAGAGGTCTGCATAGATGTTACAAGAATATTAAACAGCACAGGCCCAAACACTGACCCTTGGGGTACCCCACGTGTCACCTCAATCCAGTTACAGCAATGTCCCCTGATTGTTACTCTTTGACAGCGTCTACTCAGCTGTGACCTAACCCAGGATATAACACATGGGTGGAATTTCAGTTTAGCCAGCTCTTCTATAAGCTTATGGTGTGGCACTGAGTCAAAAGTCTTTGAGTAGTCTAAAAACACATTGACAAGCAGTCCCTTATCCAATACACTACTCACATTCTCAAAGTAGTGCAGCAGATTTGTCAGACATGACCTGCCCTGACAAAACCCATGCTGTGTTACATCTAGCAATCTCTTATCCAGTATATGATCCTGTATAACATCTTTTATGAAGCCTTTCATTATTTTTCCTATGACAGATGTCAGACTGATATGTCGGTAGTTTGTAATATTGTTTCTGTCACCCTTTTTATGTATCGGTGTCACATTAGCACACTTCCATTCAGACATTGTCCTAACTCCTCTGAGTGATTCATTAAAGAGTACACTTAATGGCCCTGCTAGCTGTTTGGTTCCTTCAGAAGTCGAGAATGTATGCCATCAGATCAGGGTGATTTATTAATTCATAGCCCATTGGATTTCAGATATTTCTTCTAGTGTAATTTGTTTTATTTGTTCCTTAACCTCTGTTTCCCCTAGAGCAGTATCCTGACTTTTTTCTTTGAAATTGTTCGCAAAGAATTAAGGGACTTTGCCATACTTTTGTCTTCAGATATTATACTGTCATCCACCTTAACTGATCCCACAGTGTTTTGACCACCCTTAAGACTCCCTATATGATTAAAAATGATGTTACTAGTAAGTAAGTGAGTCAGCAAATATTTATTTGTTAAATAAATGCCCATTTCCAGATGCTTAGAGCAATGTACAATGAAATAACATATTAAAAACAAGAATGAGCCAATAATGGGCATGCAAATGCCCTATATCATCTTACATGCCCAATGGGACCATTAGCTGGGCCACGATATCTCCATTGGTCTCCTCTGGACTCTATTCAGTCATGGGCTGTGTTAGCATAGATCATAGTTACTATGCACTGCACCAACATGGGCCATATTTAGACAGATAGCGTTCTCAATTTGAAGCATGATAATTCTCTGAATATTGCCATGAGCCAGATGTACACTAAGTTCCACACAGCACATACAACTGGCTCTGAATATGGGGCCTATACCCCTTAGCCCCATGGAACCCAAAGTCCACAAGCCAGTGGCTACAGGGACTAAACAAGGTCTGCCCTTAGCTTTCAGATACCATTGTTCTAACTTGACAAAATCTTGTTCTTAGTTCATACCCACACTTCTTTCATGGAATAAGAATATGGTTTAACCTATGCTCCCTTCTTTTCGTTTCATTGAGAAGCAGAGCATGGCGATTCTTAACCCTTCCCCTAAGCTCTTACATGATATGTGAAGCAGACGGCTCCAGCATCATAGGAAAGGGAAAGAGAAGGTAAGTAGTATCCAGCTGGCATATCCCCCTACCACAATCTGACACATAAGTGCCCACCCCCAGGTGTCACACAACAACACCCCCTGCCACACTCCCACACAAGGGTGCCAATCCCCCAGTTTCAGCAAACAACACATTCCCCACCACAGTCCGCAGCACTGGAGTGTCCATATTCCAGTGCCACCAAACAACAAATCAACACTGGGCTGCCCAGTCCCCAGTGTCAGTTCCCTGAAAAAAATGAAAACTGTCCATTATTGTTTCCCTTTCCATTTTGTGTGACCCGAAAAAAAGAAAACCATCAGCTATGTCTTCTAGTCCCCCCAAGCCTCTAACCTGACCATCATTTCAGTACCAACCACAATCACCATCAGTCCCTCAATTTCCTCACAAAAGTCCCACAATGTAATCCTGTCAGTGACTGCTGACGATGCTTCTGATACTGCATCCAACCGCAAACTGATTGAAAGCAATGTAGGTCCAGGTTAATGGCTTTTTAATGTTTTGAACTTTCACTCACAACTTCATCATTTTACAATATTTTGGCCCTATATTTTCAACATAGCTTTTTTTTTACCCTACCTCATGAACAAGACAGGTGTATAATTTCAAATCCTGTCTGAAACATGTTTTTGCAGTTGCTCCACACAGTCGTCTTTTGGATGGGATTTAAAAAATTACGTCTTGATCAGATGTTGATGTCATAAAAAGAGTATGTTGAAAGTATGAGATAAAAATCTCAAAAACAACAAAGTTATGAAGAAACATTGCAGTTTTTCAAAGTTTACTCAAAACTTCACTTTTTTTGAGATTCTGACCCCAAATTTTCAACATATTCTTTTTTTCAATCTCATGAACATAACAGGTGTCATTTTTCAAATCCTGCCCAAATCATGTTTTTACAGTAATCTCGCAATATGACATTTTGGGCAGGATTTCATAAATCAAACCTGTCATGTTCATAACATGGTGAAATAGAAAGACTATGTTGAAAATGTGGATTCCAAATCTGAAAAAACAGCAGTTATGAAGAAACATTGACATTTTTTAATGTGTACTCATAACACTGCAATTGTTATACATTTTGAATGACTATCTTCAACATAATCTTTTTTTACCCCACCTCGTGAACATGGCAGAAATCACCTTCAGATCCACCTCTTATTTTTTCTGTTTTTGTGATCATTCCATAAAATCAAGTTTTAGGTGGGATTTGATAAATCACACCTGTCATGTTCATATGCTTGAGTAATAAAAAATATGGTCTTCAAAATTCAGGTTCACAGTCTGAGGAAACAACATCATGTGTGAATCTTTTTATTTGCTAATCATGCCAATTTCACTATTAAAACTCAAATATTTAATCTGTTAATTTTAACTGCTATGCTATCTAAGCTCAATACAGCAACTACAAGCAAGCAAACATAATTGGCATTGGCCACTGCATAAGCAATAAGGCACAACAGGACATTGCTTGTACTAGGTTTACCCCACAGTCAGCGGCATTGTAAGGCATGAGGTGAAGCCTTCAGCCCCTGACTGTGGGGAAAACTTAGTACAACCAACATCCCTGAAGTGCCTTATTGGTAATATAAAATTAAGTGCCTTATTGTTTATATAAAATGGGCCCAGAGGCAACTTTTAAAAAATAAACACTCTTAAAGTTTTCAAACCCACAAAAATTATAATAAAATGTTACTAAATAATGTAAAATAGTCCCTCCACAGATGTTTTTCACCCGTCAGTCATCTGTTTTTCTTTAGATTCAGTACATTGTGTGATTGTTTTCCATGGAATAGAAGAATTCAAAGCTCTGCATTATTCCAGTAATAGAATGCTCCCCCCCCACACACATGGAATGGTAACATGAGATACATAAATTCAAAATTCTTCAGCATTCCACTAACACACACACACACACAGGCCTCAAGTGGAGCCAGAAACTCAATTTTATCTGTTGCCAGGTAAGGAGCACCCCCTGATGAAGAAGGATTGCTCCCTCAAAGCATCGGAGATATGATTATCATTTGGAAGCTTGAATAAAATAAGTTATTATTTTTTAGCCTTGTGTGCAGCGCTGCATTCTGTATTTTCCAAGGTGAAGGGAGTTCTCTGGTAGGGATAGGAGGGGGATGTTTCATTGTCATCAAAGAAACACTAGCAATGGAAACTTTGAGTAGAAATTCATCAGGGAGAAGGATGGACCAGTGCCTTCAGGAGGAAGAAAAGGAGCAGAGGGAGAGGGAAACACATATTTAGTGATAGAGGAGGAGGATAGAGTGAGGGAAAGGCTGCTAGCATTGAAGGTGGACAAATCACCAGGCCCGGAGAGAGTACATCCAAATGTACTAAGGGAACTGGCTGAGGAGCTGGCAGGGCCACTGGCAGGCTTAGTCAATAGTACACTGGAGTCAGGCATGTTACTACAGGATTAGAGAACAACACATGTGGTGCCCCTCCACAAAAGTAGTCCCAGGGATCACTCGGGGGGGGATTACAGAGCAGTCAGTCTGATCCCAATCATATACAAGCTCATAGAGACCATACTTAAGGAAAGGCTGGTAGACTATCTAGAAGAGCATGAGCTCCAGGATGCAAGGTAGTACAGGTTGGGGGGGGGAGATTGTGTCAATGAATCAGATTAACTTCTTTGACTAGGTCACTAAGACAGTAGACAGGGCCCAAGCGGTAAGACATCCTCTATCTGGATTTCAGCAAGGCCTTTGACTCTATGCCCTACAAAAGGTTGATCAAGAAGTTGGCAGATATCAGAGTTAGGGATAAGATGTCCAGATGGCTGAAAAACTGACTGAGGGTAAGAACCCAGAGGGTAGTTTTTGGGGGAGAGTTATCTGGCACCAGAGAAGTCACTAGTGGGGTCCCACAGGGCTCAGTACTGGGGTCGGTGTTGTCCAATGTCTTCCTCAGTGTCCATGAGGATGGCATTAAGGTCAAAATGTGCCTATTCATGGACAACACCAAGCTTTGCAGGACAGTAGATACAGCTGATGAGATACAGGACCTACAGGATGATCTGGAAAAGCTGCAGAGGTGGTCTGGGATCTGTTAACTTGGCTTCAATGCCAAGAAATGCAAAGTTGTGCACATTGGAGCCAAGAATCCCAGGGCGGGGTACTACCTGGGTGGAGTCAAGGTATCTATATCAGAGGAGGAGAAGGACCTGGGAATGATCACTAGTGACCTGAAGCACTCCAAGCAGTGTAAGAAAGCAGCAGCAGCAACAGCAAACAAAGTGCTGGGAAGCATAGCTAAGGGGATCAGTAGTAGGAGAGAGGAGGTTATACTACCCTTGTAAAGGTCACTTGATAGGCCACATCTAGAGTATGGAGTTTATTACTGGTGCCCACACCTCAAAAAGTACATTAATCTGCTGAAGAACATCCAGAGGAGGGTTACAAAGATGATAGCGGGTCAGCAGGGTAAGGCATATGAGGAGAGGTTGAGAGCACTGAACATATACTCCATGGAGAAAAGGAGAGAGAGAGAGAGAGGGGACATGAGTGGGACCTTCAAGTACTTGAAAGGGATAAATAAGGTGGATAAGTTGGGTCTATTTAAACTGAGTGACAACCATAACATGAGGGGGCACAGTATTAAGCTGGAGGGGAGTGAGGTTAGGAGGGAGGTCAGGAAGCACTTCTTCACAGAGAGGGTGGTGGACACTTGGAATGCCCTGCCAAAAGAAGTGGTCTCAATGGAGACAGTCGGAAATTTCATGAGAGCCTGGGATAGGCATAGGGGAAAGGTAAACATTATGGGTAGGGAGGATGGGAGGAGTGGGGAAGGGGGCAGGGACAGTAGCTCAAGCTGTGGGCTCTACAGTATGAGCAGACTTGATAGGCCAAATGTTTTTTTTTCTGCTGACTTCTTTGTATGATCATATATAGTGTATGTATTTGATTTTCTAAATTTGTGTATGTCTGTAAGGAGGGGCTCTTGAGTGACAATAGCATTAAATCATTAAATTATTTACTTATAGTACTTTAATTAATTTAATGGACTTTCATTTTTAGGGCCTAGTTGAAGATTTCTATATATGAGAAAAGGTTGCAGCCATGTTTATGATGGAGATTAGTAAGCAAGTGGCTTATGAATTCTGTGAGTTGCTCCAGTTGGCAGGGACTTGTTTTTAGCCATTGGTAGTAATCTCTTAAGGCAATGGCTAGAACCAAGCCTCCACCAATCAGGACACAGGGATTTCCTTGCCCATTTTATATTTCTTTTTATGGCTGCAAAACAAGAGTTTTGTTGATATATCGCCAGCAGAGGAGGAGAGAATATAGGGGAAGTCTGGAAGAGACTGACTGGATAATGAGTGCATCTCATACTGACTGCTCTGCCCAGTGGAGTTGAAGCACATAATGACTATGCATGAATCAGATACCCTTCACACTCTCTCTCTACCCCACCACACTTTTTCCTTTCTTCCTTGGAAGTTAGACTAACACCTCCCCTTCTTCCCAACCACACTGCCTGCTCAAAGGTCCAGAAGAAAGGAATAGCGATGCCAGCTGTTCTCCACACCTGATCCTGCTGGCTGCCCTGGGGTCAAGGAGCTGTGTAACTGTAGAAATCCCTTCCGCTCCCTCCCTCTGCATGGTCTCCCACCTCTAACCCCATCAACCACAGCATCTGTAAATAAAAAAGATCCCTTGATGTTTTCTGCCCCCAAACGCTCCTACCCCATCTCCCACCTCAACCACCTCTCTTCTCCAAACACCCCACACCCCTCACTTACCCATCCAATGACCAGAACATCCTGCTGCTTCCAACACCAACCGCAAACTGACTGAAAACAAGGTAGGTTTGGTGAATTGCTTTTTAATGTGTTTTCAATTTTTACTCATAACTTAGTAAGTTTTGTAGATTTTTGGCCCAAGTGTGCAACATAGCCCATTTCTTACCCCATCTGATAAATATGACAGGTGTAATTTTTCAAATCACTCTCTGAAACATGTTTTCACAGCCACTGTGCAAAATCACCCGTTGGACAGGATTTGAGAAATTCCACTGGTCTTGATCATAAGATGGGGTCATAAAAAGGCTATGGCCCTCATATTCAGAGCCAACCAAATGCACGGCCTGCTCTGACCAATATAATGACAGGGCACTCCAACCAGAGCACACTACGTGTCTGAATATGGGCCTGTAGCAGCATATAGTGACTACATGCCGTGCTATCACTGCCTCAGACTAAACATGTGGCCCTAACCCTATTAGCGCTGCTCTAAACATTTGCATATGGGGGTCCATGTAAAAAAGTTGGGGTCAAAATGTCAAAAAACAATGAAGCTATGAAGAAATGTTGACTTTTTCTAAAGTTTACTCCTAGCTTTCTTACTTTTGTACATTTAACCAAAGACAACAAAACCTCCCAGTGCGTACTGTACTCTCTCACCCCAACCCTCCATTAGCATTCCCCTAATATCCAGGGTAAATTCATTATGAAAATGTGGAAAAGCAGACCCCCCAATAAAAGTGAAATATTGCATCTCTACTGTGCTATCATGGATACATACACAGGTAAAAATGTGTTAAAGAAAGACCTCAGTGAAAGTGAGATGTTGCATCTCAGCTGGATATCCTGGATAAATGCATTGTAAAAATGGGTAAAAGCAGGACCCCACTGAAAAAGAGATGTTATATCTCTGATGGGCTGTCCTGGGTAAATACACAGTAAAACTGGATAAAAGCAGACTTTACTGAAAATGAGGTATTTCATCTCATCTGGCATATCCTATGTCAATACAGTTTAAAAATAGCTATAAGCAAGACCCTACTTAAAACAAGATATTGCATCTCAGCTAGCCTATCCTGAGTAAATGCACTGTAAAAATGTGTAAAAGAGGACCACACTTAGAAAAAAATATAACTTCTCAGCTGGCCTATCCTGAGTAAATGTACTATAAAAATGTATAAAAGAAGGATCTCACTTAGAACAATATATTACTTCTCAGCTGCATTATCCTGGGTAAATACATCATAAAAATTGGTAAAACCAGGCCCCACTGAAAATGAGACATTGCCTGTCAGCTGTACTATCCCCGCTAAATATATAGCAAAAAGACACAGCTTCTCAGCAGGCATATCTGCGTAAAAAAACTGTAAAAAACTTTAAAAGCAGGACCCCACTGAAAACAAGATGTTATATCTCAGCTGGGTTCTCCTGCCTAAATACATGGTAAAAATGAGTAAAATTAGGACCCCATTGAAAATGAAATGTAGCATCTCCGCTGTGCTATCCTGGATAAATGCACCATGATATGTGTAAAAGCAAGGCTCCAGTGAAAATGAGATAGTGTATCCCATCTGAGCTATCCTGGAAAAATACATTGTAAAAATGGGTAAAAGCAGGACTCCACTGAAAAACAGCTATTGCATCTTTGCTGGGCTATCCTGGGTACATACATTGCAAAAATGGGTAAAAGCAGGATCTCACTGAAAATAAGATGTTGTACCTCAGCTGGGATATCCTGGGTAGACTGAAAACCAGATATTATATCTCAGCTGGGTTATTCTGGGTAAGTACATTGTAAAAATGAATAAAAGTAGACATTACTGACAATTCATTATTTCATCTCATCTAGCCTATCATGTGCAAATCCAGTTTAAAAATGACTATAAGAGGACCCTACAGAAAACAAGATATGTATCTCAGCTGGACCATCCTAGGTAAATACATTGTAAAAATGGGAAACAGCAGGACCTGACTTAAAATGAGATAATGCATCTCAGTTAGCCTCCTGTGAGTGAATACACTGTAAAAATCTGTAAAAAGAAGAAGAAACCCACTTAAAACAATATATTACATCTCAGCTGGGCTATCTACGGTAAATACATTGTAAAAATGGGTAAAATCTGGACCCCACCCACTGAAAATGAAATGTAGCATCTCCGCTGTGCTATCCTGGATAAATACAGTGTAAAAATGAATAAAAGCTGGATCCCACTGAAAATGAAATGTTGCATCTTCACTGGGCTATCCTGGGTATATACATCGTAAAAATGGGTAAAAGCAGGATCCCACTGAAAACGAGATACAGTATTACATCTCAGCTGGGCTATCCTGTGTGAATACAAGGCTGGATATTCAAAAGGGTTGCACCATGCGAAATAGGGTTGCGCCTGCGCAAGTCCGAAATTGCGCCATTCTGCCATATTCAGCAGGAGGCAGTTGCGCCCCCCAAGTCATGCTGTGCAACAGCGCAATGCTAATGAAGGCATGCTCAACCGGAGGGGGAGGAACCATGCATAAACTGCACAGCCCGATATTCAGCTGGGCTGTGCAGAGTTGTGCAGGTGCAACCCCCATCCTGCGCCTGCACAACTTTGAGCAAAAAAAAAAGGAGTAAGTCGAGGGCCACCCACAGGTGAGCTGCCACATTGCAGGGCGCAACACAGCAGCTGCCACCTGTGGGTGGCCCTCCACTTCTTCCCTGTGCCCCCTTGCAGCCCAATCATGGGCATAATAGTAACCCCCCGGACTGGCCCGATCGCTGGCAAACCCGAGTAATCCCCCTCCCCCGACTGGCCCAATCAGGGGCACACCTGTAGTAATCCCCCTCCCCGACTGGCCTGATCGCAGACAGACCCGTAGTTATCCCCCTCCTCTGACTAGCGATCGCGGGCACACCCATAGTAATCCCCTCCCTGACTGGCCCGATCACGGGCAAAACCATAGTAACCCCTCCCCACTAGCCCGATTGCGGGAAGAACAGAGTTCAACCCCCCCCAAGAACAATATCACTGGTGGTCCAGTGGACCGTGAAGCCCGATCGCGGGCATTAGAGTCCGAGCATACCCATCACTGCAACATGCTGCGAAATGAAGCTGGTGACCAAAATGGCGGCAGTAAGTGCAAGTGGCCATGACATGCGCCAGATGCGCGATGCAATGGAACATGCACTGTGTCCATCCATCGCACAGTGTCAAAGATGTGCGGCATGGGTATGGCTGTGTGGAGTCACTGGGTGAGGGGAGTGACCCATGGGTCAGGGGTCACAGCAGGTGTCAGGGGTCTCCCCCGCCCTGCGCAGTGTGCCTGTGCATGATAGGCCTGGTGCATCATTCACTATGCCCCCCATCATGCAGTCATTGCACAGTGCATGACTGACACCATGATATCATTCAGGGCATGCGCACTGCTGGCCTGCACACCGCGCATGCGTGCGCATTGCACTACAACTTGCTCCAGAGCAATCTCATTGCGCAAAGAGCAAAATCACAGTATTCAGATGCCACATGCAAATCAGCTCATCAGCCAATGTATGGTACACTGGGGGCATTAGCATGTCATTACAGTTATGCCAAACCTCATTTGCATGCGTTGCACTATAAAAGCGTCATGGAACAGCACAGGTCATGGACCGGTATTGCATCCTTTTGAGGTACGTTGCGCATGCCACTGCAGCTCACTGGGAGCAGCCAGCACAGCAGGGTGGGACAGAACAGGGTGATGCTGCCACTGACACACTGTGCTGTCCATGTCCACAGGAAGTGACATGTCAGAATGTGAGCAGGGTGAGGAGCATGGGCCTACTCACAAGCACAGGCCCAATTTCACAAAGGTGGAGACAGATGCCCTGTTCAATGCCTTCCTTGACAAGGGAGCCCCTGTTGAGTGGTGCCACGGGCACACTGCAGTCCAGGGCTGGGGTCTGGGAGGAGGTGGCAGCATATGTCAACCAGCATGGCAGCCACCAGCAGTCAGTATAGGAGTGCCGGAAGAAGGTGGGCACGGACAAGAGGTGCATCAAGGAGAAGGTGGCAGCCATCTGTGCATCCTGGAATTCCACCGGGGGGGCCTGCAGATGCGCTACTGCTCATGGCACAGGAGGAGTTGGTGGCAGCCACCATGCACCACAGCATGGTGGAGGGTGTGCCTGGCGGTGGATTCCAGATGGGTGGCAGTCCATCACTGCATGGTAAGTATGTCAGTCACACACAGCTGGGGCACGGAGGGTGTGTACGTGGCCATGCGGGCGTGCATGCAGCCGGCATGCATGTCATGTGCATGTGTGCACACCCACACGCATGCCATTCTGCAGGACACATGCAGTGGCAGTGTAGGGGGGACATGTGGGCAATGCATCACTAACACACCTCTCTTTCTCTTGCAGCACTAGCACACCTCCGTGCAGATGATGGGGTACCGGCGGCACTAGCAGTCGTGGATGCTATACTGGCCCCAGAGGGCTAGCCTTCCACCTCCACTGGCATCCGGGGGCCTGACAGACTGCAGCTCACCACCACTGTGCAGGCGGATGTCCTGGACCTGGGATAGGATGAGGCCCTGGATGTGTTCCTGCAGGATGCCAGTCTTGGTGTCCTCTGTGCAGAGGCACAGATCAGTGTGGGGTCTGACACCAGTGATGATGTTACTCTCATCCTGAACAGCATGGCCACCATTGTGGGCAAGACGCCTCTGCTGGCCACTGACACAGGCAGCATGCCTAGTGCTCTGCCAGTGGTGGAACAGTTGCCCGCCACCACTATAGGTGCAGCAGTGTGTGTGTTGCCCTTGCTGTGCCCTGTGGTGGAGGTGGTGTGGCTCTGCAGTCACTGGGTGGTGTGCAGCAGCCAGACAGGTGACAGCAGCAGGCTGCAGGTGTCACCAGGCAGCTGGAACACAGGGTCCGCTTCCAGTGCGCCCCAGTCCCCCTGCAGACCATGCTGTGCAGCATCCACCAGAGAGCGGGTTGCGCAGCATAGCCGGTCACCACATGGGGATTGGCATCCAGTCCGGGAGCCCAAGGACACCGACCCACTGGCTGAGCACACCCTTTTGCTGTGGGCGTCTGTTCAGCAACAGTTGCTGTTTGCCATTGGGTGAGTGCACTGCGCACGGAGGTGCGCCAGTTAGCCGAACAGCAGGAGAGGGGCACTGCGCAGATCTTGGTGGGGATGCAGCACATGCAGGAGGCCATGACTGCATCCCTGGATCACATTGCCACTGCAATCTTGTTTGGCTTTGCATTGCTGACTGCCACAGGGTGTGGCCAGCAACAGAAACCCCCCCCACAGTGCACTGTCCACCCCATGTACCTGGCATTGGGTGACCCCAGCACAGTTGACACCAGGCTCTGATGTTGGCATCCCAGGCACACCCGGGGCTGGCCTGTTTGGGCGACTTGACACCCCTGCATGGACACAGTCATGGGTTGCACACCGCCCCATGACCGATGCACAGCCTGTGGCTGCGGAACAGCCCAGGCACGGCCGCCCCCGTGGCCTTGGTGACCATGGTTCCATGCAGCGGATCTGATGTGCGGGCCACCCACCTGCAGTCTGTAGCTGCTGCCCAGTGCTCACATGGGTGGTGTGTGTGTGTGCCTACCACTGGTTTGGTGCCTGTGTGTCACACCACACGCTGCCTGTGTGCATGCATGCCCAGCCACTGGGCTGTGTGGTGTGGGCATCTTGACAGCAGTCTTGCACCAGTTGCACCTGTGCACCAGTGTGATGCATCCGATCCATGCCACATACCCACCCCTGTGTGTGTGGGTGTGTAGGTGTGTGTGGGGGGGCTGTGAGAGGTGCTGTGTGTGGTTGTGTGTGGGTGTGTGTCCCTGTCTCTCCTATCCCTGCTTCATGCCTCTGTGTGTGCATGTCCAATGCTGTGCATGCCCCTGCATGTGTGCTGTACCTGTTTGTGCAGTCCATGCATGTGTAACACACCACCTACCTGTGTGTACCATAGTGCTCCTGTGCAATGGTGTCCTGGTGTCGTTTCACCTGCTGTTGCAGCCGGGGATCCCTCCACCCAGGGGGTGGCTGTCCACCTCCCTCTGGCCCATTACCTTCATCGTCCCCATTGCTGTCACCCTCATCAGCCTCAACAGCTATCCCATGGTCAATGGCCGTGTTATGCAGTATGCAGCAGGCCAAGAATAGGTCACAGGCTTTCAAGGGGCTGTATTGTAGGGCATCACCTGACCCATCTAGGCAATGGAACTGTGCTTTCAGCATACCAAAGACTCACTCGATGATGTTGCGCATGCTGGCATGTGCCTCATTGTAGTGTTCCTCTAATGGGGACGACGGGCACTGGTAGGGGGTGAGCAGCCAGGACCACAGTGGATAAGCACTGTTCCCTGTGTGGATAATGACATGGTTAGCCCTCAGCTATTCTATGCTGCGCCCCTTGCCTGTCCATGGCACCCATGCCAACTTGCACACCCTGCCCTTCCCCATCCCAAGGTATGCTCTGCCTATCGCCCCTTGCCCATGCTATACTCACCCACTAGGTGGCCCGTGGGGATGTCCCCACATTCAAACCTGTGGCACAGTGCATAGCTGTGCCAGATGAATGCATCATGTGCACTCCCAGGGTGTGTGGCGCAGACATTGGTTATGCGCCCCATGGCATTGCACACCACCTGGCAGTTGACACTCAGACTCCCTTTCCTGTTGATGTACACCACAGCTTTGGGGCCAGGTGCCATGTGGATGCCCACGTAGGTGCAGTCAATGGCCCCAATCATGCCAGGCATACGTGCTACCCTGTGGAAGTCCTGCATGGTTGCTGTACGCCTCACCTGTGTGCTGGGGAAATGGATGTATTCCGACGCACGTGTCAGCAGAATGTTGAGGAATTGTGTGAGGAGGTGAGACGTGGCCAATTGGGTTATGCCTGTGGTGTCCCTTGTTGGTCTCTGGAAGGTGCCCGTGATGGCTGTCACCTTCATCTCCACAGACAAGGCATGGCTCCATCTGGTGAGTGCCTGCATCTCCTCACTGTACAGCTCTCAGAGCTGCCTGAGAATGGCCCTGTTCAGGTGGTACCAGCCCACAATCTCCATGTCACTGTACTGCTTGAAGGTTATGTGGGTGTAGTACCACCTGTGTTGGGCATTCCACCGACGGGCCCTTCCACGGCCATGTCACTGTTCCTCCTGCCTCCTCACACCCCTCATTATGACCTCCATCATGAAGGGTGCAGTATCCATGGCCCTTGCTGTCCAATATCCCCCAGGGCTGTTGGCTGCTGCTGGCTGTATGCCACCCTGGTGCATTGCCTGGTAGTGTATCTGTCTGTCTCTCTCACTCTGTCTGCACCTGTCTCCCTCTTCAATGCCACATCTGTCCCTCTCCCTCTGTGTCTGTCTTGGTCTGTCTGTCTCTCTCTCTCTATCTTTCTGACTGCCCTTCTTTCTGTCCTTCTTTCTTTCTGTCTCTCTCTCTCTCTCTCTCTCTCTCTCCCCTCTCACCTGGTGCAAGTGCTGTCTGTATGCTTGTGCCCTGTATTTATAGGAACAAGTATCCTCTGTGCATCTTTGATTTGCTCCGCACTTTTGCCATGGTTTCACAGTTGAATATCCCACTGCACTGGATATTCACGGGAACACCCCCTGCACTTGTGCCTGCATTCATTATAGTTGTGCACTGGCGCAATGAGATTTGTGCTGTGCACTGGCTCCCGCTGAATATGGCTCCATGGCGCAAGTTAACTGTTGCGCCCTGCACAACTGCTTTGAATATCCGAGCCATAAGAAACAGTTAAATACATGTAAACTTTGCCACTACTTTTCACAATTACCCTTTTCCAGCCCACCCTCCTCAGTCCATGGCCAGCCACCTTCTCCTGAATGAAGACATTCCCATGCTTGGTTGCATAGTAAAACCAGACGATCATGTCATCAGCTGATTTTACTATGCAACCAAGCGTGGTAATCTCTTCACTCAGAAAAAGGGGGATGGCTATGGACTGAGGAGGGAGGGCTGTGTCAGTTACCTTCTTCCATTCTTGCATGTGGCAGCAGGTGTGGTGGGGACTGGTGGTGATATGAGGGTCCTGCTTGTCTTACAATGGTGATGCTACCAGGGTGGAAGGAGGGGAGACTATCAGTAACTGAAGTGCTACTGAAAGTTGTCGGGTGGCCATGGGGGCAGGTGGATTGTGCAGGCTGCCCATCCCTGGAGCAAACTTAAATTTTCTCAGAACATCGGTGCTGCTTGAAGAGAGGAGGGGAGATTTGGGTCCTAAGGGAGGGGGTATGGTGGCTTCTATTGAAGAATCTGGGAGGGAGGGGACTGTTTCATTTCTCTTTTCTTTTTTAACCATATTTTCTGAATAAGGATGAATAGCACTAATAATATTTGCTGAGTACACACCCCTAGTTTCTGTGTCTGTGTGCTCACACGTACATGTGGCTGTGCGTGTGTGTGTCTGTGTGCACATGTGTGGCTGTATCAAGGAGCTATACCATATGTGCTGAGCCAGTAGCACCTGCTTCTACATTATCTTGACCTTTAAGGTTTCTTTTTTTTTCTATCATTGTGATGTGAGTCTGGAATTTTAATATCACAGTAGTCTAATAAATACATTTTAACCCAGTCCACACTTTAATTCTATATCTCTTAACAGGTTAATGCATTAGTAGCCATTTTTGCTTTGACTAGAGTTTGTTTCTATAGTACTGTATGCGTCTGGCTGGTGCGACACACTGGCAGTTCTGGTCTGTAGTGAAAACCACAGCCTTTTTATTGATACAGCATCTGGAGACATGCAGCAATGATTATGAGGTGAGACCAGGAGAGGGGCGGTTTTAGTGAGGATGTGAAAAGCACAGGTTTGACTGATTAATACCATGGATCATACTGTAACTGTCAGTTTAGAACACTGTGGAAGTACAACATTCTAAAGTGTGAATTATAACTTTTGAAACTACTGTGTATCTGTGAATTACTATGTTATCATGGACAGCATATAATACAATTACTCTTAAGAATTAGATAATGATATTCTAGTTAAGACAAAAAAATTACAAAACTCATCTAGACTCTAGGTGGATCATAAATATTACTAAAAAGATAAATAACCATTATGAACACAAAGTCCCTGGTTCAGCATACCTTGGCCCACTGGCCCTTTTCACTGGGACTCCTGCTATGACTCCCACTACCCCTGCAGGAGCTGCTCACACAAAGTGTTGTTCCACAAAGTGTTGCATGGAGTGGCCCCACTTTTAAGTAATATATCCCTGCCCACTCTGACAAAACCAGATCACCATTTCTCTAGGAAACCATCAGACTTATATCGGTGTGTACATGGCACTGCTGGGGGGGATGCAGGTGCAAATGCATGTTGTCATTTTAGCAGTCTCTGGCAGAAGGATTTCTTGTAGATGGAGTGCAGCAGAGGCTGACTGAACAAGCAGATAGGCTGGCTGAAATGCCTTGGTGTGGCCCCACCTTTATGTAATGTAGCCCCACCCCCTTTGCTAAAACCAGAGCACCTTGGGTATAGGCAACCATCAGACTTGCCTTCGTTAGACAGTGGCAGAGCTGGAGGGAGTAGAAGCACACAGACGTTTTAGCAGTATTGGAATCTTAGGCAGGAGGATCTCTCATGAATAGAGTGAAGCAGAGCTGGATTGAACAGGCAGAAAAGCTGGCTGAGATAGCTTGGACTGGCCCCTAAGTAATGTAACCTTCCCCCCTCTGATGAAGCCAGAGCACCTTTCATCTAGGCAACCATCAGGCTTACCTCCATTCACCAGTGGCACTGTTGGGGGGTGGGAGCAGGCTCAGAAGCAGACAGTCTTTTCAGCAGTCTTGGAGTCTCTAGCATGTGGATCTCTGATGGACGGAGTGAAGCAGAGAAAAACTGAGCAGGTAGCCTGATTGGCTTTAGGTGAGTATAAGGTGCAGCCGAGGTGAACATAATGTGTGCACATCAGACATGTTGTACACCTGAATTCCATCAGGTTTTTCTTAGACAGTTTTTTTTTTCATAGCCCTTGGCCAGAATTTAGAACAGTAATTTAAAAAGTTAAGAGAATTTCTGTCCCATTTTCATTGCACTCAGATTATTTTTTATAACAGCTTCCCATTTACCATGGGCCTGAGGCACAGCACCATCATTCTATTCTCATGACGATATTCATCTTTAAATTACAATCTTCACAAGATTTGAAATGTAAACAAATCATGCTTGAAACATGCTATTCCTTTGGGGATCACACCTCGCATCTTGTTTCAGTTAGCATAGTAGGATGAAGCAGATTGTATTTTTGATAGTTATTTTAATTTTTCAATTTAAGTAGGTACTGCCTGAGGGTTTTACATTTTTCAGTAAGTGTCTTATAACCCTCTCCAACTGTGAATGTTAACAGAAAAGGACAGAGTGATACATACATTGGGTTCAGATCATAAACTGGAGTGGCATATGTGGAGTCACATACAGCTGCCCAAAGCTGCTTCATTCCCAAGTGTTGCTCTGTAAGCAAGGCTCACAGGTAGCCTTGGCTGACCTTGCCTACAGACTTCAGATTAAATATCTGAATTGGCCTAAGTCTGCTCTGCTCTGCATAAGCAAAGTATTCTGGAACACAGAAGTCCAAGGTCAATCTTACAGGATACCACACAGAGGTGCAATTTTTAAAAAATAATTAAACTTAGGTTAGACATTCCCACTGCCCCCATTCAGTCTTCTGTTCCATAGAGGGTTGTGGACCATTTATTTTTGGGGGGGCTCAGCAATAAAGACCCCAGTAACATCCTGCAGGTCTCAGCAGAGTGGCACAGATGAGTTTTGGTCTGTCCCCATGGGAGTAACTTTTGCACCCCACAGATACTCTAAGACAGTAAA
This sequence comes from Neoceratodus forsteri, assembly GCA_016271365.2. Taxonomy (NCBI): domain Eukaryota; kingdom Metazoa; phylum Chordata; order Ceratodontiformes; family Ceratodontidae; genus Neoceratodus; species Neoceratodus forsteri. The sequence goes on along the minus strand of CM028132.1, from coordinate 99,108,411 downwards.
TCAGTTCTGTCCCCGTGCACCCTCTGGATCCAGTTGTCATTTGTCATAGTCTTGAGTTTACTGAAGTTTAAATTCTGACTTATGCTTCAGTTTTCTCTCACATTAATTATTGTATTTCTCTTATTTTTACTATCTCAGGTCTCTCTAGAAACTTCAGTATGTTCCAAATGCTACTGCCCATCTTTTGACCTACAGTTGAAAGCATGATCACAAAGCACCTGTTCTAAAAAGTCCTGCACTGGCTCCTTTCCCTATTCCTTTCTGCGTTCGTAATACAATTGTACCATTGTCTTCAGAATTCTTCATTGTCTGGCTTATTCATACTTTTTCTCTGTAGCTTAATCTCTCTGCATGCAAGCTCATTGGCCTCCCTTCTTGTTTAATTTTCCATCTCCTTTGCCTTTGTTGGTGGTCCTACTTAGTTTCTCTGCTCTCCAAATGGGCAATAGCCAACCAATTCATCTTTGTCAGATTTACACCACTCCTCTTCTTACATTTCATCCTCAAAACAAACACACTTATTCTCTCTTGCCTATAGCCAAGCTTCTCCTCTGAGTCTCTTTATCAAAGCATATTATGTCAATATGTTTTATTTTAGAGGGCTTTATGTAGTCTAGTGGATAGAGCACATGGTGGGGAACAAGACCAAGTTTAAAATTCCACTACAGTCACTTACTATGTGACCAAAGCAATACACTTAACCTCCCTGAGCTTCCATCTTCACAACTGCAGAACTAGGGAGAAGAAAGCACCAGGTTATCCTGGGTAAATAAACTATGAACAAAATATAGTCACTGCAAAATAAAATATGCTTGCACAGCACATTTCTTCATTCCTACTTATGAATCAGGAAGAAGACTTGGTGGGCATTGAGTTCCTTCTGACCATAAATTACCATGTTACTATATATGTATTTTATCTACTAGTAGCACTATTATTAATATTATCTATAATACACTACTAGTACACTGATTATACTCTTTTAGTAGACTTGTTCATCATTTAATGTTGTTTATTATCTACTGCTTATAGTGTACTGCTCTTTATTTTAATTTACATATTTTCTCCTGAGAACTCTTGAACACTTTTAGTGCTACTATGTATGAAAGACACTACACAACAGTAAATGGTGTTGCAAGTAGCAGATATTTTGTCTCAGTGGACTCTCTGGACTTGCAGATGGGTAGATACTAGAGAGGGCACAGAATGCACCCATGCTATTTATACCGAATTGCTTTCTCATTCTCTAAGAAAGTCCAGAGAATAAAGGCTTGTGGCTTTACACCATAGTAACTGCCTTTCTTCTAAAATTTTAGAACAACTAATCCACATTTTGCTTCATCTCTCCTTGTGGAATGGTGCCCTGGAACTTTATAATGTTTAAAAATGAAAACACTCTCTGTGCCTGTCTCACTAGCAGCCTTTCTCTAACAGATCTTTAGTTTCCATGGAAGAGAGTGGCCACCCTGGATGGTGGTCCTGTTTTTTTTTTTGTTTAATATTCTTTGTTAGCTGGCTAAGGCCCACTAGGAACAAGTGCCTGTTGGGGTGACCCGGGAGCACTGGAGTGATTAAGTGACCTGCTCAGTGTCACACAGTATGCAAGTGAAAGGTGTGGGAATCAAACCCAGATCTGCTGGATATACCAAGCTCATTCACAGTTCATTACTTTAACCTCTAGGCTATACTGCCAGCCCAACTAAAAGGGTACTACAGTCAAAATTTGAAAAAAACATATGCTGTGCAGAGTGTTTTGATTTGTGTGTTTAGTCCTGGTGTATCTTTCTCTTTGTTTGCTATTAGGAGTTTTTTCTTATTTTGCCTACTAGTTTTATGGCTTCTCCTACTATATTTATGGCCTTTGGGTATCTCTATATTACCATGGTTTATTGCTCTTCTTTTCCCTACAATGCCTCCTGTCCCATGTGACAGTGATGCATCCGGGGCCATAGATTCAGCAAGTACTGGTTTACAGCCAATTTTACAGTAGTACAGCTGTGATTTTAAGTCACATTCCTTATCTAGTGGGCACTGAAGGCTACCTTTACAGCTTAGCAATCACTTGAGGTTTACTTCAGTGGGCATCCTGTAACAAAACAGCTAGAGCCTTTATTAATTATAGCACTGATGACCTAAGGTGATTTGTGTGCTTTTTATGACTGGGTGTAGTTTGATGAAATTAAAAGTTTTAAAAGTGAAACATTTACTCCTGCTGGCTAGACCTAGACAAATATAGAAAACAAAAATAGTGAATTAATAGGCACATTTAGAAAAAAAAATAATAGAAAACAAAAGTAAGAACACACCAGGGCTAAACACAAAAATCAAAACTCCTGCAGGTTGCTGCCTTAAAGCAGAGTCTGTGTGTTTTGGTCACAGACAGGAATTGAAGAGGCTTTTTGAGACAACATAGGTGAGGTAAGTTGTGGGGAAACTTGGTTAAATAGTGTCTTTATTATTGACCAAGAGGAGCAAATCAAAGGGAAGACTACATCTACTGGTCTCAGGGCAGACCAATTAGGGCTTTGCCTTGCACATCAGACTGCTTCCTCCTAGTGCAAAAGGAAGAGGCTATCAAGCAGACTGCCACAAGAAGAACTGAGCACAAATGACATCATGAGGGAATCTTCCAGGAGGGAGTTAGGCAGGGGAGGCAGCTAGCTGCAGTTCACTCTATACCTCAGCAATGGGTTAGTGAAGAAGGAGAATAGGTGTCTGGAAGCAGTAAGCATCCACTGTAGGAAGCTGAGGACCTTGAGGTCCTACTGTGGTAAGTCACCTGTTGAACTCTTGTTCTAGCACATTTGATGCAAGGGATGGAGGATAGCTGGGGGGTACACAGAAATGTGGGAGCAGGTGAAACACCCTATATAGGGTAAGGGAACAAAAGGGTTTTAAAAGGACACTAACATTTAGGAGTAGGTGAAACACCCTGTATAGAGTAAGGGAGCAAAACAGTTTTAAAAGGACACTAAAATTTTGGAATAGGTGAAATGCCCTATATAGGGTAAGGGAACAAAAGGTTTTTGAAAGACAAAATAAAAACTGGCAGTGTGGAATGTAAGTATGCTGGGAGTGATGCAGTGCAGTGGCTGTGGGGTGATAGTTTTCAGGGAGACCTTCTGGAAACCACAGTGCTGCCCCATCTGCATGCACCTCTTCAGGCTGAGGAGAGAGGTTGCTAGACTCCAGGCTCAGTTGGGTAGGATTTGGGGAACCTCCTCCCCCCGCTGGGATCACTTAGCCTACCACTGCTACCTCAAAGGTTGCCAAGGAAGAGGAGCGACTAGACTACAGTGAGCTTGGGAAGGGTGAGGGTAGTGGGACAGAGGCACATCTCCATCTGGCACCACTATGCAACTCCTACACCACTCTGGCAAGGCAGAACTGTCCCATGGAGGCACTCAAGGTAGTGATCAGGGAGAATGTAGGGGTCCTCCATGGTGGAGACCCCAAGGAGGGTGGCAGAGGATGCCACAGGAGAAGGAAGCATCTCCTAGTGGGGGATTCCATCATGAGATTGATAGATCTGGGGAAAGGAAGGGTGGGGGAAAGGGAGGTTAAGTGCCTATTCAGTGCTGTGATTTAGAGAGATGGTAAGCAGATCCTGGGGATCACTAGGGCAGCAGGACAGGAGGGAGAGATGGATGTCATTGTCCACCTCGGGACTAATGACCTGGCTAGGGATGAGGAGGGAATAGTACAGGAGGAGTTTAGGGAGTGGGGGGAGGGATCCTAGGCAGGTAGCAAACTCTGTGACCTTTTTTGGGGTGCTGCCTATCTACAGCAGAGGGGAGAATAGGGTACTCTGTACCAAGAGCTTCAACCAGTGGTTAGAAAATGGTGCAGAGAGGAGGGGATTGGCTACATTGAGGACTGATGTCACACCTGGAGGGATAAGGGCCTGTATGAGGGAGATGGCCTACATCCATCCAGGAGGGAGACCACAGTTCTCAGTGAGTGGTTTAAATGTTACATTGGTGAGCATTTAAACTAGCCGAAGGGGGCAGTGGACAAGCTGGAGAAGTCAGCATGGAGAACCATAAGGCAGACAAAATTCCAAGGATGCCTAATAGAAAAAAAAAGACAAATTAGTTGTAATGAAAAGAGGTGAGAATGATAACAGAGGTGGTAAGGAGAGAGGCCAAAAGGGAAAATGGGGGGCAGATGAGCAGGGTTGTACTAGAAGATGGAAGGTCATGTGTGCAAATGCTCAAAGTCTAGGAAATACAATTCGGGACTTAAAGGCCATTATGGCAGAGGCTGACCTGAACACTGTTGACATTACAGAGTCATGGTCCACTGAGAACCATGACTGGGATATAGCCATATCAGGCTATACTCTGTTCAGGAAGGACAGGGTGGGTAAGAAGGGGGATTAGTTGCTTATTATGTGAGAGATAGTATAAAAGCAGCAGAGGTACAGGGAATACATGGAGGGGTGGAGGTACTGTGGGTCACCCTAGAGAAAGGAAATGGAGCCACAGTTCACACTGGCATGATCTACAGGCCTCCAGTACAGTGGAAGGAGTTGAATAAGGTTCTGGGGGAAGCAACCCAAAAGACAGCAAATAAGGGAGAGGTGCAGCTGGTGGGGAACTTCAATCAGCCGGATGTAGATTGGAGCATTTCAGCTGCAATTTCAGCTTGGAGCAGGGACATTCTGGACTCCCTTCCTCATGCAACTAGTTAGGGAGCCCACTTGTGGAGGGGGGGGCAATACTGGACCTCGTACTGACTAATAGGGAAAGAGTTGCAGATTTCATGGTCGGTGGCCATCTGGATACTGTTGGAGGCCATAAGGTCATAAGCATATCATTAGTTAGACAACATGAGCACAGCATATGAAATAAATGCTGTGACAGATAGGATTAATTCTTTAGTTAGATTTTATGAGTTCAGCATGTGTATAAATGCTGAGACAGGCAGGAATTACACTTTAGCTAGATTCCATGAGCACAGCATATGACATAAATGATGTGACAGCTAGGGCATGTTAGTATGAGTATTAGTTGCCCAAATATATTTTCTATCTGCACATAACTTATTAATACTTATTAGACTTTAAAGGTTTAGATACAGCATGCATTGTAGGCTGGGCACATTTTAGAATACATCACTAAAAGGGTTAACACAGAAATAGGAGGCAAAATACCTCGAATTGTAAAGGCCTTGAATAAGACATGGTGAAGAAATTTTATCACCCAGATGGTACCATACAGTTCCCCTGATAAAGCTGTCCTGTTTTGATAAAGTCTAGATGACTTGTCTCTTTCTCTGAAAAACATGTAATTCTTTACCAGAGGGAGAAGGACACTGCCATGAGGTCATTTTTGACCCTTATGAAAAATACATATTTCTAACTTATGCAATATCCTGCAGAACTTATGGGACAGTCTGTTTGCTCAAACCATACATAAAGGAGGCTTGTTGTTATCAATGTTGTTCATGCAGTCTGGCCAGCGATGGCATGTCAATCTTCCCTCTGCGTGACACTGCTATTAATGTGAGTGTGAATTCATTGTACTTGTATAGCAGTAGCCAAAGATAGCAGGATACTTAACAATGCAAATAAGAAATGTTTTGGTATTCTGTGTCTGATGAATGTCAGTGATATGATGGTCCAGGATTGAAAATGTCATATTAGATGTCTGTGTCTTTCTATCTGGAAACCCTGTATAATAAACTAGATTTTGTTACACTTTTACAAATTTGTAAGACTTTCAGTAGGAGTTCTAAAGTAACTCCAATATAATAATAGTAATAGAACTAACAGGTACCAGTGATCACTGCATTTATTTCATATGCTGTGCTCATGTAGTCTGATGATATGCACATAACCTTATAACCCCCAACAATATGCTTTTGCAAATTCTCCCTGTAGTATTCCTTTAATTTGATGGCTAAGTGCTAAAGTTTTAATTAATCATCTTCCTACCAGTGAAAATCTCCTCACCCTTCTGTGCTGGTAGAAGTGGGTTTGTAAGTAGTAGTAGTAAAAACTTTGTTTTTATACAGAGAAATAAAACCCAAATCTTTAGGCCGGTTCGCCTAGTTTACAAGATTGTCCTGTTTCTTACTAATTGCCATACATTCTGCAGGATATTGCATAAGTTAGAAATACATATTTTTGTTAATTACTCCCCTTTCATACCTTTCTAAAAGGGATTTTGTTTCTTATCTGCAGCTTGGTATGTATAGTAATAAGGATTTCTAAAATGTATACAACTGCTGCCTCAATATTCCAATGAATATCATAATCTCCTATCAGCAACTGAAGATCCAGTAACTGAATGAAATCTAATTGACAAAGCAATTCATAAAGGATTCACCATCATCCCTCTTTAAAGTCAGCCATTTCCAAGCTGTTGGGTAAAAAGCATTCTAAAAATACTCTGGGAAAAAGTGGTTAATAACTGACTTGTTAGTGCCTTGTTCCTCTGTCACTGCTACCATAAAGTTGCATATTCCTTGCTTATTCCTTGCACTGATTATTCTCTCTTCTATTCACACATAGACAAGGCCATCAAATTCACTTATCTGGTTGGTTATAGTGTAGGGCTCTGTGCAAACTTTAGACTGGAACCTTCAATCAAACTATTTAATTTTTGATTAATATAGAATTCTAAGAAAATTATTTAAAATTCTCTTCCTAATATGGCTCCTCATTTTATTCTTTCTCATGGTCCAATGCTTCTGAAAAATAAAGGTTGTGCTATAGGATGACATCTGGCATTTGTGAAGAAGAAATTGTATAAAATAAGTTTTTATTTTGAAAATATTAAAATATTATGCAGGTTACGTAATATAAAATGTATCTAAAATGCATGGATGGATTTAAAAACATGTAAATATAACTTTAAATTGACAGCAGAAACACATGAACTACTGCAAAAATGTTAAATACGAGAAGAACATACCTTTAGTAGATAGCATCGGTATAATCTTTCAACTGTCACTGAGTGCATACCAATGAAATTGTAAGGTTAACATTTAAAAAAACTCCCCCTTTTTAAGACTATTGTAATTAAATGACTTTAAATTATGGAATTCATATATGCATTGATGGTATTGGATCTTTATTCCTTAGCAGGATTGGAAATGTTTTTGGTCAACTTTGTGTTGTTGAGACTGAAAATCATTCAAAGGAAACACTCTTTAAGTTCCTAGGTTGCAAATCTTGTTAACAGTTAACATCATCTGGGGATCATGTGATCTGTCAGCTTCTTGCATTATCAAGTCTAGTGCATCTTGAAGTCTGGCAAATTTGAAGAAAATCACTTCTCTGCTGGCTGTGCTCATGATTTTTAAGATTTGAATAAAGCCACATATCTTCACCATATATTGTGGTTTCTTCTCTTTATCCAATGATTGCTTATGTATTGCTTATGCATGAGGATGGTTCCATTACTATGGATCAATATTTCAGAATTTGGAGAAATCAATATCATTTCCTCAGTGCTGAAAAATCAACATAAAAGTACATTCTTGTGTTCGTCTTTACAAGACCTGCCAAGTCATGTTTTTTTTTGTTTGTTTGTTTGTTTATTTTTATTTTCTTGTACTGTTTATGATTTATGAGGAAAATGCATGTTATCTGTGTGTAAGTTTCTGTTGATAATCCAGACTTCTTTAAGGTGTCCTGTTTTAGCTAAAAATATTTTCCAAAACAGGATATAAAATAGGTGCTTGTCGACTTTGAAATTCATTCATAAATTGCAAATGTTTCTTAGAATTCATGTTGCTGATTGCTTGAAAAAAGCTGCTTCAGCGAGACAGAAATTCCAGCAAGAAGTGTAATTTGCCAAAATGATGATTTAATGTCTTTGTGTCTTCTAAAACTCATGTTTAGATTATTTTAAAGTCATGCATATTCATACAGTCAATATTTTTAGCAGCTCTTAATTTGTTCTAAATTGTGATTGTACACCAGCCAGTGCAACTCTCTGGGAAGTTTATAAAATGTTTATGCTTGTATCATCTTATTTATACAGTATGTGTAGCAGGAGCTCAGAAGATGCTCATTCAGGCAAGGCATGCTTTTCTCTGCTGGGTACTTACATAATTTTGTATTCAACCAAGTCATTTAGCTTTGTTGCAGTTGAACAAAATCAATACAGGTTTATTGTTAAAAACAGTGTTTCCTAAAACTTGTTCATGCTGCACCAGTACTCACGATGAAGCTGTCTGAGGGGCCTGGTTAGGTACAGTGGACAATTTTACATTAACCTACATAATTGACAAATGTGTACTAAGTAAAAAGAGGGAAAGTTATGCTGCATACTTAGACCCAAAGGCAGCATTCAACTCTGTGAATAGACAATACTGTAGGATATTTTAAAAAACTCATGTTGAATCTAGACAATAAACTTATACAGCAGCCAATGTTAAATACTCTAGAGAGGGCCTTCTCATATAAACTATTCATATTGGGGACTATTCACAAATGATGCGCAATAGGAGCATAGTCCAGTCACACAGCTCTGCACCCATGGGGGTTCTGCTCATGGGGGTCATAGTCACTAATGCCAGCTTCCAAAGTGCTCCCTTCCATGGCCCTGCCCTCTGGTGTGCAGGATACTTGGGGGCAGTCTGGTGCAGAGTGGAGGACCTGGGAGGCAGCCAATCAGCTGAACATCCTGGGTCCCACCAGTGGATCACTTGCACTTGTGGGGCACCATGTTGGTGACTGGCACCAACTGCTGCAGGGTACATGCCCAGTTCACTGCCCCTGACACCAAGAAGTGCCCCTATGGCAGCAGTATCCATTTTGGGGGTCCACGGAACCCCATCGTCACCACTTCAGTCAGTGGCTGCCACCTGAGGGGCATGTACTGGGTAGACAGCTGCCCTGAGATGGCAGAGCCATTCACCTGTGCACAACACCCCACACCTTGAAGAATGCCTTGGAGTGCTGGCGTGCCCCCCGCACCATGCCCCAGTCCACCCCAGCACAGAGCTCCATGATCAGCCAGGGGATCAGGAGCAAAAAGGAGGGTGTATGTGGGTGGTACATCCCATGCAGGGGATGCAGGGGGTGCAGGCAGGCACAGGGTGGCTACGCACCAATTTTATGTGGCACATAGCCATCTGCACCTTTGTGAATAGGGTCCTTTGTGAATGGAGTTAAGAAAGGCTGCCTTCTTACACCAACGATAATATAAATATACATATATATATATATATATATTGAATCATTGATTGAGTCATTAACCACCATAGATACATTTGCCCCAACAATAAATAGCAAAGAAATAAAATTACTTATGTATGCAGATGATACAGTTGTGCTGTCAAGAACCCCTCTAGGTCTAAAAAGGTGGTTATCTAATGTTGTGAAACATCTAAAAATATTAAAGCTGGAATGGAACACTTCAAAGATGAAAACAGTGACATTTGAGGGAAAACCTAATAGAAAGAAATGTGGACAATAAACGGTGCTTCTTTTGAAGAGGTAAATAAATATTATTACCTGAAAATTAATTTTGTCTCATTGTCAATATAGTAAGAGTAAATATCATATGTGAAAGAAAACACTAGAAAAACATTTTTAGGCATAGAGAGTTGCATATTATGTTTTAGGAAACTATTTAATGCTATGAAAGCAGCACATACTTAAAACATTAAAGTCAGCTGTTATATGGATGTGAAATATGGGGCACGAATGTGATCTATAAGAACAAAACAGCAGAAATTGATCAGTACATTTTTTCTTCAAACTTCTATTAGGCTTACAGCAAGACACCCCCATATATAAGAATATAATATGGTCTACTACCACTAGAATATGTAATTAAAATTGCTGCAGTCAAATATTGGAATAACATTCAAATAATGAATGATCAGAAGACTTCCCAAACAATGTGGGATATAAACAGTTAATAGTAAACTGCCAAAAAAATTAAAAGAACTGTTTTGTAGAAATAAATAATGTATTAGTTAAAAATGACCTGAGAGAACTCTGGGTGCTCACAAATCAAAGGAAAAGTTGAGCTTATGTATTTGAGATTGTTCTATGCCTGAAAGATGTTGCAATACAATATGACATGGAAAAAATCCACATTTTGGGTAACAATAATATATATAGCTATTATAAATTCGAATTTGATGCAGAAAGATATCTAACTCAGTTTGATAATAAGAGCCTATGAAATCTGTTCTGTATTTTTTTTTTGGGGTGCTTTTGATGTGTTATTTACTGGATATTGGAAACCCAGGAAATAATTTTGTAAATAATTAATGTGCATGTAAGAAAGCAAGGATTATTATTGTACAGCATTTACATTTAGATTGTAATGCATTCTGCAAAGAGATAATAAAATAACTGGAAGCTGACATGCACAAAAAGAAATTCTGCTCTCAAAAAGAGAAAATTTGTCACCTCTACAACTATGTATGTTGTAGCAAAGTTTGCACAAATTGTAATGTTTAAATTGAATAAAAGTTATGGTTATTTGTTGAGCATGTCTTGAATGTTTTTATATAATTTTTACATTTTTTTGATTGTATACATTAAAAAAACTTGGTTAGGTACTGACAAATTGTCTCTTATCTTATGGATGCTTGGTAGGGATATCATTGGTTCCTTCTTTAATAACAAGTTCAAACATGACCATGCATCAGCGTTATTTTCTTAGACTCATTCTCTTGGAAATTTAATCATTTTCTACCTTGCTCATGTAGGTTTAGTATTCTGTCCAAATGTATTTGTTTTAAACTGATTTTTTTTTCTCTGGGACCTGAGTTCAGTAGCCATTTTGCATATGAACTGTCATTTTAAACCTTTCAAATGTTCATCTTTATTTTACTTCCTCTTACAATATCTTGATAAGGCATTATAATAACATTATAAAACCCGCATACATATAAAAGCATTTGTAGCCAATTAATAATATATAGAATAATGCATGGGGAAGTGTGGTTTATGAGGATTTTATGTACAGCCAAGGTCAGTGATGCCCCATAAACCCCAAGGGTGAAGCCTGAGGGGGTTATCTGGGCATCACACTCTGAGGGTGTGCATAAAATCTGAATTACCACACTTTCTCATGTTTTATTTTTCATATTTACTGGTTACTTGCACAAATCCCTCTTATTGTACAGTGCTCGTAGTTGGAGTCTTCTGCCCATTTAGCAGTAAAGATGAAATTGGCTATTAAGGTGTCCAGCTGTTCCATGGGGAGGCTAATGAAATCTGTTGACTCACCCGTCTCCTGATGATATTTCTTGAACAGAGCTACATCACTTTTTTTAACGTGTTTTTGTTTTCCTGCTCATCAATGAATTTCTGCCTTTCTGATTCATTTGGAGGCTTGAAACATGATATGGTTGCCATTGCTTTATAATTTTGGTATGGAGAGTTTATTTCACAATGCACCAGACATTTTTTCTGTCTGTCCTTCAAGAATTGTGTTCCCCACACTGGCAGTTTTCTGTGAGGAACTTGAGCGGACCACCAGCATGAGGACACCTTCTCGGAGAACAGCTGAGGAAGATGGACCCTTGTTTGTGGTGACTGTGGCTTATGGAATTCTGTAATTCTCAAGTGTGGATTACGAGTTTCTCAGGGTCTGCCAGCAATGGTTTATTGACCCAAACCAGTAAATGTAATACAATATTTCATACATCAACCTAATTTATCTAGACAACATTCTAAAGCTGATATTTCTGACACCTTGAAAATTGTTCTTGGCCCATCCTTCCTCACGGAACTTGTCTAGAATAACATGGATTAATGACTACTATTTTTTAGTTTATCTCAGCTTTGAATGCAAAAGCAGCCCCAAATGTGTTGACTCCATTTAGGACACTGTCCTCTGGATATTGATCAATGTTTTCAAAGGACCATTTGTTCGCCATCTGACTGATCTTAAGACCTTTACACAAGCTTCTTGCATATCATGCATGGTGGATTTCTTTCAACAGTTTGACATTCCCTTGGCTTAGAACAAAACTGCTGGATCATCCATGTAGATTGACTTCCTCTGTATAATTTGGGGTTCCCAACTAATGAAAATATTGCTTCCTTTAGACAAACTCAGTCACAGTCTCTCATTGCTATCTCACTATACTGCTGTGAAATCCTGCATCAAACACTGCTGTGAAATCCTGCACAAATTGTGAATTACTGTTCTGGCTGAGTCACCTAAACTTTTCTAAAAGAACAAGTATACAAGGATGACCTTTAATCTCCTATTTACTGTAACTTGCTGCTACCACCACAGACTTAAACTACCACATTACCATTTCAGCATCTGTTACATATTGCTTAAACATATGGAGCTAATTTCTTTCCACCTGGAATGGCATGTCTTTCTTTTTCTCTCATAACTTAATGCCTTTGTCTCCTTAAAGGGACACTGTCAACCCTTTTTGCAACATACTTCAAGTTGAAAACCTGCATTTTATGACTGCTTACCTTCTTTCTATAAAACTCATTGAAGTTGTTGGTTGTTTGGCCTGCTTCCTTTCTTAGCAAAACTGAAATGCATGGGAATGATGTAGTTATACCCAATGTTGTTTTGCTTCAAATTCTTGATCTGCTCTTATTGCATACATACTGAACATTAGGAACACCACCTAACAGTGCAGTCACTCATAATGCAATCAATACTCTCCCCTTCTCCCACAGCATCATGAGTGGCTACATTGTATTAGGGGCATTCCCAAGTCCAGGAAAGATACAATGGACATTGATCAAAGAATGTAAACAAACACATTTTTGTGTGGTATCACCAATATTTCGGGCAATCTGTTTTATACTTTTAAAAGGAAAAAATGAATCAGAATCACACCACCAGCTACATCAACAATCTCTACAGAGTATGATCAGTCATAACACGTGTTTTTTAATCTAGGGACAAATTGAGGCCTAAGGTGGTTGACAGTGTCCCTTTAAGTATTCATGGCTTTGTCTCCTTTGTATGGATTTGCTGCTTTTTAAGGATGCGGTGGGTGTGGCCCTGCAGATGTTCTGGGAGCACAGTAAAGTAAAAGGAGCCTATTGGATACCTGACAGAATTGTAAATATTGGAGGTGAATGGCAATCACTGTGCGTTCATTGCACTATTTTGTCTGCCGGTCATGATGTCCAAGATGGCCACCGGAGTTCTCTGCACATGTGTGAAGACTCGCACATGCACACTGAACTATGGTGGCCTGGTGGCACAGTTCACCATGTACAAGATAGTTGCTGGAGCCCAGTGCACCTGCGTGAGTTGTCGCGTATGTGCAGGGGACTCCAGCAGCCATCTTGGACATAGCAGACAGTGCCGTGTTCCACCGGCAACCTCAGCTGCAGCCATACTGGCTCTAGACAGAGCTAGTTATGATAGTCACTAGTTCATTGAGCCATAGTCTCTGGAACACTTTGCCAATCCTCAATTCAAACATACCTCTACTTTATTTGAGATATATCCCACAGCCACTGCAATCTCCTTTTGGGGGGGACAACTGGCATTCTCAAAAAGTCACTTTTTATAGTAACCATCAAGTGACCATCAACATAATTAACAGGGATCAGTTATCACCAACATCTGTTATAAATTTCCTGTGCAAACTTACTAAGGTGTCTGTGCAGCTCCATTTTCCACTGAGAGCAGAGCACATTTATGGTGATCCAGTATCATTGCTGATACTCTTTCTTATTTTAACTGTCAGAAACTCTGGAGGAGACAACATCAGCAGTTATAAAAGGAGCACCTTTTCCACTATATTAGGACCTCCAAATGGCTTTTATTTCTATTTTGCCAAAGTCTGACAGACTCATATACTCCATACCTGCCACTACTCTATCCTCTTGTCACATGACTTGGGATAAATGCAGAACGTTTTGCATCCAGCTTCATCTTGCTTTATGTAACACATTAACTGAGCAGTTCTTGTCTCTCTCTTCTTACTGCATACAATCCAGTCACCTCCACTATTAGCTGCAGGGGATTCTGGGATTTGTAGTTACAGAAAATAACAGCTTGCAAGTCAATGGATTCAGTCTGATACAATCTACTAAACTACTGTAAACAGTAAGTAAACTAAAATGTTTTTGCACACAAAGTGCAAAATTGAGACCAGCTCCACACTTGAGTGTGAGGCTCTTAGTGCTGACTGTACTAGACAGTTGAGCAGTGATAGAAGGGCATTCGATGTTAGATAAATGCAGATGAAATTGGATACCAGATAGCTATTGATTGTTGAAATGTTTTTGTACACAACATGCAAACTTGGACCTGCCTCACACACGGCTGGGGTCTCTTAGTGCTGACTGTTCCTCTTTAAAGAGTTTGTATTGAGCTTGCAAAAATCTTCTCCTAAACTGTTATTGAAAAGGCATCCTACCTATGCTGACCTACAATGAAGCCTCATTTCTTGTCTCTTAATAGGAGTGTTTTCCACAGTTAGCAATCTACAATATCAAATAGTGATGATCTGTGTCTATTTTGGATTTCTAAGACTAGGCAATTTTCTTACGGTAACCCATGATATGAGCGAGTAAGAAAAAGCGACTGCAACAACAGCGCTGGCAAATCCGTGACTCTCAAAATCAGTTACAGTAATAATAGCTAACATGCAGAAATAGCGCCACCGTTTGCCATCTTCATAACAATAAAAGTGACTGAAATAGCGCCATCGCTTGCGATCCTTATACCAATAAAAGCCACATCAATAATGCTCTGCTGCTATGAACAACAGCAATAAAAACAGTAAAAGCCCCTTACAACACCAATGAGTCAAAACAGCGACATCTAGAGTTTAAAAAAAAAACAAGTCTCAATGACTTGGTTTACTTTATTGATTCCTCCACTGATAGTGCAATAATTGTAAAAGAGCCTCCTTTACCAGTACTTGCTTTCACAAGGTTCGCTTATACCTGGAACTGAAAATTGTATACCAGCCCTCACAGGTATTCGTATTTCAGTAATGAAGTAACAGAGTTTCCAACTGTGTGCATCCTAGCCAGGCAGGAGAATTTTGGACCAACAGCACAGCGCCAATAAATCTTCTCCCCCTTTCCTTGTTTTTTCTGTACAAAAAGCCTGCATGTATAGCCAGTGGCTTACCTTTCTGGCTCTCGACTGTTTCAAACGTCTCTATCTCGATCTCTCACCACCTATCACCAAATACCTAGTCTTCAGAGAAAAAGTAAACAGAGTGTGGGTTACACCTTATTAGGATCCTCTGACCATATGAAGGACTGGATTATGTTAGTGCACTTTTATTGCAGTCGTCAAAATAGGTAAGCGCCATTATATCCAGATGCGATTCTGCAGGTCGCCTTTTTGCAATCGCGATATTGATTTTAGCGATTTTAAATTTGTGATTTTTACATGGAACCTTTTCTTCCTATACCTCCTATTTGAAAGCAGAAAGCATCAAACACCAGATTATCTGTAAACAATGTTAGCAGAAGGCTATGCACAGCACCTAAAACATTTGAAAATGGATCCTCTACATGCAGGCATTACCATAAATTGTCATGAATTACTTGCTTGCCAGCGATGGCATGTCTTAGTGTGATATTTGATAAGTACCTTGCAACTAAAGTTTCAGCCTCCAAATCCCATCCTCTTTTTGTTACCAAGAAAGGACATGTCATGACTACTGCATGGTTCACATCTAACCTCAGGAGCCTGTAAGTAAGATTGAGACTAGACCCCTTCTGTTCTCTGGCCATTTGTTCCATACAGGAGCAGTTTTCACTGCATCTAAACATAAAATTCTCAGATAAACCAGCCAGAATTAGAATGCCTACACTGCAAGAGCCATTAAAGCATGGGAAGGGGTTAGCACTGCCACAGGTGCTACATTACTACTGGGCAGCCCAGCTCTCATGCTTGACAAGTGGTGTGCAGTCCCAGGGGTTGAGCTGGAAAATGCTTGAGAATCATGAGATGAGTGGAGGAGATCTCCTGGAAACTCTGCTGAGCCCAGTGCTGGTGACGGGTATCCTTCCCAGGATAAGGCATCTATTCACTAATTTTACTCTTGATATTTGTTAAAAGTTCACTGGCCTATAGCCCATGGGCAAAGACTCTCTCCACATGTGGAACTTATACAGGCCTTCAAGGGGTGTAAAGGATATATGGTGTTTGCACACCAATGACTACTGGCATGGAAGGCAAGGAGCTTGAAACAAGTGAGGGAATTGTTTGGGATAGGTGGCTGATGTCATTTGCATAACTGAAACAAGCATTCCAGCTGCAGACTAACTCCTTCTATGTATACCTCTGTGTCAGAGGGTTGTTGGGGGCAGGGGTTGAGGGCTTCAATTAATTCTCCAGTTAAAAATATTGTGATGACCCCATAGCTGGGCATTGAAACCACTTTCAGCTTTTTATAAACTAATCAGAGGTGGATGCTGCCCTAAGCTATTTGACTATAAAATGGCATGAGAAAGGGACCTGGAAGTAGAGGTCTCACAGGGATCTTGGAATGAAGCTATTCATCACACCCTTACATGTGCCCATTCAGACAGACTCTGTCAAATCCAGTACAATGTCTTATATTGCACCTACATACCCCCAACCAAGTTACACAGATTAAGAGGAGATATTAGTGACAGTTGGGTTGGAGGTCAGGAGGTCATAAATGGCATGAGCATGTCATTAATAAAAAAACCTATGAGCTCAGCACATGGCATAAGTGCTGAGACAGTCAACGTTAGTAGTTAAACTGCATGAGTCCAATATGCATATGTATGCATATAAATAATGGAACATTTAAGCTTTAGACAAATATATTAATTAGATTTTGAACAAGTTAGATTCTCTTGTATAAGCTCGATGTGTTAGCACATTAAGATAGAGTAGTATTTTATATTTTAATGTTAAATTAGCCATAAAAGGCTCACGCATAATACATATCATTCATTCATAGGCACATTTTAACTACAGAGCGGCCATTAAAAGGGGTTAAGACTTAAGAGTAAAAACAAGGCCAATGTGATCTTTGTGGTGGAAACACAGGAAAAGACTGTTACTCAGAACAATGGGCTAGAACCTAGATGTAAATTTTACCTCATACTCAGCATATAATAATATGGGAACAGGGCTGCTCTCACGCAATCCCTAGAATTTAAGCTGACAAAGTTATAGGTTATTTCCTCAAAAGTTATCAAACAAAGCTATGTTTTTGGGGGCAGATGGCAGGCAGCTTACATTAAGAGTTGTTTTCTATACCAAACTTTACAAAATTACCATGTGAGCTAATTATGAGGCCATGTATTATGCAGAGATGGCCTGTTTGTCCAAAACCATATATCTGTCTATCTACTGTATATATATATATATATATATAGGCTAAGTTGTTGTCATAGTTGTGTTGCAGTTGGGCACAGTGCTGCCTTGACATTCCTTCTGCACTGACCCTACCACCAATGTAAGCATAATTCATATACTATGTGGTAGTAGCTGAGGTGACAGAATATCTCAAGGTATAGGTATAAAATGTACTGATATTTTGTATTTGAGTGTTTAACTATATAGTGGCTTGGGGAAAATCTAAAAATGCTATATAGATGTCTGTGTTTGTTTTGTATAACCCTGTGAAATAAATGGTAGTTTACTCACCTGGTAAAGGTGATTGTGGGGTATACATCTCTGAGGCACTCCATACTCCTTACACATGGGTTGTGTCCACCTGATAGGTTGTTTGATGCACATGTGACTTCAAAGAAGTCCGACCCCCTTTCCCTGTGATGCTACCTCTCCAGGATCAGTTCAAATTCTTCCAAAGCTGTACCTACTCTGTAACCAATAACTCTTGACTTGTTAGTAGGCAGCGCAATGTTTCCTGTTATGTATCTTAGCATATTAAATAAATTATAATAGAGGCATTTGTTATGTTTTACCAAAAAATTCTGTGGCCCATGAGGGTCCTTTCTTTATTTCTTATTCATACAAATCTAACATTTCTGACCCATACGTCATGCTGATTGTTACATCTTAAAGCTCATCTTTGAGTCCTTTGTCTCTGACTGACTACCTGGGTGGGTTGCAGAGTGCCTCAGAGATGTATATCCCCACAATCACCTTTACCAGGTGAGTAAACTACCATTGTGGGGGATAATCTCAGAGCCACTCCACACTCCTTACACATGGGTTTCAATGTAAAAAGCAGTACTCTAGTGAAAAGGGTGGGTAGTCAGTCCATTGTGTTATGTTCAACCTTGCTGCTAACAACACTACTTAAGTAAAGTTAGTTTTTGCTTCCAGGGCTACATCTATCCTGTAGTGTTTAGTGAATGTGTGTGTCGATGCCCATGTAGCGGCAGCACAAATTTTCTCCATTGTGGCCATGTTTCTCTCATCCCATGATGTGGCTATTGCTGTAGTGGAATGGTCTTGATTTTTTTTTTTTGGTGGTGTATGATTTGAAGCCTTTTGCGCCTCTGTGATGGGAGACTTAAGCCAATATGTGCCACATGTCTGCTGTTCTTGTGATGTAAGTTTTCATTAGTCTCGTCATGGCTAGCAGATGATGTTGTAGGTCTCTGTCTACCTTGTCTGCAGGCATATAGACAGGTATTTTGATATCCCGTATGGTGTGAAAAAAGTGTGCATATTTTAGGCAGAAAGGAAGGGATCATCTTTTAGTTGATCTTGTCCTCGTGAAATACCAGATAAGGCAGTCTGTGGGATAATGCTCGTAGTTTGCTTATGTATCTAGCTGAACATATAGTGACCATAAGGGTTAAGTGTTTGCCCTTTGAGTGGTGGTGACTGTAGAGGTTCAGATGGTGAGTTGGTCATTGCCCTGGTACTAAGTTGAGGTCCCAGAGAGTGGTCCATTGTTTTATCTTAGGATGTAGATTGAATCAGTTGCTGCCACTTGCACTGTTAGGGATGCTGGTCCTTTATCTGGATCTTGCTGAAGGATGAGAAGTATGTTAGAAGTTGTATTTATTTATATTTTTATTTATTTATTTATTTATTCCCTTTTGTTCTCACCATCTGTGGAATAATCTTGAATGTCTCTGATATTTTGAGGTAATGGGGTTTTGGTCTCTCCTTTTCAGGAGACAGGCTGTTAGTTTGAGATTGTTCAGACTGAGGAAACATACTGGTCCCTGGTGAGAATATCTTCCCTGAATAGTAGTATCCATGGGTGGTCTACTGCCATTGTCACTATCATGGTGAAACATGTTCTCCTGGACCAATGAGGGGTGATGATTATCACCCAGGTTATGGTACTGCATATCTTTTTCAGAACCTGTAGTATCGGTGGAAAGATGTAGCTTACCTGGAATGACCATGTAGCTGACATCCACTCCCATGGATTTGTCATCCTTGAAGTGGGAGTAGAATTTGTGGCACTGATTATTCTTGTTGGTGGCCATTAAGTTTATTTCTATTGGTCCCCAATGTCTGTTGATCATTTGGAATATGTTGGAATGAATCTTCCGCTCTCCTGGATGTATTAACTGGCAATTTAGCCAGTCTGCGGTGGTATTCAGCCTGCTTGCCAAGTGCATGGCTGATATGCTCAACATGTTTTTGTGTCCAAGGAATGAGTCTTGAGCCTCTCTTTGCATGGCTCCACTCTTTGTTCCTCCTTGCCTGTTGATATAGGAGATAATAACCTGATTGTCCAAGCTCATGAGGCAATTTACATTTTTCCTAACTAGCCTTGTGAATTGCAGTGGCACACAGGATAGTGCCTTGATTTCCAAAATGTTTATGGCCATTTTTTACTCTTGCATGTATCACTTTTCTAGGCTTGCCAGTGGAGTGGCCACTATGTGAAGGCTATTCAAGGTGTATGGCATTATTAGCAAGCAAATGGTGTGGGCAGTGTGCCATTAAGATGTGGGGATTTGGTTGGGTAGTGGGGTAGGAGCTGTGTGACAAACCCCACCTTTGTCATTGTATTTCACACTAATGGCTGATTTTGATCAGGCAAACACCACATGGATGTTAGTGTTTGTGTAACCACCGCCAGCTCTGTGTCTAGATCAGAGTGTGTTTCTGAATCCAGCTGTGGTGAGTGGGGTTCTGGCCCTGTTGGTACCTGACTTTATTTCACATATTGTTTTACACTAGTTGTGCCTGCATCGGTTGATTATTTTGGTGGGGAATTGTTGCTGTGTCTAAATCCTGCCCAGTGGAGGATTTGGGATTGCAGGTGGCATATTTGTTTGTGCCTTGTCTTTTGTGTTTTTATTGGGGTCCTCTCCAGTGTCCTCCTGGTCAGATGGCATGGGTGCATCTTCTGCATCTGATGCACACAGTATGCTTAGTTGTTTTGGGGCTAGCAGCACATTGCGTTGGCTGCCGCTCTTAGTTTTGGCTATTGTAGTAAGCTGATAGAAGATACATATAGAGAGTGGTGTTTGGGGGGGATTAGATATATTGTTTTATTTGTTTATTATTTCCTTTAATTTTTTTTTATTTTCCCCTGTACAGTAAGCAATAATGTTCTGCACCGTACAGGCTATTGTTTTGCCTGTGCATTAAAGTGTGCACTGTCCCTATAAAGGTGGCTAGAGTGAGTGAGGGACTCATTGTTATGCTGTCTTGCCCACAGCTGTGGTAACAGTGCTGCCCCCAATGTAGTTACCCCATTATTAATTGATTTTCAAATCATTGCCTGTATATTTAATTATTCACATTGTGGTCTGCTGTTGCAGATCGGTTGGTGCTTTTAAGTAACGCCCTCTGTGCTGGTTGGATGTTCGTGAGTGTAGTTTCACTCTCCACAAGATGGCAGCAGTGACTGTCAGTCAATCTACACTGTCTGGCAGCCACATACAGCCTTAGTCCCGCATAGAAAAGGGGGGATTGGAGAGCTTTTCCAAAATCACAGCAGCAAGTCTCATGATGATATTTCTCGGGACTGCTGATCTGGATAGGAAAGTTAGGTTAGTCCCTCAATGCTCCTCCTCCTCATTAGACCTACTTTGTTTGTGGTGTTTCAGTCGGGTAGATGATAGAGGAGTATCCTCTACCTTTTGATAGAGAAGGTGGTGAGTTTAAAAGATATAATGTGCCATAAAAACCTATTATGAGCACGTCATTTTGAGGCGAGGCACAGAGGGACTGAGAAAATGCTTCAGAGGCTGTTGTGTAATTATGTCTTGAGTGAGCACGTCAGGTGCTACTATGCTTGTAATGGGAAACTGTGGCACATTACCTAGTATTTTAGCAATTTGGGATGCTGGCAGGGTACTCCTGACATTCTAAGGTGGCCATTTGCTCATTTAATAGTGGATAGACTCTGGAACCACTGGCTGGGGCTCCAGGTCATCAGGTACCTTAGTAAAGTTGTATGCTTATCCTGAACAGCATGTAGGGGAACTCAAGTGTATATGCCCATTTAAGGAATGAGAGCCTTTAATAATTTAGCCTCTGATGTACTGACTCCTGGAACCACTGATTAGGGGCTTTCAGGTAACTGTGGCTGTGGAATCTATTTGGTCATCTGTGAAAGATCTCAGACAATAGATGGCTCCGTTAGCATCCTTTAATTTTTGCTTCCTTTAAAAATGTCAAAAATGTGATAAATTATTATTGTTTTTTTTATGAAATGAATGGGGCTAAGTCATGTATTCACATTAATATGCATTACTTTGTTGTACACAGTGCATAGTAGCGGCTCCTTAGTTAGTATGTGACTGTGCCTTTAGGAGAAGAAAAAAACTGTGGATATCAGTAAAATAAATTCCTATTAAAGTTCACTATTTCCCAAATAGTTATTTTATTGTAATCAAACCTCCTTGTGTGTTGACACAATATAATACAGTACTGTTTTGTTTGGTTTTTTTGCCCCTTTTGTATGCCTTGGTATTCTTTGGGATAATGTAGGCATGTGCCTTTAAGGGGGGGTGGGCAGGATGTCTTAGCTAATCCTTTCCTTGGGTGGGGTAAGCTTAGTGAGGAATCATCTGCATTGCCTCTCTATAATAGGACACAGTTTGGGGCAGAAGCATTTTTTTGTTTGTTCTTTTAAACATATCTCTTCAGTTCTCCCTCACGGTCAGTGTTAAAAGTTAGGGGACTTAGGTTGAGAAGCTGCACAATGTCTAGCTCCATTCTCCATTGCAAGATATGTTGGATTTAGTCAAATCTTGTGTGTTTACCTTCCTCTGAGATGGTGGCCAAGATTTCGCAAGAGTTGAGAGCCAGTCAGCTTGCAGCTCTCATGTAGCAGCAGATTTGTAAACTATGAAGAAGCATGGGGGATGGTCATGTGCTAGAAGCTTTTTGAGTAGCCATAAAATAACATTTGGGTGGCTACATTTTGGTCCCTAGAGCTTCCTTTTCTCTGAGGGAGTGTTTTTGGATAGAAAATATAATGAAATAGTCTCAGGTGATTTTATTTAATGCAACTGAAGTTGAGGAATGACTGAATCCAGCACAGGCATTTCAAGCACCGTCCAATGCAAGGAAACTTTTCTGGGTGATTTTGTGAGTATCTTTGTACAAGTTAGTAATTCTAGTGGATCACTAAATTTTTTGTTGGTGATTAATGCAACTACGGAACCATTGGCAGAGGAACCAGGTTGCTTATTATTATATTACCTCCTGTAAATCATTGCATAGATGCTGTGTTCATTTATGCGAGTCAGATATTGCTTTTAGTTCCTGGCACTGCTAGCAGGTATGTTCAGGTAGCTATTAATCTCTATGCTTGTATGATGTGATAATGTTCATAATTTGAATACTGTGCTAGCAATTTCTCAAATAATATTTTTCTAGACAACCAACGCTAATAGTTGCTGCAGGGCTAACATCTCTAAGACTGCCAATTTTGCAGTTTTAAACAATTGCATATCTGCTGAAACATACTCTGGAGCTGCTGTGTTGAAATATTTTACAGTACATCTAAATGCAGGTACTGCCACCGGGGTACCAGGTTTATTTTGCAATAATGTCATCATTTATTGTCTGTCCTCAAGGATAATCAGTTACAGTGCCCAGTCATTCAGTCACTGTGTAGCTGAGTCAGGATCTTGCTAGGGAGAGGAAACATGCATCAACCAGAATATTTTTGGATGGGCTAACTGCAAATGGACTGCACACCAGAGAAGCAGGCTTTCTTCCCCCAAAAAGAGGGGTGTAAGGTAGGAGCAATATTTTTTGCAGAAATCCACTCATGGATTACAAGGCAGCAGAGTAATGTGAGGCACCCCTGAGAAAACTACCTCTATGGCTGCTAGCAGGAGTCATAGGGGGTTCTCTGCCCAATACTATGCAGTAGTGGGAGCAGGAACTACACTGGGACCACTAGCAGGGGTCATAGAAGCCTGCTCATATTTCTTTTCTCTTATCATCTTAGACTCGCTAGCAGAGAGTCCAAGGAATAACCATGAAAGTATTTTTAAATGTTTTTTCCCTGAAATTATTGCTGCTTGGTGTGCAGTGCAGAATAGGGTTATGAGCTGTGAATTGGGAAGCAAGAAACAGATTACAAGGTATGATCTATATCTAAGATTGGGTACATTACAAGCTTCTTTTGGCACATTGTAGTGCAATGTTGCCTGCTTCCTGAGATAGCTAACTATTAGTCTTAAATAGCAATGCAAACACCTTGTACGGACTGCAAGCTAGCTAGCTGATACTGCTGAATATAATTTTCCTTGTATTAGCTTAGTCTCTTAGCTTTTCCTTGTATGCAAAATGTTGGTTTTCTAGGGAGCTGATTTTATGTGCAGAAACCTGTACCGATGCACATTGAGAACTGATCCTAGAGAGGCAGCACCACAGGGAAAGGGGGTCAGACTTCTTTGAAGTCACATGTGCATCAAGCAACCTATCAGGTGTACACAACTCATGTGTAAGGAGTGTGGAGTGCCTCAGAGATTATCCCCCACAATTGGATATTGTCATAACTTTATAACTGTCTACAAGAACTTTTATGCTAATTTTATAATTGTAAGTAAACCCTCAGATGTAAATTTTTAACAATCATAAGTCCAATAATTGGCACCTGAACAGGGACTCCAGGGAGAAACACAGATTTTTAAACAACTCAAAACTTTGATGTTAAGAGTTGCAATCTAAACAGTAAATGCACCATAGAAAATGTGTCCTTAGACACTTCCAAGAGGCTAAGAAAATGGGAAGGGTACAACATGATTTACAACTGACAGTTGTAAATTATGTTGAAAAATATAATGTTGAGGTAGATTCAACTCCTCCATCATGTACTTGTATGTAATTAGTGACACTTGATTTGGAGGTTAATTGTTCTAATTGCAGTGAGAAGGTCCTGCAGCTCTTTGTGCCTGCTTGGGCAGACACACATTCTGTGCACAGAGTAATAATGTTTTAACATTAAGGTTAACCTACCTCTCTAGTTTAACTTTTCTTTCTTCTTGCTGCAGCAAAATCTCTAATTATTCTTTTCACTATACTTTACAGGTGGCTTGATCAGCCACATTTGCAGGAGTCTCCTGCTTATTTTTCTGTCTCAACACATAACATTTCAAAAAGTTTACAAAACAAAGAAGTTCTCTTTGTTCAACTGATTCATGGTTATACAAGTAATGTTTTCTGTTAACTGTTTAATCAATGCACTAAATTTTCTGCTGAACATTGCGTCATGCTATGTCACAAATACGAAGTATGTGGTTTGCCTTTAAAACATTTTTTCTTCAGACTGAAAAACAATGGTTATGTGTTGTTTTAACAAATACTTTCCCTTAAGGTGCTGCAAATTATGGCAGTTGAGTTCTTCTGCCTTGTGTGTTTCATGTTGTGTTTTGTCTTACAGCTTCATAATGAATTTGATGCTATTCCATGTTTTTAGTCTAATAGTATCGTTTTATAATTTTCCCCTTTGATGAAGTGGTTTCTAGGATATATGTGGCACAGCTCCAAAACTTTGCAGTATTTGGTAAGGAAGTTTTGTATGTAACTGAAGTTTTCAGTATACTGTATCATATGTTATAATGTTTACAGGATTTAGTCCTGCACAGTGCCTAGTTAAGTAATTTATAAGTAATATGGATTATGCATTTTACAGGTGGTTTGGGCTTGGTATTGCTTACACTAATGAGTGTTTAATAATTATGTCAGCTTATTTTTCTGTTGGGATCTTCCCTTCAGTGGCATGGAGCCCAAATAACTACTGGCTTGCCACTGAATTTAATTAAGTTCAACTTGCTGTTTGGACAATTGGGGAGATAAAAGGCACAGCACGTATTCGTTACCTAAAACAAAGAATGTGTATTTGCAGCTGTTCAATGTTTGGGTATTTCTATTTGTAGCTTCAATGGTACATTGTACCATCTCAATCATAAGAGGGTCCTAATGTTAAGCACCACTATTAAATAATAAACATTTTTGTTTCCAGTGCAGTGTTGCTGGTTAAGCATAAGATTTTTTTTTGGGGGGGGGGTTTGTTTAAACCTTTTAATTAATTTCTTATTCACAGAAGAAATAAAAGGACGCTTCTTTAAAAGGCATGTTTAAGTTAAATGTAAGCCTATGTCCTTAATTAGCTGTTGTTGTTTTTTTCTAGAAGAAACTACTGGCTGTGATTTAAGCCAGCAAAATAGGGATGTTATTGTAAAAGTTCTCATTAGACAGGTCTTCTCAGCAATTTTAAAGAGTATATCCTGTTTTATACCAAATGATTTACAGTGTTAACTGCACTTACTAAGTCAGGAACACAGACTTAGTACTCAATAAGAAATATTTTACTGTCTTCAATGGCATTTTGGTGTTTTAAGATTTAATGTATTTTGCAGTTCAAAACTTTTACATTAGGTTGTCATCTAAGATGACATGCTAAAGCCAAGTCAAAACTAGTGGAAGCAATAGACATAAAGTGTTTGAATGTCCCAGCCCCATCAATTAACTATCTTCCATAGTGGCTGTTTTAACAACGTCTGTGTCCATAACAGGCAGATAACTATTACAAATATTAATTACTCTGTTTAAGTTCAGAATACGCTACTGACAAATTATTTCATGCCTATTTGTTTAAAAAAAACTTTCTAAAAATAGTGGCAAATGTATGTACGTTGTTTTACATGTGCATACTCACTAATAAAAAGATTTTCATAGTTCATCAGAAATGGGGCATGTGCAATAATGTAACTGTTACCACTATTTTGATGTGATTCACCATGTCTGTAAAAAGCCTCACCATATGATGTAATAAAAAGCAAACATATGTTACTGCCTCAGCAAGCTTTGTTTGCCTTAATACCACCTCAAAGGTGGTATAGATGGGTACATTTAAAATAGTGTGCAACCCTTGTTGCATAACTAAACTCCTATGTTCTATAAGTAAAAACATTCATATTTACTGCATATTAAATGTTTATTGCTATTAAAAAAACTAACACTTTTAAGCTTTTATTTTTCAGTCTCCCTTGCAGGAAAATTGTTGCTGCAAAAAATCCATCCTGCCCTTGAAAAGGGTCTGCGCATGCATATTTCAACAACCACCTTGTGTTGCCAACAATCACAGATCATAAAGTGGTAGACAAGGTCCAACAAAATAAAGTTTACAGGTAATTGCCTAGTGTCAACTTTGCAGCTATTTTGCAATACCAGTAACAGCTCCAATCCTGCAAACAAGACAAAGATAAAGCAATATGGGTACATTTTACCCTACACATTTACATTGGCATTATGTCATGATAAACAAGGTATTCATTGCATAAAGTATGTGTTTTTGTTATATTTACAGTTCTAGTTAGCACTAGAAAAGTATAATATACCTGTGTAAAATCATTTAAATTGTTAACATACCGAGTGTAAAACCAATTAATTCTAGGCAATTACTTGTGCTTTCTCTTCATCATAGGAGTACCAGGATCCAGATCTTCTTGCACCCTGATACTTTTACAACTATAAGTAATGGTTCTTCTTCTACTACTAAAAATTATGTAAATGGTTGTTTTCTAAAAATCATATAACACCAGTACCAAAAATGGGGTGCATTTACACTAAACAATGTGTGTTTATAATAGATTATAATACACATGAATTTGTTTTATAAAATTCGTAAAATACTGAGTGGCCACAGTACATTTGCCCTCAACATTTAATTCCTTTTACAAATATTTTAATTGTATATCTATAAGTTAATTTTAAAAATCAAAATATCAGAATAATGCCTCTCTGTTTTCTACCATAACTAGGCAAAGGTTGGGGGGGGGACTTACTGATACACTCTGGAGTGTAAAAAACTATAGATTTAAAAACACTATGAGCGTATTAGATACATTTTAAAATTGTATGTAAATGGAATTATTTAGAGCATTATAAATACTTTAATGGACATGTGAGTGAGTTGCTTCATGTTCTCATCCTACTGAGCACAGTTTGGCTAATGATATGTTTAAAACAAACATTATGCAATTTGTGTTGTATGTTATATGCCCTTGTTCTTAAGTTACCTTTAAAAATATTGAGACATGTAGACTTTCTACCTTAAAAAAAAAATATGATCTGACTTTATTTAATGTTTTTCCTATCGCTCACTCTAGTTTTAAGTAAGCTGGAGTACTCCTATACTGATTGTGCCTGCTCTGATTTCCATCATGCAGGTACATAATAAATAGATTAAGCTAAATGTTTCTTGTTGTGCTAAGGTTACAAAATGTCTGTATGTCATATTGCATTCAATATGGCACTTCTAATTAAGCTAAAGCTGTCATTTACAAATAAAACTTTGGCCAATAACATTCACGTAAGTTGTCTATGATAAAAATGGGCAGTACTGTGTTGCTGCTATTAAAAATGACTTATGGATTCTAAAATTACAAGATTCTAAGATTACAAAATAGTTTAGCGGGGATATGGAATAAGTTACCTCGACATATGACTGAAATTTCTGATCTGCGTATTTTTAAACTGGAATTGTATAATTATTTAAATGTCTGTTGTAATTGTTTTTAGGTAAACGTGATTTTGTATTTTGTTCTATTTTTTGTATTGTTTGTCTATTGCAAATGCCACAGGTATCTGTTGTAAATGGGGATTCCCCCCCAATCAGATTAACCTGTATAAAAATAAATTTTAAACAAACAAAATGACTGTACTGTTTACCTAGTAGTGTTACAAAACCGCCATTTTGTTTTCAGTTGATGATCAGAAAAATGCTTGGCATTTAAATTTGGGACCCTCTAGCAACACAATTCTTTTTGTGTTTACCTAATCAGACCCTGAGGATGCTAGGCATGTCTTTAGTTTGACATTAAACACCCTGGAAATATGTTTTTCCAATTTCTGGAAAAAGTAGTGTTACAAAGTAGTGTCACACTCATGAAAGTGTCGCAAATTTTTGTGAAAGCTTTCGCAAATCACGACATTACTTTGTGACACTATGCCCAAAATAACAGGAATTCTTTGCCACCCTGCTGCAAATGAACAGTTTGGTCTTTTGGGCTGAAATTTAGAGGGAAGGCAGTCAACATCTCACAGAGGTTCCCTTTGGTGGTTTGGTGACAAAATATTGCACGGATGCAAAGTCACGGTACTCTGAAATTGACACTTTTTCCCATAGACTAACATTGTGGCATCTGCTGCATGACAGGAATTCTTTGCCACCCTGCTGCAAAATAATGGTTTGGTTTTTTACACTGAGAAGGGAAGAAAGCCAACATCCCACAGATGTGCCTTTTGGTGGTTTGCTGAAAAAATATTACAGGGCAGCAAAGTTATGACACTCCAAACTTCTCTATTTTTCCCATAGGATAACATTACGGCATTCGCTACGCCTTTCAGGGCCCGTATCTCAGAAATGGTACGATTTAGTATTCCAACTCCTCATTTTCTGCTCTGAGACCCATTATTATGCATACATTCTTTGTACTCATTGTCTTTCTCTATGCAGTTTTTGGGGAAAACCAGCATGTGCGCTTACATTACTGTTACATACCGCTTCCGCTTGTGGTTCCGCACTGCTTCACTTACTGTTCCCATTCTACGCCACCATGTGCACACCTTTGCATTTTCATTTGTGCTTGCATTTGCGTTATTTTTACCATTTGTGTCTACAGTACTGTTTCTCTTTCTATTTCACTTTGCGTCACCATGAGCATTACCATTTGCATTTGTGGGCACCGTGTTACTACATGACAAGAAATGGGCCCCGCACTCCCGCAGCCACATTACAGTCACTGTTTCTCATTATCATTCTCAAAAGGAAGGGAAATTAGAGGCAAAAAACTCCATTTAATACATCAGTTAGGGTTGTTCCACAGCAACAAAAGTGAGGGAATTCGATGTTAGGTTGAAACCCCCTTGCACCCTCAGCCCCCAACTGGCTTCAGGGTCATGCGTTGGGGTCATTGGTCTGGCTCACCCCATTCTCTATTCCTCAGCTTCTTTCCACATCACGATGGGGTGAGTTAGTGACGACCCCAGCGTGCACCCTGATGAATGAGGTGAAACTGAAAATGAGGGGATATCCTCACGTAATTCTTTCAACTCATGAGTTTTTGCCATATATATATATATATATGTATATATATATATATATATATACAATAATAACTTGTTATCATAGTTGTCACACAGTTGGGCACAGTGATGCCCTGACGCTCCTTCTGTGCTGACCCTACCACCAATGTAAGCATAATTCATATACTATGTGGTAGTAGCAGAGGTGGCAAACTATCTCAAGGTACAGGTACAAAATGTATTGATATTTTGTATTTAAGTGTTTAACTATATAGTGGCTCAGGAAAATCTAAAAATGTTATATAGATGTCTTTGTTTGTTTTGTTCAACCCTGTAAAATAAATTGGATGTTGTCATAACTTTATAACTGTCTACAAAAATGTTTATTGCTAATTTTATAATTGTAAGTAAACCATCAAATATACATTTTTAATAATCACAAATCCAATAGTGACCAGTGCCCTAAATGTATAGTAACTGAATGCATATTTGCCCATATGGTGTGGCACTGTCCCTAACTTAGGTTATACTACAGGGAAGATCATGGAAAAGATTCTGAAGCAGCCTCTGCCATCATCCCCCTTGGCACTTCTCTTGGGCATGGGCTCTGAAACCCACCTCCAGCATCACTATTCTTTGTGAAGCCTTTCCCTTATCAATCCCAGAAAGACCCTAGTGCAGTATTGGATGAGAAAGACCCCTCTTCTGATGGCACATTGGCTGGAATATCTCAAGGACTGTATGTGACTTTAAGGAGCACAAATAAGAGCCAATGGTGAGGCAAAGAAATCTAAAGCTGTGTGGTCCCCCCCCCCATGGAGTTCATGGAAAATGGCAAATGATAGGGGTAGCTTGGGTGTACTAAGTACAACTGCTGCCATGACTCAGGATCGCAGTGTGGGGGGGAGGGCTCAGAGGGACCAATCAGAAGTTCAATAAGGGCCTAAATGCAGAGTGCAATAAGTGCAACAAGCAAGAAAGGGAAAACTGTTGATACCCTACAGAATTAAGAGCCACAAGTGTGACCAAGAGTGAGCTCAGGTTCTGGGAAAGGAAAATCTGGGATTGTTAACACTATAACTAACTGTATGTAGTTGCAGTTTTTATCACTCAACCTAAACAGGGGGGAGTTGCAGCCACAGGCAGACTAGATGGATCATGCTGTCCCCATCTGCTGACACATTCTATGTTTCTAAGATGTATAATTACAGAGCTACTGATGCCTTCAGTAGAACTTAACAAAACGTAATATTTAGGCACAGTTTGGCTTGTATTTCACATTAGTTCTGTATTCCTCCTACCCCTTATTTATTACTGATGTAATCTGCATGAAAATAGGATATTTGTTCAAGAAGTTTATCTATTCTGTTGCTTTCTCCTTACCTGAAGTCACACTGCACTGCTTGCGATATCGCAGTTACTCCCATGGCAACAGATTGTTATGTAACAGAGGATTATGACATAAAGTGGAGAGTAAGTTATAGAGGCAAATGAACTCTGAGGTATAAGAGTCATGTATTCATGCAAATTTCCTCAGTAATAAATAATGTGCAGGAGAAATCTGTATAATATCTATGGAATACAAACTGAATTGTACCTAAATATTATGTTTTTCAAAGTTTTCTTTGAGGTGTCAGCAACTCTTTAGTTAATCTGATGGTTTTATCTGCTGTATCACTGCTTAAAAAGTTTGAAAATAAAGTTTAAAAAAAATATTCCTCACATTATCAAGAGACTGAGCTGATGGACATCATCATCATCATCATGATATGAAACTTGCATTCAGAATACACCTTCATGAATTTGAAATGCGTGTTTCTCCTAAGATGTCATTAAGGATGGTGACTTAAAGCCAGTATCTGAAGGCTGAAGAAGGGAGACACTCAGCCACTGATACTCCCAATTCTTCAGAGAGATGGCTACCTACATACCTCACTTTCCTTTTGTTGCAAGGCTATGCCCCTCTATTACCTCAAATACAAGGGTGTAAACCTCCTAAAGTAACCTCGAGACTCATGGTAAAATGTTCAAGTATTAACAAGCACTACATATGTATGCAGACATGATGACTCAGGGAACAAGTGGTGTCAGCTGACGCAGTTTCTACCTTTAGGCATAAACTAAGTATAGTACCTTGAAGAAAAAGGGGTGACAGGGTATTTCCATTGTGTTGCTGGGGGAAAGAACTCAATAGGCCAGTGGGCTTCTTTCTTTACTAAATTTGTAAGTTTATGCATATGTGGACAACTGTCCACCCTGAATATATTGTTCTCCATTCAGATCTGTGTCTTCCTGAGAACTGCCTTTCTGTTGACTAGTCCCCCAAATCATAGACTGAGGGTCAGAAGGGTAGGGCTCAAGTCCTTAGAAAGTGGTCTTTGGGGAATGTGGGTGAATTAGCTCTATGACTATCTCCCTCCTCCCCTCCCTTGCTAAACTGCAAGAAAAGTTGTTCTGCTCTAGACTTTTAGACTACCTCACCTCTGTCACTTTCCTGTTACTGGTCCAGTCTGGCTTCTGTGAGCATAACTCCACTGTTTCCTCTCTAGTGCGTGTCACTGACTCCATCTTTTCCAGGATGGGTCAAGGACACATCACGGCCACCATTTTCATCAATCTGGATAAAGCCTTTGATTTGGTGTCTCGCAGACTCCTCCTGGATAAGCTGAGCTCAGCCAGCCTCTCAGCTCTTGCCTTTGATTGGTTCCATTCCTATCTAATGGGCTATCTACAGTCGGTTCAGGCAGGTGGCATGTTCTCACCTCTCCTTCTGATTCAGGCTGGGTTCTCACAGGGCTCAATCCTTAGCCTCATCTTGTTCTTGATTTTTCTGAATGACTTCCCCTCCACTTGTTCCAACTCACATATACCCATGTATGCAGATGACACCATTATCTTCACCTCCAGACCATCCCCTGCTTCTGTGGATCAGCTGCTCCAGCAGGATTTCCACAATGCCTTGTGCCGGTTCCCCTCCAACCATCTCAAGGTCAATACCAAAAAAAAAAAGTGTCTATTACCTTTGGTACCAGTTCAAAACTGGCCAGGTTCTAGAGACTTCCAGTCTTCTTCACCCTAGATGGCACCACTGTAGAGGAGGTGCACTCCTTCAAGTACCTCGGTGTGTGGCTTGACAGCAAGCTTGACTTTTCAGCCCACATCGATGCTATCCATTCAAAAGTCACCCTAAGTAGGGTACCCTGTACTGTAATAAAGAGTGCCTACCCCCGCCGGTCTGCCATGAGCTTGTTACCAAAATAGTGCTCCCGGTTTCCGATTATGCTGATGTGGCTTATGGTACAACCCCCTCCTTTGCCCTCGCCAGACTAGACCCCCACTACAATACATTTTGTCAATTTATGACAAATTCCACTCCCTGCATGCACCATTGCTCCCTCTACTTCTCCTCCTTTTCCATTGGCCTTCTACCTTCACATCACCAGTCACATTGCTCCTCCTTCATTTCTAAATACTGGTTTGGTTCCCTTCTTTCCTACCTCTCCTTAATCCTCTCTCTGGTGCCCCCGATCCATGCTCCCTGTGGTTCATGGACCAGAGAACTTTCTGCACTCTTCAATCCCATTCCTCTGCTGAGCAATCTGTCTTCTATCACCTTCCAACACTCTGGAATCAGCTGTCATTTTCCCTCCACCATTCCACCTCTCATGGCTTCTTCATTCACCTGCTGAAAAGAACTGTTACATACTTACCATAACAGTAGATCTTTGAGAGACTGTCATTCATCAGGCCACACCTATGGAACTATAGCCACCAGGCATTAGAACCACACAGAAACTTTTTTGCAAGCAGTCTGGTAGGGGTCACACACAATGATGTCCTATGTTGACACTTCCCATATAAATATGGGGTGCCCCTTCCCTTCCCAGTTGCCCACCACAGATCATGCTCTGAGGACCTCCCTGTAGGAAACCAGAAGAGAGTGAATGGTTCAAGCTACCAGGTGAGGCTGGAAACAGCAGGCAGACCATCCTGGAGAAAGAGCCTGGAGAAAGAGCCAGGAGGCATACAGCTCTATGCCTAAGGGGGACGGAGGGTGGGATGGCATGGCTGATGAAAGAGATTTTCTCAAAGATATACTGTTACAGTAAGTATGTAACTGTTCTATCTTCTTCAAGAATATCTTTTTCATCAGACCACACCTATGGAATGAGTTCCAAGCAGTAACAACAGAAAAAGTCTGGGTGGCTGGAGCCTACAGGCCTAAGAAAGTAGAACTTGCAGCATAGCTAAGCTAAAACCTGCCCTTTTCTTTGAGGCAATGCCCAGACTGTAATGTTTAGTGAAGCTGTAGATAGTACTCAAGGTGGCAGCTGCACAAATCTCAGCAGCAGATGCATTCTTGAAACAAGCAACAGAAGTGGCTATGCCTCTAGTTGAATGATCACAAACAATTCCAGGAAGTTCCTCACCATACTTCCTGAAACAGAAAGTAATACAATTAGCCAACTAACTGAACAGGCACAGTTTAGAAACAGGAGTGCCCTCTTTCCCATGGGTGAATGAAACAAAAAGCTGTGAGGACTTTCTGCAGTCCTTCGTATGGTGTATATAGTACCTGAGTATTCTATGTACATCTAAAGTATGAAGCGGTGCATCCCTGGATTGGCATGCATGGGGAAAAAAAAATGGCAGGTGGATGGATTGATTCAAAGTAAACTTAGACACCACCTTTGGTAGAAACTTAGGATTAGTCTTTATGGAAAATCAAATAAGAGGCTTGCACATTAGAGCCTGAAGCTCTAAAATTCTTCCAGCAGAAGCAATAGTAACTAAAACTAACACTTTTCCAAGACAGAAGGCATAGGCTGAAGTCACAGCTGGCTCAAAAGGAGCCAAAGTAAGCTTTTCTAATATGAAATTCAGGTCCCAAGCTAGGACTGGATTGTGGATCAGAGGGTTCAAGTGCAGAATGCATCTCAGAAACATACAGGCCACTTCCAGTTGAGCAACCGTACGACTATCAATAGGCATATGAAAAGCTGAAATAGCAGCCAAGTGCACTTTAATGGAAGAGTATTTCAATCCTGCATCTGATAAGAACAGCAAATATTCTAGAAGTTCATTTACCAGACAAGAAAAAGGGTTTAGTTGATGTGAAGCAGCTCACAAAGCAAATTGCTGTGACTTCATGGAATAAGTGGCTCTAGTGGAAGGTTTTCTGGCAGCCACAAGAACTTTAGCCACCTTTTGAGATACCCCACACCTAGCAATGGCTATGTCTTTAGGAGCCATGCATGGATATGGAGAGACTGGAGGTTCAGATGGACCAGGGTTTCCTGTTCCTGTGACAACAAGCCCTTGCACAGGGGCTGTGGTACTGATGATTCCACTGCCAACTGCTGAAGCAAGGGGAACCAGATCTGATGAGGCCAAAGGGGGGAAATGCGTATCAGCACTGCTCTTTCCATTTGGAGTTTGATTAACACCCTCTGGAATAAAGGGAATGGAGGAAAGCATAAAAGAACCTCCCCTTCCAAGAGAGGGACACCACATCTCACCAGAAAACTCCAGTCCTAGAACAAGCAAACAGAAATGTGGCAGTTTTGCATTGCGTGGGGATGCAAAAAGGTCCAACTCTGGATGACCCCATCTGTCGAACAGATCTTCTGCCACTGAGGTCAGCAGTTCCCACTTATGCATCCTGGACTGTGACCTGCTTAGCCTGTCTATCAAGACATTTTGGACCCCTGGAACATGAGCTGCTGAGAATTCCAGACCGTGTTCCAGAGTCTAATACCAAGCCTTCATCGTTTTCCTGCATGGGGGTAGGAGTGAGTTCCCCATTTCTTGTTTATGTAATGCACCAAGCTGATATTGTCTGCACCAATAGATGTCCCAGGAACAGATGGGTCTGGAAGGCATGCAGACCATACAGAACAGCCCTCATTTCAAGGACATTTATGTGGAGGGTGCTCTCCACTGTCATCCATCTGTCCTATGTCTGATGAGGCCCCAGATGAGCCCTTCCAGCACATCCCCAATGCATCTGTCATAAGGATCTGATGAGGGAAGGGGATCAGGAAAGGAACTCCCTTCAGAAGATGATTGAGTTCCATCCACCACTTAAGCAGAGGCAGTATAGCATAATGGTTTAAGGCTCTGAGCTGCAAATCTGGTGACATCCAGCAGACCAGTTCTGGGTTTGAATCCCACAGCTTCCCCTTGCATACTGTGTGACCCTGAGCAAGTCACTTCCTGTGCTCCCAGGTCACTCCTGTAAAAAAGCTTTCAGCTTAGTGTACTACTCCTGGTTAAACAACTAAATAAAAAATAAATTAAAAAAACACCTTCTGAATAGAAGAGATTACTAGAACTTTCTGTTCTAGATCATCAGTGCATTGGTCCCATTAGACCCTTAATGTCCACTGAGGGATCCTTATATGCAATCTGGCCAGTGGTACTGCAACAATGACAGCTGCCATCATACCCAAAAGTCTCAGGAATGTCCTGGCTGTGACATGCCTGTTGTGGTATACCATCTGGGCCTATACAATCAGGCATTAGGCCCTGTCCTGAGGCAGGAATGCCAAGCCTTGGGCTGTGTCCAGGATTGCCCCTATGTACCATAGGCACTGTTGAGGGGCAAGGACTGGTTTCAGCACATTGGCCATGATGGCTAGGGCATCAAACAACTGCCTTGTGCATGCTAGACTCAAGTAGAGCTGCTCTTTGAACTGAAGTTTGAGGAGCCAGTCATCCAGATAAGTGAATACATATAGTCCCTCTCTCTGGAGGGTTTCTGCCATTACTGCTAAGCAGGTGCAGAAGACAAGCCAAAGGGCAATACCCTGCACTCATAATGTTCCCCCTGGAAGAGGAGGTACTTCCTGTGAGGGGTACAAACTTTGACATGCAAGTAAGCATCCTGCATGTCCAGTGACCATATCCAGTCCTCTTGTTGCAGTAGTGGCAACAGGCCTTGTAGAGAGACCATTCTGAACTTCTTGTACTGAATGAAAAGGTTCATATTTCTTAGGTCCAGAATGGGCCTCAGATCCCCTGTGCATTTGGGGACTTGGAAATACAGTAGTGGGAATAGAACCCCTGGTTCCTTTGTTCCCAAGGAACTGGCAGTATAGCCCTGTTTCCGATTAGGATATGTATCTCTTCTAGCAGCACTGGTATGTGTTAGATAGTAAGACAGACAGACAGATAGATAGATATTTTATTTATGAAGCTCCCAACTCCTTTGACTCTTGGCACTGTACAATAAAAACAATAATACAAAATACAAATATTTAAATCAAGCAACACACACACATACAAAAATAATTATAAATACAGTCAATAGATAAGCCATTTATCTATAATTCATAGCAGCATCAATCAATAAAAGCTAGATGGAACAGGTATGCTTTTAACCCCCTTTTAAAGGCTTCCACCAAGGGAGCCCCCCTCAAATAATCAGGTAACATAGAAACATAGACTTTGACGGCAGATAAGGACCGCTTGGCCCATCTAGTCTGCCCATTTCCCTACCTACAGGATAGGCCACAAATCCTAGTTAACCAACAGCCTATTTCTTCCTATCCCCCACAAGAATTGCCTTATGTCTGTCCCATGCATTCTTGAATTCTCCCACAGTTTTAGACCCCACAACCTCCTCAGGAAGGCTGTTCCATGCATCCACTACCCTCTCTGTGAAATAATACTTCCTCACATTGCCCCTGAACGCCCCCCTTCTATCTTTAAATTGTGTCCCCTTGTTCTTGCAAGTCTCTTTTTCTGAAAGATGCTACCCTCTTGGACTTTGTTGATTCCACTGAGGTACTTAAAAGTTTCTATCATGTCCCCCCTCTCCCTTCTTTCCTCAAGGGTATACATATTAAGCTCCTTTAGTCTCTCCTCATATGGCTTCTCTTGCAGACCCTGCACCATTTTAGTTGCCCTCCTCTGGACTACCACTATCCTGTCTATGTCCTTGCGGAGATGAGGTCTCCAGAACTGGACACAGTACTCCAGATGGGGTCTCACCAACTGTCTGTACAGATGGATAACAACTTCCTGTTTTCTGCTGCTGATGCCTCTCCCTATACATCCCAGTATACCCCCAGCCCTCCCTACTGCCTTCTCACATTGCTTGCCAACCTTAAGGTCATCTGATATGATTACCCCCAGGTTCCTTTCCTTTTTGTTGTTGTTACTACCTCCCACCCATTGTGTATTCTTCCCTGGGTTCTTGTTTCCCAGGTGCATTACTTTGCACTTCTGCATTGAATCCTAGCTGACATACTTCTGACCATTCCTCCAACCTTGCCAAGTCCCTTTTCATCCTTTCCACGCCTTCTTGTGTATCAACCCTGTTGTAGATCTTTGTGTCATCTGCAAAAGGCATACATTTCCTTCCAGTCCCTCTGCAATGTCACTGATGAAGACATTAAAGATGGACCTGAACCCTGCAGTACCCCACTAGTAACCCCTCTTTCTTCAGAGTGGACTCCATTTACAATTACCTTCTGTGTCCTGTTGTGCAGCTGTTGTTTTACTCAGGCTACCACCCTGGGACCCACTCCCAGGCTGGTTAATTTGACTATTAATCTTTTGTGTGGGACTGTGTCTAATGCCTTGCTAAAGTCTAGGTAGGCCATGTCCACAGCCCCTCCCTTGTCTACTACTTTGGTCACCCAGTCAAAGAAATCTATTAGATTCTGTCTGACATGACCTTCCCGCTGTGAACCCATGCTGCCTTGAGTCCTGTGCTCCATTGGCCTCTAGGTACTCAACTATTCTTTCCTTCAGAAGTGACTCCATCACTTTCCCTACCACAGAGGTCAGACTGACAGGTCTGTAGTTTCCTGCCTCTGTCTTGGTCCCACTTTTGTTAAGGGGAATCACATCCGCCTTCCTCCAGTCCTCGGGTACCCCACCATCCTCCCATGATTTATTAAAAAGAGTAGCCAGTGGTTTCACTAGTTCCTCCCTTAATTTTTTTAGAATTCTGGAGTGAATTCCATCAGGGCTCATTGCTTTGTCCACCTTCAGTTTTAGGAGTTCTTGCAGAACCCTTTCTTCTGTGAAAAGACTGGGATCGACCCCCCTATCAAGAGTGCTTCTGTTAATTGGATTAGGCACTTCCCCTCCTCTTTTGTGAATACTGAAGAGAAATATTAATTCAATATCCCTGCTTTTTCACTGTCCCCCTCTGCCCACCCACCGTTCATTCTATTCAGCCTCACTATCCTTCCTTTGTCTTGCTAAGCTTGCTGATGTACCTATAAAAGGTTTTATCCCCTTCTTAACTGAGTTGGCTATCTTTTCCTCAGTTTGGGCCTTTGCTATTCTGACTTCCCTCCCTGCTTCCTTCTGCCTTAACTGGTACAGCTCTCTGTCCTGCTCCTTCTGTGTTCCTTATACTTCTGGAATGCTATCTTTTCTTCCTGACTTTCACAGCCACCTCTTTTGAGAACCATAGTGGCTTTTTCTTTCATCTTGATTTGTTTATTTGCTTCACACAAAGGCTTGTTGCCTCTGTGATGGCAGTTTTGATGATTCCCCATTGTTGCTGCACACCTCCTTCTAGCCTGTTTGCTAGTGCTTTTCTGAGGCACTCTCCCATCTTGCCAAAGTCAGCCCTCCTAAGTCCAGTACCCTCACTTTTGTATGGCTTGACTCTGTAGCTGAGTTTAACATGAACCACACTGTTTGATGGTCACTTGTCCCCAGATGGCAACCCACTTCTAGATCTCAGATCCTCTCACTGCCCTCGTTTGAGAGTATGAGGTCTAAGATTGCTCCCTCACGAGTGGGTTCCAAAACTAGCTGTCTAATGCCTGCCACCTGTAGAGCATCAAGAATGGCCCTGCTCTTGGATGTGGCTGCAGCAAATGTGCTCCAGTTAACATCTGGCATATTCAGGTCTCCCATCAACAGTATGTCCCCTTTCTCTGCCATTCTAAGAATGCCTTCTATCATATCCTTGTCCATTCCCTTCCCCTGACATGGGGGTCTGTACACAACCCCTGTGCGGATTGTGGTGCCCTTTCCAGTCTCCAAGGTGACCCACAGTGCCTCCTCTCCTCCCTGTTTACTCTTTTGTTCAGTTGCTTTTATCCCTTCCTTTACATAGAGAGCTACTCTTCCCCCTTTTCTCCCCTGCCTGTCTCTCCTGTCAGTTATGTACCTTGGTATGTTAACATCCCAGTCATGGTTCTCTGTGTACCATGTTTCTGAGACTGCTATGATATCCAGGCATCCTTCTTCCATCAAGGCCACCAGCTCAGGGAGCTTGTTGCCCAGACTACATGCATTGGTACTCATTACCCTCCATTTCCTGATGGCCTTACTCCCTTTTGCCCCATCCCTGTCCTTCTTGCCTTTGTCACTTTCTCCATTTACCCCTGCCCTTCTCCCTATCGACACCTCTATGTTGGTGTTTGCTGCACTTACTACCGTGATTATTTGGGGGGGCTAGGATTTCCCTGCTCCTTTCCAGTGCCTCCCTCCCTTGGCTAGTTTAAAAGCTTGCCAATGAAGCATTTAAACCTATCACATATGATCCTGGTTCCCCTCTCAGACAGATGCAGCCCATCATGCCAGTATAGGCTTGCATCACTCCAGGTGGACCCCCAGTCCCCAATGAAGCCAAATCCCTGAGCTCCACACCAGTTTTTCAACCACTGATTGAATCCCATGGTGCCGAACACCCTAGCCTCTCCTATGCCATAGATGGGCAGCACCTCCGAGAAGGTTACCGTGCGTGCTGCTTGACTAAGGCCCCTCCCCAATTCCACAAACTCTTCCTGCACTTCTCTAATCCCTTTCTTAGTGAGGTCATTTGTCCCTAGGTGGACAATGACATCCAGCTCCCTCCCCTGTGCAGCTTCTCCGGCAATCCTGAGGATTCGCTCCCTGTCCCTCCAAGCCATGGCACCAGGCAGGCACCTTACCTCCCTCTCCCCTTCCTCCCCCAGTTCTACCTTCCTAACAATGGAGTCCAGCACCAGGAGTTGTTTTCTTCCCCTGCAGGGTCCCCTGCCACCCTCCTGTGGGTCTCCTTTGTGAAGGTTCCCAGCATCCTCCTTGGTCTCCACTGCGGGTGCCTCCATAGAGGAACCACACTTTGCCAGAATGGCATAGGAATTGTGGAAAGGCACAACTGGAGGGATGCACCTCTGTTCCACCACCCTCACCCTCCCTGAGCCCACTGTGTTTCAACCTCTCCTCTTTCTTGGCAACCTCTAAGGCAACGGCAGTGGCACTGGTGGTCCCTGGATGGAAGAGGAGGTCCCACAAATCCTGGCAAACTCAGCCTGGAGATGAGCAACCTCCTCCCTCAGCCCAGAGAGGTGCCTGCAGATGGGACAACACCGCATCCTCCAGAACGTCTCCCGGAAGACTGCTGCTCCACAGCCACTGCACTGCACCACTCCAATCATGACTTATTTCTGGCCCCTTAACTGTTTGCAATCCTTACTCTTTCCTATGTTTTTTTTCTCTCTCTCCTTACTCTCTGCCTGTGCGCCAATTAAGCTCCTGATAGTGCTGTTCTAAGACAAGAATATCCTATATTTCTCAGTAGACCACTTACTTGCTTAGAGGCAGACCTCCTGCAGCTAGAGGGGGCCAGAGAGCTACTCTTGCCCTTCTAGGATGGTATGTCTTTGGTGGTTCTGTGATCACTCACTTCCTGCTCCAAAACAGGAAGTTCCTGTTGTCAGTCAAATCCTGTGTCGATAAAAATAGAACTAGCTTTCGCTGGGGGGGGGGTGGAGGGGGGAAGGAGGGCAATATAGTCCCAGTAGAGAAGTCCAGTCACACAGCAGTCCATTCTCCTGGTGTCATCTGCCAAGCTATTAGCTATGTAGCTTCCTTCAGTTAACCCAGACAAACACACTTTTTTTTTGTTTTCTATGTTAGTTTTTTTTTTTACCCTAAATTAAAGGTCCAAGTACAAAAGTTCTTCTACTTTAGTCCTAGCAGAGAAGTCCAGTCACACAGCAGTCCTTTCTTCTGGTGTCTTCTGCCAAGCTATTAGCAGAATCTTTCTAAGGCTGTCTTTAAATGTAACTTCCTTCTAGCTAAGCCACTCCCCCTACTTACTAGATCTTTCTACAAGTAATTTAAACCTCACAGCAGTTAAGTCCTTTCAATCACCTGAGATTTACACCTAGATAACTGTTCAGATACCCATTCAGTTCAGTTAACCCAGACAAACACACACTTTTTTTTGTTTTGTATGTTAGTTTTCTTTTTACCCTAAATTAAAGGTCCAAGTACAAAAGTTCTTCTACTTTAGTCCTAGCAGAGAAGTCCAGTCACACAGCAGTCCTTTCTCCTGGTGTCTTCTGCCAAGCTATTAGCAGAATCTTTCTAAGGCTGTCTTTAAATGTAGTTTCCTTCTAGCTAAGCCACTCCCCCTACTTACTAGATCCTTCTACAAGTAATTTAAACCTCACGACAGTTAAGTCCTTTCAATCACCTGAGATTTACACCTAGATAACTGTTCAGATACCCATTCAGTTCAGTTAACCCAGACAAACGCACACTTTTTTTTGTTTTGTATGTTAGTTTTTTTACCCTAAATTAAAGGTCCAAGTACAAAAGTTCTTCTACTTTAGTCCTAGCAGAGAAGTCCAGTCACACAGCAGTCATTTCTCCTCGTGTCTTCTGCCAAACTATTAGCAGAATCTTTCTAAGGCTGTCTTTAAATGTAGCTTCCTTCTAGCTAAGCCACTCCCCCTACTTATTAGATATTTCTACAAGTAATTTAAACCTCACAGCAGTTAAGTCCTTTCAATCACCTGAGATTTACACCTAGATAACTGTTCAGATACCCATTCAGTTCAGTTAACCCAGACAAACACACACTTTTTTTTGTTTTGTATGTTAGTTTTTTTTTTACCCTAAATTAAAGGTCCAAGTACAAAAGTCCTTCTACTTTAGTCCTAGCAGAGAAGTCCAGTCACACAGCAGTCCTTTCTCCTGGTGTCTCCTGTCAAGCTATTAGCAGAATCTTTCTAAGGCTGTCTTTAAATGTAGCTTCCTTCTAGCTAAGCCACTCCCCCTACTTACTAGATCTTTCTACAAGTAATTTAAACCTCACAGCAGTTAAGTCCTTCCAATCACCTGAGATTTACACCTTGATAACTGTTCAGATACCCATTCAGTTCAGTTAACCCAGACAAACACACACTTTTTTGTTTTTGTATGTTAGTTTTTTTACCCTAAATTAAAGGTCCAAGTACAAAAGTTCTTCTACTTTAGTCCTAGCAGAGAAGTCCAGTCACACATCAGTCCTTTCTCCTGGTGTCTTCTGCCAAGCTATTAGCAGAATCTTTCTAAGGCTGTCTTTAAATGTAGCTTCCTTCTAGCTAAGCCACTCCCCCTACTTACTAGATCTTTCTACAAGTAATTTAAACCTCACAGCAGTTAAGTCCTTTCAATCACCAGAGATTTACACCTAGATAACTGTTCAGATACCCATTCAGTTCAGTTAACCCAGACAAACACACACTTTTTTTTGTTTTGTATGTTAGTTTTTTTACCCTAAATTAAAGGTCCAAGTACAAAAGTTCTTCTACTTTAGTCCCAGCAGAGAAGTCCAGTCACACAGCAGTCCTTTCTCCTGGTGTCTTCTGCCAAGCTATTAGCAGAATCTTTCTAAGGCTGTCTTTAAATGTAGCTTCCTTCTAGCTAAGCCACTCCCCCTACTTACTAGATCTTTCTACAAGTAATTTAAACCTCACAGCAGTTAAGTCCTTTCAATCACCTGAGATTTACACCTAGATAACTGTTCAGATACCCATTCAGTTCAGTTAACCCAGACAAACACACACTTTTTTTTGTTTTGTATGTTAGTTTTTTTACCCTAAATTAAAGGTCCAAGTACAAAAGTTCTTCTACTTTAGTCCTAGCAGAGAAGTCCAGTCACACAGCAGTCCTTTCTCCTGGTGTCTCCTGTCAAGCTATTAGCAGAATCTTTCTAAGGCTGTCTTTAAATGTAGCTTCCTTCTAGCTAAGCCACTCCCCCTACTTACTAGATCTTTCTACAAGTAATTTAAACCTCACAGCAGTTAAGTCCTTTCAATCACCAGAGATTTACACCTAGATAACTGTTCAGATACCCATTCAGTTCAGTTAACCCAGACAAACACACACTTTTTTTGTTTGTTTTGTATGTTAGTTTTTTTACCCTAAATTAATGGTCCAAGTACAAAAGTTCTTCTACTTTAGTCCTAGCAGAGAAGTCCAGTCACACATCAGTCCTTTCTCCTGGTGTCTTCTGCCAAGCTATTAGCAGAATCTTTCTAAGGCTGTCTTTAAATGTAGCTTCCTTCTAGCTAAGCCACTCCCCCTACTTACTAGATCTTTCTACAAGTAATTTAAACCTCACAGCAGTTAAGTCCTTTCAGTCACCTGAGATTTACACCTAGATAACTGTTCAGATACCCATTCAGTTCAGTTAACCCAAACACACACTTTTTTTTTGTTTTATATGTTAGTTTTTTTTAACCCTAAATTAAAGGTCCAAGTACAAAAGTTCTTCTACTTTAGTCCTAGCAGAGAAGTCCAGTCACACAGCAGTCCTTTCTCCTGGTGTCTTTTGCCAA
This sequence comes from Neoceratodus forsteri, assembly GCA_016271365.2. Taxonomy (NCBI): domain Eukaryota; kingdom Metazoa; phylum Chordata; order Ceratodontiformes; family Ceratodontidae; genus Neoceratodus; species Neoceratodus forsteri. The sequence continues at coordinate 99,064,484 of CM028132.1, read as the reverse complement.
GCTATTAGCAGAATCTTTCTAAGGCTGTCTTGAAATGTAGCTTCCTTCTAGCTAAGCCACTCCCCCTACTTACTAGATCTTTCTACAAGTAATTTAAACCTCACAGCAGTTAAGTCCTTTCAGTCACCTGAGATTTATACCTAGATAACTGTTCAGATACGCATTCAGTTCGGTTAACCCAGACAAACACACACTTTTTTTTGTTTTGTATGTTATTTTTTTTACCCTAAATTAAAGGTCCAAGTACAAAAGTTCATCTACTTTAGTCCTAGCAGAGAAGTCCAGACACACAGCAGTCCTTTCTCCTGGTGTCTTCTGCCAAGCTATTAGCAGAATCTTTCTAAGGCTGTCTTTAAATGTAGCTTCCTTCTAGCTAAGCCACTCCCCTACTTACTAGATCTTTCTACAAGTAATTTAAACCTCACAGCAGTTAAGTCCTTTCAATCACCTAAGATTTACACCTAGATAACTGTTCAGATACCCATTCAGTTCGGTTAACCCAGACAAACACACACTTTTTTTTTGTTTTGTATGTTAGTTTTTTTTTTACCCTAAATTAAAGGTCCAAGTACAAAAGTTCATCTACTTTAGTCCTAGCAGAGAAGTCCAGACACACAGCAGTCCTTTCTCCTGGTGTCTTCTGCCAAGCTATTAGCAGAATCTTTCTAAGGCTGTCTTGAAATGTAGCTTCCTTCAAGCTAAGCCACTCCCCCTACTTACTAGATCTTTCTACAAGAAATTAAACCTCACAGCAGTTAAGTCCTTTCAATCACCTGAGATTTACACCTAGATAACTGTTCACATACCCATTCAGTTCAGTTAAGAGTTCCTCAGGGTTGGCGTGACCAGCTCAAATGCTCTGTCTCCCGAATGCCGCAGCCTAACCCTGGGAACCCCAAGGAGGCCTTTTTTGGCAAAACAGAGTGCCCGGGCATGATGGTAAGGGACAAGGAGATCTTGCAGATAGATAGGACCCCCCTTCATGTAGGGTCTTATAGGTAAGGAGGCCTATCTTGAAGACAATCCTCCACCTTACTGGCAGCCAGTGCTGTCCATGGAGGACCAGGGTAATATGCTCACATCTCCTTACCCCGGTCAGAATTCTCACCACTGCATTCTGCATCAGCTGCAGCCTGCAGAGGTTGCCTCCAGATAACCCAAGGTACAGGGCATTACAGTAATCCAGCCTGGAAGTGATGAAAGCATGCATCAGTGTGAGCAGATCCTCAGGAGGGATCAGGACTCAGATTCAGGAGATGTTCCTAGGGTGATAAAATTAATTTTTGACCATAGCCGACACCTGAGCATCAAGTGTCAAGCCATCATCTAGGATCACACCTAAATCCTTCATCTGTCTAGAGGGAACAAGGGAAACACCCCCCAACACTAGGTTAGGGGACAACCCCCAACCTCCCCTCCTCCACGGTGACCTGGCTCCACCACCAGTACCACAGTCTTGTCTGGTGTGAGCCTAAGCCAGTTGTGAGTCATCCATGACTGGATTTCCTCAAAGCAGCTGTTAATTATGGAGTCTGACACCTGAGCATCGGGTGCATAGGACAGGTACAGCTAGGTATCATCTGCATAGCAGTGAAAACCCAGCCCGTGCCACCTGATAATGTTCCCCAATGGCAGCATGTACACTGTGAACAATAAGGGCAACAAAAGTGACCCCTGAAGAACCCCACAGCTCAGAGGCTTCAGGCTAGATGGGACAAGCCCCATTTTTACCCTATGCACTCTGTATGTCAGGTATAACCTGAACCAGTTGATGACATTACTGGACAGGCCACACCAGAACCACAGGCAGTCAAGCAGCACCTCATGGTCCATGGTGTCAAACGCCACATAGAGGTCCAGGAGAACCAAGATGGTTCAGGCTCTCCTGTCCCTCACCATCAGGAGATCATTAAGCACCCTTACCAGGGCAGTCTCCATACTATGCACTGCCCAGAACCCAGACTGGAAAGGCTCATAGGAAGAAGAAGATGGCGAGATGTCTCTCAAGCTGAACAACCACCACCTTCTCTATAACCTTCCCTAAAAATGGGAGGTTTGAGATCAGCCTGTAGTTGCTGAGGCAGTTCGGGTCCAAAGAGGGCTTCTTTAAAAGGGGTATAACCAGAGCCTCTTTCGAGCACACCGGGAAGACCCCACTCCTAAACGAACTCCAGACAGCCTCAGCAACCGCAGGTCCTATCAGGTCTGAACATCCAACCAAAAGGTCAGTCGGACCTGGGTCCAGCTCACAATGTGCAGGCCGCAGCTTTGAGATTATCCCTATCACCCTCTCCAACCTAACAAGATCAAACTCATCCCAGACCGGAGGAGTGTTTCACCACAACTCAGGCAGGACACTGCATCCCTTTTGAGAGATACTCGAGAGGAGACCTCAGCCCTGATAGAGGGCACCTTGTCAGCAAAGAACAGAGCCAACTCCTCACACCTAGTGCTAGAACCTGCTCCTCCAGCACGGAGACAGACAGGATATAAAAGCCTGTCTACCATCTGGAAGAGCTGAGCTGGCCTGCTCCTCACTGCAACAACCTCACTAGACAGAAACTCCACCTTCTTTCAGGAGATTGCCCCGATAGTCAGCATAATGTGACCTCAGGGCCAACCTGTTCTCCATCCAGCCAGATCTCCTCCAGCACCTCTCTAACCTCTGCCCCTTAGTCTTTAAATTCCAGAGATCTTCCTTATACCAGGGAGGTCTTAAGTGAGTAGACAAGGGGTGGACACAAATGGGTGCGATTGAGTCAAAGGCCGCAATCACAGCCCCGTTATAGACTGCCTCTGCTTCCTCTGGTCCAATCACACAAGCTGCCCCAACACTTGATAGATCTAGCACCGCCGACAGTTCCATAGGGGAAACTCCTCTTAACAGGCAGTACGGGACCATCTCTGCAGGACCATCTGAGGGGGGCCCTAAACATGAACCCCATGATACTGTGATCCGACCAAACCACCAAATCAATACAGAGGTCAATAATGTTTAAACCTGCTGAAAAAACTAAGTCCAATGTGTGGCCACCCAAGTGTGTTGTCAATGTTATATTTTGTGTCAGGCCCAGGGCCTCCATGCTCATAAGGAGATCGCTTCCAAATTTCAAGAGCTCACCATCGATCCAAGCATTGAAGTTCACCAGAATCAACCACCTAGGGGACTCCAACACCAGGCATGTGACGAGCTCCTCATTCTCCCTCAAAAAGTCTCCATCTATTCCAGGGGATGATAGAGAAGGAGAACCCTGAAGCCCGCATCCACGCCTCCCCTGGTGGCCGCACATTCAAAGGACCATGTAGGACCTACAGTTAGCACTGTGAGGTTCAGGCTAGATTTAAAACAAATGAATTCCCCCACCCCCGCAATCCTGTCTTGGGGTGTGTATCATGGAGTATGAAGCTGGTACTGCTGCCTCCAAAATAGGAGCAGCATTTTGATCCAGCCAGGTCTCCTTGATGCAAGCCAGGTCAACCAAGGATATCAAGTCTGCCATTATGGCAGTCTTATTCCTCATCGACCTGGCATTGCATAACACAACCTGAGTAGGATGAGGTGTGCCAACTGACCACTCTCTAAGGTGGAGCCCTTGGGTGTGGGAACTAAGCATGGCAACCCCCTCTCAAGTTCCCATTTCACCCAAGGACATCTCCTTGCCTTCACCATCCAAATCCCAGACACTCCAGCAGCTAACTGGTTGCAACCCCCCTCTGGACCCCCCCTCTGGGCTATCCCCAAGGCCCTACACCTCCTATAGGCCTTAGCTGGAAGTGCTGGAAGCTCAAAGGGATGGAGGTCATGGAGGCAGCCCCCTGAGTAGCTGCACCTTAAGGGTTTCTGTCCCAAACACATTTTCAAATAATCCTACCTCAAATAACCCAGTCCCCAAAAAGTCCACTAACACCCAACCCCAGATAAACCCACAAAATAAATACATCCCTCACAACTCCAAACCAATCACACCCTAATAACTACTCAAACCTTTAATCATCCCAGAGTACTAACATTCACACTTCACAACACTCACCCCCACCCACTAATAAACCACCTGCCCACAAATGTCCCCCCCCCAACAAACAACCCAAAACAATCCTAAACAATAAAATAAATTATTGGAGAATCTCAGAAGGGTGATGTGCTGTAAATAAAATGCTATCACCAACAGAAAAAAACAAACAGCTAGAACAAATAAGATGTAACAGAAGTTGTAATAACTAGCTCAAAGTCCAAGTCCAAATAGGTGGGTCAGAAAACACCAGCCCAAAGTCTGAAGTTAGCAATGATCAGAGCACTCAGATTGCTAGATTTCCTGCAAAGATCTTTACCAATACTGAGTTCAAGTTTCAAAGTTTTTATTTGTTCGACAAAGTCATTACAAATTTTAAAAAGTTAAAACACACATATACGAAAATATCACTCTGAGTACATGCATAGAAACATAGAAACATAGACTTTGACGGCAGATAAGGACCACTTGGCCCACCCAGTCTGCCCATTACCCTACCTACTGGATAAGCTGCAGATTCTAGTTAACCAACAGCCCACTTCCTGCAACCCCCCACTATAATTGCCTTGTGTCTGTCCCATGCATGTTTGAATTCCCCCACTGTTTTAGACCCAACGACCTCCTCAGGAAGGCTGTTCCATGTATCCACCACTCTCTCCATGAAAAAAAATTTCTCATATTACCCCTGAGCGTTCCCCCATCTTTAAATTGTGCCCTGTTGTTCTTACACATCTCTTTTTCTGAAAGATGCTACCCTGCTGGACTTTGTTGATTCCCTTGAGGTACTTGAACATTTCTATCATGTCCCCCCGTCCCTCCTTTCATCAAGAGTATACATATTAAGCTCTCTCAGTCTCTCTTCATATGGTTTCTGCTGCAGACCCTGCACCATTTTAGTTGCCCTCCTCTGGACTGCTTCCATCCTGTCAATGTCCTTGCGTAGATGAGGTCTCCAAAACTGCACACAGTACTCCAGATGGGGTCTCATCAACTGTCTGTATAGAGGGATAACCACTTCCCTTTTTCTACTTGTGATGCCCCTTCCTATGCATCCCAGTATCCCCCTGGCTCTCCTTACCAACTTTTCACATTGCTTACCCACCTTTAGGTCATCTGATATGACTACCCCAAGGTGCCTTTCCATTTTTGTTGTTGTTAGTACCTCCCCTGCTATTGTGTACTCTTCTCCTGGGTTTTTGTTTCCCAGGTGCATTACTTTGCACTTCTTTGCATTGAATTTAAGTTGCCATATGTCTGACCATTCCTCCAACCTTGCCAAGTCCCTTCTCATTTTTTCTACCCCGTCTTGTGTATCAACTCTGTTACAGATCTTTGTGTCATCTGCAAAGAGGCATACCTTTCCCTCCAGACCCTCTGCAATGTCACTTATAAAGGTGTTAAAGAGGAATGGACCCAGTACTGAACCCTGAAGTACTCCACTAGTAACCCCCCTTTCTTCGGAATGTGTTCCATTCACTATTACCTTCTGTGTCCTGTTGTGCAGCCAGTTAGCTACCCAGGCTACCACCCTGGGACCCACTCCCAGGCTGGCTAACTTGATTATTAATCTTTTGTGCAGGACTGTGTCAAATGCCTTACTAAAGTCTAGGTAGGCCATATCCACAGCCCCTCCCTGGTCTATTACTTTGGTCACCCAGTCAAAGAAATCAATTAGATTCATCTGACATGACCTTCCTGCTGTAAATCCATGCTGCTTTGGGTCCTGTGCCCCGCTGGCCTCTAGGTACTCAACAATTCTTTCTTTCAGAAGTGATTCCATCATTTTCCCTACCACTGAGGTCAAACTTACAGGTCTGTAGTTTCCTGCTTCTGCCTTGCTCACACTTTTGTGAAGGGGAATCACATCTGCCCTCCTCCAGTCCTCAGGTACCACCCCATCCTGCCATGATTTGTTAAAAGCGTGGTCAGTGGTGTCACTAGGTCCTCCTTAGTTCTTTTAGGATTCTGGGGTGAATCCCATCAGGCCCCCATTGCTTTGTCCACCTTGAGTTTTAGGGAGTTCTTTCAAGGTCTTTCTTCTGTGAATGGACTGGTGTCAACCCCTACCCAGAGTGCTTCTATTGTCTGGTTTTAGGTAACTCCTCCTCATCTTCTTTTGTGAATACTGAGCAAAAGTATTCATTCAGTATCTCTGCCTTTTCACTATCTCCCTCTGCCCACCTCCCCTCTCCTTTATTAATCTTCACTATCCCTCCCTTAACCTTTCTATGCTCCCTAATGTACCTATAAAAGGTTTTATCCCCCTTCTTAACTGAATTGGCTATTTTTTCCTTGGTTTGGGCCTTTTCTAGTCTGACTGCCTTCCCTACTTCGTTATGCTTTAATTGATACAGTTCCCTGTCATGCTCCTTCTGTGATTCCTTATACTTTTTGAATGCAGCCTTTTTCTCCTTAACCTTCCTTGTCACCTCTTTTGAGAACCATAGTGGTTTTTTACTCCGCTTTGTTTTCTTTATTTGTTCCACACAAAGGCTTGTTGCATCTATGATGGCAGTTTTGATTTTTCTCCATTGTTCTTCTACCCCTCCTTTTTGGTAATTTGCTACTGCATTTTCAGGTATTCACCCATTTTGCCAAAGTCAGCCCTTCTAAAGTCCAGTATCCTTGTTTTTGTATGGCTTATCTCCATGGTTGTGCTCATTGTGAAGCATACTGTGCAGTGGTCACTTGTTTCCAGATGTCTACTGACTTCTAAATTTGTGATCCTATCTCCATTTGAGAGTACCAGGTCTAGTATTGCTCCCTCCCGAGTTGGTTCCAACACTAGCTGTCTAAGGCCTGCCCCCTACAGGGCATCGAGAATGACCCTGCTCTTGGATGTGGCTGCAGTACATGTTATCCAGTTAACATCTGGCATATTCAGGTCCCCCATCAACAGTATCTCCCCTTTTTCAGCCATTTTGAGAATGTCCTCTATCATTTTGTTGTCCATTTCCTCCCCTTGAGACGGGGGTCTGTATACAACCCCTATGCGGATTGTGATGCCATTCCCTGTCTCCAAGGTGACCCAGAGTGCCTCTTGTCCTCCCCCTTTACTTTTTAGTTCTGTAGCTTTGATCCCTTCCCTTATGTACAGAGCTACTCCACCTCCTCTTTTACCTTCCCTGTCCCTTCTGCAGATTGTGTACCCTGGTATGTTGACATCCCAGTCATGGTTCTCGGTGTACCATGTTTCCGTGACTGCCACAATATCCAATTGTTCATCTTCTATCAGGGCTACTAGCTCTGGAAGCTTGTTTCCAAGACTACAGGCATTGGTACTCATTGCCCTCCATTTAATGTTGGCTTTATCCTTTTTTCCTCATCCCTGCTGTTATTGTCCTTGTCTATTTTTCCATTTACCCCTGTCCTGCACTGTGTTGAGCTCTGTACCTCAGTGTTTACCTTATTACCTGCCATGTTTTGTGGGGGGGGGCTTGAAATTTCCTGCCTTTTATTAGCACCTCACCCCCCTTGGCTAGTTTAAAAGCTTGCCAAGAAAGAATTTAAACCTATCACCTAGGAGCTTGGTTCCCTTTGTGGACAGATGCAGACCATCATGCCAGTATAGACCTTTATCTCTCCAGGTGACCCCCCAGTCCTCAATGAAGCCAAAGCCCTGTGCTCTGCACCAGTTTTGCAACCATTCATTAAACTGCATGGTGTGCAGTACCCTAGCTTCACTCCTGCCATTCCAATTCCAATAACATTACAGTTTATCTTGTTATACTTTCACAGAACATTTTTAATCAATCACAGCAATCATTGCACATAGTATTTTATAAATACAGTAAGTAGACTGTAGAAAACCATTTACTTTCAGTAATATAGCTAGATTTTTGTTATTCATTAAGTATTTCACCATTTTATCAGGGGGAAGGTCGGGATTCGTCATGATGTCACCAAGCCATTTTAGATGTGGCCCCTTATGTAATGGGCATAAAAGCAATACATGCTTTAAGTCGTCTTCAGAGAACTTGTTACATTTGCAAAATGGGGTAGGAATATTTTCCCTTTTTTGCTTGTATAGTACATAATTACCATTATATATTTCAAGCCTAAATTTAGTTATTATTCTCCTCTCCTTAGGATTGGTTAATTTAACCAAATAGGACTCCAAGCCATGTGTTGTTTTAATTTGTTTGTACCATCTGTATATCTTAAACTGTTTTAACGTTACCTGTACCTTAGTGTTCTCCTGGTCCCTTAACCTATTCTTCACCTTTTTGACTATCATTTGCCATGGTATACAAACATGCTCCATAAGACATCTCCAAGTCCATTTGGAAAAAGGAAGCACTTAAGAATTTCCAAGGTTGGGAAAATCATCCCCATCAAGGTATATTTAATTTCTTCTTCCAGGCATTGCCTGGGTAGTCTGTTTTCTTCTAAAAAAATATAACTTTAGTGAAGATAGAATCAATCTTTCTTTCACTAATGTTGAGATCCAATATTGACCCAATTCTAAATTTACTATACCTGCTGGTACTGATTGTGGCACCATTAGAATGTATCTTTTCATTTTGTTGCACAGTACTTCCAAATTATTTAGAGCTGCTGTGTCTCAAATTTCTGCAGCGTAGAGTACGCTCGAATTTACTTTAGCCTCCAAACCCCTCAGCACACTTTTGAATGATGTTCGGCCCATCTTAGCATTAAATACTTTAAATGCATTAAATGCTTTCCTTATTTTCTCTGCAATCTGTTCTGTGTGGTCTTTCCATTTTAGGGTCTGACTAAATCTGACACCTAGATAGTCATAATGTTTAACTCTTTCTACTTTTTCTGTATTTATCCATAATGATTTAAGATGTGTCTTAGTATTCCCAAATATCAACGTTTTAGTTTTGGACATATTTATCTTCAATTTATGGTTATCACACAATTTTGAAAATTGATTGAGTTTCCTTAGTAGTCCCAAAGCTGATGTTGCGATTAATACTAAATCATCGGCATACGCCAGACAGTCTACTCTAATATTTCCTATTTTTGGTGTATGAAATACTGGGTTTTCTAATTCCTTCAGAACATCGTCAGTATATACATTAGACAAACAAGGAGCCAGCAAGCAACCTTGCCTGACCCCACGTGTCATTTGAAATAACCTAGAGGGGTTCCCATATTGGTCATATTGCACTATTCCCCATGTATCTGAGTGCACTCTTTTTAAGATATTACGAAATACCGGATACAGCCCTAATTTTTTTAACTTATTCCAAAATATTACTCTACTAATACTATCAAATGCAGCTGTAAAGTCCACAGAACAACAAAAAAGCTTTGTCTTTTTAGTTTTTGTAGATTTCCAGATCAGGGCCGGGATATTCAAAGGGGTTGCACATGGCACAACAGTGTTGCATGTGCAACCCACTGATACACCCTGGCACAATATTCAAAAGGAGAATTTCACCATGCAAATCCCGATGTGCGGGGCACACCAGTAATGTATGCGGCATAAGTGCAGGGGGCGTGCCCATGCATATTGGCACATCCCGATATTCAGCCCGGGATGTGTGGCGCATATGCAGGCACACACCCACCTTGAGCCTCACAGGGGGGCACAAACATGTGCCCCCCAAAAAAGGAACATGTCAGGGGACACCCACAGGCTGTCCGCCGTGTTGCTGGGTGCAACATGGCAGCTGCCTGCTGTGGGTGGCCACCCCACCTCCCGAGTCACAGGCCGGGTGTTGGGCCCCCCACACCTGATCATGGGTTTGTAAATATAGTAATTCCCTGGTGGTCCAGTGGACCTGCTCCCCAGCCCAATCGCGGGCTTAGTAAAATGTACATGTTTCCCTGGTGGTCCAGTGGACCTGCTCCTCAGCCCTATCGTGGGCTTAGTAAAACTTAAATGTATCCCTGGTGGTCCAGTGAACCAAACCCAGTCCGATTGTGGGCTTAGTAATTAAAAACAGAATCTCTGGTGGTCCAGTGGAACGAACCCAGCCCAATCGCGGGCTTAGTAATTAAAAACAGAGTCCCTGGTGGTCCAGTGGACCGAACCCAGCCTGATCACGGGCTCTGTAAATGAAGATAAATCCCTGGTGGTCCAGCGGTGCCCCCTCCCCACCCGCCCTCTCAGACCTGCCACCCGCTCCCCCTGGTCAGCGGCGGGCAGCAGCTCCCCACCTGCAAGCCACCCAGCCACCTGCCGACTAACAGAGTACAGTAGTCTGTCGCCCATTGGTCCACTACATGGGCCAATGGGTGTGCAGACCATACTGCACTACATAGTCCTGATGTGTGACTGGGATTCATTCTATGTCGGGACTGTGTAGTACAATGGTCTGCTGCCCATTGGCCCATGCAGTGAACCAATGTGCGTGCAGCCATACTGATACACTGTCAGTTGGCAGGCAGGCAGAGCTTGGGTGGGAAGCAGCTGCCCGCCACTGACAGGGGAGAGGAGTGGCGAGGTCCTGAGTGGAGTGAGTGGGAGGCGTGTGCTACTGGACCACCAGGGAGCTATCTTTGTTCTAGGCCCACGATAAGGCAGGAGTTGATCCACTGGACCTGGGGCTCTGTTGATTACCTAAGCCTGCGATCAAGCTGATTTGGTCCACTGGACCCTGAAGACTCACATTATTTGTACTAAGCCCGCGATCGGGCTGGGGAAACAGGTCAGTGGACCACCAGGATTTTACATTTGTACAAAGTCCACGATTGGGTATTGGGGCATGTTGCCACAGAGGGGCAGGGGGTGTCAGCCCCTGAAGGTTGCAGCCTGGCAGGGCACCAGGTGCAAGTCACCAGGGATTGGTGCACCTGCATGCAAATGGGGCCATAATGACAAGCAAATGGCCCCATTTGCACCTTGCATGCATAATGGCTCCATTTGCATACCAACCGCTGAATATCACTGTTCCTGCACCTAGAGCAACCGCACTTGTGCTGGCACATACCCCTGCTCCTCTCCTGCCACTTGCGCTGGTGCAATGCCACTGCACCATGTGCAATGCGGGTGGCCACAGTGCCATATTCAACTGTGCTGAGCCATGGCACAGCACCATTGAATATCACCCAGGCCACGCCCTGGTGCATCCCAGTTGTGCTGTGCTCAGGCTTGCACCCCTAATATACAGCCCCAAGTGTTTAAGTGTGTAACAGTGTTGAATTGTAGATCTATTTCTCCAAAATCCATTTTGTGTTTCATGTAAGATGTTATTATGATCTTTCCATTCTTCTAGTCTCTCTAGAATAATTCTAGTGAATATTTTTTTGTGAGGTATCTATTAGACTTATTGGGCGATACATTTTAAGATCATTTGGATAACCTTTCTTAAAAATCGGATATATAATACTCCCCTTCCAACTGGTAGGATATTTCTATCCTTGTACAAAGATGTTATATAATTTCTCCATTACTGCGGCCCACCAACCTGCATAATATTTATACACGTTTCCTATTATTTTATCCAGTCCTGGGGCCTTATTTTATTTTAGCCACATAATTCCTGTTTTTATTTCCTCTAAGGTTATTATCATAGGTATTGGATATGTAATTTTTAAGTCTTTTAAGCTTTCTATCTCTCTTAATAAAAATGCATCTTGTTGAGAATAATAGAGTTCTGTGAAGAAAATAACCCATGTATTTGGATGAATGTATGCTTCTACTGTCCTGGCATATGTGGTATAGCTTTGACTGACCATTATCCAACATTTTACACCATCTTTTTCTTTCACTGTCTTCCTCAATTATTCCCAAAGAATTTTAGCATGTTTATATTTTTCTGCCTCTAGTATTTGTTTATATTTTTTCCTTTCCTTATTAATGTCTATACTATCTTTGTTGTTTTTTATTTGTTTAATCTTTTTATATTTTCTAATAACTTTACTCAGGTCTTTTTTGCTTTTCTACATTCTCCATTAAACCAAACCTTGCCATGCTTGGTCTTTATTTGCCTTTCAGTCGTATTACTTATACAGTAAGGTTGGACCAAACTATTTAAGTTGGCCCAGTGTTTTAATACTGTATTATAGTTTGTATTTTCGACTATCATGATTCTTATATCATCTATTGGTCCTTTAAATAAATTATCAAATTGTTTTATAGTATTTGAATTCCACTTAATCCATTTTTGGTTGATTATTTCCAGACCTTCAATAGCTCTTAATTTATCTTCACCTCTCTCTTTATTTATATTTTGTTTAATCTCAGTAATTAGCTCTATTGGATTATGTGTAGATTCCATTCTATCCATGACTTTCATATCTTTAATTATTTTCACTCCCTCTAAATTACTCCAAACATGGTCAATAATTGAAGAACCTCTAGATCCAATACATGTCAAGTCTCCCTCTTTATCCCCCAGTATTCTTCTATTTATTAGAAGCATATTTTTGCCAATTAAGTATGAGTTTATGAGTCTCCCTCTCGCATTATTCCCACTATTTTTTGAAGCTCTGTTCCATGTTATTTTTGGGTTCAATTCAGTTATTATGTCCAAATATCCTGGACCTTCTGAGCCTCTTCCAATCCTTGCATTAAAATCCCCTATTATATAGATTGGAATATTCAACTCCTCATCCATTAATTGTCAAATATTGCTTTAACTCTAGTTAATATTTTGTCTATATCTTTAACCATTGGAGTTAAATATGTGTTTACAATTATGATTTTAATTTTTCCATTTCCTTTTCCATTTCCATCTTCAATTTTCACCATCAGCATATCTTCTAGGGTAGAATATTGCCTAGTAATTTTATAATTAATTTTAGTTGTTAGATTTATTGCAACTCCCCCCTTTTGTCACCCATATTTTTCCCTTTAATTGCAGATTTTGAGATGTTCAAGTCGTAATTTCTTCAAAAGGCGCATAATCAATCCCAAGGTATATTACTCCTCTCTCAAGTAGCAACCAGATAAAATTGGGGTAAGAATATTACTGGATAAACAGTTCCAAACAGCCGACTCTCTCACCGGGCTTAGAGATGTATAAAAGGACTGTTAGGTTGTAATGGACTCTGCATACCAGTCTAAACAAGAGGGTAGAGGAGGAAGGTCTTTTTTTTTCAGCTGAAACAGGTCTAAAACAGCTGAGCAAAACTTCAAACAGTTGCAGGAAAGTCCATATCACTGGCGGACCACTCCTCACAACCTACAGATTGCACAAATAACTCCAAGTCTAGACAGGACAGCGATCAACAGACGGAATCCTCCTGAGGGGCAGTGATGCTCTCACCCTCGCACTGCATTGGTTACCTCCGTTGCCTTACCACAGCCCCTCTAGCCAATTCAGTCACACAGAGTCACTTCCTCCAGGTCAAATGAAGTCTCTCACGTTCCTCAGAGACACCATGGCCAGAACCTCAAATAGTTTCAGGACAGTCTGGGTCACAGGAGGGCCGCTCCTCACAACCTGAAGTTCATGCAAAATGACTCCAGGACTAGACAGGACAGCAGTCAACAGACAGGGTCTTCCCAAGGGGCAGCGAGGCTCTCACCATTGCACCATATCAATTACCTCTGCTGCCCACCACTGGCCCTCCAGCCAACTCAGTCATGCAGGATCTCTTCCTACACAGAGAATAATGGTCCGAATGAAGTCTCTTGCCTTCCTCGGAGACACCACGGGCAACCTCCACAAGCCAGTCAGCTGAACTCCAACTCTGAAACACCCTCTGAATCCACGCAGTTCTCTTCAGCAGCATCAGTATCACCAGCCAGTAAGAGAGTGCTTTACACTTTATGAAAGAACAGAGCCCTCCGAAAACACTCCAAACACCTCTCTAGAAAATAAAACCTAATACTCTTATCTAAACTCATTGTTTCAACCCTACCTACTTCTGCATCCCTAAACTCAACTAACTAAAATAACAAAATATAATATATAATTAAAAAATGAAACAAATAAAAATGCTTCTGTTCTCCCGAAATAATTTGGTAGAATAAATTCTAACAGATGTTTTTTAAAGCAAAGCAGGAACTCCGTCAGCTACTGCCAACTGCAGCCCAGCATGTCAGATGCAGAACCCATGGCTGAAGCCACACTTCCATCTCTAGGGGCTTTTGAATGAGCACCTGGGGTGGGTGGGTCTTGGGACAGGCAGAGCTAATCCTCCTCTGCTTTTGCCTTGATGTCTGGTTCCTGACCAGTGTCTGTTACTGGTCGGACGAAAAGGCACCCTCTTTCTACTTCTTGGTTGTGTATGATAGTGGGAGTGTACTGATTTTAGAGTCCTGGCTGAAGCGTGAAGGTTCAACAGGATATTCTGAACATCTGACCCGAAGAGTTTGTATTCTCTGAATGGGGCATTTATGATGGATTGCTGCACATCATTAGCAAATCTAGCCACCTTCAACCAAGAGTGTCTCCTTAAACAGACACCATACCAGAGGCTACTGCTGTAGCCAAAGCATCCAAGATATCATAAGTAAATCTCAACAGATGCTTACCCACATCTGCCCCTGTCTGTAGGGCCTTTAACAGCTCCTGCTTGGGAGTACCCTCAAGGAGGGCTTGGGCCACAGCTTTGGCCTTCCTCCAGAGGGCATTTTGGTACGTTAACATTTGGGTCTGGTAAGAAGCAAAGGTCCTCTTCCCCAGGACATCTAACCTCCTGGATTCTCTGTCAGGAGGGAGAGAGCTAAGGTTGTTAGGCACTTTAGACCTATCATGGGCTACATTTTATTACAACAAAATCAGCCTCAGGTTGGCTTGCAAAAAAGTGACCTACCACAGGGAGCCTGGTACAACTTGTCTGCCTTCCTTGGAATGGTAGGAATCAAATTAGGCCTATGCAAGGCAGCCAGGGTGGTATATTCTTGGACAGGCAAAAGAGGAGGGATCACTATAGGTGGGGAATCAGGTAGCTCTAAAAATTCCAGTTTCTTCTTTGTGATGTCTTTTTCCTCTGAGTCAACCCCCATGGCACACCAGAGTTGCTGCATCATGAAGATGAATGAAAGATTTTTGGGGTGGGATCTCAGAGTATATACAACAGAGTCTTCCTTCCCTGTGGAAATGGTGGAGCTTGATTTCTCATAAGCACTCTCCACATTGTCTTCTTCTTTCTCTTCCTCTTGTAACATGAAGTCAGGGTTATATTTCTGATCCTCACTGATGGCTTTTGTGGACCTCAAAGAAGGGATACAAGAAGCTGTGGCCACCTGAGAAGGCACAGGACATGTCAACTGCTGAGGTGTCAGTGGTGAGGCTTGCCTGTTTTGCTATCAACAAGGCTGAACAGTCTAAGATGTTTGTTTTGGTGTCCTCTAGTAGGACACAGAGACATGCCCTGAGGATCAGAGGTGGTGAATTCAGATTAGGAGACATGTTTTTCCCCAGCACAGTGATCAACCTGTGGAGCAGCCCACCTGCAGGGTCAGGAAAATTCAGTCCTTCAGGGTAAACCTGAACAAATTTATGCTTACCAAGGGAATCACTGTAGGAGAGTGGGTAAGAAACCCTATATAGACTGGCACATGTTTGCACAGCATGCTTCATCTCTTCTTAGGAAGTGAGGTGGGGCATCATGATGGAGCTAGAGTCCTCTCTGACCTTAAATTGTTTTTTCACTATGGTACAATCACTTTTGAACAAGAAAAGTCACTCATCTTCTATCAGAGTTGTACTTCTAATGTCAGACTGACTGGTGTCACAGATCTGAAGCGGCATGAAGTGGAATGGCACTAGATTTGTCAACTTCCAAGCAAAGAAGTATTTTACATGTCAAACCTAATTCTAGCCAGCAAAACAATTCTATAATTGGCCAAAAAGAAAAAAATAAATTGCTTCAGTAATAAAAAGTGATAAATGGCTGCATTTTAAAAGACTAATAACATTCTGTGACTGTTGTTTTTGGTTGTGCTGGCTCATTAAATAATAACACATAAACCTACAGTATACTGACAGAATTAATTTCCTCTATTCCAAAGGGTTCAGTCTGTGCCTCTTTAAAGCAGGATGCAGGTAATCAGAGTTCTAGAGCACGACTTTGTCCCTATTTGCCTAGTGGCCTAGAGCCAAAAGCTGCTGCAGTAGGCAACACTGTCTTGGGCTGGGGACCACCACCTTGCTGCCCCTACAGTGACCTCTGAATCCTGACAGGGTGGGATAGGGATCTGGCAATGACTCCTGAGGTTCTGTGTGCACCCACAACACTGCCAGTTTAGAAAACATTGATTAAGGGGAAAAAGAGACATGGAACAGAATGATGGCTGCTGCTAGGGATGTGACGGCTCCAAAAATTAATTTCAAATTACTTGAATAATAGAGTAATTGGAACTCAGGTTTGAGTACTGAATATTATGCCCACTTTGTGGTGACAAATATTAGGGGTGCTTAAAAAAACGAAGATTTTTTTAAAGCCCTTTGTCCCTGCCCAGGTGGCTAAGGCTAGTCCTGTGGCCACCACCTGCCACACCCCAATTATTTTCCACCCTCCACACCCTCTCCCTTTTTTTCCATACACACACATTAAAATATATAAATAAAGTATATGTCAATACATACACACACACACAAACACATGCATGCAGATGCATGCACAGACACACTAGGCTCTTGGTACTGTGCCAGGAGCTGATAAAAATTCCCCCCCCCAGTCCATCCCCCAGCACATCCTCTACAGATGCCAGGGAACCCTTTGTAACTTGTTGGACTACCCCCTCAGTCTGCCTAGTGTCTTCAGTGATGCAAACTACTCTGCAACTCTCCCTTCTGGTTACCCATGCCATGATTTTCTACAGTCTTCTGACTGCATTGAGGTT
Organism: Neoceratodus forsteri; assembly: GCA_016271365.2. Lineage (NCBI taxonomy): Eukaryota > Metazoa > Chordata > Ceratodontiformes > Ceratodontidae > Neoceratodus > Neoceratodus forsteri. Next base: position 99,047,759 of record CM028132.1, on the reverse strand, counting down.
ATGGGGAAGGAACACTGCAGATTAGGGAGGGGGAACTTGCTAAATGTGCCTAGGTTTTGATTACTATCCCCCCTCATGCAGATCAACAGTCTGGTGTTAAAAGAGGACCCAATATGCTAAAGATAACACTTTGTGGCCTAGGGGAATCAGGCTAAGGAGGAGTGAGTGGTTTAAAATACATTATCAGTTCCTGGTACAGTGTCAGGATCACAGTATTTTTTACTTAATACTGTATGTGTGTACTGGAGAGTGGGGGAGGGGTTGCAGGGCTGAAAATGACTTCTGTGGAAAGGGATGGCCAGGGGTCTGGTGGTTGTTTTTCTTTTTCCTTTTTTTTTCTCTATTTTTCCTCTCAATTTGAGTACAGAGTAATGAATAGCCAAGTATCTCGGGGTGCAGAGTACAAATGCTCACAGAGTATTCAAAAAATGGTACTTGCAAACCCCTAGCTACTGTCCACTACTGGGCCCATCTCCTACAACTAAATGCAGTCTCTCACTGGCTGGAGAGCCATGCCATAGTGAGTCATCAGACTGGGGAAGACATGCTGATCCTTTGAGACAAAGCAGGCAAGGTCAGAAAGGGGTCACTGCCTCGTGCGGCACACATAAAAAAGCTATATAAAAATTAAAATCATAACATAGTGGGGTATTACAACAATGATATTATTTGACAAAAGGCTGATTGTTATAAATACAGTACAACCTAAAACTGAAAAATAAGCTAAATGCATTTGGTATTGACATTGATCTTTAAAGAAGACACCATCAGCGTATTTTATATTGTATTATTTCACAATTTCAAGCCCATTTCATAATAGCTTACCTTCTCAAGTTCATTGATATTACTGTGCGTTTTGTCATCACCATGTTGTGAGGCAAAATAAATGCTAATATATTTACAAATCTTTATTGAGTTTAATCTGGATCATTCTTCTCTTCCTAACTGACACCAAAAACAAGTGGTCACACATGAGGCAGTAGCCACCTAAACTCCCACTGCATCTTAAGGTGCTAGACTGTGTTGTGGGTGTTCCCAAGACCAGGAAAGATGCCAGTTGGTGCTGATCAAGAAATGTAAACAAACATGTGTTGGTGTGGCAACACCAGTATGGTGGTCAGTCTGCTTTCACTTTTTAAAAGAAAAAAAATCTGAATCAAACTACCAGCAACATCAGCAGTCATTACAGAATGTTGGCAGTTGTAAAATGTGTTTTTTAAACAATGTACACTTTGAGGCCTAAGGGGGTTGACAGTTACCCTTTAAGATCAGTTTCTCTAGGTTTCTTTAAGAGGAACAGTCAACATTAAGAGCTCCACACACAGGTGTGGGGCTAGTACTAGTTTGCAAGTTGTGTGCAAAAACATTTTGCTTTACTTACTGTTTACTGTAGTATAGTAGATGGTATCAGACTAAGTGTGCTTATTTCAAGGCTGACATTTTCTATAACTGCAAATCCCAGAATACCCTGCAGATGACATCAGAGCAGGACTACAAAAGTGGGAGAATCAGTAACCTGAAGTGTATCTTAGAGTCTATATAAGCACTGACCTTTTGTTTTCCTGTCACAGTGTCCTCCTGGGGCTACGTACAGTCACAGAGGACTCTTCTTAGCCCCGAGAGGACAGTGGGACAGGCAAACATCTGATCAGAGCTTATAAAAGCTCTAACATGCACTTATTGAATCTTCCACATCTGAAGTCCTGCTCTGATGTAAGCTGCAGGGAATTCTGGGATTTGTTATTACATAAAAAGGTCAGCCTGGAAGTAAACAAAATTAATCTGATGCAATCTAATACAATAAACAGTAAGTAAAAAAAGGTTTAGCACATAAAGTGCAAATTGGGACAAACTCCTCATTTGGGTATGCAGCTCTTAGTGGTGATTGTTCTTATTTAGAAAAAAGCATCAGTATTGGCTACATACCTTAGGAATAGTGCTGTTTGGAATTCTCAAATTCCAGTGGAACGGAATTCCATGGAACTTTCAAAATTCTGCCAAAATTCTGCTGAATTTTGCCGGAAATAGGATGGTGGAATTCTGCAGCAGAAAATAGTGGTGGAATGATTTTCCATGGAATAAACACCATTCTGTGGAATATTATTCCACAAATCTCAATATTTTCTATGGAAATAATTGCAGAATAATAGTCTGTGAAAAAAATGCTGTTCCATAGAATATTATTCCATGGATCACAGTAGGCAGAATTCTGCAGAAAAAACAGCAAAATTCCAGCAGACTTTCTGCCGGGGGAATAGTCATTCCACATTAATTTTGCTGCCAGAATTCTGCATTCCACACAGCACTACTAAGGAAGTAAAGATAAAATCCATGACTGTTGTTCAACAAATGACTTATTATCAGCACACTGGTAGACCGAAGCAGTGTAGCTTGGTGGTTAGAAATGGTGTTTGATTTCACCATTGCCCCTTGCCTAGTGCAAATCAATTTATGTACCTCCCCATGCTCCCTCACCCCCCAGATTCTCTATGTCACCTTCTCAGCCAGAGGCAGAGGGCAGCCATGGGGACTGTCAGAACTGGAGTGGGAGAAGGCTTCACTCTCAGGTTTGAGGTCCACCTTGGGTGTAAAAATCCATAGCCATTACATATCATTTTCTCTATGTTCTAGAACTTGGTCCCTGGACAATGAAGGTTGATGGACATAATTCTGCAGGAACTGCTTGAAATGTGTGGGAGTCAAACTGATATGCAATAGTATATATTCTCAACAATCCGAGCCTGCTCTAACACTATTTCCTCAGTGGGGTTGCAACAATAAAATTCTGGTTTTGTTCTTTTCTGGTTTTGGACTAGAATGAATTGGTAGGAAACTGAGCCCACTCACCCAATAATAAAAAAATATATATTTATTATCTAAATTTTTTTAAAAAGAGATTTTTTCAAAGATAAACAGCATACATGGTTTAAATGTTTCAGAACAAAATTTCCTTCATCAGTGAATTTAACTGTATCTCAAATATACATAAATATTCAGGTTAAGTACCATAATCTTATTAATTGTATTTAATTTCATCAGTAAATATAATCTCCACCAAAAATATTCTCACCACATATTTCTCTTATAAAAACCCTTTCTCTTCTCAAGTGTGTATAAATGCATTCCTATAAGTGATAAAGAAATAACAAAACTTTTTTATAATGAGATTCATTATTCTTATACCTGTATGTATACAACCTATACTCAGTGTGACCACATTAAAACCAGTAATGACACTCTATCTTAGTTAATTAAAAATTGCTTCACAGATTGCCTTCTTAATCAATACTCGTACCACCACATCTCTTTGAGTTCACATGCTTACTCACACTAATGCATACTATTTTTTTTTATAATTATATGAATAGGAAATAAATAATATACCTGTCATAAAGTTCTTTTAGTTAAATCCCAGAGTGCCCTGTGTAGAACAATACAAAAAAAGGAAGGTTTGTCTTCCATAATATTTCACATACCCCACCTAACTTCTTTAAAAGTTTTGTTCTCTCATATGTTTATATTGCTGCAAAACTGTCATACCTGTTTATTTAGACACTTGTTAGTTCCATTGGGAGCATTCTGGAAAACAAATTAGTGCAAGGATGCCAGTTAGTGTATGTTTAAGCCATGCTTTCATGCAAAGATAGTGAGCGCTTCTAATTGCGTTTTTTAACTTTCGCTCTGTTGTGTCCTTGCGTTAATGTGGTCACCAAAAAATTCCACTTACTTTTCAAAGTTACTCTAAATTTGTGTAGAGTGCTCTCTTCTCCTCCACTCAAACTGACAATGGAGGTGCAGAGAACTGAAGTGATACACATTTAAGAAGATTTGTTCCTCCTTGGGGAATCGGGCATGGAAGGGCACAAATTGTCACATGACCTACACATGAACCCTGTTTGCCTGACCTGCTGTTGTAGCACCTTATGCCATGAGGCTAATAGGTGTCCCCAAACATGTTCCTGTAAAGCAGTGTTTCTATTAATTACTTCATCCTTTATGTCTGATATCTATTAAATACAGTGTTAGATATGCTATTAGCGACCCTCAAGTAGACAGCAGAACTGAACCACTGACATCACAGCCCAATCAGAGGTCAGGAGAGTTCAAAGGCACACAAATAAGAAGTTTAAGCAACAATCACAATGTGCTTAACCTTCCATGTCAACAATTTATATTCCCCAAAAAAGGAAATCTTCTAAGTTTAAAATTGATATGGGAGGTCAGCGGAGGTTGAATGGGGCATCCAGATACAGAAGATTCTTAAACTAATTATATTACCCTGATATTTCAATTTAATATAGCAGCAATCTGTGTCTCCCAGTGTATTTCTAGTATAAATTACTTTGCTGGTATTACCCAGCTTATTACTTGTTGAAAATACCTCAATGTTATATCAAGTTACATAGGGATGTCAGGGAAGGTCATGAACATACCAGACTTTGAAAATTTGATACCAAAATGAAACAATAATGGGGCTTATGCCTCTATCATATATGTAGGGAGGTCAGGGAAGGTCACGAGCATACCATACTTTGAAAATTTGATACCAAAATGAAACAATAATGGTGCTTTCACCTCTATCATATACAGAGTTCTACCAGAGACAAATTTTTGGCCAGGCCTGTTCTCTTAGAAAGCTCTCCAGAAAACGTGATAGATATAGTCCTACTTCAAGGGGTATAACCAATAAATACCTCTATAATCATAGTGTTCTAAATTATTGGCTGTCAATCAATACTGTCATTGAGCCCAAACCATGGGTTAGTGGCATCAAATCTGTCAATGTAGTAAGCCTCCCTACTTCAAATCCAAGTACAAAAATCACCACCCCTGGGATCCTGTGCAACTTTTTCAAGTCCAAAAAATCTCAGGTAAGGCAATTGATGTCGGGCTTCAATAAAATGTTTCACCACTGGGGACGTTTCATCTGCTCTTCTCATGTCACTTTTATGTTCTCTAACATGTGTTTTTAATGTCCTTTCAGTTTTACCAATATAAATCTTGTTGCATGGGCATTTCAAGAGGTATGTTACACCCTCACCCTGACCATTTATGAATTGTTTAATAGTGATATCTTCATCCCTGGCAGAATTTCTATTTTTTTTAACCTTATTGGTGTTGTGGCAGTAGGTGCAGTTTCCACATTGATAATTCCCTGTGATGTCTATAGCTGACATAAAATGTTGTGGTCGAGTACTAGGAATATTGTGTTCTGCTCTGATCAATCTATTAGCTAGTGTTCTATTTTTCTTAGCTACTGCTATAGGTAAATCTTTAAACAACTGGGCTCCCATATGGGTGGCCCTAAGTACATCCCAATGTTTAATGATAGTTGTTTTAATGTCATAGAGAACATCTGAATGTGCAGTTGCAAAAATGATTTTGTTATTTATTCTGGTACTGCCCCCTGACTTCTGAGGTCCCTGCATAAGCAATGTGTCCATAGATCGTTTCTGTATTTTTTCTGTTGCTTGTTTTAATACCCGTTCATTGTATGCCCTCTCTCTAAATCTTTTACACATATAATCCTGTGCAGTCTCAAATTCTTCTGCAATTGTACAATTTCTTTTTGCCCTAATTAACTGTCCATATGGAATGGATTCTATAAGTCATTTAGGGTGTTAGCTATCTGCTCTTAAAATAGAATTTTTGTCAGTTGATTTTCTATATAGCCTTGTGGCTAGTTTGTTTCCTACCTTATAATTAACCAGGTCCAGATATGGGATTTCAATCTCACTACTATTCATTGTAAGCATTTTAATTATTAGTCTTTATGTTTAAATACTCATTAAACTCCTCCAATTCATCCTTAGTCCATGTCCATATAAAAAAAAATATCATCAATAAAGCATTTAAACAGTCTAATATGGTTTTGAAATGAATTTTGGGTAATAAAAATATGTTAATTCTCAAAATTGTCCATGAAAACATTCACATATGATGGGGCCATACTTGACCCCATTGCTATGCCTCTAATTTGCAAAAAAAAAATATTTTTCAAATTTAAAGAAGTTTTGACCCAAAACTATTTCAGTCATTTTTAGAAGGAGATTGGAGAGTTATTCTCAGTTCTGACCCTCTCCAGTAACTTTACTAATGCCTTGCATCCTGCCTGGTGAGATATGGAGGTGTATAAGTCTTTTAAATCCCAGGTTATCAATGTACACCCAGCTACATCTAAATCAGTGTCATTTTCATTCTCTACTAGTCGATATATGTGTTGAATCTTTTATGTACATTCTGGTTTGTTCCACATATGATCTAATGTGATGGTCAATATACACAGAGAGGGGTTCCATAACAGAGTTAATACCAGACACAAAAGGCCTACCTGGAGGGTTATGTAAATCCTTATGTAACTTAGGTAATATATAGAATAGGGGAATAGATGGTGTGTTTTTAAACAATTCTTCATTTTCCCATCCTGTAATCCTATTATTTTCTTCTGCTAATTACAGTATAGATTTGACTATGTTTTTAACCTGCTCCGTTGGCTCCTGTGTTAACTTCAAGTAATTTTTTGTATCCCTCAACAGGGTGAAACACATATGTTGGTACTGCATGTAATCCATAACTACCACTGCTCCACCTTTATCCACACTTCTAATGATAATGATATGATCATTTTCCAAGTTTCTCAAAGCTCCATACTGCGCTGCCGTTAAATTTAATTTGGTCCTCCTATTTATGTTCCTTTCTGCCTCTAATAGTCTTTCTATGTCCCTATTCACCAATGCAATATGCGTATCTATATTATGGGGACTCCCTGTGGTATAAACATCGATTTTAAGTTAAGTCTTTTACTTAATTCAAATTTCTCCTGCTGTTTTTCTTTGTCCTCATTACCTCTATCAGGCTGTGAATCAAAGAAAAATCTTAATCTAATTTTCCTAAAAAATATATTCAGGTCTAATTTTAGTTCAAACTCATTAAGTTGACTATGGGGACAAAATGTTAATCCTTTCGTAAGTACTTCTTCCTCAGTTCTTGTCAACTCCCTAGTTGAAATATTGTACACTGATTTGTTTTCAGTGTATGAGACCTGAGTGTTATCTTGTCCATTTGTGGCCCTTGTCTTTTGTCTTTCCTTCTTTCTTCTGTTTCTATATTGCTTTTGTTTTCTGTTCCTTATGAGGGTCCTGGCTCTACTGTGTCTGCAGTATCTGTACTCTGTACATTGTGAGTGTACTGATAACCTCTCTTGTTTCTGTAACAAAACTGTCCTCTCCCCCTCCTGAAAAAATGCCCCTTCCCCTCTGGCCAAGATGCTGCTACCTTCTGTGTCATTGCCTGATGATTGTAAAGAAGATTCAGAATCTAAGTTGTATTTATGTCTCATATCAAGTGTATTTGTTTTTTTTATTATAAGTACATATTTTATTTTCCTTATAATTGCTTAAATCATGTTTAAATTTTCTCAATTTTGTGGCTCTAAGCTCTTCTTCAAAATTCAATAGTTGGGTATTCACTTTGTCTAAATAAACCTTCAATTTGTCTATATTACATTTTTTCTTAACTTCAGCCTCATTATATACAAGATCGGGTTCCATTCTAGCCAACTCTTTTGTGATAGATTCAACAATTATTAACATGAAATCTCAGGAACACCTGTTTCTCACCCAATTCCATTTTGTATCCAATTCTGGATCTACATATCCCAGATTAGCTTCAGTGAAAATCCTTAACCCCCTAGGTATTCTTTTCTACTTTAAATACTGGGACATTGTGAGAGTGTGCCATTCCAATTTTACCTGCTTTTGTTTAAGATATTCAAACTGGTTGATCACAGATCTAGCCGGTGTAGTACCTCCAAAAACCCTGTTGGTTTTAAAGTTTTCTAAAATTCTGTGCTCTTCAGTTTCAGTAACAGACAATGAAAGTGATGTATTGTGTGTTAATTTGTCAAACTCATCAAAGTTATTCATCTTGCTTTTTAACAAATAACACAGCCAATAAGATGGCAATCCACAGTAGGTTACAGCCAGTGGTGTAACTGTCCCAGAGAAGGTCTACAACAGTGCATCCACGAGGTTCCAAAATGTTCCAACAAAAGCCCAAACCAAAAGGTTCCTAGAAGAAATGTGTGGTCCAAGAGGGTGGACATAAAGTGTCTCTCCCTCAGTTGTGGCCCTCTGGATGTTGCACCTGCCTGATGCCACTTAGAACTTGGAAATAATTCAATCCAGCACATCCATTCCATATGGACAGTTAATTAGGGCAAAAAGAAATTGTACAGTTGTAGAAGAATTTGCGGCTGCACAGGATAATATGTGTAAATGATTTAGAGAGAGTGGATACAATGAACAAGTATTAAAAGAAGCAACAGAAAAAATAAAGGAACTATCTAGGGACACATTGCTTATGCAAGGAACTCAGGAGTCAGGGGGCAGCACCAGAATAAATGACAAAATTATTTTTGCAACTGCACATTCAAATGTTTTCTATGATATTAAAACAACTATCATTAAACATTGGGATGTACTTAAGGCCACCCATATGATAGCCCAGGTGTTTAATGATTAACCTATGGCAGTAGCTAAGAAAAATAGAACACTAGCTAATAGATTGGTCAGAACAGAACACAGTATTCCTAGTACTTGATCACAACATTTTATGTCAACTATAGACATCACAGGGAATTATTAGTGTGGACACTACATCCACTGCCACAACACCTATAAGGTTAAAAAAATTAGAAATTCTGCCAGGGATGAAGATATCATTATTAAACAATTCATAAACTGTCAGAGTGAGGGTGTAATATAACTCTTGAAATGCCCATTGACAAGATTTATATTGGTAAAACTGAAAGGGCATTAAAAATGCATGTTGGAGAACATAGACGTGACATAAGAAGAGCAGGTAGCGTCCCCAGTGGCGGACATTTTGTGAAGGACATCAGTTATTACCTGAGATTCTTTGGACTTGAAAAGTTACACAGGATCCCAGGAGGGTGATTTTCAGACTCAGATTTTAAGTAGGGAAGCTGCACTACTTTTACAGATTTGATGCCACTAAACCACGGTCTGGGCTCAATGACAGTCTTGATTGGCAGCCAATAATTTAGAACACTAAGATTATAGAGGTATTTATTGGTTATACCCCTTGAAGAAGGAACATATCTGTTATCTTTTCTGGACAGCTTTCTAAGAGAAGAGGCCTGGCCAAAAATTCATCTTTGGTAGAACTCTATATATGATAGAGGCGACAGCTCCATTTTTGTTTCATTTTGGTATCAAATTTTCAAAGTCTGGTGTGCTCGTGACCTTCCCTGAGCCTCCTACATATATGATAGAGGTGTAAGCCCCATTATTGTTTCATTTTGGTATCAAATTTTCAAAGTCTGATATGCTCGTGACCTTCCCTGACCTCCCTATGTATCTCAATATAATATTAAGATATTTTCAACAAGTAATAAGCTGGGTAATACCAGCAAAGTAATTTATACTAGAAATATGCTGGGAGATATAGATTACTGCTGTATTTAATTGAAATATCAGGGTTATATAATTAGTTTAAGAAGCTTCAATATCTGGCTGCCCTGTTCGACCTCCGCTGCCCTCCCACATAAATTTTAAACTTAGAAGATTTCCTTTTTTGGGGAATATAAATTGTTGACATGGAAGGTTAAAACATTGTGCTTATTGCTTAAACTTCTTACTTGTGTGCCCTTGAACTCCCCTGACCTCCGATTGGGCTGCGATGTCAGTGGCTCAGTTCTGCTGTCTACTTGAGGGTCACTAATAGTGTATCTAACACTGTATTTAATAGATATCAGACATAAAGGATGAAGTAATTAATAGAAACACTGCATTACAGAAACATGTTTGGGGACACCTATTAGCCTCATGGCATAAGATGCTGCATAAGTTGATCGGGCGCACAGAGGTTGCACTTAGGTCATGTGACCATTTTAGCCCTCCCACACCCGATTCCCCAAGGAGGAACAAATCTTTTTAAATGAGTATCTCTTCAGCTCTCTACATTGTCAGTTTGAGTGGAGGAGAGGAGAGGAGAGGAGAGTGCTCTACACAAATTCAGAGTAACTTTGAAAAGTAAGTGGAAATTTTGGTGACCACATTAACGTAAGGACACAACAGAGCGAAAGTTAAAAAACGCAATTAGAAGTGCTCACTATCTGTGCATGAAAGCTTGGCTTAAACATACACTAACTGGCATCCTTGCACTAATTTGTTTTCCAGAATGATCCTAATGGAACTAACAAGTGTCTAAATAAACAGGTATGACAGTTTTGCAGCAATATAAATGTGTGAGAGAACAAAACTTTTAAAGAAGTTAGGTGGGGTATGTGAAATATTATAACATAGAAACATAGAATTTGATGGCAGAGAAGGACCGCTTGGCCCACCCAATTTGCCCATTTCCCTACTTAATGGATAAGCTGCAGATCCTAGCTAACCAACAGCCTGCTTCTTCCAACCTCCACCCCCTAGAATTGCCTTATGTCTGTCCCATGCATTCTTGAATTCCACCACTGTTTTTGACTCCACGACCTCCTCAGAAAGGCTGTCCCATGGATCCATAACACTCTCCATGAAAAAATACTTTCTCACATTACCTCTGAGTTGTCCCCCCTCTAGGTTCAAATTGTGTCCCTTTGTTCTTGCACTCCCCTTTTTCTGAAAGATATTACCCTCTTGGACTTTGCTGATTCCCTTGAGGTACTTGAAAGTTTCTATCATGTCCCCCCCTCCCTCCTTTCCTCAAGGCTACACATATTAAGATCCTTAAGTCTCTCTTGATATGACTTCTGGTGAAGACCCTCCACCATTTTAGTTGCCCTCTTCTGGACTGCCTCCATCCTGTCTTTGTCTTTGTGGAGATTGGGTCTCCAGAACTGCACGCAATACTCCAGATGGGATTAGGGTTGCCATCTGTCAGGTTTTTTACCTAGTGATCAGGTTTTCAGGGTCCCTATTGGGTAATCCAGTTTTGCTGTGTGCTGGTCAGGTTTTTGAACCATTTTGAGTGCTCACATACTTTTGAAACAAATGTTGTCATATTAGTCATTGTTTCAGCTGCATGTCCAGTTTACAAACAAGTTCTGTTGTCACTATAACCCTTTGTTTGTGAAAGCAGTCAGCCTGGGAGGTGTAAAGTATGGTCATTAACACCATTAGCACTTACTTAACCTAATCTTTTCCATTACACCTTAAAGTGGCACAGCAGCACAGCTGCCCACACCTTTTGTAACAGTAACAGAGCCCGTTGTCTTCCACTTTCATTTGCTGGTAAACATTTTCATCTCTAACAGAATTTAGGCATTTTTAAATGTTTTAAATTATATTTTTTCCTCAAGAAAACGGTATGGTCAGTTCTTTTTCTTTGAAATAGTACTGTGGACATGAACAGGGAAAGGAGCCAGAAAAAGATATAAAGTACAGATTACAGGAAACAATTTATTATGTATTATTATATACCATGTATACAGTTGTATGCTATTTACAGTATTCCCCTTGTCTCCCCCCAGATCATGTCTGTAAATAGTTATTTTATCTCTGTATGTTTATTTGGTAAACCAATGTCAATAAATAAATACGTAAGTAAATGGATGACTAGGAAGAACCTAGGAAAGTAAATTAACAGGTACAGTACAGTATCTTAACATTTTTGTTGAACCACTGCTTTAAGTGTTGTCTTTTATTTATATAACAAATGGCCTTCTAGGAGGAACAATGCATGATGAGTCATGAAACCGGGTGGGGCTAGGGGTGGAGCTTAGGATCCGGTTGTTGCCCCATCCAAAGGTGGCAACCCTAGATGAGATCTCACCAGCTGTCTGTACAGAGGGATGACAACTTCCTGTTTTCTACTGGTGATGCCTCTCCCTATGCATCCCAGTATCCCAACAGCCCTACTTACTGCCCTCTCACATTGCTTGATCACCTTTAGGTCACCTGATATGACTACCCCCATGTCCCTTTACATTTTTGTTGTTGCTAGTATCTCACCCCCCATTGTGTACTCTTCCCCTGGGTTTCTGTTTCCCAGGTGCATTACTTTTCACTTCTTAGCATTGAATCTAAGCTGCCATACATTTGACCATTCCTCCAACCTTGACAAGTCCCTTCTCATCCTTTCCACCCCACCTTGCGTATCAACTCTGTTTCAGATCTTTGTGTCATCTGCAAAGAGACATACTTTTCCTTCCAGTCCCTCTGCAATGTTGCTTATAAAGACATTAAAGAGGACTGGTCCTAGTACTGAACCCTGCGGTACCTCACTAGTAACCCCCCTTTCTTCAGAATGGAAGATGAATGGTCTTTATTTTGTATTGTTCTAAACAGGGCGCTCTGGGATTTAACAAGAAGAACCTTATGACAGGTATATTATTTATTTCCTATTCATATAATTATAAAAAAAAAACAGTATGCATTAATGTGAGTAAGCATATGAAATCAAAGAAATGTGATGGTACGAGTATTGATTAAGAAGACAATCTGTGAAGCAAGTTTTAATTAACTAAGGGTGTCATTACTAATTTTAATGTGGTCACATTGAGTATAGGTTGTCTACATATAAGAATAACTAATGTCATTATAAAAAGAAGTTTTTGCATTATTTGTTTATCACATATAGGTATGCATTTATACACATATGAGAAGAGAAAGGGTTTTTATAAGAGAAATATGTGGAGAGTATAGTTTTGGTGGAGATTATATTTACTGATGAAGTTAAATACAATTAATAAGATGGTGGTACTTAATCTGAATATTTATGTATTGATTACAGATACAGTTAAGTTCACTGATGAAGGAAATTTTGTTCTGAAACAGTTGAACCATGTATGCTGTATATCTTTGAAAAAATCTATGTGTAAAAAATGTAAATAATAGATATATATTTTTTTGTTACTATTGGGTGAGTGGGCTCAGTTTCCTACCAATTCATTCTAGTCTGTTGTTTGCCCTAATTGATAGTGGGATACTCCCTTAATGAGTCTTAATTTTTTTTCTAACTGAGGTTGGCTGTGCTGGATTCAGTTGTTTCCTTTTCTGGTTTTGTCCACACCCAGCAGCAAGCTAACAAGAAGTCTGCTTTTAGTGTTGAAAATGAAAATGATTCACTGAAGGAACCCATTACCTGTGCTCTATTAGTAAATATATTTGACAGGGGTCTGGGAATATGTTTCTTCATTATACAGTATGTTGCATTTTATACTTTATTTAGTCAGTTTTATGCCTTTAGGGATGTGTATTTTACATAGAAGCATCCCTTTCTTAATTTACTCTAGAACTGAATCAGAAATGATACAGATTTCATGTCCGGTACTGAGTTCCCTGGGTTCCCTCACATTTCTACTACTGTCTGCTTTAAGCTTCACTAAGCAGCCTTAAAAGTGTGACAGAGGGATGGTTTGGGGATCTGGAGGTTACCTCTTAGGCTTGGGAAACAGCAAGTGCAGGTTCAAATCCCACCAGAGCCGCTTACTCAATGTTACCCCCGGCAAGCTACAGTAATTAAGTGAATGAGCAAGATTCATGAGATATCAGGAATTACTATGGTATTTTGCGACAGTTTAAACTGGGGTTGTCTCTGTTTCTATTAAGAAGCAGGTGCTGAAGTGCACTTTCCCAACAAAACTATTGCACTCACTTTCTTTATCCTTTCTTTCAGCAATGATGTCTGCAGAAGACATTGGGCATAACAATATTGCTCTAGTTTGATCTATTCTGATAGAGAAATGTGGGAGTGTGTCTGTCCAGTCTATGATGTAGAAGACAAAAAAAATATGTTGCAGTTCATGCATTTTATTGGACTAACAAAATGTATCCTCCTGTGACATACTATGTGTTGTCTTTTTCATTTACTGTATTCTGATGTAAAACAGTGTAATTACTTGTATTGTACTCTTTGATGAGACAGTTCCTTAGTGAACACATAGGCAGCAGAGGACCAGTCAACCAGAATTCAGATTTCAGTTTACATTGTCACACCCTACATAATTATGTAAATTGGACTCATTATCAGCATGGCTACCTGCTATGTCTTATGCTGTCCATTTGCCTGTTCACTCAGTACATACTATGGAGGTAAAAAAAAAAACTATTTCTGCTGTGTCAAGTCTACATTAGTTGATGATAGAATTGTTTTTCAGTCACTGACTCTTGCCCCTGCTTTGTTAGGAATTGTGTTTACTCAGTATCATTCTTCCAGATGTCAAGGTGACACAGAAACAGACACAAAAAGTGCAACAACCATATATTTGTGAATAAAATAGAGCAGAATAGAGTAAGGGAAGGGGGTGGGGGCAAAGACAGACAAAGAAAAGCAGGGATCTCATGCATACCAATGAGGTGATGAAACTCCACAGTGGAAGTACAAGATAATATACACCAGTTCTGGTTCCTGGCTGCCTTGCTCCCTCTCATGTGTTAGCAATAAGTTGCATAGCTGTCACTATACAGCCATAAGAAGGATAAAATATTACAATATCTACATTTTGTTACTGATTCAGAGAGCTCACAGGCCAACAGTTGTATTTTTACTCAGCTACTGGTTTTGCTCATTTGGTCCCTTGAGCCAATCTGTTGAATTTAGGTGCACTTCAGCTCCAAGGGGTCACATATGGTGGTGGTCTTGCAGAATAATAATAATAATAGATATAATTTTGTCACTACATTCTTAGCACATGCCAATGAAGTTCAGAAAATTATTTTAAAACACTGGCATGTTCTTAGTACTGATAAAGGTCTGGCAGAATATACTGCAGCACCCCTGAGGATGGCTTACAGGAGAGCTAATACAATTAGAGATATGTTGGTTCACAGCCATTACAGAACAGGAGGCAATACTACATGGTTACCCAAAGGTGCTAAGCATTGTCATCCATGTAAAAAATGTCATTATTGTGAGCATATTAAAACAAAACCTAAGTTTAGAATTCCTGTAACCCAGCAAGAATTTGAAATCTAACAATTAATAACGTGACACCACAGGAGTAATTTGTTTAGCTACTTGCTCCTGTGGTACATTCTATGTGTGGAAAACAGATTCAAGTTTTAAACTGCAGTTTGCTGAGTACTGCCATGCCATTAAAAATGCCAGCTTGATGCATGCAATAGCCTTACATGTGCCTAGTTCTAGGAATCCCTCATTACAGAAATGTTATTTTCTGGCTATTAATAAGGTGAACAGAAGGGCTGGCCTGGTAGCACTGAGGGTTGAGACACTGGACACCACATCTCGCTCCATGCTGGCAACCCAGGTTTGGGAGCAGACTCGGGTTACTGGGGTTCAGCTGCCGAAGGTGAGGATTGAGCTTCTGGAGGACAGCTCTCCTCTTCCGGGGTGAGTTATGGGTCTCGTTCGTGACTTGGGCTGCCCTCGATGGAGATCAGGAGTCCTACAGGGGCCAGTGCAGTAAGGGGTGGAATGGCGGCAGATGTCAGCAGCATGCCTGCGCAGACGTCATTGCATGCCATGCTCTGGGGGAAACCATGAACACAGGAAAAGACCCTGGCCCTTGTAGGTGATGGTGAGGACCAGAGGAGACCTCCACACCCAGTGCTGGGTCCTCAGTTCATCTTTGGTGCTCCATTCATTCCATGGCAGCCTGTCTAGATTTCAGAAAGGTCACAGGGAATGAGTTAGTGGTCCCGCCCAGGGAGGCTTAGATCCAGGGGGCTGGGGTGTCAGAGGAGTGAGGTAGGAATGGTCAAGGACCAATGGTGAGACTGGGCCTTCAGGCAGGCAGGACAAGGTCACATTGTGATTCACCGCTGGAGAGAGTCCAAGGGTCAGAGAGAGGAGGCGCATAAAAAGAGTTGGAAAAAAATAATAAACAGTAACCCCAGAGGAGGAGATTACAATAAACTGGCCCTACAGAGTGAAGATTTCTGGATTTATAGTTTCAGTGCAACAAGATAGCCAGGTTTGAACACCACATTTGAATTGCTTCCAATTTTAAAAGAAATATATAAAAAGATTAATTTATCTATTTGCTTCTGTTTATAAAGAAATTATATAAAAAGAAGAATTTATCGAGTTGTAAATATAGGCACAGATATTCAGAAGAGGTGCATAATCTTTCTGATTTTTGTGCAGCTTACTAAGAACAACCAGGGAAATGCACCCTGGAGCCATATTCAAATGACATGACTGCACAGCACAAAATCCATTGTGCCGATGTGCAACAGTAATGTATGTGGCGCAAGTACATGGGGGCGTGCCCATGAATATTCTGCACAATGGCATATTCAGCCGAAAAACAGAGCGCAAATGAGAAGCAAGTCAGAGAATGTGCCACACAGAGCTGAACTTATAAAAGGGTAGCTCAAACACACACACACAGCAGATGCACAAGTCAGTGCAGTACAGAGATGGACTCTGGACCATTCATTATGGAGGAAGTAATGAGGGGTGTGAGGAGGAGGGAGGAACAGCAACGTGGCCAAGGAAGGGCCCACCAGCACTATGCCCAACACTGACAGTACCATGCCCACCTCACATATGAGGACTATGGGAACACTGAGATAGTGGGCTGGTACCCCCTGACCAGGGCACTTCTGAGGTAGCTACGTGAGCTGTGCCATGATGAGCTGCACGCACCCACCAGAAGGAGCCATGCCATGATGGTGGAGATGAAGGTGACAGCAGCAATGTGCCTGCTACCACAGGCACCTTCCAGACATCAGTGGGAGCAACCACTGGCATATCACAGTCGGACACATCCCACCTCTTCATACAGTTCCTCAGTGCTCTGCTGCCACATGCTTCAGAGTACATAACTTTCCCAAGCACACAGGCTAAGCGTACAGCAAGCATGCAGAAATTCCACAGGGTTGCACATATGCCCAGCATGATAGGGGCCATTGACTGCACCCATTTGGCCATATGCACACCACCTGGCCCAGATGGGGCAATGTACATGAACAGGAAGGGCTACCCCTCAATCAACTGCCAGATGGTGTGCAATGCCAGTGGGCGCATCATCAGTGTATGCGCCACACACCCTGGGAGTACACATAACACATTCATATGGCAACAGTTCATCCTGTGCTAGCATTTTGAGAGTGGGGATATCCCCTCAGGGCACCTATTTGGTGAGCATGATGTGGCACAGGGGTGGCAGGGTGGCCTTGCAGGGGTAGACAGACCAAGGCACACAGGGACAGGTGTCAGAGGGGGTGGCTGTGTGTAGCATAGGTGGAACCCATGGGAAGAAGACATTGCCACACACTAATCAGCATATGTGTTCCCCCCACAGGTGACAGTGCATACCAACTCTGGCCCTGGCTGCTCACCCCCGTCTGTCGACCATCCATGCTGTGGAGGAGCATTACAACGAGGCACACATCACAACACGCAACATCATCGAGCATGTCTTTGGCATGCTCAAGATGTGATTCTGTTGCCTAGACAGGTCTGGTGGTGCCCTACAGTACAGCCCTGTGAAAGCCTGTGGCATATTCCTGGCCTACTGCATGCTGCACAACATGGCCATTGACCATGGGATAGCTGTCCAGGTGGATGAGGGCAACAGCAGCGATGAGGATGGGGAGGAAGAGCCAGATGGGGGTGTGCAGGCACAGATGGAGAGGAGAGACCCCAGACTTGTAGCATGTGCAAGAAGAATACATGACACCATTGTGGAAGAGCACTACGGGGAACACAGGTGAGTACCAGACATGGCAGCCATGCATGCATGGGACATCACACACACGGATGCACAGCCACACAGGGATGCATACAGGCACAATGGCACACTGCATGCACAGGTAACAAACAGACACACAGCCACATGCCCACACCCCAGTGGACAAGCGCACGCACAGACATGTGTCTAGCAGTGGGCACACATGTGCCCATACCCTGTACTGCACACACACTACCAGCACTGGTGCATGTCCAATGGCTGGGCACAGTGGACCATGAGGGTGACACAGCCAGAGGAAGTGGGCACAGTGGCAACACACACATGCTGCAGGAAGTGGCATGGATCAGAGTGTAAGCACTGGCACACAGGCATGGCCAGCATATGGCCAACCTCATCATGCCCACACCACAAGGACCAACAGCATTGCATGCACACATGACAGATGTTCCACACACCATTCGTCTGATGTTACATAAACAGTGGCACACCCAGCCAGGTGAGAAGCAACCTGCAGATGTGGGTTTCAGGATGGCACAGCACACCCAGCAAGCCTACTGTATGGTGCCACTGCTGCCATGGCCACGTGTGCAGCCATGCCCTGGCTGTGTGGCAGGCACAGGCTGCTCAACAGCCACAGGAGGTGTCACCAACACACTCGTGAGTGTAGAAGCCTGAGAACATGACCGGGTCCTCATGGGTGTGTCAATACTGGCAAAGAGACTCCTACTGTGTGTCAGGGATGAGCATGTCAGAGCATGGCATCAGCCAAGCCGGGGTCAGCAGACACCATGACCATGGAGTAAACATTGCACTATGAGGTGTTCCATGTGCCTGCCTTGCACAGTGGATATCAATGATGCAAACCCGGCAGCAATGGTACCAGCAATGTGATCCAACGATGCAGTCATGGCCTCACGCAGCTGCCGTATCTCACCAATCAGCTGGGCCCATCCAATGTCCTCTTGCTCAGCCAAGTGATGCACATCCACTCTCAGTGCACGTACCTCAGCCCTGAGCATTGCCTGGCTGTCCATGGATGCCCACAGCAGCCCGGTGTGCTCGCCCAGCCTGTCTGCACCTGACACATCTTGGGGCTGGCACAGACCAGCCTGGGGTGTGGTGGCATGCTGTACAACATCCCCTGTTGGGGAATGCCACACAGGTGACCATGCATGTGATTGGGATTGTGCATGTGCCCTGATGGCAGCCCCCACAGTGTGCTGCACAGTGGTCCCTGCAGGTTGCAGCTGCAACCCAGCAGCCTGCTGAATTGGCCCCACAGCACTGGTGACCATGCCAGCACCCTGGCTACATCCAGCACCAGTGGTAGTGACACATGCCACTGTGCAGCCAGGGGTAGGATGTACCTGCATTGCTGGTGGCCAATGCCCACGTATTCTGTTCCCATGGCAGTGTGTTATGGTCATAGCCACCCAGGATGAGGGTACATCACTGTCCATGAATGCCCTCTCCGTGTTGCAGGTGCAAGCACAGGGAGGTCATCCGGAAGGAGGAGGTTGGCCACTGGATCTTCCTCGACGAGGCCCAGGAGGTCAAGCAGCTCCACAGTGCTCTGTCATTGCCAGTCACTATCCTGAATTCCTGTAGATATCGATGACACAGCGTCGTCAGGTCCCATGACATCTGCCTCATCCTGCACCGCACCCCTGAGACATGATGGAGCTGGGGGGTAAGAAAGGCGTGTATCAGATGTGAATGTGGCACCATGCATGCAGTTCTGTGCCCATGTGATTGAGCCGTGCATGACAATAATGCCCTGGACAGTAACAGGGGATGATTTTGCAGCACCACACATCCAGGTGAACAGGCAACAGGCAGTGCACATGGCAGGCCAGCTGCTATGCATTGCCACAGCACTTAGTGTTGGACCACCACATGTCCAGTATGCATGCCCCCACCCCCTGTGCCCCCCCGTTCCACAGTGTTCCACAGATGCCTGTGACCACAGTGTAGCAGCCTGCACCACTGATGAGTGCTGCTCAGGCAACATCGGCATGCACCCACCCATGCAGCACAGCATGACCCTGTCCACACCAATGGTCCACACACAGTCCACAGGCAGCACTCCCACAGCAGACTGGCATTCATCACCATGCACAGTGTGCCCATGTGCAGCATGCACCATTGCATGACACTCTGGGCAGGGCTACGCAGCAGTGCTGCGGTCACACCACCATGCTGGTGTCATGCACACACCCACACCCCACAACCCATGTGTACATACTCATAGTGATGTGATGGGCTGCCTCCTGTCTGGAAACCACCACCTGGATGCCCTCAATAGCTGTGCAGCTGATGGTTGCCGCCATGAGCTCCTCACCAGATGACAGGTTGGGTGCTGTGTCCAGTCCACTACCTGTCCCACTGCATGCCACCCCGATGGCTGCCGTCTTCTCCTTTATTCTCCATCTATCTGTTCCCATCTTCTTCTTACATTCCTGTGGAGTGCAGCTGTGTCTGCTATGTGCATTCATGTACATGGCCACCTCCTTCCACCCAGTGGCATGCTCCTGCAGTGTACCAAGTGCCCCACTCAGCAGTGCCTCCCTGTCCAGGT
The DNA here is from genome assembly GCA_016271365.2 of Neoceratodus forsteri. Classification (NCBI taxonomy): domain Eukaryota; kingdom Metazoa; phylum Chordata; order Ceratodontiformes; family Ceratodontidae; genus Neoceratodus; species Neoceratodus forsteri. The sequence continues at coordinate 99,027,561 of CM028132.1, read as the reverse complement.
AGGCCTCAAAGAGTGCCTGCTGCTCATCCTTAGTGAAGTTGGGCCTGCGCTTTTGCACAGGTCCCTACTCTTCCACTCCCTCAGTCTTTGACATTCTATTATATGTGGAGGGTTAGACATAGCACAGCTGAGCAGGAGAGTGGCACACCATGGATCAGTGCAGCAATGTCAACATGCAGGTCTTTAGCAGTACACAATATATTGTGGTGCAGCTTACCTCAAAGGCTGCAATACCTGTCTGTGACCTGTGCTGTATTGTGGCGCTTTTATGGCTCAACTCATGCAAATGAGCTATAGCAAATTTGTAATGAGATGCTAATGTGCACAACTGTGCCAGGCATTGGCTCACGAGGCTATCTGCATATGCTGGCTGACTATAACAAATTTGCACTTTGAGCATTACGAATGCGCCAGAGCAATTCGCAAGTGCATTTCTAGCACATGCTCAATGTGTAGCTGTGCACCTGCCATGCACGCCATTGTCAGGACATCATCATGTGTGACATATCATGTACCTGTGTGCGCTGCACAGCAATGCCCTACAGCTCATGCATCCATGTGTGTGTGCCATGTATGCCATGCATGCTGCACGGCTGTGCTGCTCATTCCCATTGCGCAGATTTGTCAGCTACACCATGCTATGTACAGTGCATTTCCCGCCAATGCACAATTGGCATGTGCACATTGTGGTGCAGTGCATGCAGCACACCTATGCAGGTCACGGCAGTGACCACATACTCCTGCATGCATTTCCAGCATTGTGCATGTGCGGTATTGCATGATAGGCATCTGCTGTGCTTGTCTATCATGCATCTCCATGCTGCATGGCTGACGTCTGCGTATCCCAGTTGCACATCTGGCACAGCGCAGCTCCACATGCCTACATTGCAAGCAACGGTACACTGTGGCCCCTGCACATTGTGCTGCTACTATGGTGGGTGTGGTAGGTCACATGCGAAGGGGCTGTAACTGGTCAGACATGGAGATGGCTAACCTGGTGGCCCTGGTTGAGCCACATGCTGCCCAATTGTTTGGAGTAGCAGACCTTCAGAAGCCAAGGTCCCAGGTTTGGGAAAAGATAGCTGTGGACCTGGAGAGGAGGACGGGAGTGCCGCATACAGCAGAACAGTGTTGGCACAGGTATGAGGACCTGAGGAGGAGGGAGCCTACAAGACTCTACAGGCTGCAGGACCGAGCACATTGAGGGTCAGTGCCACAGCCAGGTAAGTGTCCCCATGCACTGTGCATGCCTCCAGCATCCAGTTTCTGTGTTTTATTGTGTGCTGCTTGTGTGGCTGCACCAGAGGGGATGGGGACCAGCACTGGTGGGTGTTGCATGTCCGGTGGTGCTGCACTGCATACCTGTGCATTGCACAGTGCCATAGGCCCAGACACCATACCCCACACATGGAACATTGTCCCTGCTCGTGCTGTGGAAGCACTGTGCATTGTGTTTGGGCAGGGGGATCTGTTCATGGAATTCCTCTTAAGTCCCTTTCTCTCTCATTTGCATCCACAGAACCAGCAGAGCACAGGAGGGGACAGGAGGCCACTGCCCAGGACAGATTGCGTGATGCTGGGGGTGTTGCTGCTGCTCCAGTGCTGGGGCAGGCAGGTGAGTGCATGCTGCATGGTTTACATGCCATTGCTGGGACTGGGATTGGTGGTTCAGTACAGCTTCAGGGCACTGCCACCATGTGAGGCCACTGCATGTGCAGGGCACTGGCTCCACTGCCTGCATCATGTTGCGCTGAGTGTGGTGGGGCCGTGCACATGGCATCTCTGTGGTGGCATCCTGTCACTGTCACTGGTGGTGTGTGTGTGTGTGTGTGTGTGTGTGTCCATGGTGTATCACTACAGCTACGGCTCATGTCCTGCCTGTGGGGCCATTGCACCTGCACTGTGGGGTACACTGCACAGGTGTGGGTGCATGTCATTCACTGACATCCATGCAGTATGGCTGTGGGGTATGGCTAGGTCTGCTGTTGCTGTCCACAGTGTACGTGCCATTGCCGATCCATCCACTGGTGGGCACTGCAGAAGTCCTGTGCACACACATGGGGGGGCATCAGTTCCTTGTGGCCCGACACTTATTGGCTGTTCTGTGTTCCCTCTCATAGGTTGGGCTGGGCCTCGGGGCTGAAGACTCCTGCTTGGATTACTTAGCTGGGGTGTTCTTCAGCTGCAGCAGCTGCTCCTACACCTCATTGGCCAGACTGCTGTCCAAATTAGGATTGGCAGGGACTATCTAGCTGCCATGAGAGAACTGGTGGAGGGGGTGTGCATGATGCACGTGGCACTTTGGCATCTCTAACATTAGGCTAGTCCTCCTGCCCACCACTACTGTGACCATCACCTGCTCTCTTCTGTTGTGGACACTTTTTGCTTCCCCTCTCCTCCCAGCTTTGTCTTAAGTCCACTCCCCTTGTTGCCCTCATTTGTCCCTCCCTACATTGCCCCTTCCCTGTTTTTGTTTAGTGCCCTGTTGGCACCTCTGCTTGTAAATAGTTTGAATCTTGTTGTTGTATTAAAGTGTTCTGCCTTTTGTACATCTGTGTCTGTGTCTCCTTCACATGCATACTGCTTCACTGTGCTGCCATTGTTCTGTGGTGCTGTTGAGCTTGGCCCTGTCCATCCCAGTGCTGTCCCCTCAATTTGATTCTGTTGTGTGCACAGTGTCCTGTGTGCTGCATCTCTCTGTGTCACAGGCCCTTGGGATTTGGCTGTGCACCTACCCTGTGCATGGTACAGTGTCATGTGTCCCTGTTTGCCTGTGCTGGCCTGCTCACCTCCAGCCATGATGCCCTTTGCAGTACTGGTGTGCTGTGCAGTGCTGTGTCCTGTGTCCCTGCATGTCAGCACGGATTGTGCTTCTTGTTACCCAGTGCATGTGTGGCAGTTTTGCCTCGGAACATTGTACATGTCTGGTGCCCTAACACTGTGGCTGCGGCATTGTCCCATATGGTGTTGCCTGTCAGGGCAGTGGTAGTGCAGTGCTATGGGCCTGCTGACATCCATTCCATATGTGTGGATGGCTTGGTGTCTTTTTGTGACTGGTGTTTGTGTTGTGCACCTGGCATTGTCTGTGGCCCTCTGGTCGTATGCCTGTCTTGTGCCTCCTGGACACTGTCCACTTGTGGTTTGGGTCTGCCACACCTGTCTTGGCACTCTGCACTTGTGCTGCCTTGCCTGTGTCCACCATTGCCTGTTGTGCTTGCTCAGCATGATGGTTGCTGCATGCTGTCATGCTCCTGCGCAATCATGGTTGCACCGGTGCATGTCTGGTTGTGCAATGGTGCATCTTTGCTATATTCAGTGTGGTTTTCACCTGCACATGTCTGTGGTGCATCTTTTGAATATGGCATTCTCCTATGGCACAACTACATTGCGCTGCACATTCCATTGCGCACATTCTGGGTGCACTTTTGAATATCCTGGCCATTGTATATAGTGTACTGAGTTATTATATATGTCCAGATTCTTATTGATATCTTTATATTATTGTGTTTATTATGTATTTGTATATGTATATGTACTTCTATTTTAAATTTTGTGGACCCATGACATCATCAATACATCATTTAGGTGAGCCACTCTTTAATCTGATCTGCCTATGGTTCAGTATGCCTCTGACAAAGGATGAGTACATCCAAAACACATTACACGACTGATGCTAGGGCATTGGTCCATTTTAGTGTTGCATTTTTCAATAAATTGGATTTCTACTTGAAACATTGAAGCAATTTCTTTCTAATTATTTTTAGGAGGTGGCGAGTGCACAATTTTTGGCATTATGTCTATTTTTTTATTGTCAGCACCACACTTTCTGTGCGAACTTGTTTGTCTACGTAAATTGGATTCATTATCAGCATGACTGCATGTGTTGTCTCATTCTTTCCATTTATCTGCTCCTCAGTGTATACTATGGAGGCAGAAAAAAAACTGCTTCTACTATACCAAAGCTGCATTAATTGATTATAGAATTGTTCTTCAGACACTGACACTTGCCTCTGCTTTGCTAAGTATTGTGTGTACTCAGTATCAATCTTCCAGCTGTAGAGGTGGCACAGAAACAGAAAAGCAAGTGCCACAACCATATATTCATGAATAAAGTAGATCAGGATAGAGTGGGGGGAAGGGGATGGGGCACAGACAGGGATCTCATGCATACCAATGAGGTGATGAAACTCCTTGTTCCTGTCTAGCCTGCTCCCTCTTCTTTTTTAGCAAATTGTTACATTGCTGTCACTACACAGTCAAAAAGAGGACAGACTATTACAAAATCCACATTTTGTTTCTGATTCTGTGAGCTGTAATCTCAAGGGCCAGCAGCTGACTTTTCACTCAGCTAATGGTTTTGCTCATTTTGACCCCTTGAGCCACTCTGTTGAATTCAAGCACCCTTCAGCCACAAGGGGTCACAGATGGTGGTGGTCCTGCTGAGACACTTCCATTTTCTGCTCATTACCTGGCTGCTGGAATGCCAGAGGCTTTGAACCACAGATTAGAAATTGTATTAGAAATTGTATGAGATTGGTAACTTTTAAGAATTTTGTAAGAACAAATATGCTAAATGCACAATCTCACTGCACTTGCTTTGCCACTTAAACTTGTGTGCCTTATCAATGTTGTATATGTCTTGTCATTATAGTTTTTTTTTTTTTTATGATGTTCTGTAAATCAGATTTTGTATCTTATAGGACATATCCTGTAAATTCTCAACTTTTAAATGAAAAAAGTCCTTCCTGCTCAGAAAGTGAGTGCATTCTCATAGACTTTGATGGCAGATAAGGACCGCTTGGCCCATCCAGTCTTCCCATTTCCCTACCTATTGGATAAGCTGCAGATCCTAGTTAACCAACAGCCTACTTCCTCCTACCCCCACTGGAATTGTCTTATGTCTGTCCCATGTATTCTTAAATTATCCCACAGTTTTTGAACCCACAACCTCCTCAGGAAGGCTGTTCCATGAATCCACCACTCTCTCCATAAAAAAATACTTCATCACATTGCCCCTGAGCAGTCCCCCCTCACTATGATACATCAACCTCTCCACTGACTCTGTGAGCAAAAGGCCCCACATTACTCCTAATAATTTCATCATTTTTCTTATATTTTCTTTCAAATGAGCCATTCTATGTAATAGCAATAATGCACTCCAGGGTGTGTGTCATCTGGGATAATGTAACTTCTCAGGCCTGTGGACTTGCACCCAACCACCTAAGGCATGACATTATTCTTATACGACATACACCCTGTCATTCATTATTGCTTAATTATAAAAAGGGTACTGAAAATTCTTAACTGTGGTCAAAATATGTCAACTGAGGATGCAAAGAAAAGCTCTGTATACATGATCAGATGTCAGTTATCCTTTCTATGGAAAAGAAACCATTACAACCTGTGGAATAACCTACTTCTGGATGTATATATAGAATTGTTTATGCAGTTCAGACAGGCATAAGGACACTCAGCCTTTGAGTAACTGTCTCATCCTTTACCCCTGGAGTGTGTACCACAAATGTTATATATGCACACTGTGTTATAGTTTATTGCTTCCTTATTTTTTTACATTTCAGTTTCAGAATAATGAGTGAGAGAAGGCTTTTAGGGTAACAATTTATGGTAGGCAGAAACTGAAAACAGATGTACGTGAGTGCACAGTATTGCTTCTCAGCAATCAGCACCAGTATTTGAAAAATGTTTTCAATTACTCAGGACACAAAACAAAAATCATAAAATAATTACTATAAAACAATTTCTCTTCAGTGGTACAGGTTTAAATTAAATTTTGGATTCCTCTATGATGTGTTATGTTCGATTTTTAAGCTTTTCAAAGAAATTGAAAAGGCTGTGTTACCTTGTACTTCTCCCACGGTTTCAATTTAGGAGAGTGTGTGTAGCCTGGGTTAATTTTTGCAAGTAGAAAAATATACACCTGACAACATGAGTGACTGCTGAGAATTTCTGAGTGAAACCTCTAGAGCTATATAATTTTTAAATAAAAAAATGTCATTAGATTAAACACAATTTCTACTATTTAAAGAGTTCCTCATGAGCAGGGGTGGGGGTTATTGAAAAGAGAAATACTTTGGACACAGTTCAGCATATAATATATATTCTGTATTTAGTTGCCCATTGTTCTTTACAAAAATGGTCAAAACTCATTAACCTGGCAAGCAGAGTGGATACAGCAGAAGATGGGAATACACTTCAGGGGGACCTGCACACAGCAGGGGCATGGCTGTCAAAGTGGGCTTAGATTTAATGTGAGGAAGAGCAAAGCAAAGTACTTCACGTAAGCACCAGGAATCTGTGTTGCACATAAACCCTGTGTGATGCAACAGTGGACAGCACAATCCAGGAAAATGATCCAGGGGTAATCGTAGACCAGAAGCTGAAGCCAGACAGACAGACAGTGTGCTGCTGTGTCCAAGAAGACAAATGTAATCCCAGGAGGCATTTGTGTGTGTGTGTGTGTGGGGGGGGGGTGTAAAGAGCTTGTCAATGGTGGTGATCCTCCCTCTATACAAGGCCTTGGTTCAACCACATCTCGAGTAGTGCATCCTGTTCTGGTCACCACACTACAAAAAGTCACTGAAGAGATTGAGGGGATTAAGCAAAGAGCCACCAAGCTATTTAATTGTTAAGGAGGTAAGAGCCATGAGAAATAGGACATTCTTTAAATTATTTAATCTAGTGTGGTAGTAGGATAGCCCAATTGGGTCTGGGACAAAAAAATGGAAAGGCTAGAGCAACAGGGAAAAGAAGATGTGGGGAGTGGCGCAATGCAGTGGTTGTGGGGTGGCAGTCTACAGGGACGCCTTCTGGAGGCTGCGGAGCTGTCCTATCTACTTGCACCCTCTGGGTGGAGGGAACAGGTCTCAAGGCTCCAAGCAGCACTGGCAGAGAGTCAGGAGAATGTTGTGAGATTCAGACTTCATTGGCAAGGAGTTGGGGAACCATCTGTTTTGCTCAGGGACCATCTAGCCAGACACTGCTACCTCAGAGGTTGCCAGAAGGAAGAAGTGGTTGGGCTAAGATGGGCTTGAGGTGGGCAGGGGTGGTAGGATCATGAAGGTTGGGTTAGTGGGTATCAGGCACTCTCCTTATCCATTGCCACTAAGAAACTCCTGTGCCATTTGGAGTGGGACTGCATGAAGGGGCACCCAAGATGGTGGACTGAGAAGATTTTAGGGACTGCCAAATGGAGTCCCCAGGAGTGGGGAAAGAAACCCCCACAGAAGGAAGAAGCAATTTCCAGTGGGAGACTCTACAGTCAGGGGGACAGAGTTGAGGGAAGGAAAGGAATTAGAGAGGGAGGTTAAGTGCCTACCTAGCACATCAACTTGGAGGGATGGAAAGTGTATCCAGCGGATTGCATGGGCTATAGAAGGGGTGCTGGATGTCATTGCCCACCTGGGGATGAATGACCTAGCTCTGGAAGGGACAGGAGCAGTGCAGGAGCAGTTTAGCGAGCTGGGGAAGGGTCTTAGGCAGGTAGCACGCACCGTAGCATTTGCAGAAGTGCTGCCTGTCTACAACAGGGGAAGGAGAGGGAGCTCCAGACTAAGGCCTTCAACTCATGGTTGAAGGAATGGGACAGAGAGGAGAGGTATGGCTACACTAGGGTCTGGGGCTCCACCTGGATGGATCAAAGTTTGCACTAGGGAGACAGCCTACATCCATCAAGGAAGGGATCAGCAGCCCTCAGTAGACAATTTAACTGTTACTTTGATGTGCATTTAAACTAACCGGGGGGGTGGATAGCAAAGAGGTGGCAAAAATTCACCTTTCATGCTGTGGTGGAGGGCAGAGAATTTTTTGGGGAAAGGATTTCCACCAAAAGGAAGGACAACCAATGGTGCAAAGGATCAGCGTGGGAGGAAGGGAGCAATGAAGCAGGCAGTATGCAAAGGAGAAGGGAGAACAACTAGACAACATGAGAAGGGACAAGAGTAGGACTAATAAAGTCTGGACAGCCATGGTGCCAATGCTAAAAGTCTGGGAAATAATACCAGACCTGGAGGCCACCATGGCTGAGGCAGACCTGGATATTGTGGCCATCACTGAAACATGGTGCACAAACAACAGTAACTGGGAAATGCTCAAACCTGGCTGCACAATATCTAGAAGGGCACTAGATTAGAAGCGTGACCACAACAATAGTGCTGTAAAGAAAACCATTGCTACAACACCGCCACCACAGCAGCACCAAGTATTAATAGCATAAGACAGAATATCGCCAGTGGTAGGGGTCCAAAACTACACCGAGGACCTCTACCATGTATCGAAGAAATCACGGCACATTTTCTTTTTTGCTGGAGGCTCTGTCGCACACCCCCAACATGGGGCTCTACCCCTGCACCTCCCATAATTTTTAGATGAAACTCCATGGGGGAAGGGTTGGATCTTGGGAAAAGGATGTAACTCGGGGGGGAGGAGGAATCTGGAGGGTGAATGGACTTCAAAAAAAAAATTACTTTGTTAAAGACGAAAAGTGTACAAGCGGAAGACCAGGAGCAGAGCCCTGGTCTCCAGGACTGCACTCCACTGGCCGAGTTGTTCCATGCCTTAGCCCTCTCCACCACAGGAGCAGCTCGGCCAGCAACCGCAATTCCTCTACACTTAAGAATCTCCTCCTCTTCCTCCCTCTGATGTGACAGCTACAGGGGCAGTGGTAATTACCTTTTGCTATTTTGCTCCTGTAGCTGTTCTAGCCTATGCTGTTGTTGCAGTCCTGTTCTGCACTGTTTAAGAAATGCTATTTGAACTGGTTAAGTTCAGAAGGGACAGGGTAGGAAGGAAAGGTGGAGGAGTGATCCTTTATGTTAAGAAAAACATCAAAACGATGAATGTACAGGGAGGATGGGTAGTTGAGGTGCTGTGGATCAACCCTGAGTCTGGAAATGGAGCCACCATTCACATGGGAATGGTATTCAGGCCTCCAACAGTAGGAAGAGGACACAAAGAGATATTGGAAGACATAAGCAAAATGGCTAAGAAGGAGAAGGTGGTGCTAGTGGGGGACTTTAATCTGCCAGATGGAAAGTGGAGCCTACCTGCTGCAGCATCAGCTAGGAGCAGAGACATCTTAGACTCTCTGCAGGGCCATTTTTCAGGCAACAAATCAGTGAACCCATTCAGGGCGGGGCAGTACTGGACCTGGTACTTACAAACAGGGACAGTGTGGTGAACATCAGAGTAGGGCCCATCTGGGGACCAGTGACTATCGCACAGTATGGTTTAATATAAGAACAACAGCCGAATCCAGCCACACGAGGGCAAGGGTTTTGGATTTCAGAGGGCAGACTTTGCAAAGATGGGGGAGTGCATCCATTAAGACATGGCAGGGGGAGGTGTCAGGAGTGGGTGGAAGGAAAATGGACCAGAATAAAAGACAGCATAGTAAAGGCTGCAAACTTATATGTCAGGCAAATAAGCAAAAGCAGAAGCAGGAGGAGACCATTACGGTTCTTGAGGGAAATGGCAGAAAAGCAAAGGGCAAAAACAGTGGTATTCAGAGGTACATGGAGACCCAGAGAGAAAAGGACAGAGAAGTGTATCTGTGGAAATGAAGGGAGGCAGGCCAGGCAGTAAGAAGCGCAAAAGCACAAGCTGAGGAAAGAATAGTCCAGACTGTATCTAAGGGGAGCAAGACATTTTTCAGGTATTATCAACAAGAAAAGGAAGGCCAAGGGAGGGACTGTATGGTTAATAAAGGAGGCAGGGGGCTACACTGAGGAAAACCAAGAAAAGGCAAATATCTCAAACAAATATTTCTGCTCAGTATTCACAGCTGAGATTGAGAGGGACCACAAATAAGCACCAAGAGATTTAGGGGGAGGGAAATGGACACCAATCCCTTTTCTGAGTAGAGAGTCAAGAAAGGACTCGCTAATCTGAGGGTGGATAAAAGCCGTGTGGCCAGACTTGGTGCATCCAAGGTTGTTAAAGGAACTCAGGGAGGTGCCTGCTGCACCTCTGACAGACTTGTTTAACAGTTCACTGGAGACCAGCGTGGTACCAGAGGACTGTAGAAGGGTGGACATAGTCCCACTTCACAAAAGTGGTAGCAAGGAGGAGGCGGGGAATTACAGGCCTGTCAGCCTGACATCTGTAGTTTGGAAACTGATGGAAACACTGTTAAAGGAAAGAATCATGGAATACCTGGAATCCAGTGGAGTGCAGGACCCAAGACAGCATGGCTTTATGGAGAGGTCATGCCAAACAAATCTGATAGATTTTTTTCACTGGGTAGCCAGTGTGTTGGATTGGAGGGGGTGGTTGATGTGGTCTACTTGGACTTCAGCAAGACCTTTGACACTGTTCCACATAGGAGGCTGGTAAACAAGTTGAGTAACATGGAGGTATGCAATAAGGTGGTAACCTGGGTAAGAAACTAGTTACGGGATAGGAGGCAGAAAGTGGTGGTAAATGGAGTTTGCTCTGAGGAGAGTAAAGTGACCAGCAGGGTACCGCAGGGATCAGTACTGGGGCCAGTCCTCTTAAATGTCTTCATTAGTGATATAGTAGAGGAACTGGAAGGGAACACCTGTCTCTTTGTGGATGATACCAAGATATGCAACAGAGTGGGCACTGGGGAGTGAAAAGGATGGAAAGATACTTGAAATGACTGGAGGAGTGGTCAAAATTTGGCAGCTAAGGTTTAATGCAAAAAAGTACAAAATAATGCCCTTGGGTCACAAAAACCAGGGGTGCAGACTCAGTACAAATTGGGGGGAGAGAGATACTAGCAGCGACCAAGCAGGAAAGAGACCGGGGGTTAATCATATCAGGTGACATGAAGGTGGCCAGATAATGCAACAAACCAATCAGGAGAGCTATTGGGATGCTGGAATGTATTGGTAGGGGTATTACCAGCATGAAGAGGGAAGTAGGGTTGCCACTATATAGGTCTTTAGTAAGACCCCACCTGGAGTACTGTGTTCAGTTTTGGAGGCCACATCTCAGGAAGGACATAGACAGGATGGAGGCCATCCAAAGGAGGGCTACCAAGATGGTACAGGGTCTACATCAAATGTCCTATGAGGAGAGGTTAAAGGAATTAAACATGTGCACCCTGGAGGAGAGGAGGGAAAGGGTGGATATGATTGAGACCTCTAAATCCCTCATGGGGGTGCATAAGGTGCAAGTGGGAGGTATTTTTGAGAGAAAAGGGTGTTCAAGAATAAGGGGTCATGATATGAAACTGGAGGGAGGTAGGTCTAGGAGAGATGTGAGTTAATACTTCTTCACAGAAGGGGTGGTGGATGCCTGGAACGGTCTTCCAGTGGAGGTTATGGGAGTGAAAACAACAGTGGGATTCAAAAAAGGCTGGCATAAGCACAAGGGAGTCATAAGGGATGGGAAAGGAGATGGCAGAGAAAGTACCGTAGACCTGGAGGGGTCTACAGTATAAGCAATGCAACAAAAAATGGCAGACTGGATGGGCCATGCAGCCCTTATCTATTGTCAGCTTCTATGTTTCTATAAAACAGAAGGCTGACAGGGGACATTGATTAGAATCTTCCAGATACTAAAGGGGATCAACAGGGTAGCGTATACACAGAAGTTTGAGCTGGTATGTGCAAGAAGAATTAGCAGGCACACCGCATCTCAAATTAAAGCTGCGGGGAAAGAGCAGAATAAGTGGAAATATAAAAAAGCATTATTTCATACAGAGGGTGGTTAAATGCAGAATAACCTTCTTGGTGACTTTGTGGAAACTAACATTGTTTAGGCTTTAAAAGTGGAGCTAAACAGATTCTCTTTTTTGTAAACTTTATTTTAAGTTTAAGCAGGTACAGAAAACACAGGAGTACATTACTTCCCAATATGTTCCTCTTTACAAAACAGCTAGGATTCACATTCAGTATGCTTATCCATTTGGCAAACAATCAAATAATTGATAGATATGTGCACAAGTTCACGTGGCACACTTGTCACCACCATCTTCAGCCAAATAACATAGAGTTGATATAGGGAGGTTGCTAAGGGTTCTTGCAGGATGTTGACGTACCTCCCTTATACTGCCTTACCCCTCCAATATTCCTTATTTAATTGCTCCTAACTCTGGGTTCCACATAGCCACAAACTTTCACTCTTCCCCATTTGCTCCTAGCTGGGTCTTCTCTGGTTTCATACACCCTAACAGGTTTTCTGACCAGCATGCAATTCACAGGGGTCTGTTTGGCCCCAGTGCTGGGTCCTTGTGTTCTTGGTATTGACTAATGCTAAATGCCACAGTGGATCAGAACCTTCCCCTCTCGTCCGTGGCTCAGCCCCCAGTAGTAATTCTACCTGATTTCAAGCAACTGGGTGTTCAACACTTTTTTCTATAGTCTTGTGCACCACCTCCCAGAATTTCCTAATCTTTGGGCATTCCCATCCCATGTGTTAATTTGTTTCCACTGTACTGAGACACTTGGGACAGGTCTCACTATGGTCTGGTTTAAACTTGTGGAGTTTGCTTGGGGGTAGGTAAGTTTTGTGCAAGACATTATGCTGTATTTGGCAGAATCTGTTAGAGGATGCCTACCTGATGGTCTGCTGAGTTGTTCTCCCCCATGTTTCAAGTGTTATCACCTGTCATAGGTCCTTACCCCGTGTTTTCCTGTAGTCTTCATTGTGAAGGGGCTGGGAGCCTCTTACCAATCTGTAGTGTGTTAAATGTGGTTTTATTCCAGGTTTCAGGGACATGATTATATTCTTAACTGGAGAGAGCGCCAGGTCCAGAATTGTATCAAGACTTCCTCATAGTAGGTGCAGCACATTTAAGAATGCAAAGTATGAATGAAGAGGCAGAGATTATCTTCTTTTTAGTGCAACAAATCACAGTGGGACTCCAAACTCGTGCAATTCTTCCACCCTGTGCACTCCCCTCTTCTCACATGCCAGTAGTCCCTGGTGTATGAAAACCATATACAGTATCCTTTATACTCCTGGAAGACTGCAGTAATATTGGCCAGTGAGGAGATACCCCGTCTATGTCCTATGCATTTGAAAGTGTGTCTTCATACCATTTCAGTTACCCTGATAAACAGTTTCTTAATTTTTTGGCTCTCTCTAACCCTTAAACTGGGACTGGGAACAGCCCCATCAGGGAACCCCTGCCCAGCTCTTGCTCCTCCATTTGTCTCCATGGGGTACTCTGCTTACCCTGTTCATTCCCAAGGATATAATGCTAGATGTGCGGTAAGGCCACCCCCCCCCCCGAAAGGTTCTTGCAGCTTAACAGTCCAGACTCTGACCAGTTTCCCTCTCCACATAAGTCACTGAAACAGGCTACTCACATTTCTGAAAATTTTGTGTGGGAGCCTCACCAGAGCGGATTGCAGGAGATAAAGCAAACTGGAAAAAATATACATTTTGAGAGTACTGATCTTCCCCAGTAGGGTCTGAGGGAGGGCAGGCCATCTTTCCAACTCCTCCCTAATTTTCTTGAGTAACAGCAAAAAGTTAACCTCATATAGTTTGTTGAGTTTGTTCACCCCAAGTATCTGAATTGGTCTACTGTTTTTAAGAGAATCTGATTAATGACAGGGCTGCGTCCCTTCCCCTGCAGGTACATTATCTCACTTTTTCCCACATTAAGTCTATGCCCCGACAAGGTGCTGTATTCCAACAATAGAGTTGTTATTTTGGGGAGAGCTGCACTCAGATTTTTAACATAGAGTAACAAAATCATAAACAAATAAAGAGAGCTTATATTCAACCCCATTCACCATCAATTCCTCAACTTTTGCATTGTTCCTCATTGTCCCTACCAGTGGCTCTAGGAACATTACATATAATAATGGACATGGGGGCACCCCTGTCTTTTACCTCACTGTAGCTCAAAGTCTCTAGTAAGACCCAGTTGACCAATACCAGTGCCAGTGGGTTTGTATAAAGGGTAAGCACCCAGTTACAGAAGATGTTGCCCAAAGCATTGCAGGGTGTAGTGCAGGTACTACTGTTCCACATGATCAAATGCCTTTTTGGCATCAAGGCCCAGAACGTCCACCAGGTGTCCCCCTCCACCCCTCCACCCCTCCACTTTCACATCACATATAGGGTACTTCAGATGTTGCCTTTGCCTCTCACCCTTTAACAAAACCTGGCTGATCCTGATGAATCACAGTGGGTACAATTTGCTCCAGCACTGTAGCCTTGACTTTTGTCATTCTTTTATAGTCAGCTGAGAGTAGGGAAAAGGGGCAGTAGGAGAAGCATAACCTCAATTCTTTCCTGGTTTCATGAGTAGTACCACTATGGTAACTGATCCTGTGGATGGAGGCAGCACCTATTTAGCCATGTTTTTTTACCAACATGCCAAAAAGGGGTTCACTCAATTCCTTAACAAAGACTTTATATCAGTGTTTTGCTGAATAGAGTAGTGCTTGTGTATGCATATAAGGTTTGAACTTTAGCCTTTCTCTGTTCCCACCCTTGGTAGGTAAGCCGGGTAGTGAGTAGGGAATAGAAGGCCCAGCACCAAGGGTGAACAGAGTGCTGGAGGAGGAGGAGGAGGAGGAGGAGGCAGGGGAGGATGGTAGACATTTCACAATGTACTAAGCAGGGAACTGCTGAGGGAGGCTGTTTTTTATTAGGGATCTGGGAGGAGCTATTCCCCCACATTGAACCCCAGGCTTTAACCCTCCCAAAAAATCAATGGGGATCCCATCTGGCCCAGGTGCTTTGCCCCTCTGCCAGCCCTTTGATGGCCCTGCTCACCTCTGCCATTGTTAATGGGGCATCTAGTGCCACCTTATGGTCCCCAGAAATACTTTTTAGTGGGGCCTCATCAAAGAAGAACTCATACTCTTGTTCATCAAGGTGGCATTCTGCAGTGTACAGCTTTTTACAATATTTACGAAATTCATTTTCTATGACTGCTTTGAAGATTTCATTTCCTTTTTATTTTATACTAAAGGGCCTGTGGGCAATAATGCCCATTTTCACAGATGTCCAGTAGTAACATGCAAAATTACCTTACAAAACTTCCAATACATAAATAGTTTTAACAAAAGAATCACACAATACAATAAATACTAAATTAAAAAAAGTCATTTAAAATACTTGCAAATCGAATTAGTCAACAGGTGATTTCTGAGAGTTATCTTGAAAGTGGATAACTTTGAACAACAGACAATATACTAACATACTAACATACTATTTGCCAGCAGATTAGGCCTTACGGTCTATCGAGTCTGCTCGAACCTAGATCCTTAGTTGGGTGCCGAGACCCTCCCATCCCTTGTGCTCCAGAAACCCCTATCATCCATCCCCACCCCCCTGGGACAGGCCATCATCTGATACATCCACTTTCTGTGTCTGTCCCACCCTCTCTTGAAGCCTTCCACTGTGGATCTCTGAACCAGCTCACCAGGCAGTGCATTCCAAGGGTCCACCACCCTCTCAGTGAAAAACCTCCTCCTCTTTTCCCCCCTCACCCTTCCACCTTCCAACTTCAAACCATGCCCTCTGGTGATACCTCCCTGCTTTAGTCTAAAGATCCCCTCCATGTTTACCCTATTTATTCCCTTGAGGTACTTGAAGACCTCAATCATGTCCCCCCTGTCTCTCCTCTCCTCCAATGCAAACAGGCAGAGCTCCTCAAGTCTGTCCTCATAAGTCAAATCCCCTAGCCCTCGTATCATCTTTGTTGCCCTCCTCTGTACCCTATCCAGGAGCTGTATGTCCCTCTTCAAGTGTGGTCTCCAGTACTGTACACAGTACTCAAGGTGTGGTCTAACCAGTCCATTGTACAACGGCAGAATCACTTCCTTGCTCCTAGAGGTGACCCCCTTACGATGCATCCCAACATCCTGTTTGCCTTGCTAGCTGCTCTCCTGCACTGCTCAGAGTTATTCATACATGTATCCACCATGACCCCTAGGTCTTTTTCCCCTATTGAGGCCTCCAGCACCTCCCCTCCCAGGGTGTATCTGTGTTTAGGGTTTCCCCGACCAAGATGCAACATCTTGCACTTGGTGATATTGAAATTTAATTTCCATGTGTGAGCCCAGCTTTCCAGGGTGTCCAGGTCCCCTTGCAGGGCCAACCTCCCCTCTTCTCCCTCAACTACTGCTCCCATCTTGGAGTCATCCACGAAGAGACTCATTTCACACCCTATACCCTCCCTGATGTCCAATATGTATGAATTAAACAGGATCGGACCCAGGACCGAGCCCTGTGGTACCCCACTACCAACCTCTCTAGGGTTCGAGAGCTCCCTACAGACCACTACTCTCTGAGTGCGTCCAGCTAGCCAGTTTTCAATCCATCTGACCATCAAAGGGCCTACTACTAACCCCATCAGTTTCTCCACCAGACCATTGTGGGGCAGAGTCAAACGCCTTGCTGAAGTCCAAGAATAATACATCCACAGGCTTACCCCTGTCCAGTTCTGATGTTACCCATTCATAGAACTCCACAAGGTTGGTTTGACATGATCTACCTGGCACAAACCCATGTTGCCGACTATCCAGACCTCCCACCTCCTCCAAGTACACCCCCAATCGTTCCTTTAGTATACTCTCCATTAATTTTCCCACCACCGAGGTCAAACTGATGGGTCTATAGTTACCTGGTACTTCCCTCAACCCCCCTTATGTAACTTGGTAGTTTATTGTACAGTTCAGTAGTAGTAAAGTTTAGTGAGTTTTGAGTAAAGGCAGTGTGATAATAGGGGACTTTGAAGGAATTTCTACTTTGCATTCTAGTATAAGTAATACAATTGTTTTTTGAAACAATCTAATAATACTATTTGGTAATAAACCCAACTGAATCTTGTGCAAAACGAGTAGGGATCTCACATGGAAACATTCAGCCAGGAATAAACAATCAAAAGAATTTTAAAGGTGACAGTGATGTCTCAATCTGAGTAATTTGGTGGCAAAAGGAATAACACTATGAAATGTAGTCCAGAGTTTTGTAAGCATTCTATCAGTGGAGTGTGAATATATTAAAGACCCATATTCTAGTATTGATAACAACAGACTGTATGTGATAATTTGCCCAGTTTCTATTGTAAGATTTCTCTTTATTCGGTATAATAACCAATCTCTTATAAAGGCTACATACTCTATGAGCTCCGTCATACGTTGTTCATAGGAGAGATGGTAATCAAGAGTCAGACCAAGATATTTAAATACCGATACTTGTTCAATATCATAACCAGAGTTGTCACAGAGCAAAAGTCAGAAATTGGCAGTTTCCTAAGACTGGAAAATACCATAGACTTTGTTTTAATAGAAATTAAAACTTATTTATGTGATTTAAACCAATGATGCGATAAACTGAAGTCAGATTGTAAAGTTTTTTGAAGTGTCGTGATACTGTTCCCTGAACAAAATAGGACGGCATTGTCTGCATACAGAATTAATGCAGTGTGAGTGAAAAGATCAGATAATGAATTAACAAAAAGAGAAAACAACAAGGGTTTGAGTATGGAGCCCTAAGGGACTCCACACCTTAACATAGAATATTTGGAAAAGGAACCATCAATTAAAGTTTACTGATTCCGGTTTAACAAATAGTTTCCGATCGAAGATACATCATCTGAAAAGTGAACCACTGGCAACAATTTTAGGAGCTCAGCATGGTCCACCAAATCAAATGCCTTAGTGAGGTCCACAAAAGCCACTGCAACATACTTTCCTTTAACAAATGCTTTAGTGACTGGGCTGGTGAACCTCATCAAGGCAGTTTCAGTATTATGTTTGGTTCTAAAACCATGCTGAGACTCCAACCAAAGTTCATACTTATCAAGATGTTCATTTACTTGGTCAGAAAACATTTTTTCCAACATCTTTGAAATTGGAGGTAACAAAGACATGGGGCAATGGTTATTCAAATTAGTCACAGAGCCAGATTTATATATTGGCTTAACTATTGCATTTTTCCACTTGGTTGGAAAGACACCGTGACAAAGAGAATAATTTAGCAATTTTGAAAGAGGAAGATCAAATAAAGGACTAACTTTTTTAAGTATCCTGTAATCAGTATTGTGCAAACCAAGACATGATCTGGGGTTCCTTTTAGTTATATAGTGTTGTACATTGTTTGAAGAAAGGATATGAAAGTAGAAACAAGGGATATTACAAACTGCAGATCCATCAGAAGAATTACTGTGACTAATCACATCCTTTCCTTGTTCATTTTGAAATTTTGGAACAAATACAGCCCCTCAGCCTTCAGCTGCCATGCTACCCACTTGCCTGATTTGTCTCCCTCAAAGTATGCTCCCACCTTGGCCAGTATGGTCTGTTTTTTGAGAGTTTTGGTGTTAAGGGTATTATGTACCAGGCACACCTGTTGGAGAGCAGAGAATGCTTCAGGGGATCTACGATCGGTCGTCAACAATCCTTTTGTCAAATGACCATACAGCAAAACCATCATGTCGACCACATTTGTGGCTGGCATATGGTCTGTACCCTACCAACATGTTTTCTTTGGGGGGGCTTCGCCCCCAAACCCCCCACATGGTGGGGACTACCCTCCCTGCATCCTCCCACTAAATATAATCAACTCTGAGTCAGAGCTGATATAGGAAGGGGGTGCAAGTCCCCCTGAATACACTGCAGGGATCCAGCACTGACACTACAGTGACCTGGCGCTGTAGTTGCTGTAGTGTCGGTCGCTGTCGAAATGTTGCTGTGGGAGGGGTATGCCTGCCTCAGCCATGGAGCTACATTTGTTAGCAGCCTTGTATGTTGCTATTAAGGGCTCTAGCTCCCTCAGTCTTTCTTTTTCCACTTTGTTTTTATGGTGGACTTAACAGATGATTTTTCTTCTTATCGTTGGGCTTCCCACCTTGCTACTTCTGTTGCGTCACCCACCTTATTATGCATCAGGTAGTCTTATTGTTTTGGTTAGGTAAGACCTAAAGTCAGGGGGCTGGATTCTCAAAACACTTTGAAGGTGCATAAAATGCTCAAGTCCTCAAAATTTGCAGAGTTCCAAAAAAAGGGTAATTGCGCTATATGATATCCACAAAACGTCCACAGCCGCAGAAAAAAATACACTGTGGATTGAGGAAACAATGTAGCTGAAGAAGTTTCTTGCACAAAACAAAGCTATTGAAAAGTATGGCATATCCTCTTAAAGGCTATTCTCAGCCACTGATTTTCTACAGTTGTGAAAAAAATGTTGTGCACATGCTGCACCACAGAGACTGAAGCGTAACTCATCCTGAGCTACAGGCAGTGTACTATCAAGTAAAAAACAATTATAGTGGGGGTTCAGTCACCAAGCAACAGCAAACCTGTGGGCCTTATGTTAGTGACAGATGTTAGATCATAAATAGCACACATTACAAATGAAATGCAATGAATCACAACCACATGACCCAGTGCTGCCCATAAAGGAGCCCCACAGGCAGTAGAAGCAGAAGTGGTAACAGCCAGAAGTGTGTGCTACTGAAGCAGGCAAAATAAACACCACAGGGAGAGACACAACCAACAGGTACAAAATGCCACGTGGTGCCCGATCTTGCTGGTACAGGTGGTGCTGCTGTGGTCCCATTTGTGGTACTGACTACTACTAGCCTTGCTGGGAGTGCTGGTTCTACTGCATCCATTGCAAGACTGCCAGTGTCTCCTGCTCCACTTAATATGAATCTTCTATTGTTCTGTCTGCTGGGCTTTTTATATTAGTTCCATAGCTGCAGATCTGTATGTGCGCATATTCCGCCCGTGTGGAATTCCGTAACTGGACTTTTTTGTGGTTTTCTGCACTTCAGGAATGTTTGACTAAGAATATGACGCACTTGCATTTCCACAGTTTTGCAAGCTGTTTTTCCACATGTGCGGCAATTTCAGCTCTCATTGTGAATCTAGCCTAGGGTCTTTAAACACGGTGGGGTCTAGCTTCTATGGCTTTGAGTGTTGTTGCCTACTAGGTGCTCCATTTTTAAAGATAACTGGTGCATGATCATATACTAATATGTAGCCATGATTTACATTTTCTGACCCTTGATTGATCCCTTGGTTAACAAGAAGCAAGTCAATTCTGACATAGGGATTGCTGCATAGGAATAACATTTATAATCCTTTTCTGTAGGGCGTTTGATCCTCTGCACATCTACAAATCTACTACCCTTTATTAGGGCTTTAAGTGCATTCAGGCTTTTTGTCTGCTTATAGGGGTTCCAGGGTGACCTGTCTAATATGCCATCCTGTACATAGCTGGCATCATCCCAGTAGTCAGTCACCAGAAAAGCCTTGTATCTCCAATGAGGGACTTGATAAAAAGCAGCAGTATCAACACTGGGGACATAGAAGGACCTGACCAAATACATTTTTTCAGATGGCAGCTCTGTCTGCATCAGGGAGAAGCACCCTTCTTGAGCATCAACAGTCTTCACCACTAAGGTCTGTGCATGTGGCCTGAGACAAATCTTGGTACCTATAGCCTTGGAATTATATGTGGACCCAATCCCCCCCCCCAAGTTTTTGGTTAGATGTTTTAGTTCTGTGTAGGAGACATGAGTTTCCTGAAAACAGACTACATTGGGGATGGCTTTTTTAATGATGTTTACAAACATTTTCCTTTTGATGGTGGTTTTGGGACCGTTGACATTCCGTAACAGTACCATTAGTTGATCTGCCATACAAACACAGGTACACCTCAAACATGACAGCTTTCTTTTGAAACCCTGTACTTTATTTATTTAAGTCTTTGATAACTGGGTAAGTGCACTGATTCAGGGGACTGTTTTCAGGCACAACCCGGGTCAAACAGGTGGCAGTTGCAGAGGTAGAGACAAGTTATACAATGAGTTCAAGCCATGTGGATATACAGACATCATTGGTGAACAAAGCAGATATACAGACATTGGTGTACAAAGAAAGTGACATAGGAAAATAAAATTAATGAAAGGCTGAAAAAAAACAATCAGTACATAATTTTAAGCAACAATTATTATACAATATTTACTAAGGATAAGTGGCCAGTGCAAATTAATGCTTGATGGAAAACAAAAAAAAAACACACACAAGACAATAGCCAAGTGGGAGAGCCCAAGAAGCAGGCTGTGAGGGATGTAAAACAGGAGTCCAAAGAAATGAAAGAGGTACAAGGGAGGCCAAAGCAGCCCAAGACGGAAAAGTCAGAAAGGTAGGGGGGAGGGTTATCCAAGCTAGTGATGGCATGTGGCCTCATCAAGCAGCCAGGATTTGAGATGTGTCTTGAAAGTGGCATGGGAGTCCAGAGAGCAGATGGACATGGGCATTTTGTTCCACAGAGTGGGAGTAGCTACAGATAATGCTATGCTACCAGTAGTCAAGGAGACCTTTGGGATATACATGGGGGGGGGGCTGAGGATACACGCAGACACCTCGAGGGAGTTCTGGTCTAGAGGAGAGACATATAAGGGAAGGCTTCACCATGCCTGATGGCACTGTCCAGGAGGCAGCCAAGCCTGTAATCAAATCTGCAGTGTAGTGGGAGCCAGCCAAGAGCCTGGTAGCGGTGGCAGTGGTTAGTGGAATATGGTGCCAGGAGAGTGAAATGACACATGTTGTTGTATGTGGAGCAGAGGAGAGCACACAAGGCTGAGGATGTATGTGAGTAAATAGGGGAGCAGTAGTCAATCAAGGGTAGCAGGTTGCCTTGGGCGATGGCTAAATGGGTTTCCCTGTTCAGGAGTGACTTTATCCGATATGCTGCACCAAGTTTCTGGTTAATATGGTGGATAACAGGGGAGATATGATGGGAAAAGGAGAGGGACGGGCCCAGGATAACGCCCAGATATTTGAAAGTTAGTACATTTTCAAGTACAGTGTCATCTGGTGAGGTTACTGAGAGGGTGGACCCAGCCTTGGCAACCTTAGATAGGAAGGGTTTAGATCCAAATAGCATGGATTTAGTTTTTTTAGCATTAACAACTGGTGATGTGAGTGAAACCAGGTGTGTGCCACAGAGTAGTTACTGGATAAAGCCTTGGATATATTCCAAGGGCCTTGTCACTAGTGAAGAGGACAAGGTCATCTGCATAAAATAGGGCATCACAAGTGATACAGTCTGAGGGGAGAGAGTTTATAAACAGGGAGAATAAGAGTGGGCACGGATGGAGCCCTGGGGAACACCGGTAGTGACTGGGAGGGTGGGGGAGGTGGAAGGTCCTACACATACCGACTGAGATCTACCTGAAAGATAACTTTGGAACCACTGCTTGGCCTCAGTAGGGCAGCCAAGGGTGTGGAGGGAGGAGAGTAACAGGGTGTGGTCAACCAGGTTGAAAGCTTTAGACAGGTCAACAAAGACGGCACCCGTTACCCTTCCAAGGTCCATGTTCCTAAGAATATGATTGGTAAACAGGGCAAGGGCAGATGTGGTGGAGTGATGTTTATGGAAGCCATGTTGCTGTCTGGACAGTATGTTGTGTGTGTGTCAATATTGTCAAACAGTTGTCAGTGGACAATCCTATCCAGGAGTTTACTAAGGTGGGGGAGCAAGGATATAGGCCTATAGTTATCTTGGGATAGTAGGTCGCCAGTCTTAAAAATCGGGACCACCCTGGCATGCTTACAAGTGCTGGGCATTGAGGAGGTAGTCAATGACAGGTTAAAGAGGTACTTGAACTTGTCTACCTATTTGCCTTTAATTTTGTGTATAACAAGTGTTTTTTACATACACATTCTGTGTTCTGCAAATAAGGAATGTTTCCCACTCCAGCTAGGAGCTCCCCTCCCATATATCCCCATCCTGTCTCACACCCCACAAGGGCTGATTCCCAACTTAGCCCTTAGCATTTCCCCAATAGTGGTGGATAGCAATTACCTTGTTTATATGGGCACTCTACCCTCCTCCCCCAACAAATTAGTTTCTCGAGCGGGTAATTCCATCGCACTTCATATGTATCAAAGTGTGGTATTCCAGATACCCTCACTATAGATGAAACTCATTTTGGTGAGGAGTGCTGCAGTCAGGTGGTCTGCCTCCCTCTCCCCCACCACCACTATATCTGCCTCACAATGCCCTGGCTGTAGCTGTATAAGACTGCTACAGCTTAGTGGTACACTGGCACATGGCCCCAAAGGCTCTTCTACTTTTACAGGCTGAGACTGCAGCTTGGCAGTACTGTGCGCCTGCCACTAGGACGAAGCCAACATTGATGAGCCCCCCATCAGTGTTTAAAACCTGCAACTCCCCACAGAATCCAAAACCTTTTGCTGACATCTTTAAACATTAAGGTAATCTCAGAACCACAAACATATGAAGTAACTTGATGCACATTTTTGTCCAACCTGTAAAATGAGCAGTAAACTATGTAAATTATAAAGGCTCAATTGAGCTTACGCCGAGTAACACTGCATAACTGCCTCAAGGAAATATGCAATTTGCACTCAAACTTCTGGCAATGATCCTCCTTAATGATGGACCCCAGCATTCACGTTGCCATTAGCTTAATGTTCTAGATAGTTCTGTTCAAGTCTTACCGGAAGATTGATGCAATGCCCAAGTTGTTAGTAGCTGATGAGATCTACCCCCGATAGCAGAGCTACCCCGGCCAGCCAGCTGATAGGATTTTTAAATTAAAATGGTCTGCTGCACCACTGATAGCCTACCGTAATACCAAGACAATAAGAGATGGGCTTCAGTAAGTTGCAGGGTAGTACGACTTGTTGGCAGAGTAGGCACCAGAGTCACTAGCTTGGCTCTCTTTGTCATGGATCAGCAGACTCGGGAGTTGCTGGTGCAAATACTTTGTTTGGTAGCCTGAGGGGGTAGAAATCAGATGAGGGGAAGGTGCCCTAGAGGGACATATCAGCCATGAAAGTAAAGTACCTGTATACAGAGAAACTATATTCCTTGTTCAAGTTGCTGGAGCTGTACTTCTTTGTATGGTTCTGCCTTACCATGCTGTCTCCTCTATGTTCAAAAACTCCTCTGCTTCCTCCACTTTGATGAATATCCTCCGAGGCTGCCCTGGCTTCAACATCCACAGTTTGAAGGGGTAGAGGTGCTGCTGCTGCTGCCAGTTCAATGTGTGTAGCTCAGCCTTGACTCTTTTGAATTTCTAGTATTTCCTTTGAAGATCTCTGCTATAGTGAGGGAAGATTAATATGTTGGATGACTTCTCTGCAGTAGGCCCTTTGCTCATGCAACCCCTAGTACTATCTCTTTATCCTGGTATTATAAGAACTTGGCCAGAAAATGGCACAGGCACTCCTCTTGTTTTGGTTGACCTCCTGGGGTATGGTGGGCCCTACCCACCACAAAGGACTGCCCTGTGTCACCCAAATCCAATTGCTCCACCACTCAGCAGGAGACACATGTCAATGGATTCCTTCCCTCCAGCTCCTTGGGCAGTCCTATTGTCCTGATATTGGATTACTGCACTCTGTCCTCCTGGTTGTCCACCTTTGTTCTTAATTTAGTGACCAGGACAGTAAGCATAGTTGTTTTTTTTCCAGTCTGAGATTTTGTCTTTAGCTATACCAATTCTTTCCTCCATCTCTGAGACCCTGGCTGTATGCAAGGTGATGGTTTCACTCAGGGTCTCCATGATTGTTTGAAGATGTGATGTCTGGGCTGGTCCATTGGTGAAGCAGTAGCACTACCACCTGTGACATTGGCGACCTGGATTTGGGAAAAGACCCGGGTCATCAGAGGGCCAGCTGGGTGGGAGGTGTGTCGAGCCTCCGCTCAGACGTTCTCCGCCTTGGGGATGGTGGGTGAACAGCTGCCAGTGCACTGGTGACCACAATGGTGGTACAACTGGCACCATCAACCCAGGTGGGAGGACACCAGAGATTCTCTGGTGCATGCGCATGTCTCCACATGCACATGTGTGCTGTCCTATGGTGGAGAAAACTGGAAAATATCTGACCCTGGCAGGAGAATGTCCGCCCTGCATCACAGGACCCACACTGCCAGCCTTGGCACTCACTCCAAACCATACTGACCAAGTCTCTGCCGGGGTAAGGGGGAGTCTGAGCTGGCCTTGCCCTTGTGGGGTAAGCCAGGGTGCCTAGGTATTCAGAAGTACGTCCAGGAAAGCAGATGATAGGGCTGATTGCAGGGGGTGGAACGATGGGGCTGGTCAACTGTAAGAGAATAAAACACACTAATTCAAAAAGAAAGAATATGTGACATTTATACATTCATATTAGTGAAGCCTGCACACATTTCAGATCTCATACCTCTGATGATGGTTTTGAGGGAAGCAATGTGCTCAGAAGGTTCACATTCATTTTCCTCCCACTTCGTTGTCATGCTGCCAGCCCGGCCCCTGGTCTCTGGTGGGTTGGTGATTTTGCTTTTGCTTCCAAAATTCAGTTGTTCTTGTCTCTTCTGCGTCTTAGACATGCTTTAGAGTTCAAATGAATGCTGAAGGTTTCTTAAGCTTTTGACCACTGATGTCTCTGAAACAGAGGGGACTAGGAGAGCCCCAGAGAGAGCTCAGCTTTCAGGTGTCCACCATGTGACCCCTGGCAGTGTTGCGTCAAAACAGCGTAACAAAAACAGTGAAGACAATTTAAGCACAGCAATATGAGTGCCAGGAATGACAGGAACTGAAAACTTCAGCAAGGCTTCAGAACAGCAAAACCTTCATATGGTGTATAGTACATCTTCAAGTATGTATATTTAAGTAAGAGGGTGCTGGGGGCAAAGCCACCCATGTGGGGGGTGTGAGTGGTGAAGTCCCCTTGGTTGTAAAGTTTTGTGTGGTGTTCATTTGCTTTTTGCTGTTCCGAACTCTCACTGAAGTTTTCAGTTGCTGTCTTTCCCGGAGCTCATATTACTGGGCCGAAACTGTCTTCGCTGTTTTTCCTATGCTGTTTTGATATGGACCCTTCACTGACTCAGCCATGCCCCCCTCTAAACAAATTCTTGAGGGAGAATACATTGAGGGTTATACTGCATGAGTGGGGTAACATTCTCACTATTAAGCTTGGATATGTAGTAGGGCTATGCGAATACCTTTTCCCAAATAGTCACCTGAATATTCAATATTCGGATCCTAGGTATCCGGCTATTTGGTATTCAGTATTCAGCCAGGAAAGGTGTTTCTTTAAAGGATAAATTAAAAAGCACTGAAACAGCACAATTAACTCTACTAAAAATTTGCTGTACCATATACACCTCAATGGCACCTCAGTAACTGGTATAGAGCTGTCACTAATGTAACTAAAGCTACATGTGGTACCCTCGGTCCATCACAACACACACACACACACACACACACAGCACTGTGGAAACAATATCGAGCACTGCATTTGGTCAACACAATGGGGTTGACATGGTCACAGCCACAGGGGCAGTAGGTGCCGTGGCCATGGGCATAGGAACAGTGGTCACAGCTGCTGCAGTGGTAGTGACAGTAGAAAGAGAGACTGCTGAAAGAATGGCACTGGTGGGGGGGGACCCACTGGCTAGGGATAGAGTGGCTATAGTGGTAGCTGTGAGAAACATTAGTGGTGGCTTCTGCTTCCTGCACAGGGTATGTAAGCCCTATTGCCCTCCTACTACTGGCATAGAAGGATGTGATAGTGAACATGCGGATGGAATGGGTGGCGGCAATAGTAATAGTAGTAGGACTGTTGGTACTGGCAGTAGTTCTTTTCCCGATCCCACTGCTACCAGAGTCAGAAGGCTAGCATGGGGAGAAAAATATTTTATCCTGCCAAATACAGCCAGACATCCATCAATCATCCTGTCCCTCACTCTTTGGGGTGGTGGTGCAGATGTTTTGCTGGATCTAGACCAATAATGTTTAAGAGGTTACTGAGACATGGTGGATCAGGTTACTGGTGTTTGCTGTGTAAAATCCCAACAGCTACTATATAGTGCCTGTATGTGTAATGCTTTACTTAGTGTTAGTGGAAATACAAAAACACACACAGCAACCATAGCAATTAAATTGCACCTCAGAAAGCAGCAGCAAATAGAAAAAAACACATCCAGTATGCAACTATGAAAGGAAGAGGAAGAGGACAACTTTATCAGTCACACACAGAACTGAGCATGGAACCAGCAGATGACATACACACACAACTCAATGGGTCAAGCTTTTCTCATTAAGAAATACAGCAGTGTAGTTCAAAAAACTGCATGCACACTGCTGTGCAGCCAGAGGGCACAGCCTCATGAAAAAAATGATGAAGCACAAGTAACTTGTGCACAGTGAGCTGCAGAAGGGCAGAGTCAGTCAACACCCTCCTGCGTGGTACTGGGATCCAAGCCTCGAACCAGATTATTGACAACAATTCAATGAGTCAAGCCTGATCAACTGAAAATGCAGCAGTTTTATATAAAGAAATAGATGATAGTGTATGAGCAATCATACACAACAACTCTATTTCTCAGTCGAGAGGTTTCCATGGTAACATGAGATGAGAACCCAGCTCGAGAGATCTTGTTACCATGAAACCCTGAGATTTAAAAGTAGACTTGTGTATGAATGCTCATACACTGTCCGTTGTAGTGTCTGTGCAACCGTAAAATTAAGAATTTGTCCTTACTTTTCCTTTTTCTTAGCTTAGCTCTCTTCTGGGCCAGTCTCACTGCCACAGTCATTTTGAGAGGACTGGAAGATCGCGGAATGCCCATGCGCGAATGTGTTGCATGTTTTGTTGTGTTGCAGTAGCTATGTAGCTAGTGCAGCACAACAAACACAGCAACGTAGCTGCTTCAGCACAATGCTGTTCTAGGCAAGGATTTCCATGCAGAACAGCATTCTACCATACACTATAATGTGTGTACACAAACATACACATGCAGGACACAGCCTCATGAAGAAGATATTAAAACACTATACGCTCACCAGCAAGTCATGTGCAGTGAGCTGCTGGAGGAGGAAGTCAGCTGACATCCTTCTAATTTGTCCAGGGAACCAAGCGTAGAACCAAACAATAGGAAAAAGAAACACAAAACAAATTACGAAATGGATAGAAAAAAAATCTAGGAACCTGATTGGCTGAGGACCTTGGAATCCCGTGATGATATCTCAACACAACAACATGGGAGGAAGGTCAGGTCACCTGTCCTAACCTGTTTACTAGCTAAATCAATACGCTAGCACAAAATTCCCACACCATGCAGGGCTTCTCTGGCATCACTTTAGCAAACATGACCACAACACATTAATGTCAGCTCCACATATCCACTTTCTTCTACCTAGGCAGTCTCCACCAGTCTCCACTCTCCCCCTGACTAAATATATTTAGACCGTGAGTGCAGCTCCACCCACCTGTGCAGTTTTCACTTCTGAAGCCGCCAACTGTGGCTTTCATGTTCTCGGCATTCATTAATTCTTGCCCCTCAACAGAGGTCCCCAAACTCACAGAACTAAAAGAAAAAACTTTCCTTCTGATTCTGTGGTCACACCATAGAATTAATATATGTACCACACTGCTGCCAACCAAGGAAGTTAAATAAGACTCGCCACCATGGCTCTGTCCCACACTTCACTCCATGCCATCTCTCTCTGTCTCTCTCCCCCCCCATCTCTCTCTCTCTCTCTCTCTCTCCCCCCATCTCTCTCTCTTTCTCTCTGCTTACCACTGCAGCTTTCTCATCCCAGCACTCATGCACAAGCCAGTGCTAACTGAGGCATTTCTCTCAACCAGTCACTATAATTCAAAAGGAAAAAAAAAAGCTAGATAACAGCTAGCTGGGGGATCAAATTTCACCTTCCCCTTGAATCCATGGCTCATATCATTACAGCACTGCTGCCCTAAACTTTCTACTCCATAGTGTTGGTGCCACCTACTGTACCACAAGTAGAAATTGGACTTTTTTCCAACTTGTTAATTTTGTACCCTTTCTTATTTTTTAACAAATTCACATTAAATAAATTTTAGTTTTAAAAACTATACTTTTTTTTTCCTTTTCTCAATGTACTCATTTCATAATTGCAATTAGGCACTACAGGGTGTCCACTGTGCAGGAAAAACTGCACTTCTCAGGAGGTGGAAGCACTCGGCTTCGCCTCATGTTTCAGTCCACCCGAGGCATCCCATTATCCCAGCACAGCACACACACTGCCATGCCCTATTGCTTAAATGTGCTTCATCAAAAAAATCATACTTGAACTGTTTGGCAGTGAGAGCGGAAAAAGGGTGTTAGCAGACAGCCTTCCTGGTTCCTCTTGCTCAGCCTAGCAACTAGGTCCGAAATATTCAGTCGGAAAGCCAAACCTGACTTTGCTGACACTGATCAGATAAAAAAAAACTTTCAACAAAAAAAGCATAGGAAGCAACAAAAGACATGTTTGGGCAAGTCTAAGGTCTCGGAAGTACTGTACAGCTAGCTCTCTCAAATGACTGTCTCCTGTGTTCTACTGACTCAGAGAAAGGAGGTCATACAGTGTGTGCCTGTGAGCTTCTGTAGCCTCCTCCGATTGGCCAGTGAAGTTCTGTGTCACTTGGAAATCTCACCCAATAGTCCTTCCCAAAGTATGGCCGACCAGTACACTATTCAGGAAAGGCATCTGAGAGTGCTGTGTGGCATACAGACCTCGACTGGCAGAGTTAGCATGGGGTGACCATTCCACCAGCGGAAATTCCACTGGAATTTCATTGATCACTCTGTGGAATTCTGCCTGCTATGAACTGCTGAATTATATTCTACAGAACAACATTTTCCATCATTCTACAATAATTTCTGTGGAAAATATTGAGATCCTTGGAATTTAACTCCATGAAAATGTAGCAGAAAACCCACTGTGCATTACTGCACTGCAGAATTTCACCCTTCTACTTCCAGTGAAATTCGGAGGAACTTCAGTACAATTTTGCTAAATTCTGTGAAATTCCATTCCGCCAAAATTTTAAAACTCTGCATACGATTATCATCTAAGTATTCGGGAAGTCTACTGTTTGTGGTATTCAGAAAATACTATTCGTACCATGCACACCCTAATATCTAGTCATACACAAATTGAGCATAGTCTCTGCATGCAGCAAAAGGAGCAGGTAAAATAGACCCTAGATCCCTTTTGTCATCACAACAATATGTTGCTGTGTAAGTTAGAGAAATTTGATTTCTTGGGGGATACAGGCTTTTTGTATTACACTGCACTGGAAAACCCTCACCTGTCTGGCTATGTGAATCAGTTATAATATGCTTGTCTGCCATCTTCACTGAAGGCAGGAAAGCTATACCTGTTGCGGCCTCGATCAAACAGGCTGAGGAAACAAGGGATCCTCACGTTCGACAAAAACAGACAGAAACTGAGAGGGAAATGGTCGTCAGGAATAAGAAACCATCAGTACAAGTACAGACAGGTCATGACTGTGGCTTTGCAAACAAAAGCCTGTCTCTCAATGTGAGTCCACAGGCGCTGGAAGGTATAATAAGGATTTAAAGCTAGCCTTTGTCTGGCTTCTGTTGTAGCTCTGTTTATATCTCACTACCTCAGGCACACTGCAAGAAGTCAAGAAAAGAAAATGAAGAATGGGAAAAAAAATCTTTGCAGCTCTTTTTTTTTTTTTGCAAAAGCAAGGCATTGTTGAGCAGGTTGTTGGTTCAGATGTGGCAATTATCATCTGCAGCAGGCATTCTAATGGTTGTTTTCTGCCATCTTAGACCAATTATTATCAACACTTCCACATTAGTGTAATTGGCTCTTGTTCTCTGGAGGAGGATTTATTACGGGCTGCTCTGTAAACACAAAAGCAGAACTGAAGATGTAGTTAACAATTCTGGGTATTAGCTCTGCCCAGCCCACTCACACACAAACTATCTTTTCTGATTAAGTAGGTACTGCACAAAAGCTACAGTAGGACACATCATTTATATTATGAGAAATACAGAACAAATAATCTTTTATTACCTATTTAACTGACTTTGAATTAATTTCAGGTAACCCTTTCAGCAGCATATGCTTGTTTTTAAGTGACCACGGTTGGAGAAATAAAAATGACAAAAGTGCAGTGGCACCCATCAGGATCAGATGCCTGATCTGCAGAATTCTGCACAGTTCTACAGGAAATGGCACAGTTCAATGGCAGCTGTCATGGAGGAAACTGTGACACCCTGTGACACAGTGTCTGGTCTTGAGGGACATTACTGGACATCAAAAAACATACCAAATGTAGTGGTCAGTTTAGGAACACCGCCATAAGGAAATTCAGCTTAATTACCTGGTGTAGCACATAAACACATTGCAGAGTCATGGAGAGATATGATACCTTCTCAGCAATGCTTTGTGTTTACAGAGCAGCCTGTAATAAATCCTCCTCCAGAGAACAAGAGCCAACTAAAGAATGGTTTATCCTAGTTATTAGTTAGCCTCAGGTTCTATGTGAAAATGGCGCTGAAAAAATGGCACTGACAAAAAACAGCCAGGCAAACACAAATCCAAGCAAAACAGTGCAGAGCACTACAGTATGCTCCAAAATCAGCGCTGCTACACTTGCTTTTTCTGCAGGGGGCTCTGCCCAACCCCCCTTTGAGGTTCTTTTGCTTGCATCCCCATCATTAATATAACTTTCACGGTGGGGAATGACATTGAGGGACAGGAAAAAACTCAGAAGGGGGGCTACTCCACAGGGGGACACATGTCAGCAGGGGAAGAACATGGTGGTCAACCTGTGGGCAGGGGGAACAAAGTTGAGAGGACGGGCAGAACAGGGGTTAAAAAACAACAAAAAAAACTTAAATAACAACAAAAAAAATATCTCCCCACAGCCAGTCCTGAACCCAGGTCCACAAGCCACACAGGTGGTGACTGTAACCACTACAACAGACAGCCAGCTTGGAACTGGCCTGACAAACAACTCCCTATCTACTTCAAACAATAGCTACTCCCTACTGACTCCGTACCGAAATGAAAGCACTGAACTTACAATGTGCTGTTAATAGCACATAACCCATTTCACAATTGTTATTCTTACCTCGCCCAGATTGACTTGCTGTAATTGAATCACTCTATTCACAGGATACCTTAGCTTCATAAAGGTATCATATCTACCTAACAGGAAACTCTTTTTTTCTCTCAAGGTTTTGTGTGAGCTAACACAACACACCTCAATATATTAATTTGGAAAAATGGATCAGGTGGCTAAAAAATTGGGTTTGGTGTTATCCTCTTTAGGGATACCTGACATACCAAGTAGACAAATCCCTGATCCTAGTTGCTGCAGCATGTCTTATTTGATTTTCAGCATAAAAGTAAGTAGTTTCAATGTGCACAGGATAGCAGAGCAAGAGATCATTGCTACAGGTTAAGAGGGGAAGAGTGCAGAGAAATGTCAGGAAACATTTTTGTCCCTCAGAGGTTCCAATGAGAAACTGTGGGTATGTAAATAGCCATGATTTGATATGATGGGAGGGTTCAAGCCCTTCTATGGGGTCCAGGTGCATGCTGCCCTGAAAATTTTGAAAATAAATTGTGCATTTTGGGGCCCATCCTTTGGAATCTAACATGCACCAAATACAAACTATCAGTCTTAGTATGCCTCCTCTACAGCTCCAGATGCCTGACCAGGACTCAGGGGGTCATGACACACTCATAGTCAGAGATGGTGCAGTTTCAGGGTGCAAAGAGGCACCCTATTCTGCACACCCTGAAAACTGCCATACACAAAGTCTAGACTTTACCACTGAAGGAGGAGTCTTCCTTGATGGCTAAGTCACAGTTCAGATTCAAGTTACAGTGCAAGTGATGGTCACCAGATGCTTGTGGTCACAAATGGGAACTTTGACCACAAGCATGAAAACATAAAAGCTGTGACCACCACAGACTTCTGATCATGGCATTGTGTCAGTCAAGTTGCACAATTCCATGCCTGGAGGCCATGGTATGAGGTGCTATGGCCTCAGTTGGCCCCCGGCCCCATTCCTTAAAGCCTGTTTAAGGGTCAATTATATTAATATTGTTATCCCAATGGCTCAAGGTCCCCAGATTACTCCAAACCCTAGCCTTTATCCCTGTTGTGCAGTGGATCCCCAGCCCCATTGCACAGTGTGCATATATTTTATACATGGTTTCTTGCTGATCTTGATCCCTTGTGGAGTCCTCATGGAGCCACTGCACATCACCCCTGCAGAACCACTTTTCAAAGTTCTACAGGGGTTAGATGTGCTGAGACATGAATCTGGCTGTACAGTGGAATGCTGGGAAACATCAGTGCACAGCACAGCACTTCATTTGCATGCTGAATTTAAACTCTTTCTCTGTGCCAGTGTGATACCCATTCTGGCAGTGCAGGGAAAGACTTGTGACCCCTTTGTGTATGGCACAAAGTGATGCAAAGTAGAACAGTGGTACAAAGTGGTCATCATGACCACTTTGCACCACTGAATTGTGACTGTGTATGAGGCCCAGGATTACTTTCTCCCCTTTTCTATTCTCATCTTCCATTTTTCTGTATCCAGATCTTTCCCTTTCTCTGTATCTATATCTCTGCCCACTTCTGTTTCCAACTCTCCTCTTCCTCTCTTTGCCTGGTTCCAACTCTCTCCCTCACCCTTTGCTATCTCTGTTTCCATCGCTCTACTTACCTTTGCTGTTCACTTTCTCCTATTGCCTATTCTGATGTTATCTTTCCCCTTTTGTTTCCAACTTTCCAGCTCTTCCCTTTTCTTGCCATCTCTGTCTCTCTCTCTCTCTCTCCTCTCCACCCAGCACAAAATGCATGATTATAAAATGTCCCCCCTTTTCTGCATCAAATGACAGCCCAGTGGTTCTAAGAGAATACATCCAGAGATTTTTTGAACAGTGTTATTAATATTGTAAGTGTAGCGATAGTCAAGTTTTAACAAGATGTGACTAAAATTATAAAACTAGCATGATCATCATACAGAGCATGTCATTCCAATGATCTGACCGGCTAACAATAAGGTGACTGCACAGAGATATAATGACATCTAACAGGAAAATATTGCAAATACTGTACCTTTCCCAATAATACTCACATATTTATACTGCACCTCTGTCTGTCTCTATTGCTTAACCACTGGTATGGAAATCAATTGTTCAAGAAGAACTTTAAGAAGCTGAGCAGAATGGAATGCAATATCCTTGGACACTTTGCTTTCTTGATTAAAGGCCTGATCATCAGGACATAGGCACATAGGAAGAGATATACAAGTCTAGTAGCCAATTTGGCCATGGAAGACTCATTACATATCAGTGGAGATAGTACCTAGACCACTCACCCATATGATTATCCAATAGATTTTTAAACATATGCATATTTGTGGCTTCTACAATATTTGGAGTCAGCACTTTCCATTTTCTTACAACCCTTTGATTAAACCATTGAACTCTCTTAGTAATCCTATACTGCTCCCCTTTTAAATGTTTATTCTGGAATTGTGTTGCTTTACACATATTTACTTTTGTTTGCAACCCTGCTGATTCCCAAAGAACCTTGTTTTCATGAGCTCTATAAACAAAACATACGTCCCCCCTAATGCTCCTGCAATGGAGAAAGAATATACCTAACCTTATCCAATCTAGTTTCATAATTATGGTGTTGCATTCCTTTTATCCTTTAGTAAACTTTCTCTGGACCCCTTCCCTTATTTTAATAACTCCAGTGTTTTGTGGGGTTGTCAGTGGAGCCCCTTATTCCAGTATTGGTCTAAC
The DNA here is from genome assembly GCA_016271365.2 of Neoceratodus forsteri. Classification (NCBI taxonomy): domain Eukaryota; kingdom Metazoa; phylum Chordata; order Ceratodontiformes; family Ceratodontidae; genus Neoceratodus; species Neoceratodus forsteri. Next base: position 98,993,027 of record CM028132.1, on the reverse strand, counting down.
CAAGGTCCTGTAAAGTGGTATCATAACCTCACTACTTCTGTTCTTGATTTTTCTAAAAATGTTCCACATCACATTGCCTTTTTAATGGCTTCCTTGTTATGGGTGTCCAAGTCTAAATTACTTTTAATCCATACACCAAGGTCTTTTTCATTTTCAGTATTATTTATCCTGTTATCGTTTATATAATACACAGACTGCATATTGTTCACCCCAAGGTGCATAACTTTGCACTTTTCTTCATTAAAACTAAGTCCATGAGTTCTGGCCCAGTTAACTAGATTGTGTATCTGATTTTGAAATTTCATTGCCGCATTGCTGTTGTTAACTACTGCACCCACCTTTGTATCATCTGCATATTTCTTTAACCATACCCCATCTGACACTTGCATACTAGACACCAGCAAGGAGAACAAGGCTGGTCCCAAGATTGACCCCTGTAGGACACCACTAGTCACTAAACCCCAGTCTGATTTATAACCCCTCAGTTGGATCCTCTGTTGTCAACTGGTCAACCAGAATTCAATCCAATTAATTAGTGCCATACTAATACCTATACTTTGCAAGGTGATTATTAAATTTAAGTGACCAGCAGAATCAAAGGCCTTGGAATAGTCAAGGAAAACCACATTCACAGGCAGCCCCTGTTCCAATGCCTGGCTTACTGTCTCAAAAAAATCTAGCAGGTTGGAAATACAGGACTTCCATTTTCAAAACCATGTTGTGATATATCCACTATTCCCAGTTCCTTCAAATTATCCTCTAAAAAGGACTTTATAAAGCCCTCCATCATTTTACCTATTACCGAGGAGAGACTTATCAGCCTATAGTTCTCTACTAGTGTCTTATCTCCTTTCTCATGGATGGATGTTATATCGGCTAACTTCCACAGATGTAAGGATTTGCCCTCACGTAAATATTTATTAAATAACATAGATAGGGGGCCTGTCATTTCTGTTGCTGTATTCCTTAAAAAATGAGGAAAAACCTCATCTGGGCCACCAGGCTTGTGAAAATTTAGGTGCAGCAATTTATCCAAAGTTTGTGCCTCAGATATCACATATTTCTTTATGTTATTCACATTTTGTTTGGTATCACATGGTGAGGAGTTAGTATGTGATTTTTTTGCAAAGGCACTTAAAAAGTAATTATTAAAGGATGTAGCCATGTCCACCTCATTATTCATAACAATTTTACCATCACTTACACAATTAATGTGCCTATCTCCTTTTCTTAACCTGCCAATGTAGTTATAAAATTTCTTTTGACTATCCTTAGGGTCTCTTAACTAAGTTAATTTCGGCCCTTGCATTGGCATTTTTAATCATCTTCTTGCATTTTTTAACTAGTGTTGTATATTTAGCTTCTCGAACCATGGTAGGATTTAGCTTGTATCTATGATATGCCCTGTTTTTCTTAAGTTTATTACTTTTTCTATCATTTTTGAGAACCATTTTGGTATTTTCCCTTTACCATTATATTTATCTTTCCTAGGAACAAACTTATTCATGCAGGTATTTATTTTATATTGTATTATTAGCCACATAGTCTCCATATCTTTATCTGTTAATTCCTTTTGCCAGTCCCAAATCATCAGTACCTTCCTAATGGCATCATAATTAGCTTTGTTGAAATTCCATACTCTTGCTGTCCCTTTGGATTTTACTGATTTTTCTTTTAATAAACACGTCACCATTTTATGGTCACTTCCTGCTAGCGGTTCAAGAACTTTAGAATCTTAAATTCTATCATCTATATTACTAAATATTAAATCCAGGATGTTACTGTTCCTAGTGTTTTCAAAGATGTATTGACGCATATCATTAACTGTACATAAGGCTAATAAATTATTCTCTAACGTGGTATTGCCTTGCAACTCAGTTCAGTTCATATTAGGGAGGTTAAAATCACCCATAACTATACAGTTATTAGGGACCATCATGTCATTTAAATCATGCATAAATGCCAAATTATCAGATTCTGTTGAGTTTGGAGACCTATAACAGACACCAAATCTAATAGTATTCTTTTGAGTCTGGAATTTCATCCATAACTGTTCACTTTTCAAACCTCCCTCGTCTGGAGAAATAACTTCAAATGCTTTTAGATGTGATGCCACATATACTCCAGCTCCTCCTCCATTTTTTTATCCCTAGCTTTATGGAAAAAATCATATCCAGGTATTGGTTCAATCCAGTCCCCTGACTTTATTCATGTTTCTGTTATCCCACAGATGGGAGTGTTCTGGAATGTTAGGATATATTTTAATTCCTCAGTTTTATTCCTGATGCTGCTAGCATTAACTAATAGTAATTTTATTTTTCTTTCTATCTGATTTTTACTATTAGTCAGCTCTGGTACCATTTCCTTGATCAGAACAATACCATTCCTGTGCTGTATTTGGCTATTAAGTGAGTCATAATCTCCACTAACTGAATTGACTACTAGGACAATATCCCAACTCTCCTCTATATATTTAGTTTAAATTACTAATTAAGGCATTTTTAAACATTGTTCCAAGCTCTTCACTCTCACTCCTGTTCAAGTGGACATGTGCTAAAGATGCTTATTTGGGCACAAGTTCCCAACTTCCACTGATTCCTGCACTTGTGGCAGTATTCTTAACCCTTGGTTGCCCCACTATGCGTACAGACACAAGCACAAAGGGTATGAGAGTGTGCCAAGGGCAGAGCAGATCCAGGCAGCAGGCACCAAACTGGATGCCTGGACCAGCACTAGCATGGATTCCCTGCTTCCCATAGAGGATGGGATTATGAATACAGCAATCTAATAATGACTCCTGTATCATTAAAGGAAACAGTAAATTAAAAAAAGAACATCAGATCTTTGCCCTCAGCCCTTCATGCTAGCTCACAGGGCTCTGGGCATGTGGGAGAAGCCCAGATCAGGCCCTGATAGGGCTCAGGAGCATGGAGGAACACTTCAGCAGACAATGAGCAAGTGATACTGTTGCCTCTCTGGTACTGGATTGCAGCCACCTTCCACTTCCTGCCCTCAGTATAGAAACAATCTAATGAATCACATGGAGGCAGGTCCACTTCCTTGGGCCTTACTCTGCCCTGCCCTGGACACATGTGTAGTGGCATGAAATGGGACAGGATAGGTCTCTGTGGGAGTGTCATGCTGGTGGCTGTTGCTTTCTAGAACAGAGCCTCTGTGCACTAGCCCTTATGCATGTGCACAAGAAGTCCTCAGATTTTTGTGGGTCAGGACCAAGTCCTTATCTTGTTTCTGTTATCACAGCTACTATATGAATAACATCCTTTTTTTTTTTCAAATTTGTTTCAACCACCTACCCTCCACTGGTTGGGATTTTCTTTGTCTGACTCCTGTGCCTGATCCCTCCCAGCCAAGATCCTCCCAGCCTGATTCCTTGCCCCCCCCCAGTTCACCCATGACTCACGTGCTGCACAGGTCCCCTCAGATTGTCCTTTGAGGTGATGATGCCTTCTGCTCCACTGTGACTCATCTGGTAGCCCAGGCAGGTGGAGGTAAAGGCCAGGGGGTGTTTCAAGAACCAGGAGGGTAGGATACAGCAATGGACATGATAACATGGAACAGTGACACCTGCCCAGCCTGTGGTTTATCTGCATTGCAGTTTCCTCTAGTGGGCACAGACATGCAATGATGTCAATAAGAATCCAACAAGCCCCAGTGAGTGATGCACTGATGTCTGCCACGTTCCACCAATCTTGGCCTCCACTAGGTCTCCAGGCTTATTATCCCCTGACTGCAGCCAGGAGGCACCCTATTGCTGGGTCCCTAAACCCACCCATGCCAGAGGAGGTAAGTTGTCCCTCAGATGCTTAAACCTTCTTCCCCCCTGCTGACCATCCAATGCTCCTTCCTCACTTCCTAACCCGGTTGTCAGCATCACAAGCAGTAGTGCTGCCACTGTGCTGCAGGTCCAGCCTTACAACATTCTTCTTGGATGTTTTGATAATAAACCTTTTAATAACTGCATCTAGTTTCACTTTAACTACACTATAAATGTGCATTTAATACAAGGGGGTATTTATGCTAGAAGGTAGAAGAGGGGCTGTAACAGAAACAGTGTTTTCTTATGTTAGAGATGAAACCATCCCAATGTCACACCAACAGTTTCAAAAGATGATTGAGATGAAACAGTCTCAATGTCACACCAGCAATTTAAAGAAGATGATTGAGATGGAACAGTCCCAATGTCACACCAGCAGTTTAAAGAAGATGATTGAGATGAAACAGTCCCAATGTCACACCAGCAGTTTAAAGATGATGATTGATTGGAACTTGCAGAAGTACCAACTATCTTTTCAGTTGAATGAGCTGTAAGGTCTGTAAATAAATCATGAGACAAGGTCCGCTGATCAAAGAGGACCAGAGGCAGGAGCTCAGCAATTTATGATAGTTCACAGAAAGGCAGTTTGAAAGTGTAGATGCCAATCATCTACCAATTGCAGTCTGGTGGAAGGACTGCTGTCTTTTATGGCACTGCACATGTTTGTTGATGCATGGGGTTGGCAGGGGAAGGGGGTGGTTTAAGTTTAAGTTTAGCATAAAGATTTTTGAAGTTGGTAGGTGAAGTTCTTTAAAGAACACAACACTACAGGTTCTTAGAGTTGAACAAACTAAAGGCTGTAGTTTTTATTTTCTACACACTAAACAATAATGTAGTGTGCATAGAAGGAACAGGTAGATTTGCTGAACCTCAGATTTCCAGAGGTTTCCACTCCAGGGAAATTTGTCTTCACTCAGTTCCAGGATCCTAATAGAAATAAAACATTACAAGGTACATAAGGATAGTACATCTGGAGCCAATCACATGAGAGGCATGTCTGCAGAGACAAAAGGGAGCAGATTAGATGGACGACTTGGTCTTTTCTGTCTCTCAGATCCTAGGTTTCTATGTGCACTACATGGAATAGAATATATGAGGATTAACAGGACAGGTCATGCATGCATTGGGAAACATAAAATAGCCTTTCTTCTGGTGCACACTGAAGTGGCCGAGTGCTCTTTAGCACATGCCAGAGGAGTGCATTCTCTTTATCCCCCAAACAACACATCACCTTGGAGTGACTTATTGCACTGATAAAATGACCTGGTTTGAACATTTTTGATTTAGAAAATGCAGCACCTTGCATGCATGTGGGCATGGCACGTGACTTGGTTCATGCAATGATACAGAACTATTTGTGGTGCCCATCTCGAAACATGTGTTTTATATATAGATATATATCATATGTTTATACATATGTATACATTATAGGGGTGTGGTTGCACTCCTGTAGTTAAGATTGGATAGGGTGTTTAATGTTAAACCACAATTTTTGCATCTTAGTAACTGAGGCAGAGTTTGAAGGAACAGCCCAAAATTTGGCATGCATGGTCTGGCTGGTAGAGTCTCAAGGTGTGTTATGTTTCATGACAGTATTTTAGATGTTTTTTGAGATATGGAATGGCAAAAAATGAAAAAAAAACAACGTTTCTTTTCCTATACTTAACACTTTTTTTTTAATAAGGGTGTTGTAGCACTCCTATAGTGAGGATTGAGTAGGGTGTTTAATGTGAAACTCCAATATTTGCATCTTACTAACTTAGGCAACATTTGAAGGAACAACCCCAAATTTGGCATGCACAGTCTGTCTGGGAGAGTCTCAAGGTGTGTAAAGTTTCATGACAGGTGGTTTTCAAGATGTGGAATGCAAAAAAAAAAAAAAACTTTTTTTGTTTTCCTATACTTAACATGCTTTTTTTTTTTTGCTGTCAGACACAGCTTAGATGGTATGAATTTTTTTTATGAAACCTTCAGGATAGAAGAGGCCTGTACTAAGGTAGTGCCTTTCAAAGGTTTTGTAGAAAAATATTACATGGTTCAAGACTTATGAGGATTTAAACTTCATTTTTTGGCTAACCCTTTGATACAAATGGTAAAAAACACCAATGATGAGGGCTTGTTTTTCACGATTTACTTGGCATGAGAAAAAATACTGACTGTGGCAGCTGCCATCTTTTTGTTTTAACTAAAAACATGGAATATACGTAAAAATTATGCATCTTCAAAAAAACAAACAAACACCTGATCCTAGGTAAACAGGCCCTGTTCAGATAGATTCTGGAGTTTTGTTTTTTGAAAATTGCCCTGGTAATAATGTTTCTGGGCACCTGAAAATCCTAGGTTCCCAGCTTAGCGAGCATAGCGATTCGCCTGGGTTCTCATTATGAGAACAACAGGACTTCTTGAATTGTGAAATCACAGCTGGAGTTGTATGTGTTGCTTGCTTCAGTTGCAGCAGGAGCCAGTGATCTCCTGATCTCTATCTATCTATCTATCTATCTATCTATCTATCTATCTATCTATCTATCTATCTTTCTTTCTTTCTTTCTTTCTTTCTTTCTTTCTTTCTTTCTTTCTTTCTTTCTGTCTGTCTACCTACTTATCCTTAGTATGTTAAGCAGATCGGGGTGCCCACCCCTGGTGCCACTAATGTCTACCACACTCCCTTCTAGGTTGTCCACTTCTTATGCAGTAAAAGACCACAATAACCACATGCCTGCACTCTTTCTATTTTTCAACACCTCTCCAAAACAATTTTGGTCATTTTATAAGACAGATAATCCACTACAGGGTGTGTGGTCATGCTCTGTTATGTGCATGGCTTGGTGGTTGAATGCATTCAGCCAATGACCTCATGCCTCACAATTATGTCTCACCACATGTTGCCAACACAATTCATTGTAGCTTTCTTCATGCAGGGCCCAAACTATGTCTCTCCACATGTTGCCAACTCAATTTGTTGTAGCTTTTTCACATGAGGCACTGTGTGCCCTGTGTGAAGAAGGGAGATCATGTGTGTTATTGTTTGTTTAGGGAACAGGGTGGACATTAGGGCTGACAACCTCAAGGAAGACCCCACCACTGCTTTGTCAAGACCCCGAAGACCCAAAACCCTAATGTTTTTACTATTGCTGCTTGTGGGTTGGAGGTGGGGAGTTAGGGTCAGAAACCCTATTGCCACATGTTACTGCTTTTGTGGCATTAAGTTACCCTGACTGCATTAATGAAGTTTTTTTGCAAATGATTTCCTTTCTTTTTGAGATAGTGGATCATATCTTCATTCACATCGGTCCCTTTGGGACCTGCATGAACAGATGCAGATGCACTGTTGCAAGGGAAGACTCAACCCACCTACAGAAGTGTAGCAAGGGATGTGAAGAATTCATGGGACTGTCTGGTGGGCTGTGGAAGTGCAGGGGCCTGTGGTCCCTGCACTTCCATGAGGCCACAGACACAGATGCATAGAGCAAAGAGTGCATCTGTCAGCCAATGTACAGGGTCCTCTGCCACCCACCCAGGGTCTTATGCCAAGAAGACAGTTATCTTCTCTATATGGTACCTAGGCCCATGCAGACAATCCTGCACCTTTCATTCCCTGGCTGGGGGGGTTTGCATAATAGTGCCATCCCCCCCATACTCATCCCATCCAGCTGGGGTCACTGAGTTCACCCCTGAACTCAGCTCACCGGCACAGGATCACAAAGCATACATGATGGGGTCAAGATTGGCACTACACACAAAGTTTATTAACAATTATATATATATTTTTGTTAATGTTGACCCCAGATTTTCAAGATACTGGTTTTATGATCTGTCTTATAAACATGGCATGTACAATTTATGGTATATTGGCTTAAATGTCATTTTGCACCAGAAGTGCAAAAACACATCTCATCCAGGATTTAAAAAATGACATATCACATTTGTGAGGTGATGTGGAAACTATGTTGAAAGTTTGGAGTCAAATTCTAAAAATTAGCAAAGTTATGAGTGAACGTTGAAATAAACTGTAATGTTCACTTGTAGTCTGGGCATTGTACCATATTTGTAAACCAAACTTTCAGCATAGCCTTTTTAATTACCCCACCTCATGAACTCGGTAGGTAAAAATTTTCAAATCCCCCCAAAACGTCATTTCATGCCACAGGTGTGAGAACACATTTTGGCCAGGATTTGAAAAATGACACCTGTCACATTTATGAGGTGTTGTGAAAAAAATAGCTACGTTGAAAATGTGGGGTCAAAATATTTAAAATGACCAAAGTTACGAGACAGCATAGAAAATTTTCAACGTATGATTGTAACTTTACCATGTTTGCAAATTTTGACCCCAAATGTTCAACACAGCCTTCTTTTGACCCCACCTTATGAACAAGGGTGGTGAACATTTTCAAATCCTGCCTGAAAGGTGATTTCACCAAGTGACTGCAAAATCACTTTTTGGCACAGATTTGCATAATTCCACCACCACTGGTCATGTGGTGGGGTCACAAAAAGGCCATGCAGAAAATCTGGGGTCCAAATATGCAAAAATTACAAAGCTATGCATCAAAGTTCAAAACCCCATTTAAATACTTTGAACCACACTTACTTTAGTTTCTCAGATCACAATCACCGGATCCAGCAGCAAAATATGTCTTTGATAGGAGAGTGAATCTTTGCCATGGGACATGTTCAGATGAGTGAGGGTGTGGGGGGCATGTGGGGTGTTGGGTGCTGAGTAGGAGGTCAGGGTGGGGGTCAGATCAGTGAAGCACTGTTTTCTTTTTTATAGGGAAAAAAACAATGAAGTATGTTTTTCTTCTCTTCAATGGACATGACAGAGACATTCTGACACTGGGGTTTGGGCTTGCCAGTGTCAGTGATTGTTCAGTGGCATGACGGTGGCCACCTAGTGAAAATGGGAATTGGGCAGGCAACCTTGAGGGGAGGAAGGGTCAAGACAAGTAGTATTTATGGTGGGTACCCTGGTCCACTTATAATATATGTAAATATAAGAAAACATCGGGAGGGGCAGGTGGGTAACCTGGAGGGGGGAGAAGCGGTACCAGGGGTGGACACCCTGTTCCACTTAACAGATAGATAGCTAAAGAGAGAGAGGTAGACAGATAGATAGATAGATAGACAGACAGACAGATACAGACAGACAGACAGACAAACAGATAGATAGACATATAGAGAAAGTGAGAGACAGAGACAGGCAGACAGAAGAGGGATCAGTGGATCACTGCTTTCACTGCAGCCCTCAGCATGACTTACAGCTGCAGCTGCAGAACTCAAGAAAGTCCCACTGTTCTCATACATAAAACGTGGTTGAACGGCTCCTCTCACTAAGCTGGGCACTGTGGATTTTGGGGTGCTCTGAAAAGGTATTTCTGGCAACTTTAAAAAACAAACAAACAGCTGAATCTAGCTAAATGGTGGCTGTTTAGCTAGATTCAGGTGTTTGTTTTAAAAAAAGAGATTATTTGCAAGTATTTTCGATGTTTGTCATTTAAAACAAAATGGCAGCCATTTCAATCAATATTTTTTGCAACATAATCTTTTTTTTTCACAAAGTCAATGTATTTTCCCCCACAGCAAGTAAATCATGGAAATAAGAAGTTATGATAGTTTTTTTTACCGTTGACATTTTTCAGTTAACTCAAAAATCCCTGTAAGTCTAAAATCGTATAATATTTTTTTCGGGAAACCTTCCAAAGGCACACCACTGACACAGGTGCCTTCAACCCTGAAAATGTCATGAAAAAGTTCCCACTGTCTAGGCTGTAGGTGAGAGCAGAAGATATGCAATGTTAAGTACAGACTATTTTGTTTATGTGTTTTGGCTCTCTGTATCTTGGAAAGCAAACAAGATGCCATCTCAAAACTTTCCATGTCTTGTGACTCTGACAGCCTGACTGTGCATGCCACATTTTGGGCTATTGCATCAAACGACACCAACATATTAAGGTGTAAAAACTGGGGTTTAACATTAAACAGCTTACTCAGCTCTATTTATAGCGGCACTACCTCACCCCTATAATACATACATGCATGGGTAATGATAAGACCTGACTGATGACACCATATTTATATTTATGAGAGGCAACTGATATTATGCTGTCTCATGAGTGGTGAAGCCATGGGTAAGATATCTTACTATCACTGGCCTCAAGTGAAGATAAATATGATATCTTCAGTCTGGTAATGCAATGTTTTGTTTATACAGAGATGCGTCTTTGACCAAATGATAGCTTTTGCATTATTGTCTGTGCCACTCTCAAGAAAGCTAGCAGCTCAGTAAGGACAATAGCGGAAAGTTAGCAAAATGTATGAATAAAGAGGAAGGGATACCAAGAGCATTTACCTGGAAATAACAACCATTAAAAGGGAAAGTCCTGATAGTGGATGTAGGTGAGAAAGGAGCAAATAAAGGGAAGGGTCAGTAGGGGCAAGTTATATTAGAAACAAGAACTGAGTGATTTATAGTAGCATATGTAACCCCTAGGTGGTGCTATCCCAAGGGATACTACCCCTGCCTGCATGACCAGATGCAGGTTGAGGGGCCGGGGTACTAGAAACGGGTGCCTCTACCTTGAGGACAGGGTTAGTGGTAGCATAGCTGACCTGGGTACAGCCCTCCGGGACACTGTTACCCCACTCTTTTCCCTCTAGTGGCTTATACACAATTGCAATTGACACCTGACAACAGTTTTAACCCCACACTTGTTGCACTTTCCACCAGGGTTGATTCAGCTGGCTCAGCCATGGAGACCCCCCTGTAAAATAAGATTCAGCACAACAACCAACAATATTTCAATACTGTCTGTACAGAGGTACACCACAACCAGTTTCAATGCAAAGAGATTTAGATCTGATTTATTTAAGGGGCAGTAACAAGAAAGGGTGCAAAATCTAGTGGTTGATTCAAGATCTGAAAGGTTCAGGTTATAAGGCATGCATTTAAAGGTCCCTGTAGCACAGTCACACACACCCTGGGCACCCAATTGGAACTACAGGCTAGCCAGAAGCGTTGACTGGGGTAGACTGGTGTTGCAGATGGTTGGGGCCATGTGATGGAAAGAAAACATGCATGCACTTTAACCCACAATTTGTAATCCAGAGTCGGATGGCTCAGTCCCCAAATGATTAGCAACAACAATTAAATCAGTTGACACACCTTGATCTGAGCTTTGCTGCAGGGAGCTACCCTGGTGTTTACTCACGCTACCCAGTAAAGGTTGCAGGATGGATGAAATGGAGATCTCAGGATGAAGTGCTGGATTGCCAGGAGAAGCAGGGCCCACACAAAGCACCATGATTCCGATCCTGTTTGTTGGTGTTGAGCAGGGAGCCGAATCCCCGGGTGGGTCTCTTGTCAGTTGTTTCTCTGCAGCATGAGTGAATGTATGGGCCAAAGTGGCAAGGCCCAGACTGGGAGAACAGTTCAGAGACAGTCCGGTAAGTGCTGGATACAGCTTCCAACAAGTGTGGCACATTCAAGCAGTGGGGAACCAAATTGCGACCCGCTATCAGCATTCAGCACACTTACAGTAAAAGAAAGGTAAATACCACAGTTTGGATGACAGTCCAGTTGTAATTCACAGTATCTCTGTGCAAACTGTACACTCTGCAGCAGTCTCAAGTCCTGACAGGCCAATCGCACTGAGGCAAATCTTCGGTCCACTTCAGAAGGATTCAATTTGTCACAAATCAGGATCTGATCGCAAAAGCTGCAAATTCGGAAGAAGTCCATTATCAGGCTCAAGGTCTCCTCACTTATGAAGATGGTAGCAGGCAGGCCAAACACAGCCTTCCCACCGATTTCCCGCGCACACTATGCAGGAGCAGCTGCTCGAATCACTCGAGCTGTTCACTCTTTCAACTCCATCTTCAGACTCACTCACTGCTGCAGGCAGCTTGGGACTTTCACAGAGATCCAAAAGGTTCAATTAGTCAATTCATCTGTCTGTCACAGCTAGAGCTCCCCCTCCAGGTCCATTTAAGCACCAAAGGGCAAAAACTACAATTCCTACAGAAATTCACTACCAAAAGGCCCCTGGGGACAGACTCCATTTTAGGGTCCCCAAAGCTACTGATTGGTCCAAACTGCCAGTCCAGAACCAAGATGGTGGTGATTAACAGAAATGTCCATGCTGCAAAGGAAGGCAAGTTAGACAAACTACAATATTATTACTATTAATTCAGATAATCAGTAAACAGTCACAGATTCCTGTAGGACTTCCTCTGCACAATTAACGATGGCAGAATGGAGCAATAATAGAGCAGCCTGGGTGGGACTCAAGCCTGAAACTACTTGGCCCCTTCCCAGCTTAATTATACACTACGAGATAGGCAGCTCTTAAAGAGACAGGCACGGAGGCTAACAGGGCATTCACATGCAAACACTTTTAAACTGTTAAGGTCACAGAACGCCAGCCTGGCAGTGGACATTTAAACAAGCCCAAGGAAGACTTTTGGGAAACCCCATTTGTTTTTTTTGTTTGTTTTTTTTTTTTTGTTTCTTTTTGGGTGTTATTTTTCAGAGCTCCGGCTACCCCCCCCCCGCACTCCGCTGTTCCCCCGGTGCCATTCCCGGACATGAGACCCCTTCCCTTCTGCACCCTGTGACTTACCCTTCATGGCAGGGTGGTGAGGAGCGACTCAACCCACCACAACGGATCCATGCCAGGGAGACGTCCTCCAGGAATGACACCAGGGAACGACGTCATGCTACCGGGCCTATTTTTTTCTTGTTTCGCCCCCTGAAAAGCCATGGCGTGCAATGACACCAGCGACTGAAGTGTCAGCGCTCCCGCAGGCGGCACTAGTCAAGCTGGCCAGCCATGTCCCGCCTCCCCTAGTCTCGCGCGATGGCTGTCGGTCCCCCAGCCTCTGCTAGGGTAAGACAAGCACCGCCAACCAACTCTCACCCGGAGATGGAGAGCAGTCCTCCGGATGCTCAATCCATCTCCGCCGCCGACCCCGGCAACCCATGCCCGCTCCAACACGGTCGCGGCGTGGCGCGAGGTGTGGCATCCAGCGCCTCAACCCTCAGCGCCACCGGGCCAGCGGGAAACCCCATTTGTAGGGGGGTTACACCCTTCCCCGCCTGGAAAGAACTTGGCATCCAAGTCAAGTCTATACCACAATAGCATGGAAAAAAGACAACATACTGTGCGATAGATATGTCACATTACTACCAAAACAAGATAATGACTGATGCATCCGTAAAATGTAAACTTATCACGTTACTGTACTTATTTAGTATTCTCTGTACATGTACTATATTCATAATGACAACAGCTTTACATTTTTCATACATTCAGTATTGAGTCTACTATGATCTATGCAATGATATTACTATAGTTATTCATGTAATAGTTTCTTGCACTTTAAACAATACAGATGGGGACCCATTCCTATCAGCTAACTTAGGGCTAGATGGGGCAGGGGCACCATGTTCTGAGGTAAGAAAAATTAACCTAGAAGTGGCAGACAGGCTCAGTTTGGGCAGTGAGCTCTTTGAAACGTAAACACCGTTGTGATCAACATTGAGAGGCAAATCCACAGGCCCTCCCAGGGAAGTCATAGCTAAGGCGTATCACAGGTTTGACAGCTCATCCAGACTTTTGGGGGGAAACAGACACAGGCTTTGAGTGGTCAACACTGGCATTGGTTTCTTCTCCTGTAGTGAAGGGTGGCTCTGCACTGGTTGAAATGTTCATATTGGGAACACTATCAGCTCCTTGCACTGCAGATTCTGTTTCCACAATTCATTATCATCTTCTGAAGAGGGCCCAGGTTGCTCATCCTGGGGGTACTCTGATACAATTGGGCTTTGTGGCACTGAAGGGGTGCTTTCAACACTTTCATAGGGTTCTTCAAGGGATGGTATATCACCAAAGAGATTTACCACATCAAATTCCTCCTCGGATAATTCAAACAGTTCTACAAGACACAAGAAATCTGCTACTTTAGACGTAATACTTTGCACCTCACTTGCAGGGGGCATTGGCTCTCGGGAGAAAGCTGGAGGGTTAAGCAGTCCTGAAGGCCCAGCCTAATCCCTGTAATTATACATAGGGTTACCTCGAAACAACTGACTCAGTTCATAGGAAGGGTAATAAGAATGGTCACACTCACTATCACGAGAGGTGGACTGACAGTCACTATCTTCTTGGGCCTGCCGGGGGGGGAAGGCCTTGGGTCTGGAACAACTGTGGCAGTTTGTCTCTGTCTCTTTTTAGCAGCAGCATGAGTCATCAGCCCAGAAAGGACAATATGTGATGGTTCAGCGTTAATGATCACTTGGCCAATGGGCAGTAGGTGGTTTCTGTGCATGGTCTTGACAGCTTTAGAATCATTCTCAGGGTGCACTTTGTACACAGGTAAATCATCCAACTTGCTGACTATTACATGTGGAAGATGATGCCATCTGTCGGCAATTTTATGCTTGCCATGCAATCCCATGTTATGTAATAGCACTCGATCCCCAGGCAACAACTCTTGGGCCTTCACTCGTCGATCATGTCTCTTTGTTAGCAAGGTTTCGTTTGGCAGCCATTGTTTGAGCCAGTTGGTACGCATGATTCAATTGAGCATTCAGCTTCTGTACATATTGTAAATAGTTCTCAACTCTAACCCTATCTGGAGAGACTCCAAAGCAGACATCCACAGGCAACCAGGCTTCCCTCCCAAACAAGAGGCTATAGAGGGAAAATCCAGTAGCATCACTTTTGGTGCAATTGTAAGCGTGTACCAAGGTGCTAACCTGCTGGCTCCATTTAGACTTGTCTTTAGGATGAAGAGTGAACAACATGTCCAGGAGAGTTCTGTTAAATCATTCCAGCTGGGGGGCCCCCTGGGGGTGGTAAGGAGTGGTTCTAGACTTTCGTACCCCCTACAGGGAGAGCATTTCTTTGATCAATCTGCTTTCAAAGTTCCTTCCTTGATCAGAATGGATACATTGGGGCACACCATAATGGACAAAGAACTTTTCTACTAGCACCTTGGCCACCGTAGAAGCCTTCTGATCCTTGATCAGGAAAGTTTGTGCATATTGGATAAAGTGATCAGTTACTACCAGTACAGTGCCAATGTTCTTTTGATCAGGCTCCAGACACAGAAAGTCTATGCAAACCAGTTCCACGGGGGCACTGGTTGAAATGTTAACAAGAGGCATAGCTTTCTGTGCAAAGCTTTTCTCTGAAGGCACCTACTGCAGGTTTTGACATGGTTTTCAACATCAGCCCCCATCTTTGGCCAGTAGAACCTAGACCACACCAAGTTGAGGCTACAGTCAATACCAAGGTGTCCCATGTGATTGTGTAAGGACCTCAGTACCAGTTGCTTGAAGGCTGTGGGTAGTACCAATTGCTGTTTGTCCAACTGACCCTGCTGATCTACTGTCTCTCGATAGAGTAACTGGTCTTGCAACTTTGGTCGGGGACCGTCTTTGAGTAATAATGCAATCTGTAAGTCAGTAGAATGTAGTTTAGACACATCTCTCCCAGCATGAAGGGCATCAAGTGCGGGTTGGATCACAGAGTCTTGGGACTGAGCCCTCTGAATGTTGTCACTATCAAACTGGGGCAAGGCACTGAGGTCCAATGCAGAAAAATGACAATAGGCTGCAGATATGCAAGTATCAGGGGGCCCCAAACAGTCCACCAGACAGTTCACTGTATCTGCAGATGGCTGCTCGTCTTTGTCAAATTTTTGGCACAATGCTTTAATTGAGTGTTCTGACAGCCTCACTCAGTTGTCTTGAGGGCTTGGCCACCATGAGAGAGTATCAGCATCAATATGGTTCAGTCCAGGCTGATATTCAACCACATAATCATAAGTCAACAGGGCAGAAAGCCACCAGTGCCCAGTGGCGTCCAGCTTGACTGAGGTCTGTACATACGTTAGGGGGTTGTTATCAGTTCTTACCAATATTTTGGCCCCATAGAGATACCCATGAAATAGGGTTAACTATGGTCCACTTTAGAGCGAGAAACTCCAACTTGTGAATAGGATAATTTTGCTCAGATGGTGTCAAGCTTCGACTGGCGAAGGCCACAAGTTTCAGGCCATCTTCATAATCTTTATACAACATGGCTCCAAGTCCCTTCAGACTGGCATCCATATGCGGGATATATGGCTTGGTAGGATCAGCATAGACAAGTACTGGGGCGTGAGTAAGCTGTTAGATGATCTCAAAGAATGCCGCCTTGCACTCAGGGTCCAACAAGCTTCAAAGGGTTCACCTGTTCTGAAATACACCTTTTCTTAGATGCCAGCGTGGCTCAGTTGGTAGCACATCTGCCTCTGGACCAGAAGGTCATGGGTTCTCATCCCACACCGGGATTGGACTTGCACCTAAAAATTGCTGGCATCTGAGTGCAGTATTGGGGGGGGTGCTGTACTGCTGGGGTGTGCCATCCTTCGGATGAGACGTTAAACTGAGGTCCCTTCTGCCCATCCTGGTGTTGTCCTGGTGGGTGTCCAGGTGGAAGTAAAAGAACCCAGGGCACTCTTCGCAAAGAGCAGGGAACATTCCCAGTGTCCTGGCCAACATTCCCCTTCCCATAAACTGGTTCATACAATTATCCAGGCTGTGTGTGGGTGATGATGTGTGATATGGCCACCACCACACATTCAGTCACTTCACTACCAGTCTAGCATTGCTTGTAAAGTGCTTTGGGATACTGTGTATGAAAAGCGCTATATAAATGCTGATTCTTCTTCTTATTATTCTTCTTTCTTCTTCTTTGAGGGATCACTTCTTGTACCTACGGTTGGTAGGAGGATAGCTTTGAGTGAGATTGAGAAGCGGCCAGATTGTCTTTGAATAGTCTTTAATGAACTGCCGATAATAGCTACAAAACCCCAAGAAACACTGCAGTTCTTTTAAGTTGGTTGGCTGGGGCCAGGTGGTCAGGGACTCTATTTTACTGGGGTCTGTCTGTATTCCCTCTGCTGACACTACATGTCCCACATATTTTACAGATGTTTGGAAAACTGAAACTTGCCTATAGATAATTTGAGGCCAAATTCTTCGAGGGGGTCAAGAACTTTGAATAATCTGGTCTCATGTTCTTCTAGGGTGCATCCGAAGACGATAACATCATCCAAGTATGCTAGACATTCTAACAGATTCATGTCTCCTACTGCACGTTCCATCAACCTCTGGAAAGTAGTGGGGGCACTTGAAATCCCCTGAGGCATCCTCAGAAATTCGTGGAACCCCGAGGGACAAATGAAGGCAGTTTTCTCACAGTCCTCCAGGGCCATCAGGATTTGATAATTCCCACTTCCGTAGATCAAGTACTGAAAACCAGTGACTCCCATTCAGGCAGTCCAGGGTGTCCTGTATGTGGGACATGGTGTATTGATCTGGTACAGTCCATCAGTTTAGGGTCCGATAATCTATACATGTCCTCATGGACCCATTCTTCTTGTGCACGACTATGATGGGAGATGCATAGGGGCTTCTTGACACTTGAATAATGCCAGCAGCTAGCATCTCTTGTAGGGGCCTCTGAACATTATTTATATCAGCTGGGGCAAGGTGGCAGGACCATTCTCTAAAAGGTCTGTCGTCGAGAAGCCTGATAGTGTGCTCAGCACCATGGATGCACCCCACATCCCATTCCTTCAGGGAAAACACTTGGTCCCTCTGGGCAAGTTTCCTACTGACTCACGTCTTCCATTCAGCAGACAATGGGGACTCACCAAAGTCGAATAGGTCTGGGGTCACCTCCTCCTTTTCACCGAAATACTTGTTGCTGGGCAGTACTGCAGTGTTTGCACAGTGTGCCATAGCTAACGTACACCCCCTGTTCACTCAAATTTCTCAATCAGACACGTTCCAGATTTGGACCATCACTCGCTGGGCATAGGCATGGGCACGGGCAGGTAAGATACTAGGTTTAACTCATTGCCTCCACAGGAGCTCTCTGAAGTTGCAGCACTTGTCTCCTGTATACTGTTAACAGTGAATCCTGGGCCTTTCTAAGCAAAATCAAGCCATAATTGGCATGCCGCAAACAAATGCTAATAGCACAAAAACTGTAAGTACTAGACACAAAGTATGAGTGGCAAAATTGTTTAGCATAAGATTACCTTTCCAATGGTGGCATGCAAGGAATAATGGGTAATTTAGTTTTATTTCTGTGCTGGTTGAAACAGCAAAACAAAATATTTGTTCCACTAAAAAATACACCATAAACCTTTTTTGTTGGGAAATATGCAACATATCAACACCAAATTAAGCATCCAGACATTAGATGTAATTTTAATAATTTGTTTGTAAAAAAAAAATACAGCTATTTCTGTAGTATTAAACATAATTTTTCCCCGATTTGAGTCAAAGAGTGTTGGTGAGGTTTGAGGGACAAATCAGAACCATACACATCATACCATAAAAAAATGCATATACTGTAACTCCTAAAGTATACATGATACACACAACATATCAGTGGCAAAGTTGTTCCACACAAAATTGCCTTTCCAACGGTGCTATGCAATCAACTGTACTCAGTTCGGTTTTTGTTTTATACTGACTGAGATACCCATAATGTGTGTTTTCTTCATAGTGCTTAGGTGTTTCTAGATTGACAAAATGTCATAAACAAATGTGAATAACTCCTAATGTGAACATGATACACACAAAGTGTCAGTGGCAAAGTTGTTCAACACAACATTAGCTTTGTAATGGTACTATGCAGTCAATTCTAATCAATTCTGACTGGCAAGTAATATTAAAACATGTGAGTGACTTCTCCAGACGTTTCTAGGGCACACAGGAAGTCTGTAGATGACTTCTGTAGGCATTCTGGGACACACTGCAGTAGATTTGCTGATGCCTACAGGAGTTTCTAGGAGGCAATGAGTTAACCAATAACCCCTCTGGCAACTTCCCTTCACCAGGTGCATCCAGCATCAATATTTTATTTTTCACGTTCTTTCTAAGGTGAACTGCTCCATGAATCAGGATCTTTCTTTCACACTATTCCCACTGACTCGTCTCTGTCCATTTCTGTAGTCGTTTTTGCAAGTCATAGGCTCTCTTTATCAAGGCTGGAATTCTCAGGGCCCACCCAGTCCATTGCCCTTGTTTCCCTTGACACAGCTGCACTAGTCTTCCAAACATGTGGGCATTGATTCCAATGAGCAAGAGAACCCCATCATACAATCTCTTTGGAGGGCATACCAGCGCTAGTGTCTCTACTTGTTCATCTACACCAGTTACAGCCACAGGAAAAGACAGCCAGAGCTGGACATATCCTAGGTAGGGATAAGACTTGACGCTCAGGCCCCACATATGTAGGCCTTCCAGAGATTGTAATGGCACATCAAATAAGTGTTTGTCATACCAGTCCTGAAATACGATGGTCACTTATGAACCGCTGTTGAGCACAGCCCGAGCATGGATACCACTGACAGTCACAGAAGTCTTCATTGAAGGGCCTACCATTTTGGACCAGTCTGAAGGGACAGTAGCAGGGGCCTGGACAGATGATTTAGCCACAAAGAAGTTTGAGTTAGGATTTCTTGAGCCTTCACTGCGGTCGTTTCGTGCACCCCTTGACCACTGATTTGCTTTCCAAAGCTCCCCTTGAAGCCTGCTTACCACTTTCTCAAAGACTTTCTGAGACCAGCATTCCCTCTTCTTATGGCCATCCTTGCCACAGTTGTGACAAATGACAGGCTCTTGGGGCCTCCTTGGTGCAAACATTGCAGGGGAAGTTGGAGCATTAACAAGGGATCATGGTCTGACTTCTGCTGGTAGTGTTCAGCATAGTGTAACATGTCTCAAATTTCCTTTTTAGTGGCTGTCAATTCCTTGATCGTAGCCTGGGAGCCACCCTCAGTAGAGGATGCCTGAGAGTGCACCCCCACTCCCATGGCAGTCACAT
The DNA here is from genome assembly GCA_016271365.2 of Neoceratodus forsteri. Lineage (NCBI taxonomy): Eukaryota > Metazoa > Chordata > Ceratodontiformes > Ceratodontidae > Neoceratodus > Neoceratodus forsteri. Next base: position 98,973,302 of record CM028132.1, on the reverse strand, counting down.
CCTGAGAGGGACCAAGGTCTTTGTCAGCAGTGGAGACCTCCATAAAGGTACCAGATTGTACTTTCTGACTTTCTTCAGCAGCTCATCCCTCCTCCGCTCAGCCCATGGTGGGGCATCCTTAGTGGTCTCCATTTTAGACAGGCCTTCCAGTGCCGTGGTCACTCGGGCTGCGGCCACCCCATAATTACAGTCTCCTTCTTTGCCTTCAACCTCCCTGAGTTCTTTTATCAGGTCGCAGTAATCAGGTGGGTTATCTCACCTATCCTGGAGCCTTAACTGGATAATCTGCAATTTAGAATGCTTGGCGTGCTGTAGTATGTTCTCCAATCTCACATAATTCAAGTCACTGGTGGTTACCCCACCTTTTCTGTAAGCCCTCTGCAGGGCCCTCTCTAGGGGAGTAACATGCGCAGACAAATCTTCCCCTTTCCATTATTTGGTACCTTGTAATTTCCACATCAAAGTCTCCCCTGACTCAATGCTTCCGAAATTGCCTTTGAGTGCAGATAGGTACTTTTGAGCAGACACATCAGGATTTGTGAACCTCAGCAATGTAATGGCTTCCAGGGCGGGACCACTCAAACTTTCCATGATCCTTTTTTGCTTCTCGGCCTCCACACACTGCCATTTGGGTACCAAGGGGGCAACATAGTCAATCCTGGTCTCCCAGTTATCCTCCCTATGTGGGGTGGGGAGGGTACCTGAGAACATTCTTGACTTGCGGTATGTGTCATGACTAACTATAGGCACAGGTGCAGGCACAGTAGCCAGTACTGTAATGAGCAGAGGTGTGGGGGAAGGAACACCCCCAGGTGGTAGGAATAGTTTCTTAAAGTTCTCTACAGCCTTTCCCTCCTCCAGCAACAACTTAGCCAACTTCTCCTCAAAGATCTCAGATAATGGTGGAGTCTAATCCTTCCCAGGGGCTTTACTGTCTTTAGTTACCACTCTCCAGGTGGCTGGGGCCCCTTCTGAGGCAATAGTCTGTGGCACTTTGGAGCTGTCCACAGTGTCACTACTCTCTACCAAGGCCATGAAAGTTTGGGCAGTCAAATCAGCCTGTCGACCCTCCACCACAGCGTTTTTCAAACATGCAACTTTGGAAAGTGCTCCTTCTACACTGTCCTTACTAATGCTCAAGGAAATATCTAATATAAGCAAGGCATTGTGGGGGTCAATCTACTGCCCTGTACACCACCCCACCAACTGGTGCACAGCCATTTCTATTGGGGTAGCCATTTGTCTTTGACAACAATTCTTGATTTTGGCCACTAGGGGGTGCTAATCCCAGCGGTGCTTCCAAGATGTAACCCCTACATGGTGCTATCCCAAGGGATACTACCCCTACCTGTGTGACCAGATGTAGGTTGAGGGGCCTGGGTACTAGGAATGGGTGCCTCCACCAGGAGGACAGGGTTAGTGGTAGTGTAGCTGACCTGGGTACAGCCCTCTGGGACACTGTTACTCCCCTCTTTTCCCTCTAGTGGCCTAAATGGTTCACAGAATACACAACTGTAATTGACACCTGACAACAGTTTTAACCCCACACTTGTTGCACTTACCACTAGGGCTTATTCAGCTGGCTCAGCCCTGGAGACCCCCATTAAAATAAGATTCAGCACAACAACCAACAATATTTCAATACTGTTTGCACAGAGGTACACCACAACCAGTTTCAATGCAAAAAGATTTTGATCTGATTTATTTACAAGGCAGTAATAAGGAAGGGGCATAATCTAGTGGTTGATTCAAGATCTGAAAGGTTCAGGTTACAAAGCATGCACTTAAAGGTCCCTGTAGCACAGTCACACACACCCTGGGTACGCAGTTGGAACTACAGGCTAGCCAGAAGTGTTGCCCGGGATAGGCCAGCATTGCAGCTGGTTGGAGCCCATGATGGAAAGAAAACATACATGCACTTTAACCCACAATTTGTAATCCGGAGCCCGATGGCTCAGTCCCAAAATGATTAGCAACAACAATTAAATCAGTTGACACACCTTGATCTGAACATTGCTGCAGGGAGCTACCCTGGTGTTTACTCATGCTACCCAGTACAGGATGCAGGATGGATGAAATGCAGACCTCAGGATGAAGTGCTGGATTGCCAGGAGAAGCAAGGCCCACATGAAACACCATGATGCCGATCCTGCTCATTGGTGTTGAGAAGGGAACCAAATCCCCAAGCGGGTCTCTCATCAGTTGTTTCTCTGTGGCATGAGTGGCTGTCTGAGCCAAGGTGATAAGGCCCAGACTGGGTGAACAGTTCAGACACAGTGCTGGATACGGCTTCCAGCAAGCGTGACACATTCAAGCAGTGGGGAACCAAATCGTGACCCACTATCAGCATTCAGCACACTTATAATAAAAGCAAGGTAAATAACACAGTTCAGATGACAGTCCAGTTGTAATTCACAGTGTCTCTGTGCAAATCTTACACTCTGTGGCAGTCTCAAGTCCTGACAGGCCGATCGCACCAAGGCAAATCTTCAGTCCACTTCAGGAGGATTCAATTTGTCACAAATCAGGATCTGATCGCAAAAGATGCAAATTTGGAAGAAGTCCATTATCAGGCTCAAGGTCTCCTCACTTATGAGGATGGTAGCAGGCAGGCCAAACACAGCCTTACTGCCGATTTCCCCCATGCACTACGCAGCAGCAGCTGCTCAAAACACTCGAGCTGTTCACTCTTTCAACTCTATCTTCAGACTCACTCACTGCTGCAGGCAGCTTGGGACATTCCCAGAGATCCAAAATGTTCAATCAGTCGATTCATCTGCCTGTCACAGCTAGAGCTCCCCTTCCAGGTCCATTTAGGTGCCAAAGGACAAAAACTACAATTCCTACAGAAATTCTCTCCCACAAGACCCCTGGGGACAGACTCCATTTTAGGGTCTCCAAAGGTAGTAATTGGTCCAAACTGCCAGTCCAGAACCAAGATGGTGATGATTAACAGAAATGTCCATCCTGCAAAGGAAGGCAGGTTAGACAAACTACAATACTATTACTATTAATGTAGATAATCAGTAAACAGTCACAGACTCTTGTAGGGCTCCCTCTGCACAATTAACGATGGCAGAATGGAGTAATAATAATACAGCAGCCCGGGCAGGACTCGAGCATGAAAGTACTTGCCCCTACACAGCTTAATTATACACTACGAGATAGGCAGCTCTTAAAGAGACAGGCACAGAGGCTAACAGGGCACTCACATACAAACACTTTTAAACTGTTAAGATCACAGAACACCAGCCTGGCAGTGGGCATTTAAGCAAGCCCGAGGAAGACTTTTGGGAAGCCCCATTTGTAGGGGATTTACACATATATGGTAGAGGTGCAATGCAATTGGCTATGGAGCTGTAGTATTCCAGGAGACATTCTGGAGACTGCATGCACCACTCTTGGTTGATGGCAGAGTTAGCCGGTCTCCATGTTGAGTTAGTTAGGATCCAGAGGACATCTTCCTCCATCCAGGGGTCACCAAGTCTGCTGATATTGCCCCAGAGGTTGCCTAAGCAGAGTACAGCCAACTGGACCATGAAGGGCTTTAGTAGAGTGGATCTGGCAGGTGTGAGGCACATCCCCCAAGGTGGGAGGTAGAGGACCCCAGCAGATGAGAAAGCAGCTTCTGTTGGGGGACTCAATTGTCAGGGGGATAGATTTGGATTAAGAAGGGTGGAGAGAGGGAAGTTAGGTGCCCATGTGGTGCCTTGGCTAATAGAGGTGGACAGTAGATCCTAAGGATCAGTAAGGCGGCAGGGCAGTGGGAGAGCTGGATGTTGTTGTCCACCTGGGAACAAATGACCTAGCGAGGGATAGAACTGGGTTAGTACAGGGAGAGTTCAGGGATCTAGGGATGTGCCTAAGGCAAGTAACATGAATGGTGGCATTCACCAAAGTGTTTCCTGTCTATGGACAAGGGGAGGATAGGGTACTCCACACCAGGAGTTTTAACACTTGTTTGAGAGGATGGAGCAGAGAGGAGGGGTTTGGCTTCCCTTCAGACTGGAGGCCAATGTGAGAGGATATGGGGCTGTACAGGGTTGATGGTCTGCACCTTTCTGGGAAGGTAACCACAGCCTTCGGTGGAAGGTTTAAATGTTACTTTGATGACCATTTAAACTATCTAGGGGGTGCTGTAATACAAAGGGAGGCATAGACTGTCCTCCCACACAGATTGAAGCAACAGGAAGAGAGGGTCAGAGGGGAGTAAATTCCCCCAGTTGAAAGTCAATGGAGGCAGAAGCATAGTAGGGTACAAAAGGGGCATGAACAGAGGATGTGGAAAGAGAGGTGTTGAGGACGCAAAGCACAAAGAAAGTAGTAAGAGGGGAAGGGGAGAAGGAAATTTCATATGGCAGAAATGGCAGGGCATGGGGTAAGGGGGGTTGCAGGCAGCAGGGAGCAAGGTGTAAAGAGAAATATGTGCCAACTCAAGGAGTATTGGAAATAAAATGTCAGACCTAGGGGCCATCATGAGGGGGGAGATATGGGACCTGGTGCTCACAAACAGAGACAGTATTGCAGACATCAAAGTGGGATGTCACCTGGGGACTAGCAATTACTGTACAGTGTGGTTTAACATAAGAACAGTGGCAGAGACAAACCACACAAGGACAAGGGTCCTTAACTTCATGAGGGCAGATTTTTAAAAATAATGGGTGAATGCTTCAGAGAGAAACCAGTAGGGGAGATTGCTAGGATGGAATGGAGGAACAGAGCGGTAAATTAAAGGATGGCATAGTGAAGGCAACAAACCTCTGCATGAGAGAAGTGAGCAAAAACAGGAAGAAAAAGAGACCACTAAGGTTCTTGAGGGAAGTAGCAGCAAATTTAAAGGGTAAGGGGTGGCATTCCTGATGTACAAGGAGATGTAGAGGAAAGTGGATAGGGAGGTGTACCATTAAAAGCAGAGGGAAGCAGAGAAAGCAGTGATGGGCACAAAGGTGCAAACATAGGACAGGAAAGTCAAAGAGGTAGCTAAAGGGGACAAGACATTTTTCAGATACATAAGCAAAAAGAGAAAGATAAGGCTAGGAACTGTGAAGCAGAGGAGGACAAAGAAAAGCAGATATCCTAAACAGATACTTCTGCTCAGTCTTCACATTGCAGGGAGTGGGAGATGCACTGCAAAGAAGGAGCAGGAACACTGAGGGAAGGAGATGGACACAAAGTCATTCACAGAAGAAAGAGTTCTGAGAGGACTTGTAAATCTGAAAGTGAATTATCAGCAAATCTGAAAGCTACTTGTCTGATTATCACCACAGTCCAGGGATTGTGGAATGGAACAGCAGCTGCAATTGTGAGCTAACTAGTACTGCTGCACCATTGTCCCTCACCAAAAATTAGGGATTGTGTAAACCATTGGCACACATCCAGATGCTGACTATACCAGCAAAGAGCTACCAAAGCAAAGCTGTAATCCACGGTGACAAAAGGGGTGAATTGTGTAGCAGGAGCAGGGGCTTTAAAGCACAACTGCTTACCTCACAGGATGCTGCCGGCTGCAGGACAATACTGAAGATACTGGCTTAGATCTGATATGTTAAAGGGCTAAGAGTCAACAAAGAGAATCAGGCTGAGCTCACAGTGTGACTAGGGGTTGTAATTCAAGTACTCACCTGATTATTTTTCATCTTTGGTAGGGGAAGCAAGGAGAATCCCACCCTCCCTCCCCCATTCCCACCCACACCCTGCTCAATGGAATTTATAGACCACCTATCAGGTTCACATTTCCTGCCAGGAACAGGAAGTGGAAATGACTATATGACAGTAGGAGGGTATCAATAAAGGAAATAGAAAAAAAAATCTCTTTCAGTGTGTTGTTCCATCCAATACATCATTCAATGGAGTACATAGATTGCCAACACTGTGGGTGGTTACACAGCATATCTTCCATGAGGATTCTAGGGAAATGCCCCATGTGCTGGGCTATACAGGACCTCAGGACACAGCTCCAAAAAGTGTAAGATGAAATCTGCTGGCTGTGGCATCAGCTGGAGGTAGTAACCCACTCTTCAAATTACCCTTGGAGATACCCGGATCCTAGAAGGGTTTCTCCATCCAATAGACTCCTTCAGCATCAATGTCCTGAGGGGGGGTTCCACCCCCACAGGGACCCCATCATCACCCAAACCCTGTGAGGTGTCACCCCCACAAGGACTCCATCATCACCCATACCCTAAGGGGGTGCCACTTCCACAAAGACAAAAGGCACCTAGTGGATGGAAGGTGGTACCATGGGGCAGGGGCAGTGATAGTTGGGCTGAGCCAAATGTGGGGGGACAAAGGACTCCCACAACAGGGAGAAACACGTTTTCACTGTTCCAGGATTTGGACATCAAGCAGGCCGAGGTTGCTGCGACAGGGCAACAAAAGCAAATTAAAAATATCCAAAGGAACAAAATAACAGAATTGTAGCAGATAAGAGCAAAAATAGCATAATAATCATGGGTGATTCAATGAGAAAGGAAACAGAACCCCACCTAAGTGACAATGCACCTATGGAAGTAAAAGACAAATGCCTCCGGAGAGCCATGGCGCAAAAAGACACAGAACATATTATCAAGGTTATAGAGCAAGAAAGCAGCATAAAAGGCATCGTGGTTCACATTGGTACAAACTATATCACGGATAAATCACTGGAGGAAACCAAAACACACACCCCGGCACTCAGCGACAAGCTAACCCCTTTTTCATCTGTCCTTGCCTTCTCCGAGGTACTACCAGTATGGGAGAGGAGGCACAACTTACAAAAAATCAGGGAAAAGGAGATCAATGAGCTAAACACATGGCTACAAACTTGATGCCTGGAAAAAGGTCATCACTCCATCGGGATTGGAATTAATTTTGGGACAGGCAGCTCTTTAGGTGGGATGGTCTCCACCTCACCAAGGAAGGGGCTAGAGTGCTCAGTCAGAAACTTGACATCTTCATTGGGGGTTTAAACTAGCAGATCAGAGACAGTGGCTAAACTGGACCTACAAAACAGAGTCCAGGTCACGTCTCCCCACACTACAAACAAAAAACACCCAGCAAAAAACAAAATACAAGAATACAAAAAATACAAACAAAGCAAACCAAAATGAAACAAAACCAGAAAGGCAGATATGGAAGGCAATGGTACTAAATCCATGTAGTTTACCAAATAAAATGGTGGAGCTAATAGCCTTCATTGCAGATGCAAAACTTGATTGGATAGCAGTAACTGAAGCATGTTTAATGATACTCATAAATGGGATGTCACCATTGCAGGTTTTAATCTCTTTAGAAGGGACAGGAAGGGAAAAATTGGGGGAGGGGTAGCATTGTATGTATGGAAGGCCATAAAAGTGACCAAGGTCCCGGGAGACCAAACGGTGCCAGAGATCTTATGGATCACGATTGAGGAAGGCAAAGGCTTGGTCACACTGGTTGAAGTGGCCTACAGGCCTCCAGCACATGATGAGGAGGCAGACAAAAGCCTGCTAGAAAACATAACTAACATGACCTACAAGGGTGAAGTGATCCTGGTGAGAGATTTCAATTTACTGGATTTAGATTGGGAATCCTTCACGGTCACTTCCGCCAGAAGTAGGAACATTATAGGAGCCAAAGCTGGACTTGAGCAACTTGTTGCTGACCCCACAAGGGGAGATGCTATCCCGGATTTAGTCCTAACAAATGGTATAAAGGTTATAGGGGTTGAAGTTGAGAGTCATCTAGGATCAAGCAATCATATAACTGTTTGGTTTGACATCAGCGTAAAGGAGGACCTTAGCCACTCAAGGACCAAGGTCTACGATTTCAGGAAAGCATATTTCACAAAGGTGAGAAGTTGCCTCAGGAAGGCACTAGAAGAAAAATCACCTGGGGGGGTAGAGAAGAGTTGGAACCACATTAAAGAGGCATTAAACAAGGCAGCAGAAGGATGCATAAGAACAGCCAGCAAAACAAAAAGGAGAAGAAATACAATTTGGTTCACAAGGGAAGTACAAAACACAATAAGGGGAGAAAAAAAGAGGCATTTAAAAGGCACAACGCCTCAAAAAAGGATGAAAACATGGATCTTTATAGGAGCAAATTGATGGAAGCCAGTAGAAAAATCAGGATGGCTAAGGCACAAGCAGAAGAAAATATTGCACAGGACATCTTGGGAGGTGCAAAGAATTTCTTCACATAAATCAGTGATAGGAAGAAAAACAAAGGGGGAATAGTCAGGCTCAAATTGTAGGGACGGGATGTGATGATAGAGGGGGACATCAACAAAGCAGAAACACTAAACAAATACTTCTGCTCAGTATTTACAAACAAGGCAGAGGGAAATGTACCCAACTTGATAGCTGAAATTGGACAGGATGGAAATGTTGACTTAAGCCCTTTCTCGGTTGAAAGGGTTATGAAAGAATTAACAAACTAAAAGTGGACAAGGCTATGGGTCTGGCTGGGATCCATCCAAGGATACTAAGAGAACTAAAAGAGGAGCTGGCAGCACCACTGATGGATCTCTTAACAAGTCTCTAGAAGAAAGGATAGTTTGGAAGGACTGGAAGTGGTCCCAATTCACAAGGGGGGAAGCAAGGAGGAGTCAGAAAACTACAGGCCAGTCAGTCTGACCTCTGTGGTGGGTAAACTGATGGAATCCCTCCTCAAGGAGAGGATTGTGGAGTTCCTGGAGGCCAGTGGGCAGCAGGACCCCAAGCAGCACGGGTTCACGACAGGCAGATCATGCCAGACCAATCTGATACAGTTTTTTGACTGGGTCACAAGAATAGTGGACCAGGGAGGAGCGGTAGATGTAGTCTACCTGGACTTTAGTAAGGCCTTCGGCTCTGTACCCACAGAAGGCTGCTAAAGAAGTGAAGGCAGGTGGGAGTCTGGGGAAAAAATAGTATCCTGGGTAAGAAACTGGATGGAGGGCAGAACCCAGAAGGTCATGGTAAATGGAGCAGTATCCAGCGAGAGGAAAGTGAAAAGCGGGATGCCCCAGGGGTCAGTCCTGGGATCACTACTCTTCAGCATATTCATTAGCAACATCACAGAGTAGCTGGAGGGGAGGGTGTGCCTATTTGCAGATGACACAAAGCTCTGTAATAGAGTTGACAGAGTGGAGGGGGTAAATCAAATGAGGGATGACCTCAGCAAACTTGCAAAATGGTCTTCTGCATGGCAACTGAGATTTAATGCCAAGAAGTGTAAGGTCAACACCAGGGCCTAATGCTACTTGGGAGGGGGGAAATACTTACCTCTTCGAGCCAAGAGCATGACTTAGGGGTCATCATTTAAAAAGACTTGAAGGTTGGTAGCCAGTGTGAAAAGGCAGCACTAAAAGCAAACCATATGCTGTGATACATATGTAGAGGAATCACTAGCAAACAGAGGGGGGTGGTCTTACCTCTGTACAGGTCATAGGTGAGGCTCCACCTGAGTTCAGGGTCCAGTTCTGGAGACCATACCTAAGAAAGGATATTGACAGGGTAGAGATGATCCACAGGAGAGCAACTAAAATGATACATGGATACCAAGAAAAGAACTATGAGAACAAACTGGGGAGCTCAACATGTACTCTCTGGAACAGCAGAGGGATGGGGGGATATGATAGAGACTTTTAAGTACCTCAAAGGGATAAACAGATTCCAGGCAAATGAGCTCTTCCAGTTAAACGCATCCACAAGAACATGAGGTCATGGCCTAAGGCTGGGGGGGAGGTGGGGTTCAAGAGCAACAAGCGCAAGTTCTTCTTCACGGAGAGAGTGATGGCACTGTGGAATGGATTACATGAGGAGATGGTGGAAACCAAGATGGTTAGGGATTCAAGAATGCATGGGATAGATACAAAGGAATGTGATAATAAAGACAGGAAGATTGTGGGGGTAGTCCAAAACATGGGCAGACTAGATGGATCAACAGTCATCATCTGCTGACACATTCTATGTAACTATGTATCTATGGATAAGGCTATGGGGCAGGACGGGGTACACCCAAGGGTGTTGAGGGAGCTCAAGGAGGTACTTGCTGCACTTCAGACAGCCCTATTCAACAAGTCACTGGAAACAAAAGTGGTTCTAGAGGACTGGTGAAGAGCAGATGCAGTCCCACTTCATAACAGTGGCAGCAGGGAGGAGGCTGACAACTATAGGCCTGTCAGTCTAACATCAGAGGTGGGAAAGTTAATGGAGTCACTATTAAAAGAAAGGTTAGTGGAGTATCCTATTTTTATTTATTATTCTTTGGTAACAGGTAAGGCCCACTAGGCACAAGTGCCTGTTTTCTGGAGCAACCCGGGAGAACAGCAAAGGTTAAGTGACTTGCTGAGTCACAAAGTGTGGATGTGGAGTTGTAGGAATCAAATCCAGGTCTGTTGGATGTACCAAGCTCATTCACAGATCATTACTCTAACCTCTAGGCTATACTACCAGCCCCAATCCAGTGGGATATAAGACCTGAGGCAGCACAGATTTACAGTGGGGAGGTCATTTCAGATGAACCTGATCAATTTCTTTGACTGGGTGACCAGGGAATTTGATTAGTGGGAGGCAGTTGACGAGGTCTACGTAGACTTCAGCAAGGCCTTCAATACTGTACCACATAGGAGGCATATAAGGCAACTAGGTAATTTGGGGGTGGGAACCAAAGTGGTTAGCTGGGTACAGAACTGGTTGATAGATAGGTGACAGATGGTGGTGGTAAAAGGCACTCACTTTAATGAGGGGAGCGTGACCTGTAGGGTATGTCAGGGTTCAATGATGGGACTAGTCCACTTAAGTGTCTTCATAAGCAACATTGCAGAAGAGCTGGAAGGGAAGGCATGCCTCTTTGCAGATGACACCAAAATCTGCAATAGGGTAGATACTCTGGGGGGGGGGTGGAGAAAATGAGTAGAGACCTAAGAAAACTTGACATGTGGTCAAGGGTATGATAGCTGGATTTCACTGCAAAAAAGTGCAAAATCATGCACTAAGGATCAGAAACCCAGGGGGAGTAAATAAAATGGAAGGAGAGGTATTGACAGTCATAAAGCAGGAGTGGACATTGGACATTGGGATATCATATCTGATGACCTCAAGGTAATGGGGCCATCGGGATGTTGAGGTACATAGGGAGGGGAATCACCAGCAGATGTAGAGAGGTGGCTTTACAACTGTATCATTCATTGGTAAGCCCCACCTGGAGTATTGTGTCCAGTTCTGGAGACCACATCTCAGGAAGGACATAGTGAGGGTAGAAGCTGTCCAGAGGAGGGCAACTAAAATGATGCAGGAGTTGCATCATAAGCCCTATATGAGGACAGTCTGAGGGATCTCAATATGTACAACATGAAAGAGATGAGTAGAGAGGACATGATAGAAACCTTTAAGTACCTCATGGGGTGAACAAGGTACAGGAGGGCATTATTTTTTAGAAGAGAAGGTGCATGAGGACAAGGGGCCATGCAATGAAGCTGGAAGGGGGGGATTTATGAGAGATGTGAGGAAGCACTTTTTCACTGAAAGAGTGGTTGATGCCTGGAACAGTCCACCACCAGTGGGGGTAGTGGGAAGAAAACTCTGGTGAGCTTCAAGCATGCATGTGATAAGCACAAAGGAATACTGGTAGGAAAGCAAATGGGGGAGGTTGCCAGAGATCAGGTAGGGTCTGAGGTGATAGCATAGGCAGGGACAAACTGGGCAGACTGGGTGGGCCAAGTGGTTCTTATGTGCTGACATAGAAACATAGAAACAGAATTTGATAGCAGATAAGGAGTGCTTGGCCCACCCAGTCTGCCCATTTTTCCTACCTACTTTATTACTGCAGACCCTGCTTGATCTACAGTCCCCCCCAATACTTTCCACTATGATTCCCTTGTTCCCATCCCATGTGTTCTTAAACCCCACCACTGTTTCCACTCCCACCACCTCCACTGGGAGGCTGTTCCAGGAATCCACCACTCTTTCCGTGAAGAAGTACTTCCTCCATTGGACTCCATAATACTTAAACCTGGTCCGATCTATGATTTTGTGAGAGACCACCTTTTTCTGTACCCATTAGAGAAGCCCAGAATTTGGATGGGGTGGGAGTGTGCCCTGTGCTGGAGAGTCAGACTCTGCATTTTATCTTTACATACATGCCTTGCAAACAGACTACAGAGATATTCCAGTTATTTTATGTACCTTTAACACACAGCGGTGAACTATTGCTTTACTTCACCCCAAACAGGCACAGATCACACCAACTTCATATCCACAACAACCGTAATGAAGTGTTGGACATGGTCTACACTTTCAAATACTTGGGGATCACCATTGATTGTTCCATCTCCTATTTGCAACATATCGACCAAGTTGCAAAGGTGGTAAACTCCAGAATAGGACTACTATACAGGCATAAGCATTGCCTAACTGAAGAAGCCCTCAGACTTGCTGTGACCACCTCAGTACTGTCAATAATTGACTATGGTCTAGTTGTCTATGGGGCAGCCACTGATTCTGCCCAACACCATATCAAGGTTGCCCTAAATAAATCTTGCCGACTGATTCTAGGTGCCCACAGTCTAACTCATACCTGCGAACTATACTCCTTAACTGGGTGGCTAAACTTGGAAAGCAGAATCCAGTGCCAAGTCTGCTTACTAGCCAAGAAAGCCACCCTAGGCTTATCTACCCCTGGAGTACTTGGCCTGTTTCAAAACAACATAAGCACCAGGATCACCAGAAACACTGGCAGACAATCCCTGAAAATCCCCTTCTGTAGGACCTCCCAAGGGCAATGATCCTTCACTTTCAGGGCTCCTAAAGGGCTGAACTCCCTTCGCACTGACCTCTCATCCATCACCAGAATTGGCCCGTTTAAATCCAACCTAAGAGCTTGGCTTAAAACCAACACCCCAAAGTGTGGTTGTGGACGCTGATCCCTGCCCCCCAAGACTATTTTTCTGGATATGACATCATAATTATTTAAAAACTCTTTCTTTTAAGCGTATTACTCCCTCCCTGGGTACTACACTCTAACCCCCGACAGTACCCTCAACTTCAAGCATCTAGCACATCCACCCCCATTCTCCTGTGTCAGCCCCTGCCACCTACCCTCCCGTTATATTTCCTTGACAAGGCGTTTAGCTGTCACTTCACCCTCTGTATTTGTCCTGATAAGGCATCTAGCTGCTTCTCCCACCCCCCTCCATCTGCCAGGCTCTCTCCCCCAACCCTTTACTGATTGCCTCTCATCACCCCCCTCCTTTTCTCTCTTCCTCCCTAGCACTGTCACCTCACTGTCTATTCCCCCCTTTTCCATGGATCCCCAGGCCCCCTCTATCTTACTGCTGCTGTTCCACTAGTAAGCCGAAATGTTTTTTTGCACTCTACATGTTATGATTTTGCACTACCTAATCTTTGACTGTAATTTGTAATGTTATGTAATGAAATGTAACCAAGCACTATCAATGATTGTAATCCTGTTAATTGCTCTGTACTTGTCTGTCTTTAAAATTGTCAGTGACGCGGAATCTCTGTAAATGAGCTTCTAGCTCAGAGGTCTTAATTCCTAGTTATCAATAAATTGCTATTCCTTTAAAGCTGGGCTTGTTCTATTCACTGTATTATAAATGTAAACTTGATGTACTTCTGTGTGTCAATAAACTAGAACTATAGAAAAGAAGTACTTCCTCACATCTCTCCTGAATCTACCCCCCTCCAACTTCATAGAATGTCTTCTTGTTCCTGAGCATCATTTTTTTCTGAAAAATACTTCCCTCTTGTACCTTATTTACCCCCGTGAGGTATGTAAAGGTCTCAGTCACATCCTGTTTCTCCATCCTCTCTTCCAGGGTGTATTGTATGTGTATATTGAGGTCCTTTAGCCTCTCCTCACAGGGCTTTTTACGTGGACTCTGCCACTTTAGTTGCCCTCCTATTGACTGTCTCTACTATGTCTATGACCTTCCAGAGATGTGGTCTCCAGAACTGGACAAAGTACTGTAGGTGGGATCTTACCAATGATCTATACAGAGGCAACACCACCTCCCTCTTTCTGCTGGTGATACCCCTCCCTATGCATCCCAGCATCCCACCAGTCCTATCTACTGCCTTGTTGTACTGCTTGGCCGCCTTTAGGTAATCAGATATGATTACCGCCAGGACTCTTTCCTGCTTGGTAGTTGCTAAGTACCACTCCACAAATGTTATATTCTGTCCCTGGGTTTTTGTGCCCTCAGTGCATTATATTACACATTTCCATATGGAAACCTAGCTGCCATACCCTCGACCACCCTTTAGTTTTCTCTGGTCTCCGCTCATCCTTTCCACCCTCTGGAGTGCCCACCCTATTGCAGATTTTAGTGTCACCACAAAAAAGCACACCTTCCCTTCCAGCTCCTCTGCAATGTCACTTATAAAGACATTAAAGAGGGCAGATCCCAACACTGATCCCTGAGGCACCTCACTTGTTACCCGCCATTCATCAGAGTGAACTCTGTTTACCACCACCCTTTGTTGCCTATCCCCTAGCCAATTTCTTATGCGGTTTACCACCTTTGGACCCATTCCTTAGTTACCCAGCTTGCTTACTAGTCTCCTACGTGGAATGGTGTTGAAAGCCTTACTGAAATCTAGGTAGGCAATGCCCACCACTCCACCTTGATCTAATTCCTTTGTTATCCAGTCAAAGAAATCTTTCAGATTTGTTTGACATATCCTCCCACCCGGGAATCCATGCTGCCTCAGGTCTTGTAACTCACTGGATTCAAGATATTCCACAATCCTTTAATTCAGCAGTGATTCTATTAACTTTCCTACCACCATTGTCATGCTGACTGGCCTATAATTGCCAGCCTCCTCCCTGCTACCACTTTTGCGTACTGGGACCACATGTACCCACTTCCAGTCCTCTGGAACTACTCCTGTTTCCAGTGAGCTGTAAAATATGACTGTCAATGGTGCAGCCAGTACCTCCCTGAGCTCCCTTAATACCATTGGATGCACCCCATCTGGCCCCATTGCTTTGTCCACCTTTAGATGAATGAATCCCTCAGGACTCTCCTCCAAAAAAAGGAATAGTGTCTACCACCCTCCCTCCAAAGATTCTGTTACATTTTGTGGCCCCTCCCATTTGCCTTCCTCCGTGAACACTGAACAAAAGCATTTGTTCAGGATGTCTGCCTTTTCCTGGTCCCCCTCTGCACAATCTCCCCCTTCTCTTTTTAATGTTACAGTCCAACCCCTGGTCTTCCTCTTTTCAGTTACATACCTAAAAAAAGTCTTGTCCCCTTTTGTTACTTCCTGGGCTATTCTCTCTTCTGTTAGCGTGTTTTGCTTTCCTTACTGCTTTTCTTGCTTCCCTCTGTTTCTCCAATACACCTCTCTATCCTCCCCCCTCTGCATCTCCTTATACATCCTTAATGCTATCCTTTTAGCCTTTACATTTTCAGTCATTTCTTTTGAGAACCATAGTGATCTCTTTTTTCTCTTGCCTTTGCTCATTTGTTTGACTCATAGGTTTGTTGCCTTCACTATGCTCCCTTTTAGCTTTGCCCTCTGTTCCTCCACCCCACCAAGATCACCCCCCACCAGGTCATCACTGAGGCATTTGCCCCTCTTTTCAAAATCTGCCCTCCTGAAGTCCAGGACCCTCACTCTTGTGTGGTTTGATTCCACAGTCATCCTTATATTGAGCCACACTATACAATGATCATTGGTCCCCAGGTGGCCTCCTTCCTTAATGTCTGCAACACTGTCCGTGTTAGTGAGTATTAGGTCTAGTATTGCCCCATCATGAGAAATTATATGTTTCTATGTTTCTAAAGGAGACATGGTTGGTTGATTGACTGGTTCACTGACTGGCTGCAGTTTTGTATGTTCCCCAGTAGATGTTGCTGTTGCTGTGTGAGCTGTGTCTATTTGGTGTGGTACTAATGAAGGGCCATTTTATTTTGGAGGAAATTATAGTACTTCACTGCAAGCCAGAGAACTACCCCCAAGAACTGTGGAGTGATGTGCTCAGCAGCACAATACCATCTACAGTAGTGTGTTTCATAAAAGTACTATTGGTGTGTATCTGAGTAGCTGTGCGACATTCAGGAAGGCACGGAAGTGCTGAATGCAGAATTCGATGAGGTGACTGTCCACACCAGTGGTTTCCCCTCTAACTACAGCACTCTAAGTAATAAAAACAAGTGAACTAAAGTTATTAAATAAATAATTTAAGCAGTCAGTGAGTGTGCCTGTCTCTGAGACTCAGTTGGAGGTGCAAGCAGGAGTGAGAAATCAAGAGGATAAGGGCATGGCAGCACATTTGGAAAGTGTACAGGGAGAAATGAATTACTTATAGTGTTGATGTACATATTTTGTTCAATTCTCATATCTCTTGCTGCAGCTTGCATGCAGTTCTGAGAGTCATGTGAGCCAGTACAAAAACCCTTTCACTTTTGAATCGGATTAGTCATTTTTGTATGTATGACATAAAAGTACAATCAAAGATATGAGAATGACATATAGAAACAAAGAATAATAATACCTTTCGCAGTAGCCCAATATATCATTTTTTATCTTAGCATATATCCAAAGATATATGTCAGCAATAAGCTGACTCAAAATATGCAATTTATCTTTTTATGTGAAAGGACAGGACCATAACTTAAGAGTAGCAGAGCCACAAGTCAGATATAAATGCTTTGCCCTTTCACAAATGATGATCAACTGCATATCTTGAGTCAGACCATTGAATATTCAATTTATACATCATCAGATTACTAGTTATCTTTTTTATATCTGCTGTCTATAAAAAGTCTTACTTTATTCTTTGATTTCAACTGCAAGATAAAAAGTGTTACCATGACCCAATATAGCAAGATAATATAATATATGTTTATTTGTTTGCTTGTTTATTTAAGATCTGGTAAGACCATGGGCCAAGGCGGCCCATTTATATGGTGACCAGAGTCACAGTCATACATCAACATAAATAACTTACATTCAGATATATAGCAAACAATTCATATCCATCACAAGGGCAATAATTAATTAAAACATTTGCACTGACTCTCAGACAGAAGATACTTTTCAAAACATTTTTAAAGCCACATAATGAAACATATTAATGTAATGACATAAAAAAATATGGGAAATTTGTAAAACATTGTTCTTGGCCCTAAAGAAGATTTTGTTCTTGGAATGCTAAAATGTTGATGTGTAGAAGAACGTGTTCCTTTAATACTATTATAAATTCTAAATATAGAATGAAAAAAAAACAGAACCTTATATGTTATCAGTTTCTTGGCTAAAATGCCTAAATGGAATTTATATCTTGAGTCCAAAGATAACCAACCAACTTGATTTAAAAGGTCACAGTGGTGTGTTCTGATAGGCATTTGCGTAGCAAAGCACACTATCTGATTTAATAATGTTCTTACCCTACTCAGCAAACCCTCACCCACAGTATAATACAAAAGTAAACCATAATCAGTAACAGGAATTAGAACACTTTGGGAAAGAAGCAACCTAGTTGATGGTAATAACAATGAATTTATCATATTTATCATAGTGAGTTCCTTGTAGATTGAGATATTATAAACAATGCTCAAGAGATAAGTACAGCATTTTTAAATAAATTTATGGATTTGAGTAAATATAGCCCAGCAAATAAGGATCAGTACTCAAAGAGTTTATTTAGAGAGTTCCAAAATGGTTTAGTTTTTTTAGTTTACTGAAATAAAGCCAAATCATGTCTTAAAAATATTAAAACAAATTCCATTAAAAAATGTTGGAATTGGATGAAATTCAGCCAAAGTTTTTGAAATTGATAGCTTCACATATCTATGTGCCATTAATGACATTATTTAATTTATCACTAGTCACAGGGATCTTTCCACAACAGTGGAAACAAACTATAATAAGACCAATTTGTAAGGGGGGTGATCCCAAAGATCTGGGAAACTACCGCCCAATTTCTCTTCTCCATCCTTTGGGCAAACTTATGGAAAAGCTTATTAATGAACAAATTAGTAACTACCTGCAACAGGGTGAGCTGCGGGATCCCGAGCAGCATGGCTTTAGGAAATATCATAGTACAGGTACTGCCTTGGCCAGGTACATGAATCACATCGGTGAGGCTATGGATAGAGGAGAGCTCACTGGTGCTGTTTTCGTGGACCCATTCAAAGCATTTGACCTTGTTGATCATCACCTGCTGCTCGGGAGCCTAGCTGATAAGGGCTTATCTAAACTATCATTAGAATGGGTAGAAAGTTATCTATCAGGCAGGGAATCGAACATTTTTTATGATGGATCAGTGTCTGAGGGTAGATTATTAGAAAAGAAAGTACCCCAAGGATCTATATCGGGACTCCTCTTTTTTTCCATATTTGTTGATATTATACCAAGCATATTGGTTGGGACTAACAACATTTTATATGCAGATGATATAATACTATATACAAGTTCACATTCTTTAGATAAAATAACTCAGGACCTAACTAGTGGTTTTCAAAAGTTAGAAAAATGCTTGTTGGAATTAAAGTTATCCTTGAATATTTCTAAAACTAAGAGTATGATGTTTGGCTCCAAACAAAAACTGATAAATTGGGGAATTGAAAATTGTAGATAAAAAGGGAAATAATTTAGAGCAAGTGCAATATTTTAAGTATTTGGGATTGTACCTGGATTCAAATCTAACCTACACATATCATGTATCGAATTTAACAAAACATATAAATCAGAAATTAGGGATGTTATTTAGACTTCAAAGTGTGTTGACATTACAGGCAAGAAAACAAATAGCCCAAAGTGTGTAACTTTCTCAACTGAATTATAATTAATTTTTGTTTACAGCTTTGCCTAAACAAGTATTGAATAATCTTACTATGACATTTCATAGCATTTGTAGGTTCGTCTATAAATTACCTTATAGTACTCATCATTGTACATTGCACCAGGCTTCTGAGCTACTACCACCAAGATCAAATTCTATTTATTCTCTTTGCTGTATAATAGATAACATAATGAGACAACAGGATCTGTCTCCCTTGTTTTCATTGTTATCCCTTAGGCAATTAGATTTGGGAACAGCCATAATTCTTTTAAAATGAAATTAAAGCAGCATCTCTTAAATTGTATACAATGTAAATGTTTGTATTAATTGACTGTATGCTTATTTGTATGTTTCTATTTTGTATTGTTTGTATTAAGTGAATGTAAAAGTTGTCTTGTAAATTTGATTTTATATCTTGTGACTGTATCACAGTCCTGGGTCACATATGAAAAAGGGCCTTGGCTCATATGTTTACCCGGTAAACAAAATAAATAAAAAAAAATGGAGAGTTTCTAGCCTTTGGTGGGCAACTTTTATCATTTACATTATATGAAATTCATAAAACATACAGTCATTCACTATTAAGCCCAAATATCTTAAAAAAATTATCTGTTCAATCTCCCCACCTCCAATGGTGTGGAGAGACAGTACAGGGGCCTCAACACTTTTTTCATGCGACTGCAAAAAAACATTGACTTAGTTTTTTTCTCATTCAGAACAAGTTTATTTATAATAAACCAGTCATGTAATGATTTAAAATCGGTGGGCAAATTATTTTGAATAGTAATGAGTCTTTTTCTGCTCGTGAGGACTACTGAATCATCTGCATAAAGAAACATGAGAAATAGAACAAGAGGAAGGTAAAGTGTTTAGAAACAAGCTAAATAGTAAAGGACCCAGAACAGACCCCTGAGGAACACCCACAGTGACAGAAGAAAGAGAAGAACAAACACCATTAATCCATCTGGCCTGAATACGATGACTCAGATAATTCTGACACCAGCCAACCACATCATCAGATATTCCTAGATTTATATTATTTATAGGGCCACGGTAGCACCCTTGTAGTTAGGGTTGACCAGACACTTTAATGTTAAACCCCAAATTTTGCACATTAATAACTTTGCAACTGTTCAAAGGATTTGGACGAAATTTGGAATAGACGGTGTCAGAAGGTAGATCTCTTGATTTGCCAAGTTACATTTTGATCAGATTTATGAATTTTGTGTAGCGAATTGTGAAAAAATGCATTTTTCACCAATTTTTTCAATTTTTCCCTGTTTTTTCCTCATCGCACTGGGACCACACCTTTAAATTTTTGACCAGAAATGTTTAAAATAGAAAGAGGTTATCCTAAGGAACAATCTAGCATTGGTTTGGTGAAAACATATTAATCTGTTCCAAAGTTATTACATTTTAAAAATTCAGGATCTGAGAATGCTTAGTTCGGTCTTTGGGATAGAGGCACAATTTTGATCAAGGATTCCTGGCCATGAATGGCTCATGAAAAGGGATTGTGAAAAGGGATCCCTTTTTGTGAGAAAATCTCTGTTTATCAGCTGCCATTTTGTTTTCTCACTTAGCAAGGGGAAGAAAACAAAATCTTCGAACTGGCCCCAGGGATATTTGTTTTGAAAACCAAGGCATGGTTTTGACTTAGGGGGGTGTCCTGTGCCTGCCCATGCCCTTGATTTTGTGTATTTGTTTAACAAAACATCAGTTTTAAAAATTAAAAATCCCTCTTCATGATCCCTTTTCACCAGCTGATCCCTTTTTGTAAGGATCAACTGGCAAAAAAGGGATCACGAAGAGGAATTTAACATTTTAAAATTACCATTTTTTTACATAAAGTACACAAAACCAAAGGCATGGGCGAGCACAGGATGTCCCCCTAAGCCAAACCCATGCCTTAGTTTTACATATTTTTTTATTTTAGTGGCTACTTGCCATGTCTCTCTGGTGTCCAGTAGTACCCCCCGCACTCCATTGTCTCATTTATTTCAATGTACGTGGCTACTTGCCATGTCTCCATGGTGTCCAGTGCCTACCCCTGCCCTCTATTGCCCCAGTTATCATTGGTGGCAGTGGGTCCCGTCCCTTTCATTTCTCTTTGTTTTTCTTGTGCTGAAATGCAGAAAACCATCCCTCATTATCTTTTGTGGTCATTTACCCTGCAAAAAGGAAAAACATCCATTGTCAATCACGCCTGTACCCCCACCTGACCCCCCCACTGTGCATCCACCTCCCCACACACCCCTGATGTCCCCCCAGACTGCCACTCACCTGAAGAGGTCCCTGGTTCAACACCCGTCCCGGCATCTAAGACATTTCTTTGCTGCTGGAACCAGTGACTGCAATCTGAACTAAGGTACATGCGGTGGTATGTATTTCAATGGGGGGTTTCAACTTTCAGCCATAACTCTGCCATTTTCTAACATTTTGGCCCCAAATTTTCAACATGGTCATTTGGGGACCCCACCTCCTCAACAATATGACTGTCATTAGGCAACTCTTGCCAGAAAGGTGATTTTATGGTCGGTTGGCAAAATCACCTTTCCAGTGGGGTTTGCATATTGACCGTCACATTGTTCATCAGGTGGGGTCATAAAAAGGCTATGTTGAAAATTTGGGGTCAAAATTTTGAAAAATGACTGTGTTATGGGCATTTGGCACAATCTCACTATGCATGTTCATAACTTAATAGATTTTCAATATTTTCACCCCATATTTTCAACATACTCATCTTATTACCCTACCTCATGTGTGTCACAGCTGTCATTTGTCAAATCCTGTCCAAGTCATGATTTCACACCTGTGACATAGATTAGTGTTGCGGTTGAGCAGAATTATGTTTTGGCAGGGATTTCAAAATTTTCTGTGCTATGTATATGTGGTTAGGTCATAAAAAGGCTATGTTGAAAATTTGGGGTCAAAATTTTGAAAAATGGGTGCGTTATGGGCATTTGTCGCAATCTCACTATGCACGCTCGTAACTTAATAGATTTTCAATATTATCACCCCATATTTTCAACATGCTTTTCTTATTATCCCACCTAATGTGAGTCACAGCTATAATTTGTCAAATCCTGTCCAAAACATGATTTTGCACCTGTGGCTTAGGTTGACATTGAGATTGTGCAGAATTATGATTTGGCAGGGTTTTGAAACTTTTCTGTGCTGGGTACATGTGGTGAAGTCATACAAAGGCTATGTCGAAAATCTGGGCTCAAATAAATGACATGCAGGAAGAAGAGAGTACAAAGGTGGTGCTCACAGGGGACTCGATTATAAAGGGAATCTGATGGGGGAGGAAGGGAGCAAGGAACAGTGCAGTATGGGTTCAGTGTATGCAAGGTGGCGAGGCACAATATACCTTCTTGGGGTAAGCATCAGGATTGGAGGACTCACTCAGTGTTTCACCTTGGCACCAATGATCTGGAGGGAAATAGTCTGAAAGAGGTACAGGCAAGGTGCAAGGAGCATGCTAGGTTCTGCAGTGGCACAGTTTTCCCTTTCATTTCCTTCTCGGAGGTGTTCTCTGTCCCAAAAGCAAGCACACCTAGGAGGGAAAAGATTGTGGAATTCAATCAGTGGCTAAAGGGATGGTATAGACAGATGGGGTTTGGTTTAACAGGTAACTGGGGATGAATGTGGGAGGAAGGGGGACTATATGCCCCTGATAGGCTGAGCCTGAGCTTAGAAGCGACAGTTGTACTAAAGGGCAAACTGGAGGACTTTATAGTAAGGAAATTAAATTTAAACTGATTCAGGGGGGTGGGTTAATGAAAAGACCACTCATGCAGGTAGAAGAGTTGGGAGGCCATCAACCCCCCCCCCCAGGACAAAGAGGAAAAGCAGGCGACATGCAACAATAGGAAGGGTTTGGAAGGGGAGGACAGAGAAGAGGGGGTTACATGGTGGAGGAGATTAGTAGCAAATTCCAGGAGCTTGGGAAATAAACTAGGGGAACTGGAGGCCACCATGGTGGAAGAGGGTCTCGACAAAGTAGCAGTAGGTGAGACTTGGTGGACTGAGCATCATGCCTGGGAGAGAGTCATACCTGGTTAACAACTGTTTAGGAAAGACAGGGTGGGGAAGAGGGAAGGGGGTAGCATTATATGTCAAAGAAGAAATTGGGGACATGGAGGGGCTGGAAGAGGAAGGGGTGACTGAGATAATGTGGGTCACTTTAGACAAAAGGAATGGGAAAGCATTGAGGATGAGGGTGGTTTACAGACCTCCTATGCAGGGGGAAGAGGGGGATTAGCAACGTATATAGTCAGTGACAAAAATGGCACAAAAAGGGGAGATTCTGCTAGTAGGGGACCTAAACCTTCCTGAGATTGACTGGGAGATCCCAGTAGCAGTATCAGCTAGGAGCAGGGGGCTGTTAGTGGCAATACAAGGAGTATTCCTGCAACAACTGGTAAGGGAGCCCACTGGGGGAGAAAACCTGTTGGACTTAGTCCTCACAAATGGGGACAGTGTGGAGTAGGCGGAGGTGGGGGAATGATTAGGTACAAGTGACCACAGAGCTGTAAGGTTCAGGGTAAAAAAGGAGAGGGAAGTAAACAGGACAAGAACTAGGCTACTGGAGTTCAAAAAAGCCGACTTTAACAGAATGAAGAAGATATTTGGGGAAGAAATGTTAGGCATGGGGAATATAAAGTATGTGGAGGAATTATATGCAGCTATTAAGGGAGGGATGTTAACAGCCACTGACATTTGCATCAAGAAGGTGAGGAAGAACAGTAGAAGGAGGAGACCTCTATGGTTTACAAGAAAGGGGGCAGGAGTGGTCAGGTAGAGGAAAAGGGCATTCAGGAGGTATAAGATGACACAAAGGGAAGAGGATAGGGAGGCATATAGAGAGAAGAGGAGGGAGGTAGGGCAGAAGATAAGGAGGGCTAAAGAGGTCACTGAGGAGAAAATGTTAAAGCAGGCCAAGAAGAGAGTTAAAACCTTTTTTAGGTATGTAGGAGAAAGAAGGAAGGTATGGCAGAGAATAGTGAGATTGAGGGGGGGAGGAATAAAACTGGAGGGGGACTTCAAAAACGTGGAGTATTAAATAGCTACTTCTGTTCGATCTTGAAGAAAGTGGGTGAGGGTAGAGGACCAGAGCTGGAGGGGAAGGGAGGGGAATGCAGGGGAATGGATTCTAGAATGTTTACAATAGATAGAATAAGGGAGGAATTGGGAAGGTTAAAAGTGGATAAAGCAATGGGGCCAGACGGCTTGCACCCAAGGGTACTCCGTAAGCTGAGGGAGGAGCTGGCAGCACCTTTGACAACACTGTTTAACTTGTCCATGGAGACAGGGTGAGTGCCTGGGGACTGGAAGAGGGCAGAAGTGGTTGCACTACACAATGGGGGAAGCAAGGAGGCAGCCCAAAACTACCATCCTGTCAGTCTCACCCCAGTGGTGGGAAAGGTAATGGAGACATTAACAAAAGAAAGGGTGGTAGACTACCTGGTGGCCAGTGGTATGCAGGACGAAAGGCAGCATGGCTTCATGAATGGAAAGTCATGCCAGACCAACCTGATAGAGATTTTCGATTGGATGACACAGGTAGTGGACCAGGGAGGGGCGGTGGATGTGGCCTATATGGACTTCAGTAAGCCCTTTGACACTGTCCCACACAGAAGGCTAGTAAATAAGCTGGAGAGCTTAGGGCTGGGCCAGATGGAAATTAGGTGGGTTGAAAACCGGTTGATGGGAAGGAGCCAAACAGGGGTGGTAAATGGGGTACATTCCAGGGTAAAGGGGGTAACAAGTGGGTTGCCTCAGGGATCAGTACTGGGACCCCTACTTTTTAACATTTATATCAGTGATCTAGCAGAAGGACTAGAGGGTAGGGTGTGCTTATTCACTGACGATATGAAGGTTTTCAATAGGGTGAACACCCAAGATGGAGTGGAGGCCACGAGGCAAGACCTGGAAAAGCTGGAGAGGTGGTCGGAAACCTGGCAACTAAAATTCAATACAAAAAAGTGTGCAGTGATGCACCTGGGGTGAAAAAACATTTCAGTAGCTTATACCCTTGGGGAGAAGGAAATCAAAGAAACAGAGCAGGAGAGGGATCAGGGGATTATTATATTGAGCAATCGTAAGGTGGAGAACCAGTGCAGCAAGGCAGTGGGAAAAGCGAATGGTATGTTGGCCTGCATTGGAAGGGGCATAACTAACAGAAGGAGGGAGGTGTTAATGCCACTGTAAAAAACAATGGTGAGGCTGCACCTGTAGTACAGGGTACAGTTCTGGAGACCACACCTACGTAGGGACATTGAGGGGATGGAGAGGGTTCAGAGAAGAGCAACCAAGATGATATATGGGATGCGGGAAAAACATATGAACAGAGGTGGGGGGAGCTTAATCTATACCCACTAGAGACTAGAAGGGAGGGGGGCATGATTGAAACTTTAAAGTATTTGAAGGGGATCAATAAGGTGAAGGAGGGGAGCTTGTTCAAAAGGAAGGAGGGAGCTAGAACAAGGGGGCATAGCCTCATATTGTAAGGAGGGAAATATAGAGGCAATATGAGGAGGAGGTTCTTCATAGAGAGGGTGGTGGAGGTCTGGAACAGGCTACCAGAGGAGGTGGTGAGATCCAAAATGTTGGGGGGGATTCAAGAGGGTATGAGACAGACATATGGGGCTGGGAGGAGGGGATAAGTTCTGAGCCAGTAAAAGGAGGAGATGGGGAAGGGGTGTATATAAGGGCAGGCTAGATGGGCCAGTGAGGTATTTTTCTGATGTCAGATTTCAGTGAATAAGCATTGTATTATATTGGCTCAATGGAGGGATGACCCAGCGCTCCCACTGTAACATGTGGATACTGTTGTACTATGTTGATGGAGGGATGGGAGCGCAGGGTCCAAAGGACCCTGCAATTCCAGTGTAACATAGGGATACTGTAGTACTATCTCAATGGAGGGATGGGAGTGCAGGTTCCTAAGGACCCTGCACTCCCATTGTAACATTCAGATACTGCTATACTATGTCAATGGAGGGATGGGAGGGCAAGGTCCGAAGGACCCTTTGCTCCCGCCATTAAATAAGGATACTATTATACTATCTCCAAAAGTAAGGAAATAAATTGCAAAAACTTTGTTAATGCATAGTTAGGCTCAAAGCAACAAAAGCAGGGGAATGTGGCATTAGGATTTCCTACCCTAACACCCCATTGCCCACCTTGCACAGACCCAGTGATGGGGGGGGAGGGTATGTCTTGGGGCCAGTGAACCTTAACACAGATACAAGGGTTCCTTGCCCTATATGGCTACTGTATGGCACTGTAGCTATGTGTAAGTGGGAGCACAGGTCCCAGCGGGCCCACGCTCCCACATATGCATATTGGCATGCAGAAATGGGCAACTTCGCCCTCTCACCAACACATGTTATTTACTGTATTACACTTTTTCAAAAAGTATGGAAATTCATGGCAAAAAACTGCATTTAATATATCAGTTAGGGTTAAAGCAACAAAAGTGAGGAAATGAAAAATTAGGGTTGAGCCCCTAACCCCCCACAAACCCCACACCCTTATCCTCCACAGACTGATAGACGCCGGGGTGTGCCATGGGGTTGTGAGGTCTAACTCTAATTATTTCTGTGTTCACCTAGTCGGACCCTGAGGATGCTAGCCATGTCTTTATTTTGGGTTTAAACACCCCACAAATAGGTTTTTCAAATTTCTGGAAAAAGTAGTGTTGCAAAGTAGTGTCGCACTCACGACACTTTCGCAAATTTTGTGAAAGCTTTTGCAAATCACGACACTACTTTTCCAGACTATGGCCAAAATGACAGGTGTTCTTTGCCACCCTGCTGCAAAGGAACAGTTTGGTCTTTTAAGCTGAAATTTGGAGGGAAGGCAGCCAGCATCTCACAGATGTGCCGTTGCATAGTTTGGTGACAAAATATTGCACAGATGCCAAGTTACGTTACTCTGAATTTGGCATTTTTTCCCCATAGACTAACATGGTGGCATCTGTCGCAAATTTCGGGGCTCGTATCTCGGAAACAGTGCGAGATATGGAATTTTCGCTGTGACCATGCTTAGCCCTATGGGCTATGTATTCTGTGAAAACCTAGCCAGGAAAGTCATGAATTATGTGAAATTAATTTTTTTTTCTACGTCGCACGGTTCCTGAGATATAAGCAATTTAGTATTCCAACAGCTCATTTTCTGCTCTGAGGCCCATTATTATGCATACATTCTTTGTACACATTGGCCCAGATATTCAAAAAGGTTGCACATGGCGCAACAGTGTTGCGCCACGCGACTTTTCACTGATGCGCCCGGTTGCGATATTTAAAAGGAAAAGTGGGCCTGAAATCCCTACTGATGCGCCTGCGATCAGTAATGTAGGCACAGGCACAGGGCGTGCCCATGCATAACCTGCACAGCCCGAGTCAGCTCGGGCTGTGCAGAGTCATGCATGCGAACCCCTACCAAGCGCCTGCACAAAGTTACACCTAAAAAAAAAAAATGCATGGCCACCCACAGGTGAGCTGCGCATTGCAGGGTGCAACACAGCAGCTGCCACCTCTGGGTGGCCATCACCTGTTCCTGCGCACTGGCGGTACCCCATGCCTTGATCGTGGCATCATTCACCCCAAGTCCAATATCCCTGGTGGTCCAGTGGACCGCACTGATCCGATGCTGGCATCATTCATCCCCCAAATTCCGATATCCTTGGTGATCTAGTGTACCCCACACCCACCACTGAACCCCACCCCGGTCCCCCGTCAGCTGAAGCGGGCGTAGCACCCCACCTCCTGCTTGCGCCCCATCGCCTGCCAACTGGACAGCCAGTAGGGGCTGCACCTACTGGTTCAGAGCATGAGCCAATGGGTGTGCAGCCCATACCGTACTAGTCAGTCCATAGATATGTGTCACCCTGGCCACACCCATGCGCAACAAAGTTGAGCTGAGCCCAGGCATGCGCCACAGCCTGGCGCAGTTTAAATATCCGGGCCACTGTGTTTCTCTGTGCAGCTGTTGGGCAAAACCAGGGTGTGCACTTCTGTTACTGTTACAATGAATTCATTCACTTATCTGGACCGATTAGTATGGTATGGGCTGCCGCATTGGCTCATGCTCTGAATCAATGGGCGTGCAGCCCTACTGAGCTGTCGATCGGTGGGCGTCGGGTGGCAGGCGTGGGGTGCTGCCGCCTGCTGGCTGACAGGGGGAGCAGGGTGGTGGGGCTCAGTGGGCGGGTGGTGGGGTTACACCAGATCACCAGGGATATCGGAATTTGGGATGAATGATGCCCGCGATTGGTTTCAGCGTCCACTGACCACCAGGGATATCGGACTTGGGATTCAGTGATGCCTGCAATTGGGGCACATAGGGTCCACTGACCACCAGGGATATTGGCCCGTTTTTTAATTACAGGACTTCCGTGATCAGGCTGCAGGGGCATCGGTCCCTGACGGCTGCTGCCTGGCAGGGCACCAGGTGCAAGTCATCGGCTTACCTGCATGCTAATGGCATGCAAATGGGGCCATAATGAGATGCAAATGGCCCCCTGTGTGCCTTGCATAAATTATGGCCCCATTTGCATGTCCCCGTTTGAATATCGCAGGTGCTGTGCATGGCACAATGGCACTTGTGCCACTGCATCTCAATGCTCCACTCTGACCACTTGCGCTGGTGCAGTGCCACTGCGCCATGCACAGTGGGGTGGCTAGGTGCGATATTCAAAGTAGTTGTACCCATAGCGCAGCTTCAGTTGAATATCGCCTGGCTACACCTGCGCAACAAAGTTGAGCTGCGCCCAGGCTTGCGCCACAGCCTGGCACAGTTTGAATATCCGGGCCACTGTGTTTCTCCATGCAGCTGTTGGGAAAAACCAGGGTGTGCCCTTCTGTTACTGTTACAGTTAGCATTTCCACTTGCGTTTCCATACCCGTTCACGTTACCGTTTCCGTGTACGCCACCGTGTGCGTTACCCTGTGCATTCTTGTTTGTGTACGCGCTTGCATTTGCATTTCCATTTCTGTTTCCCTTGGCATTGTTTTTGCTGTTGACATTATCATTTGTGTTTCCGATTGTGGTACCATTACCGTGCTCATCACGGTTTGCGTTTCCTTACGCACTTGTGTCTTCTTTTGCGTCACTGTTTGCTTTAGCTTCACTTTGCGCTTGCATTTCTAGTAATGTTTGCTATTCCATTTACATTTCGGTCACCATGTTCACAACCATTAGCGGTTGCATTTCCCTTGCACTTACCATTACTATGTCACAAAAAAATCACGTGGTGGCGGCCCTGCGCTCCCACTACCACATTCCATTCACTATTTCTACTGCACATTCTCAAAAAGAAGGGAAATTAGAGGCAAAAAACTTGGTTTAATGCATCAGGGTTGTTCCACAGTGACAAAAGCGAAGAAAATCGGTGTTAGGGTTGAAAGCCCCCCTTGCACCCCCCAGCCTGCAACCCCAACCACCAACAAGGTGTGCATTGGGAGTCGTTGTCCCAACTCTCACCCCATTCTCTTATACCTCAGCTTGTTTACATATGATGGGGTGAGAGTTAGGCTGACGACCCCAATGCACACCCTGTTGGCAGTTGGGGTCATGGCTGGGGGTGCAGGCTTTAACCACTAAATTTCCCACTTTGTCGCTGTGGAACAACCCTATCTGATGCATTAAATGGAGTTTTTGGCTTATATATATATATACACACACACACACACACACACCTCTATATTCATGGCAAAAACTTCATTAATGCATCAGTTAGAGTTGAAACAACAAAAGTAGGGAAATGAGGCATTAGGGTTTCAAACCCTAACACCTCAACCCCTACCACCCCACCCCCACCCTCCACACACCAACAGGTGTCGGGGGGTGTCTTGGAGTCATCGGCCCTTACTCTTACCTCATTCCATGTCTAAATAAGGTGAGATGGTACAGTACAGTAGAATAGGGTGAGAGTTAGGCCTGACAACCCAAGACACACTCGATGCCTGTTGTGTGTGAAGGGTGGGGGTAGGGGTGGGGGGTGTTAGGGTTCGAAACCCTAATGCCACATTTCTCACTTTTGTTGCTTCAACCCTAGCTGATGCATTAGCAAAGTATTTTGCAATGATATTATTTATGTTTGGTTAGGGATTATTGTGTATAGAAATTGGGCACTTAAAAAATCTTGCCATGCATCGTCCAAGTTGTGCACATTCTTAAAAAGTTGTTACGCATATCCTACCATCCAGTGCACCTGTGTCCCTGCTCTCACTGACTGAAATCAACTCCAGCCTGCTTTGACTTTCATTTAGCATGAAGATTGTGGGGAGTTCTTCCTGCCAGCATCATACTACCATATGCAGTAATGTAATTCAAAAAACTGCTGGTGTTCTATGTCTGGAAGAGTATAACAAGCAGAATGGGCAGGTTAAAACTACATGCTATAAAACATAAAATATGGGTGACCATACCCAACTCACCCTCTGTTTCCATCTTCAGTCTCAAGGCCTATATGATGTTATCTCTACCTTTCAATGGAAACACAGGCTTGTTGTGTATGGTTACCCATACAGTATTCCTTATATCTTGTTAAGTTGGATATGTCACAGTGCATACTGAATCAATCAGTGAACGGCTTTCAAAATGCTGATATCACAAAAGTCATGTGCAGCCCTAAAGCGAGCAGTTAAAACTGAGGAAAATCAGAGGGCACTGTTGAGCACTTCTGCTGAGCAGAAGTTCTTTACCTCAGCTCTCCCTGAAAAAGTGGAGTCTCTAAATGAAATGCTGGGCAGCTAGTTGGTATGGTTTGTGCGTTTGTGAACTATTTCCTTTATGCAATAAAATAGCACTTGAACCACCACCAGCCTAAGATGTAGGATGTGATAACCACTGTGCCTGTTTTGTTGTTTTTGTTCTGAATTCTGTTCTGTGACTGTGAGCACCACCGCCTGGGTTGTACTCCTTCAGCTACAAGTACAATCCCAGTAACTTTGCCTGGATAAACATAAATTGCTAACAAACTTTGCAATTTTTATTCAGTTAATGCAGAACAGTTTTCTGGATATTTTGATGTATCACAATTAGACTGAAACAGATAGGAGGAGGCAGCTCCAAATGTCAGCAGCAGCAATCAGGAAGCCAGGAAGGGGCACTAACAGTGTCACCATCTAGGACTGGGACAGAACCACATGGCAGTCTGTAGCTATTTCTGTGCAAGTCATTTATGCTAAAATTGAATCTATTTTAAAACGTGTGTTCTGGATGACAAAATAGAGGTTGTCACGGAAATGGTGACAATTGCAGAAGCCTATGCTTTGCAGGACCTGCCTACCTCAAGCAAACTTGTTCAGGAGAATGCACTAGTATGCTACTGGTTGAAGGCTAATTCCCTAAAAGCTGGCTATGGGGACTAAGCTCTCTTGGACATTAATTTTTTTACCTGTTTGGGCTTCCTAAGGTCAGGTTTGTGTACTTAATTTAGATAAACAGATGCATATAAGTTGAAATGAAATATAGGTACCGCTACAAGGGACTGAGTCTGATCAAACTTGCAAAGGGCTCCAAGAGGCATATCAACATTATGCATAAAGGTGAGAATTGAGTCTTATCTATGATTTTGGTTGCTAAATGTATACACTTTTTATGTTGTCTTGTGCGTGCACAAGAAACATGTTGCGGTAACTTTAGAATAGCAGGTTTTGGAGGCGCAGTCATGTTGAGGCCAGTAGTGCCACTACTTTTTGGGTTTGGGCTCCGTGGCACAAATTAGATTGCACATTGTCTATGACAGCAGTGCAAAAGTGTGCCAACAACTTAAAATGTTTTAGCCGCTGCAATGAGGGAGCTCCAACTCATTGCAGGGTGTGCCTTTCCTGGTGTAACAATTCACTCAGACATGGCAGCGGCTGTGCCATCCACCTCGCACAGTCCCCAGAAGCCAATGTCAGGGGCGCCCAATCTCTCTATCAGCAGCATCATGCCCCCCTCCTGAGTCTATTTGCTGATGGGGGAGCCCAATCCTCATTGGCATCATGTCCGTGCCAGTTGTTTGCCGAGGGGGGATGCCCAATCCCCCTCAGCATCATCCCCCAAAACACCTTTTATTTGCTGATGGGGTGCCCAATTCCTGTTGGCTCCAGTCCCCCCACCTCAAAACATGTAGGTGGCATGCTGGGAGCCCACCCCAACATGCCAAAAGTACCTGTTAAAAGAAAAAACCTTCCTGTGATGTTTATTTTTTTTGTAACCCTGTAAAGTAGAAAAAGGTCCCTTGCTGGCTGTCTGTGGCCCCCTCCCCAACCGCCCAACCCACTGTGAACCCCACCTCCCACACACACCCCTCACCCCATACTTACCTCCGGAGCCCGGCACAAAGATCTTCAGTGGAACGGGAACATGTCGGCACTCTTCAAAGCCAACCACGAACTGAAGAAATGCCGCTAAGCTATATAATGGCATAAATAGGATTTTTTCAACTTTGGTGCATATCTCGGCCATTTTTGAGAATTTTGGCACCACATTTTCAACATGGGGTTATTGGGACCCCTCCTCATGAACTGAGGAACAGTCACAGCGTTATTCAGTCCCAAAAGGTGATTGTGGGGTCACTGCACGACATCACCGTTTGGGATCAATTAATGAAACGACAGTGCCACTGTTCATAAGGTGGGCTCTCAAAAAGCCTATGTTGCAAATTTGGTGAAAAAAAATAAAATAAATGTTTTATGAGCATGCGTTGCACAGTTTCTATGCACACTCATAACTTCATGAATCTGTAATATTTTTACTCCAGATTGTCAACATTGGCATTTTTCCACACCTCCTTATGAACAGTACAGCTGTCATTTTTCACATCCTGTCCGAAATGTGTTTTTGCACTTCTGGCACAGAATAGCCCGGTTGCTGTGGGAAATCAGTGTTCAGGTCAGATTAAGAAAATCACAGTGACACTGTTCATGAGCAGGGGTCTTAAAACGCCTATGTTGAAAATGTGGTGATGAAAGTCCATTAAATGACTGTGCTATGAGCGTGTGTTGTGCAGTTTCCATGCACCCTTGTAACTTTGCAAATTTGTAATACTTTCACTCCTGATTTTCAACATTGGCATTTTTAACACATCCTTATGAAGAGTACAGCTGTTATTTTTTTACATCCTGAACGAACTGCGTTTTCGCACTTCCCACACAGAGTAGCGTGGTCGCTGTGGGAAATCAGTATTTGGGACAGATTAAGAAAATCACAGTGACTCTGTTCATGAGCAGAGGTCCTAAAATGCCTATGTTGAAAATTAGATGACAAACGTCCATAAAATGACTGTGTTACAAGCGTGCATTGTGAAGTTTCCATGCACGCTCATAACTTTGATCATTTTTAATATTTTCACTCCACATTTTCACCATTGCCATTTTTTCACTCCTCCTTATGAACAGTACAGCTATCATTTTCCACATCCTACCCAAACTGTGTTTTCGCACATCCTGCATGCAGTGGGGCAGTCGCTGTAGGAAAACAATGTTCAGAACACAGTAAGAAAATCACAGTAACACTGTTCATGAGCAGCGCTCCCAAAATGCCTATGTTGAAAATTTGGTGAAAAAATTCCATAAAATGACTATGTTACAAGCAAGTGTTGCACAGTGTCCATGCACCATCGTAACTTTGAGAATTCATAATATTTTCACTCCAGATTTTCAGCATTGTCATTTTTGCACACCTTCTCATGAACAGTACAGCTGTCATTTGTCACATCTTGCCAAAATATAGTTTTGCACATCTGGTGCACAATCGTGCAGTCGCTGTGGAAAATCAACGTTCAGGGCAGATTAAGATAATCATAGTGCCACTGTTTATGAGCAGAGGCCCCAAAATGGCTATGTTAAAAATTTGATGAAATAATTCCACTAAATGACAGTATTATGAGTGTGTTATCCACAGTTTTCACACATACTCATAACTTTGAGAAAGTTTAATATTTTCACTCCAGATTTTCAACATTGCTATCTCTTCACACCTCCTTATCAATGGTGCAGCTGACATTCTGATGTGGTGCAGAATGGCACGGTCACTATGGGAAATCAATATTCGAGACAGATTAACAAAATCACATGGACACTGTTCATGAGCAAAGGTCCCAAATACTTTCATGAGGTGGGGTCACAAAAAGGCCATGTTTTAAAACCTGGAGTGCAAATACCTACACACATCCAGGGTGTTATGGTTTCTAACCATTATGTCCCACCCTGTACAGACTAACAGGCACCAGAGGTGTGTCTTTGGATTGTCTGCTGTACTGGCTCATGCCATTGGTCCTTCACCCCCACCCTGCAGCCACTGACAGGCATCAAGGTGTGTCTTGGACTCTTCAGCCTCAAAGTTCAACCCATTCTCCTATGCTGCACCCATCTCAATGTACTTTCTTATGAAATGGGGTGAGTGTAAGGCCAGACACCCCAAGGAACAATGCAACACTTGTCAGACTCTGCAGGGTAGAGTGAGGTGAAACAGCATGAGCGTTATAGCCAGCAACCCAAATGCACACCCCAATGCCTATCACTCACTGCAGGGTGGGGTGGGGTTGACGTTGGTTCAATACTTCACTGCTATTCCTATTATGTGTCTCTCTTAACTCCCTGCACTACCAGTGCCAACACCAGCAAGATAACACTCGGCATTGACAAATGCTTGTTTGTAGTTGGTTTTCTGCTTAGTTAAATATTAAGATGTACAACAATTTTAAATTTTCTCTAAATGGTTTGTTATGCAGCTCAGTGAATTTATATCTTTTATAGAGGTCCTGTGTCACAGTTTAGAAGTCCAAGGTGCTACAGTATGTTAAAATTCATAATTGGTTTTCATTCTGTTAGCTGTTTCTCTTTCTTATGCTGAGATTTATTCAATACAATTATTTGTTACTAAGTGAAACTGTTGGGGAATGTGTCTGCGATCAAGCTGGGTCTCATACATAGGAAGTTGCTGGGGATTTGCACAAAAAGCTATTTTCTATGCTACAATTTTGGACTAAATTCACATTTACTTATTAGTTGAGTCTAAACTTAAATGTTGGGCTATTATTTTATGTTTAAATGACCACACATTCTTGCAGGGTGTAGCTATCTTGAAAATATATAGATAATCTAGTACTTTAATAATAATGCCATATACAGTACATAAGCCAGAGTGACAAGAATGCCTATTCTTTTCTATTGGATGGGTCCTGTATATAGATTTTTATTTTGAATTGTTTGTCAAGAGATGGATTGTATTGCGTTGCTTTCTATTTAAATGCAATAAAATACAATTTAAGAAAAAAGAACAAAGAAGGACAGCAATGTCTATACGTACAGCATATTTAAAAGCTATAGCTAGTAAGCTGGTGTTATATAAATAAAATATGCAGTGATCTGTTTCAAAATATGTAGTTTATCTTCATGTGTGAAGGGGCAGAATTTTCATATCTCACCAGTGGCTCTGCTACTCATGAGTTATTGTCCTGCCCCTTCACACGTGAAGATAAATCACATATTTTGAGTCAGCCTATTGCGGATACATATTTATCTATATCTATATATGTATATACATTTATATTTATATATATATGTATATTTATTCATAAAATGGGTAGGAAAAATTATGCCTGCTGATTTGTTGGATTCCATCACATGACCGTGCGTATATCACAGAGTGAACGCACACCTGCACTTTTACCCTCCAAAAACAATTTTGCCATTTTATAATATAGGTAACACACTATACAGTGTGTGGTCATGCTCTGATATATGCACACCTTGGGTGGTTGATGCACACCAAGGCATGTGTCTATCAGAGCACTACTGCACACCTAAGAGTGGGTTATCTATTACATATATACTTAAAAAAAATTAGTTAATGCATCAGTTAGGGTTCAGATTAAAGTGACAAAAGTAGGGAAATATGGTGTTAGGGTTTCCAACCCTAACACCCCACCCTCCAAGCAGCAAAATGAAAAAAACTTTACAGTTTTGACTGTCCTGAGTCTTGGTGAATCAGGACTGGGGTCTTCATTGGAGTTAACAACCCTCATGCTCCCTAATTTTACCAGCAAATAAGCTCAGATGTTCAGGCTATATGAGATGGGGGGAAAACTAGGGTTGATAACCCCAAGGAAAACCCCAGTCCTAATTCACCACGACTCAGAACAGCCAAAACCGTAATGTTTTTTCCTTTTGCTGCATGGAGGGTGGTGATGGGGTGTTAGGGCTGCAAACCCTAATACTGCATTTCCCTACTTTAGTTACTTTAATCTGAACCTTAACTGGTGCATTAACGCAGTTTTTTTTTCAAATAATTTCCTTACTTTTTGAGATAATATAACTGTATCCTCATTCACGCAGGTCCCTTCAGGACCTGTGTGAACACATCCATCTGCCTAGGAAAGTGCAGAGCCCTCTGGGCCCTGTGCTTCCATCCCCCCATACATGCGCACATCCATCTGGATGTGGAAGTGTAGGGCCCTCTGGGCCCTGTGCTTTTATACCTCCAGAAAAGAAATTTATGTGATTGATCGAATTTGGTTTTTGTGAGTCTCACTTCAAAGGGAAAAATATATTAAGTATCTCAACTGCCAGAGCTTGATTTTATATGGACAAAAATGTGTGTTTTTTTATTTTTACCCATAAGTCAAAAAATGTTCATTGGTTTGCTTTGAAATTTGCAATGATTGTACTGGAAGGCTAGATACATCTTTGGTGCATTTTCAGTGATGTTCTGGACTTTCATTATGGATGTGGCACCATGGAGAAGGATGGAGGTAATTTTGGGGTGCAGTGCATACCCCATTAATGTTTAGGGGGAGATTATGCTGTATGTTAGTGCTGTACTACTCATTGGCACCTTTTCTGGATATATACATTTTCCTTTAACTCCGATTTTTGACTGACTTATGGCTTGTCAATGTTGCAATGTTATTCTATGGGAATTCTCATTTTTAAATTGTTGTGTTTTTTAATATGGTCCCTTAATTAGTTGGGTGTTGTTATGTATTTGTATTGTAGTACACATTAAGACCACTATTTTGATATGTAGTTGTCCATTAACTGCAAATATTGATGGAGTTATGGCTTGTTAAAGTTGAAATGTGGAAATACAACTAAGTCCAAATTCTTTTTTCATATGAAGGAATCTTTTTCCATGAGAATGATGCAATCTTGTGTAAAAAGGATTCCTTCATATGAAAAAAGAATGTGAAAAAAAGACCAAGTCCAAATTTTATTTTTGTATGAAGGTAATCTTGTTTTATATGACCCTATTCCTGTTTCGTATAGCCATATGAAAAAAGAAAATTGTCTCATGAAAAAAAGAACTATAAAATATGTTAAAACATGTTTCTTGGTCATTTTCTTCCAAAAAGTAACGTAGATTCCAATTAACAGGGTCCTGATTAGCAAGATACATGTGTTGGTGTGTTTTCATGATACAATTTTTATGGGTTTTCAACATTTTCATTTATGTATGTATTTATTTATTTGTTTATTTTTTAGAAACAGAAACAAGATGGTGGTCATATGAAAAAAATAATGTTTTCTCATGATACAAGATTAACCCCCATACAAAACAGAATTCCTTTTCTTACTTGGCCCAATGGTCTTACCAAATCAGTGGTGGGGTCTTCATTGGGGTTGTCAATCCTAATGTCCACCCCCTCCCCTGAGCAAACAAGGTCAGATATGAACTGTTTTCTTTATGAAGGGCTCACAGGGCCCTGTGTAAAGAAAGCTATGACAGATTGTGTTGGTAACATCTAGCGAGCCGTACTACTTTGCAGTTGTAGCCACTGACATATCTGGATATTTAATTACATTTCTGTGATATCTCCAGAGAAATGTCCTGTCTATCTGCAGTACCACTTATAGCCACCAGAGAGATTACCATTAGAAATATCACATAGTATGGGTAAATCTTAGCGGCTGCAACTGTACCTCTACCTATTCAGATGTGTCAATTGACATCACTGTGACATCATTGCTTTTTTACTATTTAAGTTTGTCTTGATTGTTTTGCATTAGCTTTCGATAAAGGACTATTGTCTGAAATGCGTCAAGCGTGCAGATTCTGTGTTTGTAATAAACATTTTGCCTTGGAACTTTGGAATTTTGGAGCCTATGTGTTTTTACATTATGGTTGGTGAGTGCCCTTCTTCTCCTAAGTGCCTATTTCATTGACTGGAGTACCACCTCTCCCTATGCAGCCACTGTGTGCTTTCTACCTCTAATGAGTGTATCACTATGAAGCACTGGCTTGAAGCTGTACCTTGTGTTTTGGACAGAAGGCAACATGCTGTGGGGGGCATTAGGGTTGACAATCCCAAGGAAAACCCCAGCACTTATTCGCCAAGACTCCAGAGACCCAAAACCCTAATATTTTTTTTTTCATTTGCTTACATTGTGTACTTTGCATTCTTCAACATTAATGTCTGCATTCATATAGTTCTCTGAAATGAAAAGACAGATAGATAGATAGATAGATAGATAGATAGATAGATAGATAGATAGACAGACAGATAGATAGATAGAGAGATTCATTAAACAAAACTGTGTTAATACACCAGTTAGGGTTCAACCTAATTCCATGAAAGTAGGAAAATGTGATGTTACAGTTTCCAACCCTAACTCCCACACCAAGTAGAACAAACTCTGGCCAGAGCCAATATGGCTACAGGACAGGAATGTGGGTCACCTTTCAGATATGAGGAGGCTCATAAAGTTACAACTAGCAATAAAGGTAATGAAAAGTATAACATAAGACCTGGTATTAACTGCCCACAATGCTTATTTTCAACAGTTGGTTAGTAGATGAAAGTATTAAAAAATACTTTATATATAAACCACAATAACAGTAAATATAAATTTATATTGATGTCCATTTTGCACATGTTGGGGTGAAGCACAGAGGATATAAAATGTTTAGGTGTTCATCCATATGTATTCCTTCGCTTGAGAGACATTTTCTCTTGCACTGTGGATCCAATGAACTCTGTGATACAAATTACAAATGTCAGGCATGTATTCTAAAAAACAATAAAAAGCAGGACATTATTATATCAGATGGTCATTTTGTCATAATCATACTGTAATGCAATAACAAAAAAAACACTTCTGCTGCAAAGTATGCCTGCCATCTTTATATACAGGAAATAAAGATTGTCTATAGAAATCATTCACACCTGGGCTATAGCAAGCCCCTAAGGTATAGATCCATTATGGCTGAGCATCTGATATAATAGTGCCCTACTGTTTATCTAATACTTTTGAATAGATTCCTGATATTTGGAATCATTGTACTGCAGAGTTCATTGGTTCCACAATTCTAAAGAAAATGTCTCCCAAGAGAAGTGATATATAAATAAATACCTGTCAATTTTCTTTCCTTATTGCTTCACTCCAACATCCACAAAATGGATTTCTATACGGTTTATATTTCCTGATATTGTAGTTTATATGTAAATATTGTTTTATAATAAGATGCACTATCCAACTGTGAAATATGCCTTTTGGGTCGTTTAAACCAGGTTTAATATACTTTTCATTACCTTAATTGCTGGTTGTAATTTAAGTGTCTTCTCCTATCCTGACGATGCAGCATATTCATTGTTTTAAATTTTTTATTTGTATGCATCACTGGTTGTGGATAATATAATAACCGGATACAATAGTGCTATAAATATAGCATAAGGTAAAAACAGTGATGTCTGAATGGTGTACCACAGACAGAGACAGAGATTAAACAGTGCTGTGCAGTAAGCACTACCCAGGTTGCTGTCCATAGTACTAGGAAGAAGACACGGGCTGGGAAATCAAAAATGGTGGATGAGCTGCTCCTGTGGCAGAGAGGACTGAGATGTGGTGCTGCTTGGACACAATGGTGGTGGGGATCAGGGTTCTTATCCTGGCATTCAAAATTTAGTTTTTCTCCTGTAATCCAACTCAAACTCAAAGTTGATAATTTTAGCTAAGGGGGGGTGTGTGGGGCAAAGCTCCCACTAAAAATAAGTGTTTGGACTGGCAGCAGTTGTCAGTGTGCTGTGTGACCACTACCAGTGGCATTGCCTTTACTTGCCACATTTGTTCCTGCCACTGTTCTGCATAGTGCTGTATGGAAGGTGCTGTTATTGACAGCGCTGTTCATACATGTGCTATTCAGACCTAGTGACAGATAATATAAGGGCATTTCTGCATTACATTACTAACTCTGATAAAATTCTGCTTCTGGAGTGAAACGTTAGTTGTTTTTGCCCCAATGTGGCATAGCATTGTTCCCTGATATTCATTGCACTACTGCACTTTTGTTGTTTTTAGTATTCATCCTATGAATTCCCATATGCATTTCTATTAAGCGGATTAAAGTTTTACTGCTGACTATGGAATAACACTACTTTTTATTTGATGTACAAGTGGCAAGTACACAAATGTGCAATAGTACAATGAATAACAGGGAGCAATGCTACAATAGAGTAAGGCAGAGAACAACTAATGTTTCTTTCTAAAACATCACTGTAGATGGGCTCCAATTGCCTGCTTACTTTTTTCATTTACTGTCTGACTCTAGGTTTAGGCACTTGGTATCAGAATTGGGGAAGTCTGATGGCAACAGGATTGAGCAGCAAGTGGCTACTTGCTTTCATTTTAGTTTACCACCCTACCCCGTAATTGGGCACCCAGTGTTGGGGCAGGGAGTGGTACTGTGGCATGGCTCCTGGTGACTGCTTAGCTGCCTGAATCAGGAGTCACCCATCCAACCATTCCCACCAAACCAGAACTGCATTGCTATTGCTTGCAAGCTACAGCACAGAAGCCCCCCTCAACCCAGTAGTATAGCTATCCTTAAAAGAGCTGTACTATGCAGTGCTTTTTTCATAAAATACTAGAGCAGTCTGATTGGTAATGAGAGAGTGCAGCACCAGCTAACCACCTTGCCCAGCCAGTAGCTGCAGCACAGAGTCAGATTCTGAAGTAAAAGTCCTGCCAGCAGCAAAAACAGCCAAGAAAGAAACTGCCTGCAGAACCAGAGTGACAAAGTTCTGGCTGCTGGTGCCTTTTCATTAAGGTAAGTGGATGAGTTTATTTGAAAATGTCTCAGTACTATGGGAAGAGGAGGGGAGAGACTCAAAAGAGAAAATGCATGGCTCTTGATCTCCTGGCCTGCCACTGTGGGTGGCCAATCAATTGAGGACCATTTTGGTAGGTGGATACCTGCTGTAAAGGGCTGGGATGGCCGTTTCTTCTTTTTTGGATGATAGGGAAGGCTTTAATTCTCCTGCCCTGGGAGAATAGCTTTGTATTTCCTGGTGAGGGGCCTGATTCTCCCAGCTTGGTGGGGGGTGAGGATGGCCCTGTTTCTTTTAGCTTGGGGCAGGGTATCTCCCTGTTTCTCCTGGCTTGGGGTGGCCCTGCTGGGGGTGGCCCTATCTTCTGGGTCATGTGACCCAGCATCTCCTGCTAGAGAAATCCGGGGGTAGGGCCACCCCAAGCCAGGAGAAGCAGAGCCATCCATTACAAGCCAAGAGAAGCTGGGCCATCCATACCCCCACCCCCAAGACAGGAGAAGAAGGGCCATCCCCTGTGAAAAAAAAATTAAATGGAATTTGTATTTTTACTTTTAGAAACATAACATTCATCATTAGTTCAAATACTCCCAGAAACAAGCATGCATATACACATATGCTCTTCCATTTGAGTTACACTAGGTGCCCTGACTTCCATTTGTAGTGCCTAGCCAGTGCCGTGGTAACCAACAGAAGCTGGAGCTGCCACTGTTGCTAGCCTTACATGCTGTGAAACTTGATGAAATAGAAATAAAAAATGTAAATGTGGAGGTGGACATTGGACAGAAAAATTAAATGAAAGAGGTGAGAAATTTGCAAAAAACTCTGCAAAAACACAATGCCTTTATGATACTGAAGAAGAAATTAAAATGTCAAAGTTTATGTATATAAAAGCACACAAGAAGGCTGAAGATTAATAACCAGCATAATCAAGGGTAAAGACTCAAATGTATTGCTAGGTAATCTGAGAACAGGGGGAGCTGAAACTATTAAAATACCAGAAAAGACACACAGCTACATTAACTATCTAAATATTATAAATATCTTAGTTTTAAAGACACATTTGGCAGGAAATCAATAGATATAGTACAAAATCAGGTACATATGCTAGAGTGCAGGTAAAGAAGTGCCACTGAAAAGAAATAATCTTTTCATTGTTTATGGAAGTTAGCTGTTCCATAGCTATTTATCTTACATGCTCTTGAAATGATGAATGCGTTTCAATAGAAATTACAGCCATTACTGCCTTAAGCTCTTTTAAGAGGCACAATTATTTAAGCGGCTCTAGAAACATTGCTACATACTGCAGGCAGAGTAGAAGGATACACTGGACCCACGCAAAATGTGTGCCATGGTGCTCCATTTTTCCCAGCTACAGGCAGCAAGATGGCTTTATGCAGCCCTCTTGCATTAGCTCTAAAAATGCTGTTTGCCAAGTTGGATTCAAATGAAAACAAGGCTGGGGAGGAGAGGTGATTCTCCAGAGCATTTGTTTTTTAATCCCTAGGCTGCCAAAAGAACTAGAATGAATTTATTTGATTGAGCTCTGGATAGCTGTTCAGTCTGCAGCACTACAAGGGTTAAATTGAAGGGCTGCAATGAGGTGGAAGGATCATTTGAAAACTCCAAAGGTAGTGTTCTATGGTCTGAATCCTGTAGCTCATTTTTAGAGCTGATGCAATAGGGCTATAGCCTACCTGCAGCTCTAAAAAGGACAAGACCATATAAGCAACCACAGACAGACAACATACTACTGTTTCCAGATGACACAAATGCAGTAGCAATGATGTGCTGCCATCCTGGATTTGTATCTGTGGCATGCACACCACAAGACATGCACACTCACTTGTTGGTGCAGGTAGAAATCCACAATACTCAAATCACAACACTGTTTCTGTGCACAGAGGCACAGGCCCCTGCAACCACAAGTACAAATCCACAACACCAAAGTTACAAGAGTTATTTTGTCTGCAGAAGTGTAGTCCCTTATGAGGCCAGCACTTCTTTACCCTCAGGTACTCATGCACACTGTAAGACATGCACACACTTGATGGGCCTGCATTTCTGAAGCCATAGGTGTAAGACATACACATTAACTTCTGGTGCCAGAAGGACAGGACCTTGTCAGGATTGTACTTATGCAGCTGAAAGCACTGCAGCAATGTGGGCATCATGATTTCAGCAGCAGGACTGGCAATTGCTCAAGAGGGTAGCAGTTTTTCAGTTAACCAGTTGTATATAGAAAACCATGCACTAGTGGATCATGCTATCTAGCATGTTACCTTGTACAGTGTGCATGAGTACCTCTGGCTGTAGAGCCATAGGTCCCATGGAGATTTCTGTCTGGAGAAGTGCAGGAACCCATGGAACAGAATCAAACTCATAAACCATTGCAAATTTTATGTAAACAAACAAAAAAGCCTAATGTGTTATATAAAATAAATAATAATAAAATTGTATTTATTACGCACCTTTCAAGCACCAAGGCGCTGTACAAATGAACAATAAAATCACAGAAATATATATATATAAA
Organism: Neoceratodus forsteri; assembly: GCA_016271365.2. Classification (NCBI taxonomy): domain Eukaryota; kingdom Metazoa; phylum Chordata; order Ceratodontiformes; family Ceratodontidae; genus Neoceratodus; species Neoceratodus forsteri. The sequence goes on along the minus strand of CM028132.1, from coordinate 98,929,965 downwards.
ATCAGAATGATAACAAAACATCAACCCATAAAAGTTTGACTCCACAGATGGGTCTTAAGTTCCCACTTGAAACTCCCCACGGTCGTGCATTCCCGAAGCTGACGGGGCAGAGAATTCCAGAGGGTTGGGGCTATAAACATAAAAGCCCTGGCCCCAGAAGATTTTAAAATACCCTTGGAACCTCCAACAATCCCTCATCAGCTGAACGGAGCTGTTGTACAGGGCTGTAGGGAATCAGAAGCTCCTTCAAGTAATCAGGGCCAAGTCTGTGCAGGGCTTTGCAGGTCAAAAGACCTACTTTGAAGGTGATCCACCACTGTATCGGCAGCCAGTGCAGATCACGCAAAACAGGGGTAATATGTGTCCTTCTTGACACCCCTGTCAACAACCCAGCAGCAGTGTTCTGCACTAGCTGCAAGTGGCAGATATCAACCCCAGGAAGCCCCAGGTACAGGGAGTTGCAGTAGTCAAGGTAAGAGGTCACGAAGGTGTGGACCAACACAGGTAAATCACTAGACGGAACAAGGGGTTTCACCCTGGCATTGTTCCTGAGATGGTAAAATGCAGACTTTACGACTGCTGACACCTGATAGCGAAGGGTCAGTCCGTCATCAAGTACCACTCCCAGGTTACGCACCCATTCAGAGGTAAGGATCTGATCACCCTCCAGAAATAAACCAGAGGGCTGATCAGACCTTAACCCCTCTATCCTGCGACCCGGGTCCACAACCATAACCTCGGTCTTACCTGCATTCAACTTTAACCAGCTCGAATTCATCCAATCACAGATTTCAGTGAGGCAGCTATTAAATACTGAGAAAGCACTAGCCTGGTCGGGAGCGAAAGACAGGTAGAGCTGGGTATCATCAGTGTAGCAGTGAAACCTTAGCCCATACCATCTTACAATGTCTCTGAGGGGCAACATATACACTGAAAACAACATGGGGGAAGCACCGAGCCCTGAGGAACCCCACAAGGCAGAAAGAAAGGGTCTGAGGGAAAAATCCCCAACACAACTCTCTGTGTTCTCCCAGATAGGAAAGTTGTAAACCATCTGAGTACTGTACCCAACAGTCCACAGATGGACCTCAGGCACTCGAGCAAAACCCCATGATCTACAGTGTCAAAGGCTGAAGAGAGATCAAGGAGAACCAAGATAGAACAGTTTCTCTGATCTCTCGCCATCAAGAGATCATTGAGCACCTGAATCAGAGCAGTCTCAGTACTATGCCTCTTATGAAAACCAGACTGGAGAGGTTCGTAGATATTATGGATGGTCAAATGGTCCTCCAGCTGGTTTGCCACTACCTTCTCAATAACCTTCCCAATAAAGGGAAGGTTAGAGATAGGTCTGTAGTTAGCAAAAATATCTGGGTCCAAAGAAGCTTTCTTCAAAAGAGGAGTCAGCACCACCTCCTTCAGGGAACTTGAGAACTCACCCAATTCTAGGGAGCACCAGATTATTTGAGCCAGAAATGGGCCCATGATCCCAACACAACCCAAAATCAGGGAAGTTGGACCCAGATCTAAACTACAGCACATAGGGCACATCCTCTGGACAATCTACATAACATCCTCGAACTTCAGCAGGTCAAAGGAACTCCAGGAGACTCGGGGTACCGTGACCAAATGCTGACTAACAGCATCCCCCATAGAGTGTGCCCGGTGGATCTCCGATCTGATGTCGGCTACCTTATTCACAAAAAATTTAGCGATTTCATCACAGTCTTTTCATGAAAAAGCTTGGCTGAGCTGGAGATAGGCTGGGTTGCACAACCTGTCCACAGTTCCGAAAAGCTGAGCCAGTCAATTCTGAGCAACAGTGATCTCCCCAGACAGGAATTCTGCCTTCTTACGGGAGATCTCTGATTGGTAGAGCTGATAATGCCCCTCCAAATTAAGGCGGTCGACTTCTAATGCAGATTTCTGCCAACAACGCTCTAACCATCACCCCACATGCTGCAGCTCCCTCAAGGACCCATCAAACCAAGGGGCCTGAGGGTGGAGAGGGAGGGGACGAACACGGACAGAAGCAATTGAGTCAAGAGCCGAGGAAATGGCCTGATTATAAGCCAGCACCATCGACTCCAGACTAATGCTGGCAACATGAAACTCTGAGAGGTTCATCACCGCCATTAGGTCTTCAGGGCACACATCCCGTAAAGGGCGGTATTGAACCATCTCCACAGGGGCAGACCTATGAAGGGGAGCACAAAAATTGAAGCCCATGGTGTAATGATCAGACCAACTGACAGGTTCCACCAACAAATCAGAGGCCTCAATCCCCAGGAGGAAAACCAAATCCAAAGAGTGACCGTGATTATGAGTAGCTGAAGAAACAATCTGTGTAAAGCCCAGTGATAGCATCAGCTTTAGGAAGTGTTAACCAAAAGACAAGAGTTCGTCGTCGACCCAAGCATTGAAGTTGCCCAGAACCATCAATCTGTGCGACTCCAATGCCATATCGGTGACGAAGTTTGCCACTCCCTGCAGGAATCGCTTCTCGTCCCCTGGTGGACGGTAGATGAGGGCTATCCTGCAACCCACACCAGCTACTACAGTACACTCAAAGGATTCGGCCTCATCAACTGGTACACCTGTGAGCCCCAACCCGGTCTTGAAACAGACCGCTAGTCCACCCCCCCGCGATCCAATTTCAGTTAGTGTGGTGTATTGGGAAATATATCATCTCAGGGGACTGATTAGCTCATAATCCCACTCCCTTTCAGGCTTCTGTGTTATGGAGCTAATTAACCCCCCTCAATGGTTGATTTCCCCATACACTACAATTATCATTTCCCCATACACCACATTTACCTAGAATTTATTCTCCATGTCTGCCACCCTTACCCATTATTTATCATATCTATATATGTTTTTTTTCTTTGCAAAAAAACTGCATTAATGCACTAGTTAGGGTTCATATTAAAGTGACAAAAGTAGGGAAATGTGGCATTAGTGTTTTCAACCCTAACTCCCAACCCTCACCCCCCAAAAACACAAGGAAAAAACATTACGGTTTTCACTGTTGTGACTGTTGACGAATCAGGAATGGAGTCTTCTTTGGGGTTCTCAACCCTAGTGCTCACCCTACTGTAATATAGTCTTCAGACATACAGAACTGTGTCCATCCACATGTTGCCAACAACCTGTAGGCCCTGCCTGAAGAAAACATATCACATGTCATCTTATTTGGTCATGGAATGGGGTGAGTATTAGGGTTGAGAACCCCAAGGAAGACCACATTCCTGATTTTCCAACAGTCAAGACAGCAAAAAACTTACTTTTGTTGTTCTAATCTGAACCATAACTGGTGGTGCTGCCCCTTACAAATCATCGGTAAGACCTCACCTGGAGTACTGTGTCCAGATCTGAAGACCACAACTCAGGAAGGGCATAGACAGAGTGGAGACAGTCCAAAGAAGGGCTACCAAAATGGTGCAGGATCTGCATCATAAGCCCTATGAGAGGCTAAAGAAGCTAACCACGTACACCCTGGAGGAGAGGAGGGAGAGTGGGATATGATAGAGACCTTTAAATACCTAACAGGAGTTAATAAAGTATAGGAGGGGACATTTGTCAGAGAAAAAGGTGCTCTAGAACCAGGCGCATTCTATGAAGCTGGAGAGAGTAAATTCAGGAAAAATGTGAGGAAAGTACTTCTTCAGAGAAAGGGTGTTGGATCCCTGGAACAGCCTTCCAGCAGAGGTTGTGAGGCAAAAACAGTGGAAGGGTTCAAAAATGCCTGAGACAGGCACAAGGAGATTGTAGGGATAAGGAAGGGAAGGATAGGAATGGTGCTGTAGATCATGTGTGGTCTACAGTGAAAAATAAAACAAAAAAAATGATAATATGGGAAGACTGGGTGGGCAAAGTGGCCCTTATCTGCCATCACATTCTGTTTCTATGGTGAGAGACCGAGAGCAATCCTAGTCAAATTCCTCAGCTACAACATGAGGCAAATGGCACATGCACTGGCACATGAAATGGGCTGAATGAACTGACAGAGACACCCTGTATCAATTTATCAAGAATTCTCAAAAGAATTATCAGTGAAGCAGAAAGAGTACACAGCAGCGAGGTGCATGATGCAAACCCTGGGCCTGCAGTACTCTCTCCAATATCCTGCCACAATGAGAGTAATACACAATGGGGTCCTGCTGTCTTTCATGAGTCCAGAGGCCCTTGATGACTTTTTAAGTAAATACTGCCTGGAAGAATGGAGCAATAAGGGTAGATGGGGACAAGAAGGCACCCCAGACAGCAGCGATCGCAAGCAACTATGACACAGGCCAATACATGGAAGAAATGGAGGGCCAGGATGGAGGGCCAGAGGACGATGAATGGGGCCATCCCTGAAGGAACAAGAAGAGACCCATGAAATTGTCACACTCCAGGAAAGAGCACCCAGCAGCCAGAGGAGGAGAAGTAAGAAACGGAGGTAGTGGGGACCAAAGAGCATACTCCACTAGGACAGTTTGCAGATCATAACAGATATGAGACTCTCTCACCCCGCTCTCCCAGCTCACCAGAAAAGCTCTACACATCCCCAAAGCAGCAGTACAGTCCAGAAAAGTACAGTCCATAGCAGACCATAACAGCAGATTGGGTGACAGAGGAAGCCACAACCGCTGAGTGACTAGGCCAATGCTAGAACACAGGCCCTGAAGCAGCAGAGGAGTGTCCAGAGAGGGAGAAGCAAGAATCAGAAAAGGCAGATACCTTGTCAGAGGCATAATCAGATAAGTGGTGCTGTTTACCTAAAAGGGACAAGATGGGTCGGGGAAGGAGGGAATTGAATAGTAAAAGATGGGGTTGTGCACTGCTGTTTGGAAGCAGGTGGATGCTTTTGGTTATTTAGATATCCCCCTCCTGGTGGAATAATAGGAGACCACAAAATAAAGGTCTCCGGGGAAACTCCCCACCATCTTATCCCATGCAGGCACACACTTTGCAATATCTGAAATGTGGACTTGAAACTATTATTGTGATGTTGACTAAAAAGGGATCCCCCATTATAATTACACTGGATGATACTAACAAGGTGGCAAAATGCTCCTCCCCCCACTATAGATAAAATCCTGGGAGCCCCAGTGTGGGGTAATCACAGAGAGGGAGGATAACTAAGAGTCCAAAGGTGTTAGAGACCCCTCTCCTGCTTCAGAGTGCTCCGAGTGAAATCCCTAACTTAACTGCAGGGGGGGAACCACAAGGGTTACATAAGCGGGAACACCCTATGACCGATGCCACCAGTGAAGTTACATACTGAGGGGACGGTGGGGAGAGGACAAATGGATCTCCCAGGATCATGAGGAGGGGTTAGGGCACAAAAGTTTGACAGATCACTCCACAGGGGCTTAATGGCTCAGTAGCAAGAACAAGGCACTCAGTGGTCCCACAGTAGCACCCATGTGGATCCTCCTTGGCAACAGGGGGGCGGTGGGTTCAGTCCTCACCTCTACAATCTGGTTGAGGTCTCCTGAACCTCACAGACCCAAAGGAATGTCCAGAAGGTAATGGACATAACAGTATGTTTCAGGTTTGTATTACATAAGAGAGATGGCAGAGGATAGACGAAGGGAACAAACCCTATTAAAAGTTGAAGGCAACACACAAAATGCCAAAGATCTCTGCTGCTCAGTACGAGAGAACCATACCCCCAGGAGTTCAGGGGTAGATCTTGTACTGCTCTTCAGAGCAGGTGATCCAATACACTGAGTGCTTCCACTTCTGCACTACAGTGCACTATGTATGTAGGTTTTTACTGGTTTATTGTCATTCTAGTTATTTTTACAGAGAATGTAAAACAAAGCTAACATCACCACCCCACCAGGGGTGCAAGCATAGAGTACATTTGTTGGCAGAGGCTAACTAATGCGAGAGGATACTGCTTGTATCAAGGGGAGAGGCAGGGGAGAGTGGCAGCCACCTACTCAGTAGGCACCCCATCAATCCACCACAGTTTAAGGCCCCCTAATGCGAAATTCATGGAGTGCCACAAAATGCCAGGCCAAAGGGCCAGGTGACATAACACTGCACAGAATCCAAACACCAGAGGGTTACAGGACAGGGGGCAGAGACCCACATGAGATTATATACCTTCTTCCTCAGTTAATTACACCACAATCCATCCTCTGCTAGCTTATCCACATTTTGACTATGGCTTATATTATATGCCACACATGGAATGTGAGAAGACTGAATACGCCTATTAAGAGGAAGACGGTATTATGGTATTTGAAAAAATTCCAAACCCAGCTGGCCATCCTACAGGAGACCAAACTGAATAAGAGGGACCACAAATCACTACATAGAGACTGGCTGGGTCAGATCTTTTCAGCCTCAGCTCCTACTAAGAAAAGAGGGGTTGTGATTTTACTTCATAAGAACCTCACATGGACTCCTATGATCTACTAATGGTGACCCTTTTGGGAGATGGATCTACGTGCAGTTCGATACTCTAGTGGGCCCCATACTGTTGGGGAACCTATATGCACTCAATGAGGATGACCCTGATTTCTTTCAAGAGGTGGCTCACACACTGATAAGCATGACCAATGGTGGGATCCCTACCATCCTGGGGGTGGACTTTAACTTGACAGTAGAGCTGGCAGTGGACAGAAGTACTGGTGCAACAGACTCACATGCAAAGTGGTGGCAGGCCTTAAAACAGCTCATGAAATACCTAGATATGTCTGATATTTGGAAGGTACTACACCACAGAGCAAGAGACTACTCCTTCTTCTCCCCCCCCCCCAGTGCACAGCTAATTTAGTCAAATAGATCTATGGCTCACCACCCCTGGTATTACACAGGTGGCAGTGGACTCAGAAATAATGCACATAGTTATATCCGACCATGTCCCAGTCCAATTGACCCTATTATGAGGCCCCCGCAGCCTGGCCTCCCCTGCCTGGAGGCTTGACCCCCTCCTGATGAAAGACACAAATTTTATCACCTGAGCACAGGAGGAAGCAAAAATGTTTTTTCAAGCAAATCCGATTCAAGAAACCTCAGCAGGGAACACATGGGAGGCATTCAAAGCCACCATGAGGGGGGAAATTATAGGATATTTGATTGCCAGGAGGAAACAAAGGGAAGGGAGGTTATGTCAGCTAGAGGCGGAGCTCAAAATGGCAGAGAGCACATACAAGCAATAGAAACACCCATCCCAGCATACACCGCTAGGGCAAAAAATAGTGGCCCTCAGGTTAGAGATCAACTCCCTCTTGTCCAGTAGCTCAAACACAAATACTGGGAGGAAGGGGAAAAGATTTGGCCCACAGACTTCAGAAACAGCAGATGGAGAGACACATAGCAGCACTAAAAGATACAGCTGGAGCACTCCACACAGAGAGTACCCAGCTTAATAAAGTTATGGAGACCTACTACTCCTTCCTATACTCCTCTTCCAGGAAAGCAGACCAACAGTATCTGTGGGAGTTCCTAATATCAGCTGGCTTTCTGTCTGTATCTCAGCAGCAAGCTGAAACACTAGAGGCCCCGATCACCACAGAAAAGGAGCAGCAGACACTGCTCTTCCTATGCCCAGGGAAGGTGCTGGGGGAGATGTCTTCTCTGTGGAGTTCTGGCAAGCACTATCCCCAGCAATCTCCCCGTTCCTACAGTAAGTCTATGCAAGCATTGAAACAATGGGCCAATTCCCCCCCACCCTACGAGAGGCAACCATCATAGTAATTCCCAAGAAGGGGAAATAACCTACATCCCCATGTAGCTACCGACCCATATCATTAATCAATGTCAATAGCAAGATTTTCACAAAAGCTCTATCCCACAGACTTAATACTCTCTTACCACACTTAGTTCACCCTGCCCTTGTCGAATTTGTTACTAGAAGATACAGTGCTGACCATATCAGAACTCTGACTAATCTCATCCACATAGCTAAAAACCTTCCATCCCCCATGGCAATGGTTGTCATAGAGTTTGAGAAAGCAGTTGATTCACTCAAATGGTACTACCTACACCTAGTCCTAGAATGCATGTGGATAGACCCACGTTTTAGATCCTGGATAAGTTCCCTGTATAACAACCCCTCGGCCTGGGTCATCACCAACTCAACTCTCTCCCCCACCTTTAACCTAGAGTGAGGCACAAGGTAGGAGTGCCCCTTCTCCGTCTCCTCTTCGTACTTGCAGTGGAACACCTGGCAGCAACAACCAGGCAAGACAATAGAATACAAGGGATCCCAGCAAGTAACAAAAGATTCAACACCTTGATGTATGCAGATGACCCGCTGATCATGGTTTCTGATCTCAACTTGGCCCTAACTCTACTCATGCAAATCCTCCATAGGTTCTTCGCATGCTCAGGCCTCAAGGATAACCAAACCAAAACTGAAGTATTCCCCTTAAACCCCCATTGCAAACCTCACATTTTAGGAGAATCAGGTCTCCACTGGGCAGGGGAGGAGATTATGTATTTAGGCATTAAATTTACACCCATATTCCCCAAGATGTTGGACCTTAACTTACAGTCCTTGATGGCTGAGATAACAGCTGTTCTGAGCAGGTGAAGCAAATTACATCTAACACTCACACGGAAGATTGCCACAATTAAAATGGTTATATATCCCCACAAATGTTTTATCTACTATCCCACACACCCATGACTCTCCCTACGCTTTGGTGGTCGAAAATTGACAGGCAGTGGACAGATTACTCTGGGAAGGCAAGCCTCGTCACTACAGAAGGAACAAACTGAGATCCCACTGGAAAGTGGGAGGATGGTGCCTCCCAGGGATAGAGGGTTACAAATGGGCATTTCAGATGGCACACACCCTTAACTGGTTCTGTTCAGAGAAGGAAGGACCTTCTCAATGGATGGCCATTGAACACGCTACCAGGAGGAAACTTCCTCTCCCACTACTAGTGTACAACTCCCCTCTCCCCCAGTTAAATTCCCCCTCCACAATCTGGGCCTCTATACAATGCTGGAGTAAGTTGCAGCACAGACTGGGAGCTAATCTCACCCTTCTCAAGCTTATCCCATTATTGGGGAATTGGAATTTCCTCACTGGTGGACCACCGATCCACTGGGGGGACTGGGAGCTAAAGGGAGTACAGAAAGTGAAAGACTTTTGGTCTCAGGCACCACAACAATGGACACTTTCTCGAACCCACAAGCACGCTGGAAGCTGCCAGCCACTCATTTTTGGAAATATCTGCAGATACGCAGTACCCTGCAAGGTTACTTGAAAAAAAGACCACTTCCAAGTAGGCCAGTGCTTCTGTCCACATGGCTGTCCAATCAAAAAGGAATAGCCAGCAACATGTACTCTGCTCTTAGGGATACCTTACCTAGCCAATCTGACAAGTCCAAAGATAAGTGGGAGAAAGCTGTACAGCTCAAATTCACAGAATGACAATGGAGCAAATGCTGGCAATTTGCTCAGAAAGCCTATAAGGATACCAAGAGCAAACTTATTCAGAATAAGATATTACACTCTTGGTATCAGACCCCTATGGTCCTCAATGTAGCTAGGGTCCAAAGCTTAGACTTATGCTGGAGATGCCAGACTGATCCAGGAGACTTACTCCATATTCTATGGACTTGTCCCAGAATACAGCGCTGTGGAAGCAGGTATGTAAAATCGGCAGTAAAGTACTCCAAAAATCTATACCACACTCTGCTCAGCTGCTACTCCTTGGCATGAAATCTGAGGCACCCCACCTACTTATCTCAGGGCATAAGTGGCTAGCCCACCGGGCCATGCAGGACAAGGACCTCCTGCTGTGTAAATGGAGGACACAGGTAACCCCTTCAACTCAAAAGCTACTGTCCTCATTGACCCAGATAGCCTCACTGGACCACCTTTCCCACCTGGCCAATGACACACTGGCAGCACATGAGGCTACATGGAAACCATTTATTACATACACTACCCCCAAAACTTGGATAGGTTGAGTTATATAAACAATGTACAATATGCTACAAACAACTACTGAATGTTAAGGTTAACTTGATAGCTAAAGAATACACTAACCAAGATTTCTCTTCCCTGTATGTAAATACCCATAGTTGGTTAAAGTTTTAAAGTAGAATAGTAGTTCTTTTTGCTTAACTCTTATTTTTCAGGGTGAAGGTTGCTGTGATAAGCCACCCATAACTTCGAGATTCACCATACCCTCGGAACCGGGGAGTAGATGCCTTGGCCCTCCTCACTCAGTAAGGGAGACAATGGTCAAAAGATTTAGTGATGAGCATTTTCATTGTTCAATTTATGATGCTATTGCACTTAGAAGTTTGTATAATCTTCTTGCATTCATTACCCAATGTCTGATCCTTTCTACTTATGTTGAAAACTTCAATAAACATTTTAACTACATAAACAGTTAACTTGGACAGATGTATATGGCAAGCTAACAAAAATAAAAATTAAATCTAGACTTCATCCGAATGGCATTGATGAAGCTACTCAAGTATGGAATTAGGGAAGTCACTTATCTGCTGCAGCAAATTTTCAGTCTGTCCCTGGCCACTCGATGAGTGCCTGATATCTGGAAAAAGTCTTATGTGGTCCCAGTGTTCAAGGGTGAGGATGCAAACCAACCCTCCAATTACCTGCCACTCTCTTTCTTCCCCTCTTATCCAAAAAACTTGAGGGGGTTGTTAATGACCAGCTTGTAGACTACTTCAGCCACCTTAAACTCCAGACCACAGAGCAGAATGGGTTCAAAAGGAACTTCAGCACCATGACTGCACTACTGGACTTTACAGATTCTGTACATTGTGCACTGGATCATGGAGAATTGGTTGAATCTATAGTCACTGATCTCTCTAAAACATTTGACCTTGTCAACCATGCCCTCCTCTGCCAGAAGGTACTTCATCTGGGAATCTCTGAAGACATGGTCTGCTGGGTTAAGGACTACTTGTCCTGTAGATCTCAAGCTGTAAAATTACAGAATGCACTATCAGATGACAGGTTGGTCAGTGTAGGGGCACCCAAAAATCCATTCTTGGGCCTCTACTATTCAGTCTATTCATAAACAACCTACCTATGGCTTGTAAATCAACCAAAATAATTCTATACACTCACAATGCCATCATTACTCTGAGGGGCAGGCTGCAGTATGACTTTACTATCATCTAGGCATGGTTCACTTCAAATCTCTTTGTGATGAATGAGAAGAAGACTAAGTGCATGCTGTTTTGTAATCTGAACAAGCCTGACATCTCTGCTGATTTAAGCATTTCCACCTCATCTGGGGTCACACTAGAGCAAGTGAAAACTTTCAAGTACCTTGGCATTGTCTTGGACATTGCCCTTTCTTTCACAGATCATGTGGACTACCTTGTGATGGTAGTAACCTGGAGACTTGTATCATCTATAGGCACAGGAGCAACATTTTATCTGAGATTAAGAAGCTGCTGGTGCAGTGCTGTCTTAAGTGCATTATAGACCATGTTGATGTTGTGTATGCTTCGGCAAATGACAATGCACTGTCCCTACTCAGGGGCCTGCTTAATAAGGCCTGCTTGCTTTGCACTACACCTTGAAAAGGATACCCACACCTGTGTCTTGTGTAGTAAAGTGAACTGGCTTGAGGGTGCTCTACCACACTTTGGTCATAGGCCATAAAGCTCTACTTGACCAGCTGTCCCCTTGTTCACAGTCTATGTTCTGTTATGTGAATAATAAATATGGTACCGGGGCATGGCATAACACCATGTATTGCTACCTCACATGCGAACCATGATGGAACAAAACTGTTTCTCTTATAATTTTGCAAAACATTGGAATGAGCTGATGGACAATTTAAGAGACTGCTTCTCTCTAGAATCATTTGAAGATCAACTGTAACCACTCAGTCCTTAAGTACTAGAATCCCATCAGTTTTAGAGCAGGCAGTTACGCTGGGCAGTAATCAGAGGGATTAAATGCTCTTTGAGAAAACATTACATTGTCATTTGCCTGGTTATGCTGGACAGAGGATGTGGTAATGCTGATCGGAACTCTCACAGCATCATAAGTCACACTTGGCTCAGCTGTGTGGGAGAGATGTCAGAGCCTTGTAGATCTGAGTTGGAGTTTGAAGGAGCAGGAGCTGTCTGTGAATTCTGAGGGCAAGAGTGGGCCTGCAGCCTCTCCTGTTTGGGAGAAGGACCCCTGTTCGTTATTTTCTCATCCTAGTTTGGTAATCAACAAGTGTTTGTTTGGAAGTGGTGGAGACCTGATCCAGTGGATCTTCTGTGGGGTTGAGTTTTCACTCAGAGAAGTGGAAAATGACTGAGAATTCAGTGATTCCTAGGGGCAACCCCCTGAAAGACTGAAAGATTGTCATAGCTGCCCTGAGTAAAGAGACTGTGTGAGTTTTCTCCAAAAGCTATGGATTTGTGAGATAACTATGAAATAAAGTGTTCTTTCAAATGCCTGTAACAAGGGAATACCAAACCATCAGTACAAGGTTCATTTGACAATAAACTGCAGGTTGTCTGGTCCTGTTTGTGCCCTGTGCTGGCTAGATTACAAGCACTCAGAACCCCTTTCACCACAAACATGTGCTGATAATGTGCTGAATGTATGGATGTCTTTAGCAGCCCCGTGGGGCTGGAGAATCCAATTTGTTTCCTGAGGTAATGGCAGAGTCTGACTTTGGACAGAGTGAGCAGAACCTCATTCATGGCTGCAGAGTAGATCTAGCTGGTTACAAGATAGGAACAGTTTTCCTGCAGATGTTAACAATGGTCCATCTTGTCAGGTGTGAGCGTGTGGCAACCCCCATAATATATGCACTGGGTACAGATTTAGAGATCCCTCAGTACAGAGATGGATAAGTTAATTGGGAAAAGTGTACATGTGGAATTTACAGTACTGTCAGAATGTAAAGTGTTTCTACGTGCAAAAAATTGTCGTCTGTTCAGAACAGTACAAACTTGGGGATCACCCTTTTTGTTTACCATCTTGTCAGAAATAAAGCCATACACTACAATCCCAAAGTTTATGGTTGCGGACAATCCATCTTTGAGTCTCTGAGTGAAATGTTTTGGGGCCCCTCAGGTAGAAGACACAGCATAGCCATGCCACCCCTCTCCCAGACTCAGGTTAAATAGAAATGTTAATTTTGTGCACTACCTCCTGACCTCTGAGATGTCTGAGCTGAGTATTTACCTTAATGCCAGGGGTGATACTTATTTTCTGCCAACTTGTGGTCTGTTGCCTTGCCTGTGCAACAAGTAGGAGGGTCCTGGTTTCAAGATGCCGCTCTTGGCCGGGGTAAGTGTTACACAACTGCTGACCATGCTCGCTCACCCTGGGACATGTAATTGCTACCATTAAACATCTGTTGTAATCAGACAATGTATCCTTCGTATACTGCTCACTACACAAAATGTCATGTAACGCTAAATCAAATCCAATGCTATGTTTGTTTATTTGTTTATTGTTTATTGAAAATTTCGGAATTACAACCTTTGAGTCAAGGACTCCTTTGCAAAGGCTCCACGTCAAACACATCAGAACATAAGGACAAGACTGAAATGTACAAAAGTTTTCAAGACAGTGACATTACATTTTGACAAAATGTTCAAAATCACAGCATAAGCAATGCTACATGTCAGTGCCAAAACAACATTACATAGAGCAAAACAGAGATATTACATTTGACAAAGTTGATATCATAGCATGAGTAAGGCTACACGTCAGTTGTACTAGAGAGTACACAGAGAAACAGGTTATACAGAAATTTCAACAACAGGACATTAAAATGGTTCAAACAATCACCGTGTAAGGTATTGCCTAGGCTAGCAAGATCTGAGGATAGAGATGCTCCTAACGGTGGGTGGCCCCAGTGACCGACCACCTAAGGGAAAAGAGGGAGAACAGGTACAGGTCTCAGGGTTAAGAAGAAACTTCTTGATCCCAGCTTTGAATAGACTTAGATTAGGGGCAAGTGAGACAGAGGATGGTAGATTGTTTAGCCAGAGTGGAGCTCGATACCGGAAGGATCTTTGCCCTAGAGATGTCCTACAGTGGGGAACTGTATAGGAGGTACCAGCAAGTCATCTAGAGGTGCCCCTGTGATGGGCTGGGCAGACGAGGTGGTGGAGTCCAGTTGGTGTTAGTTTCATAAGGATCTTTTTGGCTTGGAGGCAGGTTTGGTACTTAAGCCTCCCATTCTAGGGTTAGCCAGTCTGCACGATAATAGAGCAAACAGGTGTGAGTTTGTCTATTACTGTGTACAATTATGTGTACAATTCTTGTTGCTTGTGTCCACTACTGTATATATTTATATTTCTCATTGTTGTACCTGACTCTAAACTAATTGAAAATAGGCACATGCCTAAAGGTTTTTACGATAAATAAAAAGTAAACTAAAACTAAGAACATTTGTTTTAATTCTTATAGTGTCCATAAGATACCAATATCTTATAAATCATTGTTTTTATATTTTTTTTTAACTTTTAACTTGATAAAATCCCCTTCTTAAAAATCAGAATGTTTCCTGTTTTCATATCTTGTGAAAGGGCTCTTACTCTTTATGTGTAAGGGAATCATCAATGCTGAGTAGTTAAATCGGTGTTGATGATTTATATACTCCTCTAAGTCCTGAAAGAGTAGTTCCTTAAGCTCTGCCCTCAAACAGGGAGGGAGTATATGTGCTTTATGCACCCAGAACAGTGCTTCTAGCTAAATATTTATCTCACAACCAAGCCATTCAGCAGCTCCAGTGGTATAGTAGCAAGGGCAAAGGACTGTAAACCAGTGGACCTTTGTGTAAATCCCAGGTTTATGTTTTGTTTAAGTCTTTTCCTTCTCTTACATATTAATGCCTTTTTACCTTGTTTATGATGTGCTTATTTTCTTTTCATTGAACATACAAAAATTTGCCAGCAGAAGCAGGCCACAATGGTCTGTCTAGTCTACTTGAGTGTGCAAACCAATCAATTTTCCTCGCATGTGAAGTAACAAACCTATTGTAGAAATTAATATACTACTAGAATGGCAACTGAATTTTGTTGCCACAATTTGGGTGCCACAACAAGGCCCCCACACTGACATGGGTGAACCACAGATTTTACATCACTCCCTTAATCATGCCACCCTTTGCACCCACACAATTTCTGCCCCTTCCAGGGCATGCCTGCCCCAAAGGAGGTTATATTTAGTTGTGGGGGGGTGCGGGGGCAACCCCCCCCACTAAAGCTAACTGTTTCATGGGAGGATGCTTCGGTGCTGTAACTCCCGGGATATAATGCATGGTGCTGTAATCCTGGGCAGCATGTTGCTTGCACTGTAATCAGCATTGGCAACATGTTTATCACACTGACATGTGTGAACCGTAGAAATCTTTTCATGCAAGTACATATTATTGCCTTTAAATCTCAAATACTGTTTTGTTAAAGTATATTTAACAATGGTTTCTTTAGTTCACATAGATACTACTTCCTTTTAACTTCAAGTGGTGATCCATACCTGTCAGGGTGTGGTATGTCATGGGATACTATCATACATTGGGTGTGTTACATAGAAACATAGAATATGTTGGCACATAAGGCCACTTGCCCCACCCAGCCTGCCCAGTTTGTCCCTGCCTGTACTATCACCACAGACCCTAGCTGATCTCTGGCTACTCTATCTCCTTGCTTTGCTACTAAGATTCCTTTGTATCTATCCCATGCATGCTTGAAGCTCACCACCATTTTCACTCACACTACTTCCATTGTTAGGTTGTTCCAGGCATCCCCCACTCTATCACTGAAGAAGTACTTCCTCACGGCCTTCATAAATTTACCCCCTTCTGGCTTCATTGTATGCTCTTTTGTTCTGGTGCACCTTCTCTTCTGAAAAATACTCCCTTCCTGTATCTTGTTCACTCCCATGAGGGACTTATAAGTCTCTTCCATGTTCCCTCTCGCCCTCCTCACTTCCGGGCTGTACATATTGAGATCTATTAGTCTCTCCTCCCAGCAACCTCTGCACCATTTTAGTTGCCCTCCTCTGGACAGTGGTCTACCCTGTCTATGCCTTTCCTGAGATGTGGTCTCTGGAACTGGACACAGTACTCCAGGTAGGGTCTCACCAATGATCAACACAGTGGTAACACTACCTCTCTCCTTCTGCTAATGATTCCCCTCACTATGCACCCTAGCACCCCTGCTGGCCCTGCCTACAGCCTTGTTGCACCGCCCACCACATTGAGGTAATCAGATATGTTAACCCTAGGATCTCTTTCCTGTTTTGTGACCATCAGTACCTCTTTCCCTATTTTATACACTGCCCCTGAGTTTCTGTGCCCTAGGTGCATGATTTTGCACTTTTTTGCATTGAAACATGGCTGCCATCCCTGCGACCACTCCTTGAGTTTTCTCAGGTCTATACTCATTCTCTACACCCCCGCTGGAGTATCTACTCTATTGCAGATTTCAGTGTCATCTGCACAGAGGCATACCTTCCTTTCCAGCTCTTCTGCAATGTCATGCTGTGAGGCATGAGGCCAAAGTCCAAGTGTCTCATGCACAAGAGAAGTAATGATATCCCATGAAATACCAAACCTTGAGTGTATTATTACCATTGTAAAATGTATCCAGTTTTATGTAGTAAAAGGTAAAAAAAAAGTGTTATAAATGTTTTATAGTGTTATTATATGTGCATTTATACAGTTAAAACAATTAGTTCTAACTTGACCAGTAGGTGGCGCTGTTCTAAAGAATATGCTAAACTGATTGGGTGAAAGAATTCAAAGTAGATTGAACAGTTAGTAGTAGTAGTAGTAGTAGTAGTAGTAGTAGTAATAATAGTAGTAACAGCAGAACTGTTGTCTGCACTTTTTCTTACCCATGAATATGTGATGGGATTTAATCTTGGGTGAGAAGATGTCTCAGCCAATTAAGTTGCTGGATTTTTTTCTATTCATTGCATAATCGTAAATCTGCACTGAAGAGTCAAAGTGCAAGAACAAATACCTCTTAAAGGTGAAAACTGTCCTGAAGGCAGTGCTCAGGGGAATAATCTTGTTGGAACACTGTAATATTATGCATCTTGATATATCACAAGTTGGGCATTATGATTTCAACTATCCCACACAGCTTAACAAGACTGTAAAGGTCCTAATCACTCTCCCCTGGACTGGAATAATTACCAATATGGTTGACAGACTTGGGGTGCCGGCATCCTAGATGTCTCCATCAATAAGTATTTTATCACCTACTGTATATAGTCCTTGAGGCACACTCTTGGTCTCCCCCAAAGTGACAACATTTTGTGAAGTCACTAAATCTGAGTACAGCTCCCTCCTCTCAGACATCTCTAGCATGGACTGGTCATTTCTGAATCTATTCCTCATGTTGGCTCAGCTCTGGATTTCTTCCTTAATGAGCTGACTATAGTGCAAACAAACATTTCCCAATCACTTCCAGGCACCTCAGGAGGTCAAATAGCAGCTGACTATCTAAGAACTTGTTATCTCTTATAAGACTCTAAGACAAATGGAGGTACACCATTAAGCAAACCAAATCTGTTGACTATTGTCACACTTATCAACAACATGGAAATCAATGCAAAAAAGCAACATGGTCCTATAAAGCTACCAGATCAGGCAGATTGGGAAAGTTCTGGGCAGCAGTGAATTTGGTAATTAACCCAGGGGAAAAACCTAAAACTGGTAGACCCTGGATGGGAAACACCCTGATTACTGACCCCAAACTCACCACTAACTTCCTAAATGAAAAGTTCACCAGCCTATCTAGCTGCCTTACAAAGCTTCATCCTCCCTAGAACCATGGAGCTAGTCTTAACCATACCCCTGACAATCTCACCTGCAATGCCTTCTCCTCTCCCCCTTTTTATTTCAAGGTTGTCTTCCTTTCCATGACCACAAAGTACTACTAACTCACAGTGCCGGAAGTAATAACCTGGACCCAAGATTCCTAAGGATTGTTGTGGACTATAATGCCATACTCCTCTCCAGATATTCAGTCTTTCTGTAATGTCCTGCTCATTACCATCTGTCTGGAAAAGGGGGAGACTTGTCTCTGTTTTGAAAGAGGGTAGTTCTACTAGTGTTAATAACTATCATCCCATTTCCATCTTCTCCTGCCTAAATAAATTGTTGAAAAGGTCATATTTACTCAGTCACATTACAAAGTATAACCTGCTTAGCTTCTCCCTGAGCAGCATGGATTCTGTGTAAAGGTCATGGTACCAGCATGACCCTAATTACACTTACCATGTATCAGTAGCTATGGCCGATGGCTTTCTGACTGAGGTAGTCTTTGTTGATCTAACAAAAGCATTTGATTTAACTGACCATGACATCATTCTGTTCAATCTGCAATTGCTTGGAGTGTCAGTTGCCCCACTTCTTTTGCTATAGAACTATCTGTTTGGTGTCACGCTGCAGGTTCTCCTGGAAAATGCCCTGTATGAACCTTTGCCAGTATTTATCATGGTTCTACTGGGTTCCATTCTGGGTCCTTTGCTGTTTTTTCTATTTGTCAACTCCCCTCTCACAGTCTGCCATAGTAGCAAAACATTATTGTATACTGATGACTCAATTAACTAGCATACTGTAGCTCTGTGTCCCTTGATGAGGTCATCCTGTCCCTAAATAAAGATTTCCAGTCAGTCTGGTGTTGGCTTATGGAGAATCATCTCCTACTCAACTCTAAAAAGACAAAATGTATGACATTTGGCTCCTCACACAAGCTCAGACATACTGAAACCACTCTTCAAATACTTGACGGTAATGATATCCCACATGTAAGTGTCACTAATTTTAAGTAGCTTGCTGTCACTCTTGATCCCAACTTGTCTTACAGTAACCATATTATTCAAGTCTATACAGCTAACAATCAGAAATTGGGTGTTCTGCACAGGTTTAACCAGTGTTTCACCCCTGAGGTCCATCTGGCAATGGGCAAAGGATACCACTTCCCTTTTGTTATTCTTTTGGGCCCCCTTACTCTTCAATGCTACTAGTAAAAGACTCAAAACTGCTTAGAACAACATTTGTAACTTTGTTCTATCTGCACAGTTTTGCTCACACTACTGCACACTGTACTCCAGACTGCAGTCATTCTCCTCTGCTGTCTGCAGATGTCATTTTTTAACATGCCTAATTGACAAAATCCCTGTGTCACACTAAGACCCTTCTCCTTACTGAGTTTCTGCATATAAAGTATTGTCCTAGACAGCTGAGGTCCGCAGATGAATCAACACTTACTGTAATGATAGGAGAGTGACCAGTAGGGTGACACAGGGTACAGAACCAGGATTGGCCCTCTTCAATGTCTTCATAAGTCAAGTCAAGTCAAACTTTATTTATAAAAGGCGCCTTTCCAAAACCAAGGCACCTGTACATGACATAATAAAAATTATATAACTAAAAAAAACATTAAAATTAATCCAATCCTACAACAATTAAAAATCATTATATGCAAGGTTAAAAAAATAAGTTTTTAAGATAAGTGACATTACAGAAGAACTGGAAGGGAAATTATGCATTTTTGCAAATTATACCAAAATCTGCAATTGGGTGGACATTTAGGAGATGGTAAAGAGAATGTGCAGGAATCTTGGAAAACTCAAGGACTGGCCAAGAGCATGGCATTTGGAGTTCAATGACTAAAAGTGAAAAATCATGCACCTAAGGCATAGGAACCCTGGAGCTGATTATAGGCTGGGGAGAGAGGTACTGACAGTCACTGTACAGGAAAGGGACCTTAGGGTTATCATACCTGATGACCTTAAAGTGGCATGGCAATGGGTAAGGCTAGTGGGATGCTGGGGTGCATAAGGAGGGGCATCTCCAGTAGGAGGAGGGAGGTGGTGTTGCCACTGTCTTGTTCACTGGTGAGACTCCACCTGGAGTACAGTATACAGTTTTGGAGGCCACACTTCAGAAAGGACATAGACAGGGAGGAGGCAGTTCAGAGGAGGGCAGCTAAAATGGTGCAGGAGTTGCATGATAAGCCATATGAGGAGTGACTGGGGAATCTCAATATGTTCATCCTGAAAGAGAAGACAGTGAGAGGTGACATGATAGATACCTGCAAGTATCTCACAGGGTGTACACAGTGGAGTCTCTTTCAAATGAGTAAGAGCACCAGGACTGAGGGCATGTGTTGAAGTTGGAGAAGAGACATTTTAAGAGAGATGTGAGGACACACTTCTTCACTGGTAGGGTGGTAGATACCTGGAGCAGACTGTCAGAGGAACTGGCAGATGTGAAAACAGTGTGAGACTTCTAGCATGCATAGGATAAACAAATGGGTATGTTAGAAAAGAGGCATGGAGGATGAAGGATCGCCAAATACCAATTAGGGTCTACAGAGACAGATTAGTCAGGGAACATCTGGGCAAACTGGGTGGACTGAGTGATCTTTTTCTGCCAGCAAATTCTATGTTTCTGTGTTACTGTCAGTTTCACCTTTGAGGACATCCAGTGGCTTTCCTTCACTGCCCCTAAAACTTAGAACAACCTCCCTAGTTCACAGCAACTCTCCATGTTTGAATCACATCACAGGAAACATTTATTAACCCAAGTCACATGTCAGTGCCCAACTTGATGTATATATGACTATCTGTGCCAAGATATACTAACATGCGTATTCAGTCAGTCATATGATGCCACTGTATTCAATGCCTGTATACTATGCTGCTTGTACCTGCCTATGAAGTATGTACTGTGCTTTCATACTGTCATGCCTGCAATGGCTTGGGCTGTGCATGAAAACAAGCCCTTGGCCCAGCGTACTAACCTAGTTATCAAATAAATAAATAAACAAATTAACTCCTGAACAGGACACAGCTGCAGATGAACTGTAAGGGGCAAAGCTCCTATTGTCATGTAAATGGTAACAAGGAATGCAGTGACTTGAAATGACACATTTTAGAGGGAATGTAGTGCAATCCAGCTCTGCCCACACCAAATATGATTTTTATGTTTGCTTGTGTATGCAGTGCAAAGCAACCATTTTGTTACAATAACAGGGTTTCAGAGGTGTGTCACTGTTGGGTCCCATGCAGCTCAAGCTACAGTGGGCATGGAGGTGACAGACCAGTAATCAGCTATGCTGATCATGACTGTGTTTTCTGATTGCTGGGCAGAAACTTTGTGTAGTTCAAAAGAGTGAGCAGCTCCTATCCCTGCCCTGCAAGCAGAGAACAGCCCCACCCCTGCCAAGCTGGTTCAGTTGCTTGCCCTCTGCCTCTTCATTTCTGTTCTCCCTATACTTACAATGTGAGCAAAATTAGAATGGAATCAAAAATAAGATGTTGTGCTCAAGCACTCAATGGCAGTTTTATTGATCCACTACCCTTCTCCCCCAGAAATGAGCCGCACTCAGCAGCAGTGTTACCTCCTCCCATGCCCACAGAATTTATGTGAACACTGTTGAAATTGATCAGTGTTACTGATCTGCTCCCCCACCCCACCAGAAACAAGACACACTCAACAGTAGTGTTAATGATCCACTCCCCCATCCCTCAGCAACGAGACGCACTTAGGGGCATTGTTACCCCCTCCTGTGCTCACAGAATTTATGTGAACAGTGTTGAAATTAATCATATACCACTGAGAGTTTATAAATTGAGTGTCCCAAAACGGACGTGTCTTCCAATATCACACAAAGCAAGGAATCAAATACTTGTTCAGTTTTATTACTGCACCATCTGTGCTCTTTGCACTCTGATCTGCTCCCAATGCTCTAGAAAATAGTACCCATGTGGACATGTGTTGAGCCATTAGCGGTAAAGGACAAAAAGGTCTGCCTGCATCATTTGGATTGTCTTTGCATTTTATGGTTGACTAATACCCCAAAAAATAATTTTATAATGAGATCAGTGCCAATGCAATGTTCTCAATTCATTGATTAATCCATGCTGCCACCTAGATGCAAGCAGGTTCAAGATAATAGTTCCAAGCTGTCATTATATGATATCCTGTATAGAATATTCTCTGGTGTGCACTCGTATTCTAAACACGGGACACTGGACGAGGAGATGGACAACAACTAATTGGCTCAGCATGTCATCCCTTGCATGTGAGAAGATATACCCACTAATGCCCTCTCAGCAAGATACTTGCTTATATCTTGTCCGATTTTGACTGTGATTTAATGCACTCACCTCCCGGGACTGTGCTTGGTATGCTATCCCACCATCCTATTACTCGCTAGGTAAAATAATATTTCTTGTATTCATTTGAAATGTGCTCTCCCTAAAAGCCAGTTTGAAGTTACATCACCCATAGCACCCTGTGTCCCAGCCATTCTTATTCTTTGCATGTGTTATTTTCTTCTCTGATTGGTTAGGCTGCTCTTCATTTCCAAGGGTTAAATGTTAGAAAACTCAGGAATACCTTAAAGGGAACATATGTGGTAAACATATATAGTGTTCTTACCTCCTCAGAGCATTTATACTTGAGCTGCTGCCCTGCTTTTGTTTGAGCCCCCCCCCTCAATTTTGCAGAGCCCAATTCATTCCACATCAGCAGCAGAGCCTTGCCCACCAGTACTGTTAAAACTGAAACACTTGGGGACCACAGAAAAGAGAAGTACAGAGAGGAAAGGAAAATTGAAAGAGCTCCACAAAAAAGCAGTCTGAGAGTGTATGAATAGCCAGGAGACAGCCTGCCTTATGCCTTTGCTGTTTGATCTGCATCCAAGTTTTTTCACATTTTTACCCAGGGATAAACATTGAAGACATCATACCCCCTACTATAATTATTTGGCCATTCACACTCTCTGTTTCATGGGTAACTACCACCCTGTCGGGGTACCATGAAGGTAAAGGAACCCTCTTGAGGAGGGTTCCTTCCCTAAAGGTGGCACAAAAAGATCATTTCTTTAGGTTAAAGGTACATTAGGATGGAGCCCCGAGGAGAGAGGTGCACTGCTGGAGGAGGAGGGGAGGATGTTTGGGCAAAGAAGCAGTGCTTCTGAGTGAAGCTGGAGGGAGCTGACTTCAATATTTCAGGTAGGGGATGTGGTTGGTTGCTCCCACTCATTGAATAGCAGTCATAGCCTTTGAATTGAATTGGGCTTATGAAACATAGTGAGGAGTTATGCTCATGCAACTTCATTGATAGTCTGAAGGTATTTGAATTAATGTGTTATTGATTATCATATGTGAATACTTTGGTCGTTCACACTCACTGTTACATGGGGAACTACCACCCTGGCAGGATACCAAGAAGGCAAAGGAACTTCCTTGAGGAGGGTTCCATCCCTAGAGGTGCCATGGGAAAATAATTCCTTTAGGCTAAAAGTACCTTTGATAGGAGACCCAAAAAGTACTGAGCAGCAAGTAGTGACCACAGTGCCTGAGTGAGGACAAGACTGACAGCAGCTAGTGATGAGTGGAAACAGACAGAAAGTGAATTGAGCAATGACTGACAGATATCAGAACTGATAGCAGAAGAGGCATGACTTCCATAAGGAGAGAGGGAATGGAAAAATGGAAGGACTGCCACAATCCAACCCCAGCTCACATCATAAACCTATCTGGGTAAATGTTTTACAAATATAAATTACTACATTATGGACCACCTGTTGCAGAGAATACCTAACTTTTATGATCTTCAGCACAGAGGATAGGAAAAAGATCCTATGAGGGGGAAACCTCTGAGGATCCAAGGCCTTGGTCACCTTCCCTCCAGGCTTGGGATATATTAGTGACAACTAAGCTACAGTAATTTAGAAACCCAATTCAGAAGGAGATTTTTTTAGAGGAATGACTCTCACTCTATCCCTCAAATGGGAAAGCCGTGGAGGTGCTGTGAGCCAATCTCTGCAGCTAAAGATGATTCCCTGTGAAGGAGGACCAGCCCCCAAGGCAGGTGGAGGAGAGCAACAACTGCTGAAAGGCACTCACCTGACCTACACGAGGGGAGGCTAACAGAGGAAGTCAAAACCTTGAGGGATAAAGCATAGGAGTTGAACCCTGAAGGGGCCAAGACTTGAAGTTGTATGATTTTCACCCTTGAGGGACAGAGGAAGGGAAGAAGGTGGAGACCAGGTAAACCTTAGGTGATTGTAGGAGGTATAGCTTTCAAAAGTGCTGCCAGCATGACCTGCACAGCTAAAGGAGCCCCTGCAGATTTAGAGGCCCCACTCTCCAGCAGTTGAAGACTTAAATGCTTCACCAAGAGGTGCCGCTGAGTTGATCTGCATGGCTAAACCTTCCCCCAGAGTGTAGGACATTCTCACACAAAGGGCAGAAAGAGAAGGACCCCATCTGTGGGGCCCACCCTCAAGATGCAGACTTCAAGGGGGCAGAGTCATCTGTCAGCTTAAAGGGCAGAATCCCTGGAAGCCATGCTATGGTTGTGGCTGGCATACATCTGAATACAGGATTAGTGGGAAGCCAATGGAAAACCTGATCGCCATAAGCACATGGTAGAAATGAAACATAGGTAAGGTAGAATGGCTGACTGTGACATCGAATAACAACTAGGACATAAATGAGACTGAATGATACAAGCATGGACTGAATGATGAATGCATGCTGACCAGTTCCATAAGGGAGGGTAGTGTTAGTTGCTGATGCACTGCAAGTCAGGTGGGCTGAAGCAGTAGAAACAACAAATGAAACTGCTAGGGTAAGCAAGAGTATATAGGAACAGAAAATTAGGAAGCAGTAGTTGCTGAAGTGAACAACAGCAGAACCCAAAAGGGAGTGGATGCTTGGCTAGGAGCCAGGTGTAAACATTTAAGGAGTGTAGTTGAACTGAGAGATTGTGAAAGGTATGGAAAAAAGGCAAAATGGGAGCCTGAATAGCACAAGTCAAAAGAAATCAGACAAGGAGGCAGAATTTTCTACCTCCTTGCCCGCATTCATACCGTAATTCATACTCAACACTTATAGTCTGCATTAAGCAAAAGCCACCTCATCCTCCATTTTTCAACTTTCTCTTCCTACAGGCCACTAGTTTGTCCTCCTTGCCCAGACTGCCCATTTTGTGTGATGACCCCTACCCATGAACCCTGCTCATTCAGGACCTGCACCTTGACAAGGCTGTCCCCAGCTGCCTCCACAGCTCTCCCCTTTCTCCTATCGTCCTTACCTCCCCTTTCTATCCCTCCCCTTTGGTCCCACCTGTATTCATACTCTACTCTTT
Source organism: Neoceratodus forsteri (assembly GCA_016271365.2). Lineage (NCBI taxonomy): Eukaryota > Metazoa > Chordata > Ceratodontiformes > Ceratodontidae > Neoceratodus > Neoceratodus forsteri. The sequence goes on along the minus strand of CM028132.1, from coordinate 98,904,880 downwards.
TTTCTCTCTAGCTATGTTTAACCTTATTATGATGAAATGTTGTACACTGCAGTGGCCATGTTATGTAAGCTGAAACTGTCTACTGTTAAATCAAGTCTTATATTGTGCCTGTTGTGTTCTGTCTTTGATGTGGAACCTTTGTAAATGAGCTTTTGCTCAAAGGTATACTTCCAAGTACTTAAAAAATGAAAAAAATAAAACAATGAAGGCAGGACACTGGGAAAACTAGAAGGCCCAAAAGGAACCAAAACAGAAAGAAACACAAGGTACATGAGAACAGGAGGGCAGCAGGAATAGGTGACTGAGAGAAGCACAAACTGCAGCCAGGAAGGTAGAAAGCAAAATACTGACCTAGAAAGCAAGAGATGCATAAACCAAGCCAAAAGTCTAAAATCACAAATGTAGTGTGGAAGACAAATACTGGGAAAAAAGGGGTGAGGAACAGAGCCTCTGGCTGCAGCAGAGAAACAATGCTTCTGAGTAAGGCTGGAGGGAGCCGACTTAAAGAACTGGTGTAATGAGGCTTTTTTAACCCCAATATGCTGGCTGGAGTAATCAGTTATGGCTTATTGCCACTAACTGTAATGTGTTTATGATACTGATATTTTTTAATCAAGTATCTCAACAAATGTCCATGAGGTACCTCTGGACTAAAACTGTTTCGATCTGTTCATCACGCACACAGTGTCACTTTAAGACAGTGATGCGACAGGGTGAAAGCTGCACTGCTCTGTCTGGCGTCTGCTCACTAACTGTTCATTTGGGCATGGCACAATCATCAGTGTCTGCAAGGTAAACTGATACAAGCGAGTACACCAAAGTAGGAAAATCAACTTTCTCAAGTACCGTTCACTTTTCTTTTTTTTTGTTTTTTTGTTAAAGCAGTAAATAAGTTGACTTGCATGTTCTGTTCCACAACGAGCCACTGATCAGAAGTTTTTGCAGCGTCCACAGCCAGTTCTCTGTGGCAATAAAAACAGATTAATTTAGGAAAAATGGATCACTCACCAACTTTCAAAGAATCACGGACGCCTGGACTGTAATGTGTAATCCTTTACTGAGTGCAGAAAAAAGCAGATTTAAAGAGACTCCACTAGATACTCAACTTGAGTGACATGTTTCACATTTACAGTGATAAAGCACAGTCAATGTGAGAGTGTCAGATGAGTTGTGCATCCAGAAGAAGAAGAAGAAGAAGATATTTTAATCTGCTATTTGCTGCACTCAGTAATGGACTAAGCACTACAGCCCAGGCATCCATGATTCTTTGAAAGATGGTGAGTGATCTGTTTTCCATGACTGAATCTGCAGCCCCTAACAGCAGCACCCAGTTCTCTGTGTGCCACTGACTCCAGTTCATCCGGTTTGCTCTGAACTCTGTTTTTTCCTGGCCTCCCCAGGCACTGCATCTGAAATGTTTACTGCTACACAGCATGTAGAATGCAGGCAGAATAAGGGGACCAGCACCTACTTGAGACTTCACTGTTCCCATACAGTTTTTACAACGGAGGAAAAGGAACAATTCCTTACTGATTGCATGCCTTCTTTATTTATGAACATGTGAAAATCTGCAAATTAAAAAAAGTGTTCATGTAGAATAGCATAATCCACAGCAGTAGTTAACTTCAGTCCTTGCTGAACACCATGTAGAGTAGAAAGAAATTAGTATGGTACTGTTCCTTTTCTTCTGTTATGGAAACTGTATATGAACAGTAAAGTCTTGAGTATGTGCGAGTCCCCTTAAGCTGCCTGCATTTTGTGTATTTGAGCACAGCACTACAATTTCCGGCTGTTTTTTTTTCTGTTTGTTCCTGACAATATACAGAAACAGAAAAATATTGAGTTTGATACTGCAGGTAGTTTGGTTTGGGGGGACAAGAGGACCATGACTAAGAGACAAAAAAACAAACCGCAAACTTGTTCTTGCTGTCTCTCTCTCTCTCTCTCTCTCTCTGTTTCTCTGGAATAAAAAGTAACTTCCCCAGATACAACACTGTAAGCAGAGTCCTCCTGCATTATGATCATGGATACGGTGGGTGACAGGGCAGGAGGACGACAGAAATAGAGAGCAAGATTTTGGCACCAAGTGTGAGTGAAGTGGGAGGGAGAGACAAAGGCTGAATACTTCAAACCGAAAATCATCCCATCCAATCCAAGCTTCTATGCCTGCAGCCAGAGCAGATCAAGGAGCAGCATGTTAATTAAAGGCTCCTGTTTCTAAAGATTTTCATATTGATGTTAAAGTAAAGTAACGTTTTGTGAGTTTGGCCTGTCAGAGTGTCAGAATGTTCCTAAACTACTACAAAATGAAAAGAACATGTCAAAACGTTAATTTACATGAGTTTCACTACAAGAATTAGCAGGATTGTGCACTAGTTAGACCGTGAGATAGGGTAGCCTGTGATATAGGTGCTGGGGAAAGGGCACCTACAATAATGGTGACCCCTTCCCCAGTGCATTTCAGGGATGGCTAAGTAGGGTAGGGTAGGGTGGCTGGATGGGGAGGGTTGGTGGGTGAATATAGCAACTTCCCGACACTATATCTACGCACGGGGGGGAGCGAGCGTGCACAGGAGGGGATGTGAGGGGTTGTGCCATGGTGGTTGCTGAGCTGACCCTGTGGTGAGTTGGGTGGGTTGCCAGTGCTGGTAGGCAGGGTACGAGGTTCAGGTCCAGGCTCTGGTGCGATTTTGTTGCGCCCAGCCCAAACCTTTTTTTTTTTATGTTTTCACCCCACCAACATACAACCCCTGGAGGTGAAAATCCTTTAGTAGAGGGGTGTGGGGGGCAAAGCCCTCCACGTGGCGGGTATTGGGGGGACTCAGCCCCCCCCACAGAAAATATTAAAAGTAAGTCCCCGGCGCCATTTTTCAGTGTGCTGGGGTGTCATAGTGGCAAACAAATTTTTCAGCACTGTGACTTTGTGATAACGGCAATCACTTTTACGCTTTCGCTGTTATCACATAGAACCAGAGACAGCTATTGATGTTTCCCCACAGAACATCACTTCCCATGCTCTCAGTAGTGAATGGTGTCAGACACATCAGCCACCGCCTGACAATAATAAAACATTAAAAACAAACCTCAGGGGTTAATAAACAAAAAGATTAAACAACAGTTTCCATGTAGTCACAATGAAGCTGGTGAGGGTGGGAAGACATTGAAAGCTTCATTTCAGTACACTAGCTCTTTAAATAGCTGGTTGCTCCCACCCACTGAATTGCAGGCATAGCCTTTGAAAAATATTTTTGTAAGCCTTTGGGATAATAACCACCACAGCCTTCTAATGAACATCTGCAAACAGAGATGGTGATTTTACAACCTCTACTATACCCCGGTTAAACTCCACAAAATGGGTAGACTCCTGTCCCCCTTATGTTCACACTGTGGATTGGCAGAGGGCCATCTTCGGCATATTTTATGGTATTGCAATAGAGTGGCTCACTTCTGGGCAACCATTCAAACATCTCTAGACCCTTTGTTAGGCCTGGAAGATTTGTTCAGCCCTGACATACAGTATGTTTAGTGGGCATGTATCCCATAATCTAACATTGCCTTGATTGCCTTCATTGCCAAATTAATTATATTATGCCACTGGACTGATACTGTCATCCCTACTTATAAAGGATAGCATCAAGAGATGTTAAGTGCTCTTCTATTAGAAAAACAGATTGCAACCCTCTGCTAGTGTCCCGAGCAATATCGAGATAGGTGGGAGCCACTCTATACTCTGTTGTCCTTTCCACTATGGGTACATAACCCCTGAAAGAGGGCTTCTTACTCATTTCTTCTACAGTTGGGATTTTTCCCTTAAACAGTCTTTATGGTTGCTGAGCCTTTTGAGTGGGGGGTGTGGTTTGATGTTTTTGTAATATGTGTTTATTGTTTGTGTTTGAATTGGTAAATGACATGGTTTGAGTCTAGTATTTTTTGTTATGTTTTGTATTTTGAAATTCATAATAAAGTATATTAAATAAAAAAAAGAGTTTGTGATTTCAGCCCTCCTACACCCTAAGCAGCAAACATGAAACCAAGAATAAAAAAAAATTGGTTCGCCTTCACCGGTGCGACAGGGAGAAAGGCAAGGGACATTAGAGCACCAGCACAATGCCAACAGTGATCATCATGCCTAGCCATTGTGCTGCCCAACCCAAGTTGTGCCCATTTCACTGGGGCAAGTGTCAGCTATTTGAGGGGGCTGCACTCCCCACAGTCCCCCCCGCACCCCTGAAACTGTAATAAAATCACCTCCACGTTGGAGGTGTATGGGCCAAGCGGTGCACCACCCCTACAGCCCTGTCCATGCTGAGCACTGCAAAATCCAGTTTGCCAGTATGACAGGCAAAAAAAAATCACTGGTTTGGGTAGAACAGTGAGTTGTAACAGTTGCTTGAAAACTGCAGTTTGCTGTTCCTGGCATCTGGAATATGTCTTGTTTCTATAAATGGGGGTTTAGTGCTGTATGAAGACTCTCTAGAATTCACATTGGTAATCCATTTTTTAATTTTAAACTGAGAAAAAAAATGATGTTTCTTACTATGTGATAGGGCTTGCAGTTTTCAAGTCTTCTCAAAGTTATACAGCATCATGCAAGTAATGACATCCTGAGCAGAGATATTGTTATAAAATTGATTTGTGTCCAGTTCAGACTCCATCATGCCTAGCCTTTCTCTTCATGAACACATATTTCACTACACCTTTTAGAATAAGTGCATTACAACAGGGAGACAGAGACACACCCACACACCCACACACTTTGTTACAAAGACTGTGCGCTGAAGATCTGCATTGACGGACACTAACAATAACAAAATGTTTATTTTATTTATGTATTTATTTATTACACACAAGTTCCTTTAAGCAGGGCCTAGTTTCAAAGGGTCTAGGATCATATACAGCAGCTTAGCATCACAAAAGTATATTAGATATTTACAGCTGAGGTGCCATGAAAAGTGATATTGTATTGCATATCTGGGTTTATTAAGCATAGCATTCCTTGAAACTCTGTGATAGCTGGTGATTATACTGCAAACATGACAACTTATTACCAAACCCCATCACATCACACTGCCAAGGTTGAAGGGCTTATTTGGGAGTACGGTTAGCTATGTAAATCATTCATTGCTGCAGGTCACCCAACCCTCCTACCAGCACCACTGTAATGTTCCTGATTTATAGTGATTATTAAAGTTTCTGATATTTCCCTCAGTTTGCACTATTCCAATGTGGAGGGCCATTTATACTGATACAAACATATTACATTTTTAAACACTGCCTTATCAATTACCAAACATGTATTACTGTGATTACTGCTGGAGCTTTGACTACTTTGAGTCTACTCCCCCCATCACCCATACACTCACTCCCATTACATCCTCAGTAATGGGAGGGTGTCAAGCGGCATCTCATCAAGTCTTCCCCTCAACTCACACCCACTCACTCCTGTTACATCCTTGGTAATGGGAGGGTGGCTAGCAGCATCTCCTCAAGTCGCTATACAACCCCCATGACAGCATAGACTTAAGTCTGGTTCAGTGATGCCCTAGCATGTGGTTCAAATTTAGCTTGCCCTTGTCTGTATCTCTTACACAAACTTACTTCCCCTTTTCCTTTCTGTGTTTTTTTTGTTTTGTTAAATAAACACTAAATATTGGCCAGAAACATACAAGTACATAACAAGTGCAATGCTACTTCTTTTATTTATGGTAGACTGGAGGGAAGTGACCTGTCATCATACAGAGGTCTCAGTGAAGGCATAAACTTCGACCCAGTCCCAGACTGTACATGGAACCCATCAGAAGAATTGCAGAATAGGGAACCTGCTGCATTGTTAGGATGCACGACAATGTGGTGCAGTCACCTTGCTAGACGCTCAGCTCCCATGTTGTTCCATCAGAATGCCGGGACTGGACCGCCTCAATACAGTAAGGGAGTAGGACTGCATAAGTGACTTCTGGTAAGCAACTGTGAGAAATTCAGGAAAATCCTGGTCCAACCACATGGTGTTAAGAACTCCACAATCTGGAGTCTCTCACCTGCATGCCCCACTGAGTTGCTGGTATTTCTTTTAATGCCACAATCAGAGTAAGTGCACTTGGAAGGATTTTTGTCTGTAGCCAGTAAAACCCTTAACTAAGTCATTGGGATTTTGCACTACCATCCTACCTCAGCATGATCCTCGTTCTGATCCTAGTTCTATTGTGTTGCCTCACATTGTGGCCAGCAGTCATAAAGAGAATATTTGCAAGTCAATTTTTCATGTAAATGCTGAAACAGCGTTGCTTTGACATGACATGGCTGCCGGAGCAGCACCTCTGGGGGCCATAAACAGAGCTTAGAACTCCTGTATATTCTAGTGATGTCCCTAGAAATATTCGACTGGCAGTTCACTTGCCCCTCCCCCCCAAAAAAAGTGATTTAGCATTTGACAAAGCAAAAAAAAGAAAGAAAAGAAAATCTGTGTGCATATACTTTGGAAATCTCTGCCCCAGTAACCTCTTCTAAAATGCAATTCTGTTTCATTCAGTTTTAGAGTTGAAGGGATTTGAGCACAGAAAAGTAAAATGACTTTGTCAAGGTCATAAAGCACCAAACCATGAGACTCAGCAGATCAGGGCTTGAAGCCCACAACCACCATTTGCATTTCATGTAACCCCAGGCAAGTCACTTAACCTCCTTGTGTTCTCAGAATGTTCCAGGAGACAAGCTCAGTTTGCCTTTCCCAGGACAGTGATTGTAAAATTATGAGGGAAATAAGGAAGGCAGTGTGGATTTGAATGTCAACCTTTGTGAAAGATTTGTTCTGCAGTTGTTTTTCCAGTGATGCTTAGCATTAAAGAGCGATTGCACCCCTAAATACAGTTTGTTCAGAACTACTCAGCTGTTATTTTGTATATATGAAAAACTTCTTTTCCTTCTGCAGAAGGTTCTATACCTGGCAGTTGTAATGTGTGGAACAGTACTCTACCCAAAGGTTGCCATATCTAGTGCTGGTTCTATGTCATAACGGCGACCACCAAAGGGCGACCGCCATTATGGCAAAGTCAGAGGGCCGAAAATCAATTTTGCCGATCTGACTCCCCAGCGCACAACAAAATGGCACCAGGGACTTAGTTTTTTTATGTTTATTTGGGGGGCTGTGCCCCTGTACCCACCTTCTAAAGGATTCTCAACTCCAGGGGGGTGCATGTTGGGGGGGGGAACGTAAAAAAAATTAAATTCAGGCCGGGCATCAAAAAGAAACCTGTGCCCAGACCTGAACCTGGCACCCTAGGCACCGAGGCCACAAGCCAACCTGCTACACTATCAGGCCAGCTTGGTAACCTACCACAGTGCTACCCCTCACATCCCTTCCCACCCCATGCCGTGTATGCTCACTCCCACCCCATGCCGTGTATGCTCACTCCCACCCCCAGCAGCGTGTACATGTTTGACTTCCTGTGGCTATCGTCACCCACCCACTCCCATCCAGTCACTCCCTTCCTGATGGCTCCTGTGATGGTGTCTGATTGAGTCACCCTTTCAGGGGTTGCTCAATGCGTCGCCCACATCACGGGCTACCCCTAGTGCTAGTTCCCATCATACATCATCAAAATTGTGACTTCATTTATAGAAACCTATCAATTGACCAAAAAGGGCCACACACGTTCTGTCAGGATGGTCATTTGTAATGTCACAATCAAATTTATGACTATCATGAGACATGAAGAGAAGGAATAGCACTAGAAAGTCAGATTCCAGGTAGAATGCTGTCCTATAAATTACAGCTACTGTCATGTAGAAAAGACTCTAAATAAAATATCAGCTGGCCACTGCAAAATGTGAACTTATGTTATGCCTGCTACTGTGGTAGTACTAGTCCTTAAAGAGCAAAGGTGGCCTCTTAACATTAAACAAATAATGATATTTAGACTCATTGGGAGGGGGCAATGAAGGGGGAATGGAAAGGAACTTCATTGACTTTCATAGCACCCTTTCTCACACACAGTATACCAAAATAAATAATCCATGAATGGGTGAATCAGCCTAGCTCAGGTAGATTAAGTGAGACTGTGAGAGAGCAAGGAAAGCTATGAGGAAGGAGAGGTAGGTTAAACACAACAGGTTAAGGAATTAGCTTTACAAGTGAGTATAAGTGAAGAGGTGGTGGTGGTGGTGGCACTGGGATTCAAACTTGGGTCTCCATCTTCATAGCTCAGACTACACTGCCTCCCTCCAGTGACAGCTCATATTTTCTTGTATTTTTGTATTTAACTTCTCTCCATTATTTCAGAGGAGAGTTCCATGAAAACTGGACCATTGTCCATAAAAGCTCTTCTGTTTCAACAAATATCAACATTCTATCCACAGCATTGTGCATAGTCCATATTGTATATTTGACACAGCTGTGCAGTGAAATTGGGCAAAAAAAACTACCCTACCTTTTTTCCTCCATAAAAGATTTCAGGCATCTTTCAATTTTATTTCATGGCAAAATTCTCGTTTCACCAAAATTAGAGTACTTTATAAATGTTTTAATATCGTCTTTTTTTTCTCAAGTAAATAAAGATGGCCACCACATTTGGCTTGGAAATAGCACTGAAATTTGGCTTAGAAATAGCATTGAAGAATTGGCAAGGGTTGGATCAAAAAATTAAAAAATCATGGTGTGTGGCATACGAGGTACATAGAAAACTAGATTTGCAGGTATGCTTGTATTAAGCAATAAGACATGGCAGAGTGTGTATTGTGGTGGGATAACAGCACACCTCAAGTGTGTTGTGAGGCACAAGACATCACCAAGTACCTTCAGCCACCTGAGAAGTGCCATAATCCCACCACAACATACACTCTGCAGTATCTTTTATGATTATAAAATTGTTCCAAGATTTTTTTTGGGGGTGTTAAGAAATGCACCAAAATCAAAAATGAAAATGTTAAAGACATTTAAAACAAAAGTGCATCCACCTCAACAAAATAGTCACCACATCCCAACATTGGCATGTCATCTCAGGTTTAAATATTATGCACAGCAAAATATATGTATTTTTAATTAGCTCTTAAACCACCAACATTTGGGCTGCAGCTTGAAAAGAGACCAGTTCAACTGTGAAAAAACTGAAGTAAACATCAGTGCCATCACCTCTCACTACGCTGCTGAGTCCTCGAGTCCACTGTGCTGCCACTTTCCCATCATCCCAATCCCTGCTGCTGCTGGCCAACAAAAAAAATGAAAAGTATACTAGTTTAAATAAATATAGATTCAATATAGACTAGTTTAAAAAAATATAGATTCAGTATAGACTAAAAGAAACAGAAATCATCTGTTTCTTATTCTTTTGAATGTGACAATGCTATCCCACTGTCACCTTGTGCTCACAGCCTTCTGCCAAGTCCCAACCACATGCACTGCAATCCTTAAACCCCTAGTCAGGTGGTATGGGGATCATGCTCATCACACTCCCTGACTCCAGGTACATTGCCAAAGTTATAAGCTTTTTTCTCCTACTATAACAACTAGCTGTTTACCTGTCAGAATTGGGGAACTGCCACTTTCAACTCTTTTTGCTTACTATTCTAACAATGTTGTCCACTACAGCTCTCTCCCACTCTGCACTCAGTAGCTCTCTCCTCTTTAGCGCTGATGCAGCTCTCTGCCATTGCTTTTTCTGTGTGTGTTTAAAAAAAATGGTCAGCTACTCTGTCATAGGGGTTGGGGACTGTGTGGGAACAGAAAAAAATCTGAATTCACTACTCAGTTTTGACAAGATTGCCATCAATCTCAATCATTAACGCCATCTCGGTGTGTGTGTGTGGGGGTTATGCAGACATTGTCAGATGGTACAAACAGTCAGCAGTGCAGAGGGACTACTTTACATCAAACTGTATTTTTATTCTTTTTACAGCTGCATGGGCAGAGCCCTGAAGCCATTGTGGGATTACTAGGAGAGAGAAAGGGGACTGACAGGATATGATGACTGTGTTCTTCCCTTGAATGCTTCAGACTGGACATAATTGAAAACTCTTCATGTTCTCTGGATTTATTGCAGTGGTTTGTTTCCTTAACCCCTGCCAGCACTAGATTGCACTATTTCATTGATGGACTGTGAGTTTCAGTTAGATACTTTGACTATCAGTTCCTTGTAGGCCATTTTTAGGGCCCCTTCAATAACTGTGCCCTTGGGTCTGTTCTGAATGGCTTTCCATCCAAACTGAAGCTGGACTGTACATTTTGGCAGAAAAAGAGTGTCCAACAAAGAACAGAGCCCAGCCATGCTCACGCATACACACACACACACACACACACACACACACACACAACACACACACTGTTACACCACTCTTCTTCAACTGTTTGTACTTCAAGAGAACCAAGCCACTCAAACCAGAGATGGCTTCTTTGATTTGCATGAAGCCACTCAACAAACAGCTGATCAGCTGTCAGCAGCAGCAGCCTGTCTTTAAAATCTTTAAAATCCTGTAAAATTAAACGAAAAACATCTTGTCTTTCAAGGGCATGTCTTGGGCTGCACTCTGTCCTGCATTCCACTGTTTAGCAATCCAGTCTTTGATTCAGCTCCATTCAGCATTACGAGTTTATCTTTAAAGAGCATGGTTTTTATGTGCGTATAATTTTTTATTGCTGCATATTTACCTGATTCTGTGGTATATGTGCAGATTTTCTGCAAAAAAAAAATACATAGCTAATGAAGCTGTGTGCCTTTTCTAGGTGGCTTTGTTTTTCATTGCTTTCATCTGCTTATGACACTGCCTGCTGCCTGCTCTCAGATTACTTTCCAACACGTTTGAGTCTTAACCCTTGATTGTCCTGGCAGTTAATATTTAGCCTTCTTGTGTTAGATACATACTGTAGAAGCTGACATTTTATTTTAGCTGCCTGTTCTTTAGTGCATTTCCCTGTTCAGACCAATAAAGGCATTGTGTTTTTACAGTTTTTTTAATTCCTTGCCTCTCTCATTTTATTTTGCTGTCCAATGTCCACCTCCACATTTTCATTTGTTATTTCTATTTGATCAAGCTTCACAGCATGTGAGGTGAACTAGGAGAAAGGCTCACATCTATAGCTATAGCAGTCTGTATATTGAGGGCCCACTAATCCTCAAATAGTTTGCTGACCCTCTGTGCATGCAGAGGTCCTGGAAAAGTTTCTAAGGGACTCTGGGTCCATCATGTCCAATCCCTCATTGTAACATAGTAATTTCATGTTGTAAGGGACTCTAGGTCCATCATGTCCAACCCCTAAGTGTAACATAGTAATTTAATGTTGTAAGAGTCTCTAGGTCCATCATGTCCAACCCCTCACTGTAACATAGTAATTTAATATTGTAAGGGAATCTAGGTCCATCATGTTCAACCCCTCATTTTAACATAGTAATTTAATGTTGTAAGGGACTCTGGGTCTATCATGTCCAATCCCTCACTGTAACATAGTAATTTAATGTTGTAAGGGAATCTAGGTCCATCATGTCCAACCCCTCATTTTAACATAGTAATTTAATGTTGTAAGAGACTCTGGGTCCATCATGTCCAATTCCTCACTGTAACATAGTAATGTAATCTTATAAGGGACTCTAGGTCCATCATGTCCAACCTTTCACTGTTAATAGTGATTTAATGCTGTAAGGGACTCTGGGTCCATCATGTCCAACTCTTCATTGTAACATAGTAATTTAATGTTGTGAGGGTCTCTAAGCCCATCATGTCCAACCCTTCACTGTAACATAGTAATTTAATGTTGTAAGGGAATCTAGGTCCATCATGTCCAACCCCTCATTTTAACATAGTAATTTAATGTTGTAAGGGACTCTGGGTCCATCATTTCCAATCCCTCACTGTAACATAGCTATCTAATGTTGTAATGGAATCTAGGTCCATCATGTCCAACCCCTCATTTTAACATAGTAATTTAATGTTGTAAGGGACTCTGGGTCCATCATGTCCAATCCCTCACTGTAACATAGTAATTTAATGTTGTAAGGGAATCTGGGTCCATCATGTCCAACCCCTCATTTTAACATAGTAATTTAATGTTGTAAGGGACTCTGGGTCCATCATGTCCAATCCCTCACTGTAACATAGTAATTTAATGTTGTAAGGGAATCTAGGTCCATCATGTCCAACCCCTCATTTTAACATAGTAATTTAATGTTGTAAGGGACTCTGGGTCCATCATTTCCAATCCCTCACTGTAACATAGTAATTTAATGTTGTAAGGGAATCTAGGTCCATCATGTCCAACCCCTCATTTTAACATAGTAATTTAATGTTGTAAGGGACTCTGGGTCCATCATTTCCAATCCCTCACTGTAACATAGCTATTTAATGTTGTAATGGAATCTAGGTCCATCATGTCCAACCCCTCATTTTAACATAGTATTTTAATGTTGTAAGGGACTCTGGGTCCATCATGTCCAATCCCTCACTGTAACATAGTAATTTAATGTTGTAAGGGAATCTAGGTCCATCATGTCCAACCCCTCATTTTAACATAGTAATTTAATGTTGTAAGGGACTCTGGGTCCATCATGTCCAATCCCTCACTGTAACATAGTAATTTAATCTTATAAGGGACTCTGGGTCCATCATGTCCAACCCTTCACTGTTAATAGTGATATAATGTTGTAAGGGACTCAAAGTCCATCATGTCCTCCCCTTCACTGTAACATAGTGAGTTAAGGTTGTCAGGGAATCTAGGTCCATCATGTCCAACCCCTCACTGTAACATAGTAATTTGAGGTTGTCAGGTACTCTTGGTCCATCATGTCCATCCCCTCACTGTAACATAGTAATTTAATGTCGTAAGAAACACTAGGTCAACATGTCTAACCCCTCACTGTAACATAGTAATTTAATGTTGTAAGGGACTCTAGGTCCATCATGTCAAGCCTCTCACTGTAATATAGTAATTTAATCTTGTAAGGGACTCTAAGTTCATCATATCCAACCTCTTACTGTAATATATTAATTTAATGTTATAATGAACTCTAAGTCCATCATGTCCAATCCCTCACTGTTTAACAAGAGATATTGTAAGTCTCAGGAAGTAACTGCATTCCAAAAGAGACTTGTTACTTTATTTTAACTGAAGAAAAGTTACTCCCACCTGATGCAGAGAAGTCAGTGGATTAAAATTTTATAAAATCAGATCAACATTTCACCTAGGGTTTGAGCAGTCAGCCTCAGCTTGATGCAGGGGACTGATGACTGGGCTTCAAGTATCCAGGAGTCCAGGGCATGCCACTTTCACTGAGAGAGCTAGGTGTGGGCACAGAAAATGGTGAGAGGAAGACACAGAGAATGGTCTGTGGCAGACAGGTGTGAGAGGCATGCTGGTTAAGGCATAGATGGGGATTTGTGACATAAACACATCAGAGACAAATTAATATTGATTCTGTTTGAAAACCTGAAGCTGCCACTATTAATATCACTAGGCAGTCACCAGGAGCCAAACCCCAGTGCTGCTTCCCCTTCACATCCTACACTGGTTCTCCAATTCCAGTGTTGGATGGTAAACTAAAATGAAAAGTAAGTAGCTACTTGCTGACCAACCCTGGTGTCACCAAACTCCCCCCATTCTGACACCAAGTGCCCAACCCTGGAGTTAGACAGTAAATAAAAAAAAATAAGTGGACAACGACAGCCAAATCCCGCTGCTACCAACCTCTCCATTCTGACAGCAGATGCCCAGCTCCCAGGTCCAAGAGTCAATCACAAAAAGTAAGCAGCCACTGGGAGCCCAACTCCAGTGATGTTTTAGAAAGAAATGTTAGTTGTTTTTTGCACTAATCTGTTGTAGCATTGCTCCCTGCTATTCATTGTATTATTGCACGTTTGTGTACTTGTCACTCATATATCAAATAAAAAGCAACTGCATTCCATAGTTGGCAGTAAAACTTTAACCAGCTTCATAAAAAAGTATATGCAAATTCACAGAATGAATACTCAAGACAACAAAAGTGCAGTAGTGCAATGAATAGCAGGAAGCAATGCTATGCCAGACTGGGGTAAAAACAACTAATGTTTCACTCCAGAAGTGGAGCTTCATCAGAGTTAGTAACTTAATGCAGAAATGCCCTTATATTATCCACAACCAGTGATGTGTACTAATTAGTAATTTGAAACAACGAATGTGACACATCAGCAGGATACGAGGAGGCACTTATAAAATTACAACCGGCAATTAAGGTAATGAAAAATATAATATCAAACCTGGTATAAACTACCTACAATGCATATTTTACAGTTGGTTAGTGCATGTAATTAGAATGTAACCCATAGGTGGTGCTATATCTAAGGTTACTACCCCTGCCTTGGTGGCCACTAACAAGGTTGAGGGGACTGGGCTCCCAAAATTAGCTTTAAACTGGTTCTTACCCAAGGTAGTACATTGTGTAGTGCCTCCACCCAGAGTTTAGTTTTAAGTGGGCTAGAATAAAACCTGGTACAATCCTCTGGGATGCTGTGCCCACCCACATTACCATAAAGTCATCCCAGACATGACCCAATAGTCAGAATTCCACAATCAAGACATTTTACCATTTAATGACTGGATATTAATAATATGCTCATGACACAAGTATCTGCAAAAACAAACAACAAGTTTATTTACACAGGGATGGTTAGGAAGGGTAAAGCTGGAACAGAGGTTATGCTATTTACAAGTTTCACAGTGAGTTTGATTGGTTTTGATTTGGTTTGGTTTAAGATTGCATAGTTTGCATTTTAAATTAGATATTAATCTCATTAGCCCCACCAACTGCTGGAATAGCCAGATCCCTGACTGTCTAGTTATGCTGCATTAATGGTAGAACATATTTACAAATGCTCACACCACAACCAGTACTCCACAATTGGTGTGAGACCCCACTATCCCACACAGCCTGGGTACCCAGTAATTACAGTTCTAGCATGATGCAGACCTGATGGACAGTGCAGCTGTATGCTGGCCGGCTAGTTGGGGCCCTTTAGAGAATTAAGGATTATGCTTGGAAGGTTGAATACTTTAAGACTATGTTCAAGTCTCTTTTGTTGGTGCAGGGAGGGATCTTCATTTCTTACAGTAGACATCTTCATAGGCATAGGCAGGTTAAGATTGTGTGCTTTCAGCAAGTGGGCACTATCCCCGGAGGTCAAACTGCAGGCAAGCCGATAGCCAGACATGCTTAAACTGACTGCAAGGATTTTAAAGCTTGATAATGGAAACAACACTTTAACTTCTGAAGACTGGGCCCCGCTTCTATGCTGAGAACATTTGCAGTATGAACAGGCCGGTTAGATTACATTCAGCAGATTTTGGTTTTTTAAGTCCACATTCAGCACATTTATGTTTTTCAAGTCCACATTCAGCACATTTATTTGTCCCTAGGACAACCTTTATTTTTCTTACAGGGGGAGATCTGGAGCTTAAAGGCACAACTTTCATTACCACAATAGACCGAACTTAAGGCTAGGCTCACTACCGTTTAAGAAGCTTGAAACTTGACCGGGCTGTGGTAAAGTCCACTACCATCTGTCAGACTTTGCTGGCTAGAAACAGACGCAGTAGTCTTTTTTGATGCAAATCGTGCTCTTGGCAATAATGGTTTTCAGTAGCTTCCTGGGCTATTTTAATACAAACTGGCACTTGACAGCAAACAGTTTCTGTAGCTCTCTAAGCTAAAATACAATATGCAGTCCCTTGTGGATCTTTGTTAGCTCTTGCAGCTCCCATGGACAAAATACTGGTACTCCCAGACAAAGTTAAAAAGAACCCCAGCTCTGAGTACTCTCCTTACAGTCCTGAAGGCACCTAGCAATTCAGACACATTTATATATAACTAAACCTTTCACGGTCATTCAAATGGTAGGGGTCCACCCTCTCTAAGTCTTAATCAGACACGGGGGGGGCAGACAAACATACAGTCACAATCAGTTCTATATGGGCTTCACTGCCCCTGTAAGCTTCTTTTTAAGTTGCACTTGGCAGATGCAGTTTTACTCACTCAGGTATCTTCGCAGGAATGGCTTTCCTTCATCTGAGATTCCTGAAGAGATCAGCAGTCTCACTGCTGAGGCAGGTTCAGCCCTCTCATGGCTGGCTTGGCATCAGGTTGCTGGACCCACATTTTTCCCAAACGTGGAAAGGCTTAAGCTAGCCCCTGGAGGACATTTTTTGGCAACCTCCAGGCTATTAAATTCTGTTTTAGGCAGCCACTTGTTCCCCTTTTGGCAGAGGAAAAGCCCCTCTGCTCTGTGGAGGGGCTTGTACTGGATTATGCGGCCCATTTTGCTTGGCTGAGGGCCTGATCCCCCACACCTGTGGAGGGCTCCCACTCGAAAACACTTACAGCCAGAAAACACTGTCTTTTATGGGGCTCCTCTGAGGCTCCCTATTGGCTGAAGCTATCTGTTGCTCCTACAATGATTGGCTGTAGGGCTTGTCAATCACAAAAATGAATTATTCATTAACCCTCCTTGATGCACTACAAGCTCCCTGTTTTGGCGCATGAATTTAGGTCCCTGCAGATTCCCCATAAGCACATTGTAACATCCCATGAGCTTTGGTAAAAGTCCCACAAGTCCTGCCTTAAAATTCTAGCTTTTCAATAGGCTGCTGCTGAAGAATGGCTGTTGAACACACAGTCCCTGTAGCATATTTAATACAGTCCCAAACAAAAGTTCTGGTGCAACCAGAATAATTATATCTGCCCACTTGGCCCACAGTTCAATAGCTGCTTGTGTGCCCTTGAGATCGCTGCCCAGAACAAAAATCCTTGTTCAGCTTTTAGCCTGTCGCTGCTGCCAAAATGAAGTGACCCTAGGCAGTAGGCAGACTGATTATCTGAGTCCCAATGTTACTGGTGCAGCCAGGATAAAATATATTTATTGTAATCTCCCCCTTTTCTGTTTCCCCTTTAGTGTCCAACAGCAGCTGCTGCTATTTTATTTATTTAAAGTTTTGTCCCTGTAGCAGCTACCAAACAGCCAGTTTCCTGCGGGCAGACAGAACCCTCATTAATAGTCATGAGGGATTGGGGCTCTGCTCATTAATATTCATGAGCCCTGATCTTAATGCCTTGTGGCACTCTTTAAATAAATTGAGCAAAGGGCTCTCCTGGCCTTTGCTTAGGTCACCAGGTCCCCACTTGGCAAACAGGGACACCAGGACTGGAGGAGCATCTCCTGTTAGATGCAAAGTTGGCGGTTGGGAGATCAAAGGTGCTGCGGTGCATGTGTGAGCACTAGCAGCACCAAGAAAATGCTGGCAGCTCACAAAGAAGGGTTTAAGCCCAAAATGAGCTAAAATTACACTGGGGCTGTTTGGGGGGACCAAGGGCACAAAAGACCTTGGACTGCAACAGTAAAAACAGGGGACCTGGAGCTGTGGTGGTGAACTGGGGGACTCAACAGGAAGAAACGGCAGGCATACCGGGAGGTGCTCCATGTATGGGAAAGGGAGAATGGACCATAAGGTAAGCCCCCATATTGGGGGGGGGGCAATACAAGAAAAAGCTTTACATATAAACTACAATATCAGGAAATATAAATTTATATAGAAGACCATTTTGTGGATGTTGAAGTGAACTACTGAGAATATAAAATGGACAGTTATCCCTTCTCTTAAGAGACATTTTCTTTAGGACTGTGGAACCAATGAACTCTGCAGTACAATGATTCCAAATGTCAGGAATCTATTCTAAAAAAACAGATAAAAAGCAGGACATTATTATATCAGATGCTCGGGCATAATGGATCTATACTTGGGGGGGCTCACTATAGCCTCAGTGTGAATGATTGCTTTGAACTTGTGCACTTTCTGTAAGATTTCTATAGACAATCTTTAATTTCAGTATATGAAGATGGTATACTTTGCAATAGAAGTGTTTCTTTATTGTATTATAAATGAGCATGTTATACAATAATGTCCTGTTTTTAATTGTTTCTTAGAATACATGCCTGACATTTGTATTTTGTATTGCAGAGGTCATTGGATCCACAGTGCTAGAGAAAATGTCTCTCAAGAGAAGAAATATATATGAATGAACACTTGAGCTTTGTATATCCTAAGTACTTCACCCCAACATGTGCAAAATGGACTTCTATATAAACTTATATTTCCTGATATTGTGGTTTATCTATAAAGTTTTTTTTTTAATAATTACATGTACCAACCAACTGTTGAAAATATGCCTTGTTTGTAGTTAATACCAGGTTTGATGTTATACTTTATATTATCTTTATTGCCAGTTGTAACTTTATGAGCCTCCTCGCATCCTGAGGATGTGTCAAATTAGTAACAGACTGCTAATGTATCTTTCATATATGACACTGTATGCCATATTACATGTAATATGACATATGTTAAATAGAACCTTTAACAACAAAACACAGTACTAAATCCAGATATCATGAACATTCACTGAAATCATTTTGCAGCTGTATTGGCTCTGACTAAATCATGTTTTTAATAGTTATTTGATTTTTTTATAATTTTTTATTTTATTAAAAATTTAACCTATAACCCATTTTCTAAGAGCAATAATACCCTCCAGGGTGGGTGGTATTGTGCAATACCAGACCTTCCAGGGGCTATAAGGCCTTCTGCCTGCAGCATTGGGCCTCATTACACCCCTGGGAGGTCCGGTATATCACAATACCACCCACCCTGTCTGGTATTATTGCTTACATGGACCCAGCATTGACCATCAGAACATCCCACAACTCTCTGCCTTCTACCTGTCAGCTAACTTTCTACTACCACCTATAGAAACATAGATATTGACAGCAGATAAGGTCCCCTTGGCCCACCTCATCTGCCCATTTTCCCTGCCTACTGTAACACCACAGGCCCTACTTGATCTCCAACCTTACCCCCATCCCTACCTCTGAGGTTCCCGTATGGCTATCCCATGCATTCTTGAAGCCCATTACTGTTTTTGCCTTCACCACCTCTGCTGGGAGGATGTTCCAGGCATCCACCACTCTTTCTGTAAATAAGTACTTCCTTACATCTGATCTGAGCCTCCTACCCTCCAGCTCCATAGCATGTCCCATTGTTCTTGAGCATCTTTTCCTCTGAGAAATGCATCCCTCTTGAACCTTATTTATACCTGTGAGGTATCTGAAAGTTTCTCCCCCCTCCCTCCTTTCCTCCAGGGTGTACATATTGAGGACCTTCAGTCTATCCTCCTAAGGCTTGTGATATAGTCCCTGCACCATTTTGGTTGTCCTCCTTTGGACCACCTCTACCCTGTCAATGTCTTTCTGGAGAGGTGGTCTTCAGAACTGGAAACAGTGCTCTAGGTGAGGCATCACCAGTGATCTATATAGCAGTAACACCACCTCTCTCTCTTTCTGCTTTTGCTACTCCTCCCTATGTAGCCTAGCATCACACTAGCTCTCCCCACTGCCTTGTCGCACTGTCTGGCCACCTTTAGGTCATTAGATATGATTATCTTCAAGACCCTTTCCTGTCTGGTGATGGCTAATACCTTTCCACCCATTTTGTTCCTGAGTTTCTGTGCCCCAAGTGGATTATTTTTCACTTCTTTGCATTGAAACTCGGCTGCCATGCCCTTGACAACTCTTCTAGCTTTCTTAGACCTCTATTCATTTTTTCCACACACCCCCTTTGAGTGCCTACCCTGTTGCAGATTTTAGTGTTATCTACAAAGAGGCATACCTTCCCTCCTAGTCCCTCTGCAATGTCACTAATAAAGACATTAAAGAGGACCGGTCCCAGTACTGATCCCTGTGGCACCCCACTGGTCACCCTCCCTTCCTCAGAGTGAACTCCATTTACCATCTCCCTCTGTCTCTTATCTCCAAACCAATTTCACACCCAGTTTGCCAGATTTGGACCCAATCCCAGGCTTCCCAGCCTGTTTACAAGTCTCCTATGTGGAACAGTGTCGAAGGCGTTACTGAAATCTAAGTAGGCCACATCCACCGCTCCACTCTGATCTACTTCCCTGGTCACCCAGTCAAAGAACTCTATCAGATTTGCATGACATGATCTCCCCTAAGTGAATCCATGCTGCCTCGGATCTTGTAAGCCACTGGATTCAAGATAGTCTGCAATCCTCTCCTTTAGCAGTGAATCCATTAATTTCCCAACCACTGAAGTCAGGCTAACTGGCCTGTAATTTCCAGCCTCCTCTTTGCTCCAACATTTATGAAGTGGGACTACATCTGCCCTCCTCCAGTCCTCCTGAACCACTCCCATCTCCAGTGAGTGGCTGAACAGGGCTATCAGAGGTGCAGCCAGGACCTCCCTGAGCTCCCTCAATATTCTAGAATGCACCCCATCCAGCCCCATCACCTTGTCCACTTTCAGATTTGTGAGTGCCTTCAGAACTCTCTCTTCTGTAAATGGACTAGAGTCTACCTCCCTTCCTTCGATGCTCCTGGCCTCATTTGTGGTCCCTCACCTTCCCCCTCCTCAGTGAACACTGAACAAAAGTATTTGTTTAAGATGTCTGCTTTTTCCTGGTCTCCCTCCATGCACTCCCCTCCTTCCCTCCTAAGCCTCACTATCTCTCCCCTGGTCTTTCTCTTTTTGCTTACATGCCTGAAAAATACCTTGTCTCCTTTCTGTACTGCCTGGGCTATTTTCTCCTCCATATGAGCCTTTGCAATCCTAATTGCATTCCCTGCCTCACTCTATTCCTCCTGATACACTCCTCTATCCTTCTCTCTGTGTGTCTTCTTATACTTCCTAAATTCTAACATTCTTGCCCTTACCTTCCCAGCCACCTCTTTTGAGAGCCATAGCAGTTTCTTTTTTCTCCAGCTTTTGCCTACTTGTCTGATGCAGAGGGTTGTTGCCTTCTCTATCCCTTATTTTAGATTTGTTCACTGTTTCTCCATGCCTTTCAAGTCCTCCCCCCCCCACTATGGATCCTTGAGGCATTCCCCATCTTTTTAAAATTGACCCTCCTGAAGTCTATGACCCTCGCCTTTGTGTGGTTTGATTCTACAACTGTACTTGTATTGATCCACACTGTGTGGTGATTACTGGTCCCCAGGTGACCACCCACTATGACATCTGTGACACTGTTCCTATTGGTGAGTACAAGGTCGAATATTGTCCCTTCATGAATGGGCTCTTTTACCTGTTGCCTGAGAAATTCCCCCTGCAGGGAGTACAAGATGTCTGTGCTCCTAGCTGAAGCTGCAGCTGAGATACTCCAATCTACATCTAGCAGATTGAAGTCCCCCACCAGCAGCACCTCTCTCTTGTTTGCCATCTTTTGTCTGTCTTCCACCAGAACCTTAGCAAACTCCCCCACCCCAATGTGCTGGAAGCCCGTAGCTCAAACCATTGTGAATAGTGGCTCCCTTCCCAGTTTCTAGGGTGACCCACAGTACCTCCACCCCCCCTTTCTCTGTATCTCAGTAGCTTTTATGCTATCCCTCACATAAAGAGCCACTCCTCCCCCTTTCTTTCTCACCCAGTCATTTCTGAACAGAGTGTAGCCTGGCATAGTTACATCCCAGTCATGGTTGTCACTGCACCTTGACTCAGTAATGGTAACAATGTTCAGGTCATCCTCTGCCATGATGGCCTCTAGGTCTGGAATTTTGTTTTGCAGACTTTGAGCATTTGTACACATGGCCTTCCAGAATCTGCTACCACCCTGTTTGTCAGCATCCTCTGTCCCTTTTGCCTTCCCTCTGTACCCCCTCTGCTCTTGTTCCCATCTTTCTTCACTTCTCCTATATTGTTTCTTTTGTTTTTGGGTACCCTTGGGGAGTTCTTTGCCTTAGGATTATCCTTACTGCCTACTTCAGTTTGAGGGGGGACAGTTTGTGTCTCCCCATTTCCTTCTGACACCCCCCTCTGTTACTTTAAATGCTCACCAATGTAACATTTAACCCATTCGTTGAGGACTGTGGTTCTCCCAGATGGATGTAGGCCATCTCCCCTGTGTAGGCCCCTATCCCTTCAGGTGGGATCCTCCTTCCTTACTGCTTCATTGTTCTCCTGCTTGTCTGTTCAGCTGCAGAGTGACCAACTGCCTTGGGCTGACTCCAGTGGGCAGACTCCTCTGTGTTGTCCTTGTCTCGGAAGTCCTTAGTACAGGGACAGCTTGGTATATACTTCCTTATGTACTAGTCAAGGTCTGATTGGTGGTTCACTGAGTGGGGGGGGAGTTCATGGGCCCAGTTGGCTCACCACCAGACCACTCCTCACACTCCTCTCTCAGATACTGTCAGCTCACAAAGATGGAGGGAGGGCTCTTTCTTCAAGCAGAGCCTCCTCCTCTCCTGATCAGTACTCTGATTGTGGCTCTTGTCTTTGGCTACCAGGGGTATTTAAGCCCCACTGCCTCTTCAGACAGAAGTCTCCCTGACTGGTGGTTCAGTGGGTGGGGAGGCATATCCACAGGCTTGATTGGCTCACTGCCAGACTGCTCCTCGCACTCCTCTCTCAGCACTCAATCTATATATATATCTATAATCTCTCTATATATACTGTGTGCACTCAATAAAGCATTACTTTTTCTGTGACTTTTTCATGTGCACTGTTCAAGGTCTTGCTGGAGTCCGGATAGGAGTTGGACATTGAATATAGTCTATCCACATTCTTGATTTTCCCCCCGGAGAAGGCAGTCAGGTTGGTTTGACAGGATCTACCTTTTCTGAAACCATGTTGAGTGCTACAGAACAGGCTACTCCCTTCCATGAAATGAGCCCCCAAATCTTTTATGATAGACTCAAACCCTTTGCCAAACAGAACTTCTTCATTTCCCAGTTATGACAATTTCACTATTATAACTTTTGTTATTAATTTGTTAAATTTTGCCTCTGTACGGTCTATGCCACAAAACTACACAGCAAATACAAGCAAGCAAATATTCGCCATTGACAAATGCTTATATTTGCTTGTAGAAGTACTCCCTCTTTAAGCTCTAATTCCCCCCACAACCCACTCTCTGTCTTTCTTTTTCTCTTTCTCTGCTTGCTGAGATTCAAAGAAATATCACTTAATGGTGGAAACTGTTCTGGCTGTCACAACCACTCCATTCATCCACTCAGTAGCATAAATGCTAATAGAGCAGCCCCTTTCCTGGCCCACCATGATGTGGAAGCATAGACATTTGCTGCTCTGTCAGTGTCCAGCCCCAGCCAGCAACATTGTTAATCAAGGTTTCAGTCTCTGGATACTCTGAGTCACCATACTAGCCGAAGGTCACAGCACTGTATTTGAAAACAATTTTGAAGTTCACATAAGGTTTTTTTTCTTACTGTTTCTCATTTCTAGTTCTGTTCTCTGCCTTTTCATAATTGCTTTTATTGCGGTGTTCAACTTTCTCTGGCTGTCTGCCACCTTTCAATGTCAGTGACTGCAAGACAGGGGAAATAAACCTAAACAAATAAAAACAATAGAAAAGAAACTGCAGACTGCAGGCAAGCAGTCACCAGGCTAAATCCAGTATTAAACTTTGATACTCGGAAGGATCCTTTAGACTCTCATTTCCATAGGAGACAGTGAAGCTGAGTGGTTAACATGCAAAGCTGGAACCTGGAGACCTAGGTTTTAATCCCACCATCCTACTTATAACCTCACTGTGCTTAACCCCTTTCTCTCAGTACTTAAGCTGTCCCTCAGTTTCATTTAACCTCTCTGTGCAATAAGTGTCAAATGGCTCTGTCGGCTGTTCACAACTTGCAAAGCAGTTTGGTATACACTGTGTGAGAAAGACATAATACAAAACCAAATTTCTTTCCTTTCTTTCCTTTCTATTATCACTGCCCTCTTATCAGTTTGCTTTCAAGCACTTTTCCTGGGAGCATTCACTGAGAGATGGAACATTGACTACATGAGCATAAGAAAAAAACTGTGGCACCTTCAATATATAGAGAAGAATTTTAATATTCCATTTATGTGAATCAGGCAGTGATCTGAGGCCTCATTCCCAATGTTTGTTCTTAGTGTCACATGTGTATCATGGTTAGAACAGGACTTAGAACCCTATAAAATAATGAAGTAATATTCCCTGTTACAACAGAACTTGAGCAGGGTAATATGTGATATCTCATCTGCTTAGTTCACATTTTGAAGTACAGTGACATACATTCTCAGAGTACCAATTTGTCTTGATTTTCTTGATAGCCATGACACCTATAATAGGTTACAGGAAAACTACAGCCTTGTATCTTGTACATTTTATTTGTTTCATGTCAATAGACAACTCTTTTCTTATAGCTGTTGGGGATATACTGCGTGTGTTCTCCTATAACTATCCTGGTGGTCTCCAGTTTATGGTTGTCAAAATCTCATTGTCCATAAGAGCTGCATTAGCATATGAGAACATAATGTCACAGCACCCAGTTATACCAAGTATATCTATGATAAAAGTACAAATATCCTAAAAAAAATCTCTGGAAACACACACATTGAATGCAATTCAACTCAAACAATTTGCAAAGCTACCCGAAGGTACATGTGGTATTTCACACCTTGCTGCAACTTGTGTTCAATTCTAACTGAGTACACAGGCATACTGTGGAGTCTAAAGGGTGCTGGCACATCAGGTTCTCAAGATCTAATGCAGCTGTTTCTGTGGGAGGAACCAGGTGTGGCAAGATGGCAGTCACATGAGAATGTTGTGAAGTGTTTCCCCTAGCCTGTCTCCGATATTTCCTGAATATTGGCTACCATGGCAATTTTATCATTGCTTGTGATGATCACATTCAAGGTAATACTAAATGCAAGAAACTCCCACCAGAAATTTTTTGCCTTATATGGGATAATGTTGCTGAAAATGGCCTCAAACTCTAACCAACTGACCGAAAAACCAACTGGGAAACTGGTGAAGCAAATTCCAGTGATTTGAACAAGACACCAACAACAACCACTTTTAAAAACAAATCAATAAACTCCATTTTTGGCACTTCTGACACCAAATTAGCTAAATAGGTGAATCCGGTGAAGCTGGCACAAAGTGTACAA
Source organism: Neoceratodus forsteri (assembly GCA_016271365.2). Taxonomy (NCBI): domain Eukaryota; kingdom Metazoa; phylum Chordata; order Ceratodontiformes; family Ceratodontidae; genus Neoceratodus; species Neoceratodus forsteri. Next base: position 98,879,943 of record CM028132.1, on the reverse strand, counting down.
GTTATGAAAAAAAGCTACGATAGCAGCAGCTTTTAATCCAACAGACAAGGTTAAAATCTATATGGGGACTCTGAAAAAAGTCCAGCAGGTTCCTGACAGCGATACTATAGTTTATCCGGAACCTGGACCAAGCAGATCATCTACCACACCAACAGAAGCAGATATTCTTAAACTTGTTAAATCTCCAGCTGATAGAGTTGGGCAAAATTTGTGGATTCCGCTTTCATGAAACTTTCACGAAATTTTGAAAATTTTGTGAAATTTTCCAAACTTCCACCATTAGCGAGATTGGAATCTTCCAAATGTATTTGGTAGATTTTCACCCTGTTCCATGGAATTTTTTGCCTGAACTGCAGAATAATACACATGAACTGCAGAATAATAGTTCTGAGGAATTTTATTCCACAGTTTAATGGCTTATTCTGCAATACATGTTATTCCACAGTTCGTTGATCAGTTCTGCAGACCTTTCTTCATGCAGTTTAATACATAACAAAATGAGCAAGACAGTCCTTATACCAATTCTAGTTCTGGGGAGCAAGATTGACAGGATGCTAAGTCCAATGAACTTAATGAGTCATCTACATAGAAAGAGAAACATACTGCCGAGGTTGATCTTGAAGCATCTGCAAGTGTACAAACTAAATCTTTTCAAACACAGTCCCTGCTTACAAAAGTTCAAAACATCCCAGATTCTGTGCTGAAACAAACAGATGCTACTCAAGTTTTCCAGCTGGCTAGAAATGTTTTTTTTTAAATAAATAAACAAGGAAAGCATACTAACAATTCAATGGAACTAGGTCATTCTAATATTACCCAGCTGGAAGAAGCTGCTTCTAAAATAACTATGGTGAATAAGGAGTTCAATTCCTTCGAAGTTGTGAGTTCAGAGAATTTGAAGGATGAAATCCCCCTTGTTAACCCTTTACAAAATTCTGTTGTTTCAACAAATCTCCAAGTTCACTATCAGACTTTAAGCAAAGAAAAGCAGAATTTAAATTCTTTGAATTTTGAGGATAATAGAGAGGAATTCGATCAAAATGAAGAAGAAGGTGGTGTTAATATGCTTAACTGGGCTAAACTGCTTTAAAATGAAATGGTTCAAATAAATAAAAAAAACTCTCAGCAACTGAAGCATCAGAAATTAAAGCTGATCAAATGCAAAACTCAATTAATGACATTATGCTAGAGAATGAGCAGTTGAAATCTGAATTAAAACAAATTCAAGTGATAGTGTTTGAATTAGAGGACCATGGCACACCAATAAGCAGACAAGTGGAGAGATTGGAAACCATACAAAAAGACTTACATAACAAACTATTAGATTTTGAAGCATAGAAACATAAAATTTGTTGGCTGATAAGAACCTTACAGCCCACCTAGTCTGCCCATTTCCCTACTCATTACTGCAGCCCCAGAACAAATTTGATCTGCGGCTCTCCTGATCTGCACATCTCCAGGGTACCCTTATGTCTATCCCATGCATTCTTGAACTCCAGCATTGTTTTCTCACCCACCACTTCTGCTGGTAAGCTGTTCCAAGGCTCCAACACCCTGTCAGTGAAAAAGTACTTCCTAACATTACCCCTGAGCCTTCCACCCTTCAGTCTCATATCATGACCTCTTTTTCTTGTGCAGAGGTTTCTCTGAAATATACTTTTCACCTGTACATTGTTTATTACCCTAGGATACTTGAAAGTGCCTATCATATCTCCCCTCTCCCTTCTTTCCTCAAGTGAATAGATATTAAGGTCCTTAAGTCTTTCCGCATAGGGTTTCTGGTACAGTCCATGTACCATCTTCATTGCCCTTCTCTGGACTGCCTCTATTTTGTCAATGTCCTTCCGAGATGTGGTCTCCAGAATTGGACAGAGTACTCCAGCTGAGACCTCACCAGTGATTTGTATAGTGGCATCACCACCTCTTTCCTCCTACTTGTTATGCCCCTCCCTATGCACCCCAACATTCTGTTTGCTCTTCCCACTGCCTTTTCACATTGTTTGGTCACCTTCAGATCATCAGATATGATAACCCCTGGTCTTTATCATGACTTGTGGTGGCCAGAATTTCCCCACTCATCCTGTACTCCTCCCTTGGATGCCTGTGATCCAGGTGCATGATTTTGCACTTTTTAGCATTGGAACTCAACTGCCAGACACCTGATCACTCCTCTAATAGACTTAGGACCTTTCTCATTTTTTCCACCCCCTCCAGTATGTCCACTCTGTTGCAGATCTTGGTGTCTTCTGCAAAGAGGCACATCTTTCCCTACAGATGCTCTGCAAAGTCGCTAATGAAGACATTGAATAGGACTGGCCCCAGCACTGGCTCCTGTAGCACCATGCTGGTCACCTCCCTCTCCTCAGATTTCATGCCATTTACCACCACCCTCTGAGTCCTGTCCCTAGCCAGTTCCCAACACACTTTACCACAGTAGGACCCACTCCCAGGCTCCCAAATTTATTTAGCAATCTGATGTGCAAGATGGTGTCGAAGGCCTTGCTGAAATCCAGGTAGGTGACATCCACTGCCCCTCTGTGATCTACCACCCTGGTTACACAGTCAAAGAAATCTATAAGATTCATCTGACAGGACCTTCCCACTGAGAATCCATGCTACCTTGGATCATGTGTCCCGCTATCCTCCAGAAACTTCAGAATTCTCTCCTTAAGTAAGGACTCCATTAGTTTCCCCACTACTGAGGTCAGGCTTAAAGTCCTGTAACTGCCTGTCTCCTCTCTGCTTCCACTCTTATGGAGAGGGACCACATCTATCCTCCTCCAGTCCTCAGGTACCTCCCTGTTTCTAGTGATACAGTGAAAACGGCAGCCAGTGGTTTCTTCAGCATAGAAACATAGACTTTGATGGCAGCCAAGGACCGCTTGACCTACTAGTCTGCCCATTTCCCTACCTACTGTATAAGCTGCAGATCCTAGTTAACCAACAGCCTATTTCTTCCTACCCCCCCACATGAATTGCCTTATGTCTGTCCTGTGCATTCTTGAATTCCCCCACTGTTTTTGATCCCACAACCTTCTCAGAAAGGCCATTCCATGCATCCACCACCCTCTCTGTAAAAAAATACTTCCTCACATTACCCCTGAGCTGTCCCCCCTCTATCTTCAAATTGTGTCCCCTTGTTCTTGCACATCTCTTTTTCAGAGAGATGCTACCCTCTTGGACTTTGTTGATTCCCTTGAGGTACTTAAAGGTTTCTATCATGCCCCCCATCCCTCCTTTCCTCAAGGGTATACATATTAAGCTCAAGCTCCTTTAGTCTCTCCTTGTATGGCTTCTGTTGCAGACCCTGCACCACTTTAGTTGCCTTCCTCTGGACTGTCTTCATCCTGTCTATGTCCTTGCGGAGACTGGGTCTCCAGAACTGGAAGCAGTACTCCAGATGGGGTATCACCAACTGTCTGTACAGAGGGATAACAACTTCCTGTTTTCTTCTGGTGATGCCTCTCCTTTTACATCCCAGTATCCCCCCAGCCATCCCTACTGTCTTCTCACATTGCTTGCTAACCTTTAGGTCATCTGATATGACTATCCCCAGGTTCCTTTCCATTTTTATGTTGATTGCGTGCATGCACAAGAAACATATTGTGGCAGGTTTCTCCACAAGCAGGTTGTGGAGATGTGGCACTGTTGTGGCCAATGCCCCCACAGCCTGTAAAGGCTTGTTTTGCTTCCCCCAATACCATGGCACACTGCTGCTGACACTAGTTCAGCCAGCGTGCCACCAACTTGTAAAAAATTAGCCGCTGCAATCAGGGGCTGCTTTGTCACTGCGGCATCAGCCATTTGCTGCAATGAGGAAGCGACCCATCATTGCAGGGTGGGATCTTGAAACCCTGATATTGTTTGTGAACATGGCGGCTGCTTGCCCCTGTCTTTACAAACAATATTAACCTCCCCTGCCGAGAGGTGCCCAATCCCCCTCGTCAGTATGTGCCCCCCAACTGTGTTTATTTGCCGATGGGGGCCCCAATCCCCATCTGCTGCAGTGCCCCAATATTCATGTTGCTGACACGGGATCCCACTTGCCGTCAGCATTATGTCCCCCTCCGCTTTTGTGGTGTGCCAATGGGAGTGCCCAATCCCCGTCGGCATAATGTAATAACCCCACCTTTTGTTGTGTACTGATGGGGTGTCCATTCCCACATCAGCTACAGCTGCCCCCCTCAAAAAGAATTACTCTGTTGGCATGCTGGGAGCCCACCCCAGTGTGCCACATGCCCCTGCAAAATAAAAAATGGTCCCGCAATGTCTTTTTCTTTTTTTGTAACCTGTAAAAAAAAAAATGGTCCCTCGGCGGTCTCCGTGCCCCCCACAACCCTTGCTCACCCACTGTGCACCCTGCCTCCCCACATCCCCCTCACCACATATTTACCTCTGGAGTCTGGCACGACGATCTTCGGTGGACCAGGAACACGTCTGCACTCTTCAAAGTCGACCACAAACTGAGGAAATGCCAGTAAGCTGTATAATGGGATAAATAGGGTTTTTTCAACTTTGATGCATATCTCAGGCATTTTTTGGAATTTTGGCACCAGATTTTCAACATGGGGTTTTTGGGACCCCTCCTTGTGAATTATATCACTGCCATGGAGTTAATCAGCCCCAAAAGGTGATTTCATGGTCACTGCGCGGAATCACCTTTCAGGACTGATTAATGAAACAACAGTGCCAGTGTTCATGAGGTGAGCTCTCAAAAAGCCTATGTTGCAAATTTGGTGGGAAAAATTCCAAAAATGACTGTTTTATGAGCGTGCATTGTGCAGCTGTTACGCATGCTCGTAACTTTGCAAATTTGTTATATTTTCACCCCAGATTTTCAACATAGCCATTAATTCAGACCTTCTTGTGATCAGTACAGCTGTCATTTTTCACACCCTGGCCAAAATGTGTTTTCGCACTTCTGGCACAGAATAGCGTAGTCGGTGTGGGAAATCAGTGTTCTGCACAGATTATGAAACTGACAGTGGTACTGTTCATGAGCAGAGGTTCTAAAATGCCAATGTTGAAAATTTGGTGATGATACTCCATAAAATGACTGTGCCACAAGCGTGCATTGTGCAGTTTGCACACATGCTCATAAGTTCATGAATTTATAATATTTGCTCTCCAGGTTTTCAATATTGCCATTCTTCTACACCGCCTTATGAACAGTACAGCTGTCATTTTTCGCATCCTGGCTGAAATGTGTTTTCGTAGTTCCGGTGCAAAATAGCGTGGTTGCTGTGGGAAATCCATGTTTGGGACACATTATGAAAATTACAGTGACACTGTTCATTAGCAGAGGTTCTAAAATGTCTATGTTGAAAATCTGGTGACAAAAATCCATAAAATGAGTGAGTTACGAATGTGCATTGTGCAGTTTCCAAGCACAGTCGTACCTTCGCAACTTTGCAATATTTTCACTCCAAATTTTCAGCATTGCCATTTTGCCACACCTCCTTGTGAACAGTGCAGCTGTCATTTTTCACATCCTGGCAAAAATGTGTTTTTGCTCTTCCGATGCACAATAGCACGGTTGCTGTGGGAAATCAGTGTTCAGGACATATTAAGAAAATCACACTGACACTGTTCATGAGCATAGATCCTAAAATGCCTATGTTAAAAATTTTGTGATGAAACTTCATAAAATGACTGTGTTACGAGTGTGTGTTGTGCAGATGCCATGCACCCTTGTAAGTTCGCAAATTAATAATATTTTCAAGCCAGCTTTTCAACCCTGGCATTTGTTCACACCTCCTTATGAACAGTACAGCTGTCATTTTTCACATCCTGGCCAAAATGTGTTTCCGTACTTCCGGTGCAGAATACCGCAGTCGCTGTCAGAAATCAGTGTTTGGGACAGATTAGGACTGAGTGACTGGGGGGGCAGGAGTGACCGAGCTCAACTCAGCTCTGTTGGGACTGCTGCAGATGTCTTTGTGGGTAGGAAAAGGCGACAATGCAGGCAGGAGCCCAGTACAAAAGGGCAGCCTGCAGCGCCAGGAGACACAGAACAAGCGAGTGAGGGAGGGGGAGTGAGTGAGCTCAACAGAGCTCTGTTGGGACTGCTGCAGATTTGTTTGTGGGCAGGAAAAGGCAGCAATGCATGCAGGGCCTGAGTGCAAAAGGGCAGCCGACAGCAGTGGGACAAACAGAACGAGCAAGCGAGAGAGGAGGACTGAGCGAGCTCAACAGAGTTCTATCATCACTACTGCAGATTTCTTTGTGGGCAGATAAGGGTGGCTACACTGGCAGAAGCCCAGTACAGAAGGGCAGCCTGCAGCACCGGCAGAAATGGAATGAGCAAGTGAAACGAGGGGAGTAAGTGAGGCCAATGGAGCTGTGTCGGGACTGCTGCAGATTTCTTTGTCTGCAGACAAAAATGCCGACAGAGGCAGGAGCCCAGTACAAAAGAGCAGCCTGCAGCACCAGGAGAAACAGAATGAGCAAGTGAGACAGGGGGAGTGAGTGAACAACCTCAACGGAGTTCTGTCAGGACAGCTGCGGATTTCTTTGTGGGCAGGAAAAGGTGGCAACACAGGCAGGAGCCCAGTACAAAAGGGCAGCCTGCAGCGCCAGGACAAACATGAGTAAGTGAGAGGGGGGAGTGAGTGAGCTCAATGGAGGTGTATCATGACTGCTGTGGATTTCTTTGTGGCCAGAAAGAGGCAGCAATGCAGGCAGGAGCCCAGTACAAAAGGCCAGCCCGGAGCGCCGGCAGAAAAGGAATGATCAACTGAGAGAGAGGGGGAGTGATAAAGCTCAACTGAGCTCTCCCTGGACTGCTGCAGATGTGTTTGTGGGCAGAAAAAGCCACCAACGCAGGCAGGAACCCAGTACAAAAGGGCAGCCTGCAGCAGTGGGAGACACAGAATGAGCGAGTGAGGGAGGGGGAGTGAGTGAGCTCAACGGAGCTCAGTTGGGACTACTGCAGATTTCTTTGTGGGCAGAAAAAAACAGCAATGCACACAGGGGCCAGTAGAAAAGGGCAACCTGCAGTGGTGGGAGAAACAGAATGAACAAGTGAGAGAGGGGGAGTGAGTGAGCAAGGTCAACAGAGTTCTGTTGTGACTGCTGCAGATTTCTTTGTGGGCAGAAAAGGGCGACAACACAGGCAGGAGTCCAGTACAAAAGGGCACCTTGCACCATGGGTAGAAATGGAACGAGCAAGTGAGATGGGGGAGTGAGTGAGGGCAACGGAGCTCTGTCGAAACTGCTGCAGATTTCTTTGCAGACAGAAAAAAATGCCAACAGAGGCAGAAGCCCAGTACAAAAGGGCAGCCTGCAGCACCACGAGAAACAGAATGAGTGAGTGAGACAGGGAGAGTGAGTGACCTCAATGGAGCTCTGTCAGGGCAGCTGCGGATTTCTTTGTTGGCAGGATAAGATGCCAATAAAGCCAGGAGGCCAGTACAAAAGGGCAGCCTACAGCACCAGGAGAAACAGAATGAGTGAGTGACAGAGGGGGAGTGAGCGAGCTCAACAGAGGTCTATCATCACTGCTGTGGATTTCTTAGTGGGCAGGAAAAGGCAGCAATGCAGGCAGGAGCCCAGTACAAAAGGCCAGCCTACAGCCCCCACAGAAATGGAATGAGCGAGTGACAGAGGGTGAGTGAGTGACCTCAACGGAGCTGTGTTGGGACTGCAGCACATCTCTTTGTGGGCAGACAAAGCCACCAACGCAGACAGGAACCCAGTACTAAAGGGCAGCCTGCAGCAGTGGGAGACACAGAATGAGTGAGTGAGGGAGGGGGGAGTGAGTGAGCTCAACGGAGCTCTGTTGGGACTGCTGCAGATTTCTTTGTGGGCAGAAAAAGGAAGCAATGCACGCAGGGGCCCAGTACAAAATGGCAGCCTGCAGTGGCAGGAGAAACAGAACGAACAAGTGAGAGAGGGGGAGTGAGTGAGCAAGCTCAACGGCGCTCTATTATGACTGCTGCAGATTTCTTTGTGACCAGGAGAAGGCGGCAATGCAGGCAAGAGTAGAAAAGGGCAGCCTGCAGGACCGACAGAAATGGCATGAGCGAGTGAGAGAAGGGGACTGAGTGAACTCAATGGAGCTCTGTCGGGACTGCTGCAGATTTGTTTGTGGGCAGAAAAATGCACCAACAGAAGCAGGATACCACTACAAAATGGCAACCTGCAGTGCCAGGAGAAACAGAATTAACGAGTGAGACAGGTGGAGTGAGCGACCTCAACAGAGCTCTGTCAGGACAGCTGTGGATTTCTTTGTGGGGGGGGAAAAGGTGCTAATGCAGGCAGAAGCCCAGTACAAAAGGGCAGCCTGCAGCGTTGGGAGAAACACAATGAGCGAGTGAGAGAGGGGCAGTGAGCAAGCTCAACAGAGCTCTATCGTGACTGCTGTGGATTTCTTTGTGGGCAGAAAAAGGTGGCAACGCAGGCAGGAGTCCAGTACAAAAGGGCAGCTTGCACCACGGGCAGAAATGGAACGAGCAAGTGAGAGAAGGGAAGTGGGCTACCTCAATGGACCTGTGTCAGGACTACTGCAGATTTCTTTGTGGGTGGAAAAAGCCACCAACAGAGGTAGGAGCCCAGTACAAAAGGGCAGCCTGCAGTGACAGCAGAAACAGAATGAGCGAGTGATAGAAGGGGAGTGACCCACCTCAATGGAGCTGTGTCGGGACAGCTGCAGATTTCTTTGTGGGCAGCAAAACCTGCCAATGCAGGCAGAAGCCCAGTACAAAGGAGCAGGCTGCAACACCAGAAGAAACAGAATGAGAGAGTGAGACAGGCAGAGAGAGCTACTTCAACGGAGCTGTGTTGGGGCAGCTGCAGATTTGCTTGTGGCCAGAAAAAGGTGCCAACACAGGCAGAAGTCCAGTACAAAAGGACAGCCAGCAGCACCGGGACAAACACAATGAGCAAGTGAGAGAGGGGGAGTGAGCGAGCTCAACAGACCTCTATCGTGACTGCTGCGGATTGCTTTGAGTGCAGAAAAAGGCGGCAACACAGGCAGGAGCCCTGTACAAAAGGCCAGCCTGCAGCGCCCGCAGAAATGGAACAAGCGAGAGAGGGGGAGTGAGGTAGCTCAATGGACCTGTGTCAGGACTGATGTGCATTTCTTTGTGGGCAGAAAAAGCCGCCAACACAGGCAGGAGCCCAGTACAAAACGGCAGCCTGCAGTGCCAGCAGAAACAGAATGAGTGACTGAGAGAGGGCGAGTGACCCACCTCAACACAGCTCTGTCAGGACAGCTGCAGATTTTTTGTGGGCAGAAAAAACATGTCAACACAGCCAGGAGCCCTGTACAAAGGTGCAGTCTGCAGTGCCAGGAGAAACAGAACGAGTGAGTGAGTGACATAGGGCCACTGAGCAAGCTCAACAGACCAACGCAATCAACATTCGGCACTGACAAATGCTTGTTGTTGTTGTTTCTACCCCCTCCATTGTGTAATCTTCCCCTGGGTTTTTGTTTCCCAGGTGCATTACTTTGCACTTCTTTGCATTGAGTCCAAGCTGCCATACTTTTGACCATTTCTCCAACCTTGCCTAGTTCCTTCTCATCCTTTCCACCCCCCTTTGTGTATCAACCCTGTTGCAGATCTTTGTGTCATCTGCAAAGAGGCATACATTTCCTTCCAGTCCCTCTGCAATGCCACCTATAAAGACATTAAAAAGGACCAGACCCGGTACTGAACCCTGCGGTACCCCATTAGTAACCCCCCTTTCTTCAGAGTGGACTATGTTTACTATTACATTCTGTGTTCCGTTGTCCAGCCAATGTTTTACCCAGGCTACCACCCTGGGACCTACTCCCAGGCTGGCTAATTTGCTTATTAATCTTTTGTGTGGGACTGTGTCAAATGCTTTGCTAAAGTCTAGGTAGGCCATGTCCACAGCCCCTTCCTGGTCTACTACTTTGGTCACCCAGTCAAAGAAATCAATTAGATTTGTCTGACATGACCTTCCCACTGTGAACCCATGCTGCCTTGGGCCATGTGCCCCACTGGCCTCTAGGTTCTCAACAATTCTTTCTTTCAGAAGTGATTCCATCATTTTCCCTACCACTGAGGTCAAACTGACAGGTCTGTAGTTTCCTGCCTCTGTCTTGCTCCCACTTTTGTTGAAGGGGAATCACATCAGTCCTCCAGTCCTCAGGTACCACACCATCCTCCCATGATTTGTTAAAAAGGGTAGTCAGTGGTGTCACTAGTTCTCCCAAAGCACTTCCTTAAGTTCCCTTAGTACTCTGGGATGGATCCCATCTGGCCCCATTGCCTTATCTGCTAGATAAAATAGCAAAAGCATGAAGAACAAATATTAGAATATTCAGTGTTCCAGAAGCTTGGGTCAATAATTCAACACTTCATGATACTTTTTAAAAAGATAGCAGTGGTCTATTTTTGATCAAACACCCGAAGAGATTACTTTTGAAACTGATAGGATCCACAAAACCCTCAGAGCAAAACCAGAAGATAATGTTCCACCGAGGCCTATCATTTTGAAATTTTTCAAATCGGAAGATTAGGACCGTTTAAATGCTCAGGTGTACCATAAAAAAAATCTGATGGGAGCAGTTATCACTATGTACAATTATTTGCCTCCAGATATAATTAATGAAAAAAAGAAATTTGATTCAGTTTAGAATAAGCCATGGACAAAGGGCTTTAAAATACCTATGGTATATAAGTTAAAAGTGGTGATAGAGGGTGAAAGGTTTCTGTTTTCTACCCCAATGGAGGCAATTAAGGAGCTAACACAGAGGTTACCAAATCTGACTTAATACTGCATTAAAAGCGCAATAGAAAATAATTCAGTCTTTGCTGGGAATGCTCTATGGGCTTACTAATAGATTTAATATGTGCTGAGGTAGCATGGGGGATGGAAGTGAACAAAGTCCACAGCAGTGAAGCTTTCAGTTCATTTGGGCTGTAAAAAAGTTAAAGTGATCCAAAAGATGGATCAATTGGGGAGTTTTTTTCTTTTGCTTTATTCTGGGTTAAGGAGGGATTATTTGAGGGAGGGGTGAATAATATAATCTGGAATAGACTATTTAATTAGGATAATGTTGTGTTGGATATTACTTATTATATGAACTTCTTTTTTAAATTGCAGACAGATGTGTCAGAGTAAGACACTTTTTGTTAGTAGTTATGACTAGTATGATGCCCCAAATAAAAGGTGCCATCTTTAATGTCAATGGTTTAAATTCACCAATTAAAAGAGCAAGGGTGTTGGCTTACCTACAGTAAATACAATCAAGGCTGACATTATAGCATTATAAGAGACTCATTTAGATCTAGATGAGTCAAAAAAGATGAAAAGGAACTGAGCAGAATCAGCTTATTTTTCCCCTGGAGCAAGGAAAAGTACCAGAGTTTCTTTTTTATTTAGGAGAAACATAAGTTTTAAATCTCATAGAAAATGAATAGATGAGGAAGGTAGTATCATACTGGTTAAAGGGGACTTCAATGGTATTTCTTATCCTATTGGTTCACTTTACACCCCATTTGATATGTATCCTGAATTTTTGGCTAAGGTTAGAAAAGCCCTAATAGAACTAGAAGAAGTTAATATTATACTGATGGGGGATTATAATATGTTCTATGATCCGTTATTAGATAAATCTACCCCTGCTACAAATAACACTAAGAGACTCTCCAGAGTCTTAAAACATTTTACTGAGGAACATGAATTAATAGTTCCCTGGAGAATTCAGAACCTACTCACAAAGTAATACACTCTTGGAGTAAATTACCTGAGGATATAATCGTTAGTAAAACCAAGAATGAATTTAATAGACGACTAGATAATTTCATATTATCAGGTGGTAATCTGCAGTATTACATTTGTTGACAGGAGTGGCTTTGGGCACTACATGCCTCCTTGCTCCTTATCTTTCCTTAGTATGATGTAAAATCTACTGTAAACGTTTTTTCCAGATTAGATTACAACTTCATTTCTAAGTCACTTTTAAAAAAGTACATACAACTTCAATAAGATCCAACTAAGGATCATGGTTGTATAACCTGTAAGGTGAAGAAGAATGTTCTATTTTTATAATGAAAGTGTTAACCTGCAATTGTAAGGGATGCCCTCTAGTATCATATGAATTGTTTTTAAGCTCAAAACCAAGTTCTGACATTAAATATGGGTCATTGAGAATATCAAATAAAAATAGTAAATCACCCCTTAAACAGTGTGTTTCAACTGACATTAAGGGAAACAAGTCTAGTATTATAAAATGTATTGCATAAGCCATGTATTTGTTTAGTGTAATTCCTTTACACTTTCTCTAATTGGGTGCAGATGGATTTTTTATATAAGGACACCACAACTGAGATGCATTTTCTAAGTGAGTTCTGGCATAAGCTTGAAACAAAGGCATCATAATGTTTGGGTCACAGGATTTGATATTACATCAGATAGGCCAAACTACCTTGTTTGTTTTACTGATGACCTGATTAACTTGGTTTGAATACCCCAAGTTATTAGAAATTATGTTTCCTAGGTCTTTTTCATCAGAAGTAATCAGTAAAGTGGAATCACCCAGAGTGTATGGAGTGTTGGGATTTTGAGGTCCCAGATGCATAACTTTACATTTTCTATTACTGAGTTTCATACCCCATTTGGTTACCCAATCAAAGATTTTATTCAAGTCTCGCTGAATGATTTCAGCCTGATCTGGGGTTGCACAAGGGCCACCAATTTTAACATCATCTGCATATTTTATGGTTGCAGACATGTAGGTGCTAGTCATATCTGGGAAGAAAGCCTGGAAAAGGCAGGGGCCCAAAACTGAGCCCTGAGGCACCCCGCTAGTGACAAGACCCACTTCGGAAAGTTCACCGTTGATAAGCACTCTTTGAGTCCTACCAGTTAACCAGTTTCATATCCAAAGAGTTAGGGATTTATTTATATTGAAATTTAGTAATTTATCTGTTAGAGCCCAGTGGGGCATAACATCAAAGACTTTGCTAAAATCTATAAAGACAACACCATATGGGATTTTCCTATCAAGCTCACAGCTAACAGGCTCACAAAAGCACATAAGGTTGGTTAAGCAGCCTCTGCCTTGCTTAAACCCGTGCTGTTCAGGATCATGTTTATCCAGAATAGGTGTGAAGATGTCCTGTATTGGACTTTCTAGAACTTTGCAGACAGATGAAGTAAGACTGATGGGTCTGCAATTCTCCCACAAAGATTTTGGGCCATTTTTATGGTTATGGGTGGAGCCTACAGCCATCTTGCATAAGCTCAGCTGGAAAATGGGATACCGTGGAATACACAAATTAGTACTTTTCAGAGTATTCTTCCACAATAACTGAAAATCACTACCCAGCTATATAAAATACTCCTTCTCTCTATTGGGTTTTTGGAACTCAAGACCTGTCAAGTGCTTTTAACATAAATAACAATATACTGTAGCATCTAAGATTCCTGCCCCCCCCCCCCACATGTGTCTAGCAAGCCTGAGAAACTTTGCTGTCTCAGGAAGCGTCAAATGCTTCTAACATAAATACCATCTGATTATTAAGATAAGGAGTCCAAATGCCATGCCCTTTAAGTGTCCTGCTAGTCTAAGAAAGTGTTTCTTTGACTCTTCTGTGCTGCATGTTAAGGTAAGGCTGCCAGTTTTGGGAGGCAAAGGCGTTTTTGTTCACAACTGAAAATAAGGATAATGCTGCATTTTCCTGCAGGGGTGCTGGCCATTAATGAAAGTGAGGATTATTATTTTTAATTATTTTATGCATTTGCATCTGGCTGTTGCTCTGTTTGAAATCAACACAAGCCCCTCTAATCAGATTACATCTGACTGCTGGGGTTGTTCTGTATAAAAAGTTTTTGATTTTTTTATTGCAGCCTATGTTTGTCTGTAGGCAGAGGTGTAGTGAGGATGTATTTATTTCTGGTGAAAGGCTAGAGACTAACAGTAGCACCCTCTGTTTCACTACAGAGATGGTGCAGGATGTCTCAGTACAGGCTTCCCCACAGTGTGATGTATATAGTGCTGGTGAAAAGTGAGGGACTGATAACACTGGAGACTGAAGCTGTATTTTTGTCTGTAGGAAAAGGTGTAGAGAGGGCAGGTACAGTGCAGACTTAGGGAAAGTGAAAACTGGTTAACCAGCAAAAGCACACTAAACCTAAGTTGTTTCCTGATGAGACATGGGAACACAAGGCAGCTAAGTAACTTGTTCAGGGTCACACAGTATGCAAGTTGGGGCTGTGCATTAAAACCTAGGTCTCCAGGTTTGTAGGTCAGTGTCCTTAACCACTATGCTACACTAACTCCAACATAAGACTTAATCACTCTGTTATGTATATGTTGTTGGTGAAGGAGGGGGTCTAGCAGCACTGGAGTCTGAAGCCCTTTGTTTATCTACAGAGAGGGTGCAAGTAAGTGCAAGGTAAGCCGAGGCTCCCCCACAATGTGATGCATTTAATGTTGGTGAAAGGGGAGGGACTAACAGCTCTAAAGACTGAAGACCTCTGCTTACCCAGAATAATAGGTATCACACATGTCGATTCAAATTTATGGTAAACATAAACTAACGTTCACTGTATACTAAGGATCACACATGTATGTAGAATATTTTTTATTTACTTGGTATTTTCTTCCATGAATTGTATTATACAACTTTGCATGTCTCAGTGGCCCTACCTAATCATCACAATTTAAATAAAATACATACAGACGTACATACATAACTAAATAAATAAGTGTTCCACCTGTGTGATGTATTTAATGCTTGTGAAAAGTGAGGGTCTGAGCACTTACAGCAATAGAGGTAGAAGCTCCCTGTTTGTTTGTTGGGCCATGAACAGGGCAGGTACAGTGCAGATTTAGTCACTCTGTGAAGTATTTAATTCTGGTCAAAGGTGTGTGACTAACAACACTGGAGACTGAAGGCCTCTGTTTACCCAGATAGACAGGTGCCATGCAGGTGTGCCCACTGTGTAATGCATTTAATGTTGATGAAAGGCAAGGGACTGACAGCACTTGAGGCCAAAGCCCCCTGTTTGTTTGTAGGGCCATGAACAGAGCTGGTACAGTGCAGGCATCTGAGAATGTGCTTCTTTGAATATTTTTTCAGCTTGTTTATTATTGCAATGTGCCTTGCTATCTTTGGAGACTAATAATTTACTGACATGACTTCCAACAGATACAGCATCTAACTGCAGAGTAGTTTCAAATTACATTCTTGGTCATCATAGAAACATAGCAATTGTCACAGATAAGGACCACTAAGACCATTCAGTCTGACTGTAGGCCCTATACATTGCATATAGCCACTGACCCTATGTCATCAATGGCTTTTCATCACTCCATCCGCTCTCAAGGTAACCTTGTGCCTGTCTCAGGCATGCTTAAACCCCTCCACTGTGCTTGGCCTCACTACCACCTGTGGCAGACTATTCCAAGTGTCACCTACCCTCTCTGTGCAGAAGAACTTCCTCACATTACCTCTTAATCTACTCACCTCCAATTTCATATTGTGCTCCTTATTCTAGTACTTATTCTACATTGGAAAAGGTCCCCCACCTGCACCTTGTTTATACCCTTGAGGTACTTTAAAGTTTCAGTCATGTCCCCCCATTCTCTCCTCTCCTCCAGTGAGTTCATATTGAGGTCCCTTAGTCTCTCCTCATATGTTCCGTGGTGTAAGCCCTGCACCATCTTTGTTACCCTTCTCTAGATAGTCTCCACCTTATGTCCTTAGGCAGGTGTGGTCTCCAGAATTGTGCACAGTACTCCAGGTGAGGCCTTACCCATGTTTTATAAAATGGCATCACCACCTCCTGCCTCCTGCTAGTGATACCCCTGCCTAAGCACCCCAGCATGCCATTGCCCCTCTCCACCACATTTGTGCACTGCTTTGATACCTTGAGATCATCTGAGATGATAACCCCCTAGGTCTCTTTCTTCCTTGGTGACAGTCAGCTCCTCCCCCCAACCTGTAGCTCTCTCCAGGGTTCCCTCTATCCAGGTACATTATTTTGCAGTATTTTGTATTGAGCCTCAGTTGCCACATATGTGACCATCTTTCAAGCTTCTCCAGGTCCCTCTTCATTTTTGCACCTCTTCTGGAGTATCTATCCTGTTGCAGATGTTGGTATCATTTGCAAACAAAGTGATCTTTCATTCTAGCCCCTCTGCAATGTCACTAATGAAGACATTGAACAGGATTAGTCCCAGAACTGATCCCTGCAGTACCCCACTGGTCACACCATCTCCCCAGATTGTACCCCATTTATCACCACTCTCTGTGTCCTGTCTGTTAGCCAGTTCCTAACCCAGTTCACTATCTTGTCTCCCATACCCAAACTACCCATCTTGTTAACCAGCCTTCTACATGGGATGATGTCAAAGGATTTATTGAACTCTAGGTAGGTGATGCCTACTGCCCCTCCCTGATTTACTTCCCTAGTCACCCAATTAAAAAAATCTATCATATTCATTTGGCATGACCTTCCTACTGTGAATCTGCGTTGCCTCAGATCCTGGGTACCCCTGGATTCCAGGTGTGCCACTATCCTTTCTTTCAGCAGTGTCTCCATGATCTTTCCCACCACTGAGGTGAAGCTGAGTGGCCTGTAGTTCCCCGCCTCCTCCCTACTGTCACTTTTGTGTAGTGGGACTACATGTGCCCTCCTCCAGTCCTCTGGAACCACACCTGTGTTGAGTGACTCTGTTAACAGGGCAGCCAGAGGTGCTGCTAGTTCCCTTCGCAGTTCCCTTAATATCCTTGGGTGGACGCCATCTCTCTCCCAATGTATATATGTGTGTAGCAATGATTTATACTATTTCCTTTGAAGAGTTGATTTATGTTAACCCTTTCAGTACCTACCTAATTAGTGGCATCGGAACTCTCATGGTTTTAAATTTGTAGGAAGGGTAAATGCTAGGCAGCTAATGTTTTAGGGTTTTCAGAGATTGCAAGGGGCATCATAGGGGATTACAAAGAAATCATAGTGGCATCAACTGCAGTGTTCCGACCTTAAACAAGGCATTTCTCTGTAGGGCACTCTCCTTTTCCCTGCATTTTTCATGTAAAACTGGGACACAACTCCTGTACATTTTCCTGTATGCTCAAATGAATACATGTACGCAACTGACTTCAGTATGCCTGTCAGTAAAATCACTATAACAAATGGTCAGGCTGTTTTATGTGTTCGTATTTATTTTAAATGGTAAAACTCACCTGCAACATATCACAGAGGCTCTGGAAAAATATTGCAATCTCTCAAGTTTTGCTCTCAGGGTTCACATGTCTCCAGAACCTCTTGATAGCATTATATATAGAATAATGGCTGGGTAGGGGGTTATAATGAGATTTTACACCCCCTGAGTGGTGGAAAGCCACATAAAACCTGAGCACAAAGCTCAGGGGATTTATTAAGGCATCCCACCTCGAGGGTGTGTGTAAAATTTGAGTTTTACACACCTGTACCCAGCCTTTATTTTATATAATTGCTGGGGAGCATTTTCTTGCTACAACAACTGTATAAAATAAAGATATTTCAATGGAGCCAGGGACTGGTTGGGTTTCAGTACGGTCTATGGCTCCTGATAGAAACATAGACTTTGACAGCAGATAAGAACCGCTTGGCGTACCAAGTATGCCCATTTCCCTACCTATTTGATAAGCTGTAGAGCCTAGTTAACCAACAGTCTGCTTCTTCCCAACCCCCACCAGAATTGCCTTATGTCTGTCCCATGAATTCTTGAATTCCCCCACTGTTTTTGACCACACAACCTCCTCAGGAAGGCCATTCCATGTGTCCACCACCCTCTCCATGAAAAAATACTTCCTCATGTTGCCCCTGAACCATCCCCTCTCTATCTTCAAATTGTGCCCCCTTGTTCTTGCACATCTCTTTTTCTGAAAGATGCTACCCTCTTGGAATTTGTTGATTACCTTGAGGTACTTGAAAGTTTCTATCATGCCCCCATCTCCCTCCTTTCCTCAAGGCTATACATATTAGCTCCTTTAGTCTCTCTTCATATGGCTTCTGGTGCAGACCCTGCCTCATTTTAGTTACCCTCCTTTGGACTGCCTCCATCCTGTTTATGTCCTTGCGAAGATGGGGTATCCAGAACTGTACACAGTACTCCAGATGGGGTCTCACCAACTGTCGGTACAAAGGGATAACAACTTCCTGTTTTCCACTGGTGATGCCTCTCCCTATACATCCCAGTAACCCCCAACCCTCCTTACTGTCTTCTCCCATTGCTTGCTTACCTTTAGGTCATCTGATATGACTACCCAAGGTCCCTTTCCATTTTTGTTGTTGTCAGTATCTCACCCCTCATTGTGTACTCTTCCCCTGAGTTTTTGTTTCCCAGGTGCATTGCTTTGTACTTATTTGCATTGAATCTAAGCTGCCATACTTTTGACCATTCCTCCAACCTTGCCAAGTCCCTTCTCATCCTCTTCACCCCCTTGTGCATCAATCCTTTTGCAGATCTTTGTGTCATCTGCAAAGAGGCATACTTTTCCTTCCAGTCCCTCTGCAATGTCACTTATAAAGAAATTAAAAAGGGCCGGTCCTGGTGATAAAAACAACTGCTCTGTTTTTTTTTTTCACAGCCAGCTTATGTTAAAAAAAAGTTGCCCAGTAAATAACTTACCACCGACAACTCTGAGTGCGGTGAACTCTTGGGTGAACTGTGCAGGGCTGAGGAATGGCAGCTGGCACCAAGTGAAGGAGGAGTGGCTACACATGCCTAGTGCAAGAGAAACCTGGCACCTGTTGGCTGTTTGGTGAATTATAACTAGGTTTCTCTATGGGAGAAAACACTTCCCAGTTATTATAGCCCTCTTACAATGTACTGACACAGGACAGCCTGGCTGAGATGCAGTATCTCATTTTCAGGGGGGGGTCCTAATTGTACCCATTTTTACAATGCACTGATACATGTTAGCCTGGCTGAGATGCAGTATCTCATTTTCAGTGGGGTCTTACTTTTACCCATGTTTACATCTGTGTGCAATGTACTGACACAGGATAGCTTTGCTGAGCTACTGATGGCCACCTTGTGCAACATGGCAGTGCTGACTTAAAGTGCACATATGCGAGTATTGCACATGCGTAGTCATGTCAGCACTGCCATGTTACACACGGCTGACTTGGGGGCAAACTGTGCATGAGCAAGTATCACGCATGTGCAGTTCTGTAATTGCTGCAGTATTTTTTCTTTTTTTTAAGATCCTGGATTTACACCTATGAGCCAGGGGGCTCATATACATAGGTTCAATGTCAGCAAGAGAATACACAGAGCAGGAATATACAACAAGTTGTGGAAAATAGAGTGAGCACAGACAGTAACTAATTACTGGCACTGTGCAATGTATGCCAGGTCAAATGCAAGAGTAAATTAACAACAATACCTATTACTGGCATTGAACAATGTATGCCAGGTCAATTTTTAGAGAATAGGGGAGAATGTAAGCAGGAGTAAGAGACAGAGTAACAGCCAAGAGGCCTTGTCAGGTAAAAGTCAGGATGGAGGGATGGGGGAAGTTAGGAGAGGATGGAGGAAGAAGATCAGATGGTCTGTAGTTAGCCAAGAGAATGATATGCAACTGAGAGGCCTTGTCTGGTAGGGAGGGGGTGAGTGGGGGATAAGGAGGTGAGCTAGGGGAAGCTTTGCAGGGTGGCCAGAGGCTTTGTCGGGGGTGGTGGGGGGGTTAAAGGATGGTGGGTAGGGGTGTAGGACAGGCATAGAAGAAGGGTGGGTAGGGCTAAGAGGGAGTAGGGGAGGAGTAAGGGTAGGAGGGGGAGAAGAAAGGGCAAGTGAGTGGAATTTTGGCATAAGTGCTGATAGGCGCAAAGATGATAAGTGCTGGATGCACTATGATAGGTGAAGATTTTGAGACGTGCTGCACAACAACTCAGTAGAAGCAGTCACATGGGTTGTGCTTGATTAGGTACTATCGAAGGTGATATTTAAATGGGCCAGGATTACAGACAGCTGATGTTGCCAGGGGAGCGGGTTTAACCAGATGAGTCCCCGGTAGGCAAAGGATCTTTGTCCCTGGGATGTATGGCAGTGAGGTACCTGGAAGATTTGATTAACAGAGCCCCTGGTATGGCCAAGATTGCAGGTGGGACAGAGGATGTTTTGCACCCTTGGAGGAGCCAGACCTGGGTTGATTTTGTTAGCTAGAAGACAGGTTTGAAGTTTGATTCTGTCTTCTAGTTGAAGCCAGCCAGTCATAGTATAGAGGACGCAGGTATGTGTGAGTTGATCATCTCCTGTGAAGAGACTGCAGGCCTTGTTCAGGGATGTAGAAATTCTTCATAGGGATGTTTCAGTGGTGGAGCCATGTAGTGTGACCCCATAGTCTATTATGGACATGATGTAGCGATGGATTGCAATTTTCAGTGCGTCTAAGGTCAGAGTCCATTTGTGTCTGTGCAGAAGCCCGATGGGAATCTTTACAGTCTTGGCAACATGCTCAACATGATGGGAGAAGGAGAGGGTGTTGTCCAGGGTAATACTGAGGTATTTAAAATGTTGGACTTGTTCAGGGGCATGCCAACAGCATTGCAGCTTGTTAGTGGGTGAGATCGATATTTGCTGTGCTGGCCACAGAAGAGCATAACCTTTGTTTTTTTGTGATTAAGTATTAGTTTGTCTGTTGAATCAGTCATCTGATTGCTCAAAGCTGAGCTGTAGTTGCTTCACAAGGTGCTTGGGGTCATGGTTGCAGGTGAAAATGACTGCATCATCAGCATACAGCAATAAATGGTCTTAGCAGAAGCAGGGCAGGTTGTTCATGAAAATACTGAACAGAAGGACTCCCAGAATGGACCCTTGAGGGACGCCTGATAGGACCGCATGGCTATATGAGAGTTGGTTGTTGATCCTAACCTGTTGAGAGCTTTCTGTAAGATAACTTTTGAACCAGGATAAAGTGTCCATGGACAGGCCAAGTGTCAATAGCTGGGTAAGCAGAAGAGCATGGTTCACTGTGTCAAAAGCCTTGGACAGATCTAAGAATGCTGCAAGTGACTCATGAATGAAGGCCATGAATTCAATGAGTGCTGTGGTGGTGCTGCTGTTAGTTATTAGTTACATCTGACTCCGGTGTAATGAGAGCACTGCATATTCTTTTCTACACTCATGTCACTCCTAAAAGCTCTCCACAGCTGTATAGGCTCTGACCAGAGTTTGATATAGATGGGAATGACATGGGCGTGCTTCCAGTCTTCTGGGACATAGTTGTACGCTAAGCATCCCTCAAATATTATTTTCAATATATATGCCAAACAATCGGCCAAAAGGTATAATAAGTGACCAGAGATATTATCTGGACCAAAGTTAGTCTAACCTTTTTGGGTTAAGAGTTTTGTAAGAATCTGGTCTAATGTAAAGGTGATGTAACTAAAGTCACCCAGACAGGGGCTTTATACATTCCGCTGGTCAGTACTAAAAGTTTCACAGAATTTTTTATTGAACAAGTTAGTCATGACTTTTGGATCACTGATTAAGATATCATGAATCAGTATGGGCCCCACCTGACTAATAAGTTTTTCAAGGAATTGATGTAGGAGTAAAATTGTTTTCCATTATTTTTATGAGCTGTTCCAGCAAGATTACATTCCCACCTTGTTTTAGCTTTCCTTATTTTAGTCGTTATACCGTTGTTACATCGACAACTTTACAATGACATGGTTGATACTGACAACATTGCCACGTCACTGTAAAGTCTGCCTTGGACCTCTGAACCCTTTCCCAAGGTCCTGCACCCCATTCCTGACTCAGCTCCATCTCAGAGTTGAGAAACTTAAGTAGGGGGTGCAGGGGTGCAGTTTTATCTCAGCGGCAGCATCCCAACCGCAATTGTGGTTGATGTAGTGGTGTAGGGGAAATATTGCGTCACCAAGAAATTGTCGATGTGGTGTCGTGGATCCATTTTAGTCTTACATTTATGTATAGTTAAGCAAGCTGCCCAATTATGAATGGTTTCAGATTTTAAGTAGGACCAATATTTTTTGTCTTTATGTTTGAGTAATCTTTTTATTGCTTTATTTAGCCATTTTGGGCAGTGTTTAGTATGTTGATATTTTTCCCTAGTAGGTATATACTTGTTCCTAAGATGTAGTAAGGTACTTTTAAAGGAGTCACAGCATTGTTTAGTATTTAGCCCAGGGAAGGCAGTATCCCAACAAACTGAATTTAGTTCATCTTTGAGTTTTGGTATGTCAACTTTGTCATATAAATACATTTTTGTTGATCCAGTGTTAGGTATGAAAACCGTTTGTAAGGTAAATGAAACAGAATTATGATCACTGTTTCCTACTGGTGAGATAATTCTAATATTTATAAGGTCTAGGTGATCATTTGCAATTACTAAATCAAAGATCCTGTCCCCTCTGGTTGGAGTTACAATATGCTGACTAAGTCAAAGTTGGTTACAGATAGGTGTTTGTTTCCCTTACAGGATCTTTTTTTTTTTTTTCACTTTTTATTTATAGATTTTATGCAAATACATAGCATCAAAACTTTCTGTACAATGCAATACATCATTGGGTAAGCAGCATGAAAGGATATAGAGCTATATAATCCATTGTAACACATGATACTAGACTAGGGGGAATTCCAGCTCTCAGTGGCTTGCTAGTGTGAACATTTTTGGATTGGCTATATGCTATTAATGCTAATTATGAAAATTCAGTATAGTACCACACTTATGAAAAATACAAGCAGGGCTATAGTTCCCTTTAACTGTTATATACTTGTGTATTAGTTAAACTCCTATATACCTCCCAAAATGCTCCCCCAGTGTCTGATTCAAGGGGAAAACTTGCATAAGTATATTAAATTATCACTCAATATTTGCCATGTGGTCACACTTCCCCACAACTTCTGCCCAATAAACATTCTGTAATGTATAACGAAATAAAAAGAAAAATAAGATCAGGAGCAGGAGATACCTTTCCCATAACATGGCTGTATGTGCAAACTTCTCCGAGTCAGTAGCACTAGGCTTAACAAATTTGTGTCTCTTAGCTCATAAAAGCAATCAGTTAGATAATAATTACCCACCTACCCCCGGAGAGGTTAAGGCCCAATTACAAAACATTACTGTTTAAAGTATAACAAGATTTATTTAACCGCTAAAGCAAAGTGAAGGTTCACTCACTGTATTCAAGTTCAAGTGTCCTCCCCTTTAAAGTCAGATGCAGAGTCACCTTCTTGAACCACTCTTTCAACTTCCAGCTTCTCGACCATTTTCACAGCTTCTTTAGGGTCCATGTAGAGATACGATTTCCTGCCCACTGTAACATGGAGTCTAGCCGGCATCAGCAAGTTGTTTGGGACTTCTAAGGCTTGTAGATGTCTCCAGACTGCAAATCTTTTCCTCCTCATGTGGGTAGAGTAGGACAAATCAGGGAAAAACAAGACTTTAGAGCCCTCCACAAGAAAAGTACGTCTTGCCCTTACTGCCTGCAGAATTCAGTCCTGCACCATTACCGAAGTAGAGATAAGCATTACAGTTCTGGCCCCTTCAACAGATTGCAGTCTCCAAACATTCATTCTGTAGGACCACACTATCTGGCCCTGCAGGTCCAATCCCAGAATCTCCTGTAGCCAGTGCAGCAAGTAAAGAGATAAATCTTCTTTCTCTACACCTTCTGGGAGACCAATGATTCAGACGTTGGTCGATTGGGTTAAATTTTCCAGGTGTTGCAATCTCGAGTGCAACAGGGTTTGCTCCTTCACACAAGTGGCTGCTGTGGTCTGGGCCTGGGATGAAGCTCTTTCAGCTTCTTGAGCCATTTCAGTAAGGCTGTCTAGTTTTTGCTTTGTATGCACAAGGTGGGTATTGTAACTGTCCATTTTTTCATTGATGTGCTGGACAGACTTAATTAAATTAAGAAGTGTGGTTTGCAGCATCTCTAAGGTTGCTGGGCCAGGCTCCCCAAGCATTGCGTCAGCCGCAGGGGTTGTAACAGATGGAGGTGGCAGCCTGGAGGCCCAGCCACGAGGAGTGAACAAATTGTTTTTTTGTTCTGCGTTCTTCCTCCCCATCATAACAATTTTGATATCCTCAGAAGCAGCAGGACAGCTGAAAGCCAGGAGGGTAACTTTAGAGGCAAAATCAAGTAACTAACTGATAAAATAAATGATTAAAGTTGATGCTAGGTAGGGCACTCTCTGGAAGTGCGTCCTCTCAGGCAGATAGCTAGCCACGCCCCCCCCCACAGGATCTTGATGTTTTATCTTTCCAATTAATGTCACCAAGATTAAAATCACCAGTTATAATGATATCATCCAGTGTTGCAGCATTTTCAAATTCAGTTAAGACTGCATCAAAGTAGTCAGGGGTCGAGTCTGGAGGTCTGTAGCAAGTACCAATAATG
This sequence comes from Neoceratodus forsteri, assembly GCA_016271365.2. Classification (NCBI taxonomy): domain Eukaryota; kingdom Metazoa; phylum Chordata; order Ceratodontiformes; family Ceratodontidae; genus Neoceratodus; species Neoceratodus forsteri. Next base: position 98,855,601 of record CM028132.1, on the reverse strand, counting down.
AGTGGTTGTGAGTTAGATGGAAAAAATTTAACCCAAATGGTCCCCATCTCAGGACCATGAGGTACGGACTTTATCTGAGACCTCAATGGTGTTTATGCTGTCATTAATAAATAGGGAAACATCTCCTTCTTTTCTAGAGTGATGATCGAGTTTATATATACTATAACCGGGGATGTGGATGTCCCATGATGCTTTATTGCCCCCCCCCCCAGGTTTCAGCTATGGCGATAATATCGATGTCTTGTATAGCCCTGATTTTTAATTCATCCAGCTTGTTATTGAGACACCTAGCATTGAAATACATACATTTAAGTGAGTTTTGATGAGAGGGTAGTTATAGTTAGATTTGTTGTTTAGAGGAGGGGACAAATTCCCCTTCTCCCACTGTTTAATTAGTTTAAATGGAATGAGATTTTATCTACAATATGTTTGCCATGTAAGGTACCACCCCTACGACTTAAATGTAATGCATCCCCAGCAACAGAGTTCAGGTCTATTATCAAAATTCTCCTAATGAGTAATACAAGTCAGGCCCTGTCTCAGGCACTATTTACACAATCATTCATTTATGGTTTTGATCTTTCTGGTTTGATACTCGGTAGCTCTGGGAATAGGAAGGATTTCAGAAAACAAATGTCTGTCCCTAAATCAACAAGTTTATTAGTTAGTGCAACAAAATCTTGCTGGATTTTATATACAGAGTCATACACAATATTATAAGCTCCAGCTCGTATGACAGTTAAGGATCTATCACCACAGTCATGTAAAATATTATCAGTCATGGTTGTTATGTCCAAGATTTTTGCTCCTCTAAGGGTGGAACAAGTTCTATTAGTTTTATCCAAATTACAGATAGCCCTATCAAGGTGTCTGATGAGGGAGTCACCCAAGACATACACTTGTCTAGCGCTGTGGGAAGTAGGGTTAGTACTAATCTCCATGTCAGTTGGAGCAATTTGGTTGTTATTTTCTACATCAATAGGATTATTTGCTAATGAGATGGAATTTGTAACTGGACTATGCTGGGGAAGCACAGCAGTGTCTGGTGAGTTGACAGCCATATTTTGAGCCCCAGGGGTAAAGCTAGAAGTGAGCGAAGCAGCACTTGTACCTGCTTGCGAGAAATGTGACCCAGAACTAACCAATTCTGACATGCTGTGACCATCTCTATCCTGAGAAGGTGCTTGATCCAAGGGGGGGGGAGATCCGAATGGGCCAGGAGGGTCTGATAAAATTGAATTTGTATCCTCAATGTCCACTCGGATGGGGTCAAACCTGTTTGAAGTAGGAAGGCAAAACTTCTGGGCCTTTTGTCCTTTCTTAAAAACCCTAGTGTTCTGTACAAGGTGCCAGTTATCCTCTTTAGTTTCACTTATATCATCTTCCCTGTCCCTCTTTCTATTTACGGAAGATGAAGTGATAGAAGGAGAGGGACCATTTACAGGCACATTTACAGGGGGTGTATTATGATCAGGAGAAGGATGACCAACCAAGCTGTTAAAACAGGTGGATGCTGGGACTTTGTTGACACTTACTGTTTCATTAAACATTTTAAATCTGTTTGCCATTTTCTTCTGGCTGATCTCAAGGACTGCAAGTCTAGTACTAAGGCAATTTAATTCTTGTAATATACAGTATCTAAGTTTTGTTGACATTTAGGATGTATATAAGGTTGTATAGGTTTAACAACTGAAGTGATGATATACATAGAGTAGCTGCAACATTTAATGCACACCTCGCTATCCAAGGTCGTAACAGTATCAGCCATATTAGAAGTGTTTAATTAATATACCTTGTAACACTATGGAGAATCAGCAATGACAAGACACATGCAGTTTATAGTTAACAAGGGCTTTATAAACTTGTATATTTCAGTACGTGTTATAGTGAGAACTATACTCCAGTGTATATACCTGTTTTATTGTTGACAATGAGGAGATAATATACACTTTTCGAGTCTGAATAAGAAAGGCTGTTTACCTGGGCCCCAGTCCCCACTTCTCCACCTGATACGCTGTGTCACCGCACGCACCACGCTCGGCTCGCCCTGCTCACCACAGGGCTAACTTAAATACACTGGGTGACCTGGAAGTCCAAACCCAGGGTCACCAAGCTCCAAAGAAGAGCTTTTGTTTAATAAACAGTAAAAAACATGTGACAGCTGCTCATCCACAGTTCTGGTACACAGTCAGTTTAAAATAGCCCCCAGCAACAAATATAATGACACCCAAGCAGTCTGTAATTCGCAAAAGTATAGTAGCCCAAATTACAGACTCTGTTCCTATTTCCTGCCTGGCAGGAAATAGGGCTCAACGTCACAAGCCGCAGCTGAGTTACTCATCCAATTACACATTATTATCAGCTTGTGTTTTGATGTTTTGTAAATGTTTGTAGTTTACGGGCTGGATATTCAAACTGCGCTATTTTGTGGGGCAAGCCCTTGCGCTGCACAAAATAGTTGCGCAGGGGTGTGGCCGGGGCGATATTCAAAGGAGTTGCACTACTGAGCAACTCCTTTGAATATCACCCCCCGGCCACAGCCACTGTGCATGGTGCAGTGGAACTTGCACCACCGCAAGTGGTCAGAGTGGAGCATTCAAGTTGCGGCAGTGCAAGTACCATTGTGCCATGTGCAAATTTCCATATTCAAAAAGGTGACATGCAAATGGGGCCATAATTCATGCAAGAGCGCAGGTGGGGGCCATTTGCATCTATTTATAGCCCCATTTGCATGCCATTAGCATGCAGGTGCGCCGATCTCGAGGACTTGCACCTGGCACCCTGCCAGGCAGCAACATCGAGGGACCGCCCCTACGGCCAATCGGCGGGCAAAGTGTAAAGAATCCACCCACCCCGACTGGCCCGATCGCGGGCATAAGCAAATAAACCCCCAATAGCCCGATCATTGGCATAATTGTAAATACCCCCACCAGCCTGATGCGGGCAGCACAGTCAAACCCCCAAGGACATATCCCTGGTGGTCCAGTGGACCGCTAAGCCCGATCGTGGGCTGCAAAATGTAGCAACACACCCCAAGACCATATCCCTGGTGATCTAGTGTCCCCCCCACCCCACCCACCCACGAAGCCCACCACCCGCTCCCCGGCGGCGGCGAGCGACAGCATCCCACTCGCCTGATGCCCGCCCTCCGCCTGACTGACTGCCCGGTAGGGCTCTTGCATGTGGTGCAGAGCAAGAGCCAATGGGCGTGCAGCCCTACATTAAGGCAGTCCAGATATGTGAATCATTCACATATCTGGACTGCCTTAACATGGGCTACACCCATTGGCTGTTGCTCTGCACCAATGGGCGTGCAGCCCTACCAGGCAGTCAGTCGGTGGGTGGCGGGCGCGGCAGGCTGGTGGATGCTGCCGCCCACCAGCTGCAGGGGTGGGGTGGGGCTTCATGGGTGGTGGGGTGGGGACACCAGATCACCACGGATTTGTTCTTGGGGTGTTAACATTTTGCAGCCCAAGATCGGGCTTAGCGTCCACTGGACCACCAGGATCTGTTCTGGGGAAATGCCACATTTTGCAGTCCGCGATCGGGCTTAGTGGTCCACTGGACCACCAGGGATATGTCCTGGGGGTTGGTCGCGGCTGCCCGCGATCGGGCTGGTGGGGGGTATTTACAATTATGTCCGCGATTGGGCTAGTGGGGGTTATTTAAGCTATGCCCATGATTGGGCTAGTGGGGGGTTATTTAACCTTATGCCCGCGATCGGCCAGTCGGGGGTGGGGGATTTTTACACTTTGCCCATGATCGGGCTGCAGGGGGCACAGGGAGTAGGTTGAGGACCAGCCACAGGTGGCAGCTGCTGTGTTGTGCCCTGCAATGCGGCAGCTCACCTGTGGGTGGCCCTCGACTTACTCCTTTTTTTTTGGCTCAAAGTTGTGCAGGCACAGGTTGGGGTTGCACCTGCCCAACTCTGCACAGCCCGCTGAATATCGGGCTGTGCAGTTTATGCATGGTTCCTCCCCCTCCAGTTCAGCATGCATTCATTTGCATTGCGCTGTTGCTCAGCTTGCCTTGGGGGGTGCAACTGCCTCCTGCTGAATATGGTAGAATGGCGCAATTTTGGACTTGAGCAGGCGCAACCCTATTGCGTATGGTGCAATTCTTTTGAATATCCAGCCCTACATGTTTATTTTTGTTCTGTTGTACTGTTTTTATGTATTTGTTCTGAGTCACCCATTAAAATGAGCATTTGTGCTCTTGGGTTCTTACCCATTAAGCAAATAAACAAACAAACCCATGTTCTGGAATGCCTAACTGTGATTATACAATGGACCAAGGAATAAAATGAATGTAACCCTTAGGCTGCCGACAGAATTCGTAATTCTGGACTGATGTATCAGTCAGCAGCACAGCAAGGGTCAAAATGCTAAAATATGCTTTGTTTCTTATAAATGCCCTTCCTCAGCCATAGGTTGCTGCAGAATTTACCCACAGGAAAGACCTTAGATGACCAATCATGTTACAGGATTTTATTATACAATGTCAAGAAAGAATGCTAACCTCTGATTGATCAATATGGGGCTGGACCCATGATGTTATCCCAGCATAACATCACAGACCTAGACCCAGCACACACATGACTAAATGTCATCAGTGACAAAAATCACTCCACATGCAGATTAGGGAGATAGATTATCTATTTACTGCACCCACAATTCCTCACTATGTAAATTAGTCTATAGGCTATTATATTTCTGTACTCACTACAGAAATAGGAGACTACATCTTTCAGTAAAGAAAGCTTGTCAGCTATCTGTGTATCCACAATGTTTCATGCCACATTTCAGCCCACTCATGGACTTAAGGTGTGCAAAACCTGGAGTGGTTCTCATTCTGTAAGTGGCTAGTATCCTCCCAGTGCAGATTCCAGATGTTTCAAGATATTGGACAAGAAGGTTTTCACCTCAATCAAGTCAGTCCTCTCCATAGCTTCACATCAGGCCCATATGCAGACATACCAGTATTGTCTATCAATGCAGGTGCACAACTTGTTCTGTGAGATGCAATCTAGTGAGTCCGCAAGGCAAGCAATGCATATTTCCATCAAGGGTCTGGAGGCAACTTGACACCAGCCGAGGGAATCATGCAATGCCAATGAGGAGGCCTTCAGGATCACAGGCTTTACTGTCTGTATCATATGGATATTCTGACTTTATTTTCCCACCTAGTGCCCCCTACTCACAATGAGATTCTGAATTCCCAATTCTGGGGGCTCATTTTTTTTACTTGTAGATCAGGCAGGAACTTTCAGGGAACCCTACTGCTCCTGAGTCTCAGCAGTCTCCACCTAACCTAAATCATACCTTGGTCAAGCCAGACTCCCCATACACTGAGGGCTGAGAATCTTTGCGCCTCAGGGTTAAGCAGGTTCCTTCTTTGCGTAGAGCAGCTTGTTACTCTGACGGAGCAGTGGGACTCTAGGGAGATTGATTCTTGGAGGATAGAGAGGTTACTTACAGTAACAGCAGAACTTCCAAAATGTCTTCTCCATAGACTACCTGTCACCAACCCACCATGTCCTCCTTTTAATTAACCTCTTTTAGTTGGACCTCTGGATCATACATAAAGCATCAAACACACCTGTTACATAGAAACATAGACCATGATGGCAGAAAAAGACCAAGGGTGGATCGAGTCTGCCTAAAGTTGTTCAGGACCTATTGTCAATCGGGGGACCTACCCCCTCCCCTTAAGCGCAACCTTCTTTACCCCCGTACTTAGAGCAGAGCTCATTTTTGTGCCTTTTCTCTGTCTCACCTGTGTTTAAAACCCTCTATGGTCTTGGCACCCACCACCTAGGCAGGTAGACTGTTCCATGGCTCCGCCACCCTCTCAGTAAAATAATACTTCCTCAAATCCCTCTTGAAGCCGCCCCCTCCAGTTTCTATTCATGCCCGTTTGTCACTGAGTTGGTCCTCCTATTGAATAGTACTGTGTGGGGCACTTTGTTTATGCACTTCAGGAACTTGAACATCCCAATCATATCCCCTCTCTCCCTTCTGGTCTCCAGTGAGTACATATTCAGTGCTCTCAGTCGCGTCTCGTTGAAGTCCACCTGGAGGCCAGTATCTTCTTATCACCCTTCTTTGCACTGCCTCCAGCCAGTCCTTATCCTTTCTGAAGTGAGGACTTCAGAACTGGACACAGTATTCTAGGTGCGGCCTCACTAAGGATAGATAAAAGGGGAGGATCACCTCTTTCTTTCTACTTTCTGTACCCTCCCTATACACCCAAACATCCTGCTTGCTTTGCTGTAGGCTTTGTTACACTGGTTTGATGCCTTAGGGTGTCACAGATAATGACACCCAGGTCCTGCTCTTCTGAAGTGGTTTTAAATGTAACCCCATTTGGCCAATACTCTGTCCGGGGGTTCTTTTTCCCCATGTGTATTACCTTACACTTCTTTGCACTGAAGTTCAGTTGCCACACATTTGGCCATATCTCTAGCCTTTAGAGGTCATGTTGCAGTTCTCTAACTCCTTCAACACTATCGATCCTTCCACAAAGTTTAGTGTCATCAGCAAAGAGGGCAAGGTTACCCTGGATTACTTTACCAATGTCACTAATGATTATGTTGAAAAGGACCAGGCCTAAGATCAATCCCTGTGGTACCCCACTTGTGTCTTCCCCTTCTGCTTATTTAGCCCCATTGACCTTCTGTTACCTACCCTTGAGACAATTTCCCACCCATGTGGCTATATCCTTTGCTGTTCTAAGGATCTCCATCTTCTTCTCAGGTGCCTATGTGGCACTGAGTTGAATCTCTTACTGAAATCAAAGTAAAGAATATCCATTGTGTGGCCCTGTCCAGCTCCTTTGTTACCAGTCAAAGAAGACAATGAGGCTGGTCTGGCATGACCTCCCTGCTATGAACCTGTGTTGCTTACTATCCTGGAAACCATTTTGTTACAGGTAGTCCACAAAGTCTTGCTTAGTTAGAGACTCCATTAGCTTTCCCACAATAGACGTGAGACTAGCCGACCACTAGTTTCCCGTCTCTCCCTTATCCCCCCCATAGAGTGGTACCACGTTGGCCTCTCTCCAGTCTCTGGGTACTACCCGTGATTGTAGTGAGTTGTTGAACAGATATGCTAGAGGATCACCAAGTTCTTCAGCCAACTCACTTAACACTCTGTTATTTCCATCTGCGAAAACACATACAAAGAAAACCCTTCTTGGATATAAAAAAACAAAGTCCATCCATTAAAACAGAAAATGACAGATCTCCTTCGAGGACATCTACCTCCACTGAGCCACACAATGGAACTGTTGGCATCAGGACCACCCTGAAATTTTTGCTGGCTGGGGCCACCCATGTCAACGCACCTTGTCAGTGCCTATATAATGTGGGCATCCCCAGTATGCCTCAGTTCTTTCTCCCAGTGTCAACCACTCATCAGTCCACCACTGCTGAAGGATGCCATTGAACTTTGGAAGTTTTGCACTTGCTACTAACTTTAAGTTTTTTTTATTTTAAATTTACTTTTATGCTGCCACTGACAGAAAAAAGAACCATTGCTCTGCTTTTGCCATTCTGGCAACATTAAGATCTATGAAGATGACAACCACGCCATTTGCATCCAATGCCTGGCACAGATCATGACTTTAAGGTCTGCCACATTTCCCAGAACTTTAGCCAGGCAACCAGAAGACATCATAAGAAAACTTTAGAAGTACATATAAAGCTTAAAGAAATGGAGAAACAGGTTGTGGTGAAGGAGGTTTCACTGTCATCACTACTTCTGTTCACGGTTCACCATCAGCCGTCAATCCCCATGGTTGACAGTGTCCATCACTGACTCATCATAGAAAAGGATGAAACCCTCTAAATCAGCAGGGGGAAACACTCATACTCAGAGAAGAAGCGGTGCAAGAACAAGGCCACTTACCAGACCATTCCCATTTGCCTCTAAGAGGAGGTAAGTCTACTGAAAAGACAGGTCCCTGGCCACAGCTGTGGGACCTGTCACCCCCCTGGACATCTCTCAGATATCAAGGTTTGGGTCCAGTGCTGGCTTGCCTCCTCTGCTGGGGGATTTGCAGCCCATAGCACAGCCCACACTGCAGTCAGGCACTGTCCCATTGATGGTTCAGCTGTCACTGACCCCTTCAGGGCCTGTTGACACACAACTGTTATATCAGACCATGTCTGAGCTGTTTCAGCATCTTTTCCTGTGGCCACTATCATCACCTGCTCCATTGGTGCCTCAGCTGGGCCATCAATGACATTATGTTGATGATCCAGTTCTTGCTCCCTACCACAGTGCCATGCCTAACCAGACTCTGTCAATGGGACCCCCATTGATGGATCCTTTCCATTTGTCTCCTGATCATGTCAACCCTCACCCAATGACAGTAAATGTTGACAATGAACTGGAGCATAATCCAGAGTATGCAGAAGATGAGGAGGAGGCCATTGATGAAGAAGAAGAGGCAATAGTTGTGGTGGGCTCAAGCTCCACTCTATCTTCTTACTCAGAGGAGAGTGTGAGAACTGCTCCAAGGTCTACACCTGAGGATGCTTTATTTCAAGCCTTCCTGAAACAGGTTTCAAGGGAAATCTCTATGAATTCTTCAGTGTTTCTGCCTCCTTCATGCTACTTATTCCTCCTGTGCATTCTACACTTGAAGATGCCATGTTGGTTGCCTGGCATAGACCACCTCAATTGCCAGCAGTTCCCAGGAAGGCTGATAAACAATATTCAGCCCCCAGGGCGAAGTTTTACTATTCCTCACAGTGTGAAATAGACTCTGTGGTGATTATGGCTGCTCATTACAGCGCCAAAGCTCCCAAACACATGAGTTCTCTTCCTCCTGATAAGGAATTGAGGAAGCTGGATGTGATGGGGAAGAGAACGTTTGCTTCTGCTTCCCAGGCACAAGAATTGCTAACTATCAGCATATATAATAAAATATCAGGATTTTCTTTGGAAGACTATGGCCACTCTGGCTGAGAAATTGCCAGTGGGTCAGGATAAAATACTGGCACAGTAGACTCTTGCTAATGGCCACAAGGCTGGTAAGCATCTGCTGAGATCGGCCTATGATGCCCCCAATGCTGCTGCCAGAGCCACTGCATCTGGAATTTACCTCTACCACACTCTTGGCTAAGAGTGAGTGGTTTTGCCTCAGATGTACAACAATCTGTGATAAATGCTCCATTCAGAGGGAAACAACTGTTTGGCAATGATGTTGAGAATGTATTAAGGGATTTACAGTCCTCTAAAATGACTCTTAGATCCCTGTATACTTTCAAGCTTAAACCCCAGGGAAGGAGACATAGTTCTTTTCACAGGCCCATCCCCATCCAGGTTGGGGCTATTCAAGTGGCCCAGGAGGTGGTTCCTAGAAACCTCAGTCTGTCACATACCAAGCTACTGCCCTGCCTTCAGGTGCCCATTCTAGACTTCCAAATGATCAAGCCATTACAGTCACCCTTATGCTCCTGGTGCCTTCTGACACACCTCCCCTTTCTCCCTCCTCACTGCCTCAGGAAGTTTTAGTGAGAAGCTGCATCTGTCTCTCTCTACAAAAATGGAGGGAGATTGCTACTGATGGATGGATACTAAAGGTGGTTCAACAAGGAAGTGCCTTAGAACTTCATCCTGTTCTTCCGGTGCCCCCTTGACCAGCAGATATCCCCTGGGACATTTTGCCCTCCTGCTGGAGGAAGTTTAAACCCTCCTGTGCTAGAAGGCTGTAGAACATGTCCCAGTTTTAGAAATAAACCAAGGATATTACAGTTGATATTTCCTGTTTCCAAAATGGAGCGGATATCTAAGGTCAGTAGTAGATATTTGGGGACTGAACCTTTTTATCAAATACAAGAAGTTCAGAATGGTGTCCCTGCAGTCCCTCCTTCCCTCCCCTCTTACTGAAAGGGGATTGGATGGTTGCACTGGACATGAAAGATGCATATCTTTATGTCAAGATCTGCAAGTGTTGCAGAAAATACTTGTGTTTCATGCTACATGGCTTGCACTATCAATTTCATGTCTTGCCCTTTGGTTTGTGGTCTGCACTTCATGTCTTTCTTAAAGAATTTACCATGGTGGCTGCTGCCCTCTGTAAGGGGGGGAAACCTGTAAGTCTTCCCCTACATACTGTAGATGACTGGCTGTTGAAAGCCCTGTCTCTGGAAGCCATTGTCTACACATTGTTTTAGACTCTTTGCATATGCAGCCCTGACAGGCTGCTCCTGGAACTGTGCTTGTGAGCTGGGAACACTGTCCATGCATGTTCCTGATCCTGAAGATGAGCATAGTTGTCAAGCACTCTGGAATGCTCCCTGCCCTGTCTGCCACCTCCTATTGGCTGCATCCCTAAACGTATGGTGGAGCAGGGCTGGAAAGGCAAAATGTAGTTTCTACCTCCCGCGCCATCTTGGATTTGGGCACTAGGAGGTCTCAAGTTAAATGCTGGCCTGAATTTTGAAAATAAAACCCCCTCCCTCAAAGAAGTAGTGCCTGGTTGCCCTCAGTAATTCCCCCACACTTCAGGGAGGAAAAGAGGAGAATGACACGTGTGTGCAGGAAAAGGGAAAAATAAACGGATCTTCTGTAGTGCAATCGCACATGCACAATCATGCTGATGCACAAGGAGTTGTGTGATATGTAGTCCACAGCCCCAAAGAGAGAGAGCTATGCTGTGCTATCAGTGTGGATCAGTGAGCATTCCCTGCACCAGTGACTGTTTAAACTAAAATGAATGGTGCCTGTTCTTGGATATTAGCCCTGCTGTCAAGAAAAAAAATTACAGGAGAATGGACACAGATAAGTGCTGCTGGGGAAATAAAAGAGGGGTGTGCCCTAGTAACTGCCTGCTAGGAAAGAAGTGGGTTGTGCCTGCTATGCCAGCCATGCTGCCTATAAGGAAAAAAAGGGGGTCTGGGAGCAGTGACACTGCTATAGTGACTGCCTAGATCTGTGAGCGGCAGTGCCAGATTGCTATGGGGTGAGCAAATCAGGGGCTTCTTGGATATTGCCAATAACATGAAAAAAAGAGATAATTCTCTGTGTTTTCCTGCCTTTTTTCTGCCTACAAACCCCTGCACCTGCTGGAAGACTTTTGTTCCAGCGAGGATGATCTCAGGTTGCCCATCTCTGCCTGCCCTGTTCTGGAGCTGCCATCTGAACAGAGGATCCAGCTACTGCCAGCTGGCCATGGGGAACACTGTATGGCCCATGTATGTAGACCCAAGGGACTGCCCAGATGACCCATGGATAGGTGTGGCATGAGGAGTGCAGATGCCAGGTGAGGAGACCTGCCAACCTCCCACCGTGCACCAGGTTGGGTCACCACCAGGAAGAGACCACCATCTGAGATGACCTCAACCCAGCTGTCGATCATCCTCAGAATATGACCTCAGCCCAGCAGTGGATCATCCCCAGAATATGACATCAGCCCAGCAGTAGGCATACCAAATGATAACTTCAGTTTCTGCCGAGATGACTTCATGCTAACATATGTTGATGTTCAAAGTCTCCTGAGAGGAAGAAGAGCTCACCTTGCTGTCTGCCAGGTTGAGTGGAAGAGAACACTCAGAAGCAAAGCCCAGCAGTCACCACAGAGATGATGCCCAACCTGGACCACCCGATGCTTCAACTGGTGAGTCTGTTCCAATTTTTTTTCTCCTCAGGGTCATCTGGAAATTTAGACTTTACTGGGATTCGAACTATGCCATCCATTAACTATTGGGGGAAGAAACCAGAGACACGTAATGACTGATTGCAATGGGGTTTGGGGAATAGTTGATTTGTTGATCCCTTGAGTAAAATGTACTAGATTGGATTATGTGGTGGGAGGTATGGAATACACTGCAGGTATTTTGTATGTTCTCACTGCATAGCATGGTAATGCAGCATGGTAGCATGGCATAGGTACATTTTTAATGTAAAAGGAAGAATGGCAGATGTAATGCCATGTAACAGCATGACATATTTACATCTTAGTAATCCAGGTAGTCACCACACATGATGAAGTTAGTGCCCTGGTTATGTGCTTAAAGTATAGAAGTGTAGCCCGGTTGGCTGTTTTTTGTCCTGATGTGCCACTCTGGGCACCTGAGGCAGACCCCACAGGTGTTTCAGAGGTTGGACTATCAGAAGACCTGGAGGATAGGTTGAGGCCTCAGGTTGTTGAGGATTTGTTTTGCCATTTCCTGTGCACAGCCAGTGCAGTGTACCAGCTGTATACCCCTCTGGGGGCTGCTGATGGAGGCAGGTGCCCACCCTCCACCAGATGGGTCATCAGAGGGGGCGGTTGTATGCTCACCAGGAACATCAAGCCCTAAAAGGTGGGTGAATGTAACCCCCCCTTTGGGAGTTACTGTAAGTGTGTGTTCCTTTAAGAAGACTCTTGCTTTCTTCTGTGATGCCAATCTGTACCCTTGGTTTGACCTGGCAGCAGCACTGCCTGAACATTCTAAAGGAGAGGAGCTGGAGCTCTCAGTTTTGAAAGAACTGAGCATTCTAAGCAGTCGGAAGGAGCCTTCAGCCTGGCATGTAGTGCCTGGTTCCTTCTGTGTAAACCCTCTTTTCTCATGGAGTTGGTGTAAAAAAAAACAGTTCGTACATGGTGGCGGCCATTGCCCAAGTTCCCTAAAAGGGGGGGTGCCCCTCTCCAGAAGGAGGAATAACAGTTTTGGAGTTCATTGAGGAGCTTCTGTGGGGATAAACTGTAACTGAGAACTGCTGAAAGACTGAGGTGATATTTTGCCTTATTCTAAGAGGGTGAAATGACAAATTTGCTGAGTTTTAAATACCCAGTGCTGCTTTCTGGCTTTTGAACAAAAGTTTCCTGTCAGAAAAGGAAAGATTTCTGTCATGGGGTGACTGTCTCTGAATTAAGGGGGCTGTCATGTCATTTTGTTGAAAATGGGTTAGCGTGCTAGAAAAGGCCCTATTTATGCTTCCTTTGGGCACCAAAAGGCTTTAGGTATTTCCACAGTGAAGATGCTCTGATGAAAAAAGTTCAAGTTAGTGCTATGGCTGAGGTGCTGGACATCTTACCTTGTGCTATGCTGACCACCAGTGTTTGGGAACGAGCATGGGCCACCGGGGGTTGGCGGGGGAGGAGAAGGATCGAGCATCTGAGGGATTGCTCTCCTTCTCTGGGGAGGGGGGCACCAGCAGTCGACATTCCACTGGCCCCTGGTGGTGGCTGGGGGGCAGTGCTGCAGTAAGGGAAGGAGATGGGGCAGATGCCTGGAGGAGTGCATGTGGATGCGTGCATGCTTGCTCCATCATCAGCATTGCACGCCCACTTCCTAAGGGGAGAGAAAAAAGGAAAAAAGTCCTGTCTGCGTGGCATGAAGCTGTCCCTCACAGGCACCACCCCTGAGAAGGCACCTCCCTGGCTGGATCCCTGTTGGGTGGGTTGAGATGCTCCCCACCACCTTGCCATGAAGGGCAAGTTATGGAGGCCCAAAGAAGGGGGTCTGATCCTTGGGGGATGGCAGTGGGGAGACAGTGGCTAGGGTGAAAGAGGGCTGACCAGGACAAGGTAGAAACACCAAGATAAAAAAAAGTAAATGCTGTCTGCCTCTGGCAGTAAAATGTGACAGTCTACAAAAGCCTGTGTGTGATTCTGCCTCTGCCTGTGTTACACAAAGTGAGAGACTGATTATTAGCCCTGTGGCTAGTATGTGAAAACTGCCCAGAAATGTGTTAGTGAATTCTGCCTGCTGATTTGGACTTTTGGGACCCTCTCCTCATGGGGGTCAGCACTTGAGTGAGGGTGGGAGTAGAGATCGAGTGGCACCTCAGACCCCCAGGGGATGCTGTATCCTCCGTTGCCCCTAAATTGTAACCCTGTGGGGCTGTCCTCTAATGTGGACTTGGACTCTTCTCTCACTGGGATCAGTGGCTTGAGCGATGAGTGGGAGGCTTGGTCCATGGCACCTTGGACCCCCAGGCGACCACAGCCTCTCCCTGCCATTTAAATTCTAGGATTGGAAATAAAGAAAAGTACAGAGCCTGCTATGTGTGTTCTCTGAAGGCAGAAAGATAAAGTCAAGTTAAATAAAATCTCTGGGGTGTAACACTTAGCCCCTGATGGTGATAAGCCAGTAATGTGGTGAATAATTGAACTGTCCTCCTGTGGGAACAGAACTTATGACCACCCTGTGGTCTGTCCTGGCCAGTTGAAATGTAACATCTGCCTCCATGGAGAAACTGTTTTAAAATAAAAGGATCCTGTTTTGGATGTTTTAACTTTCACTATGCCATTTGGACATTGGTTTTATTGTAAAGTTTATTGCACAGTTAAAATTATGCCTAACCAGTTTAAATCTGCAACCTTGTCAACCTGCCTGTGCCATGGGATGCCAGGAGGTCACCCGATTCGAGGGAGGTCAAGTAAGTGCATTCTCTTGTTTTTACCTCTCTCAACTGTTGGCTCCCCCATTACAATGCCTGGGGACAAGGGGTTACACTATGCTATATACTGAGTGCCATGTTATTGCTCAGTACTAGGTTGGCAACAAGTATCTCCGCTCTTAGTGCCATGTAGTGGTGGACGAAGTGGGCTCAATCCACTCTGTGAAGCGATTCACGGAGCAAAGGCGGATTCACGGAGTGCTCCACAACAAGAAGCAGAGTACTTCACATTATAATGAGGAATGCAAAGTCCATTGGAAGCAATGACTTTGCATTACTCCGCCTCCCCAGGCTACTATTCTGCCAAATTTAAGGCGAAGTGCATTGCAGGCAGTGCACTTCGCCTCACTTTGCCTTGTTCTCGAGCTCCAAAGGCAAATTTTGCAGTGATTCATGGGATTTCAGGTCACATGGGCTCTATATTGATCTGCACAGCCTCAGTTCGGGGTAATATGAGTAGGAAGGAGTAGGAGACAGTGTGCTCTGATAGCTGTCTGTGATAGGAATCTTGTAAAAGCTGTTCAAAAAGCATTTTTGCTTTTTTTGGGATCCAACTTTAGTTCATCGATTGTAGGAAACCCTCCTGTGCTCATATCATTGAGTGTTTTTGTTTTTGTGTGGATTTTGAATGTTAATTTACAACATTGAGTGTGTGTGGTGAAAGACAGTAAAAGTGTGTTTTGGGGAGGGGCATATCTGTGGTGTAGGTAGATTTAAGTTGGAGAAATAGTGATTTCTTTGTTTTTTGGTTATATTTTTGTTATATAACTGACTGTTAATGTACACACAGTAATATTGTCAGTAATAGTAGAAATTTTCTTGCTGTTTGTTGTGTGGATGTGGTGCAGCAGTTCATAAATTCAGGTTGTTTACATTACAAATTTACAATACGTAACGTGGCATAGTACTGAACTTTTGCATTTGCGGTGCATTCCTCGCTTAGCATTGTACACAAACTGTTCTGTGTGTGAGTGTGTGTGCAGTGTTGCATGCATCAAATAATACGCCTTTTATTGTGCCAGAGACTAGTGTAATTGCAAGCGCAGCAGTGTGAACCTGCTATCCATTGTAGTGGCCCGATTTTGTACTGCGATCGTGGTATCTGTTCTTAGTTTTGCTGCATGTAGTGCCGTAAAAATCAGCACTATCTGTATTCAGTGCTCCCCCGACCCCCATGTTCAAAAGGTATTTTTTACCAGATTGGATTGTTTTTGTGACCTCATCAGCACCACTGGTTACTGAAATTGTTTTAATTTCATAACAGTCTTAGAGTAGTCTCTTATCTGTTGCTGAAGCCACAGTTGTTTATTTGGCTTCACATCCAGCGTCCCTCCAATCAGAGAGTGAATGTATCAAAATCTGAATCTGGTTATAATATTTGTGGTTGATCCCCCAAAATGCCTGCAAAGAGACATGCAAGCAAAGCTGTTTCTGGCCATGGCAATGTTGGCAGTAAGATGGTCTGTGGGTGTGGTAGTAGTGCGCAGATGCAGAAGTGCATTGCTGATGTGAGGAAAGGTATTTCTTCTGCAATGTTTTTTACAGCCCAATCGGTAGCTTCACTCATAGTTGGAGGAGATGATGTTCTCCCAGCTGGTGGTGTTAGTGTTACTGGTGTTAGTGGTGGTGGAGGTAGTATTAGTATTGTTGCGTCAACTGCTAATTCCGACCAATGTACCGTATCCAAAAATATTGAGTGTGAAGCAGTGCAAGTGAGTGGCAGCGTAGATGATGTCATACTTCCCAGTAACATCCCAGTAACTGAACCTGAGGATTCTGATGATCATGTCAACGATAGCACACAATGTGATATTCCGTCCACCATGGCACTTAATGTCACACATTTTCCATGCAGTGATTCACAGTGTAGTGAAAAAATATCAGGTGATGGTGGTGTAGATGCTGATGATGGATGTGATGATGATGATGTTGCTGTTGTTGCAACATGCAGGCCACATGCTAGCATCTAAGCAGAAGATGTGGATGTGTGTGACAGTGACGTTGATGAATATGATAATGATGATGTAACTGACCCCAGTTGGGAACCAGAGAAAAAGAAATTAAAAGTGGCTGTGTCTGAGTCTGTTTGCAGGAACCCCCCCCGTAAAAACTTGTGATCTACCAGTTTTAGTTGATGATGATGATGACCCAGTAATCAATATGATAGATAGTCATGGTGGTCAGTTGCAGTCCAGGTGTGCAGTGTCCAAAACATCAAGTTCCCCCACTTCAGTGCTTAAAATAACAGACTTAAATAAGCCACATCATGGACATGTTAAAAGCAAAGCATCACAATCCCTTGTTCGAGATTTTTTTGTTCAACATGCAAATGATGATCCAGTTGCAATCTGCCAGGGTTGCCATGTGCGTGTGAGTTGAGGTAAAAAGGGGAGCCATCTGGGCACAGGAGGACAGCATATGCATCTTAAGAATAGGCACATGGCACTGTGGACCCAGCACAAGCTGGCAGCTAATACCACAGTGGGGTGTTCACCCTCATCACCGGCAACCTTAGCCAGCATGTTATCCCCTTCCATGACTGTTAAGCCCAGTAGGAAATTAAACCTGTGTAGTAGTGCGGTAATAAGAGCAGAGGATTACTACAGGCATGATAAGGTGGAGGACCATAATGACTTTGAAATGATGTCCAGTGCTGGTGAGAGTAGCAGTTTTTGTGGTGGTGGTGGTGGTGAATGCAGTATGTCTAGTGCAAGTTGTACATCAACCCCGGTTGGCAAATCTGGCAAAATAACAGCATTTCTGGGTTTGTCATCATCATCTGTGCAACCGCCTTCATCAAATGTCCACACTCCATGCCCTGCCAATGCCATTCATCACAGAGCACAACCATTTGTGATCAACACACCCCGTGTAAAACATTTAAGTCAGCACACATTACAGTGTTTTTGCGCATAAGCTGAAGTACCCCCAAATCATACAATGTCACGTGAACTCAATGCTGCTAAAGCGGAAATGATAGCAATTGATCTTTTGCCTTCTCCTTTCTGGAGAATTCTGGGTTCCGGTGGTTTGCTGCATGTGGCTGTCCAAAATGGAAAATCCCATCCAGGAAAATACTTTTCTACCCATGCTGTTCCCGAGTTGTTCCGCACTGTGTCTGATTCAGTAAGACATGCCCTTCAACATTCCTCCTCTCCATTCATCCATTTAAGTATGGATATGTGGACAAGTGGCAAAACAGCGAGGAGTTCATATTTGTGTATAACTGCACACTGGACGCAGGTGCCGGGGGTTGTTTGTGATGTTGGTAGTGTGAATAATCAGTGCAGTAAGGTGGATTGTCGCTGTAGCAATCTTCCAGGAATTCGACAGCATGCAATGATTGCTATGCACAGTGTGACCTGTTCACACACTGGTGAGAACATGTTGGACATGGTACTGACTGAAATTGACAGATGGCTAAACCCTCTGTCCCTGAGAGCTGGGTTCATAGCAAGTGACAATGGGTCAAATGTGGTGAAATGCATCATGAATGGTGTTTTGTTTCATGTTCCATGCATGGCCCACTGTTTAAATCATGTGGTTCAGGATTTTCTGCAGCACCCTGATATAAAGGAAATGCTGGCCATTGCATGATGTGTCTGTTCTCACTTTTCAAGATCTGGAAAGGCCCGTGACCAACTGCAGCAGTTGCAGATACAAAACAGCCTGCCTCAGCACCGCTTGAAGCTGGAAGTTGTCACCCGATGAAACTCCACTTTATACATGGTAGAGAGGTTGTATGAACAGCACAAAGCCATCTTAGAATATCTTGTTATGCACACTATCCGTGACAGTTCCAGGCCTCCATGTCTATGACGACTGAACAGTGGCGCCTCATGAACTCTGTAATAACAATTTTGCAGTCTTTTGAACATGCCACACAGGCAGTGAGTGGCGTGTCTGCCTCCATTAGGCAATCAATTCCACTGCTGTGGGTGCTGAGGCAGACATTGGTGAATGTGCAGCATAGCCTTGATGTTGCAGGAGACGGTGGTAGCAATATGTTGCTGCAACACATGCTGACAGTATTCGACCAGAATCGTCACGTTGTGAGCATTCAGCATAGTGACAACTTTGCCATAGCAACAATGCTGGACCCACGATACAAGCATGGAATTGCATCAGTACTGGAGGGAGGGCCTGAACAGGTAAAAAATATCAGTGGTCAACTGGTGCGCTTGGTTCATGAGGCACAGAAGTCACGTGCCAAGGTCAGCAAACCTCAGCAGCATAATCCGGCTGAAGATGTACCTGGAGGACCATCAAGCATATCCTGCAAGGGGAAGAGGACTGCAGTTCCAAGTGGTCTGCCATCCAAAGTGGCTGGCATCAACCCGCTTTGGGAGGCTTTGTCCCAAGTGGGTATTTGTGAAATAAATGATCTGGGAGAACAGGATGATGCATCAACAATTGGACTTAGTGCGGCACAGAGAATGGTTGAGTCATATTTGTCTGAAAACAGGCATCTGACAATAAGTGAAGATCCTCTTTTGTACTGGAGTGGAAAGGTCAGTGAAAGGCCAGAGCTGGCTGCAGTGGCACTGAAGTACCTCACATGCCCACCCTCCAGTGTAAGTGTTGAGAGGGTATTCAGCTCAGCAGCTGCAATAGTCAGGGATTGTTGGACAAACCTGTCTCCTGCAAATGTTAGTTTGCTAACATTCATTAAAATGAATGAGAGGCACATACCAGCAGATACTGCAGCCTCGGTATTCATACCCCAGCCTAGTCATGGTGGTCTTGCTGATGTGGAAATGGCACATCCTGGTGGCACTGGCAGTGGCTGCCTGAAATGGCCCACCACTGATGTAGATGACGACACAATGGAAAAAGAATTTCCCAGTGGTCAGACTTCAGACATCGATGACTGTGAGGGCAGCTTTCTTTATGAGGATGATGATGTGGTTAATGTTGGCAGGTTTTAACTGAAGTTTCTAAAAGATGGTGTGTCCCCCCAGACCACCACCACTGGGACTGATGTTATCCACTGCCACCATGAGTCTGTCTGCCCCCCGAACCACCACCACCACCGGAACTGATGTTAGCCAATGCCACCATGAGTCTGTCTGCCCGCTGGACCACCACTACCACCGGGACTGATGTTAGCCACTGCCACCATGAGTCTGTCTGCCCCCCGGACCACCACCACCACCGGGACTGATGTTATCCACTGCCACCATGAGTGTGTCTGAGCCCCGAACCACCACCACCACTGGGACTGATGTTAGCTACTGCAACAATGAGTCTGTCTGCCCCCCTGGACCACCACCCCTGGGACGGATGTTAGCCACTGCCACCACTACCACCATGAGTCTGTCTGCTCCCTGGACCACCACCACCAGGACTGATGTTATCCACTGCCACCATGAGTCTGTCTGACCCCTGAACCACCACCACCACCAGGACTGATGTTATCCACTGCCACCATGAGTCTGTCTGCCCCCCCAGGCCACCACCACAAGGACTGGTGTTATCCACTGCCACCAGAAGTCTGTCTGCCCCCTGGACCACCACCACTGGGACTGATGTTATCCACTGCCACCCTGAGTCTGTCTTCCCCCACGGACCACCACCACCACTGGGACTGAGGTTAGCCACTGCCACCATGAGTCTGTCTGCCCCTGGACCACCACCACTGGGACTGATGTTATCCACTGCCACCATGAGTCTGTATGAACCCTGGACCTTCACCACTGGGACTGATGTTATCCACTGCCACCATGGGTCTGATTGACCCCCGAACCACCACCACCACCGGGACTGATGTTAGCCACCACCACCACTGCCACCATGAGTCTGTCTGGACCACCACATCCATCAGCCAGAGACACAAAGCTTCTTAATATTTAATCCATAAAGTGAGTATGTGTACTCATGTTTGTTATGCTGCTTCACTTTATTTAGTTGTATGGCTTGTTTACTGTAGCTTTTCAGAGCCGCATTGGTAAAACACATACAGTACACTTCTTTTGTTTCTTTCACAGGGTAACAAAAAAAGGCTCCATCGCTAAAACGCATTGGGAATGATACTGTAGCTGTACCGTACAGAGAGGAAGTGATGTAATATCCATGTGAAATCCATTCTGGTAAGTATTAAGATTTTATTTCATTCGTTTCATTGTTTTGTAAAGACTGCAGCAAATATTGCACACAGGTTGTGTTAGCTGACAATATGTGGGTTTGAAATGTAACTTGACTTTAGGGATTGAGATCTGAGAACCAGGGAGGGACACACAACAATTAGGTTGTAAGACTTCATTCATTTCTTTTTTTAGGAAACTTCCAGATGCTTTGTTGTTCTGACAAAGTGGCCTTATCCAAACAAGTTCTTCAACATCAGCCCCACTTCCCGGGCTGGGGTGCATATGCAACACGCAGAAGTCGTTTCATTAGATGACCATGACCATCATTAACAACCAGACTCGAGAAGGATGCAGATGAAATCTGTGAAGAAGTAACCAAATAAGAAACCATTACAGACAAACCTGCAAATATGCTTCCCCCCACCCCCAAAAAAAAATACTTACCTTCATGTGCTTGAGAGTTATCCATTGCAAATTTCTACACAAAAAGTTCTCATTGAGCACTGGAATGTGCACACCAACAGTATTTGTGACCTGTGATACAGAACAATACCATGAGTATATGTCCATGTCAACCACCCCTAACCTACAAAATACAGAAATATATATCTATATATATCAACTCACCAAGGCTACTATTAGTGTACAGACAAAGGGCACCCTTCCATCCAGTTGAGATGATCACATTGCATTTGCTCGAATCACAGCACACATTGGACCAGCAGCAGTTCACTCACGGTCATCATTTTATTCTGGAGCACTGCACGCATGAGTGACTGCGCAATAAATTCTGGGGGACATTGCATGTGGTGTAAGGATTCCTTTTCACTTCCTTAACACTTGTCAATTTTCTGGACACAAGGCAGATGCATTTTGGGCATGTAGAAAAAATCAGGGGACTCTGTGCCACCACTGCATGACTGAGTGAGCCATTAATTCTGGGGGACTTTGTATGTGCTGAAACAATCCCATTTCACTTTCTTACCACTTGTCAATTTTCTGGATACAAGGCGGCTGTATTTTGGGCATGCAGAAAAAATATGGGGACTCTGTGCCACCGCTGCGTGCATGACTGAGTGCGCCATTAATTATGGGGGATTTTGTATGTGCTGAAACAATCCCATTTCACTTCCTTACCACTTGTCAATTTTCTGGACACAAGGCGGATGCATTTTGGGCATGCAGAAAAAATCTGGGGCTCTGTGTGACCACAGCGCGCATGAGTGACTACTCAATAAATTCTGGGGGACTTTGCATGTGTCATGACGATTCCATTTCACTTCCTTAGCTCTTGTCAATTTTCTGGACAGAAGACAGATGCATTTTGTGTGATGTGATTGTGAGCACATGATGTCATACTTAAACTATAAATTAAAGCAGCATTGCAACAATGTGCTGACAATTTTGACCTATACTTTTTTATGCTATTTTACATTGCAGCCATTGCCGGCCACTAGTTACCTCATGACTTGTATGATACCCTTCTTTTCACAATTTGTGTCTGCTTTACAACTTTTTCTCATGTCTGAAAATAAAAAAGGAGCACGCCATTTAATATTGTTCTGACCAGGTTCTTGTCACTATTTGCAGTTAATTTTGAACAACTATTGTTCTGTGATGTCATAAAACACTGCCTGCTGCATAATTGTTAATCTGACAACAGAAGTAATATATAACAACTGATGGAGAAAAACAGCGCAAAATACTGACGAAGACCTGGTCTGCACCATATTAAAAGGAGTGCTCCTTTTATTATCTCAGACATGAAAAAAAGTACTAAAGCAGACTCAAATACTGGAAAGAATAGTGTCATACAAGTCAGGATGTAAGTAAAGTGGCAATGGAAAATAGCATAAAAAAGTATAGGTCAACATTTTCAACAGATTGTTGCACTGCTACTTTAAAGAGGTTCACCAAGTTACATAGTTATGGATGGTATTGCACCCAATATATTGGTGCCTAACCTCCAGGGGAACCTTTTTGCTCCACATGTCCTTAAATAGTTCAATACTTTTCTGGCAAAAATGTTTGTAATTTTGGTAAACCGGGTCCCAGAGGACTTCCTGTTCTAAAGAGCTGCCCAAGATCCGGCCCAACGCTCAGCAACGTTGTGGTGAAACGTGGGCACATTTCAACTAACAAGAGCCTTGTTAGTGGAAATGTGCCCATGTTTCACCACAGACTGACTATTACAACATAAAGAAACATTCGGAAAGTTGCCGGCCATTCACTATAATAAAGCATGCCCCCGTGCTCTCCCTGGCATCACGTCATAATACTGCAGAGCGCGTTGGCGAAACTTGGGTGGCTCTTCAGAACTGGAAGTCCTCCAGGACCCGGTTTACTGAAATTATGAGCGTTTTTACCAGAAAAGTATTGCACTATGGAATGTAAGGACACGTGGAGCAAGAAAGATTACCCTGGAGGTAAGACACCCATATAAGGAGCATGTATGACTGTATGTGCAAGTATAAATTTAAAGGGAAGCAGTCAGCAACAGGAGCGCCTGTGTCCTGCCCAGTGCAAGGCTTACCCTCCAGTTAAGCCTTTTAAGTATGTTGCAGCATTTTTCTCGAGCTGCAACATACTTTATTTTAATAAAGAAAGGTCAGCGACCCAGAAGGATGGAGGACGCTATGGGGACCCCATTATGTGTAAAGAAAAGGTGTGGCAGAGACGCACCGTCTGCTTCAAATACTTTTGTATTGAAGCGCATGGTGCATCGCCGTTGGACCTTTACACATAATGGAGCCCCCATAGCATCTGTCATACTTCCGGCTCTCTGACATTTCTTTAGTACAATAAAGTATGTTGCGGTGTGAGAAAAATGCCGCAACATACTTAAAAGGCTTAACCAGAGGGTATGCCTTGCAGGGGGCAGGATGCAGGCGCTCCTGTTGCTGACTGCTTCCCTTTAAACTAATACTGTGGCCTTCCCTCTTTCTGGTATTAAACAAACAAAACACAAAAGAGTACAGCGGGGGGGGGAGGTGTGCAGAAAACAAAACCTAATGCTCGATCCCATGATGTTCCAGCAGCAGATGAAGCATTGACCCTATTTGCAGCTGCTCTTGCTAAATCCACTCCATCTGCTGCTAGACAGCACCCATCCTCTGATTGCTTTCCTCCATCGCAGCCCACAGCAGTGCTATTTCTGACTGCGTTGCAGGCATTGTGTCGGGGTCCACTGCTGCAGGAGGAAAGCCAGGTAGTGGTGGTGGTGAGGGTGGTGCTGGTGGCAGTGGTGGGGGTAGCAGTGGAGCAGCAGCTGCTGCTGTGGCCCTCCTCCTGCTCTGGCAATGCACAGCAGCAGCACTCACTGCCACTGCCACAGAAGGGCCAGCAGGTGGAGGCCTGGCCCATTATGTGGCAGCCTCCCACTCCACCTTGTGGTGGTTAAACATGTGTGTCCTCTTGCCCCCAGTCCCCAGATGTGACCCCGGGGGCCGCGGCGCACCTGCATACCACAAAGCAGACACACCACAGTGCTCCTGTCCCCCCCCACCAACACTGTTGAAAAACTGCCAGACTATCGAGCTGCGGGAGGGACAAGGCACAACAGGGGCAGATGTATTGCCGGCAGCATGGTCACACACTTGGGGGGCTCCACCTGCTGCTGTGGAGTGGGAGGTGGTGCTGCTGGAGCTTCTGCAGCTGGTACAGATGGTGGTGGTGGTGGACTTGCTGGATGTGGCGGTAGCACTAGTGGTGCTGCTACTTCTGAAGGGGGTTGCAGGACCAAATAATTGGGAGCAGTCCAGCGACACCCACCCACGCTGACCCCCACATGTCCACACTCCCCTCTGGCCACCACGGGCCACAGACTGTCCCTGGTCCATAACCCAACACAACGCTCCTTCCCTATCCACTCCGACGTGTCACATGACAATGACGACTGACTTCACACACAGTCACACACAGACACACACACACTTACACAAAACAAAACTTATAAAACAAATAAATCAGTCACATAAAAAGAACTCACAAAACAGTACAACAAAATCTAAAGAATTAGCTTTTAAAAAAGCTGTTGGTTTTCATGAAGTTTAAGAAAGCAAGTTAAGCAACAAATAAACACTCCTCTCCTACACTATCCTTCCTCCTTCTACCGCTGCAAAGGAGAAAGTGAAAGTATCTGCTGGTATGACTTACTTTCTTCCTGCCTGGCTAAAGCATGTGACTTACAGTACAGTACTGTAAGCCATGTGATGTGTGTGGGGGGACTGCCTAAAGTGCCTATTGTTGTCATTCCACCTTACTTCGCATGAAGGCGGAATAACAATGCTAAGTCAAGTCATAATCACAAGGTGAAGTGAGCACTCCTCAATGGCCACTTCACATAGCATTGCACTAACACGAAGTGGCCACTTCGCGTTCACTTCATCTGCGGATTTTAAATTCGCTGCATCTCTAGTGCTATGTCCGTGCCAAGTACCAGGTTGGCACCAAGTTCTGTGTCAGTTCCCTTTTGTGTATTACCTAGATCATGGATTCTGTCTCAGAACTGTTTTCTTCTGGTGGGGCACCACTGTCTGTACTCCTCAGTGGAAAGCCCAGTTTAATGCTGATGGTTCCATCTTCCAGATTTGTCATTCTTTTTAATCTCTAAGTGCCTTTGTTTTCTCACTTTGGAGGAAAGCCTAGCATAGTGCTGACAGCCAGTCCCACAACTCCTTCATGCTATTCTTTAAAAACTGGCACTGATTCTTAATGTCAGCACACATGCACTGGCACTCAGGACATCACTGGTCTAACAATCAGTGCATGCCCCTGCAAAAATGTTGTATGACCATGTGTCGTTCTTTATAAATTTAAGGCACTGTACATTTCTTAAAAAAATATTTTGTCTATTGCTAACTTCCCTCTCAAGGCTGCTTCTACATCCGCCAGTAGAATTTGGGGTGCAACAAGTTTAGTTGTGACCCATGGAGGGGTTGCTTTCTGCATCCAAGTATGAGCTTTGACTCAGAGTCTCTCAGTAATTGTTCCACAAGTTTTCCCTTGTGATGGAGAAATGGATATGCTCTGCATTTTAACCTTTGCTAAGTAGTGAGTTCTTGTCCAGTTTGCTGCCTTCATTGTGACAAGGCACAGCTGAGTGCTCTCAGCCATCCAGGAGGGCAATGATCTAAACTGTTACTTTGTCATGCCCCATTTTAGGTAATGGAATTCCTATAACCTGGCATACACTGCATTTGTTTTGAGGCCCACATTCCAGTGTTCTGCTGATCTTCCATACAACATATGGCAGTCTTTGCTGTGACAGCAGTAACCAATCAATAGTTCTCGTCTGGCTAAGTGGCTTCTAAGGGTGCCATATTAAGTTTTGCTATGGTCTGTCATTTTTGTGACATGCAGCATGAGCAGATGTGTTGTTTTTTCTTATTGGATCAATGCATGCAATCATCACCAGGGCAGGGGCCCTGTGAGCTTATGCACACTACCAAGTGATCTTTTAGGTGGAAATTGTTTCCCACAGGTGGCTGCTGGCTCTAGATTTGTTTAATAAAACCTGAGCTGTGTGTATTTTTTTACTTCGGTTGATATTCTCATTAAAGCTCTTGCTGCACACTTCTCCTAGACTAGGTTATCGAGTTGTTCCCCTAACTGGGCCATCCAGGTGAACCCTTATGAAGTAATGTTGTAAAGAGTTTCCTCCTGCGTCTGGAGTTTTCTATTGACATCCATTTCTTGTGGGTACTGCCCAAGGCTGCTACATGACCAAAAAGTGGTGCTCTGTGGAGAAGATTGCCTATAGGAAGATAGGAAAGCTACTTAGATTAAGTCTTGATCTTCCAGAGCATTTTTTCTCTAGGACAACACTTACCCATCCTTGTGACCTACTATTGTATTCTTACGTTTCACTCCTCATACATATTGTTTCTATCACATTCAAAGCAAGTGACAGTAACACAAGATTTCTATTATAAGGCATCTGTACTTCCACCCCTGGAGGGCGTAAACTCAGCATGTTTGACTTGCGGTTCTTTCTGTGCTGATTTTTGGCAGAGGGTATGCCTCCTGTTTTTATTCAAAATGTCATGTCTTAGTGGTCATAGCAACATTTCTGCTATAAAGATTGTGTCCCTCAGGAGCCAGGCTGCCTACAAATGAGAAGCAAACATATAGTGTCTGCTACTTGTAACATCTCATCTGAGTCAGGTAATCCTATCAAAATTAAGGTGGTTAGCGTGTATCTCATTCCAGCACATGCCCCCCATTTGGATAGTGCAACTAATGTACTGCAACATTTATCCTTGTATAGGATTCGTTATGACAACCTGTTCTGCCAAAACACGTGCTTTGACCTGTGGCAGGGCCCGGGGCAAGTTTGTTTCTCTTAGACAGTCACCTTTGGTGACCTTTTAACGGGTAGCTGCTGCAAATACCCTTCTCATGCGGTAGCTAACTTACAGGACAGCACCTTTTTTCTCTGGTATCACCATGCATGTTTTAACTTGTTAGCCCAGTTTAAACAACACTGGTGTTTTAATTTTATTTTGCAGTAGCTGTGCATCTATCTTGGCAAGGTTTAAAACTGACATTGGCCCACCATGCCAAATGTGGGCAATTTTTGATTCACTAGTGCCAAATACATTTAACTAGCCTTCCCCGTTGGTAATACTGTGCTAAAGGTGCTTTCTCAATTGATGTACCAGCCAGAATTGTGGAGTGTCTTCAGACTGCTGTTTTTTTCCTCAGCCACCAGTACTTCTCCTACTGCAGTTACTGAAAAACTTACTTCAACCTCTGTCTTGGGCATATATATTTCTTAGTTTATTTCTAAACATGCCCTTGCTTACAGTAGCTCCCCATATGGGAGCACCCATTTTTCTCAAATATTGTTTATTTCTTATTTATTTATTGAGTTAGTTTTTGTTGACCAGGAAAGGAGGGCTAGGCAATTCTGTCTATTTTCAATCTTGCCCCGGGGGGGGGGGAACAGATGGAAACTAAGTGAAATTGAACCACATTAAGCTGTTGGTGGTATTTTTTAGTGAGTGGAGGGGGAAGATCCTGGCAAGGATACTGGGGAAATTCCCCAACTCTTTTCACTTTCACTGGTTCTTTTTTTTTTTGACAAGCCATCAGATGCTGCCAACATGGTGCCCAAAGTTTCTGCAACAAGATCCGTGAGTTCCCTACCATTGTTGGCTACTGATGGGTTGTAAGTCGTAAATGCTACAGTAGAAGATGCCAGGACCTCAGCTGTGGGTTCCTAGACTCTTCAAACTGCTGATAGAGGCTCACTGGATTCAAACCCATGTGGTAGCTGTGGTGGGGGAATAGGACTGCTCCTGCAGGAAATTACCAGTTTGAGGAATGGAGATGGTGTGCTGCCAATGTGCCAGCTCACAGCAAGAAAGGAACTTTTACTAAACTTAAAGCACCTTTGATATTGGGAAAAACCAAGGGACCATGGTATTCTGGCTTGCACCACAGGTGTTCTGCTACTAAAGCTCAAAACCAGGAGTGTATACAGCAGCATCCTGAATGGACAGTATAGTTGGCTCTGAAGGCTGAGAGATGGCTGTAAGCTCTGGATGGTAGGTCATGGCTCCTGGGCAGCATGAAGGACTTGGCTACTGGAACATTAAAGGGACAAACTGCGAGTGCACAATGGCAGGAGCCACTGAGGGGGGACTGCTTCTGTTATGGGTAGTGTGGGGGAAGGGGCTGAAGAGTTTGAACTGGGGCATGATGCCATCATATCTGTTAATTCAGCTGTAAATCTACATACTACTGTCCAAAATATTGCTTCTGGAGTGGTTTCAGAAATAGCTACTGAGGCTGATGCTGCCCCCCTGCAAAAAACATGCAGTCCCCAGCTCTCCTAAAGGTGCTGTCCCCCCTGCTACAGTTTCAGAGCCAGTTGTAGTCTCAAAGCTCCCTGACCTGAGGGGCACATCTGACTCACATGTGAATTCAGAAGAGTTGAATGTATCTGATGCTGAGTCTGAACAACTTTCTAGACACCAGAAGGAAGAAACAAGGAGGACATTCCAGATGGCAGACTGTTTTGCAGACCAGGGAGAACCTACACAGTGATGAAATGCTGTGAGATTAAAATATATGCATGTCCTAGAGTCACCCCCAGATAGGGTGTTTGTGATCACAACCTACTGAAAGACTCAATGGGATTCTTTGCTGCAGAGCTATATGCAATTATTCATGTACTTGGAGACACTACATTCGATGTTAGCTTTAAAACCTTAAAATCCTTACAGTGTTTCAGGACAAAATATGATAGAGTTAAGGAGTCTGCATTATGGTCCTGTTTCATTGTCATCCCCTTGTCCAAACCAGCCGTTAAGTCTATTACTATCTTATTCAGAAACGAGGGGGTGAGCACGTGAGACATTACATATTGGCTAAAACAGCATTGTGAAGTATTTGATAATGAACAGTTTGTCCAGGGGATGGAAACTTTGAGTCAAATTACATCAGACTGTCATTTACCAGGGAGATTTTACTTGGGCAGGGATGGGGAATGTGTTTTTATCCTGGGCAGCCTCTCACATGCCACATGTGTGGGTTCAGAAATTATTTGAATGCAGCATGTCATGCCGATCGGTGTAAAATTTGTGTCTGGAATATGGGCACATTAGTTTCCATTGCCTGAACCCCTTTAAATGTAACCTGTGTGAAGAACAGGGTCATTTTTACAGGCACTACCCCTGGGCATTGTACAGTTAGGCAGCGGGCTGAATCAGGAAGGCATCATAATTAAAAGCAGGCACAGGGATCTACTCAAGCATCTGCTAGAAGATTTGCTGATATGGACAGGGTAAACATAGTAACTAACCCTGCTGCTGCCCCAAGGCAGCTCAGCCTGTCCATCAACCTGACAACAAAGCAGAACCTTGAAAAATTTACATTTTTCTATGCACACGCATAACTTCAGTGGTTTTTGATATTTTCACTTCAAATTCACCACATTGTTATTTTTTCACACCCCCTCATGAACAGTACAGCTGTCATTCTTCACATCCTGCCTGAAATGTGCACGGTCGCTGTGTAAAATCACCTTTCAGGATAAGTGAATTAAATTACAGTGGCAGTCTTCATGAGGTGGGGTCCTAAAAAGGCCAAGTTGAAAATCTGGTGAAAAAACTCCTAACAATGGCAGAGTTACACGCGGTTGTTCAAATTTTTCTATACACACATGCATTTTTGGTCATTTTCAATATTTTCACTCCAAATTTTCAATATAGCCATTTTATTACACCACCTCATGAATAGTATAGCTGTCATTTTTCACAACCTGCTCAAGACATGTTTCCACACCTGTGGTGCAGAATGATGTTTTCCCACGGATTTGCACATTTTCACCTATGGGGTTTGTGAGGTGGGGTGATAAGAAGACTATGTTCAACATTTGGGGTCAAAATATAAAAAAATTACAATGTTATGCCCATTCATTGCAATTTTGGTACACATGCTCATAACTGTGGAGATCTTAAATATTTGAACCCTAGATTTTCAACATAGCCTTCTAATTACTGAGCTTCTGTATTCAAATCCTGTCTAAAATCTGTGCTTGCACCTGGGGTGCAGAATGGCATTCTACTTTGCAAGACACATTTAACAGTCCCAGAAATCCCAAATAAAGATTTCTTTTTTCCTAGCTTCACTGTGGTTGTGTGTACAGGGCAAGGGCAGGCTGGCAAAACAAATCTTTGACTTGTGCCATCCAGAGAAGAGTGAGACAGAGAGACTGCAGGGGCCCAAGAAAAATTTCACAATCCCAGAAATCCCAAATACAATTTTCTTTCTTTTCCTGACTTCATTGTGGCGCTATGTTCAGGGTAAGGGCAGGCTGGTAAAATAAGTCTTTGACTTGTACCATCCAGAGGGAAGAGAGACACACTACAGGGGGGCCCACAAGAAATTTAACAGTCCCAGAAATCCCAGATAATACTTTCTTTGTTTTCCTGGATTCAGTGTGGCTGTGTGTACAGGGCAAGGGCAGGCTGGCAAAATAACTCTTTGACATGTGCAATCCAGGGGAGAGAGAGACAGCGAGATTGCGGGGGCCCAAAGAGTAATTTAACAGTCCCAGAAATCCCAAATTAAATGTTATTTTTCTTCCTGGCTTCAGTGTGGTTCTGTGTACAGGGTAAGGACTGGCTAGCAAAATAAATCTTTAATTTGTGCCATCCAGAGGAGTGAGAGAGTGAGCGAGAGAGAGAGAGAGAGATTGCACAGTGCGGCTGTGTGTACAGGGCAAAGACAGGCTGGCAAAATACAGAGGCATTTAACAGTCCCAGAAATCCCAAATCAAAGTTTATTTTTTTCCTCTGGCTTCAGTCTGGCTGTGTGATTCTTGCTGAGCTGTCTGTGGTCAATCTAAACTGTAGGCCTACTCAATTGGAATTTAAAAGCTTCATGATTGTAGTCCCAGAGAATTAGGGAGTGCTGCTCTGCAGAGTAAATTACAACATCAGTGTATGACATTGAAACCCGGCCCCACAAGGCTAGCAGAGAAGATGACAGCAAATACTTGCAGAACACAATTTACACATTAGGGCCCAGATATTCAAAAGGGGGAAAGTGCGCCACACAAATCCTGATGCTCCAGAGTGCAGCAGTAATGTATGCAGGCGTAGGTACGGGGCGTGCCCATGCATACTCTGCACAGCCCGATATTCAGCCCAGGATGTGCAGAGCCATGCATGCACAACCCCTACCTGCGCCAGCACAAAGTTATGCCAAAAAAAAAGGAGCAAGGGCTGGACACCCACAGGTGAGCTGCCATATTGTAGGGCACAACACGGCAGCTGCCACCCAAAGGTGGCCACCCAAGTTCCGACTGCACCTCCGTGGTGGCAGCCCCCATGCCAGATTGCGGGCATCGGGCAAAATAATGATTAATCCAATATCCCTGGTGGTCCAGTGGACCACTGCCCACCTGATCACAGGCTAAGTTAATAAAATAGAAATCATATTATCCCTGGTGGTCCAGTGGACCGCTGAACACCTGATCATGGGCTAAGTAAATAATATAGTAATCCAATATCCCTGGTGGTCCAGTGGACCTCTGCCCGCCCGATCGCAGGCTAAGTTAATTAAATAGTAATCCAATATCCCAGGTGGTCCAGTGGACCGCTACCCGATCACCGGCTAAGTAAATTAATGAGAAATCCAATATCCCTGGTGGTCCAGTGGACCTGTCTGCTTGATCACGGGCTGAAGTACGATTAAACGAAACCTATCATCCCTGGTTGTCCAGTGGACCCCTTCCCACCCGCCCACTGATCCCCACTGCCCTACTTCCCCCCCCGGTCAGCAGCAGGCAGCAGCACTGACAAATGCTTGTTTAAGGGATATGGTGAGAACTGTTTGGTAAGGCTGATCGCCCTGCCTTGGAATTAGAGGGACTCTATTCTAATTTAGTTTTCTAAAGCCTTTTGCAACATCATGAAGGATGAATGTAACTGCTATGCTTGAACCGGTTTACTGTAATCATGTATATTCTCTCTGACTCCTGTCACTTAATCCTGCACCTACTCCCCCACTTCCCCTCTGGCCCAGTTTGCTTCCAACCCTTCTATTCCCCTCATCCAGCACTAGTACTAAACACTTGTACATCATCCACCCCCCGTGTCTCCCCTTCAATGCTTCTTAGTTTTCTGCATTCTTCACCCCTCCCTTCCCCCACACCTGCTTTCCTCTCCCCCTCCTGTTATATTTCTGTAACCTGTTTTACTTTTTCTACCTTTGACTATTGCTATAAAATCCCTCGACCTTATACCCTATGTACTTTTCTATGGTTCCAATTTACTTTTTTGCACCTACCATTTTTCATAATTGTTGTACTCAACTAGCTTTCCCTGTATAGGCACCTGTATTAGACTTGGAAACATTTTACTATTCAGTATTGTACCTAGTTAACTTCCTTTTGTCTGTTTTTCTTGTATATAGTATCTCAGCTGTATTTGTATTGTACCACTGTAACTGTTCTGTATTTTGTATTGCACTTATGTCCCCCCAGGACTTCCTCGCAAATGAGTTGTCTGGTGTTATCCTGGTAAAATAAACTTTGAATTGAATTGAATTGAATCATTCTAACTATTCTACATTGTACTATCCTCTCCCTGTTCTGTCAGGATGGCCATCTACAGAACAGCTCCCTCCTTGTTTTTCTTCTTTACTCTATGTTTCCTTTTCATGTCCCTCTTAAATGCATCCTACGTGGCTTAAAGTGACCAAAGAATGTCATAGCAAGTTTCATTTGTCAATATAAAAACAGATACCCATTGTTAAATATTTGCACATTTAAAATATGAGCCATTTTTAGCTGCACTGTTGTTATGCAGCACATATAGTATAAAATATGTTTGATTGCCTAAGTACACTGAAAATGTTATATACTACATAGTGGTTTGGTGTCTGAGAAAGCCAGATTTAGTATAAATGAAAAGTTTCCCTCAATAGAGAAAAGGCTGGAGAATGTATTTGTTTTATTTTAAATTCATAACAGTATCTGATATAAACAGCCTGGGTTTTTCAGTTTGCCCAGAGCCAGTTGCAAACAACCTTGGTTTTTCAGTCTGCACATAGCCTTGAAAATAATTGCAAGCAGCCTTGGTTTTTCAGTCTGCCCGGAGACTGAAAGAGGGAAGGACATGCAACCTTCATGTCCTCAAAGCAGTCTGAAGCACAGATAAGAAAAGGACCCAAGCAATGTGATGTGATCCTGACTGTTGCATCCTGACAAATGCTATGTAATGATTTATTTTATTTATTTTTATTTGCTTGTGTTTTTTCATTTTTGGAACCTTTTTGAAATAAAATCATGCAGCAAGCATGTTGTACCTTATATGAACTGAAAACACCCACACCTTGAGACAAACAGCAGGATTGCTAGATGGGTTTTCAACATTATCTCCTTTTATAAAGGTAGCTGTACGTACCAGGTTTGATTTCTTGTTTTTGTCTTCAGCCCTGCATATAAAGGTGGCAAGATCATTACTATAGAAACTTCTGACCATGTGGTTTTCCTCTGTCACTACCATATAGGAACACCCCCCCACAGATAAACCTTGGAGGTTGAATGTCTCTTTATTAGACCAATAAGATGTGCCGCATGCATGGCTAGAACTGTTCCGAGCAAGATGTTTGGTCATTGCTACTTATGCTAAAATGAGTGATCGATAGAAAGATACAAAGTATGACTTCACCTGCCTTTTTTGTAAGTTAAGTTATACTGCTAATAATAATAGGTACTTCCTTTACCTGGGACTTAGGTCACAGTCATACAAGCTTATTTCCCAGATGCAAGAGGAAGAGGGAGATGCAGTCAGTATACACGAGTCACCTCCTTAGAGAATGAATTAAATTTTGGGACACAGGGAAAATCCCAGCATCTTGATAAATTCAAGGGATGTCAAGAATGGGTGCAACATAGAATGATACCTAGTTTATATAGTCCTAATGATGGTAGCTTGCTCTCTTCCCCAGATGACACCATGAATGAAGTACATAGCTATACAGTAGATAGCTTTGGTAAGGAGGTTGAGGCAGTTTATGATCTGACTGTTTTAAACAGTCTGGATATCCCAGAAATTCCCAAGCAGGTCCAAACACAACTTAAGGGTTCTACCACTGCAGTTCAACAAAAAACACCACGACGGTCAGTACAGTGCCAGGTTCCATGTCGATTGTGAGTTGCAGTCGTCATGGAACCACACACTTCGGACTCTGTTTTTTTATCAGGGGGCTCTGCTCCCACGCCCTCCAAACTAAAGGATTCTAACTCCCGGTTGGAGTTCATTCAGAGAGGGGTGCAGGTCAGGGGAAGTGGTTGCCCCCTTCCAGTGGCACTTCTATGGTGGCATGGCGCTGTTGTCGATATCAACGCATGTCACCATAGAAATGTCGCTGTTAGGGTGGCATACCAAACTTAAGTACCCTAGCCATATGGTAGAGGTGGAATGGGCTTTAAGACTTTGGGGAACAATTCTGCACCCAGGCTGGATGGTATTCCCTCTGAACTTTGTAAATGCTTTATATCCCATTTAGCCTCAGTATTGCAGGGGGTGTATGTTGAAACTTTAGACTCTAGTACATTGCCCCCATCTTTGAGGAAGGTGATAAATGTGATATTACAAACTGGAGACCACTAAGTCTTTTGAACACAGACCTAAAGATATTGTCCAAAATTCTAGCTCATCACCTATCAGATGTTGCAGCAGTGATTCTTGCTGACTCACAAACATGTGCCATAAAGCAGAGGAATATCTCAGATAACTTAATCATATTGAGAGATTTATGAGAGAGAGGTCAGAAGGGTATGGCTTAGGACTTTCTGCTCTCTATTGATCAGGAGAAGTCCTTTGACCAGGTTCCACCCTTTTTTCTGGCTAAGGTGTCGGTAGGCAATTTATAGAATGGATAATTATACTTTATAAGGATGCATTTGTTTCTCCATATGAGAACTATAATCTAGGCACTGTGGTGCAGATTAAGATAGGTGTTAGGCAGGGGTGTCCTCTGAGTCCCCTTTTATATGTGTTTTCACCAAACCCCCTTATTAGAGTATGACAGCAGAATGCAGGGATCAGAGGCATTTAGATGTCTCTGGATTTGCCTGAGATTAAAGCTATTGCCTATGCTAATCATCTTTGTATTGTGTACCAGGACAAGGTTTCAGATCTCAAAGTTCTAAACACTCTAAGAAAGTTTTCCACCCTTGCCAGAGCTAGAATTAATTTTAAAAAAGTTCAGGCATTCTAATTGGTCATCCTGGTAATTATAAAGCTGGGGAAGTAATGGCATGGATCACAGTTATGGAAGACCTATTGAACATTCTGGGTGTAAAATTTAGTCCAGGTGATATGATATTGGATAATTGGAATAAAGGCATACAGAAAGCAGACAGAAAGTTGGCAGCATGGTGAAATAAGTCCCTTTCTAAACAAGAAATACATTTTTTTTAATGTGTAGTTTATTGCTCCCTTGTTTTCTTCATATTTGCATGGTGTTCCCACCCCCTCATAATCCATCAAGACTAAACTCTATAATGATGTTTTCCAAGGGCTTTGGGACAGCCGCCTGAATCCCATCAAGACAGAAACTACTTATAAAGAGGTTCCATGTCATAAAAATGAAAATTGCTCCTCGACTTACATATAGGCGAGTGCACAGTGCCCAAAACAGAAATGGTGACTGTGCACAACAGTGGACCAACAACCAGCAACAGTCTGCAACATGGTGATGCTATAACAATATATTGCACTTTTAAAATGGGGGTCTATGCCTCCTGCACCTCTCTTTCTAATTATAATCAACTCAGGGGAGGAAGCCTGACACTGGGGTACTAGAGGTAGCTGGGGAGGTGGCTATTCAGAAGGGGAGACTCCGTTGATGACAAAACCAGGAGATTTTGGAATAGACCAAAAAATTAAAAAAATTGAAGTACCCCAAATACCCCAAAAGAATACTATACCCACCCAGCCCTGAACCATGAACCTTCCACACTACAGCCATCCACCCTCCCCACCAGACCACATGGCCAGCTCAGCAGTGCCCTGACAAACTATCTCCCACATACCTGTTCCCTTGACCTTCCTCTTCCATTTGCTCTCTTGTACACTCACTCTTCTTGTCCTGCATTGTCGCTATCACCATGCCTCACTACCCTTTCTGGGTAGCTCACATCATGGGTGCTCAAACTGAGTCACTCAAAACTGAGTCCCTCAATTTGAGTCACCCATGTGATAGGATACCTTATGAAGAATATAAAGATGGTGGAGTGAGAATGGTAACTCCAGCTGTGTTCTTTGTGACAATGTTTTTATTCTTTAATTTATCCCAGCCTTAAAGAGAAGGATAAATACTGTGTTCCCTTACTGACTGATTGGTTAGGACCATGGCTCTTTGAATGGCCAACTAGACCTTAGGTAAGCTGAATGTGGGACTATATGCACATCACACTGTCATATATTTATTATGCTCTGGTCAAGATTAAATTATGGAAAGTAACTCCTGATAGTCTTATATCATTTACTAGGATGTAACTGTATTCTGACATTCTTACACCAGGAGTCTTCTAGCATCAGTAGCAATAGCATTTAGCTGGCTAGGTGCAACTACCCTGGAGGTATGCCGTTAAGACAATTTAAATGAGCTTTGGGCATTAACCAATCAAAAAAACAGGAGGGGAGTGAGCTGAGTGAGAGCACCCTGAAGGCTTCAGAATTTTTTCTCTGCTGACAGAGCAACATTTTCCCTGAGGTGCCTCTCAACTTGCCTTGTTGACAGCCTCCTAATTGCTTATCTTGGTAAAGTTTTCCTCATAAATTTATTTCTTTAGTGTGCTGAGTGAAATTTTTAAGTTTTTGTTAGTGCCACTCTATCGTGCTAATTTTAGCACAACCGCTCTATTTTTACTTTATTTTTACCACATCTACTTTTATTTTTACCATGGATGCTTAATTTTCAACAGTTCTTCACTTTTTAAATGTAATTCATGAAGGAACTGTCGAATTCTTGTCTTTTGCCTTAATTTTTACCTCAGACTTCATGGGTTCTACCGCGAGGCAACCATTTGGATTTAAAAATTTGACAGTTGCTGCTGGGGTTCTCTGACAACTGGCAAGATCAGAGAATCCCATAATTAAATAAAACTGGACCTAAAGTGTCATTTTTCATGGGACTGGCTTCACAGCATCAACAGCAACCTGTGCACAGGTTGACTGGTATTGCTGGGTTTTTCGATAAGGTAGGCATTGGTATAGATCTCAGTATTACAAAAAAGAATATGGTATCAGTAATAAGGAGACATAGACAGAGTTTATTAAACTGGGGCAGGACTGGCTCACGGCATTCCACAGAAACCTGTGCTCAGTTGTATTGTGGTCCAGATCTCAGGTTCTCTTTGCAAAATTGGCACAGAGCAAAGAGATCTATTAATAATTGTGGCTGAGGAAAAAGAAAAGGCTACTGATGAGGGGCCATCTAAAAGTAATAACAAAAAAAATGTAAGCAGGGGTGCTGATGAAGCATCCAGATCCCAGCCAGAAAATAAAGCTTCCAAGGGAGCTGATGAAGTTCCTCATAAATTCAAAAATAGAAGTGAAAAAAAAAGAAGCAAGTTGCTGATGAAATGGCTAAAAAGAAACTGTCAGGATAAAAATGCCCCTGTTCCTCCTAGGAAAACCAATAGCGAGCAACAGGCAGCTTAAAGAATAAAGAAAAAACAAAGCATATTCAGCACTGTCTGCACAGGTAAAATTCTGACAAAAGTATGGCACGTCTTTACAAAGATGGGCATGTTTACAGGAGCTAGTATACACTTTTCCACAGTTCTCTTTCCCGCAGACTGTGAAGGTGATACAGCTGATGATGAATAATTTTATGGTGCCCCTGCTTACAGGGGCTTCTAATCACTTTTCCACAGTTCTCATTCCAGAGACTGTGAAGGCGATACAGACAATATGAGTATTTTTATGATGCCCCTGACAAGATTTTGGAGGGCCTAGAACCTTATGTGTCCACTACCCTCTTCTTGGGGCTTCCTTGGTTAACCAAGAGGACTCCTCTCTATGCTTCTGTTTATCCAAAACATATTGAACACCCTGGACCTCCCTTCTCAGGAGTCCATCCAAGATAAGGATGAGAATAAAAAAGATTATAGGGAGATGAAAGGTCTTCCACCTCCTAAAAGACTGGTTGTGTCTATCTAGAATGAAAAAATATAAATAAAGATACCACAAAACAGGGGCATGGCTTGGACCCTGGAGAGATGGTTGCATGACTTCTTTTCTCTGCCCCGACCTGGCACTATCTTCCCTCTGATCCATTGGAATGCCGATTGAATTTTATAAATATCCACTGGGGATTCCAGTTCT
Organism: Neoceratodus forsteri; assembly: GCA_016271365.2. Lineage (NCBI taxonomy): Eukaryota > Metazoa > Chordata > Ceratodontiformes > Ceratodontidae > Neoceratodus > Neoceratodus forsteri. The sequence goes on along the minus strand of CM028132.1, from coordinate 98,817,261 downwards.
ACCCCTACTGAGGCTAGTGTAGCAGTTTAATCACGGGATCCACGCCAGCACAACAAAAAAACAACCGCAAATAGGTCAGAGCGGTATGAAGAGGTAGGCCACATAGGCTAGAGTGCGGAGGAGTGGCAGCACTGTGAATCTACACCACTCGTTCGGATCAGCTGGACATCGTGGGGGAAGGGTCGGTAACATCGGATGCCCTTGATTAGCTGGGAAAGCTGCTGAGAAGGAGCGATTTGTGTCCTCCATACACTGGAGTCACAGAAATAGAGATGGAGGCTTCAGGAGACACTGCAATGGGGCAGTCTATACAACCCCTACTGCCCTCTCAGGAACAGACCCAAGTCGGAGATGCAGTAGCTAATATCACTAAAATGTTAGAGGAGCTCCTGGTTAGAGTGGACAGTATAGGGGCAACTGTGGCTGGAAATGTTGATGATGTTTGCAAACTGGAAGATCACCAAAATGTACTGGGTCAGCGGACAGAGGAGTTGGAGAGACAGCATCTCATTGTGCTACAAAGGCTTAAAGACCATGAGGTTAAACTCTCCAGGCTGTGGCAAAGAGCAGAGGGCCAATAAAATAGGAGCAGGAGAAATAATATCTGGAACCTGGGGGTGCCGGAGGGGGTTGAGGGGTCGAATATGGAGAAGTTTTTGAATGAACGGTTGCCACGGCTCCTCGGTGAGAGGTGGAAAGAACCTGTGGGGGTGAAGAGAGCACACTGTGTATTTGGCAGGCCTGATGGTGTGCACAGACCCAGAATGATTATAGCATACTTGTTAAAGTACTCTGTCAAGGAAAAGCTTCTGCAGGCCACCAGGGAGTTGGGGGAGATCACCTGGAAAGGCAACATAATTTCTTTCTACCGGGACTTCTCTCAGGAGATGGCAATGAAGAGAAAGGCATATGGGACACTGAAGAAGAGCCTTGCCGCTAACTCCTTTCAGTACAGATTTAAAGGCTGACTGCCTTGCAGCTGTCTAAAGATGGCAGAACTTTTTGGGCTGAATCACCCAGGGAGGCAGAAGCCTGGGTAAACAATCAATGGCCAGGCCTACTACCAAGGTCTACACTCCCCAGATGTCTCTGGACCCCAAGAGAACATCCACCAAAGGGAACAGACAGAAGGGGACATAGATCCCAGGGAGGTGGTAACCCCGATTGACCAGGCACAGTCACAAAGGAGACCCCCTCGTTTCCTCCATCTGTACCTCAAAAGGCAGATAAAAGCTCCAGTGCAAGCTGTCTCCCAAACCGAGATGGGCACTTAGATAGAGGTGCTGATAATAGGGGACAAACTGACCAAGCAACTATGCCAACACCTGGCCAACAACAATAATGGGCTAGGAGCCCTCGTCAGCTAGCTCCAGGCAATGTGGAAGCTTCTCTCCCTGCCAAACTCCCCAGAGTGGAAGCCGAGGCAGCTGCAACAAAAACAGCTTCAACTTCATGGACGGAGGATGCCGAGGAAGCCGCAGATGGTATGGAAGTATTGGACTGGGCTGCTGAAGTAGAAGAAAATGAGCAAGAAGCTGCTGCAGAGTCGGGCCTCCTGAAGTCTGGGACTAAATCTTATGTAGTGGCAATCAACTCGCCCTTGAACATACAGTATCAAACCCTATGTACAAAAAGCAACCCACACTATTGGGGCAGAAGGCTGAATGGATTTTTGGCTTCCCTGGCTGAACTAACTTTTGACTCTCTTTTTGTATTCCCACTGAGTAGGATATGAGGGGGAATGGGGTAGCACGCGCAGATACTTTGTCTCGCTGTCGCACTCCTCCCTTCCCCTTCCAGGTAAGGTTATTCATAGATTCAGGGGTAAGCTCAGAGTAGACACCCCCCCCATGCACATTCCTTATTTCTTTTCGATAATCCGCAGGTTATGAATATCCTTTGGTTTATTATGTATATGCACAAAGTCCCAGGCAGGCAATTTAGATCCGAATGCAGGGCCTCTGCCAAATGGCTGAGATGCATGCTATGTATATGTCACCTGCCTTCCCTGGCAGCATTCCTTTTAGGATGGCTTTCCTCTAAACTCTTAAAGCATTAACAACTTAGTGCTAGCCTCAGCTCCCCCCTCCCGTGAGCTGCATAGTGGTCAGGATGTACACCCTTCCTCCATGACCCTCCCTCCCTCACCTCCCCTTTCCCTTCCCCAGTGGATATGCATTTGGTGTTTGCCCTACCATTAGGGTAGGCTCTTTTCTTCTCTTTCTCCTGGACCCTCCGGATCCCAAATAACCATACAGAACCAGGAGGCCAGGTTGGGACAGGTTACTTATATATTGGTGTAACCTTTCCCCTTATATCTCTGGTGTTTTAAGCAGTGTGGCGTGAGGCTCCCTCTTACTCAGTGACTTCTTTCACACGTTCACTTCAACACCAGTAACTTCTGCTTTTTAGGGTGCTCAAACAAGTGCCTTAGTTTCATTGTTATATTTCTGAGTATTGTAACTTTAAGGTTGTTATTCATATAGTAGATCTTGTGTGTGTGCTTTCTTTCTATTATTTTTCCAACCAGGAGGGACTCAGGTGGAACAACAACTGCTCATACTCTCTATTCTCCTACCGTTGCTATCGCAGTCACTACTCTGTATATACAGATGCCAGGCAGGTATTCTCTTTTACCCCACATTTGTTGCCACTCTTCCATATACCCCCAGGGAGACATCAGGGTGAGTACCTAATTTGTTTTACTTCTCACTGATCCTTGGAGGAATGACAGTGACTGCAAAACCCTTGTCAGATCACGGCTGGAGGTGCATCTCCTGGAATGTTAAGGGACTTAATCATCCAGCTAAAAGAACCAAGGTTCCACAATATCTGACTTCTATGGGGGCAGATGTAGCCCTTCTGTAGGAGACACACCTTACCAGCTGGACAGTACAATGGCTAAAGAAGCTCTGTGTTGGGACAGTGGTTTCCAGTTGTGCCACTACCAAATCTAGGGAAGTGGCCATTCTATTAAGGAAATCTATGCCATGGGTATTAGAGGATAAGAGCTCAAACTCGCAGGGGCTCTGGATAGCAATTTGGATATCGTATCCAGGAGGCAGATTATTGATTGCTAATGTATATGGCCACAATACAGATATAGGGGAGGTATACTCAGACCTCAGCCAAGCCTTCTCGGACTTGATGAGTGGCTTTTCTGATGTCTCTATTCTATTAGGAGGGGATCATAACTTAGTCCTAGACATTTTTCTTGATAAATCCCTACCCACCCCACAAGCCCATCCCAAGCCGTTAGCCAGTCTTACCAACTTGATGACAGAATAGAGTCTCTGTGACTCCTGGAGGAGGGCCAATCCACAGGGGCGAGACTATTCTTTTTACTCGGCAGTAGACCCTATGCATAGCAGACTGGATTTCTGGCTCACTAGCTATGCAGCAGAGCTGGGAGTAATTGATGCCTCTATAGACAGCATATTAATTTCAGACCATGCACCAGTCTCTATCTTGTACTCCCTGCCTGGTCAGGGTGCTCCTACTACAGGATGGAGATGCAACCTGCCCCTGCTGCAAGACAAAACCTTTCAAGCCTATATTAAAAAGGAAGCTGAAAATTATTTTGCTTTTAACCCCTCTGGGGAAACTATGGCTTCGGTAGTATGGGAGGTGTTTAAAGCAGTTCTACGAGGAATAATTATATCCTTTACGGCTGCCAAGAATAAGGCCAGAACAAAGACCATTTCCTCACTGCAGACAGAGCTTGCAACTCAGGAGAGACAGTTCAAAGGGGACAACTCAAGATCTTCTTAATTCCCCTCTCCTGTCCGCTATCACAAATCCCAACTAAACACCTTGTTAAATGAAAAGGCTGCTTGCCAGTTAATCCAAGCCAAGCACAAATCCTTGGAGGGAGAGGACAAGGGGGACAAACTTCTCGCGTACTACCTTCGCAAGCAGAAAACATCCTCAAGGATCCTTGCTCTTAAAAATCTGTAGGGCAGAGTAGTGTCTACACCCAAGGCCATTAATGAAATAATGCAGAATTTTTACCAGGAGCTATACCGATCTAAAGCTCAGCTATCAGACACGGAGCTCACCACCCGGCTATCTAAGCTATATGATGGGGTCTCTCTCCCTAAACTTTCTCAGGAGCAAAGTGCGGTTTTAGATGCCCCAGTCACTGTGGAGGAACTCTGCTGTACCCTGTTCCAGCTGGTCAAAGGGAAGGCACCAGGCCCAGATGGAATGACAGTGGAGTTATACTAACTCCTACAAGCAGAAATCATTGTTCCACTCCTAAAGGTTTTTCAAGAAGCCCAGGCATCTACAGCTCTCCCTCCTACATGGGAGGCTCTGGTGACCTTAATCCCTAAGAAATCCTCTGACGCAATGGACTGTGCCAATTTTCAGCCCATTTCTTTGCTGTCTGTGGATACCAAACTGCTAGCCAAAGTCCTGTCAAATAGGCTCACCCCATTCTTACCAACCTTAATACAGCCCTCACAGGCTGTTTTTTCTAAGGGGAAGTCGGGGGCAGACTGTCTTCAATTAGTCCTTAATTTAAAATGGTTATCCTTACACTGGGACACACCTATGGCAGCTCTGGCCATAGTTTTTGCTAAGGCTTTTGACTCTTTAGAGTGGGGTTATCTCAGTACGGTGTTGCCCCTTTATGGGTTCGGGCCAGGTTCTGCTCCTGGGTCTCCACTCTTTACCATTTGCCCACAGCCAAAATTGTAACCAACTGGGATGTATCCCAGCCCTTCCCTTTACAGAGGGGCACTAGACAAGGCTGCTCTTTTTCCCCTCTTCTTTTTATTTTGTCCCTGGACCCCCTGATACGGAAGCTTTTGAGTACCCCAGACATTACTGGGATCCCAGTGAATGGGCATTGTTTCCTGATAAATGCCTATGCGGACAACATGTTGCTTGCCTTGTCTAACCCAGAATTCTCCATCCCTACAATTCTCCAGGTGATGCAGGAGTTTTCCTCCCTTTCTGGCCTGGTAATTAACCAAAAGAAGACATTCTTATCTCCCTGGAATGCAAGGTGCAGTAGAAATTGTCTACAAAATACAGATATTACCTGGGCACCCCACGGATTTTCATACCTTGGGATATTTATTTCTTCCACCTGGAGAGATCTAGAAAAGGCCAACTTTTCTCCCTTTGCTAACAGCCATCACGGTTGAGGTTCAGAGATGGAGAAAGTTACAGCTCTCTCTGAAGGGTAAAAGAGAGGCTATTCATATATTTATTTTTTCCAGAGTTTTGTACCTCCTTAGCAACTTCCCCATCCCCTTAACCCCTAGACCCTTCCTACAACTGGACAAACTAATTTCCTCCTTCTTATGGGAAGGCAAAATGGCACGTTGGAGCTGAGCCAAATTATGAGCACACTAGACCAGGGGAGGGCTGGGACTCCCATGGTTTATGGGATATCACCTAGCCTTTCACATGGCCCAGGCTATCAACTGATTTGCTGCCCCCTTGTCCCCTTCTCCTCAATGGGTTTGCTTAGAAGCAGCTCTCCTACCTGATAACTCACTCTTTTCTCTCCTTACTGAAAAGAAGCCATCAGGAGATTTGCTCACTCCTATTATGACAGAAACCAGTAGGGTTTGGCAATGGTCAATGGCCCTTACTGGTACTCCAAGAGAAGCATACCTCCCTCCAATCCCTTATGCCCCCCCTGTGGAACAACCAACTCATAACGGTAGCCCACAAACCTGTTTATTGGAAATATTGGGCCACTAAAGGTATTCGGGTGGTGAGGGATCTTCTCCTCCCAGGTGGTATGACATTTATGTCCTTTGAGCAGCTGTGAGAGATGTATGGAGTAAAAACTCAGGACTTCTAGAGGTACCTCCAAATCCGGAGTGCAACTGCATCTCTTTTGATGGCTCCAACTGGTACAGGGAGGTGGACATGCCTGGCCACCCTTCACAAGCCTGGAAAGGGTAGGGGCTTGGTTGGAACTCTATATAAGGTGATAATGGATGCCCAACCTGACAGTACTCTGACTAGTCGAACAGCCTGAGAAGCTGAACTTCAATGCCCCCTTTCCCAGCAACAATGGAGTGACAGTTTGAAAGCTGCCCATTTGGCATATGAGGATGCCAAAAGTCAACTGATCCAGTTGAAAATCCTTCTCAGGTGGTATAAGACACCTGCAGTGCTTCGTAAACTGAACATTATGAAACATGATAAATGCTGGAGGTGCAATGCCTCCCCTGCCCATTTACTCCATATTCTATGGACATGTCCAGCAGTTCAGGAGTTTTGGCAGCAGGTGTTAGAGGACTGCTCTAAAATCATCAGCAGACCCCTATCACCTGCCCAATCCACATTGGTGCTGGGGGGTGTCTCTACCCTGGGCCCATTGCCTGCGACCTCTAAGGCCTGGATGTTGGTGGCAGTCATGGAAGCTAAGAGATCTATATTGATGAAATGGAGGCTGCCTACTCCTCCCATGATCACTTATTGGTGGGCAGTAATGGTGCGGCTGGCCACTTTTGAAAGACTTTCCGTGATTGGGAAAGGTCGTCTCTCTAGATATTATGAGAAATGGGATGCATACTTGCACTCGCATATTTGTGCGGTCACACACCCCCAAAACCCACCGACATTCTGAAATGTGATGTCTCTTCTCTTTTTCTTGTATTTTTGCCTTCATATCTATCTTCTACTCAGGCAGTGGATGTCCAGTGTCTGTGTAGACTGTGTATTTACCCTACACTGTTCATACTACTGTCAATCTGTCCTTATTACCAATCCAGGTGTCATAGGGCTCAGATGACCAGTCTAAACAGACCTGGGTGGTCTGACCAATAAGAAAAGATATGAAGACTCTGACCCATGACATTTAGGATTACTTCATAAGCAGTTAGTTCCTGGAGACTCCCCTGGCTGAAGGAGGTATTAATCTAAAAAACTGCCTGGTATATACAAATATGGTTTAAAGTAGTGCGAGTACAATGTAAGGTTTTATGGTTTATAAAAGGAATAGGAGATAATATGCAAATCTCTCTTAGCAGTTGCAGTTATGGAATATTTAAACATGGTTATGGTATTTCTGTTTACCTGTATGAGGAATGCCTGGGTGCTTCTACCTTGGTTGGAAGTACTTGGAAAAAACTAATAAAATTTTAGATGATAAAAAAAAAGATACCATGAAACTGCTTTAAACCCTCCATTTCTGTGGCAGAGGTTTACAGGTGGTCTGGAAATGATAATAAATAAATACATAAATATATCAATTGTTTAACAACAATGTTGAGTGCCTGTCTGTACATCCCAGCCATGTGAATATAGTGCAACAGGCAGCTTGTGATAAAGTGCAGGAACCAGTGGTTACGGCAAACCTGCTCCAGAAGCTATAGAGTACCAATTCCACAGGGATGAGGACAACAAGGATGCTGCCTCCAGAACCATGCCATTTCTCAGAGGCATTTTGTCTGGCTTAGAACTACTGGTCTACCCTCAGACTCCCAGTTTAAGGCCATAGACTTCCCTGTGATCAAATCATAGTGTTCAATTCCAGAGCATCTGACTGCAACAAGGCCTCCTGCCCCACAGAAATTCTTCCCTAGGGCAGTAGGGGCACAGGTTATTTTCCCAGCTACCCCCTTCTCTCAGTATAGCAGTGCTTTCAGAGGGAGGGGCAGAAGGGGCCAAAGATGGCCATTTCTACCCAGCAGCAGCTTCACAGTCTAAGCCGTGACATTAGTGTAGGCAGACCTCATGTGTACCCAGGCGTCTAAGCCTCCTTCCCCAACACAGGTGTTACTGTTGGAGTAGGAAGTGAAAACCAGCTTTGTGGATGGTAGAGAGGGTCCTGACCCACAAAAAGGGGAAAGGGCCTCTACTCCAGGTATTTTCTGACACAAAAAGGAACTGGGGAGTGGTGACCTACAGTATCTTGCGGTTAAAACCCAAATTCAAGATGGTCACTCTGTTACTTATCATAAAGTCCTTACAGCAGGGAGACTGGCTAGCCTCTCTGATCCTAAAGGGTGCCTTTTTTCTATATACCCATAATGAGGTCTCACAGGCAGTTTCTTAGGTGTGGGCTCACTATGGCCCTTCAGCCTTCCTCAGCCCCAAGAGTCTTTACAAGGTGCCTGGCAGTGGTAGCAGCACAGCTTAGGAATCTGGGCATCTCTAGCTACACCTAATTTGCTGACTGGCTCATACTGTCAAAGCCTCCTGGTCAGGTCAAGGAGTCCTTTTTTCCCTTACAGGGCTCACTTTGCAGTCTCTGGGTTCCCTGGTAAATCTAAACAAAGTCTCACCTGGGACCCTCCCAGCATCCAGGAAGGATATGCCTTCCTTCCGCAGGTGAGAATTCAAGCTGTCTGTCAATGGCAAATTCCTTCACCCAGGGACAGCAAGACCAGCCAGCAGGTGCTTGACTGAGTTTGAATCATTAACCCTCACTTGTTTAGTATACAATGTGGTCCTGAGCAAATCACGTAACTTTGTCAGTTCCTTAGGCTATTAGGATACATGACTTCAATGTCTGCAGTGGCCCCAGGGTTCAGATACAGGATGCAACACCTGCAAGCTTCCTTATAGCTTGCTGGTCTCAAATAGCCACACTTTCAAAGTTGAGATCTGTGAAGGAGCAGTTCCACAGATGCCTCCCTCCTGTGGCAGGGAGAACATCTGGACACTGCCTCTGTAAGTGGTACCTAGACTCTCCCAGAGTCACAGTTACGCATAAATCTTTTGGAATGCAGAGCAATCTTTCTAGCTTTCAAAGCATTTGCTCCTGTCATAAAAGGACAGACTGTACAATGTCAAACAGACACCACTGCAATGTGTTTCACAAACAAGCAGAGTGGACCAGATCAGGAATATTCTGTTTGTAGGATCTATAACTCTGGTCTCTCTCCTTCCCCCTGGGAGTCAGCCTTTCAGCTAGTCACCTCCCAGGTGAACACAATACTCTAGTAGATGCTCTAAGTCACATCAGTCAAGGCCAAAGTGAATGGACTCTGAACAAACAAGTACTAGCTACAGTGTTCAGGTGGTTGGGCATTCCAGAAGTGGATCTGGTTGCCTCTTCACTCAGCTTCCGGCTTCCTCAGTTCTACTGTAGGTCCTAGTCCCGGGATCACTTCCCCTGGATGCTTTGATCCTGGTCTGGTCAAGGAAGTCCCTATATGCACTCCCTCATTTTCTCCTGATTTTCAGGGTATTCCTGAAACTCAGACAACAGCCTGCATCAATGATTCTGGTGGCTCTGGATCAGCCCTGGCAAATCTGACACCCTGTCCTTCCTGCACTTTCTTGCAGCAGGCCTATTCACCTGCTGTGATCTCACTTTCTGCTGACCCTCTTCAGACAGAAGTGCATTATCCAGACATACACTCACTTCACCTCAAGGCCTGGCTCTTGAGGAGTTAGAGTTCCATCTTCTCAGTACTCAGAATTAACACAAAGAGGGGATGTATGCAACCAAATGGAAACAGTGTCTGCTCTGGCGTTAGAGCAAAAATGGCCAACCCTCTTACAGCAGCAGATCCTCAGCTTCTGGATTTCCTAATGCATCTGCAGGCATTAGGTTAGAAACCCTCTTCCCTCAAGCTACACCTGGCTGCAATTAGGCCTATTTTTCAGTGGTAAAAAGTCAGTTTTTTCACACTCCATATTCAAACAGTTTTTCAAAGGCCTTCTGCACCTTCAGCCTCCAGTCAGGGAGTCTGTTCCCCCTTGGAACCTTAATTTTTGCATTGCCCGTTTCATGGAGCCACTCTTTGAGCCTTTGGCCAATGCACATATCAAGTTTCTGACCCAAAAGTAGGTCTTACTGGTGGCCATTACCTCTACCAGAAGAATTTCAGAGGTACAGGCCCTGCGCATTGAGCCTGATTTCATTATTCCTTACAATGATAAAATTGAGCTCTGGACAAATAGGAAGTTTCTGCCTAAGGGGGTTTCAGAGTTCCATCTAAAACCAGTCCAGTGCTCTGCATGTCTTCTTTACCAAGAAATCCACTCCTAGTAAGCAAAAAGCTCCTTAGCTTGAATGTTAAAAGCTCTTTTACTACCTGGAGCACACTAGGCAGTCCAGAGACTCTTCCTCTCAGTTGTTCCTCACCTACAGGGATGTAGGCAGAGGAAGACCAGCTACCAAGAGAATTTTCTCACTGGTCGGTCTCTTGTATTAGATTCTGCTATGGACAGGCTGGTCTTCAACCTCCTGTTGGGCTCAGGGCCCACTCCACCAGGGGCACTGCAGCCTCTGAGGCAGCAGTAAGGGACATACCACTTCTGGATGTCTGCAAAACAGCTACCTGGAAATCGGTGTACACCTTCATGATGCATGTAACCATATAGTGTACCTATGTCATCAGAAATAACCCTTCTCAGTCCTAGATGAAGACTGATCTGTGCCTCCCAACCACCAATCCACAGGAAGACCTTGCTGTGCTGGCTCTCCTCAAAGCAAGGTTGAGGAAGAGGCCAGTCAATGGGCAGGCAGAGTAATGAGGGAGACACTGTAGAGGATCTTCTCGACCATCTACAAGTAGTCCTGAGAAAGTCCCAGAAACAGGGATGGGAGGACCCCCGGATGATGATGACATCATCTAAAGGCTTAATGCCATACATGAGGTGGACGAGAAATGGGGGGGCAGAGGCTCTGGTAACCCTGATGCTAAATGGGTATGCTCTTTACATGCTGATAGCCAGGGGAGGCCTACAGCTAAGGTTACCATAAATGGTCACACTGTAGAAGCACTCATAGACACAGGAGCAGCTGTATCTACTACTAATATCAGCATACCCCTAGATCCCGCGAGACCACCAATATGTATAGAAGGATGCACAGGACATACCACAGAGGGGTATTGGTCCCAACCACAGCACATAAGGCTGGGAGGTACACCTGTGGGACGTCAAACCTTCGTATGGGCAGAGGGGGGATCATGAAAGCCAACATTATTGGTAGAGATTGCTTATCTAAACATCAGCTCATCATAGATCTTAGTAATCAATGTTTATGGAGAATAAATGTCAAGGATTTTAAACCAGTTACTGTTGTAGAGAGCTATGCTTTAGCCTCAATAAAATCAAATGTCGCAACAAGTGTTAAAAATTTAGAGACACGACTAAAGCACCCTGAATTTAAGCAAACTATACAGTATCATGAGATGGTCTGGGCACAAAACGGCACAGATTATGGACAGGTAAGCGACATAGAAATAGCTGTAGAAGGCCCATGCCCGGGGCACACCAAACAGTACCTAATACCAAAAGAAGCAGTAGAGGGAATTAAACCAGTTATTCAACAACTGTTACAACGGGGAGTCATTAGACCCATGTTCTCAACAGCTAATAGTCCCATTTGGCCAGTGTTAAAGCCAAATGGAAAATATCACCTGACCATTGATTACTGCAATTTAAATAAGGTAACCCCCCAGGTTAGCACTGTTACTAGTTCTAACACTGAGATTTTTAACAAATTGCAGCCCGAGAGCAAGTTATTTTCTGTTCTAGATTTAGCTAACGGATTCTGGTCATTGTCCCTTAAAACAGAGGACCAGTATAAGTTTGCGTTTACTTTCAAGGGAAAACAGTATACATTTACCCAACTACCACAGGGCTTCCACTCAGCACCAACCTTGTTCCACAGGTACATAAAACAAATTTTGGATGAAGAGGGGTTAGGAGACTCGATCATACAATACGTAGATGACCTCTTGATTCAAAGTCCAACAAAAGAGGGCAACCTAATGCTACTGGATAGGGCACTAGGATTATTAAAAAGAAGAGGATTTAAAGTAAATCCAGACAAAGCACAAACTGGTGATCAAAAGGTTACCTTCTTAGGAACCATTATTTCTCCCCAGGGGAGACGAAGAGACCCTGCCACGACAACACTGATCCAAACCCTACCATTACCTACCACTATAACAGGCTTAAGAAAACTGTTGGGTATGACAAACTTCTGCAGAGATTACATTGAAGGATACTCAGAGATTACAAAGCCATTATATAATATGTTAAAGGATGACCCAAAGGGCCTGTATAAACTCATTTGGAAGGGAGAGGAGTTATACTGTTTTAATAAGTTAAAAAAGGCCTTACAGACAGCATCTCCTTTAATCCAAGCTGATTACTCAAAACCCTTTATCCTATAAGCCAATGCAACTGCTGTTGCTGTACTTTTGCAAAAAAGAAATGGAAGGTCAGTACCAGCCACATACCTAAATAGACAACTATCAGAGGTAGAGAGGGGCTTTAATGTATGCAAAAGAGCAGTCCTACCTATTGCATGGGCCGTACAAGCAAGTGAGGCAACGACTAGGTTCACCCTATTATAATACAGACAACACATACCCCTCTAAAAGTGTTGTTAGAAAACAAAGTCAAAGGAGTTAGTTTAACTCAACAGGCAAGATGACTATTAGTCCTGCAGGATAAAAATATTACTGTCAAAACATTGACGGTATCACACATGTTACAGTACCTGGATTACCAAGGAGAACCACATGACTGTGGGGAGGTTCAGCAAATAGCAACCAGAGAGTCACCTTTTGTAGATGGGCATGGCACACATGGCTATGATGTGGCCTATGTGGATGGGTCGAGATATTGGGAACAAGGAGTCCCATATGTAGGCTCATCAATGTATCACTCCACTGGGTGCTTCCACCTGGAGGACAAGAGTCCCATACAAAAACAGGGAATACTCATAAAGTTGTCACCAGGAGACTCCTCCCAATTTGCAGAATTGGTCATAATCTACGAAGCCATCTTGGCAAACCCTAAAGGTAGACTAGGAATCTGTACAGACTCGCACGCAGTTTGCAGTAGGATCACTCACCACCTGGTTACCCATATGGGCTAACAGAGGTATGAAAACAGCAACCGGGGAACACGTCAAATATAGAGAACTACTACAAGCTATTTTAAAGGAAGTTGAGACTACACCAGGAAGGATAGCCATCATAAAAGTTAGGGCCCATGTTGACTCTAAATATGCCACCCCAACAGAGTTAGGAAATGACAGGGCAGATAAGCTCACCAAAATGGCGGCAAAAATGGGAAACCCCTGGAAAGGAATCTGACCAGAGTCCCCCATCCATTCTGTACAAATTAAACCAGCCATCACAGTGCTAATGCCAACTCATAAACTGCTACCCAAAGCAAATTTGGGAGGCTTGCAAAGCCAGGATCCCTGGATTGTAAATAAGTGTACACAAACAAAGGAGGACCCCCAAACCAACTAAAAGTTTAAAATCAGAGATGACATCCTGTTTAGACAGGAGGATGATAAAACTCTCAAATGGATACCTCCAAGTCAACTATATCATGATATTATTGTGGAAAACCACCGCTGGTGTGGCCATGGAGGGTCCAATAAAACAATGCAAATTGTTAAATCTAAATACTGGTGGCCTAATATGGACAATACAATTGCAGACAGCCTACACCGCTGCCTTATATGCCTACAACAAGACCACAAGAGGGGCAAACCAAAGTTACAACCATTGTCATTGGCAGATGGCCCCTGGGATACACTGCAAATTGACTACAAGGGGCCACTCCCAATGGCAAAGGGGGGATATAAGTATATGCTGGTTATCATAGACATGTTTTCTAAATGAGCGGAGGCATTTCCTACCAAAAACAATACAGCAATAACAACGGCAAAAGTCCTGTATAACCAGGTGTGTACTAGGTGGAGCTTCCCCAATATTATAGAATCAGATAGGGGCACACACTTTGCAAATCAAGTAATGGCCACAATGTGCCAAATAATTGGGGTCCAACAGAGATACCACCTACCATACCATCCTCAATCATTGGGAAGGTGGAAAGAATGAACAGAACACTTAAAAGTGCATTAAAGAAGTGCATTTTAGACACAGGAAAGGACTGGGTGGATCACTTGCCTGGTATTTTAATGGCAGTTAGAGGGACTATCCAGGCAAGCACTGGATTGACACCCTATGAATTAATGACGGGGTGAAAAATGAGATTAATGCACCCGGCAGATGTGCCTTCTACAAGCTGCCCTATTAGTGATAAGGTAAAACATGAAAAGTTTCTGTCCAGGGTACAATTACAATTGGAACAGTACCTAGGATTTGCCACTCAAACCATGGCCAAGGCACATGAAAAGAATGTTAACTATAGTCAACCCGTTATGGGATGGGCCACCCCAATAAAAGAGGGGGACATGGTCATGGTCCAAAATTGGGAACAAAAATCACCTTGGAAAGATGCCAGTTGGCTAGGACCCTATACCATGTTAAAGAAATTGGGAGAGACTGCAGTATATGTAAAAAGAATTACTAAAGAAATCAAGCCTGTGCCCCCAATTGTACAACAACAATATGGGGTACAATTAGCTTTTGTAAACAAAAAGAAAATACAAAAGACAAGGCCAGAGTTGTGGGTCCATGTTGATCAATGTAAAAAGGCATCAGATAAGACTGACTAAACAATGATACTGCAATTGATTTGTCTTCCCAGGCCTTTGGGGCCATGCTAACGTTATTGCTGTTGGTGGTGGCCCGCTGCTACAAAACATCTTCTGAATTACAAATGCCCATCGAAACCAACTACACAGTTGTAGACTATAAGGACACTGCCTACTTAAAAATAAACTGGACATGGAGCGATAACTAAACCACTGTCAAATACTGGAGAATAATTTGGGCATTAAACAATACTCAAGTTGCAACCTCGAGATGGTGCCAAGAGGCATATTGGACTAGTGGACTGATAAATCCACATATTTGTGCTTCACACTGGACACCCCATCGAGGATGGGTTGAGGCAAAACTGGAACTCTGGTGTTGGAGAAGGTAACCCCCAAAGATTCAGGCACCTACCAAGTAACGATATATTATTGTACTCACAACCAATCTGATAGGATAACGGGAGGGTGTACAGAGATGCGGGGTCATAAAAGTGATGGTACCTGTACTAACGTGACCTGTTATGCTAGCCATACTAGTACAGAAATAAAATTGGTTGTTAATCCTGCCACGTGTCCCAACCTTACAGCAGGACCAGAAAGTGGACTTATATCAACACCCACTGATTAAACTCTTGTAAACGATGTATGATACATCAGATTACCTGTTAGTTTTAATTTTTCTAGTTGGAACTTAAATAGTACAAGTAATTGTGCCAATACACATGTATCAAGATTTTATGCCACAATGCTGTTAGATATGGTCAATGCTTTCCACGCCTGGGAGGGGGAGGTTCATAATTATCAACCAGACCCAAGGCTCACTTAAAAGAAGAAAAAGAGACCTGTTGGGTGATATAACGGGACTGTTTGGTTCTGGAATGAGTATCTGGAATCAAGCTGATTTAGACACCATAAGAGAACACCAAAATACCATAAACCAACAGGAGGAGGGAGAAGTTCTCCTACCATTAGCAATCCACCAGGCCTGACTGGCAGATGAGGAATGACTGATCATATATAACATGCATGACATAGCTAAGTTGCTTAAACAAGTTAAAAATGAAATAAATGACATTATAAATGAACATAATAATGAGGTAGGTAACCACACTGTAGGAAAAACTATAGTCTGTTCTGCTTATGGATCTTATGCACTAACTACTATAAATAAATTGTTACAGCAATAAAGTAACAACAAGTTACCCGATCAAATATCGGATGCAGAAATCAAATTATGGTATTGCCCCAAGTGTTGGGATGTCAATGACTACCGCTGTTTGGCCCTTTGCACCTACAATAGGACCCCACCAATTTGGTGGGTCAGAAAAGTGGCCAAAATATATGTAAGGTCACAAGGGTTCAAACCAAATAGCACGCTGGCAGACACAGTGAATGTACTCTACACTGTAAAATTACCACAAGTACAGTATAACGAACAAAGGTATACCAACGCTGTAAAGGTCCACTCCCTAGGTCAACTCTAAGGAGACTACTATGCCTACTGAGTAAGCCCACCAGACATACTAGTGCAAAACAAAAATGGGTCCTGGGTAGCGCCAAATCTACACTGTTGCGAGGAAGTAAACAGTCAATGGGTCTGCTAGTGCGATGTTATGTTCCAAAATCAACCAGTTTGTGGAGAAGTTTCTATTAGAGATGCAAATAACAATACTGCCTGGTGCCCAGTTCAAATACAAAAATGGAACACCCAGCGTGTAATCTCCACCTATAACTCCATCAACCAATACTGTATAGTAACAAATGTTAAAACATTAATACATCATGACAAAACATGTTCTATTACACAACCTAACTTATGTTTTATACCTAAAGGTGATGTGCAAATTGGAGACTATACCTTCCACCCTATAACACAATATAAACCAACCCAAATTAATATTAGCACCTAAGCGCCCCATCAGGCATATCAGATTAATAACTATGCACCCACATTTGAAGCATGAGTACCACTCCTTACTCTAAATGTGCAAAACCTGCTAGACCATAAAGACACGCATCTAATCAAAATCGAGAACTCAGCACATAAGTTACAACTTAAAGTTCAGGAATTACTAAATGATGCTGATAATGAACACCTAATATACAATACACTGGGTGATTCATGGGGCGTGCTATCATTTAAAGCCCTACTAATGCTGCAACTAGTGTTGGTACTCATTTTAATGCTTGGAGCATGCTGCCTAAGGCGCATCATCAGAGACATGAGATGAGAAATACAAATGCTGCATGGAGCAGAACTTGCAAGAGCAGCCATGTTATAATTACTAACAAGTCTCCGGACTACATACTTAAAGGAAAAGCCACCCAGAGGGCCCCTGATAGGGCCCCCTATCAGAGGACTTCCACTATTGCATAGGAGACCAAAATTGTCCTAAGTTATCTGGCTGCCCCCATAGGTACAAGGGGGATTGTAACCATATAGTGTACCTATGTCATCATCCTAACCAATCTGCCCTATCTGCGCATGTGTGTGATACATGTCTATGTAGCACTTCTCATGTCTAACCCATCTAATAGCTCACGTGACATGCCAAGCAACCCAGTTATTGTATAATAGTAATTGCCAAAACAAAACCATATATGGTGTTCTCCTTATATGGACCTAGCAGGAACTTCATGTATTAGATACAAATCCCAAACCTGTACAAACATGTTTTGCCTGGTTACTCATGACACTCTATAGCAAGAATAATACTGTTGGTGCACGTGTGATTATATGCTGTGGGGGGCTGTATGTATATATATATATATATATATATGCTTGTTTGCTGTACTAAGGTGGAGAGAATGTTACATCAGTGGCCGTCTAACATCATGTAGAAATAAACGTAATTGTACTCTTCTGACTGCGTCCGTGTCATCTGTTTTGCAAAACCAGGTCCCGAGGTAACAAGTAGCCTGGAGGATCCCCAGCTAGAATTCCTTGGCTACAATGCACTGCAGTTTAGATGTGTAGTCCAGATCTGATGCCAAATTTTGCAGGGCCCAATCCCTGGGTTGGCATTGAAGCCCTCAGTATTCTGGCACACTGGGAGCCCACCCCAGTGTGCCAAAATCCATTGTTTTCCCTCTAAAAAACAGAAAACAGACCCACGACATCTTTCATTTTTAAACCTGAAAAGACAGAAAATGGTCCCTTGTTGTTGCCCCCCAATAAAAACAAAGTGGCATCACTGACTATGCAATGTCAACACTCAGCATTGTGGCTGTCGCTGTCAGGGATGTCAATGAGCAGGATGTCACAGCGGCATAGTAAAACTGGAGTCAAGCCATACAAAAGCAACAGTACTGAATTTTAGAAGGGCTGACTTTGCCAAAATAGTGGAGTGCCTAAGGAATGCACTAGCAAATGGGCAGGAAGGAGGGGTAGAAGAACAATGGGGAAAATCGAAACTGCCATCACAGAGGCAACAAGCCTTTGTGTGAAGCAAATAAAGAAAACAAAATGAAGTAAAAAAACACTATGGTTCTCAAAAGAGGTGGCAAGGAAGGTTAGGGAGAAAAAGACAGCATTCAGGAAGTATAAGAAATCACAGAAGGAGTAGGATAGAGAACTGTATCAGTTAAAGCAGATGGAAATGGGGAAGGTAGTCAAGATAGCAAAGGCCCAAACCAAGGAAAAGATAACCAACTCATTTAAGAAGGGGGATAAAACCTTTTATAGATACATTCAATGGCCTATTCATCCAGTATGATGTTATGCTTGTGCAGCTGTGTTACTTGGTTTTGACCATTTGTGTGCTCTATTCCACAAGAATTACCACCCTGTAGGGGTAACAAAGGCAAGGAACCCTTGAAGAGGGTTCAACCCCTAGAGGTGCCGCAGGATGATTCCCTTGGCTAAAGGTACCATAAGAAGCATCCCAAGGAGAGAGGTGGTGCTGCTGGAGGAGGAGAGGAGGATGTTGGGGCAAAGAAAAAGTGCTTGAGAGAGAGGCTCAGAGGAACTGCTTATGTAGCACAGGAAGGAGAAGTGTCTGGCTGCTTGTCCATTTAACTACAGGCATAGCCTTCCAATTCAATTGCCTGCACAGCCAGTATGACGTTATGTTTGTGCAACTGTGTTTCTTGGTTTTGGCTGTTCGCGCTCTCTATTTCAGAAGAATTACCACCCTGTAGGGGTACCAAAGACAAGGAACCCTTGAAGAGGGTTCCACCCCTAGAGGTGCCGTGGGACAGTTCCCTTGGCTAAAGGTACCTTAGGAAGCATCCCCAAAAAGAAAAGTAGTAGTACGTAGCACATTAGCAATCAGTAGCTTTGAGGCATAGTAGTAGATTAGGCTCCAGGCAGCTTGATAATGTAATGAGATGCACAGGTTAGCAATGGCATGAGTATGATGGATGGCGCTGGAGATTGAGGAGGCTTCCTAAGGAGAGAGGGAACAGCAAGTAGGGACGCCATCCACCTCCATCCAACAGCGGAATCTACCTAAAGGAACTAGGGAACACTAACTATTGTTAACTAACATTTATGACCTGAGGCATAGAGGAGAAAAAACCCTTTGAGGAGGAAATCTCTTGGGATCCAAGGCCTAGGTCGCCTTCCCTCCAGGCTTGGGATGTTTTGTTTAGTGACGGCTCTGCTGCTGCAATTTAGAAACCCAATTAAAGGGGAGTGGAAAATATTCCAATTTTTATTTTATTTATTTATTTGAGTCTAGGAATACAAAATACCTTTGAGCCAAGGCTGTTTTATAAAGGTTCCACGTCAGTAAGTACAGACAATAAAGATCAAACTGGTTTCAAGGTACAGAATAGCAAACAGTTACTTCAGTTGTCATAGATCATATTTATACCGACAGTACGTATAAACACTAGGAGGAAGCAGGCAACAAAGGGAAAGGGGCTGAAAGGAGGAGAGGGAGTGAGCGGAGTAGGACTGAGTATAGCAGCCTATAGGGCTTTGTCAGGACAGGCATGGGAGAAGAGTGATTGATAGGCATAGAACTGATGAAGTGCTAGTGGAGAGGACAATAACAGTCAGCAGAGGTGGTCTGCAACAGCGCAGACAACATTGCTTAAGCGGGGCAGTCACAGGTGTTAGTGCCTATTAGGGAGAGGTGGAGCTTAGCCTTGAAAGCACCCAGCATTGGTGAGGTAGAGATGTCACTAGTGAGACTGTTCAGCAAGCTAGGAGCCCTATATGCAAAGGACCTTTGGCCTTGAGATGTGCGACAGTGGGGGATTTTCAGGAATTGGGGCTTAGCACTCCTAGTGTTGTAGTTGTTGATTTTGGGTTTGAGGTGGGAGTGGACTCAAGGGGAGCCTTGCCCAACATAATTTTTTTTTGCTGTGATGCAGGTTTGATACTTTATTCGATTGTTCAGTTGCAACCATCCAGCTTGTGAGTAGAGGCTACAAGTATGGGTGACACGGTGGGCTCCAGTAATGATTCAACAGGCTTTATTGAGGGAGGTGGAAACACATTTGAGAGAGAAGGTAGTGGCAGAGCCATAGATAATGAGTCTGTAGTCTATAACACTAACAATGGAGTTCTGGAAAGTGACAGACAAGGCTTCAGAGGTTAAATGTTTCCTATGTCGGAACAGTAGGCCCAGCCTGGTGTTTGCTACTTTCGCAACATTATTGATATGGGCAACATACTGTAGGTGAGTTTAGAGTCAAGGGTGAGGCCAAGGTATTTAAAGGTATGGACTTGTTCAAGGGTGATTCCTTGCTTGGTATTGATGGAGAGGTGATAATGTTTGTTTTTGTTGTGGGAGCTGCTGAAAATGATGGTCTTTGTTTTTTTCTGATTTAGGATCAGTTTGTGTTTTGAGAACCAGTTTTCGACTGTTATGAAAGCCTGCTGGAGGTTTTCTTGTAGATGAATTGAATCATGGTGGGAGGCCAGGATGACTGCAACATCTGCGTAGAGTAAGATTTGTTCTGGACGGGAGTCTGGCAGTGTGTTCAAGAAAAGGCTAAAGAGAGGGGGCCCAGAATTGAACCCTGTGGGACACCGGACCAGACTGGTCTAGGATCTGAGAGCATATCAGCAATTTTCATTCTTTGGAACCAGTTGTCTAAGTAGCTTTTGAACCAGTTCATAGAATTGGGTGAGAGCCCCGCAAGCCGAAGCTGGGCAAGTAGAAGACAATGGTTGACGGTATCAATGGCTTTGGTCAAGTCAATGAAAGTAGACCCAGTTAGCTGACCATTATCCAGTGAGTGGTGGATTGCACCAGTAAATTCAAGTAGAGCCGTGGAGGTGCTATGACCTTTTCTAAAACCAGGTTGCTGCTTGCACATGATGCTGTGTTTGTCCAGGAAGTCAGTAAGCTGATCTGCCACAATCTGTTCCAAGGCTATGGAGAGTGGAAGTAGGATGGAGATTGGACAGAAGTTCTTATGTGCAGTTTTTGATACCACTTTTATATATAGGGGTTACAGTGGCAGATTTCCATATGTCTGGGAACTGGCTAAGGTAGAGGGAGAGGTTAAAGATCCTGGTCAGCAGCCGGAGTACATCTTCAAGGGTGAGTGATAGAAGTTTGAGGTCAAAGGAGTCATTACTGGATCTCTAATTACTAATGGCTTTGGTAACACAGCTGCAGACCTGGTACAACTTGACCACTTTAAGGTAGAAAGGAGGGTGGCTAGTGGGGGCAGGGGAGGTTGGGGTGTCCTCGTCATTGAAAAAAATCAGGGGGAAGTACAGAACTGAGGTCCGTGAAAGCATCATTGAATGTATCAGCAATGAGTTTCAGGTCAAGTGTAGTAACACCATTTATGGAGCACTGATGGAGCGATTTAGACTGCTTCTCGGTGACTTCTTTTATGTTATTCCAGAAGTCCCTTCCGTTGCCCCAGGACTTTGTAAGAGCGCTCTTGAAGTAGGTGGATTTAGTTTCCTGGATAGATTTGATGCGGTCATTCTGTGCACAATTGTAGTTAGCGATGTCAATTTGTCTCCCAGTGTTTCTAGCGAGCTCCCAAACATGGTCCCGAGCTTTTAGTCACCTTGGGAGGTCACCTGAGAGCCAGAGGGTGCAGAGGGCTTTTACTTTTCTCTTTTTTAGGGGTGCAAATTTGTTGCATGCTTCATTAAAGATTCTGATGAAGTGGTCCAGGGCAGTGTTCACATTAGTTGCTTTGAGGACTGGTGACCAATCTTGTTGAAGAAGGAAGGTTTTGAGATGTGTTAACTGACCTCGAGGTAGAACTCTGCTGGTGATGGTTTTGGGGGGGGGGTTGATGAATTTGTTGGACCAGGAGCAACTAACAGGGGAGTGGTCACTGAGTGAGTCAGGGAGGACAGTGGTGTTTGTGATCCTGGTGGAGTGGCTGGTTAGGATCCAGTCCAGTAGGGTGCTGGTACCAGTTTTATAATTTTTCGTGGTTGGGGTGTTGACTATCTGTGTGAGGTTTGCCACTGCTATGAAGTCCCTATATGCCCTGGCCTCAGCAGCAGGCCAGTTTATATTAAAGTCACCGAGGAGGATAGTTTCGGTGTCTGGTGAGAGCGACTTGATATAGTCCAGAACTGTGTTTAGCCCACTACCTTGCTCTTTTGGTGGAATGTAGATTGTGACAATTGTGAGGGCTTTGTTGTGAGCACCAAGGAGGATCTTGATGGGAAGAATCTGCAGTGTTGTGGTTTGGGGAGTATAGCTGATGTGATGACCCAGGATAGTATCCTTAAGGTACAAGGCGCATCCACCACCTCTTTTTGTTGTTCGATCAAGTCAAAAAACGCAGTAACCAGGGAGGGTGATAGCATGGTCAGGGACCGATGGTGAGAGCCAGGTTTCTACAACTGCTGGGATGTCCGGACTATGCTGGCAGGCAAAAGTCTGAAGGGCATCAATTTTATGAAGAAGACTACATATGTTAAGCAAGATGATTATGAGGGATTCTGTGTGTTTGTTCTGATTTTTTCCTTTAGGAGGGGCTGGCCCAGGATTAGGATGAATGTTGCCAGACAGCAGCAGGAGAAGCAAAGCTTCAGAGTACAGGTGCGTAATTCCCATGTCAGGCGCCTATCCTTTTGTGCCAAGCAAGAACGTGATTCACAACAATATGCTATGGGGTGAAGGCGAGGGTACAGGGTGAAAGAAGTAACTGTGGACGGGGGGAGTACCCAATGCCATTGGAGAGAAAGGACCATTTATTAGTGATAGGCAGGGCCCATGGCAGGTACATGAGTTCCAGAAGTACCTAGGAGGCAGTATGTATGAGTGAGTTGGTAGCTGCTCGGGGCAGAGGGGAAACAGGCTCTGGGAGGGTGGAGAAGAGGGGAATTAGGAAGAGGAGAAGGGGGTACAGTTTACGGGTGAGACATTTTTAATTGATAGGAAGAAGGAGGAGAGAGGGCACAGGGAAATAGGCAAGAGAGAAGCTGTCAGAGAAAGAGGCAGAAAGTAAAGTAAAGTGGAGACACGAAAGGTTACAAGGTTAGGAAAGCAAAGCAGAGAAGTAGAAAAGGAAGGCAGTAGCGCTTTAAAGATGTATGGGAAGAGGCAGCATAGGATACAAAGTACAGAAGTGAAAGGGTGGGAGTGCAAGATAGAATACCAAAAGGAGGAGGGCCAAGCATGGCACCCTATAGGATAAGGGCAAGGAGGAGGGGCAGAGCAGGGGAGCATGGAGACAGACTATTTAATTAAGGATGGGGTTGGGAAGGGGTGGGCATAAAGTTTCTGCCGTTACCACTTGGTTTCAATGGGTGTAGCAGCCCCAATTCAGGAAAGTTGCAGCAGACCAATCAGTGAAGCAGAAAGAGGGCAGGGGTCCAATCAGGGTGCACTGCTGCGAGCGACGGCCAATGGCAGCAGCTCAGAGCAGCCCTGGTGACACAGGCAGTCTTAGCCGGCTTTTGAAGTTCTGTGGGCAGCCAGAAGGTGGGAGGTTGAGCGGCTGGAAGTGCCGAGCCACAACCAGGCCAGAGGGAGGGCTCATGGGAACGAGAGTCAAGAGCACAACCTGGAGAAAGGAGAAGAAATAGGGAATTAGCTGTGGGAGGGGAGCTGGGACACAAAGAGAGAAGACAAAGGAGCCAAATTGAGGGTCAGGGAGCTAAAGCGCAGGAGATGGCAGACAGCACAACAGAGATGCTATGGGGGGGTGGGCACAGTGGTAGCAAAGGGCAGATTGCTACGAGGCCAACAAATGCCTTAGCTTGGCATCACGGGGGGAGGTGAAGAGGTAGTAACAGACTGGAAAAAAGCAGGAAAGTTAGACGAAGGTGTAGCGAGTAGGAAGGGTGCGATTCAAGCCCATGGGAGCAGAGGAGAGAGAGAGAGAGAAAGAAAAAAGCGAAAACACAGTGCACAGAAAGAGCTGTAATTACTTTCCAAATAATACAATTTTCTCAGATTCGAACACAGTAGCACAGCAGTTTTACACAAGTACAAAGTCCAGGCAAGCAGCTAGTAGCTGGCTGTAAAAATTTCTGCCGTCACCACTTGGTTTCACTGGGCGCAGCAGCCTCAAGTCAGGAAAGTTGCAGCAGGCCAATCAGTGATGCAGAAAGAGGGCAGGGGTCCAATCAGGGCACATTGCTGTGAGCAACGGCCAATGGCGGCAGCTCAGAGCAGCCTTGGTGAGACAGGCAGTCTTACCCAGCTTTCGAAGTTCCATGGGCGGCCAGAAGGTGGGCGACTGAGTGGCTGGAAGTGCTGAGCCGCAACCGGGCAGACAGATGGCTCGTGGGCCCAAGAGTCAAGGGCACAACCTGGCTTCCGAAGTTCCATGGGTGGCCAGGAGGTGGGCGGCTGAGCGGCTGGAAGTGCCAAGCTGCAACCAGGCCAATTTGGAGGAAAGCTGTCACTCAGTCCCTCTAATGGGGAACGCCGTGGAAGGTTGTGAGAGTGCTCTGCAACATCGGGGGCAACCAATGCAAGATGAGGAGAGCAACGACTGCTGAGGCACTCACCTGACCTACCCACCCTAAAAACAAACCAGGTGAACCAGAGGCAGTTTTAGGGACAATGCAGTGAACGTGCCTTGCTAGTAGAATACAAGAGCCAAAGGAGATCACTGTAATCACCCTTCACAGCTAGTCTTAAATTCTACACCAGGAGCTGCCCTCTTAAATGGCTAAAGCCAGACCCAGAGTGAAGACATTCCCAGCTATGGGCCAGGTGAGAAGGACCCCACCCCAAGTCAAGCATGCTCAAGATGCAGACTTTAGAGGTACAGAGCGAGACCATCGGCTGCAGGGAGGCCCTGTGCCATGGAATGGTTATGGCTGGCATACCTCAGAACACAATTGAGGAGGAGCTGAATGAATTGTTGAGTGCTGGAAACCTCACATAGGTCAGACATGGTAGTAGTGAGTGTTGAGCAAATGAATTGCGTAAGCAATGAGTGGACCTGTACGTAGGTCAGTAAGCAGAGTAAGCAAATGGTTGGACCTGTATAGAGGTTGAAGGAGCAGCAAATATGAATAGCAGGGCAAGCCAGCCAGGCCATCAAGGAAGTCAATGAAAGGTGACAAAATACTAGGAGGATATTAGTAGCGAAGGCAGGATTTGAACGTGAGTTAAGTATGCCACACGGGGCCACGGCTCCTCAACAACACCTCCAGTTCCCCGCCATAGGAGAAAGTGATGGGAAGGCACCGTGACCCACATGAAGATGTTAAAACTAGTTTACAGCATCAGCGGTAGCTTAGCTGACCTCCAGAGAATAGCAGTGTGCAAACGAATAGAGCAGCATCACTGTTGAGTACTTATGAGTTATGGGGGTAGCAATTCAAATGAACATAGACTGTAGGAAGGCAGTGCTCTGAAAGCAACAAATTGGTTAGGCAGTGCAGTGAAAATAGCAGCAGTGAGGTATGTGGTATAAGTTCAGGAAGCAGGATTGAGCTGCATGGGCTAGGGTTCAGAGTGAGCCTGAACCAGGTGAAAACAATTAAGGTTCATAGCATGAAGAGCAGCAGCAGGGATGCAGCTTGAGCTGAAACACACAGATAATGATTGCAGTTGCATTATGAGTAAATGGGAGCAAGTAGCATGAGCTCTGGGTTAGCAAAAACACAAGGGGCCGGATATTCAAACTGCATCCAAAAAGTGAGCAACAGCAGGCGCAAGCACAAGTCAATTGCGCACATGCGCAATAGACTGTTCAAACATGGAGCAATGAGCCTGGCAACCAGCCAACGTCTGAATATCGCACAACCTGTGCTATAGCGCAACCAGGAAGGGGAAGCTGAACAGAGAAGATACGCCATAGTGCAACAAAGGCAGCCCAGCTGAGCAGTCCAGAGGCACCATAGCGCAAGCAGAGAGACCCCCAGCAGCAGAGCAATGGAACTGCACAACCAGGGAGGTAGGCAGGGGCCCACCACCTATGCCACAGATGGGCACAGGGACACACTGCAGAATTAACAATGTACCCCCACACCCCAAGCACAGCATAACTAGGAGAGGGACGGAATATCCACCAGCCCATGGGGACAAGCAAACAAAGCACATCCCGGCCGTGTTACCCCAGCACACCCACTGGCAAGCTGAGACTGCCACACAAAGGGGCGGACCACCCCAGTGTACAGCAGCCCCCCCTTGTGCACAGCACACCCTGCACTGTGACCCCAAGACATCACCCATGAGCAGTGACCAGCACTGCAGGAATCCCCACACATGCCCCCGCCACACTGCAACCTCGTGTACCACAGAACCATACAAGCCAGACCCACCATGAACACCCAGCAGTGGGTGGCAGCACACGGCAATACTGACTGAAAGCCACGCCCACACCAGAGACACCACACCACACACACGCACACACATACCCATGACCATACCACCCCAGATGCCATGCACACCACTGCAACTGAGCACCTATAGTCAGCTGCAAATCAGAGACCACCACAGTATTCATATCAAAATATATAACTGTAATAAACCGGAATAAGAAGAACAACAAATAGAACTATGTACATATATATATATATACAAAGCAGGGGTGGGGGTATGGGTATAAGGTAGGGGTGGGTAAGGGGCAGGGGTGAACAACCGGGAGAGGGAAGGTGAGGTGAGGTGATGGGCAGCTACCGCCTGCCAGCCTGCCCTCCTGCTGACTGGTGCTGGGCCCAGGGCCTCCTCCTGCGCCTCACTCCATGACGCTGAAGGTTCAATAGGATGGCGAGTGAATCAATGGCCACCTGTGTCAGCCACTGCAGTGACCGCTCCATGCGTCGCAGGATCTGGATACCTAGGACAAGGGATCAGAGTCAATGGCTGTGACTGTCCATATCCCTGAATCCCACCCATCATGCATGGCATACAGCCAAGTGCCCCGCTCCTGTGATGGACTGCACCCACCCACAGTGACCGTGCACAAAACATGCCCAACCAGGCAGCAACAGCCATGTGTACCACTGCACACACACACACCGCCCATGTCCATCACAGCACAACCAAGGCTGTCCAGTGACGTGGCTACGTGGTGGGATGCTAGTGCCACAGCCATGTGCCCAGTGCATGAATGGACCACCAATGATGCACTCACAGACATGCAGTGCCACTGGACAGTGATGACTGTCACTTGTTGCGTGCATGGTAGTGTTGTCCATGGATGGTGGCCGTGCCCCCCCCACAGCATGCAATAGCATCCATGATATAATGACACTCACCCTCATCAAGCCGCTGCTACTGCTGCGGCTACTGCTGCTGCTGCTGCTGTGGCCCAACACCTATGCCACCTCTGCCAGCCACCTCTGCACCGCCTTTCCTTGCTTCAGCCCGGGCCCACCTCCGCTCCTCCATGCCTGTGGGAGACAAATGATGAGAAACACATCAGCGAGATCCCAAAGCAGACAGCCCCCTGCCCCATTGAGTGTGCCTGCCCACACAGCCAGACCCATACAGCACACACCTGCAAACACCGTCACAGCAAACCGTAGCCCAACCCACCCCCATGCGCAGGTCACATTACACAGTGTCACCCATGCGGACAATACAGGTGCATAGACAGCACACCCACCTGGACTAGGCACAATGCCCCTCCTGGCATGTGACCTGAGGCGCTCCAGCAGTTCCTGCTCCCTCCTGCGGAGGTCACCATACCGGTGCCTGCACTACTCTGGAGTCCTCCACCGCCCAGTGGCCTGCTCCAGATTGGTGGCCACCTGCTGCCACACATGGGTGCGGGCCATGTGCAGGGTTCTCCCCAAACAGTGACCCATGGTGGGCTCCACCACAGCCACCAGGTTGGCAGCCTCCAACGCACTCCACTGTGGAGCTCTCCTGCGTGCCATCCCTGCAGTTGTATAGTAGGCAATATGGCGCTCCACAGCGCGGCAACTCCACGTGGAAATGTTGCGCAATACAACTCCATCAGTCCCTATCGTGCTGTTCGTATAGTGCCGTCGGTCCACATCGCGCTGTTACCGAACAGCGTGATAGAGCCATAGACATGCCAGACGTACAGCGCCCGGGGGCAAAGGTCATGCACAAGATCATGGGTCTGTGGCGCAAGGCCACGCACAGCGCCATCGGATGTCTGCACATCCAGCGCGATCGGTCACCTGTGTGCCAGTGCCACAGTGGACTATTGCGCAGTTGTGCCACAGTGCTATGTGGTAACCAGCACTGTAGCGCCACTGGCACAATAGTGGCAGTGTCCTGAATTGCTGATCGTGCACAGCACTTCATCAGTGTGGCAGACTCCTGCGTAAGCTACCTGGGCATGTGCAATGCAGTGTACTACGCAGTCACAGAAATGCGCCATTGGCTAAGCCGGCTCAACCGTATTGCGCAAAGCGCAACAGCACGATATTCAGCTGACATATGCAAATCATCTGATCAGCCATTCAAAGGTGCAGTGGCGTGATTTGCATCTCATTAAAGTTGCTCCACACCTAATTTGCATGCATTGCGCTATAAATGTGCGACAGTGATCTGCGGTGGCCAGAGTCGTTTACTGCAGGTGAGAGATGAGTTGCATGCTGTGTGATGTTCTGGGCAATGGTCATGGGATAATGCTGTATACTGCACAGTGACAGGTGCCCATTTCCACCCATACAGACCGACATGGCCGAGCAAGGACTGGGTGAGGAGGATGATGGTGGGTGAGGAGGCCCAACTTCACGAAGTCCGAGAAAGAGGCACTCTTCCAGGCCTACCTGGATGAGGAGCCACTACTTAGTGGACGGTGGAGCACCCCTCAGGCCCGTGCTGCTGCATGGGAGGGGGCAGCTCATGCCGTAAACCTGCACGGAAGCCACCAGTGCTCCATGCAGGAATGTAAGAAAAAGATTGGGACCGACAGGAGACGGGTGAAAGAGAAGGTGGCAGCCCTCAGGGCGGCACGCTGCCACAGGCGGGGGCCAGCCAGAGGTGGTGCAGCTGACCCCGGCAGAGGACCGTCTGGCTGCATCCATGCAGCGCAGTGCAATCGAGGGCATTCCAGGAGGTGGCTTCCAGACAGGTGGAAGCCCATCACTGCACGGTATGACATGGTGGTGGTGGGGGGAGGTTGATCCCATGCACTAACATGTTCTCACTTTCTGTTACAGATCCTGTGCATCTGCAGGGGACAGTGATAGTGGGACCATGCAGTGTGGACATCCAGCCAGAGTTGGAGGAGGGTCCATCCACCTCTGCTGCCAGCCGGCATGCATTGCACCAGTGTGCACGCCTGGCTGCCATCTCCGATGTCGGTGAGTCAGGTGTGGGGGGGTGCCCATCCTGTGTCACAGCAGTCTGGCATGCTGTGACTGTGGCTGTTGCACAAACCTGCACCATTGATGATGCAAGGACCACAATGGGCAGTGACACATGTGTGTCTCATTATGGACACACAGCAGGACAGCACGTGCCCTGGACCTAGCTGGTTCCAACGTGTGTGCCAGCACATCAGCACAGTCCCAGGCTGTGCCTGTCGGCACCGGTGGGGCAGCACCGGTGGCTGTGCAGATCTCTGGCACTGTTGCAGACACAGCAGTGGAACGACTGGTCCCTGGGGCACAGCAGTTGGAGGGGCAGCAGCAGCAGTCACCCACCAGGTCTGGGGGTACAGGGTTCAGTGGTGGCACATGCACACCGCCTGTTGACTTGCCCATACCTGGTCCTGGTGAACAGCGCCCACCCTCAAGGGGTGTTGAGCATCAGGCCCTTCCATACCCTGGGGGACAGGTTGCCGAAGTGGCAGATGACCCGTTTGACGAGCACACCCGCCTGCTGCAGGCATCAGTACAGCAGTAGATGCGGGTTGCAATGTCCGTAGAGGCACTGTGTGTGGCTGTGGAGCGGCACAGCAGGGACAATGCAATTATCCTTGCAGAGATGGTCCAAATGCGGATGGATGTGACCACCGCCATTGACAGGCAGACCCAGGCATTGGTCGCTGTTGTGGCCGCACTGGGCACACAGTCAGGTGCCCCTGTACCGCGCACCCCACGCAGTACGCTCTCCACTCCCCATTCCCGGCATCGTGCGACACCCAGCCTGTCAACGCCGGGTTCCGCTGTGGGCATCCCGAGCACCCCTGGTGCAGGTATGTTCGGCATGCTGCAGACCCCTGTGTGGACAAGGTCGCGCTCGTGCAGTGGGAACCCTGGTGGTACATCGGTGCCACCCCATGTGGCCCTTGCTCAGCCTGCCAGTGCTGCTGGGTCACGGCTGGGCCGCCCATGCATCCGAGGTGGCCGTGGCACAGTGTCACCTGACTGACCTGTCTCCCAGTGCGGGCCCTGTCTGGTGCTGCCCTGTGTGCAATGTGTGTCATGGTGGGCAGTGCACTGGTGGGTGCCCTGCCCAACACGCCGACACACGGACCACCTGCACACCCACCCGACTGCTGTCCACAGGTGAGTGTGCATGATGATGATGCCTGCATTGTACTGTACACCAAGGTGCAAGGGTGCCCAGCATCTGACACACGTACTTGGACAGTACAGGTGGTGGGAGTGGTCTGTGGATCTGTGTGTTTCACATGTCTGTTCCTGCTCTGCTGTGCACCTGCCCATGTACGCTTTGTGCCTGGTGTGTGTGTGTGTGTGTGTGTGTGTGTGTGTGTGTGTGTGTGTCCATATAGCATGTAACTATTCACCCCTCCCTGATGGTGTGTTTATGCGCCTGGACCCTTCCACTCCCCTTGCCATCATGCACCCCTGGTGTGTTACCCTGTGTGCCTGTGGGTTGCGCCTAGACAGTGTTGGTTGCACATGGCCCCATGACTTACCTGTGTTGTGCGAAATGCTCCTCCGTGATGGTGTCCCAGTGCAGCTGGGCCTGCCGGATCAGTTGGGGGTCCCGCCATCCATGGGGGGATCTGCTCATCCCCATCATCACCGGCGTCACCGGCGTCCCCATCCTCGACCTGTAT
This sequence comes from Neoceratodus forsteri, assembly GCA_016271365.2. Lineage (NCBI taxonomy): Eukaryota > Metazoa > Chordata > Ceratodontiformes > Ceratodontidae > Neoceratodus > Neoceratodus forsteri. Next base: position 98,786,561 of record CM028132.1, on the reverse strand, counting down.
GGCTATCCCACAGTCTTTGGCCATGTTGTGCAAGATACAACAAGCCAGGAATATCCCACAGGCCTTTGAGGGGCTGTACTGTAGGGCACCGCCGGGAGGTGTCTAGGCATCGGCAGTGTGCCTTAAGCATCCCATACACCCGCTCGATGATGTTGCGTGTGGCGGCATGTGCCTCATTATAGCGTTGCTGCGATGGGGTCGTGGAGCGCCGGTAGGGTGTGAGCAGCCAGGGACGGAGTGGGTATCCACTGTCACCTGTGTGGAGATAGTGGAGATAAGTATCATATTCAGGTCCATATTGCCCATAGCCCTGTGTGCCACTACCATGGCACCTGTGGCTTTCCCACCCTTGCCCCAACTTTGCCACACCTACATGCATACTCACCCACTAGATGTCCTGTGGGGATGTCCCCACTCTCGAATCGATGGCACAGTGCAGATTGGTACCATATGAAGGCATCATGTGCTCCGCCAGGGTGTGTGGCACAGACATTGATGATGCGCCCACTGGCATCACACACCACCTGACAGTTGACACTGGTGAAACCCTTCTGGGTTCGGTATGTGGCCATATCGGGGCCAGGTGGCATGCAAATAGCCACATGGGTGCAGTCTATCGCCCCTAGCATGCCAGGCATACGTGCTACCCTGTGGAACTCCTGCATGTTTGCTGTATGCTCTGCCGTGGTGCTGGGGAAATGGATGTACTCCGCAGCATGTGGCAGCAGTGCGCTGAGGAATTGGGTGAGGATGCATGATGTGGCTGACTGTGTTATGCCTGTGGTGTCCCCTGTTGGCCTCTGGAAGGTACCCGTGGCGAGCAGGCACATGCAGGCTGTTACCTTTGTCTCCACTGACAGAGCATGACTCCGTCGTGAGGGTGCCTGCATCACATCACTGCACAGCTCACAGAGCTGCCTCAGTATTGCCCTGTTCAGGTGGTACCAGCCCACAATCTCAACATCCATGTACAGCTCAAAGCTGATGCGGGCACGGTACTGCCTGTTGGGGTGTACCGACGGCCCTTCCACGGCCACGTCCCCCTGCAGCATGCCTTCACCCCTCATTACAGCTTCCATGTGGAAGCTGGCACTGTCCATGTCCCTGGCTTGTGTTGCCCCCCGGCTATTGTTGCTCTGTTACCCCCACTGTCCTGACTGCTACCTCCACTGCACTGGGTACACCTACTGGCCTCTGCAGTCTGTGGCCCCACACACCTTCCCTTGCCCCTGTTTTGTCCTCAGATCTCCATGGCCTGCCCTCTTTGTCCCTCTTGCCTTGTCTCTCTCCCTGCCTCATGTGGCTTCCCTGTAGAGTTCTTGCGCCTCTTCCTTGAGCCTTTTTATTTTGGCTCATTTCCGCCATGGCGCACCTTCCGGCTGATCCGCTGTTGCGCATTGCGCAAGCCTTTAAATATCACATTGCTCTCTTTATGCATGGTTCCACCCCCTTCGGTTGCGCATGCCTTCATTTGCATTGCGCTGTTGCTCAGCATGTTTTTGGTGGCGCAACTGCCTCCCGCTAAATATCGCAGAATGGTGCATTTTCGGACTTGCGCTGGTGCAACCCTATTGCGCATGACGCAACCCTTTTGAATAACTGGCCCAAGGAATTTAGAAACAAAGGCCCCCCCAAAAAGAATGCAAAACAAACTACACAAAAACACAGAAGAACAGGGAACAAGCAACACAAAGAAGCACACAGCCAGAAGCAAGCAATACAAACCAAATGCAGAGAACAGAAAACAGAAGTCCAGCAAAAACAAGCAGAGGCCAAAACACAGCAAGGCAGGGGGGTGGCAAACCCCAGCAGCTGCAAAGAACAGATTAACAGAGCCTCCATCTGCAAAGAAAAAGTGCTTGAGAGAGAGGCTTAGAGGAATTGCTTATGAGGCACAGGAAAGGGGAGTGGCAGGCTGCTTGCCCATTGAACTAGATGCATTACCTTCCAATTTGTGAGTGAAGAAAGACCAAGGGAGGGATAGTGAGGCTTAACAAATGGGAGGAGAGGTGAGAAGAGATCGACAGTGAAAAGGCAGAGATACTGAATGAATACTTTTGCTCAGTAGTCACAAAAGAAGAAGAGGGAGAGGTACTTAAACCAAACAACAGACGCTCTCTGGGCAGAGGGGTCGATAGCAGTTCATTCACAGAAGAAAGGGTCCTGAAAGAACTCTTAAAACTCAAGGTAGACAAAGCAATGGAACCTGACGGGATTCACCCCAGAATTATAAAAGAACTAAGGGAAGATCTAATGACACCACTGACTACCCTCTTTAACAAATCATGGGAGGATGGGTTGGTACCTGAGGACTGGAGGAAGTTGGATGTGATCCCCTTCACAAAAGTGGGAGCAAGGAAGAGGCAGGAAACTACAGACCTGATAGTTTGACCTCAGTGATAGGGAAAATGATGGATTCAGTTCTGAAAGAAAGAATTGTCGAGTACCTAGAGGCCAGCGTGACATAGGACCCAAGGCAGCATGGATTCACAGCAGGAAGGTCATGTCAGATGAATCTAATAGGTTTCTTTGACTGGGTGATCAAAGCAGTAGATCAGGGAAGGGCTGTGGATATGGCCTACTTAGACTTTAGCAAGGCATTTGACACAGTCCCACACAAAAGATTAATAAACAAGTTAGCCAGCCTGGGAGTGGGTCCCAGGGTGGTAGCCTGAGTAACAAATAGGCTGGACAACAGGACACAGAGGGTAATAGTAAATGGAGCACACTTTGGAGAAAAGGGCGTTACTAGTGGGGTACTGCAGGGTTCAGTACTGGGACTGGTACTCTTTAATGTCTTTATAGGTGACATACAAACATACGAATGTGCCAGCAGAAACAGACCACCCAGTCTATCTAAGTCTGCTCGAGTGTGCAGCTAGCACCCCTAGTTGCAGCTGCCCCACCCCTCCCTGTGTCAACCCACTGCCGCCCCCACCTGCCCCACCCTCACTCTCCCCGTTCCCTGTCCCATGCTTTTTTAAAGCTGTTCACAGATTTACATGATACCACCCATTCTGGTAGAGCATTCAATTTTGCTACCACCATCTCCATGAAATAATGTCTCCTCATTTCCCTCCTAAATCTTCCCTCCTCTATTCTTAGCCCATGCCCCCTGGTGTCCCTCCCCCTCCTTAGCTTAAAGACCCTGTCTGCTCCATCCTTATTGATTCCCCTAAGATACTTGGATGTCTCTGTCATGTCCCCACTGTCCCTTCTATCCTTCAGGGTGTACATTTTCAGGTTTTCCAGCCTGCTCTCATAGTCTCTCCCCTCCATTCCACATATCTTTGTTGCCCTCCTCTGAACCCCCTCCAGTAGCCTGATATCACGGTTCAGGTATGGCCTCCAAAACTGAACACAATACTCCAAGTGCAGCCTTACCAGCGACCTGTAGAGGGCAAGATCACCTCTCTTCATCTGGACAAAAAAAACCTTGCTATGCACCCCAGCATTTTGTTCACTTTTGTAGCCTCTCTCCTGCACTGGGCATTGTTGTTCATGGTCTTTGTTACCATTACCCCTAGGTTCTTCTCCTCCTCAGTGATCCCTAGCTTAACCTCCCCAGCCAATATTCTCTCCTTGAGTTCTTCACCCCAAAGTGCATAACCTTACACCTCTTTGCATTGAACCCTAACTGCCACCTCTCTGACCACTCCTCTAGCTTGTGTAGGTCCCCCTGCAGTTGCTTCCATCCCTCTCCTCCATCCACCACTGCTCCCATTTTGGTGTTGTCTGAAAGCAGACTTACCTTGCTCACCATCCCATGTGCAATGTCTGATATGAAGATCCCAAATAATACTGGTCCTAGCACAGAGCCTTGTGGCACCCCACTCATCACCGGTTTTGGAGTTGAGAGCTCCCTTCCCACCACCACCTGTTGCAGTCACCCACTCAACCAACTTGTAATCCAGTTCGTCATTTTTTCCCCTACCCCTACTTCAGTTAGCTTCCCCCCAAGCCACCCATCTGGCACTGAATCAAAGGCCTTGTTGAAGTCCAAGTAAAGAACATCCACCGCATGACCCTTATCCAGCTCACCTGTTGCCCAGTCATGATATTGTATCAGGTTGGTTTGACAAGACTTCCCCAAAATGAACCCATGCTGCCTCACATCCTGGAGCTTGTTGTCCTCCAGGTACGACACCAGTCTTTCCTTTAGTATCATTTCCATGAGATTGCACACTATGGAGTTGAGACTTACCGGATGATAATAATTACCTGGTTCGTCCCTTGATCCACTCTTGTGTAACAGCACTACATGCGCCATCCTCCAGTCCAGTGGCACACATCCTGACTCCAGTGAGATGCTGTACAGATCTGCCAGTGGCTCCACCAACATCTCTGCCATCTCCCTCAGCATCCTGGGGTGGATCCCATCTGGCCCTGGTGCCTTGTCTACCCTCAGTGCCCTCAGTCCGTCCAGGACTCTGCCTCCCTCAATTCTTCCATCTGTCGCCTCCTCTCTCCTGTCCCCATCCTCCCAGCCCATGGTGGTAGTGGTCCCCCCTTTTGTTTCATGAACACTGAGCAAAAGTATTCATTCAGTGCTTCTGCCTGTTCCTCCCCCTTTTCCATCCACTCCCCACCCTTTTTTATCCTCACTATCGTCTCCTTGTACTTTTTTTTCTCCCTGATGTGTCTGAAAAAGTCTTTTTCCCCCATTAATTCCCTATGTTAATCTCAGCTCCCTCTAGGCCTTGGCTTCTCTCACTTTTCTGGTCACCTCCCTGGGCCACCTTGCATACTCCTCCCTCTCCCCTTCCTTCCCTATCCCCCTATACCTCTGGTGCGCCTCTCGATTTGCCCTCACCACCTCCACTACCTCGCTGTTCAACCAGCATGGTTTCCTTGCTCTGCTCCTCTTACTCTGTGTCTTGGTGCAGGCTTCTGTTGCCTCTGTAATCCCCCATGTAATAATATCCCATTTCTGCTCTGCATTTATCTCCTGCCTTATGCCCTCCAGTTTCCCTTTCAGTACTTCCCACATCCTCCCAAAGTCCGCCCCTGAAGTTTACCACCTGGGTTACTGATTTCTCTGGCTCCCCGCACATCATGATATTAAACCACACCGTTTGATGATTGCTGTCGGCTAGTGGGTCCTTCACCCTTATTTCCCCTACTGCCTCCCCATTCAACAATACCAGATCTAAAGTGTTCTTTAGCCTAGTAGGCACACTGACCAACTGCATCAGGAGACCCTCCTGGATTGCATCCAGGAGCACTTGCTACCTTGCACTGGAGGTGACCAGAATGCTCCAATCAACCCCTGTGCAAGTTGAAATCCCCCACAATGACCACCTTCCCTTTTCTACAAACCTTTCTGATTTGTCACACTAATTTCCTGTCAAGCTCCTCAGACTGGGACGGCAGCCTGTATACCACCCCAAACCTCAGTTTCCTACCCCTTGAATCTAGGAGCTGCAGCCAGATTACCTCTGTTCTCCTTTCCTCCTCTTGTGCATTATGCATTTGATCCCATCCCTCACATAGACTGCCACCCCACCCCTTCCCCTCCTTACAGTCCTTCCTGTATAATTTGTACCCTGGGATTGCCAGATCCCAGTCCCAGTGCTCGGTTGCCCATGTTTCCATGATGGCTGCAATGTCCACCCTCCACACTGCCAAGAGTGCATGTAGCTCAGCTGATTTGTTGCCTAAGCTTCTCACATTCAGTAAGACCACCCTCCATCCTGCCCCCTTCCCTTCATCACCCTCCATCTCCTCCCTTCTACTCCCTTTTTGGTCACCCCGAGTCCTTCCCTGCTAGTCTGGGGGCTAGGCTGTGACTCCACTCTATTGGATCCCTGCCTACCTGCTGTCCACTTACCACCCCCATCTAGTTTAAATCCACCTTTGTCTCAATATACCTCCCCAGTCTTTGCTTTAATACCTCCTTCCCCTCCCCACTCAGGTGCAGCCTATCCCTTGAAAACAAATTGTTATTATCCCACCTACTGTTCCAGTCACCCACAACCCATACCCCTTAGTTCAACACCATTCTACCAACCATATGTTAAACTCCCCATTCCTCTCCTTTCTCACTGTGCTTGTACAGGGTACTGGGAGCACCTCTGAGAAGGCCAAAGACTCCCCAGTCTCCTCATACAAACTTTCCACTTCCCCAAACCTCTTCCTTGTTACCTCCACCATTTCCTCCACTAGGTCATTTGTCCCCACATGTACCACAATGTGCAGTTTCCTCCTACCCCTCCTTGCACACTTTAGGATTGCCTGTTCTGCCTTTTCTGCCTTTAATCCAGGTATGGACTCCACTCATATCCAACTGTGCTTCTCCCCCTTCCTGCCCCATCTGATCCCATTGAGTATAGAGTCACCCAATATCGGTACATCCCCCTCCTCTTTCTTTGTACCCATCGCCACCCCCCTACCCAAGTTTTCATTCCAGGGGCCACTCAAGGCTGTGTTTTTACCATTTGCCCCAGTGTCTTCCCCCTGCCCCTCTCAATTGAGACCCTTCCCCTCCTCCTGTTTGACTGCCAACTTCCCTCTCCCTCCTCACCTCTTTGAGTATTATCCTTCCCCCTGCCACGCCATGCTCAATCTCTCCACTAGTAATGCCCCTCACTCACTCATTCCTCTTCATGAGTACTATCCCTTGTGCAATCTCCTCCTGCATCCTCTTCCTCATGTGTTGCTAGTACAGCAAACATGTTCCCTACCATCTTTGCATTACTATGTGTTTTCTCCTCCCTCATGTGTACTACTGTTCCTCTTTTGCTAGGCCCTACTAGAGTCCACCCTTCATCAGCTGGCTTCTTGTCTAGTTTGCCTCTCCCCCTGACCCCTCCCTTGATCCACTATTCCTTCTCTGTGGTGTCCCCCGATACTCTCAGATGTTAGCCCTTCTACCAACACAACCTCTCCAGCTCCCTGCCAAGCTACTGAATCTCTTTCTCAAGCCTCCTTAGCTGGTGACATATTGGGCACCCTCCCAGCCTCCACAGAATGTTCATCCACACTGCTGCCTCACAACCATTGTACCCCACTATCCTACCCATTGTTCACACTACCTATACAGGACAGTGAAATACAGTCTCTCTGTACTGACTGCAGTTGTTTATGAACACAATTACAAACCCACCAATAGCATTCCCAAGTCTTACAAACACATACAGTCCAGAAATTAGACATTTGCCCCCAGGTCCTCTTTAGGCTCCTCCCCCAGCTTTAAGTGGGGCCAGTGTGCCCCCGTTGAGCTTAATTCAAAAAACACAGCCAAAGAAACCTTTAAGCTAAATTCAAAAGACACAGCCACAGAAACCTTTAAGCTTAATTAAAAAAACACAGCCACAGAAACCTTTAAGCTAAATTAAAAAAATAGCAAAACTTACAAAAATCCTCTCCACACTAACTCTCTTCACAGCAAGTAGAATTAACTAATCCTTCTCTCCTGCAGTTTGATGGCTCTGTCAGAATTTAAAGGCTTTGTGAGTGGGCAAGTCTGGGCATGTCCTGTTCAATCCCTCCAGCCACAGAAACCTTTAAGCTAAATTCCACTTTAAGCTAAATTAAAAAAATATATAAAACAACAGCAAAACGTACAAAAACCCTCTCCACACTAACTCTCTCCACAGCAAGTAGAATTAACTAATCCTTCTTTCCTGCAGTTTAAAAAACAATAGCAAAACTTACGAAAATCCTCTCAACACTAACTCGCTCCACAGCAAGTAGAATTAACTAATCCTCTCCAGACATTGTGGAGGTGCTGGAAGGAAAAGTATGCCTCTTTGCAGATGACACAAAGATCTGCAACAGGTTTGATACACAAGGAGGGGTGGAAAGGATGAGAAGGGACTTGGCAAGGTTGGAGCAATGGTTAAGAGTATGGCAGCTTAGTTTCAATGCAAAGAAGTGCAAAGTAATGCACCTGGGAAGCAAAAACCCAGGGGAAGAGTACACAATGGGGGTTGAGGTACTAACAACAACAACAAAGTTCTGGCCAGAGCCGATATGGCTTTGGAGAGTTTTTAGGAGTGGCAAGACTGTGGAAAAGAATATGTGGTACTTTTGCTGCACTGGAGTCAGACGTAAGTAATACTGTAGCAATTACAGTAGTGCACATACATGATACTCGCACATGTGAAGTTTGTGCTGTAGTCTGCCCTGCACAACATGGCAATGCTGACATAACTATCTATGCACTATTGTCATGCATGCGCAGTTTAAGTCAACATCACCATGTTGCACATGGTGGCCATCAGTACTGCAGTTGCGGAACAGAAAAGTAGTGCTTTGGGAAGTGGGCATGTTTATGCGGCCAATGGAGGGGAGGGCTGCATAAACAGAAACACTGGAAACTATGTCGGAGCACTGTGGCAGCACATCAGACAATAGTCTGGTTACATGCTTCCACAGTGCTGTTATACAAATCTCATGATGGCATAACATCCGTGGAGCTTGGCCCATGCAGCCATACAAATCAGACTCAAGAGGAATCTATTAACAAACTGGAGATCTGGTCTAGGACTTGCTCACCATCACAGTCACTTTCTCATTCTTTTTTAAGAAGTAATTTCTGGCAAATATGCCTTAACCATATTGATCTCAGTGCTGGGAGACTACTTTGTGTTTCCCCTGATTGTATTAGGCAGGGGTAGTAGCAGTCTTGAAGTGGTAGCTGGTGATGGTGGCATGCTCTGGAAACAAGTGGTCCCCATGCTCATCTGCACATTTTAGAAATGATGCCTCTCCTTGTTTTTGCTATGAAGAAACTGATCCCTTTAACACAAAAATAAGAAGTCAGTTATGGCCTCCACCCCCCTTTTGCTTCAAGTGAGGAACATCATTATGGGTTTGCATCAGATGTACAGTTGCAGCCATAGATGCAAAATATTGGCAAACAGTAAACAACTGTATGTAAATCTCTTTTTTTTAAAGTGTGCTTTCTTAATGTTGTCAATACCACTCCACCCATGTGTACTCTGCCCCTGGATTTCTGTACCCCAAGTGCATTATTTTACATTTTTGTGTTCAGGACAAAAATGCCTTTCAAATAAGAGTAGTCAGTAATCTAAATTCATTACAGTTTTTTATGTTTCCTTGCATGTGTGCAAAAAACATCTTGTAGCAGAATGACATTTCAGAGGTGTGTCAGGGAGGAGCCCAATGCACAGCAATCTACAGTGGACTTGTCCCTGGCAGACCAATGAGCATGCAACCAGACTATGACACCAGTCACAGTTTCACAGCTGGAAGCCATTCTGTAGTTGACAGACATAAAGTGCTCAAATGAGAGCACTTCATTCCTTTCATTGATGCCCTTACTGATCTTACTGCTTGTCTCCCCATCCATCCTGCAGATGTCTGGGTACCCAGCCATACACTGCATCCCCCCCACTCTCTATGCCACAAGCAGTAAACAGTCCTAGCGGTAAAGAACAAATAAATATTATTTATCCTTCCCCAACAGACCCGCACGTTGAACTTGTTTGTGTTTCTGTGTGAATGACAGTGCGTGTTCTTGTCCCTGAGCTCCTCTCTCTCTAGTGCTTCATGTGTGCCACAATGCCCAGCCTGATCATTGCTCTCTGTGATGGTACCCACTGACCCACCCTGTGGATCTCCTAGTGTCCATGTTGCCTCAGTGTGCCCCCCACCCCGCTGCACAATACAAGGAGCAAGAGTGCTGAGAAGTGAGGCAGCATTGCCTGCACAGCTGTAGCTTAACCCTGAACAGTGGAGGGGGGAGAGAGAGAGCGACACAGGCTGCAGGGACAGACACCGAGAAGGAGAGGCAGCAGCTCCCCCCCAAAAGAGAGCACGAGATTGAAAGAGGTGGTGAGTGGTACCAGTGTCAGGGACAGAGAGGAGAGAGAGCCCCCAAACAGTGACGGCAACATGCTGAGATGTAGCTAGTAAGCAGAATGAGAGTGATCACCAGGTGACAGGCTGTCCCTATTGCAGCACCTCCTTGGCAGTGTGAAATTGTGGGCAGTGCAATGCAGTGACCATAACCACGATGACCGGTGGCTCCCAGACCTGCACCTGAACAAATATTCATTCAATAGATGCCTTGTCCCCTAGCAGTGTCTACTCCCTCCCCCCACCCCATCCCTCAAGAGAGACACAGCAACAGCGAGAGCCACTTCCAGTGCGTCATAAATGCACAGGTCCAATCTGTTCCAGTCATAGACGGTGTCAAACTGCCCCCCAAACAAAGAAGTGGAATACAGTGTGCGCCCAAGCACAATTGCCATCCATTTTATTTCCACTTACTCTTCCAGCACCTTGCTGTTGGTCTGACTCTCTGTTTGTCTTTCTGAAGCTCAGTGGAAGCAGACATCACATACAGAGTGGCAGAGAAAGTGGCAGCAAGAGTGCCATGACCAGGACAGAGAGCACTGCTGCAGAGTTTTCCTTTCACCGTGGGGGAGCAGACATTAGAGAGAGAGAGTGTGAGAGACCAGGAGAGACACAGTGTAAAACAAATTTGGTGCATCTATTTCACCACTGCACAAAAGGAGTACCCAGACAGAGACAAATATGTGGGTCACATATCTACCTCTTCACATTGACTAGCACAGTGTAGGGTGGGCACTGGATGGGCACCCCTGGGTAGTTGCTGCCCCCTACACCTCCAGGTCACATCAGCACATATGGAACAATCTGCAGTAGCCACAGACTGATGTAGGTTACTCATCTTCCACTTAACACCCAACCCACTCCACACAGGTTGGCACAGTGACAAGGTGACCTCCAGGTGGGCAGCGCAAGGGAAATAGTGGGCTGTGGCCTAGCAGAAGTTGATGATTGGTGCCCCTTCTACAACCGTCCCACCACTGCACATTGACTGCCCCAGCCAGAGACAGAAATGTGAGCTGTACATTTGCCATAAGTCAGACTTGGAGCTTATTCTGTGAACAGAAGTGTAAAAACCAAAAAACTATATATGACCGGACCACCCAGTTATACATCACTTCATGACGTGTACACGCTAGCGTGTATGCCTGTGTGGTCCGGCCCCCTTACCTCCTTAAGAACACACCTGTGAAACCAGTTTGGCGCATTGTAAGAAGACGGCGTTTGTGTTTAATGGCGCCGGCTTGCTACCTGGTTTTCCTTTTAAATTATTAAGCGCTTCTAACCTTAAATACGGGAAAGCTGGTAAGGATTATAGTAACTGATTCTTCGTATGCCTTATATTTTAGAAACAGCATTTAAAAAGGTTTGTTATATTCCCTTTAGGGTTAAATGTTGAGAGCAGGCTCCGTGCAGATATGATATCATTCATCCTTTATAGGTACAGTTTTTGTATATTATAACTTTTTTCTCAAACTGCCCTAATATGTTTGAATACTGGCTGATTATGATTTGGATATGTTTGTTTTTAGGCAGAGATAGTTTGGTTGAGTTGTGGCTTTTCACATGAAGAGCGCTTGCATACAAGGGCTTTATAAATAAGTAAGCAGCCCATTTTGAGCATTCATACTATTAAAATTATTATAAATTGCTCACATTAATTTAGACATTTATATTTTCTATAGGGGATATCTGGTTATTTTCAAATGCACGTAAAGGTTTACCACCCCCCAATTGAAAGGAACAAGCCACAGACATTATAACCCTCGCCTTCAGGATACTCTAATATGTTTAGAGGTTTGTTCCACCTATTAAAAATGTACTTATTTTTGACTAAGTGATAATATGATATATTTATTGTATATATAAAAAATACAAGACAATCATATTCTAATATATAGTTTTTGGTTTTTTACACTTCTGTTCACAGAATAAGCTCCAAGTCTGATGAAGGAACTTTGAGTTCTGAAATGTTACAATTAAATTTGGAGTGATACAATCATATTTGGATTGTTGTTACAAGACATATATTTATATGTTTTCATGCATTATTAAAATATGAAATTTATTTTTGAGTCATGTTTAAATTGTATTATCTTATAAGGGTTGAGATAGATCTTTTCATACAAGTTTGTTGATTCTCCCACATCTGTTTCCCCTTTCTAATAATTTTTCAAAGGAACCTTGGGAAACTCAAAACATTTTTAGATTCTGTACATTTACCATGCCACACTTGTTTCTATCTAGCTTGGTGGGTGCCAGGTGGGTGGAAATGGAGTTGCAGTCCAGATCCACTGGGAGGCCTGAGGCCATTGGCACCCAACACATCTTTCCACATTTCCGCACATATGAAGCATTTTCTCCTTCCACCTCCTGCACATTAGGAGCACTCTGCAGGAGCCAATGACAGATGTGGTTCACACATCTGTCCATCTTCACCCATCCAAGTTCCATGAAGGCTGGCACTGGCATTTGGTGGGCTCCAGGTAGGTGGATCTGGGAGAATGATGCCCCATCCCTCCATCCCACTTCCACACAAGGGTAGCACTCTGCAGCAGCAAGGGATAGAGATGCAAGTTGCACATCTGCCCCTTCATACCTGTCCCTGCTCCACCAAAGCTAACATGAAGGTTGGAGTGGGTTTTGGGTGACTGATACTTCCTTACCCTATACCACACCTCTACACTTGCAGAACACTCTGCTTCAGCCAGCGGCTCTTCCATCTAACATGCTGTGCCCATGGAGAGCACTCTGATGTACTGAGACACAAAAATGTGGATCTTGTATCTGTCCCTCCACAACTGTTCCCACTCTGCTGGGTGGATGTAGGATACAGTGGGTGCTTTTGAGTGACTGGTGCCCTCTCTTGCACCCCACCTATCAACCCAATACTTTACAGCAGCCAGAGATGAGATGTGGATTGCACATCTTCACGATCATAAACTGTGCCCATTCCAAAAAGTTTCACACACAGGCTGGAGTGGGGTCTAGGATGGTGGCCATTAAGTGACTGTGCCATCCCACCTCCATTACACATTTGCACATAGAGAGCACTCCTCCCCCTCCATGCTTACTTTGCATATGGGGAGCCATTCTCCTTCCCCAGCCCTCTTCCACACAGTGGGCATAGTGTCTTATGTAATCATATTTGGTCTCAATCCTTGTTGAATACAACATTGTACATATTGTATATACTAATGTAAAGAGAATTGCTTTATTTTAATTTATATTATGTGTCCTTACTTGTTGTATCTCACACCGTATATTGTCTTTATCATTGCATGTACAAGGGACCTCCTTGCAAATGAGCTTGCTCAATGGATTTTATCCCTTTACAATAAACTTGAACTTGAACATGGAAAGCACTCTTCCCTCCATTCCATCTCTACACGTAGGTATTATTGCTCCACCTCCATCCCACCTCCATACATTGTGAACACTCATCCCCTGACCCCCCCCAGTGCTTCTCCCACTACATTTCACCCCCCCACATGGAAAGCACTTCTCCTACTGCATCCCACCTCCTGCACATAGGGAGCACTTCTTCCCCTCCATTCAACCTCCACACATGGGGAGCTTTCCTCCCACTTCATATCAGCTCTGTACATGGGTATCACTCCACCCCTTCATCCCACTGCCCCTACATGAGGAGCATTGCTCCCCATCCAACCCACCCCTACACATGTGGACTATTCCACACATTTGCATCACTCCTCCTCTACCACCATCCCACCTCTGCATATAGAGAGTACTCCTAACCCCATTCCACCATTGCACATGGGAGCACTCTGCAACAGCCAGATACATAGATGTCAGTCAGGCATCTGCCTTTCCACACCTATTCCCACTCCATGATAAGTTCCAAGTTGGGCAGAACATCGGTGGGGTTGAGATGTAATGAGTGGGCTGCCTGGGAGATGGTGCCAATACCCCATATCACCTCTTTGAATGAGAGAAGTCCCCCCCCCAAAATCAATCTTTATTCTATTTTCCACTCACCACTTTTCCACTGATTATCCTCCTGTTTGCTTGATTACCAGTTGCTCCCCTCCCAAGACAAGACTACAGGCCACTAGGCCAGGGCAGATTTTTCTTCGGCCTCTTCTGTCTTCTTTTTGGACCACACCATCAGTCTAGCCAGTGTCCAGCACAGTCAAGAAGATGCACCGCATGTTACTTGCAGCTCGGCACTGGATGGGTCAGTTCTTTCTCTAGTAGACCATACTTCAAGTTCTCCCATAGTTCAATTCAGGCCAGAAAAGAGCAGCACACAGTCCCACTCTACCACCACGACAGTCAACAGGGCACCACAACTTTCTTGGCACTGTACAGATGATACAGCACAGCAGCATGCTCACTAGACTGTCTCACCAGACTTCTCCTGTTCTCTCTGTTGACGATGTCTCCATCTCCCTCAGCCATCAATGGTCCCGTGCATGCACATTGTGTTGCAGCTAGCTCCAATCACTATGGAGACTGCTGATATAGTGAGTTTTTTAGCAGCTGAGCCTGAGCCAGCCTAAAAAAAAATTCAGGAATTTGAAATTTTCTGAAGTAATTTTGGGGGGGGGGGGTTGAACACCCTGAACACTCTCCCTGCCTATGCCCATGCAATCCACAACAGTTCACACATATGTAATGTTTACACTTAAAGGCACTCCTCCCAGCCCAGCCAGCCCCTCCCCCACCTACCCCGGCACACAAATGAACACCAACTGCGACCACTCCCACTTCCTCTGCAAGCAGTGAGGATCCCTCACTCTCAAGCGGTCAGTCCTGTACAAGTAGCAGAGCTGGGGGTCCAGGGCTCCAGTCAGACCTGCTGCTGTAATGGAGCTCAAGCCTGCCTGAATACAACAGGACAACTAAACTGAGTTCCCTTAATCCCTACAGACGGAGGGCTGCTGCACAGATGATTACTACAGCCACTCAGGTACCACTGGGGATTTAAAACAAGAGCTGGACTATGGCAGGCAGCCTGCCATCCACCTCCTCCACCTCCTCCACTGATTGTTTGCAGCACTTGCTCAGCTCCTCCTCTGCTACCAATGACCACCAATGGTCAGTAGTGTCAGTGGGTGGCCCCAGTTGTAGTGGTCAAGTGAGCTCACTTGTTACTAGTCCCCACAACTGATACTCTCTTTTGACAGCCTTCTGTGTCTGGTTGCATTTGCCTGTTTTCAAACACCCAATACCCTCTTTTTCTAGTGTCTACTTAGATACAGAATATTAAATATATCAAAATAAAATATAATTGTTTTGAAGAAGATAGAAACCTTTATTATGGCTCAGCTTCAATGTATGGTTGGAGAACACCAAAATCTCATCTTGATTGTTTTACTTCCTTATTGCTATTTTGTATTTTCAGGTTAAATCAAATATAATAAAATATAATTATTTTTTGCTTTTTTGAGAAGATAGAAGCTTTTATTATGGCGCTTTTTGGTTTGATCCACGCACACTGAAGCATTGAAGCAGTGAGATCACCATGATTTTGGCAGCCTTGCACCATTCCTCTGATCCTAAAAATATGCATCACAATGGTTGTATAACTGTAGGTCTATATTCAAATGGATTTAATTCATTATAATTACACACTAAAAAGAATGGTCTTAATGAGTTAATTTAAGGTTTCATAATTTGACCTTTTGCAATCCTGGAGTCTTCAGTTTGTTTTATCTAAACATTTCTTTGTTCAGTTCATCAATAGTCCAAAAAGATTTAGAATAAAATTACTTTAGAACAAAAACTGTATAAACTTTGGGTTTGATTTTGTGCAAATATTAACTTCTCTCCAAGTTGAAAATGCATAGGAGATTAGTTGTACACACTTTTGTATTTCTCCACACTTTTACTGTGGAAATTTGTAAAAACAAATATGAAAAAATAACACTTGAACTTTTGCACTGGTCTTGAGCTCCAGTAAAGTGAATGGCTTAAAACATATTTAGGAGTCATTCAAAAGTTATCCCAAGGTCAAGATTTAGTAAACTATACATTTAATGCATTTTAATAATAGAAGGTGTAAAGAGAACATAATAAATGTAAAACGAACTTCACTGTGTTCATTGATATAAACAAAGTTTCTTTATTGTTTTATATCATATTAGATTGCAGTATTTATTTCTAATGTTGTGGCCATGAGGATGCTGTGTACAGTGTGAGTGTGTGTGTGTGTGTGTGTGTGCTGTAGCTCAATATATTTTTTTTCCAAAAAGCATTGCAAAAAAATGCCTGCTGATTGTTATATGTAACCCCTAGGTGGTGCTATGCTATGGGCTACTATCACTGCCTGTGTGAATATGCACAGGTTGAGGTACCTGCGTTTTGTGAATGGGTGCCTCCACCTGGAGGAATGGTATTGGGGTAGCTGAACTGTTTTGGTATAGCCCTCAGGGATGCTATAAACACCCACCAACCCTTCTAGTGGCCTAAACAGTAACACCATTGAACATTCACATCCACTGAATAACAGTAACAATATGCTCACACTCTTTGCACTTACTAACAGGGCTGAATCAGCCGCAACTGCCCTGGAGACCCCTTGGAAAATAAAGTCAGCAATGTAACAACACAATAGTACCACTATAACCCAACTAATAATATGCACACTAGCCAGGTTAAGCATGAAACAAGATAATCTGGTTTATTCAGGGGGAGTGAACAAGGAAGGGGCGTGACTCTAATAGAATGACTGACACTTTGATTTAGTCTAGGTTGGTTCAGCATGCACTGTAAGTCCCCTTGGAACAGTCTCACAAACCTGGGTACCCAGTGTGTTATGCAGGCTTGCCTGAAGTGTTGCCCGGAGTGGCTGGCATTGCAGCTGTTGTTGGGGCCCTTAGGAAGGAAAACATTTAACATGTGCACAACCCAAATAATTGTAATCCCGAGCCAGGTGGCTCAGTCCATTTGCAATAACCCAGTGCAGAACAATCAGATGGCACACAATGATTTGCAGCTGTTGTTGCAGAGAGCTACCCTGATTGTTACTCATGCTATCCAGACCAGGATGTAGGACAGACGAGATGAAGACCTCATGGTCTTGATCTGGAAAGCCAGGGGAAGCAGGACCTACATGACTCACTTCCTGGTGGTCATTACCTGTTATACGGTGTTGAGCAGGGGGCCGAATACCCAAGTGGGTCTTTCGCCAAAATGATCTCTGTGATGGTTTCAGTGGCTAAGGCCAAGATGGCAAGGTCCAAGCAGAATGAACAGTTCTGAAAAAGTTCATGATCTGTTGCTGGAGCAGCCTCCAGCGGGCGTAATAGTATTTGCTGTGGGGAACCAACTCACGAGCCAAGAAACATATTCAGCACATTTAGCTTGGTTATTTCTCTAAGCCACAGATCGGATAATGTCCAGTTGCCGATTATAGCTTCACTATGCAAACTTTCCTCTCTGAGGCTATTCTCTCTATCAGGCAGGCCGATTGCTTCTGGAGCAAGTCTTCGGTCCAAAACCCAAGTCACCACAACAATTCTCTTCTTTCTTCTGCTGTCAAGTTAAACTGGCAAACGGAAGGGTCTGACTACTGCACTGGGCAGTTCTAAGGCAGGAGAGCATGGCAAGCAGGCCAGCAGAGCCTTTCTGCCAATTCTCCTGTGCTTCTACTAGGAGCAGGCTGCTCAACTGCTCAAGCTGTTCACTCTTCAACACATGACTGACTCCAGCTTCAGGCAGTTCTGGGGATTTCCCAGTAATCCAAAAAGTTCAGTTGGCTGAGAGAACTGTCTGTCACAGAAAGGGCTCCCCCTCCAGGTCCAGTTTAGGTGTCAACAGTTAAAACTACAAATAATACAGAATTTCCTTACCACAAGACCACTGGCGACAGTCTCCATTTTACATCCCCAGAGGTTCAATTGGTCCAACACTGGAAGTCCAGAACCAAAATGGTGGCTCCTATTCAAAAGGCTCAAGCTACAATTGAAAACAGGTTAGACAAACTCCTCTGTCATTATTATTATAACAGATAAACAGCAAATAATCACATTTCCTAACAGGCCTCCCTCTGCACATATATCAACTGCAGAATGGGGCAATATAACAGACAGTCTGGCTGGTCGCAAGCCTTAATTACTCCGACCCAGTCCAGACTTATTTCCAAAAACAGAACAGGTGCTTGTGACAGATAACTCCATATACCAGGCAAATCTATTTTTTTTTTTTTAAAGTCTGTTGCAACAGCCCTTTTTACTCTCCTCCTTTCTTGCTGTAATTCCTCATCTTTCTTTCCATGTTATATAGGCAGGCCATCTATATAACATTCTTTCTATCCCTTTAGTATTCTTGCCCTGGTATATGAAGATCTGCACAGCCTTTTCTTTGGTTGCCCCCCCCCCCCGTTTCAGAACCTTCCTAATATGAGGTATGCAGAAATACAATAGTTGTTTAAAATGAGTATTTCATTTGGATATGGAAATTGTAAGCACTTATTTATATCCATAGTGTGGGTCCTGTAATGACCCCTTTATGTATGCAGACCCTCGTATGGTTCTGGTTTGCGTCCCGTTTAACGTTAGGTATCCCCCCTTTCTGGTCCCCTTCTTATAAATATATGGAATAAGTCAGAGCTACTTTCTAGGCTAGTTGTTCTGTGGAAATAATGTAATTTCAGCCCCAAATGTTTTCAGAGCAACTGCGAGGCAAAACTAGCCTGTATAAGTTAGAGTGGCGGCTCCTCGATCGTGCGAGCAGCCCGTGTGGCGGAAACCACCCTCTTTATCTGGTCAAACACTCTGAACGCCGCTTTAGAAGTGTTCCTGCCTCCCGAGTGTCCCAAACAGTGAATATCTTGGTTTTGTGCATATAAAACCCCTTTAAAGTGCCTTTCAACCTGTTTGCAGTTAAGAAGAGGTCTTTCTGGTTTGGAACTCGTTCTAAATGGCAGCAGTAACGTGCAAAGCGCTTCATATTGAGTAAATAAATAAACGGCCTGCATTTTACACTATTTGCAGCATACAAAAAGGAATTCATTTAGTAGAGACTACAAAATAACTATTTCATGACCTAAACAAGCTACAAAAATGAAAGAAGGCCTGTAAAAACGAGTTGTACAATACTGTGGTTTGTTTGGCCTTAACCCCCCACCTCATTCTCCGTTAAAACAAAAGTTAAACAAAAGTGTTTTTTTTTTTGTTTTGTGTGTTTAGTTAAAATGCTTCTAAAAAGTGGATTGAATGCCTTTAATTCATTCTTTTGGAATAATTTATAAAACAAACAAATGTTTCCCTCATAGACGGTTACCTGCTTCTCTGTGTGGAGTCTCACTTCCTATTCTGTACTATAGAGCTGGCCGGCTGGTCACCTGCCATATTTAAAGACACAGTACTAGGAAGTGGATTTACTCCTGCATTGTTTGAAACTTAAATATTATTAACCAGTTGTTGTTTCTCTATAGTGATGTTGACAACATGACAACTCAAAAGGAAATGTTATTCTGTGCTCAGAAATGAAAATACTTATTCTGTTGTTTAAAGATAATTTCGAAAAGCATAGGGAGGAGTTAAACAAGTCACATGTTACCCTTTTGGTATATAAACCTTGTCTTTATTCAGTTCTGTAGATAGCCTGGTGGGGGTACAGATGTACTCTGAACCCAGTAAGATATTCACTAGCGCCTTCTGGTGTCTGAGATGCTGCTTGGTAAAGTATGTTTATTTTGAAGAAGTTTTATGTTGTTAATTTTTTTCATCTAAAGTTTGCAGTAATTGTCTAGCCTCTAGCTTCAATAAAATTTTTGCTTCTGAGTATCTACATATGTGGAACAGCATCCACCTTAAAAACCCACACTTCACAGTGCTGTCTTAAAGAGACAGGAATGGAGACTCACTAAAGCACTCTCACGCAGACTAACAGAACTAGTGCAGACAGGACACCATCCTGACTATGGGCATTAGGGAGCCCAGGAAGACATTATAATAAACCCCAATTTGTGGGAGGGTTGCATATATATTTCTCCTGGATACTTCACAGAAGACCTGGCATATGTCTGAGACAGATCTTATCAAATAATGTCTTAAGAGTTTAAAAAAATGTAATCTTTTTAGATTTGCTTGGAAAGGGTGACATTTGTGAGGTGTGAATCTTTCTTGAAAGACAATACCTGCCCAACTGAAACTTGTAGCAAGAACATGTTTAAATGCTAAGTGTTTGTTGCATTTTGAAGGGGATAAACAAATCACCAGTTTAATAGGCAACCAATATTTAACAAAATGTTTGTTTCCTAATGGCCATCTGATAAGCAGCTTGGAGATATGTCTCCAACATTCTAAACAGAAAAAAGGAAAGAAGGGAGTTTTTTATTTCAATTGGCATAGTGATTTGTAGCTGTGGAAGGATACATTGAAAACTTCAAAATATGTGTTCCATGATACTCCATTTTTCCAGCTACAGACAGCAAGATGGCTGTAGGCTCGGCCCACAGCCATAGAAATGGAAAGGGACCTGGGGTTGCTCATATTAGACGACCTTAAGGTAGGCAAGCAATGTGAGAAGGCAGTAAGGAGAGCTGGGGGGATTCTGGGATAGATAGGAAGAGGCATCACCAGTTGAAAGCAAGAAGTTGTTATCCCTCTGTACAGACAGTTGGTGGACCCCATCTGGAATACTATGTGCAGTTCTGGAGACCCATCTCCTCAAGGACATAGAAAGGATGGAGGCTGTCCAGAGGAGGGCAACCAAAATGGTGCAGGGTCTGCACCAGAAGCCATATGAAGAGAGACTAAAAGAGCTTAATATGTATACCCTTGAGGAAAGGAGGGAGAGGGGGGACATGATAGAAACTTTCAGGTACCTCAAGGAAATCAACAAAGTCCAAGAGGGTAGCATATTTCAGAAAAAGAGCTGCGCAAGAATAAGGGGGCACAATTTGTAGATGGGGTGGCTCAAGGGCAATATGAGGAAGTAATTTTTCACAGCAAGGGTGGTGGATGCATGGAACAGACTTCCTGAAGAGGTCATGGGGTCAAAAACGGTGGGGGAATTCAAGAATGCATGGGACAGACATAAGGCAATTATAATGGGGGGGTAGGAGGAAGTAGGCTGCTGGTTAACTAGGATCCACAGCTTATCCAATAGGTAGGGAAATGGGCAGACTAGTTGGGCCAAGTGGTCCTTGTCTGCCTTCAAAGTCTATGTTTCTATGTAAGTGAGGTAAACTGATGGTGTTAAAATGACTTATGAAATGAGGTAGGTGACACTAGCCAGACCAAAATATGACAGAATATGAGAAACTATGGGATCAAGCCCTCTCACTGGGTTCTGATAGTTAATGATGCTAATGACCCATCCTGCGCGCACACACACACACACACACACAGTTTCTACCAAAACATGGGTTGACATAGATGAACTGCACTCAGAAGATCCATGTGCCCCACTGGTCTCATATTCTACTGCTTCTGTGCTACCATGCTCCCTCAACCTATTTTGACTCCCCTAGGATAGAATTGTATGGACACAGAGACCCAATTTGGAATCACACCAGTGACATTTCATTGTGTGGGATTCCAGTGCGCCCCCCCCCCCAAGAGTCCAATGCTTCCATTTCATTGCTTGCCCTTGCAGGGGTTTGCCTGTTCATGTGCCATTTGTGGGGGTCTTCTTATGGCCCCACCATACTGCCATGATGTGCCACTGCCTGCACAAATATAAGCCCATTCTTAGTGTAATTAATAGTCCCTCCCTCAATTCCAAGACAGTTAGCCAGATGCTATTACTAGGTGGGGGGCTCCCTCCAGCATAATGTCATGTGGCCAGTCACCTTAGAATGGAGACTGTTAATTGCATGAGACTGGGAACGTGTTACATCTGCTAATATAGCCATCAACAGATCAAGGCAGTGCTGAGAGGCACTCTGAAACCCCTCCCCCAATGAAACACAAATGGGGGATACCCCGCCAGAGCAGGCAACAGCAGCAAAGCTCTAGAAATGAGTGTGGCTATTTGAAGTCTAATAAAAGGTTTAAGGTACAATCAGGGGGACAGCATAGTGGAGATTGGTAGCACCCCAACTCACCACAATGTCACCACAGAGGTGCTGTGTGTGTCCTCTTGAAGGAGCCATTAAGGTCCCAACCATCCTTATATTTCATTTAAAATAAGGCAGTGTGGTCTTGTGGTTGGAGCACAGGGCTGGGAACCAGGAGTCCCAGGTTTAAATCCTAGCAAAGCCACTTACTGTACTTTGTGACCTTGAGCAAGTAACTTAACATTAAAGTTCTTCAGTTTTCCCAGCTGTCAAATTTGATGTAAAAGGGCCATTCTGGAAATGAGATGTTGCATCTCAGCTGAGCACTGTTAGGTAAATAAATTATAAAATAAATTATAAAAGCAAATGCCCCTCCTTCTGCTTTTGTAAACCAACATCCCCCAGTCCCCCATTTGCCCCTGCCCCACTATCATATGTAGTTTTCAGGGTTGCAGCACTGTGCCCCATCAGTTGCCCCTTCTATCTGTGAGGATTAGGAAATTCCATTAACTGCAACAGTTTGAGTCCCAGGCAGCATATTTTTTTTATGCTGGGACCAATCTTAAGGGCCGCAGCTACATGAGCCTTCATCATCTGCTATACCCAACTCTTTTTAGCTGTTTCCCACAAGACCCCATCATGTATGGTAGTAGCATGGAGAGCATTGTATAGCCGGGTGGATGGTTAGGTAGGTGCTAAGGCAGGTGTGGTAGTGAAAATTTATAATGTGGGCGTGGGACTGATGTAAAGGCATCCTTTGATAATGGATGCTCTTACATACATCCTGTCAGCAGACTGTCATTCACTACTGAATCTGGCTTAACATGCCTTGTTTACAGTCAGGATGCATGATGCTCTCTATACTGCTCTCCCCCACACACACACACACACATATAACTGGGACCCTGGGAGAGTAGGTAATAGGACTTGGGGGTAGCGGAGGATGGAGGCACTTACAGCTGTTTCCCCAAAGATTAGATACAGTTTTTTTTTTTCAATATGCCACAGGGGACTATGATGCAGCTACGTGAGCCTTTGTCATTTGCTACACCCAACTTCTTTTAGTTGTTTCCCACAAGACCCCATCATGCAGGGTAACAGAGTGGAGAGCATAGTATAGGTAGGTGCTAAGGCAGGCGTGGTAGTGAATTACAATGTGGGTGTGGGATATGCCACAGGGGACTATGATGACCACTGTAATCAATGGACAGTTCACCCCCACCCTCCATGAATGCTAGATAGCAGGTAAAAGAAATTTAATTTTAATGATAAAGAGGCAAGGACAAAATGGGGTTTTGGGTGGTCGGTTGGTTAATGAAAGAGGGGAGCTGGGGGGGTTTATTTAACATTTGCTAAAAAAACTTCTTGTAATTAATCTAGACTGGCTGCAACCCTGGCTCTTGCCTAAAGGACTGGACCAATCAATACCCAGTTGGCCTCAATCTCCAAGCCTGTCTGCTTCAACCCCCTACTTGCATCCTATGATGGTTAGCAACTATATTTGAATTTAAGAGTCGAAAGCTATAGAAATTTGTAATCCACAACAAGAGAGAATACAACTTGGGCAACAATTACAGTGAACGTGAGTGATGGTGCAGTCACAGCCCAGAGCATGTAAATACCTATCTTTCCCTTCACTGCAGTGGCAGCCTGATATTACAAACCACTGAGTATCAAGAAGAGCCAAGTGGCTTTTTTGACAGCTATAACCGTGTAGTGCTTTGTGCTGTCAGGATGGAAGACATGAGAGAGCTGAGCAGTGTTGACAGTAATAAGAGCATTCAGGTAAGGAAACTGGCCCAGTGCAGGTGACATTGTTGACAGTGATAGTTTGTTTGTCAAAGAATGCTGTGATTTAGCCATCACAGTCAGCGTGTCATGCTCTAATAATATATGCAAATGTAACCAATCTCATTGACTTTTATGAAAATGCAGAAGCTAGCAAGACGATGCTAATTTACTTATTAACAAATGCCCAGTAGTGGGCATTTATTACTGCTGAAAAGAATGTACTGTACACAATGATTCCTGAGTTAAATTAAATTGATAAATGAGTTTTCCCAAGTTTAGAAAGGGGGTGAGTGAATGTTGTGGCTAAAAGGTAAGAATCTCAAATCATTTGTAGCTGGCCCATTGAAAGCATAACTGATACTTGTTCATTCTTGGTATGGGTAAACAAATTACCCCATAGCCTCATCTGTGTGCTAATTTTCAAAAGTTAAATGGGGCAGGAAATGTTTGTGACTTTGTAGTGGTTTGTAATGTTCCTATTTTTGGAAATGATGTCTGTACCTCCAAATGATTCATATGTAACTGTTCTTAAAAATGAAGAAACTTCATTATGTATTGTTTTAATTTCACGGACAACATTCTATACTGTTCCCTTCAGGAAACCAGGAAATTGGGGTTTTGTCTGTCCCTGCATGGATTTGGAATACCGAGGTCAGCTCTGATACTGTAGGTCAATGGCTCATGGTAAGAGTTCTGAATCCAGGCAAGGACATAGGCAAAACTCTATATTCCTGACGCCATACAGAACTTTGGCCCAGATATTCAAAGGGTTACATGGTGCAACAGTGTTGTGCCATTTTGTACTGACTGTTGCCCGGCATGATATTCAAGCGGAATTGTGCCTAGCACAAATCCCGGATGCCGAGCGCATCAGCAATGTCGGCGCAGGTGGGGATATGCCCATGACTACTCTGCACATCCCGATATTCAGCCCGGGATGTGCTGAGTCCATGCATGTGCAATTCCTACTTGTGCCGTACAAAGTTGATCCAAAAAAAAAGGAACAACGGCTGTCCACCCACAGGTGAGCTGCCGTATTGCATGGCGCAACATGGCAGCTGCCACCTGTGGGTGGCCACTCGAGCTCCGGCTGCATCTTTGTGGCAGCGCCTCATGCCTGATCGCAGTCATCTGTTCAAATAATCACATCCAATATCCCTGGTGGTCCAGTGGACCGCTGACAGCCCGATCACAGGCTTTTGTAATAATAAAAAAATTGCATCCAATATCCTGGTGGTCTGCGGTACTCCCTCCCACCCACCCACTGAGCCCCACCGCCCCCGGTCAGCGACACGCAGCAACAACCCACCCGCCTGCCACCCGCCACCCACTGACTGACACCAGGGAGGCTGTACACCCATTGGTCCACAGCGAGCCAATGTGGGCATGCAGCTTATATTATACATTCCAGATATGTGAATGATCCATCCACATATCTGAATGTAGCACCGCACAGGCTGCACGCTCATTGGCTCATGCTGTGGACCAATGGGCATACAGCCCTACCTACGGTGTCAGTCAGCAGGCGGCAGGGAGGCAGGCGGGTAGGTGCTGCCACCTGCCGCAGACTGGGGGCAGGGTGGTGGGGCTCAGTGGGCGGTAGGGAGGGGGGTACCGCTAGACCACCAGGAATATTGGACGTAATTCTTTATTTATTACAAAAGCCCATGATTGTCTGACAGTGGTCCACTGGACCACCAAGGATATAGAAAAATCCTATTATTTATACTTAAGCCTGCGATCAGGCTGACAGCAGTCCACTGGACCACCAGGGATATTGGAAATCATTTTATTTCTACTGAAGCCCACGATCGGGCTGTGGGGCACATTGCCGCACTGGGCAGGGGGTGTCGGTCCCCCACAGCTGCTGCCTGGCAGGGTGCCAGGAGCGAGTAGCCAGGGATTGGTGCACCTGCATGAAATGGGACCCTAATGACATGCAAATGGCCCCATTTGTGTCTTGCATACATTATGGCCCCATTTGCATGTGCACTTTTGCATATCGTGGTTGCTGCGCATAGCACAACAGAACTTGCTCTAGTGCATCCCCCTGCTCCACTCTGGCCACTTGCGCTGGTACAGTGCCACTGCGCCATTCACATTGCGGGTGGCCAGGGTGCGATATTCAATGATGCTGTGCCATGGCGCAGTTCCGTTGAATATCACCCAGTCAATGCCCCTGTGCAGCAAAGTTGCGCTGCGCTGAGGCTTGTGCCACAGCCTGGCACAGTTTGAATATCTGGGCCTTTGTTTTAAATCACTGTTTATTCAAGCAGAGCTACATAAAGAGTATAAGCACAGGAACATACTGTAGGAACATAAGAAATGTACAGTGGCGTGAAAAAGTATTTGCCCCCCTTCCTGATTTTCTCTATTATTGCATATTTGTCACACTGGATGTTTTCAGGTCTTTAGACAAAATATAATATTAGATAAAGGGAACCTGAGTGAACAAATAATACTTTTTTTTTTCACTTATTTCATTTATTTAATGAAAAAAGTTAACCAACACCAACTGACACTGTGTGAAAAAGTAATTGCCCCCTAGTTAAATCAACCCAATTAAAGGGATAATTAGAGTCAGCTGATTGAACACAGCCAGGCTTGATTACAGCCAGCCCTGCTCAATATAAACCTCACTTATTTTGGCCCTTACCATCAGAGTCACGTTGCCAGCACAAAGATTCAACAAGCACATTATGCCATGATCAAAGGAAGTTCCTGAAAAGATCAGGAAAATTTGTTGCCCTCTTTAGTCTGGAAAGGATTACAAAGCTATTTCTAAGGCTCTGGGACTCCATCGAACCACAGTGAGAGCCATAATCTCCAGATGGAGAACACTTGGAACAGTAGTGAACCTTCCCAGGAGTGGGTGGCCTGCCAAAATTACTCCAAGGGCGAGTGTAAAATCATCCAAGAAGTCTCAAAGGATCCTAAAAACATCCAAAGAACTGCAGGCTTTCTTGCCTCAGCCAAGGTCAGTGTTCATGACTCCACAATCAGAAAGAGACTGGGCAAAATGGGTTTCATGTGAGCAGCAAGGCGGAAACCACTGCAACTAAGAAGAACATAAATGCTTGTCTCTCATTTGCCAAGAAGCACCTGGATGATCCACAACGTTTTTGGGAAAATGTTCTATGGACAGATGAGTCCAAAGTGGAACTTTTTGGACAACATGGATCCCATAATGTCTCACGTAAAGCAAACACAGCATTCCACAGTAAGAACACCATACCAACAGTCAAACATGGTGGTGGTAGTGTGATAGTGTGGGGATGCTTTGCTGCCTAAGGACCTGGATGACTTGCCATAATTAAAGGAACCATGAATTCTGCTCTGTACCAGAAAATTCTTAAGGAGAATGTCCAGTCATCCTTCCGTCAGCTGAAGCTGAAGCGTAGTTGGGTCATGCAGCAAGACAATGATCCAAAACACAAAAGCAAGTCCACATCAGAATGGCTAAAAAGAAGTAAAATTAAAGTTTTGGAGTGGCCTAGTCAAAGTCCAGACTTAAACCCAATAGAGATGCTGTGGCAGGACCTGAAACGAGCAGTTCATGCTCGGAAACCTACCAAATGTTACTGAATTAAAGCAGTTCTGATGAGGAAGAGTGGGTTAAAATTCTCCACAATGATGTGAAAGACTGATATTGAATTATAGGAAGTGTTTGGTTGCAGTCATTGCAGCTAAATGTGGCATAACCAGTTATGAAGTGTAAGGGGCAATTACTTTTCACACAGTGCCAGTTGGTGTTGGTTAACTTTTTTTCATTAAATAAGTGAAATTAAAAAAAAAAAACAAGTGTTATTTGTTCACTCAGGTTCCCTTTATCTAATATTACATTTTCTCTAAAGACCTGAAAACATCCAGTGTGACAAATATGCAATAATAGAGAAAATCAGGAAGGGGGCAAATACTTTTTCACGCCACTGTACGAGCAACAGAAAACCAAAAGATTTATTGAGATCATCTGTTGAAGATCAGCGATTTAAGAAATATTGCATGACAGGGTGTGTGTGTGTTGTTCCGGGATAATGTCATGACTCATGTGGTTAGGCATGAGGCCGCAGGCCTGGCTGAGTGCATCCAACACCCAAGAAGTGACTTTATCCGTGATGACACAAATCCTGGAGTGCATTATTGTTGTTATACAATGGACTGTTTATATAAAAAAAATAATTAAATAGTGTATTAATAACATTTGTGTAGATGATTTTAAACTGTGCAAGTATAATTGTTTAAAAATGTTCCTGTTTTCCATCTATCCACTAGGTAGTGGTGCTGTGTAGCTGTTTATATCCTGTGACTGTGTTCTTCGTCATTGTTTCATCTGCTGCCCCCAAAGCTGTCTCAGTGGCTGCTTTTCTAATCAATTCTCCCAGTCCTGCCTGCCCTGGGATGGGAAAATTTGCTGTTTAATGCTGATTTAAATTTTCAGGGACCTAAACAAGGATCACGATCATGCAATGAGAGCAGCGCTGTGGCAATGAGCATGCACTATGAGGACCATGTTGCCTACTGGGAGGTGGACTGAAAAGCTGCCCAGGAAAATGGTGGCTTTAATTTGTTTTATTTCAAAGTCAGGATGAAAAGTTTGTGGACTTGTGCCTGTGAGAGAAAATCAGAAGTGGCAATGAGTAAGTGAAGCGCAATATGCTTTAAAACACATCTATGCTTACGCCAGCATCTGCCTGGCTTCAGTTACAGGGAAAAGGGTGAGGGACTAACAGTGGTAAGTTGAAGCCGTGATGGCTTCGGTACTTAAAAATTGTTGTAGCAGAGCCAGCCCGGTGGTGCTGAGGGCTGAGGCCCTGGATGCCTTACTTCGCACCATGCTGGTGACCCGGGTTCGGGAATGGACTTGTGTCATCAGGGAGCTGGCATGAGGGAAGGGTCATATCCAGATTGAGTAGCCAGAAGGCAGATCTCCTCTCTGGGGGGTGGGGGTCGCCAACCCCCTGTAGTCCCACTACCACACAGAATATTATTTTTATATTCATATTCTGGGGTCCCTGGGTTCTTTGTCTAACCTGTTTGCAAAAAATAAGTCTGCTAACGTAACATCCCTTCATTGTTCACTGGCAATATCACATTTTTGAAAGACATCAATCACAACAGGTATTCCATTATTCTGCCTCCAGTTCTTCTGTGCCTTTTTCTTCTCCCCTTTTGATTTTGTCTCTTTCTTTGGGGTTGCACATACCTCTTCCTCAAAAGAAAAAGTATCCCCAAGATTCCGGATTTTAGTCTGAGACCTTGTTGTAACAGCAGGAAATTGTTCTTTAGGGGCAAGTAGCTCATCAAAATACGGGAAGTCCTGACCAATAACCACTGGCACTGGTAATTTGGGTACATTCCCCACGTTCATTAGACTTTCTCTCCTCTCAATGTCTAATGTTAGCTTGGTGGTAGAATACCGTTATGTATCTTCATGGACACAAGTAACTCCTATAAAAGCTTCTACCATGTGGTTTCTCTCTAGTACATCTGGGTGTACTAGGGTCTGTTTGCTTCCAGTGTCTGTTAATCCCATCATGTTTTTAATCAGTATTTTTACAGTCATGGCAAAGTTACCCCAGTTCCAAAGGGCCAAATGTGTAGCCTCATTTTTCTTTTTATAACAGAATCTTTCAATATGGCCTTTCCCATAGCAATATTGACAAATTATTTTGGGATTATAAGGTCTACCCCCTCTACCTTCTGGCCTCCCTGCCTTTCTTTCTGAGGGGTGTGATGGAATATAGGTAGATGTTCTTACCAGTTGCTGGGCTGGGGTGATGGTAGGGTCCATTGCCTTATACCCCTTCTTGGCTGGTTGCCTGGCCACCAGGAAATCCTCTGCCAGTGTAATAGCCACCTCCACTGATTCTAGGTGATGTTCCCTAACCCAGATTTGGACATCTGCTGGCAATATTTGTAGGAATTGCTCCATTACCACAGATTCAGTCAGGTCCAACAAGGTCTTTCCCTCTGGTTGTAGCCGTTTGTTGCATAACTCATTCAATCGGGTATATGTCTCTCACAGTGTATCATTACCTTGATGATGTAGGGCTCTGAAGGATTGTCTGTAGGTCCATGCTGATATCAAACCGCTTCAGGATCTCTTTCTTCACTAGGTCGTATCTCTCCACACTTTTATGGTCCATATGGCTATATGCCACCTGGGCTCAACCCATGAGATAGGCAGCCAGTTTTACCACCCACTGTTCTGGAGGCCATCCACATGCCCTTGCTACTCTTTCAAAAGTAGTGAGATAAGCCTCTATGTTGTCAGTGGCAGGCATTTTCACTATTTTTATGTCCTTGAGAATAGTCTGAACACTATCAGTAGTTCTGCTAGTTCAAATAATTTTTAGGGCCCTCATCGTATCCGCCCATCTCTCGTCTTGTTGCTCCTTCTCCCTCTCCTGGTTGTCCTTCTCCTGACGTTGCCCCAAGTCTAGTTGTTTCTTTGCCAGCCACTTTAGAAGATCCTGCATGTTCTCTGGGGGCTCTTCAACTACAACTTCCTCCAATTCCTTGCTCTCTTCATCTTCCTCCTCCTCCTCTTCTTCTCTGTATGACTCCAAGAAATGCCATTCTGGCTTGGTCCTTGGCTTCCTCTAAAATTCCAGTCCTGGGAGTAGTTTTTCACCTGTTGCCTCTGCCATTGCTCTGGTCACAGAGGGGCATATAGGGGTTGTCATAATTAAATACCACCTTGCCACTGGTTACCCTGCGGTATCAGGTCTGATACCTACAATAATCCACCCACCGGGTTTAGAACTTCCAATAAATCCCACTACTGACACCAAATGTCTGTCAGTATAGGTCAGCATAGACATTGGGGGTGACAATTAGTGGGTGGGTATCTCAAGATGCAGCATGCGCATGCCTCCACATGCGTGCACATGTCTGAGGTAGGGGGCTGGGTTACAGGGAGAAAATGGAAAAATATCATAAAACTACATATTGAGGAAAACTTGTTGTGGCAGATGGAGCAGTGAGGGAATTGGTGGGAGGGGGTGTAAATAATGACTTGAGGGGGTGGTGATTCAGTGTGACATGGTAAGAGGCTGGAATCGGAGGAGGCGTCAAGATGTTGAAGTAATTTTTATGTTGGTACGCTTGCGCAGCCAACATCTTGGGGTAGTGCAGATTTGGAGGAGCAGTCACCATTGGGCAAATGCAGAGCATGCACTGGTAGGTGCATCCCTCATTCCCCAATCAGCCTGCATGCCGGCGCCACACCACCTGGGCAAGCACATCTAAGGAAAGGTCCGCTGCAATGCGAGCAAAGCTCGTCACATGCAGCGGACACTTCCTACGTGCTCACCAGCTGGAAACATGGTGGCACAGTAGCCACTAAACTGCCAGCTTCGGGGGTTACCAATCCCCCAGTTGCCTTACAGTGCCCAAGTCTGTGCCAACGGGAGAGCCCACTCCCCGTCGGCAGAATGTCTCACCCCCACTTTTTTGTTTGCCGACGGGAGTGCCCAGTCTCTGTCAGCATCCATCACCCCTTTCCCAGTTTACTTGTGCTGATGGGGGAGTTTTACCCCGTCAGCTTGATGTCTTCTTCTTCCACATGTCGATGGGGTGCCTAATCTCCGCTCGGCTACTGTACCCCAAAAAAGAGATCTGTAAAAGGAAACCATCTGCAATGTATTTTGTAGTCCCTGTAAGCAGACAATGGTTCCTCGTAGTCTCCTCTCACCTACCACACCCACACCCACCCACTGTGCACCCTGCCTCCCCACCCCATACTTCCATACGGAGCTCGGCGCGATGATCTTCGGTGGACTGGGAACACGTCTTCACTCTTCAAAGCCGATCGCGAACTGAGGAAATGCTGGTAAGCTGTATAATGGAATAAATAGGGTTTTTTCAACTTTGATGCATATCTCGGGCATTTTGGGGAATTTTTGCACCAAATTTTCAACATGGGGTTTTTGGGACCCCTACTCATGAATTCTTTCACAGTGATGACTTTATGTGGTCCTGAAAGGGGATTTTGCAGTCACTGCACAGAATCACCTTTCGGGACTGACTAATGCAAGGACAGGGGCAGTGTTCATGAGGTGGGCTCTAAAAAAGCCTATGTTGCAAATTTGGTGGAAAAAATCCAACAAATAGCTGTTTTATGAGCATGCATTGTGCAGTTGCTACGCACGCTCATAACTTCTCATATTCACAATATTTTCATGCCAGATTTTCAACATTGTCATTTTTCTATACCTCCTGTCATTTTCCACATCCTGGCCAAAATGTGTTTCCGCACTTCCGGCGCACAATATCGCTGTCGCTGTGGGAAATCAGTGTTTGGTGCAGATTACAAAAATGACAGTGACACTGTTCATGAGCAGAGGTCCTAAAATGCCTATGTTGAAAATTTGATGATGGTATTCCATAAAATGACTGTGTTACGAGCGTGCATTGTGCAGTTTGCACGCATGTTCGTAAAGTTGCGCATTTGTAATATTTTCACTCTGGATTTTCACCATTGGCATTTTTCCACACCCCTTGATGAACAGTACAGCTGTCATTTTACATATCCTGCCCGAAATGTGTTTTCGGACATCTGACACAGAATAGTGCAGTCGCTGTGCGAAATCATTTTTTGGGACAGTTTGAGGAAATGACAGCGATACTGTACATGAGCAGAGGTGCTAAAATGCCTATGTTGAAAATTTGGTGCCAGAACTCCATAAAATGACTATTACAAGTGTGCATTGCGCTTTTCCCATGCACCCTTGTAACTTCGCAAATTTGCAATACTTACATACCACATTTTCACCACTGCCATTTTTTTGCACCTCCTTATGAACAGTACAGCTGTCATTTTTCACATCCTGCCAAAAATGTGTTTCCGCACTGCACCACCAAAGCCAATGCCAGCATGACAACATTCGGCATTAGCAAATGCTTGTTTTTGTTATTTCTGGGTTGTGTTGGTACCAGACCTTCATACAGTGATGTTACCCTCAGATAGCATCACTGGTAAAGGTGGGCATTGACCAGTCAGACAGCAAGAAATTGTCTTGCCATTGTATAATACAGCTTTTAATTCCTAATCTAGTAATATATAGATCTAAATTCTTCTCAAAGGATTCCACAGACTGACGCATTAAGGGTATATGAACAGTATATCTTAAAAAAGAAACATTACAAGTAGCTTCCAATTTGCACAAGTTTCCTTTCTGCTTAAAGTTGACTAATAGGAAACTCAGGCCCCTATATTCAGAGCCAGCCATGTATGTCACATACCCATTGGTACTGTGTGTGGGATAATGCATGGCCAGCTTGAGGGCAATATTCAGATGGTTAGCATGCTCCAACCAGAGCATGCTGTCTGAATATGGGACTGTTTCGGCACAGCATATAATGAATATACACTGTGCTAACACAGCTCCTGCTAAAATATGGCCCACAGGATTGAAGGAAGATTGTGTTTCTAAAAAGGGACAGAGCCAATGCTCCTGTGAGACATGTTCTGCTGTGGCATGCTAATAAGCCATTAGACATGCAAGGCACTAAGGGGCCATTTGTAGAGCCATTATGGGCTTATTAGCATGACGCACAATGCTGCTGTGTATGACTGTGCAGAGGCATGGTGCGGAACTCGGCCCCCGCCCCCACCCAATCATTGATCTCTCTGATGAAAACCTATTCCCTGGTGTCCAGTGGAGTTAGCACTGAGGGACAAATGTTGGTTATGGTGCTCCGTTGCCAGCCACTTAGAGTGAGCCTTGCCATCCCCCTGCAGGAGTGGCAGGGACCCAGGCAGCTGCCTACAGAGGCAGGTCATCCCAGTCCCCCCCCCCCACAGGAAAGGTGATAGGAGTCATACTCTGCAGCTCTCCAGCCCGCCCACTTCGGGGGGGGGCATCCTTAGAGGAACCCAGTTTGGTTGTGATCCAGCCTAACCCCCTTGGGTGAAAGGATGACCTCCATATAAGAACCAGGCTCAATGGTAATCCAGTCATCACACCTTCAAAGAGGGGGACATCTGAATAGGAGCTGCTCTAGTCAGTGATCCAGCCTGCTCTCTCAGGAGAGGAGGGCATTTGTATAGGAGCTGCACTCCACAGTGATACCATGGCTCTCTCCCCTCCTACCAGCCCAAATAACTAACTAAATAACTGAACCTCCCATACAGCCACTCCCACAGTATAAATAACCATTCACCCTCCTCCATTTCATCTGTTTGTTCCATGCCATTGTTCCCACCACATTGGCATTATGACAACATGCAAGCAACCATCACTTACATTTATCACTTCTTGTGTAATATGGATTCTCTGAAAGAGGGACACAGCAAGATTTGTGGACATTATTTCTTGTTGTACTTAATACTTCATTACTGCTTTCACTCAAGTTATAAAAGTCAATACAGCAATGTTTTAATTTTTTACATTTCAAAATGCAGTCTTTTATAGTGGCAAAGGCAATTGCCTTTTATTTTTAAATGTTTCATTAGCAGGTGCATAGAGGTGGGCAAGCTAGGAATTTTTTACCTAGAGTCAAGCCAGAGCTGAGCCAGGGGTCTGGCTTGAGTCTAGGCGCCAAAATACGAGCTGAGCCCTGGCTACTGCAGGCTGTTCTCCACATAGAAGTTGAACATTTCAGATGCTACACTAACTACGAAGGCCAGGAAAAATGCTTATGTTGACCATAACTGGGTCAGCTTGACTTTGTCTCTCAATTTCTTATAGAGATCGAGTAGAGCCAAGCCAGGCAATAAGCTCAAGCCAGGCTCATGCCTGGCTTGGCCACCTCTACAGTTGGGCAAATGGCCCATTAATCTCATTTTTCAAGAAACTGGGCTTAACAAAATAAAATTGTCTTGATTTTTGAGCATTCACATGGAATCTTCGCTTGGTCTGTAGTACACGTCATTACGTCTACGTTTAATCCCTATAATGTTTGTTCTCCTGCATGTGGTATCTTTAAAACTATAACTGTTAAATACTAATGAAATGTCCATCTACGCTTCTTAAGGAATGATCTATTTTAAGCAATGATTGTTTTCACAGTTGATTTGCCTAGGATAGCCCAGCTGAGATGCAGATCATGCAGTATCTTGTTTTCAGTAGGGTCCTGTTGAACTCATTTTTATATAGTACTTGTCCAGGATAGCCCAGCTGAGATGCAGTATCTTATTTTCAGTGGGGCCTTGCTTATGTCCATTTTTGCAGCTTGGTGAACTGAAGCACTGAAAGGTTAAGTGATTTGCTTAGGGTCACATAACATGTAAGTGGCTCTTGTGGGATTTGAATTTGGGACTCCTATATGCCTTGTTCCCAATCCTGTGATCTAGCCACTACACCATGCTGCTTCTCTACTTTGTATATTATCTTCCATGACGTCAATAAAATTATAGGTAAAACAGTAGCCCTTTCTCTTTTAGCAACACAAGTTTTCTTTGCATCAGCATGTCTACCTAGATCTTATGTAATTAAAATTTTAGTTAAGGAATAATGTACACCCTCCTGTATGTTATGAGGGTGTTAGTTTCATCAACTGATTCTGGTGACATTCCTCAAACAAATGGTCATAACTTGTCCCTGGAACCTCAAGAGGGACATTTCGCCCATATTATGTATAGTTGGGTGTAAAATATTTGTTAAAGAAAACTGTAAAGATGACTCACTCACCAGGATAAGGTTAAGGCAATATTTATTTTGCAGTGCTCTGAGACATAGATGCCTCTCTAACCCACTTCTGCAAAGTGTCCTACATACATGACTTCATCAGGGAGCAGTGATTTGTAAGGAGGATGTGTTTAAATAATACCCATATATGCTTATCTATTAAACTATTGGATAACAAGTGCAATCATTTGAAAGTCCAAGATACAAAGTGATGTCAACATTACTCATAAAAGAGAAAAACATTTCATAATGAAAAACTTCTAACTTATGAAAACTCAAAAGTATTAACACAGGTACTGAGCTATCCACATTTGAAGCTTTCTTGTAGGGGTCACTGAACTCTCTCGCAACAGATCGAAAACTCCCTTTTCCTAAACATGGAATTTATAACAACTCACTATCATGAAGAAATGCAGCCCAAGACAGTGGGCAGTTTGAGCTCTTGGCTTCAGCACCAAGTTAAAACTTGGCTGGCTGTTCACAAATCATTACATCTGCTACCATTTCTACCACTACTATCCCCTGTTACACACTTGGAATGCTTCCTCCCTATTAGAATGAATCCAGCATTCCAAATTTGGGAGTGCCACTTCTTACAATGGACCCTATGCATAATACCAATGCGCCGCATAAACTGGGAGCATTGACATCACCACGACTGAATGCCATGGAGCGGGGTCCCATGGACCTTGCACGGCATTCACAGATGGGACACATGGCAGTTACGTGCCAAATCCCTGGCCGTGCAGACAGCAATGTGCAAGAGGGCAGGTGGGGGGGGGGCATGCCAGGGATGGGCTGGCACTACACGCCAGTCACAAAGGTACGTAGTGCTGTCCATGGGGGGGGCGCACAGTATGGAGCAGGTTACGACACAGCTGATCAGGAGAGTGCCTGCTACCACAGCACATGTGGTTGACCACTGCAGATCTGCACTCGGGTGGTGCTCCCATTCCCCCAGTCCCTGACCCTCCAAACATCCCCACCCTGTATGGTCCAGTGACCCCTGCCCCACAACATGACATCCCCCGCCAGACCCAACAATGCCTCCCCACAGTGCCCCAGTCAGCAGGACTACGCCCCCCACACGCATAGCTTCCACTTTGCTGCCAGGCCATGGGCCACCACCAGAACCCCTGCCCCCACAGTGTAGGTCAGTGTACCCCCCCACTGTGGCACCAACAACCCCCCACTCCAGTCCCTTTGGTGTCGTGGCCAGGAATGGCTAGATGCGGCCCTCCTAAGACCTCCTCAGCCACTGGCCATCTAAGTGCTGCTGGGAGCATTCCCCCTATAAATAAGTAGCATGCTTTCAGCAGCACTTGGACAGTGGGTGGCTGAGTAGGTGTGAGGAGGGCTGCACCACTGGCCATTCCTGGCCGGGGCACTGATGGGGACAAAGGGCAGGGGTTGTCAGTGCCGAAAGTGAGGGGAACCAGCCTACACTGTGGGGTGGGGTACTGGGTGGTTCATGGCCTGGCAGCTGAGTGCACAGGGGGGTTAATGACCACCATCAGCTTAAAAGGTATGGGGCTCAGATTCTCATGAGGGTGCAAGGGCAGGGTCAGAACATCTGTGCTTGGCAACAGCCTGCAGGATGGGGGTGGAGTTTCACTGGGGTTTGTTTGTGCGTCCAGAGGACGCTGTGCAGTTTAGACTGGTGGGGGGTTGACAGGACATCTGGGCCATTCCACGTGGATCCAGGTACCTGTGGTGGGCATTCACACACCCGGACTCACACTGTAGTGCAAGGGATCCACTGCAGGACCCATGCCAGGTATCCGATTGGATGCCAGACTGGGTCTGCGACTCCACCCATGGCCGCCTTGCATGGACCTGTGCCATGGACAGGTGATGGCCATTGGTGAATAATGGTCAGTATGCACCTGTCAGCAGGTGCGGAGCTGCGTGGGCAGGTTATGCATTTTTGTCAGATAAGTTACACTCATTAGTGAATAGGGGCCATTATGTTCACCAGCTTATGCTGGGGATATGTTAAAGTCATTTGTCGAGGTCCAGGTGGAGCTTGGTCTCCAGCAATCGGACTTCTATAAATAATGCAGTTAAGAAATAATTTTTCTTCCTTTTCTGCTCAGAGCACGTAATCCAGAAGCTCACCTAGCTATCATATGCTCCTTCATTGACCACATAAGATCAGGAATTGCAGACCACTAATCTCCCGATTATATTCAGCTCTGGTTGACTCTTCTGGAGAACCACATATGATATACTTCTAAATTGGCAGGAAGAGCTGGGGACTCCCAACACCATAGAGAGCTGGAATAAAGCATGTCAAAAGTCTGCTAAACTTCCACCAGAGGCAGGAATATTCATGGAAAAATCTGGTGAGATTCTTTACACCGATTATTACAGCACATTATTTAACTTTGCAAGACCCCTCCTGTTGGAGGTGCTGTGGAGAAAAGCCCACACACCATACTGAAATTATGTGGTCCTGCCTGATGTTATGCCCCTTTTCTAAGGCTTCAGTGAGAGCTAAAGGATTTCCTGGGAAGCCCTATTACATTGACAGCTGAATGAGTTTTACTTAATTTACCACCCTGATGCTTTTGTAATCCAAATGCAAGATACCTCTTAGGCATTTTACTCGTCGCAGCCAATAAAAGCCATCACTTGACTTTAGTTAACTCCTCAGCCACTAGATACTTCAGCCGGGATTGCAACTGTAAATCAGATCAATAAAATGGAAAACATTACACACTCTCTGAATGACAGGGCTGAGCTTTGCTCCTCACGTTGGACTGGTTGGTTCCAGCACATGATTAGTAAGGACATGGATTTCATCCCATAGTGGTTTCACAATTTGATATTGACATCTCCAGTCCTTTCCTAGCTGAGCACAGTAAGCCCAAGTGGCCTGAACACCACTCAAAATATTAAATTAAATAAGTTGTAAGGGGCTGGCCCCCTGACTCCCTCCTTCCTCCCCAGGAGGTGGGAACTCTGGGCCCTGCCCTACTCACACCCCCCACAGCCATAAAGGCGTCATTCCCCACAAGCAGAACTATACATTGATGGATTGTACATACTGTAAGTGATTAAATAACTGCAGGGAATCGCGCGTGCGCACACACACACACACACACACACACACACTACCTTAATTTGGCCACTAGAACTAAATCATCCCATTCCAAAGCAAAAATATGGAACTTCAGAGGAGCTGACTTTGATAAGATGGCCAACAGAGTTAAACTAGCCCTGGCAAGAATAAATATAGGTGAGGGGGTGCAGGCAAGGTGGGTAACCATTAAGGATGCAATACTTGAAGCAACATCCCATTGTGTTAAGGAGAAAAGCAAGAGCAAAAGAAGGAAGAAACTACCTTGATTCTCAAAAACAGTACCAGAATTAGGTCGGATCCAAAAGACTGGCTTTCAGAAAATATAAGGGAAGATATTGGGACAAATATAGGAAGGCATACAAAACTTCTCTAAGGGAAGCAGGGAAGGCAGTAAGGCAGGCAAAGCCCAAACCAAGGAAACACTAGCACAAACAGTAAAAGAAGGGGACAAGACTTTCTATAGATACATTAGCGAAAGGATAAAGTCCAGAGGAGGTATTGCTAAGATCAAAGGGGATAACGGGGAGTGTGTGGAGGAGGACCAAGGAACAGTATCTATCCTAAATAGATACTTCTGCTCAGTATTTACTGAGGAGAAGGTGGGGCAGGGTCCACAGCTCAGCACCATGGACACGGGAGAAGGGAGGTGTGCACAAGTCCCTTCACAAAAGAAAGGGTCCTACAATAACTCACTAAGCACAGGATGGACAAGGCAATGGGACTTGATGGCATACATTCCAGGGTACTGAAGGAGCTAAGGGTGGAACTAGCAGAGCCATTAGCAGAAC
Source organism: Neoceratodus forsteri (assembly GCA_016271365.2). NCBI lineage: Eukaryota > Metazoa > Chordata > Ceratodontiformes > Ceratodontidae > Neoceratodus > Neoceratodus forsteri. The sequence continues at coordinate 98,747,468 of CM028132.1, read as the reverse complement.
TGTTTAGCAAGTCTCTGAGCACAGGAGAGGTCCCAGAAGACTGGAGAAGGGCTCATATGATCCCACTCCACAACAGTGGCAGCAGAGAGGAGGCAGGGAACTACAGACCAGTCAGTCTTTCCTCAGCAGTGGGCAAAATTATGGAGGTACTCCTTAAGGAAAGGATAGGGCAACACCTGGAATCCATAGGAGCACAGGATCCAAGACAGCATGGGTTTACAACAGGAAGGTCCTGTCAAACTAATCTCATAGATTTCTTTGACTGGGTAAGTAGAGTGGTGAACCAAGGGGATGCAGTTGATGTCGCCTACCTTGGCTTCAGCAAAGCTTTCAATACTGTTCCACAAAGAAGATTGATTAATAAGCTGGGTAGGTTTGGGGGGGTCAGAAGTTGGTCAACTGAGTGCAAACTGGCTGGCGGGCAGAAAAAGAGTTGTGGTAAACTGTATACAGTCAGAAGAGATGCAAGTCACAAGTGGGGTGCCTCAGGGATCAGTTCTGGGGCCAGTTCTCTTCAATATCTTCATCAGTGACATTGCAGATGGACTGGAGGATAAGGTTTGCCCGTTTGCAGATGACACAATGATCTGCAACAGAGTAGATGATCCAGATGGGTGGGCAGAATGAGAAGAGATCTGGAAAAACGGGCAAAATGGTCTGAAGAGTGGCAACTGGGGTTTAATGGAAAGAAGTGCAAGATCATGCACATAGGGAAGAGAAACCCTGAAGCTACTTATAGGTTGGAAGGGGAGTTGCTGGCAATCACAAGAGAAGAAAGAGGCTTGGGCATCATCATCACAGATGACCTGAAATCATCCAAGCAGACCACTAAAGCAGTAGGTAAGGCTAGAGGGATGTTGGGGTGTATTAGTAAGGGTATCACAAGTTGTAAGATGGAGGTAATAATCCCTCTTTACAAGACACTGGTTAGGTCCCATCTGGAGTACTGCGTGAAGTACTGGAGGCTGCACCTGCACAAGGACATTAATAAAATAGAAGTAGTCCAGAGAAGGGCAACCAAAATGGTGCAGGGACTGCATCAGTAAACCTATGAGGACAGATTAAGGGAACTCCATATGTATACCCAAGAGCAAAGGAGAGAGAGAGAGGTGATATGATCAAAACATTCAAACACCTTAAGGGCATTAACAAGGTGAGAGTCTAACATGTTTCAATATAAGAAAAATAGCAGGACAAGAGGACACAGCATGAGATTAGAGGGAGGCCGATTAAGGGGTGAGGATGTTCTTTTTCACAGAAAGGGTGGTGGATGCATGGAACAGCCTACCTCAGGAAGTGGTGGATATGAATACAGTACAGGGCTTCCAACAGGCATGGGATAGGCATAAGGGAGCAATACAGATGAGTATGAATAGATAGGCCATTGACATAGTAAAGGCCTATGGCACATTCATAAGGTAGAAAAAATGGGCTGACTGGATGAGCCTTGCAATCCTTATCTGCCATCAACTTCTATGTGGCTATGTTTCTATGTTAAGGGGATGGAGGAATTATAATGACTAATGGACACTGTACTACTGAAATGTGAACTGTAACAATGACTCACAAGGACCACACTCACAGTACTAATAAGTTGCTTTTGATATCCGCTGCCTGCAGCTTGTGCAGAATGCAGCAGCCAGGCTGTTGACTGGTTCATCTAGGACCAGTCATATAACACCTGTGCTTCAGACTGCACTGGCTGCCGGTACGGTGGCAGATCACCTTCAAGGTCGGTTTGCTGACCTATAAGGCCCTACATGACCAGGGACCTGGTTACCTGCAAGATCTCCTTCATCCCTACTGTCCCTTCCACTCTCTCTGATCCACTGATGAGGGATTGCTAGAGATTCCCAGGGTTTGGCCAGGTCTTACAATTTTATGGCCCCAACCCTGTGGAATTCTCTACCTCGTCAAGTGTGAGATTGTCCAACCGTCCAAAGTTTTAAAGTAGCACTGAAGACATTTCATTTTAGTCTGGCATATACTGATTTTTAATGCTGCAGCCATGAGTTTTTTAACTTGTTTGTTTATGATTTTAATTATTTTTGATTTATTTTAATGAGTTATGTACAAGTGCCTTGGTTTTGGAAAGGCACTTTTATTATAAATAAAGTTGATTTGATTTGATTTTATTATGTATGTTGGAAGAGGATGCAGACATGAGCTATTTTATTAAAGTTCAATATTTTATTGTATTTTCAAAACACAAGATACACACATGAAAACCAAAAATCCACCCATTACATTTTACATAAGACACGACTTGCATGCACTGTAAGTGCTTGGATTACATCCAGGTGTACAGTTAAAGTGCCCTAACCAGAAGCATGGCTGCAGCAGTCTTGTAAGCTTGACAATTTTGTAAGGCATGAAATAATTTAATAAGAAATTATATTTACAAAACAAAGAAACTTTCTTGTGCTTATACATTTAATATAGGGTACAGTTCCGAACTTTGCATACAAAACGGGTAAAGAAAGTAAAAAAGACATATAGACTCTGCTAACTAGATAATAATAGGTTCTCAAAAAAGGCGAAACAGTTGAGTAACATTTCACTCTTCCCCTTCCCACTCTCTTCTTGTTCTGTCATAATGAACAAAGTGGAATACCCTCACTGGGTTGTACACCTTTTACGTAATGATTTTAGTTCCACAGAACAAACAAATAAAATGAAATTATTTTATAAATAATTGTTCATCTGAAGGTGTAGATGTTGGGTTTATCTTCAACAAATAGATACAGTGTAAGATACACTAACTTCCTTTCCTTTTTCATTCCTCCCCTCCCCACCTCACCCCCCTTTAGGGAACCATTCTCTGACAATCTTACAAAACTTTTTCTGTTTCCCTTCTCCCAATAATACTTGTGCCTGCTCCCCCCCACCACACTTCCTTCATCTTCAACTTTTTTGTTGTTTTTGAAAACTATTGCTGTTTTCATTAGTTTGTTTGCTAGCTTATTGACAGCGAGAAACTGACAAGAGAGAATGAACTGCTGTCTTCCCATGCTTGTGTATGAAGTTGCAGGGAGAGGGGGAAAGCTGCAACATCACACAACAGGAGCGCAGTGAAACATGTGTGTCATGTTATTGTTTGATTGTGCTGCAGTTTAGGAGGTTGAGGCTAAATTTTAATTACAGGGGTGAGTTCTGGCATCAGTCCTCATAATCGACAAGTTCTGTCATCAAAGATCACTGATGTAAGCCTGTAAATTACTGTTTAGTGTTGTAATAATTGACTGCGTTTTATAACTCTGTTGTAGTAATGACAAGACTAGTAGTAATCTAAGTACTGTAACCTGACACCTTAGGGACTAGGGTTCACATGCAGGTACCAGAATTTCACACTGGGGCAGGTGAGGTGTGAAACATGTCTTGGAATCATGATGCTTGGCTCACAGAGAGGGAGTGTACAAGTTGCTAGGCATTTATGTCCCTGCTGCTGCCCAAGCAAAGTTACATTATAATTGGCTGGGAAGGCAACTGTTTATCCAACCTCCTGATTGGAGGAAGGGTGCAGCAGTGGGCATCCCAAGTGTCAGATGGTGGTAGGGGGGAATTAAGGGGAAAAGTGCAGTGAAGAATAAAAACTCAGACTTTGCAATTACTTAGAGAATATATGTCAGCTTCAAGAACAAGTGGGATAGGTGCAGGGGAGTCACCCAAACCAAAAGAGGAGGAAGGGTGTAGTCGAGGAAATGGGCAACGTAGACTATGGAGGGGGGTTGAAATATACTCAGGGTTTTCAGTAGACTAACAGTGGTCCAGCATTTGGCTGCGTCTGGATGCAGGCAGACAAGGGGCAGACTCAACAGACTATTGAGCCTTTTTTCTGCCTTTGTCATCTCTGTTTCTGTGTTTAACACTGCACAGCGTGTTTGCCAATTGCAGCTTTTCATATACTGTGATAGAGTGCCAAACCACTCGCTAAGTTTGTGGTGTAGATAACCTAAATTATAGCATTTACTATCTTCTTCCCTAAAGTTCTTACATCCCAAGTAATGATCTGCATTGTAGCTACTAATACAAATCCCTAAAATTTGAGTCATTTCTTTATACACACGTTCGGAGGCATCTTTTGTAAAGTAGCACCAGATGCCTCACCAGATGTACAGAAGGAATCGATGCAGGAAATCAATAACTCTTTCAACAGGTAATAAATGTTAAGACGCATTTCTGTCTATCTAGATTGATCTGGCAAACTGCTCCAGATTGATTCTGATCTGTATGAAATCATTTCCTTACTGAGCAAAGCATATTATTCATTCTTTCATAGCTTTGTTCCACAACCTTTGTGGTCTGCATTATGTTAAACATATTTCAACTTCTTTTTAAATCACTGACATCAACTGAATATGCTTTGAGTGACCCTAGAAACTAGTACCAGCTCTGTTTCTTTTTGGAACACCTGATTGCCTTTATTTATGTTATTTAAAATTACAACTTTGCTCAAAGGTATTTCTTAATGAATGTAATGGATCAGATTGGAAACTATATTTGTTTTACCTGTAATGCCCTCTTTTTTCTTCATTTAGCAGATATTCATTTTCCCTGCATTTGTGGTACCATAAAACTTTGAATAATTATTTTTATTACTTTATATCATAGTCTCCAGCTTCTTGGTGTCTCTGTGCACTGATGATGTTTCCCCAATATGTTTCCTGGGCATTCAGTGATGTCAGTCCCAGGATTTCATGCTGCTGTGTGACCAACCCTCAATGGTGGATTTGTTATCATGGGATAATCCAGGAAACCTAGAAACAGGCATCAAATTGTGAAGAGAGAAAGATGCAAAATCACACACACACACACACACACACACACCCATAATGCAATGCATCATTAGATGTATATGCACAATGTCATGAATATTTACACTGGTTCTGCTTTAAGCAGTAATGCATGGTGTGAAAGGATCTCTCACACAATCTGCAAAGGCTGAGAACAAAAGTCATTGACACATGTTACATGTGTTTTATGGCTTATCAGTGTGCCTCATCTGTCACTCAACCTGGGGAAAATAAACCAGCTCTTATGCTTCTTACAGGTTTGGGTCATGGTGGACCCAAAATAAGAAAGCAAGCTAGAAAGAGTGAAGTGAGAGGTTACAGATTAGACAATGTGGTAGTACAAAAGCTATGAAATAATTTTAATAAAATAAAAATAACCTAGACTGTATCAGAACAGTGGATTGAACTGAAATGAGAAACCAAAGGGAATTAAAAAAATTCCTAAGAGTCTTCCTATCTCCTTTATTAAGACATAGGGTATGATCCACAGAAAGGGCTGAGGGAATATACATGAATGACAGCACATGCCTGCTGCACTCTGAGTGTGGTAGTTCATGCAGGGGGGGGCTGCAAGGGGGGGGCAGAGCTATGCCAGACACGAGGGGCCTGATATTCAAAAATGGGCAAAGTGGAGCACAAAGGTTTGTGCTGCGCTTGCCCATTGCCCAGGACTCTGAGGACACCGTATTCAGTTGGATAGCACACTGGTGCTATTTGACTGAATATAATGGCATGTCAGTGCAGCACTAAGCTGAGTAGTGCTGCCGTGACATGGATCTTGGCAGTGCAGGGAACAAGTCCCCAGACCAATAGCACTGCTAGCTCCAGGCACAATAGTCAGATGGCCCCATGCAAATTAACCCATTGGGTATGCAAGCTGCTAAGGGGCCATTTGCATGCCCATTGTGGGCACATTTGTATGGGAAATAGTAGCAGGTTGCACCCCTGTGACTGGCTCTGCCCCCAATCCAATTGCCCAGTTCTGTAAAACTCAACTATTCCCTGGTGTCTTGTGGTCCCCCTACCCTCTGATTGCCAGCACGTGTGGTGACTAGTGATTCCCCTACCCTCCAATCACCCATCCTGATATATTAAAAATAATTCCTCGATGCCTAGTGGTCTCCCTGCCCTCTGAGTAATACCCCCAATATAGTAAAAGTATTTCTGTGGCACCTAGTGGTCCCCCTCTTCCTGATCACCAGTGCCGGTATGAAATAATAGGTCCCTGGTGCCTAGTGGTCTCCTCAGCTCTCGGATTGCTAGCCTTGGTATAATAAAAGTAATTCCCAGGTGCCTAGTGGTCCCCAACCCTCTAATCACCAGCCCTAGCATGAAATAATAGGTTCCTGGTGCCTAGTGGTCCCCAGCCCTCCTCGATTCTTCATGGATTAGGTTGCCACAATCAGATCTGATGTCCACCTGACCCTCTCTAATGGGAATTGTGGTGGTCAGTAGGAGATGTCAGATGCCCAGTTTGTGTGGTGTGACTTCAGCCAGCCCACAATCAATTACATCGTGATGGTTGTCCAGTTGTTGCATCTGACCAACTGTAGTTTGGACCCGGGCCCCACACGCCTCTTAGTAGGCTGTGTTGATAAAACCGGCCCAGTCCTTGCTGAGATAGTCTGGATGTCTTTGGAGAGGGGGATCTTTCCGGATCCCCTGAAGGAGGCCGTGGTTCAGTTCCTTCTTAAAAAGCCCTCCTTGGACCCGGACTGTCTGGCTAACTACAGAACTGTTCCTAACCTACCCTTTGGGGGTAAGGTTATTGAGAAGGTGGTTGCATCGTAGCTGAAAGACCATTTCACCAGCCACAAAGTCTATGATTCTCTCCAGTCTGGATTTAGGAAGAGACATAGTACCAAGACAGCCTTTGTTCAGGTACTAAATGATGTCCTAAGAGCGAGAGATTGAAAGACCCATTCCATCTTGGTCCTTCTAGAGCTCTCTGTGGCATTTGACACCGCAGACCATCGTGTGTTGTTGGAGCACCTGCGGTTCATCTGTAGACATTCTGGGATGGTACTCAGATGGTTTCAATCATTCCTCAAGAGTAGGACTCAGAGGGTGGTGTCTGGGAATTTTTCCTCAGCTCCATTCTCCCTATCCTGTGGGGTGCCGCAGGGCTCCATCTTGGTGCCCATGTTGTTTGCGGTATATATGCTGCCATTAGGAGCGATTATTAGGTGGTACAGCTTGCGTTTTCACTGCTATGCAGATAATACTCAGCTGTACATGTCCTTTGTGCCTGGCCAGGATGATGCTGTTTCGCCCTTTAACAGCTGTCTAGCCGAGATCCAGGATTGGATGAATGTGAGCTGGCTGCGGTTAAACCCAGAAAAAACTAAGGTGTTGGTTGTGGACCCAGGTCATCGGGAGGTGGGTTTTGTTGGCAGGATCACCTTCAGGTCTATGGCTTGGAGGTATTCAGCTAACTACCTCAGACCAGGTGCAGAACCTGGGCATTAGAAACATAGAATTTGACGGCAGATAAGGACCGCTTGGCCAACCCAGTCTGCCCATTTCCCTACCTGATGGATAAGCTGCAGATTCTAGTTAATCAACAGCTTACTTCCTCCTGCCCCCCACTAGAATTGCCTTATGCCTGTCCCATGCATTCTTGAATTTTCCCACTGTTCCTGACTCCACAACCTCCTCAGGGAGGCTGTTCCATGCATCCACAACTCTCTCTGTGAAAAAATACTTTCTAACATTACCTCTGAGCTGTCGCCCCTCTATCTTCAAATTGTGCCCCTTGTTCTTGCACATCTTCTTCTGAAAGATACTACCCTCTTGTACCTTGTTAATTCCCTTGAGATACTTGAAAGTTTCTATCATGTCCCCCCTCTCCCTCCTTTCCTCAAGGGTATACATATTAAGCTGCTTTAGTCTCTCCTCGTATGTCTTGTGGTGCAGACCTTGCACCATTTTGTTGCCCTCCTCTGAACAGTCTCCACTCTATGTCTTTGCGGAGATGGGGTCTCCAGAATTGCACACAGTACTCCAGATGGGGTCTCACTAACTGTCTGTAGAGATGGATGGCAACTTCCTGTTTTCTACTGTTGATGCCTCTCCCTATGCATCCCAGTATCCCCCCAGCCCTCCTTACTGCCTTCTCACATTGCTTGCCCACCTTTAGGTCATCTGATATACTTACTCCTAGGTCTCTTTCAGTTTTTGTTGCTATTAACTCACCCCCCATTGTGTACTCTTCCCTTGGGTTTTTGTTTCCCAGATGCATTACCTTCTACTTCTTTGCATTGAATCTGAGCTGCCATGTATTTGACCATTCCTCCAACCTTGCCAAGTCCCTTTTCATTCTTTCCACCCCACCTTGTGTATCAACCCTGTTGCAGATCTTTGTGTCATCTGCAAAGAGGCATACCTTTCCTTCCAAGTGCTCTCCAATGTTACTTATAAAGATATTAAAGAGGACCGGTCCCAGTACCAAACCCTGCGGTACCCCACCAGTTACCCTCCTTTCTTCACTGTGGACTCCGATTACTATTACCTTTTGCATTCTGTTGTCCAGCCAGTTTTTTATCCAGGCTACCACATTGGGGACCAACTCTAAGTCTGGCTAACTTGTATATTAATCTTTTGTGTGAGACTGTGTCGAATGCCTTGCTAAAATCTAGGTAGGTGTTATATTTGATGACTGCCTGACCCTTAAATTACAGGTGTCGGCAGTTGTCAAAACGTCTTTTTACCATCTGAGCAATATCACCCGGGTAAAGCACCTGGTTCCCCCCGATGATCTTCCAACTTTGGTCCATGCTTTCGTTACCTCCCGCCTTGACTACTGCAATGCCCTTTACCTTGGGCTACCGGGGGTTGATATCTGCCACTTGCAGTTAATGTAGAATGTGGCAGCCAGGCTTTTGACTGGGACTTCCAGGACCAGTCATATAATGCCTGTGCTCCACGGACTGCACTGGCTGCCAATACAGTGGCAGATCACCTTCAGGGCTGGTTTGCTGACTTATAAAGCCCTACATGATCAGGGACCTAGCTATCTGCAAGATCTCCTTCACCCCTACTCTCCCCTCCACCCTCTCCAATCCACCAAAAAGGGATTGCTAGAGATTCCCAGGGTTCATTTACAGACATCTGGAGCATGGTCATTTAGTTTCATGGCCTCAACCCTGCTGAATTTTTGACCTCGTCGGATGCAAGATTGCCTGAGTGTCCAAAGTTTTAAAGTAGCCCTGAAAACTTATCTTTTTAGCTTAGTGTTTTCTGATTTTTAATGCCGCTGTTGTATTTATTGTATTTATTATTTTAATTCCTTGTGTTTGTTTATTGATGTGTTTTAACCACTGTTGTGCAGGCACCTTGGTTTTAGAAAGGTGCCTTTTTATAAATAAAAAGTTATTGATTGATTGATTGATTGATTGATATCTATCCCCAGTATATTAAAAGTAATTCCCTGGTGCTTAGTGGTCCCCCTCCTTCCAATCACCAATCCCTGTATAAAATAACAGGTCCCTGGTGTCTAGTGATCTCCCCAGCTCTCCATTCGCTAGCCCCAGTATATTAAAAGTAATTCCTAGGTGCCTAGTAGTCCCCCCTACCTCTAATGGCCAGCCCCAGAATGAAATAATAGGTCCCTGGTGCCTAGTAGCCCCCTGTGCTCCAATCTCTAGCCTTGGTATATTAAAAGTAATTCCATGGCACTTAGTGGTCCCCCCACCTCTGATCACTGGCCTTGGTATGAGACAATAGGTCCCAGTACCTATTGGTCCCCCTGCCCTCCAAGTACTAGCCCTTGTATATGAAAAGTAATTCCCTGGTGCCTAGTGATCCCCCTGCTCTCCGATCACCAGCCCCAGTAGTAGATCAGAACTTTCTGATATCCAATGCTCCCACCACCCTCTGATCATGACCCCAGTATAAAGTAATAATTCTCTGGTGTCTAGTGACACCCATACCCACCCATCCCTGTCCCTGTATACTCTCACATGGTATCCAGTGAATATAGCTCAACCACTATAGCGTGAGTCAAAATAGTGCTGTCATCTCAGCGTGGGACCAAAATACATCTGGCAATGTAGCACATGTACACAATCATGTAAATCTGGGGTAATAAAAATGCAGGATATTCCGGCCCATCAAATTTAATGTTTTTGGAGATGGAGAGTGAAAAAGACGTGCGCTTTGTGAAGAACCAGAAAGGCAGTGATTTAGCTACCCTTGATGGTTTTATTTATCGGCGAGAGCGCATCATGTCCTCAAAATCCTACTGGAAATGCTTGGCATACGATAAGGGGTTCTGTAGTGCATGGCTGCATTTAGATGGTCCTAAGGTACTAAAACTAATTGAGGAGCATAATCATGTACCAGATCCCGCTTCTCTTTCTGTGAAGGAGGCGATAGCAGATATGAAAGAACGGTCAACAGCAACCTGCGAGACAACATACCAAATTGTTGCTGCAGGTATAATTTTCAGCTGCAGGCCTAGATGCCCAAACAGTACCACTACTATGAACTGACTCTGACTGAACTGAACTGACTCTGCCATTACACTTCATACTTTTTGCTGAATCACTAGTTGGGTATATTGCATATTAAATAAAGATTACCTTTTTTAACTGCAATCACTTCATGTGCTGTTATTCTGTGCCATTTTGAAAGGAATGCGTGGGACAGGAAGGGAGAATGAGGGACAGAAAGGAGAGCAAGGGACAGGAAGAGATTGTAGGGGGAACTGCTGAGAATAACACTAGTTGTGAGGAACAGAATAGACAGGAACACACAAACATTCGTGAACCTTGACCCAATATCAGTATTTCTTCAAGAAGAAAGGTAGGGTGAATCCTTTTTGTTGATTGAGTCAAATGCTATTATTTTCACTCTTTTCACTATAAGCTATGAGAGCATAGTGCTAACATGACTGCGCTCATATGTGCAGCGCTAATTCAGTTGCGCGATATTAACATTGAACTCTCTCACACAGTCCTTGGCATCTAATGGCCCCCCACACCTCGGGCAACGATCACCCACCCTTTGGTAACTGGTAACTAGGTAAAACCCCCTAGAGACAAGTGTCTGTTTTCAGAGGCAACCTAGGAGCACTGGGGAGGTTCAGTGACTTGTTCAGAGTCACATAGTATGCAAGTGCAGGTTGTGGGAATCAACCCCAGGTTTGCTGGATGTACCAAGCTCCTTCACAGTTCATTGCTCTAACTTCTAGGCTATACCGCCAACCCTCTGTTATACTGTTACCTGACCACTCCTTACCAGAAGCACTGGTGCCACGGCAGCCCATATGGTGACCAGCACAGCCCTTCATCACCTTGGCCAGCCACCATATGAGATAACAGTGAGCACGCATCCCCTGTACTGTCAATGAAGAGTGCATACTGTCTACAGAAGGCTGTGCATGCTCCCTTTGCAGTACAGGGGACAACGTGTGCTCCCTGTCATTGCATACAGTGCTGACTGAGGTAGTGAGAGGAGGGCTGTTCTGGTCACTGTATGGGTTCCTGCAGCACTGGTGGTTCAGGTAAGGGGGGATTGGCAGGGTGGGTGGTCAGTGCCCATGGTGCAGGGGGGCCACTAGACACCAGGGACTATGTGAGGGTGTACGGGGATGGGGATTGGTGGGGGGGTGCCACTAGATGCCAGGGAGTTATTATTTTATACCAGTGCCAGCGATCGGAGCATGGGGGGGACTACTGGACACCAGAGAACTTCTAATATACTGGGGCTAGAGATCAGAGAGCAGGGGGACCACTGGGCACCAGGGAATTACTTTTAATATACTAGGGCTGGTGATCGGAGGGAGGGGGGACCACTAGGCACCAGGGAATTATTTTTAATATATCAGAGTTGGTGATCAGAGGGTGGGGATGCCACTCCCCACCAGGGTGTAGATGTGCTCCCCTACCACCAACGTGGCTGTTGGCTGCAGTTGCTCCACAGGCTGCTAGGGTTGCCCAGAGTAAGTCAAACTTCTTCTTGGCAGTATTTGTGCTGTACAAAGTGACATGTGCTAACCCTTGTGCACAGTGCAAATGTGTTGAATATTGCACTGTGCCAGAATTCTTGTCCCTGCCCCTCCCTTTACCCACTGCAAACATTATTATTTTTTTTTTTTTTTGCATGTGCTAACCCTGTTAGCATGCACCACAGTTCCCTTTGAATATTGAGCATGGGGGTAAACCTTGGGCAAACAGGGCACAATCACTTTGCCCACTGCGCTAAGTTTTGAATATCTGCCCTCAGATATTCAGTTGGATGCCTGAGACAGCCCCATAGTGGATTCATGTCACTACATCGAGCAGGGGTGGTGGGATATGGCAGTCCTCCAAGGTCTGCCATATCAACATTAGCAAAACCATCCATTTTATTACTGCACTGGCCTGTTCTGGTACAGACCTTAGCATTCTGTAGAGTCTCTGAGAGCTGGTGACAGGAGATGTGAACACAGATCTGGCACTTTGGGCAGCCTGTGGCTGGGCACTGTGCTGCATGTAACCATGTAACTGCAGCCCCTTGGGCCATGTAGCCTGCATCCCGTCTGCCAACCCTCTGTACCACAGTGATTCTGTTGTGAACTGGTTGCTTGCATTCCTGGGCCCCCCACCCAGATGCCTGTGTAGCTGCTTGAGCAGCTCCTGATTGGCTCATAGTGGTTGTGCCCTTAATGTTTGTATTGGTTTTCAGGAACATGCACTCAAATGCAGCAATAAACTAATACAATATGAATAACCATTTTCTAATAAACAAGTTCAATGTTTGGGTGAATAGCGTATGAAGTCAGTAGTGTTTGTGTAACATAGTTTACATTTGGCTTTTCTTTTCCCACCCTTGGTAGGAAAACCAGGTGGTGAGTAGGTAATAGAAAGCCCAGTACTAAGGGTGAGCAGAGGGCCAGAGAAGGAGGAGGCAAAGGTGGATAGTGGGTGTTTCACAACACACTAAGCAGCGGACTACAGTAGGAGGCTGGCCTTTAAGGGTAATGTTGGAGGAGCTATTCCCCAACATTGAACCTCATGCTTTAGCCCTCCCATTCAATGTTTTGGTGAATAGTGTATTAAGTCAGTAGTACTTGTGTAATGTAGTTTACTTTTGGCTTTTCTCTATTCCCACCCTTGGTAGGGAAACCAGGTAGTGAGTAGAAAATAGAAAGCCCAAAAGAATTACCAGTGAATGTTCAAAAGAGTATGATTACCTCCTCCTACTCATGGAGAGTATGACCAGTAGCATGCAGGAGAGGAAAAAATCTCAGGTGGAGGAAACCTCTGCGGACCCATGACTACTGACCCACCCATCCTCCAGGCAAACTAAGAGGAGATGAACCTAGGGTCTAGCAACCATATTCCAATGTCTGAGGAAAGTGAACTGCCTGGAGAGATAATGGTCCATCTTCAAAGTCCACTGGATGATGCATTCTGGAAGGATGATTCTGAAGTTGAAGAGGTAGGTCTATTCTGAAGGAGCACCCAGATCCTGAAAGTGGAGTAGGTCCTGTTGAAAAGGGGTGAATGCAGTCCAGGTTTCCAAGATGATGATGGATGATATCCAATGGTATTACAGAGACAAAGTAAGCATGAAGAACATGATTTAATAAAATATGTTACCAGACTTTGAACGGTAGGAAGTATTATGAGTTACGAAGTCATAAGATAAACAATCTGACTTTGTGGAAGGTTTGACGTTCAAGTTAGAGTCTGAATGTTTGGAGTTAAGCGATGAGTGATAAGTTGCAATGTAGGCATCCATGAAGAAAATGAAGGAGTTGGACAGAATCTTTAGGTACCTGGTAGGAGGGGTGACATGGAAGATTTTAGACTAATGAAGGAAGGTTGGTATATACAGTAGAGATGGTAACTGAATGTATATGGAAATAATTGGAAGTTCAGCACAGTGAATTCAACAGTTGATTTGGGCATTGATGCCATAATGATACTTGTATAGGCTCCTGCTGGTCTGCTGGTGAGAAAAGGTAGATATGGGTATTGCTGTGGTGTACTTGCCAGTGATATGAGCTGAGGTGGCTATGTCTGCATTGCCTTACAGGCTGATCCACTGTCTGAATGCTGTAAGAAGCTGGGAAATGGTTCTTTGAAGGAGTCAATAGACTGGTGTGATAATGAGAAGTTGAGAGTGGCATAGAATGTGAGGGGTGCCTAGCAGTTTAGTCAGATATAGACCTGTTGAGAGGCATGACTGGGATAGTGAGATGGCCAGGTTGGTTGTGGACATGCAGATTGAGGAATCAATGCAAGCCTGCTTTCAGTGAAAGTCTTCACTAGAGGGAATATGGGAGGTGAAACATGAGGGATGAGCTAGAAGGACCATTGGATGGGCTGCTGACCTGATTGATGGTAATGTGATGAAGGAAAGCAGATGATTGTATGAAATATGGTGACATCCAGGGGCTGGAGAACAGTAGCTTGGATAGAGTAACTTTAGTAAGGCAGCTAGACACCAGGTATAGAACAATGGGAGTTCTGGAGAGGTAGCTGGGAAGATCTTAGGACATCCAATGGCTATTGAAGAAGTAGGAGTTGAGTAACATGACAGTCAGTGCTCATAGAAGAAAGTCACAAAAAGGTAAAACGGACAATACCAGTACTGCTATGAGGTATCTTGCAGTTCCCATTATCTGTAACAGCAATGATGATTACGGAGTCGGTGCATCACAGAAAGAATTAGGTCACTATTCCATGTAAAAGATAGCAGTGGAGAAGGCTCCACTAAATCTTAGATCCTATGAGACATGGGAGATAAGGATGCCATACAGCTTGAATTGACAGGATGCATAGGGAGCATTTAGTAGAGTTGGATGAGAAATGAAATCTTTCAATAATCCAGTTGAATGGGATTCCAGAACTGGTCCTGGGGAGATGATTGGAAAGCATTGATAACTCTATGGTGACATAAGAGTTTATAAGACATGTTGTTCAAGGGATGTTGCTAGAAGACATTTTCCTCAGGAGAAATGAACAAGTGCTCCATCGAGTAGTGGATGGGAGCTGTTAGGATGGCCAAGGTAGGAGTATGACTAGATGAATAGGGGGGAGTAGTTGACTGGGTAGATATACTAGCCAGTGATAGGTGAAAAATTCCCAAAAAGAGCCACAACAAATAGGAAAGAGACTCAAGCAGCAAGGGTGGTGAGGAGAAGGCAGCTGTCCAAGGATGGAGGGGAAAGTCCGGAGCGGTTGTCCGCGAACTGGAGGAAAGAGTCCAAGAAGAAGACAACATAAGCCAAGCATACTGACACTGGCAGGTGCAGGCAGGAACAGAACCGGGGTCAACACCACAGCAAACTAAATCAGAATGCAGGAAAGCTGCTGCAGGCCATGAGTGGCAGATCCATGAATGACCAAAAAGTGAATCCAGGTACCAAGTGCTGTAAAGTTGAGGTATGAGAGTCCCACATCTGAAGATCCAAAGAAGATGGTGAACAACAAGTGCAGAGAACAGAAGGCATTGCAGCAATGAAGCATGAGGGTCCCTCCTCCGAAGGAGAATGCGAACTCGTGCAGCTGTCAGGAAGGAGCTACCAACAGCAAGGACATCCAGGAGGCAGCCAAACTAAATGTAGGTAAAGACTGAACAAAACTGGTGGAGTCCAAATCAAGAGAGTGAAGAGGCCAAGGCAGGGATGAGTACGATCAGTCCATGGAAGTGCAGGATATAGACTGTTAAGAATTTTTGCTAGGATTTTATAGCCATTGTTAAGTAAGGATATTGGTCTGGAGCTGGCACAGTCTAGTGTGGTGTTGTTTCTTTTGCTTCTAAAAGGGACTTGTGAAGATAGCTGAAAACATTTGAAGAAGGAGTTTGTAGAGCCTGTGAAGTCATCTGGCCCCAGGGTTTTACTGTAAGGCAAGTTGTTTATGGATTCTGAATTTCTTCTACTGTGATCAGTTTAGCAAGCCCGATATTGTCTTGAGGAGCTAATTCTGGCAGGTTGTGAATGGATAGAAAGTTGTCTATTTCACTATCAGTAAGAGTGATCTCTTTTATATAATTTTCTATAAAAGTAAAACAAATACTTTCTTGATTTCTTTATTGCTATATACAGTGTCACCTGTTTCTTTTCTGATTCTTGATATTCTGTTCTGGTTCTCCTCTCCTCTTCAGCATGAATTCATTAGCCTGCCTGCTTGAAGCTACAGTTAAATGTAATGAGAATTAGCAAACTGGAATGTTAATGCATGATTGTCTAAAGATTTCTAAAGTGTTCTGAATAAAAGTCACTCTTTTTTACTTAAAATGAGCTCCTTCCTGCCATAGATCCTACCATATCTTCCAAGAATCAATCTTCACCATTGATTCCCAGTTATGGAACAGTGCCAGAGGTACTAGCACCCCACGAGAACAAAGTTTTGTCCAGGGGGCCAGATACATGGTGTCATGCACCAGCCAATAACCATTGCCAGCTCCCTCACCAACCTCAGTTCTGTTCTTCCCACCATCAAGTACACACCATGACAGCTTAGCGCTTCAGTTCACCACATCTCCACTTAGTTTACTGTGTCACTGTATTTTTTCTTTATTTGTGCTGCTGCCTGTCTTTATCATTTTACCTCGATGCCAAAGTCTGATAAAAATGGGGCCATGTTGTCAAAGAAAGCCTGAAACCCACCCATTATGCATTATCATTGTCACTGTGGAAACCCGATGGCTGTGCCAGACAGGTCTACTACTAGAAACTGAATCTGTTCCCCTGACACACTGTTGCCCGAGCCCAGAATACCAAATGCAATATCCCAATGGTGGGATTTTGCTTGTTTTCAGTGTTTGAGCGGGCTTCATCCCCTCACCCTGGAATTAATATAACAAATGCTGGGGGCGGGGGGGCAAATCCCACAGCTGGGATTTCATGGTTCCCGATTCTGGGCTCGGGCAACAGTGTGCCAGAGAAATGGATTTCAGGTTCTTGTAGTGATCCCATGCCAGACTGATATCCATCTTCTGTGGCCTGTCTTGGACTAGACCATGACATGGATGTACGTGATGCCTACTTCTCTATGGACTGTTCTACCCCTGAGAACAAGATGTTGAGGTAGTGTTACCTTATCCCCACCTTCAGAAGTAGGCTGAATGCATCCAAGACCAGGTTTCTAGGCCTTTCACCTGGCCCTCTTCACTGGACATCAGGTTCTGTAGAAATATGCTGTTTTCCTTGACCTTACCATGCTGAGCTGTTGGAGACTCTGCTGGATGATTCTAATGGACAGTTTACTTCTGCTGGGTGGTTGACTGCCCTAAGCATCAGACATCCCTGTTGCTGAGGCCACAGCTATACGCTCAGTCTACATAGGTGGAAACCTCAATGTCATCCTCTGGCATTACCTGTGCTGTTACTTTTTGTGGTGAAGATGTAGTGGATGGCAATGAGGATGATTCTGGGACCCCTGCTGACAGTGTTTCTGGTGTCACAAGAGGAACTGGTACCAAGACTATTGTCTGTCCTGTTGCCAGTTTAGATGTTGTCACCATTCATGATGGCACTAGTGATACCAAGAAGGGTGATGGATGTGGACATGGTGGTGGAAGTGATGATGGCAATGGTGCCAATCCTAGATTCAGCTCCAAGCAAGGTACTGGCAATGATATTGTCTTAGAAGTCATCCCCTAATCAAGTGTCAACCATGACACTAAGGAGGGTGATGGCTCTGAGTACAGTGTCGAAGATGGTACTGAGCAAAGTATCAAGGATGGTGCTGGCCATGGTAATGGGGAGGATCCTGACTCTGAATCTGTCACTAATCCTGAGTTCAGTGATGGAAGTGGCACTGCCTTGGGGTCAGATGGTGGTCAGGAGATGGAGTTCTCACTGGAGCCATTGGACATCATCATCACTGTTATGTATGGGGGACTTTAATTTGGACAACATATTTTGGGGAAAAAGGAATTGCTTTAACTAGTGCAGGCAAAAAATGTTTAGCCTGCTCTAAACAACTTAATATTCAACAATGTATTTTAGCTCCTACTAGGGGGAACAACATTTTAGATCTTGTGTTTTACAGTAGTCCCCTTAACATACAAGGTGTCACCATATCATCTCCCATTTGTAATAGTGACCATTGTTCAGTTAAGTTTTCTCCAGAACAGATAGTTTTTATTAATAGCAACAAAACTATTATTTATCTTTATAACAAAGCTGATTTATTAAGTATTTCTTCTGTACTAAATGGCATCAATTGGGATGACATCATGACTTCAACTAATCCTGAAAATAGTTGGGACTTTTTCAAATATACAATATTACAATTAAGAGGTAAATTAATTCCATCTACTATTAAGCATGGGCAGAAAAAAATAAGACCGAAATGGTTATTTAAAACCATTCATTGAATACTAAGACAAAAAGATAAAAAATATGCTATATACTTAAAATCTAAGACAAAAGAGCATTGGTCTTCCTACCTCAAAATTAAAAAAAAAAAAAAAAAAAAAAAAAAAAATTTAATATATGATAAAGGCAAAAAAGGGCTGGGAATTGAATCTAGCTAAAACTGCTAGTAAAGACAATGGCAAGATGTTTTATTCGTATGTTGACTCCTTTAAAAAAAACACTTGTCAGGTTGGACCTTTGTTAGATAGCTCAAAACTTTGTCATAACCCTTTAGATATGGCTAATGTTTTAAATCTAAGATTTTGTGATGTGTTTACTCATACATATGTTCAAAACGATGTAATAGTAAATGTAATGAATGCATCTTTGATTGCATTAACAGACAATATGGTATTGGCAAAACTCAAATTATTAAAAAATAAATATTCTCCAGGTCCAGATAATATTAGTGGTCACTTATTATATTTACTCACTGACTCCATATCTCATCCCTTATGTCTATTTTTTGAACATTGTCTGAAGTATCATTTTGTACCTAAAGAATGGAAGTCTGCCCATGTTATTCCAATATATAAACAAGCATTTGTCAACGCCGAATGTTGATTGCGTTGGTGTGTTGACCACACTCACTGGCCCTCTGTCAGTCGCTCATTCTGTTTCATCCGGTGCTGCAGGCTGCTGTTTTGTACTGGGCTCCTGCCTGCATTGGCATCTTGTTCTGGCCACTAAGAGTTCTGCAGCTGTCCCGACAGAACTCCGTTGAGGTGGCTCACTCCCTCTCTCTCTCACTCGTGCATTCTGTTTCTCTTGGTGCTGCAGGCTGCCCTTTTGTACTGGGCTCCTGCCTCTGTTGGGGCCTTTTTCCGCCCACAAAGAAATCTGCAGCAGTCCCGACACAGGTCTGTTGAGCCTGCTGACTCCCCCTCTCTCACTCACTCATTCCATTTCTGCCAGCGCTGCAGGGTGGCCTTTTGTACTGGGCTCCTGCCTCGTGGCATCTTTTACCTGCCAACAAAGAAATCCGCAGCAGTCACGACAGAGCTCCGTTAAGGTCGCACATTCCCCCTGTGTCACTCACTCTTTCTGTCTGTCCTGGCGCTGTAGGTTGCCCTTTTGTACTGGGCTCCTGCCTCTGTTGGCGCCTTTGTCTGTCCACAAAGACATTTGCAGCAGTCCCGACAAAGCTCCGTTTAGCTCGCTCACGCACTCCCCTTCTCTCACTCACTCATTCCGTTTCTGCTGGCACTGCAGGCTGCCCTTTTTCATTGGACTTCTGCCTGCGTTACCGCCTTCTTCTGCCCACAAAGAAATTTGCAGCACTTACAATACAGCTCTGTTGAGCTCGCTTACTCCCCCTCTGTCACTCGCTCATTCTGGTTTCCCCACCAGTGCAGGCTGCCCATTTGTACTGGGCCCCTGCATGCACTGGCACCCTTGTCTGCCCACAAACAAATCCGCAGCTATCCCGACAGAGCTCTGTTGAGGTAGCTCAGTCTCCCTGTCTCACACGCTCATTCTGTTTGTCCTGGCTCTGCAAGTGGCCCTTTTGTACGGGGCTCCTGCCTGCATTGGCGCCTTTTTCTGCCCACAAAGAAATCCGCAGCAGTCCTGACAGAGCTCCGTTGAGCTCACTCAGTCCCCTGTCTCAGTCGTCAGTACTGTTTCTCCCACTGCTGCAGGCTGGTTTTGTACTGGGCCTCTGATACGTTGATGCCTTCTTCTGCCCACAAGGAAATCCACAGCAGTCCTGAAAGAGCTCCGGTGAATTCGCTGACTCCCCCTCCGTCACTCGCTGTTTCGTTCCGTTTCTCCCAGTGCTGCAGGCTGCCATTTTGTACTGGGCTCTTATGTTGCACCCTTTCTCTGCCCACAAACAAATCCACAGCTGTCCCGACAGAGCTGTGTTGAGGTCGCTCAGTCTCCCTGTCTCACACGCTCATTCTGTTTGTCCTGGCTCTGCAAGCTGCCCTTTTGAACGGGACTCCTGCTTGCATTGGTGCCTTTTTCTGCACACAAAGAAATCTGCAGCAGTCCTGATGGAGCTCCATTGAGCTCACTCAGTCCCCCTGTCTCACTCGCTCATACTGTTTTTCCAACCGCTGCAGGCTGGCCTTTTGTGCTGGGCCCCTGCCTGCATTGATGCCTTTTTCTGCCCACAAAGAAATCTGCAGCAGTCCTGAAAGAGTTGCGGTGAGTTTGCTCACTCCCCCTCCCTCACTCACTCTCTCGTTCTGTTTCTCCCAGTGCTGCAGGCTGCCCTTTTGTACTGGGCTCTTGCATTGGGCCCTTTCTCTGCCCACAAACAAATCTGTAACAGTCCCAACAGAGCTCAGTTGAGCGCGGTCACTCCCCCCTCTCACTCGTTCGATCTTAATGTGTCCCACACAGTGATTTCCCACAGCGACCGTGCTATTCTGCGGCAGGAGTGCAAAAACACATTGTAGCCACGATGTGAAATATGGCAGCTGTACTGTTCATAAGGAGGTGTGGGGAAAAATGCCACTGTTGAAAATGTGGGGTGAAAATATCACAAAATTGCGAAGTTACAAAGGTGTGTGGAAACAGGTCAACGCACACTTGTAACACAGTCATGTCATGGAGTTTCGTCACCCAATTTTCAGCATAGGCATTTTAGGACCTCTGCTCATGAACAGTGCCACTGTCATTTTCTTAATCTGTCCCGATCAGTGATTTCCCACAGCGACTGCGTTATTCTGCACCGGAACTGTGAAAACACATTTCGGTCAGGATATGGAAAATGACAGCTGTGCTGCTCATAAGGAGGTGTGAAAAAATTCCACTGGTGAAAATGTGGCGTGACCATATTACAAATCTGCGAAGTTACAAGGGTGCATGGAAAGTGTGCAACGCACACTTGTAACACAGTCATTCGATGGGGTATTATCACCAAATTTTCAACAAAGGCATTTTAGGACCTCTGCTCATGAACAGTATCACTCTCATTTTCTTAATCTGTCCCGGACAGTGATTTCCCCTGGCGGCCGCTCTATTCTACGCTGGAAGTGCGAAAACACATTTCGGCCAGGATGGGAAAAATGACAGCTTTACTGTTCATAAGTAGGTGTGGGAAAATGGCAATGTTGGAAATCTACAGTGAAAATATTATAAATTTGCGAACTTACGAGCATGCGTGCAAACTGCGCAATGCACATTCGTACCACAGTCATTTTACGGAGTATCATTACCAAATTTTCAACATAGCCATTTCAGGACCTCTACTCATGAAAAGTGTCACTGTCATTTTTTTAATCTGTCCCAAACACTGATTTCCCACAGCGACCGTGCTATTCTGCGCTGGAAGTGCGAAAACACATTTCCGCCAGGATGTGAACAATGACAGCTGTACTATTCACAAGGAGGTGTGACAAAATGCCAATGTTGCAAATCTGGCATGCAAATATTGCAAATTCATGAAGTTATGAGCGTGCGTAGCAACTGCGCATTACACGCTCGTAAAACAGTCATTTTTTGGATTTTTTCCACAAAATTTGCAACATAGGCTTTTTGAGAGCCCACCTCATGAACACTGGCACTGTCGTTTTGTTAACCAGTCTCAAAAGATGATTCCACGTAGTGACCGCGAAATCACCTTTCCAGGCCGATTAATGCCATGACAGTTCAAGAATTCATGAGGAGGGGTCCCAAAAACCTCATGTTGATGATTTGGTGAAATAATTCCCAAAATTGCCCAAGATATGCAGTAAAGTTGAAAAACCCCTATGTATTACATTATACAGCTTACCGGCATTTCGTCAGTTCGCGGTCAACTTTGAAGAGTGCAGACGTGTTCCCGGTCCACCGAAGATCGTCGCCGACGGCTCTAAGGTAAGTATGGGGTGAGGGGGTGTGGGGAGGCAGGGCATGCAGTGGGCGAGTGCCGAGGGGCAGTTTCCTGTTTTCCAGGAAAAAAAAAGATGTCAGCGGGACCGTTTTTCACTTTGCAGGCCTCTGGCACACTGGGTTGAGCTCCCAGTGTGCCAGCAGTGGCTTTATTTGGGCAGCAGTAGCTGACAGGGATTAGGCACCCTCTGCCGCGAAGGGGCGGGTATCGTTATGCCAACGGGATTGGGCACCCTTCGGCAGGAACAAAAAGGGGTTACAGAATGCCGATGGGGAGTGGGCCTCCGCCGGCAACAAAACAAATGGGGCGGTGCTACAGCTGATGGGGAATTGGGCACCCCGTCGGTAGGAACAAAACCGGGGGCAAGAATGCTGATGGGGATTGGGGCCCCGCCGGGCAACTAAACGTGATGGGGGATAGGTATTTTTAGAACACGCGGCAAGCCACCGCCATGTTCACAAACAATCTCAGGGGTTTACATCCCGCCCTGCAATGACGGGTCGCTCCCTCATTGCAGCGGATGACTGAACTGCACTGACGAGGCAGCCCCTGATTGCAGCTGCTGGTTTTTTTTTTTTTTTTTTTAGAAAGTTGTGGCACGCTGGCTGAGCTAGTGTCAGCAGCAGCATGCCACGGCATTGGGGGAACTGGGGCAAGCCTCTGCAGGCTGTGGGGGCATTGGCCACAACAGTGCCGTGCCGCCACAACCTGCTTCTGTACAAACTTGTCGCAACATGTTTCTTGCGCATGCATGCAATCAACATAAAAAGGACCCCATTCAAATTGGGAAAACTACTGACTTATTAGTTTGACATCATCTATCTGTAAAATACTTGAGAGTCTAATTAAAGATCTCATAAGTGATACATTGAACACTGTCGATATAGAACAACATGGGTTTAAAAAGGGCAGAGGGTGCCTTAGTAATCTGATGTTTCTATGAAAATGTCAGTAGAAACATTGACCAAGGCACCCCTTGGGATATTATTTATTTAGATTTTAGTAAAGCCTTCGATGTGATGGCTCATCATTCCTTAATAATTAAATTGTTAGATACCAACATTAACAAATATATTATTTCATGGATCAAGAATTGGTTGTACCAAAGAACACAGATGGTATTAATCAACTGTCACTTGTCTGATTCCCGATTTGTTAGTAGTGGAGTTCCCCAGGGGTCTGTCCTGTGTCCTTACTTATTTTTAATATTCATTGCTGATTTAACAAAAAACTGTATGTCTACTTCTGTCAGATATGCAGATGATGTAAAACTAGGTGGGCCTTGTGGCAGTGATGTTATGACATCCATAATACAACAGAATCTCAATAACATATCTAATTGGGTTAATACCTGGGGTATGCATTTGAATCCATTAAAATGTAAGGTGATGCACGTTGGCCCAAATAACCCTTTTGCCAAATATATGTTAAATGGGTATCCACTAGAAATTACTACTGATGAAAAAGACTTCGGCATTCACATATCAAATGATCTTGGGCATAACATGGAGAATAATATATGGGGTGGTGTGTAAGTCAGATTTACACATCATTCGAAAGTTGTGGATGCTACATAAACCCCGAGGGCAAAGCCCGAGGGTTTATAAAAGGCATCCCATGAATGAGGGTGTGTGTAAAATCGAGTTTTTGCTACACACAACCCCATGTTTTATTTTTTATAATTGCTGGTGTTTTGCGCCTCAGCAATTATAAAAAATAAAATTAGATTGCTGTTCAGGAAGCCGCAGAGCAGATTGGATTCTGTGTGGTCTGTGGTCTTCGTAGTTACAGTAGTACACTTGTTGGTGGGAAAAGGACGTGGATATTTTCTTTCAAATGTACAGAAACATTGATTTTACCACTGCGTGGCAGTTGTAGCATCTTTCCCAGCTTTGCAAAGCAGGGACAGTCTGTGTCATTCACACGACTGAGATCACATGCCGACGAGAAACACGGCACTAGTTTTACTTTTGTTTTGTTTCCTTTGTTAAGTGAAGAAAGAGTTCATTTAAAAAAAATGAATGAAAAAGTAAATTACCATCGAATAAGAGGGATCCGAAAGTGTGCTTCAGGATTGCTGCACGGAATGTGAAGATCAGAGACTGGGGACTGCGCATGACTGCTCCGAGGGAAACCTGGCGCGTGTTTGCCGTTATAACCAGCCCAGCTGGTTATAATGGCAAATTATAACCAGGTTTCCCTGTGGGAAAAAGCGCTACCCAGTAATTATAAACAAATTAATGAGGCAATTAATAAAACAAATCGAATAGTATGGTCTATTAAGAGAAACATTAAATTAAGGGACTCGGGGATTATGCTGCCTCTATATAGAGCCTACGCCAGACCTCACTTAGAATACTCATCGCAACTATGGAATCCTTATAAAAAGAGTGAGGTTGCATCCCTTAAAAAAAAATTCAGAAGAGATTTACAGAAAATATAAAAGGGTTCTCTAATGTTCCATATGAACAATGTGTAGAAAAGCTAAATTTCATGCCCCTATGTTTTAGACACCTTCGTGGAGAGTTAATTTATATGTTCGATGTTGTAAATGACCCATATCTATTCACTCAAATGGTTTTTGAGTTTAAAATGAATATATATAATACCAGAGGTCACCCACTACAGATCAATAGGGCAAAATGTTTTCATGTTTCAAGGAAATATTATTATACACAAATAATTATTAATCCTTGTAATAACCTCTCATCTGAAATTGTTACTAGTAATAATAAAAATACCTTTAAAAATCACATTGACAATTTTTTTCTTAATAAAACAAATTTGGGGTATTATAATGGGTAAGATGCAGTTATGGGCCTCACAGCCTCCTTTGCACCATATTACCTTAGTATGAACCTTAGTATCACTAGTGTTTTACCAGGGTCACCCTATGGAACATCAACAGCTATGCTCTCCTCACCTGCGTGGTTCCTGTCCATGGGTACCAATCAGGTCACTCCTCAGAAGATGTATGTATGTATGTATGTATATTTATTTGTTTATTTATTTATTTATTTATTTATTTATTTATTTCAGTACTCAGAAAACCATTTGTGCTCAGAGCTCTTTACATAGGTTCCACGTCAGGACAGTTCAGTACAACAGATAGGTGAAATTATACAAAGGATTGCAGAAATACAAAGGTAAACAAACAGGATTATATATCAAACACAGTACAGGTCACAGGAAAACAGACAATTTGCAGTGCCCAACAGTGAAACCAGTCAGCTGTCAGCAAACAAGAGGTGGTTTGGAGTTTGGCTAAGTGCTAAAGAAAAAAAGAGAAAAGGGGGTAAAGGGGATGAGCCTAAGTGCAATGTGCAAAAGGATAGCATAATATCAGTATAGCAGTAGGGATCGGAGGGATGTGACTAGATTGTAGGCAGAGGGAGAGGGTGCTAGGTGTGTGGAGGGGAGCAGGAGGACCTACTCAGGGGAGAGAGGGAAGGGTTGAGGGGGCAGGGGATGGAAGTAGTAATGGGGGTGGAAAGGTGGTGCTAGCGATGGCAGGCACATAGAGATTCACGTATCATAAGGAGGTTCAAGTTCATTTTGAAAGTGCCCAGTGTAGGCAGGCGTGCAATGTTCTCCTGGAGGGAGTTGAACCACAGCAGTGCACAGTAAGCAAAGGACCTTCGTCCTTGAGATGTTCAACATTTCAGAATTAGGAAGGACTGGTGTTCAGAGTTATGGGTGTGCTGTGGATTATTGCAAGTAACCAGAAGTTGTTGGACCCCTGGCAGTAGCTGACCAAGGCAGTGTAGGAGGGAAATCTATGGGCACATCTGATAGGCTATTGCCTGGGTGAAGCCTCCTATGCAATTCACTAGCTCAGGCTGAAGCCCTCAAGACCAGGAGTGTCAACCTCCTCTAGCAAGTGCCTCATCATTTCCTAGAGATGTTGCCCTTATTCATATGTCTTGAGGATCCATTAACATGGGAGCAACAGTGGGATTTTGTTGGTGTCTTGAAGAGTTGGCATAGGGAATTTGACAGGGTCCACTACAGGCCCTTTTTCCCATCACCAATGATACCTGAAGTTGGCACTTCATCCCCATCAACATCCTCCTTGCTTCAGCTGCTGAGCACAATTTGAACCTGTGATACTTGGTGGAGATGCTCCAGGAACTCCACCTACATAATCTTACAAGCTGCAATTTGGTAGCCCTGCCATTGGAACTCCTTGGAGTTCCCAATCTCAAATCTTCTGTCATTCCTCCATGTCCTATAGCTTTTGAGGAGGCATCCACGGCAATGTGGAAGCATCCTTTCTCCAACCCAGCCATCCCCAGGGACCTCTTCATGTGGTATTGTAAACCCACAGGGTTTGCTGGTGATATACCTTACTCTTCCTTGGGGCTTAAAGTATAGAAGACCCCATTGGGCCACAATACCTTGTGCGTGACCAACCTCCAGAGGCAGATTCTGCCAAGGTGAACATCCTTAGAAGGAAGGCTTTTTCCTTAGCATGTGCCCTAATGTGCATTTATGTACACCAGGCACATATGGTGACCTATAACCATTGCTTATGGTTGCAGCTAAGCACACTTGTAGCTACAGTACACTGCTGTACAGCGAGACAGTCAGGTAGACCATTGGCGTTTCTGTCCAGGTCCTGAAGATAGTTTGGCACCAGTTGAGGGCATCTTCATTGATATTGTAGGATGCCCTAGACTGGTGCCATTGGCATTGTAAGAAGTCCTTGGCAGAAGTTGAGAGCATCTTATAATGCCAACAAAGTGGCCTCAAGGTTGGCAGAAACTGTAGTCTGTACCAGCAAGATGTCATGACTTCACCTTTCCTGACTGGCACCTTTGGTCTGGCATAAAGTGCTTAACTTGCACTTCCAGGGGCTCATTTCTTCTCCCATAGTGTCAGGCAGGAAGTGTCAAGGAGCCCTCCAGCTCCTTTGCCACAGGAGCCTACAACTGTCCCTGACCAATCTCGGGTTTCACAAGACCTATAAGTAGCTCCTGCTCTCAGGTGTTCTCCCCCAAGCAGAGGGGCTGAGGTTATCTGTTACCCTCGGGGTGAGCCAGCTCCTCCCTCAGAAATAATGGAATGCTTAGTACTTGAACCCATAAGTGGGAATCAATGGTGAAGATTGATTTTTGGAAGATATGACAGTTACATACTTACCATACCGGTTGATCTTCAGAATATTGTCACCACTGATTACCACACCCTCCCATCATCCTTCTGCTCTAGCAGAACCAGGGCCTCTGAGCAACTCATCCTGATAGTGCTGCCTTGCACCACTTACTGCCATGGTATCTCCCCAGTTGTACTCCCTATGGAGTAGTTGTCTAAAATAAAAAGTGAGTTTGAGACCTATGGCTGGGTACACTCCAACCAACAAAAACAAATTCTAGCAAGAACCAATATGGCTGCAAAGTCATGGTCTTGTGGGCAGTGAGAAATGTGTAAAGGAGCAATTTTTGCAGTAACCACTGAGCCACCTAACTGCACTTTTTTTGTGTGTGTTGGCTTTTGCTGCGAGGCACAACCCCCGACCCACCAAGACCTCTGCTTGCCCCCTGCTCTTACCCAATATGGAGATCAATCCAAGCCTTCCTCCTCTGTATGAGGCCATCCGATGGGGTGGCTTCATGGAATACATTCAGGATCCTGGTGGCAGCTAACCATTGGGATAGTCCCTTGGTTTGCCCCCCATGGTGGGCTACGGAGCCGGCCAAACCAGCGAACTATCGTGGCTGCATTGCCAGTTAGGATATGCAGCGGGTGACACGGGCCTGGCAAGGAGGATGTCATTAATGGCATTGGCAAGGATTTTACTGCTGTATCCCCTGGGGACATGACATGCAATGACATCATAGCATGATGTCAGCACATCCCCCAACTCATTGGCACCCAGCAACTGGTCAATCCCCCAGCATTCCCTAGGGGATGATCATGTGCCAGGCACTCACCTGACCCTCCCCCCAGAGGAGGACAGCTGTCCTTCAGATGCTCCATCCTCCTCTCCCCAGCTGGCCCTCTGACTGCCCAAGTCTGTTCCCGAACCCTAGGCATCAGTGTTTCAGGTGGATGCCATGCCATTGTGCTGGTGGACTGGCCCCTAATTCCACTTTCTAATTGTTGTGATACACACATACACTGACTAAAACATATACACATATATGCATTTATATTCCAGTGTAACACAGAACTGAACTGTTTACACACATGTTTATAGAGTTAAAAAGACATTGAGGGACTGTTTTTTCTTCTTTTCAGGCTCCAAGGGACATTGGAGGGAAGGGGGTTGCCACTAGACACCTCATCTAAATCAGCAATGACATGCATAATGCTGAAACTGATCTAGACAGTGGGGGAATGTAGACTAGCAATTTTTGCACTAACCACTGAGCCACCTAACTGCACTTTCTAATTGTTGTGATACACACACACACTCACTAACTAATACATATACACACGTATACCTATATATTCCAGTAGAACATAGCAGTGCACTGTTTACACACATTTTTTCAGATTAAAAAAAGACATTCAGGGACCATTTTCTTCTTTTCAAGTGCCAAGGGACATCAGAGGGTGGGGGTTGCCAGTAGATACCTCATTTAAATAAGCAATGACATGCATAAGACTGAAACTGATCTAGATGGTGGGGGAATGTAGACTAACAATTGTTTGCACTAACCACTGAGCCACCTAACTGCACTTTTTTTTTTAATTTAATGTTTATTGAAAGTTTTACATACATATATGAGACAGAACAAGGCAAAATATCATCAAGTACAATTCTTCTGATACACTGAGTCTGTCTCCCCCCCACCAATCTCCCACTCCACTGCCCTAAACCCTTCCTTCTGCCCCAAGCAAACCACAATGTACATGACACCAGCAAAAATTATCTGTCAGTGCTAACTATGTTCTGAACCAGTTAAATGGAGTACAGTGTATGAAAGGGATCCCAAGTCTTGTTGTGTTTAGGCAGTCTATAATGGAGGCTAGTACTCACTTTTTCTGTCCTGAGATTCCCCAGTAGTTCGTTAAGCCACTCATTGTAGGACAGCACTTCCGAGTCTTTCCAGTATCGAAGTACAAGTTTTTTAACAGACATTGCAATAATGGATATATAATATTTACGTTTTGTAACTCTTAATGTGGAATAATCTCCCAATACACAAATTTCAGGGGTAAAACAGTCAGAAAAGCCCAACAGGGGATCGGTCTTAGCTTGAATTGTATCCCAGAGGGGTACAACTTTCAGACAACTCCAAAAAATGTGGAGGAGTGAACCTTCTTCCTGGGAACACCAGGTACATATATTGGATTCGATCAGACCCCATTTGGCCAATTTCTGGGGGGGAGTAACATAAATTATGCAAAATATGAAATTGTGTGAGGCGGAGTTTGTCCTGTGTAATAAAGTGGTGGCAGTTGTGCCACAAGGAGGACCACTCTAAATTTAAAGGAGTAACTGCACTTTCTAATTGTTGTGATACACACACACACACACACACACACACACACACACACACACACACACACACACACACACACACTGACTAATACACATATATACATATATATTCCAGTATAACATTGCAGTGCACTGTCTGCACATACAGAGCATTACCACACACACTACAGAGTTTTAAATAAGCATTTTCAATTGAGTAGCACATTCACGCAGAAAAGTGCTACTTAATGTAGCTAATGTGTAGCAAGGGGATTGAAATGATTTGCAAAATGCAAAAGTTGCTATATCTACATGAGACAGTATGGCTATTATACTGTATAATTGTTCACTGTTCTCTTGCAGTAATTTGGTATACTGACTGCCTGTACAAATAAAGATACATGTATTATAATGTATTTAGACAAATACAGAGAATATAGCTGCAGTGCCTACTGTGTCGACACCACCTATACTTCAACAAGCAGTCAAGCACATAAAAAATGTAAGCAGATTGCAGAACAAGCAGGGATCTGTCTATTGACTTACATTGTGTTTACTTTGATTTACAATTTTATGCACAGCTGAAGAAGTCTAGATCTGCTCTGCAACTGTCCCCACCTCTATATCCCAGAAACACACTTTCAATTGTAGAAAAAGAAAACTTGTGGGCTTATACTGGTACTTGGTTATGAAGTATACCTAAAGGCTGCCAGTGTTGCCACAGCAGAGTTTTACTAATGGTGTGCACTTCCAGCACTTTTTTTAGTGCCAGTGTCAGCAGAGTAGCAATACGAATGTAATACATCTGGCTGAGTGCTCTTGTCATACATTTTAAATTGGTGTGACTCTTCTAGATACTTCAGTTTGGGTGGGTGAGCACCTAAGGAGCATGTGGTGTGAAACAAATAGCTCTACGTGTCCTTATTACCCAGAATCCAAAAGCATACAAGTTTTCTTAAAGGGCTAAGTAAACATTGGCAGGGGAACTGGGCAAGAGCAAAGTCCTAAACTTCTGACAGGTGTGTTATGGGAGTGGGGGCACTTTTTGCTGTGTGCATCATTTAAAGTAGTGACCAGCTCAAAGTGTAGGTGGTGTTGATTGACACAGTATAGATGCTGCATCTATATCAGATCAATCTGTGACTCACTCTTTGATTCCACCGCACCTCCTCATGGAGAGACAGAATGGACACCTGATTCCAAAATAAAGATCTTAATAAGTGTCTTGTGCTTATTCATAACTCACCTGCTCTATCATATCCTTTCAGTTTTGAATGCCCGGCCTTCAAAAACACAGTTTTCTGTACTTCATCTGCTGCCCACCATCCACTGAGAAACACTACACACTACACAAGACATACGCCTGTCTCCATCGATTCCTTCTTCTTGAAGACGCGAACGGTACCTGATTCCCCCCCCCGCTTACACATGCACACTTCTCTTGTACCTTACCACCTAACTCTAGTAGCAGTGCACCATGTGACCCCTAATCCCACAACCACAGTAAAACATGCCAACAACCCCCACTGCAGATGCCAGGTGCATGCCACTGCTGGTAGGGGACAAATAATTTACAAGTCCACATGCATCTGGGCTGATGGGGGAGAAGAATTAATTCACATAGGAAGGCTCTGAAGCTGCTGCACCACCAGCACCCCTAGTTTCCATGCTTCTGTACAAGCACCTTTAAACAGTGGAAAAAAAACACAGAAAAATGGATCACATTTTTGTTTCGATTTATTCCTCATCGTGACTTGCATGACCAGTCAGTTTGTATCACAAACTGCAATGCAATACCAGCTATTTAAAACCCTGCACTAACACACATACACTGCCTTATATGACACACACTGCATTATATGACATTTATTTACTTATACAGTACATCTAACCCTAACTTTTACTGTATTTAGGATAAGCACTGTGTTTTGCACTAACTCGTTGTACTAATCTATGGCATGACTGGGTAACTAAGGTAGTGGACCAGGGAGGTGCAGTGGATATGGCCTATCTGGACTTTAGAAAGGCCTCCGACACCATCCCCCATAGAAGTCTGATTAACAAACTGTGCAGCCTAGGAGTGGATCCTAAAATAGTTCTGTGGGTGAAGAACTAACTGAATGGCAGGAGTTAGAGGGTTGTGGTAAACAGGGAGTACTCTGGAGAGGGAGATGTGACAAGCAGGGTGCCACAGAGGTTGGTGTTGGGGCTGGTCCTCTTCAGTGTCTTTATTGGGGATATTGTAGAGGGAATGGAGGGGGAGGTATGCCTCTTCACAGATGATACAAAGGTATGCAGTAGGGTGGACACTCCAGGGGGTGTTGAAAGAATGAGGGAAGACCTTAAACTGGAGAAATGGTCTGAAGAATGACAGCTGGGATTCAGTGCAAAGAAGTGCAAGATCAT
The DNA here is from genome assembly GCA_016271365.2 of Neoceratodus forsteri. Lineage (NCBI taxonomy): Eukaryota > Metazoa > Chordata > Ceratodontiformes > Ceratodontidae > Neoceratodus > Neoceratodus forsteri. The sequence continues at coordinate 98,715,657 of CM028132.1, read as the reverse complement.
GCACTATGGCATAAATTGTAAGTCCAAGCCCTGCATCACTTGCCGAGCAAATGTGATCGACTGGGTGGTCTTCTTCTGCTGGCTCTTTTCATATGTTCATATAGGGCACAAGAACCCAGGGGCAAAGTATGAACTAGGTGTAGAGGTATTGACAGTTACAAAGCAGGAAAGGGACCTGGGAGTTATCATCTCGGAGGACCCAAGAGAAACAAGGCAGTGCGATAAGGCAGCTGGAAAGGCTAGCCAGATGCTTTGCTTCATGTTCTGAACTGTGCATTGTTAACATAACATTATAGCCATTTGCAAGCTGACTAGGAAAAGGGTAATGTACCAGGAAAGGGTTAACAGAGTGGCATGCACACACACACACACACACACACACACACACACACACACACACACACACACACACACACACACACTAACTCTTGTAGATCTTCCTCCTGAACTGATAACAAAACACAGCTGTGAGTACACTGGAGGCATCCACTGACTGTAATATGAGATGACAGGAGTACACTACATGTAGAAGAGATTTATGAATGAATCAAACAGTTTCAGCCAAAACAGTGTGGAGCAGGGAGGCACCAAACCCAAACTGCCCTAGTGGAGTAATTCTAAGAACACTCAAATTTTATGAAGTCCATTAGGAATGTGGAGAGCGTTATTTCTTTACTGTGATAGAAACACGACTGCAGAGCTATGCCCACTGCAGTCATAAAAAGGATAAAGGAGAGTCAATGACTTTTCAGACCCAATCAGTACAGAAAACAGATTTGACATCTTTGGCACAGACACCAGCTTGCCAGCCCCTGCACATGTAGACACCCCTGCAACCAGTGCCCTTCTAGCTCCTAACTCTGAAGCAATTATCCCAAAGCAAAAAATCCTTTTTTTTTTTTTTAATTGTTTAACCAGGAGTAGCACACTAAGCTGAAAGCTTTTTTACAGGAGTGACCTGGGAGCACAGGGAAGTTAAGTGACTTGCTCAGGGTCACACAGTGTGCAAGTGGAAGCTGTGGGATTCAAACCCAGGTCTGGTCTGTTGGATATCACCAAATTTGCAGCTCAGAGCCTTAAACCACTGTGCTATACTGCCTTCCTAGGTATTGAGTCCCTACTTGGGACTCCATTGTAAGAATAATAGATTCAGTAATTTGCAAGAAAAAAAAAATGAACACAACAGTGATATAGAGTATGGTGCAATGCTGTTCTGCATGGAAATCCATTCCTGGAACAGCATTGTTGTGCTGCAGTAGGGACATCACGATGTTGTTGTGCTGCACTTTGAATGTCTCTACTACAGTACAAAAAGTTGGAATGCCACCCCACGCCCACTGATCTCCAACTGCACTGCCGATTACGCGGAAGATGTGTCCCCCCACACACATATACACACAAACACACATTAGTGCTGTCAAGCAATTTGTTTGTTTTTTTTCAGTTTCTGACAGCACAAATAAGAGAGATGCTTGCCGGTGTTGTGTGCAAAAAAGTAAGACTTGTTTCATTATTTTCCTCAGCACAAAAGAAGCACTGTCAGTTGCAGTGAATGACACAGAGACAGAGAAAAGTAACAAAAAAGGACTGTAAAATGTAAAAAAAAAAAAAAAAAAGTGTCCTGTGTAATTTTTTTTTCTGGTATACTTGCCCATACACTATAAAAGATTGTGTATGAGCAGTCATACACAGATAAGGCTGGGTTTGAATTGAAAGGTTTCCTTGGTGACAGAAGACCTCTCGAGCTGTGCTCTTGAGGTCTCCTGTTACCAAGGAGACCTCTTGATTCGAATCCAGCCTTGTTGTGTACGACTGCTTATACACAATCCTCTATGTTTCTATGGTGCTAAGGTTCAAAGTATAACCAACAGAGTGGAGAATATCATAAACACAGGCCCATCCCTTCAGTTGTAATTCATGTTGGTACAAGTGACACTGGCAGAAAACCAGAGCATCAAATCTTTAAGACTATGAAAACCTTGGAATCAAGTTAAAAGCCAGGGGATGCATGGTAGTAGTCTAAGAAATACTTCCTGTCCCAAGAGCCTCATCAAATAGGTAGCAGGTGATAATAGGGTGCAATAATAGATAGCTAATTGAATGGAGTCGAAGGACATCTTCTAATTTTCAAAGAAACTGTTGAAGCATTTGGGGAAATATAATATTTTGCCTGGGATGAACTCTATCTAAACAGGAAAGGGTCAGTCTATTGGCTCTCAAAATTGTTCAGATCATTACGGAACGTATTAAAGAAGAGCACCAAGGGACAGATGCAGGGCATGTTAATGGTTCAGTTAATAGCGCCACCCACCCTAATAAATGTTTAAACTGTAACAGCACCTGTAAACTTAATAAAAATAACAAATACATAGTCGGGCAAGAATGAGGACAGAAAGGAATACTAATTAACTACAGAAGCCTCAAAAATTAAAAAAATGTGAAATATGAATTAGAGAAAACAATTAGAAAATATGAATTAGAGGCTTCAACAGAGAAACAAACCCCCAAAATAATTAGTATCCTAGAAATCTGATGGGATGATAAAGTAAAATGGAATACCATCAATGCAAATTATAGCTCATTTTGGAAAGCGAGAAAAGGTGGAGGAATTGTCTTTATATTAAAAACACTCAACTCTGTCAACATGGATAAGATAAAACACCCAGAAAATGAAACAGACTATGTGGGTTAAAGTAGCTACTCCGGTAGGAAAAGACATGCTGATTGGTCCAGTGTGCAGGCCACCTAATTAAAGTAACACAGCAAATCAGGCAATACAAGAAGAAATCAACAGTGAATGTGACAAATACAGATTTCTTTTTTTCATAACTAGAAATTTCAATGTGCCTGGCACTAATTGTCTCAGTCGTAGCAGGGATTCTAAACTTAATAAATTTTTTTTCTTGATGCCCCAACACAGTGCATCCTATCGCATAATATAACAAAAGCCACTAGAGACGGTAATTTACTGGACCTTTTTCTCAGCTCACAGGATGTTCAGATTAAATCCTGTAAAGTGACAAAACCCCTGGCAGTTTCCATACTGACCATGCCAAACCCAGTATAGGAATGAGGGAACTACAGAAATATATTAATACCACAAAACAAACAAGGATATGATCATAAATGATCTTGACAACCATGATCAAGAAGTATTACTTAGAGGTAAAACAGTGGAAGAAGTACTTTAAAAGCATCATCCTCAAAACCTGTGAATGCCATATCCCTAAAGTTAACAAGTAAGTTCCTCAAAGGGTGATGGGAGAGGTGAGTCAGAGCTGTTGTGCGATCTGCTTCAGTAGTTTGAAGGCGAGTTGTGATGAGTGAGTTTGTGAGAGGGAAGCTGGTGAGGTGTCCGGAGTCCTGAAACAGCAGTTGACCATGGCGGGGTCCTTATTGGAGCATCCACTGGCCCTCTCTCCTAAGAGCACTGTGGCTTCTGCATCCCCAGGGATGGGCTCCCACCTGCACTCACACACGGGCATGAGTAAAAACTGGACAACCGGAACTGTGCCTGACAACATCTGCAAAAGCAGGAGTAGCAAAAATTAGCACAGTTTGCACCTGGTCTGGCATTTATTGATCTGGGGCATGGGTACAAACTGGACAGCCAGAACCATGCCTGACTACATCTGCAAAATCCGGAGTAGCAAAAATTAATGAAGCATGCACCTAGTCCGGCACTTACTGATCTGGGGCATGAGTACAAACTGGACAGCCAGAACCGTGCCTGACTACATCTGCAAAAGCTGGACTAGCAAAAATTAATGCAGCTTGCATCTGGTCCAGCATTTACAGATCTGATTTGGAGGTCCAGTTTTCACCATACCTGGAGTGTAGTACATTGCGTTACTTGGGGGAAGCAAGGTGTTGCAGTTCAGTTCTTCATCTGTTATATTAGAAAACTATTATTACATTGTTCCGCCTAGGGCATGTTTATATTACACTTGGCAGTGTTTTAATTGCCTGTTGCAGCCCCTATAATTCTGAGAGATTGTTGCCGAAATGAGCTACAGTGAGTGTATTGTATACAGTAGCTCTCAACATCTCACATGTTTTTATTTTACTGTTTACACACAAATTTACTTTTCATGGGCGTTTGCAGACTCGCGCATGCAGACTTATGTCCAGTGGTCATCTTGAACATGGTGGACTGTGCCATTTTCAGCCACTCAAAGAAAGAGTATGCCCATGGTGGACCATTTTTGAGTTGCGGAATGATCATTCTGCAACTCCAAAATGGAAGCACTGCACGGTGTCAATCCGGTAGCTCATTTTTAGAGGCTACCACAAAACAGCTGTAGGCTCCGCCCATTGCAGCTGTAAAAACTACAAAACTGGGGTGAGTGGTCTTTTTTGGGACCCTCATAACATCCAAAAGAGAGAGAAAGAGAAAATATAGCGCCATCCCTCCTTTTTCTTTCTTCCTCTCTTCTCCCTGTCTGGAGTTTATCCCTTTCCTGGGGTATATCCCTGTAAGTTGCTTAATGCAATATGTCCTTCAGGGTGCTATTCCACTCTAACTCCACTTGACCACAGCACTGACTGTGGAAGAATACTGTGCACTGGATTGGATCATATTACACTAGTTCTTTCACAGGGTACATCCCTGTTGTTGCAGGAGAATCCAGAAGCAGTAGAAGCAGGTCATTTCTTCTGATGCTATTTCTGTTGATTGGTATGCCTTTTTTCTCTCTCTTATGACCAGGCAGGCTATTGGCTCACTCCACTTAGAAGTACCTGGGGAGATGAGATGACCACATCTCGACTCCTTTGGGCTGTTTATCCCTATAGCTCTACACGCACCAAGAGTCCCTTTTCTTTTCCCTGGTGGGACAAAGAGGGATAGATTGAAATAATCAATCAGTCCTCTATCAGGTAGCGTCAGGTTGTTTTTTCCTGGAGTCTATGTGATTCATTCCAGTTTTTGGCACATTTGTACTGTCTTAGTTGGAAATGGGTTTCAGTTCTGGACATTCCCCTCTTATCTTCTGCCAGAGCCACATGCTTCAGGGCTGCTGCCTTAGATATCACTATCCATCTGCTGTCTGTCTAGTGATGTGAGGCTCTGGTTCTATACCCAACTATCCCTTTGTGCCACCTCGTGTTCCCCTCTCTCTCTATCCATGGGTTGGTAGTCAGGTTTTATTTGTTTATTTTTCCTATATTCTCTCCCTATTAGCTAGGAAATTTCATAACCCCCTCGTTATTTTTCCTCACATTTCTCTCCTGTCAAACAGAACTGCAGTGGGGGGGGAGCCTGCAATGGTTATTGAATAGCACATGGCACCATGGGGGGGGTGCATAAGCACAGTGCCCAGTAGCTGTTGCCAGCCCACTGACCAAAAGCTTTGCTCCCACCGAAGCCTAGTGCCTCCAATTCACACCTATAAGTGGGAATCACTGGTGAAGATATTCTGCAAGATCAGCAGTTACAGTTAGTACTGTATGTCACTTTCATTTAATTTGCTAAGTACAGCATTTGATTTACCATCTGATCTATAATTATAAAATCGGTTTCAGAAATCATAAAACCTGATTGGGTAAGGGCCATCATTAACTATACAGATATCCTAGCCAAACAGCACTGGTGAAGATGCATCAGCCTTGTTATATTAAAACCAAGTCTCTTTGGTAAAGCATATTTATTTAATTTTTGTTGACTGGAAAAGGAGGACTAGGCAATTCTGCCTATTTTCAGACTCACCCTAGGGGGGAGGTGGGGCGTGGATACAGATGGAAACAAACTGAAATTGAACCAGACTAAGCTGTTGGTGGTATTTTTGGTGAATGGGGGAAATTTGGCCTGGACACCAGGGGCATTTCCCTGACTTGCTTCTTGTGAGAGGTAGGGGGAGCCAGTCTGTGAATTGTGCAGTGTGGCAGATCCTATAGGAAAGGAGGCAACAGCCACAGCAGTCTTAGGGACAGAGGAGAAGGCCTCCTTCCCTGCCCCAGTATGTATGTAGGCCCATTGGGAGTTTGTTCTGAATAATCCCAGGAGGGACACAGCAAAATAGATTTCTGAAAATCCAGAGGTGAATGTAGCAATCTCAGACTAGTCGACTGACGATAAACTACTCAGGAAAGAAACTGATGCCAGACTGGCAGTATAGCCTAGAGGTTAGAGCAATGAGCTTGAAACATCTAGCAGATCTGGGTTTGATTCCCACAACCTCTATTTACATACTGTGTAACTCTGAACAAGTCACTTAACCTACACAGTGCTCCCGGGTCGCCCCTGAATACAGGCACTTGTGCCTAGTCGTCCTTACCCAGTTACCCAAAAAATTAAAAAAAAGTTGTTCCTAGCTGTGTTGGAAGAAAAGAATAAAGCATTTTAAAAAGAGAAACTAAAACTTGAGGCCATCAAAAATAAACATCTGAATACAAGAAACATGGATTAACTCCAGGCTCAGCATCAGGCAGTGGATAGGAAAAATACACCAAATATGCCACATGACGGAAAACAGCCTTTACAGAAACAAAATATACAAAATTTCCAGCAACCCTGGAAATGTGGTGCAGCATGATTCTTTCTTATGAGACATAGTTTATAATGAGGTATTTTAGATTGTTCCTCACTTGCTTCCTTATGGCAGGCATAATAACATATAGAATAATACATGGGAAAGTGTGTTTTAATGAGATTTTACACATACCCAAGGTGCTGGATGCTACATAAACCCTGAGAGTGAAGCTTGAGGGGTTTATTTAAGCATCCAACACTGAGGGTGTGTGTAAAATATTGAGTTAAACACACCACCCCATGTTTTATTTTATATAATTGCTGGGGGGCATTTTCTCACCACAGCAATTATATAAAATAAAACAGCCACTGTCTGGTCAGGATGAAGCCCTGTCTGCACACAGGCTGTGGCCAAACAGCTGCTGAAGCCTTTTCTTTTTTTTTTTTTTTTTAAAGGATTAACCGAGCATTACAAAACACTCAAACTCCACTGCTGAGAGGCAAGGTTGTTTTTTTGTGTGTTAAATTTACTTATCGCCAAGTGATAGTGGCAGTCAAGTGTCCGGCACTGTGTAAGGGGACAGCAGCGGCAGGTGCATGCTTAGAGTGAGGGAAACCCAGCACATGTTCACCGTTATAACCCACAGGTTACAACGGCAAATTATAACTGGGTTTCACTATGGGAGAAAACACTCCCCAGTTATTGTAGATACTTTAAAGTTACATCACTGAATGAGAATAGTATAAGGAACCAAATGAGGAGACTGACCACACTCTCTTCTCTAGCTAACCTGGGATCTCAGATAATTTTTTTACAAGACACCAGGCTAAAATCTATATATGAATCTATCAAACACAGGGATCATGGCCCCGGGGCCTATCAATTTGGTCTATAGGCGATGGTCTATGTTCAGGGGTACATGCCCTTTTTAAAACTTGTAAATTTAAATATGGAAAGCTTATAGAGATAGATTCAGGTAGAGCTTTATTCCTTAATGTAGGTTTGGAAGTATCTCCCTTAGACTGGGAGTGGTGTATATCCCACAAATGAAAGCTACAAGGGTTAACCTATTCAAACTGATAGAAACATAGATTTGATGGCAGATAAGAACTGCCTGTCCCACTCAGTCTGCTTATTTCCCTACCTATTGTATAAACTCCAGATCCTACTTGATCTGTAGCCTACCTCCTCCTTCCTGCCCCTAGTGTTGCCTTCTGCCTGTCCCATGCATTCTTGAATTTGCCTACCATTGTTTTCCCCACAACCTCCTCAGGGAGGCCGTTTCATGCATCCACCACTCATTCTATGAAAACATATTTCCTCACATTGCCCCTGAGTCTCCCCCCCCCCCAGCCTCATATTGTGACCCCTTGTTCTTGCACAACTTCTTTTCTGAAAGATGCTGCCCTCTTGAACTCTATTGATCCCCTGAGGTATTTGAATGTCTCTATCATATCCCCCCCCTCTCCCTCCTTTCCCCCAGTGTATACATATTGAGTTCCCTCAATCTCTCCTTGTATGGTTTCTGGTGTAGCCCCTGCACCATTTTCGTTGCCCTTCTCTGGACTGCCTCCACCCTGTCAATGTCCTTTCAGACAGGAGGTTTCCAGAATTGCACACAGTACTCTAAATGAGGCCTCACCAACTGCCTGTACAGCGGCATCACCACCTCCTGTTTTCTACTGGTGATACCTCTCCCTATGCACCCCAGCACCCCCCCCCCGACTTTTCTCACTGTCTTCTCACATTGTTGGGCTACTGTTAGATTATCTGTTATGACTACCCCAGGTCCCTTTCCAGTTTGGTTGTTGTTAGTACCCCCCCCCATCGTGTATTCCTCCCCTGGGTTTTTGTTCCCCAAGTGCATGATTTTGCACTTCTTGGCATTGAATCTGAGTTGCCACACTCTTGATGGTAACACATAATATGAGTGACCCAAAATGAGTGACTTGAAATATAGCAACTAATTTTGGGTGCTTTTGTTGTGGGCTAATGGAAGTGAGGAATAGTGAGGAGAAGGGGAGGGATAGGGAAGGGGGTTGTCAAGCAGTGGTATACCTGCCACTGCCGAGCTAGCCATGTGGCATGGTGGTGTGGGAGGCTAGCTCTGGCAGTGCAGGTATTGGTTTCGAATCTGGGAGCGAGTTACATTTTGGCACAACTACAACCGGTGGCACTTAATTTTTGGCAAGGTATGGGTTTTGCACCCTTCCCCAACATGCACCTCCCTGGAGTTGATAATCCTAATTCAGGGGGGTGCAGGGGCATAGCCCCCTACAAAAATACTTTATTTCGAAGCAAAAGTCAGGTCACCGTAGAGTGTATATCAACGATCTGCTTTTTGGCAATATACACTCGCCATAATAGCGATCGCTGTTTTGCAGTTGCTATTATGACATGGAACCCTCTTGACCACTCCTCCAACTTGGCTAAGTCTCTACTCATCTTCTCCAGACCCCCCCCCCCCGGAGTGTCAATCGTATTGCAGATCTTGGTGTCATCTGCAAAGAGGTACATCTTTTCCTTAGAGTCCCTCTGCAATGTCACTAACAAAGACATTAAAGAGGACTGGCCCCAGTACTGAACCCTGTGGCACCCCACTGGTTACTCCCTTTTCTTCAGATTGAACTCGATTTACCACCACCCTCTGTGTCCTGTTGCTAAGCCAATTTCTGACCCAGTGTACCACCTTGTGACCCACTCCCAGACTGCCCAACTTGTTTATAGCCATATCTGTGTACTGTCAGAACAGCGATAAATGGCAAGGGCTGTAACTGTCCTTGGAACACAGAAGGTAAGACTGGCAAAACACAGAAATCATTCTGGGACACAAACTTTTTATAGCAAATTGTCACCTCTGCCAGACTAAAAGATGCATGTAGAATTATACATCCAAAGGGAGCTCATACTTATTTCAAAGGCAGCATTACCACCAGGATTGATTTTATTTTTGTCTCTGACAGGATAAACATTCAGGATACAAGGGCTAGGACCTCAGAAATATTGGACTACTTTCTGTGGCAAACTTTGTTAGGAGACTATTCCATGATGGCCACTGATAATGGGTTGTGGCTCCTGAATGTCACACTGTTTGAGGATAAAGAGGTCCTATTATTTATTTATTTAAAATTTTGGTTACCAGAAAAGGCACATGGAGCCAGGGCTCATTTTCAGGTGCAACCTGGGGGCGGAGTACAGTAATGGATAGAATAAGCATTGTAACACAACATCATATTACACAACGATAAATATTGGCTAAAAGAGACAAAACAGCAAGTGAAGCAAATCAGAATGCTGAATAACTATTAGCTTGAAGGGATTTGTTAAAACCAAGACTTTCTGTCAGATGTTGTTCCAATGCTACAGTATATTGGTGGGAGGACATGAAAACAGAATTTAAAAAGTTCCTCTTGGTACAAGGGAAAAGCAGAGCAAGACAGGATTACCTTGTCTTAAAGCTCAGCTTTACAGACTTATTTCCCCACAAAATACTTGTAAAATGTTATATTTCACACAGATAGCTCAGATTAGATCAGAACTGAGATCCCTACAATACGGCAGGTCTAAATCTCTCAAAGCCAAGTTACAATTTGGTCTTCGAGGTACTAAACAAACCTTTGATATTTTTAAGGGATGCCAGGATACAAAAAAATCACAGAGCACACACTCTTGTTGAACAGGACAGGGAAATAATTGGGACTTACCTGCAGGTTTCCAGGTCATAACAATGATCACAAAACAACTATCGCTTTTACAGAGAGTGTACATTGCTGAAAATCAAAATGGCGATGTACGCTCCCCACCAAACCTGACAACAGCAACCCTCCCCACAGGGGTCTTCGCACCATGCACCCCACTAAATTAGGATTCTCAACTCCAGGGGGTGGTGCATGTCGGGGAGAGCGAGAAACTCAGCTGGAAAAAAAACATTTAAGTGCCGCACAGGTTCAAAACAAAATAAACTTCCTATCCAGCCCTGAACCCAGCACCTCCTTCACTGCAGCCTGCCACCCTCACCACCACACCAAAATGACAGCTTGGCAGCACACAGCCAAACTACACCCCACATACCTTCTCCTTCCTGAACCATCCTCTTCCATTCCTTCGCTCTCTTAGTATCTCGCTCTTTTGTCCCGTACCTTGGTGCTATAACCACACCTTGCTACCCTTTCAGGGTAGCTCACATCACAGGTGCTGAAACTGAGCCGTTTAATTTCGGCCGCCATCATGACATGCTACCTATTTGCAGCATTCCTTTGGGTTTAGTATTTAGTAGGGTTTAGTGGTCTCTCCAGAAGAGTTCCTGCAGGTACCTTTATTAGGTTGATTAACAAATATATGAAAAAAGATGAATTACTCTCTCCAGTAACAGTAGAGGAAGTTACTCAGGCCCTAAAATCTGTGAAATTGAATGCCTCCCTGGCCTAGATGAACTAAGTGCTAACTTTTATATGAAATTCCAGACTGGATTAGGACACATTATAACCAAGGTTTTTACTGACATGCTGAACAATTTAAAGATCTGTGCGGAGATGGCTTATTCCATATCATTCACCTTTTCAAAAATTGTAATTCATTGGACTAATGGAACTGGTGTCTCATATGCCTCATGAACATGGACCAGAAAAATTTTGAACAAAATATTGTGCAGTAAACTTCTGAAAGTGGCCCAGAAATGAATCTGCCAGGAACGAATATGTTCCATTCCCGAAAGGTTTTTAAGTGATAATGTCAGAACTATACAGGAAATTGTAGAAAGACGAAATCTGGGGACCTTGCAGTGCTTTCTCTTGACTTTAGATCAAGAAGAGTGTTTGACTGAATGTCACATGAGTTTCTGTTCCTGGCTCTTGAATACCATGGCATGCCTGCAACATTTGTTAGCTGAATTAGATTAATATACAGTCTGGCCACATTACAGAAATTAACTAATGGGTTCTTGGGCAACAGCATAAAAATCATTTACTGGGTACACAAAGGATGCCCCCTTAGCCCCCTGCTGTATGCTTTTGGAGTAGACATACTGATTAGACATCTCCTCTGTGATAGAAGCATCCCTGAGCCACACCAGAGAACTGCTCCAGAGAGGGTTGTGAGGGTGCCCATGGCTTTTCCACCCACCCTTCCTCCTACCAATCACTGAGCAAGCCATGGAAAGTGGTTCCAATGAGGGAACCTTCAGCCCACTCCCCAACCCCCTGCAAGCCTCACTTCCAGCCCAGAGCCAATGACAAAGAAGGGGAACATTTTTAAAAACCCATCTACCCTGGACCTGCAACCTTATAAAAGCCCCTGGCTCCTATCTTTCTCTCTCAGCTTCTCATCCCTGAGCTACACCGGAGAACTGCTCCAGGGAAGGTCTTGTGAGTGTGCATGGCTTTTCCACCCACCCTTATGATCGCTGAGCAAGCCATGGAAATTGGCTGTAATAAGGACACCTTCAGCCTACCACCCCCTACCCCCACAAACCTCACCACCAACCCAGAGTCTCCATCAAGGACACCTGATCCCTATAAAAGGCACCCTACGTTTGCAGTCCTCCACACTAGCAGTCTGTAGTGCTAAGCACCACAGCACAAAGGGTGTCATACTGTGGGTTTCAGCTGTGGGAGTCGTCAATTGGCCAGCCATTCTGCCCCTTCCCATTGCACCCTTTGTCTCAACTCCACATTTATGCAGGCTTATACCAGTGAGTGCTCCTGCATGTGACTCCATTCTGCTACTGCTCTTTTGTCAATCTCATGAGCTAAACTACTCACCCGCAGCACAAACCAAGAGCCTGGACCATAGTGCTATCACTCACCACCAGCTTATTGTTAAAGTGCAAAGTTTAGCACTTCCTTTACTCAACTCAAACAGCTAGCCTTAGTCTGTGACATGATATCCTGTAATTTCATTGCATCAATTCTGCCTACCACCCAGAGTGCTCTTGCATTATAGCCTAACTGCCTTGACTCTTATAGTGCTTGCCTCCAGTACCACTCCACCACAGTTTGTAACCATTGCCCTGCTCTAGTGTGTGTGTGTGTGTGTGTGTGTGTGTGTGTGTGTGTGTGTGTGTGTGTGTGTGTATATGTATATATATATGTATATGTATGCAGTATACACGTAATCCACGTAGAACACACAAAAGTTAGAGTGACCAGCAAAAGGTTGCGGCTCATCTATTAAAAAATAATACTGGAACATCTCCTCCATCTACTTATACTACTCCTACTACTAATGTCTTGCAATCTGCATCCCAACTCTGGTCCTACTCCAAACCACCTTCACAGAAAACCCCTGGGCTTGTGCTTGCCTCATTAAACATCTGCAGCCTGCTCCCCAGACTAGACTGCCTGAAGGCCTGGGTTACTCAGAATAACCCTGATGTGCTATCCAGTGTGGAAACCTGGCTATCCCCAAAGATACCCGACATGGCCATCACCCTGCCCAGCTACACCATTTACAGACAGGATCAACAATCTAAAAGAGACTGGGTCTGCATCATCTACACCAAAGACCACCTCCAGGGACACATAATACCTCCACCGTGTAGCAGTGACAGCTTACAAGCTCTGGCCATCAAACTGCTGCTAGGGGCCCACAACAGAGTGCTAACCATACTCTCAGTTTATATTCTTCCAAAACGGTTCCAGGCTGGTGCCAACAACCTACTGGACTATATTAGCACACTGAGCCTAAACTCTGAAATAGTACTACTAGGAGATTTTAATATTAACTGGCAATCACCTGCATCTACTGCTATAAAGGATACCCTCTCCATGATCCATTTCTCCCAACTAGTGAATACTCTGACTAGAATCAACTATAAGACCAGCACCAGCACACTCCTGGACTGAGTCCTCACAAACCGCCTGGTACACATCTCCGATCTTACCGTTCTCCCTTATGGCATTAGCAACCACTCCCCTGCAAGCCCTCAACCAGAAACCAATAAAAAAATGGATGCTCTTAAAGGGCTACCTGCCTCTACTAAAGGCTGACCTTAAACTCATTGACTGGTCAGACCTCAGAGAATCCAAAGATGTGGACACAGCGCTCAACCTGTTTATATCAAAATTTAACGTGGTCTGCAACAAACATGCCCCTGTCAAAACAAGGAAAGTTAAAGGACACATTAACCCATGGATTATCCCCAAACTCCTGGAGCTTCTTGATCTAAGAGACCAATACTGGCTAAAAGCATGATCACAGAGCTCTACAGGTAATATTCAGCAATATAAAAAGGCCCATAATGACTGTACAAAAGCAATCAGACAGGCGAAGAATAAATACTACAAAGAAGCCCTCACTGACGCATGGAACAGCAGTAAATCTTTCTGGGCAAACCTAGAGGATATTACAGGGAAGGATCCAAAAACACCCCCTGCTATGCTCACTGTCAAGGGTGTCCCTACCATAAACCCCTTACTCATAGCCAACTCACTGAATCAGGCTTTTATTGACCTCAGTAGTGTTCTTCTGTCTGACTTCTTCAATGCCCCTTACCCAAGAGTCAGTACAAGGGCTCCTATACTGCCTCCTGACCGTCCGCCTTTCCACTTCAAAATAGTTTCTGAAGCAGACATACGCAAATATGTAGTGAAGGTCCTAGGAAAGTCAAGGCATAGCAGGGATATACTGGACCTTAAATTCATACATCTGGTACTGGATGAAATAATTGGACAGCTAACAAAAATAATTAACCTCTCCCTCTGCCACTCCCAATTCCCGCTAAGATGGCAATCCGCCACAGTAATCCCTGTTCAAAAAAGTGGGGACCGAACAGCACACAACAATTACAGGCCAATCTCCATACTCCCACTGCTCTCCAAGGCTCTGGAGCGGATAGTGGCTGACCAGATGGTGGAGTATCTTAACCAACACAAGCTTCTCTACCCAGAACAACATGGATTCCATGGTGGCCACAGTACCATCACGACCCTTCTAGAATTCATCGGGTTCATCTATAACACCCTGGACCAAGGTCATATAGTAGAGGCATCTTTCATTGACCTATCAAAGGCATTTGATACAGTTCATCACGCCCTACTCCTACAGCAGCTCTCTGAAATTGGACTTGCAACAGAAACCATGGACTGGTTTAGCAGCTACCTGAGCCTCCGCTCGCAACAAGTCAGGATTGGGGAAGTCCCATCTGACAGCTGACCTGTCAGATCCAGAGTACTGCAAGGGTCTATACTGAGGCTGTTGCTATTCAGTGTCTTCCTAAACAACCTCCTGGCAGCTTGCCAATGCCGCATGCTCTTACATGCAGACAATGCGGTAATCTTCAACAGCAACCAACACCCAGAACTCCTCGAAAAGGACCTCCAAAGTGGCTTTACAACAGCCAAGGTTTAAAGAAAAAAAATGGTCTTGAATCATAAAAAGACCAAAACCATGTTGTATGTATCAACCCACAACAAACATAAAAGCTACCCCTTGCCCATACGGAATGATGGTGGCAGCACCCTGGAACTCGTCCCACACTTCAAATACCTGGGAGTAACTACTGACTCCACCTTGTTCTTCACACAGCTCATTGACAACACTGCCAAAGCCATCAGCACCAGAATCGGCATCCTCTACTGACAAAGACATTGTCTCACCCATGAAGCACTGAACCTGGCAATTAACAGCTCGATTGTATCCCTTATAGATTATGGACTGGTAATATATGGATCTGCAACCGACTCAGCACTCCACAGCATCACAGTTGCACTAAATAAAGCCTGCTGCCTGCTCACTAATGCACCTAAACTAACTCATACCTGCAAACTCTATACCCATACTGGCTGGCTCCAGTTAAATGACAGAATACGATGTCAAGCCTGCCTTCTCACCAAAAAGGTTGCATAAACTGACTTCCTCCTGGAGTGCAGAACCTGCTGTCCCTTCTGCTAAATACCAGGCAAACCAGGAGCTCCTCCACACAAACATTCTATATACCCAGATAACACACATCCATAGCACAATGTGCCTTTGCCTACCGCCACCGCTCTGGACAAGCGCACTACCACCAGATATCTCTGGCACTGCTCTGCTTGGACCCTTCAAACTTAAAGTGCACCAACATCTTATGCATAGGAGTAACTGCAGGTGCCACCACTGAGTCATCCTATACACCCACTGACTGACCCCAGCACTTCCCAGAGCCTATCTCTGGGATATCAAAATACAGCACTTAGTCCTATCTCCAACCCCTTTATTCCAGCCTACTTCCCTCTGTCCACACAGTCCTATCTACCCCACCCTCTTGAAGGCTAGTACACAGAAGCGCAGGGGTTCCTGGCCATGTATTTTTGGCAAAAATAAATACTATTTGAGCTTTATTGAAACTTGCTTGGAGTTGTTCTTAATTCTTTTTCATTCACTCCCTCTGTCCACACAGTCCTGTCTACCCCACCCCTTCTTCCCTTTTTCCCCTACTTCTCCTTCTGATGCAGGCTTACTTTGAACATCACCGCAGTTACTGGTTTGGCTTGAATTTATGTACCCTTATGTTCATATTGTCATTATCTGTTTACTGTACTCTCAATGTTTTATCTGTATATTGTCCTGAATTCCTTGCATTGTTGTTTATGTACATGACATGGAACCTATCAACGAGCATCCATTCACTGGTGTATCCAAGATTTCAATAAATAAATACAATAAATAAAAATAAACTAACAGTATACCTAGCCATAGCCTACTGCCTAGGTCTCAGACCATCTCAACTTATAGCTTTCCTGCCTGCTAATCTGAATCCTCACAATCATCATCAGCTACTCTAGAATTGCTACCAGCACCCCTGCCCTTTCTGACACTCTGTCACGCCAGGTCTAGCTATGTCAATGTAGGCAGCACAAGGGGGTATCAACACCTCACTGTTTTTTGGTCTACTAGCCCTGCTACTACTACTAGCTGACTCCCTGCCCCCACCCCAGGTCCAGGCTGACTGCCTCCCTTTTGTGCTCCCTAGTGGTTTCAGCTGCTCCAACCTGCTACTAGGTACCCATCAACCACCCTAAACCAGTGCACTCATAAGTCTAAAACTGTAGTTCCTGACACAGACTCACACCAGGAGGAAATCCCTCCTGCCCACTCTAACATGGTCTAGATTATTAAAACTTACCTCACTATGGACCTCAGTCTTGTATCTCTGCCTAGCCGGAGACATAGAACCCAACCCCGGTCCCCTCTCCCTCACACCCTGCACAGCTCACAATAAAATTGCCCACCTCAATATCCACAATCTTCTGGCAAAAAAAACTGACCTTGAGGCCTGGTCATCCCACTACTCCCTGACATACTAGGGATCTCTGATTCCTGGCTCAAACCCATCATCCCTAACTCTCTCTGCAACCTGAACAGCTACTCCTTTTTCAGAATCGACCGCCCATCCTCCAAGCATAAAGGATGTTTGCTGATCTCTTACAGGTCCCATCTCAACCTGTCCCTAATTTCCCACCCAGCAGGTGCTGGCACTACCTGTGAAGTGCTACATGTCTCACTTATAATCAGCAATATCAAAAAAATTCATATCCTCTGTATCTATAATCACCCAAAATGTGGCATATCAAGACTCACCACCCTCAACTGGCTAATTCCTAATTCCAGAACCTGTGAACAACTCATCAGCAAGGCCTGTCTCACAAATCATTACCAGCCCTACCCACCTCCCCTGTGGTTCACTCTTCTCTATTAGATTGGATGCTCACTAACTGGCCTGACCGGATACACGTCTCCGGCATACTCCAGACTCCATTACTGATCACTCCCACACTTATTACCTATGAAAGGCACAATCTCCAAAAGTCCCCCCAAAAATTCTAACCATTAGGAGCTTATCACACATTGACCACATCACCTTCAATGCCAAGCTTTCCCTCATTGACTGGTCCCCAATCTTAGACTCACCTGACATTAATCTTGCCTTAGACATTTCCCAGTCCCACATCTCCCACCTCCAAAATAGACTAATTCCTATCACAAAATGGAGAGTTTGAGGCATTGCCAGCCCCTGCCTTCAAAGTGATCTTGTGTGGTATACCCCCCGACAGTGACACCAATACAGTGAACTACCTCGCTGCTGACAAAATTGACAGTTCGTTGACAGGTCACTGTATTGGTGCACCTGAGACAGGGGCACACTGTCTCCCGGTCCAGCACCCCCTCCTCAAATCAACTCCAACTTGGAGTTGATTATAAATAGAATGGGGGTGTAGGAGCAAAGCCCCCCATAGGGAAAAAATGTGCCAGGAGTGAATTGGGATTTATGTCAACCGCAACTTGTGGTCGACATAAATCCCATCGATGTGATGCCAGTTGACGAAACTGTCAAACCAGCATCATACAGCCACCTTCTGACACTCTATAAAAAAAAAAAAAAGAGACAGATGCTGGGCCACCTATAAAACCTATTCAAAACCACAAGACTGGCTCAAATACCAGGACATGTGTAACCTATGGAAAAAGGCTAAACATACAGCCAAAAGCTTCTTCTGCAAGGAGAAATTCACCACCTCTGCTAGCAACCCAAGTACATTCTGGGGATGGTCCTATGTGATAATGGCAAAAGCCTAAAGGCGATCGCCGTTATCATGCAGTCAGAGTGCAGAAAACATTTTCAGCACTCTGGCACCCCAGCATACAGGACAACGGCACCGGGGACATACATTTCAATGCTTTCTGTGGGGGGCCTGTGCTTACCCCCACGTTGGGGGCTTTGCCCCATACCCCTACTACAGGATTCTCAACTCCAGGGGGGTGCATGTCAGGGGGGTGAAAATATGTAAAATTAAAGGTTCATGCCAGGCGCAATAAAATTGCACCAGCGCCTGGACCCGAACCCAGTACCTCATCCACCCCAACCACAGACTAACCCCCGACACCACGTCGCAGCTCGGCAACCCACCACAGCGCCACCCCTACAGCTCCTCCAGCCCCCACTCACCATGCTTGCCCCTCCCCCACGCGTGTACATATAGCGACATCCTGTCACCCATTTCTCCCACTCCCCATCTGGTCGCCTCACCTCCCATCGCCATGAGATCTAAAGGGAACAGCACTTCACGGGATGGTGCACTTCCCATGCACCTCCTCACAGGATACCTCTGGGGACACATCAAAGAGCTCCTCAGTGCTCCCTCCAACTCCTCACAAAAGGACATGATCATAAATAGCATACACTGCACCAATGTACTCACTATCACAAATGCATTCGACATTAAGCTCACTGATCTCTCCCCTTCCTTGCCCATGCTTTCACTGCCCAGGACCATATCCCCAGTGCATCCTTCCCCATTCAACCCTCCTTCTACCTGAAAGTAGTCACCAGAAAAAAAGTCAATCACATCCTTAGCTCCCTTCCTCTTGGTGCTGCTCCAGGTCATGACAGGGTTGAGGCTAAGCTACATAAGCTTGGATCTCAGTCTCTCTCCATCCCCATCACTCAAATCTTCAATCTAACCCTTACATCTGGTGTGCTTCCATCTCAATGTAAAGTCGCTAAGGTTGTCCCTGTCCCCAAAGAGGGATATCCCAAAGATATCTCACAATACCGTCCCATTACTCTCCTGCCCATTCTTGGCAAACTGCTTGAAAAGGTTGTTGCTTCCCAGTTAATGAACTATCTGCACACCCAGAACCTCCTCACCCCTTGTCAGCATGATTTCTGAAAGGATCACAGCATGACAACCGCACTCATTCAGTTCACTAAGGATGTCAGATCTGCCAAGGACAAAGGCTCCCACACTGGCACTGTCTTCACCGACCTATCCAAGGCATTTAATCTTGTCAGTCATTCACTCCTAACTCACAAATTAACAGCACTTGGTGTCTCCCACATGCCAATACCTTGTTCTCCAACTACCTGACTGACTGGCAACAAATCATCAAATATGGGGACGCCTCATTGCACCAGCTGTCTATCACCTATGGTGTTCCTCAGGGGTCTATCCTAGTCCCACTTCTCTTCTCAATCTTCATTAACCATCTCCTGTCCATCTCCACCTCCTGCTCAGCAATAATGTATGCTGATGATATAATCCTGTATCATAGCACCAAGAGCTCCCAAATCATTGATTCCCAACTATCAAAGGACTTCACCAGCATACAAAACTGGCTAGTGGATGACAACCTGGTGCTCAACGCATCCAAAACGCAAATAATGCTTTATCGCCCCAGGGCATGCAGGTCCTCCTGCTCCAGCACCCTGGACATCAGGAATCTAAATGGCTCTCCTCTTATTGTAGTCAAGGAATTTAAGTACCAAGGTGTTACCCTTGACCCTGGACTTGACTTTCACCTTCAGAACTTAAACCAGTGTAAAGCCACACATTCTCGAATTGGCCTAGCCTACCATCTTAGACACCTGTTCACCCCAAACACCCACCAGGCCATCACACAAAACGTCTTCCTCCCTGGCCTACAGTATGACTCACTCCTGTTTATAAATGCCCCCTCAACTTCTTTACACAAATGGGATGTCATCTAAAATAACATTTGCCACTGTGCTATCTCACTCCCACATCTTAAGCACCATTGCTCCCTGTACTCCTTCTTAGAATGGTTATCCCCTTCTGCCTCTTGAACCTATGCACTAGATTGTTTTATACACAAACATTTCCAGGCCAACCCCCTAACCACCCACATCCCACTACTACACGGCACCCAATCCACCTACTCCCTCAGGTCTCTGGACTGTGGTTTTACCATGCCTGCGACAGTGGCTATGGAGACATCCTCGACAGTGACAGCCACATTGCTGAGTGTCAGCAATGCAGTGTCATGGATGCATCCCAGCTGGCCTGGGCCTCTACACCCCTGGCTCGGTAGGATTCCAACTCCGAGTCTGAGTTGGATCGCAGGGTGAGCGAAACACCCTGCAAGGCAATTCCCTGGCTGTGCAGAGACCATCACAGTGACAGGTAGATTTTGGCCGAATCCTGTTGCTGTGGTGATTTGTTGTCGGGGTTTCAATGCGGCGATGGTATACCCTGGATTGTACCTTGCTCTTAACACCTAAATGCTCAACCAAGATGGGTGAGCAGGCATTCTCTTCATTTGTTCCCAAGTACTGTAACTCGCTGCCCCCAAATGTCCACAGCACCACCACCATGTTCTTTTTCAAATCGGCCCTCAAGACCCACCTAATCCAATCCACAACCTGCAACTGCTTCCAACCACCCTGACCGCAACTGCTTGTACATTGCACAATATGATTCTTGCACCTCAAAATGTACATGCCTTAGCCTACCTTATTACTTATTTCCTTATTTGTCCACTTGTAATACTTTTCATATGACCATTCTGACCATTAATTCCCACACTTGCATTATCCTAATCTGTTAATTATTCTAATGTGTCTACTTGTAATATCTCCTAATGTGCATATTCATCCCCTGGAACTGTTTAGCTCTCTATTTGATTACTGTTTGACTTGATGTACTTGTGCTTTTGACCCTGTTGTATCTTGTGCTTTGTACTGTCCCGGGTCGTACCTGCAAATAGGCACTCCATTGTATAGCGCACCTACCCAGTCACCAAAAACCAAATAAATAAACAACTAAAGGCATAGAGACTTCCATGTCTATTCCCCCTGCTGAAGTCCTAGCTTACGCAGATGTTGTCAGTCTGTTTTTGGTAGATAGTGGCTCATGTAATTAAATAATGCAGATCTTGCAGGGATTTACACAAGTTTCAGAGGTAAAAGTTAACTTTTCTAAGAGCAAGGCAGTACATGCAAGTCTGACCTGCAGAAATTGGTTCAGCTGCAACCTTTGTGAAAAGTAAGGCCATGCTTTCCAGAATTACCCCTGCGCCTCTCACAATTGCATGGCTGGGTACAATCAGCACTCTATATTATGGAAAGCACAGCAAGTTTTGTGGCAAAAACTTCAGCCCACCAACATCTTGGTTCCCCAAAAAAAATATTAGGAACAGGGACACCTTCACTGCTAGAGCACAGAAGACTGCTCAGGCAAATATGCCAGAGACTGCTCAGAATATAGAACCGGTTCCACTCCCACAAGCTCATGCAACTTCTGCCACCATCTCTGTAAAACAATCCCATCCAGCTACTATGTCTGGTGGGGGGGTGGACACATGGGCATGAATGAGAACACCTTCTCAGAAGGGAAGCTGAAGCCCACTGCTACAAATAAACATATGCCCCTCCCCACAGCAGGAATGGCTGCAGTTCCTCGATGAACCTCCAGATAGGTAAAACAACCACTAGGTTAGTCTGAAATCCAGTTATCAAACAAGTCTGAGATGTTGCAAGACAAGAGGAACATGGGGGATTTGGACTGTGATGGCACTGACTCAGAAACTTCCTCCACTAGATTGTCACATTCCCACTCCACAGCAGAGGCAAGGAGATCAAGCAACAGAAGTGGCAGACAGAACAAACATTCAGTTTCTTCTGTGGGGAGAATAACCTGATATGAGCTGTTCTCAAAATTCACATAATCTTCTCACATGGCACAGCTGAAACTCACCTCCTTGAATGTATGTACTAGCCTAAGGCCATTTAGCTGTGAGATTAGATTTTTTGTTTATCACTCCTAAAATATATATTCATGATGTCACTACCCTTTTGGCAGAATTCTTAGATCACCTTTTACTTCAAAGTGTACTAGACCTGGTCATTTCCCCACCCCCAAAGGCACACAGAAAGAAGATGAACTCCTCCTCGCTCACATGAACTGGGGTACAGTCTGGCATATAATGTAACCTCCAGAGCTGTCAGGTTACTGAAATGAACTTTGTCCATGGATGACACAAGATTGCCCAAAATGTGCTGGAATGAGGCAAATGGGAAGCCCTCTAATAATCAATTCACAATCCTAAACAAGATTTTGATTCATCATGGTCTACATAATGTCTGGCTTCTCCCAAATAGCTATGCAAATAGGAATTACATTAGGGAAGTTGAACAGAGAATCAGACATTTTAGTATGAAAAGACATAGAAAGAATCCATAATATGGACAAGCTGGGAATCTACTCAAGCATTTTTGGCATTGTTGAGTCTAATAAATATCTGTTCATTTGTGAAAAAAAGAACACAGAAAAGCCCTAGCAAGTTTTAGATATGGCCTATTACTTGGCTATCTCCCCAATATAAAATCTAACTATGGTCCATTTTTTGAGAACAAATGTCTGTGTAATAACACCCAGCTCATCTCAATGGAACATTTGTGGCTAGGCTGTCCATCTCTCACCAAAGAAAGAGAACAATGGCTCATGCCCTTCTTAAATAGAACAAGAAAAGGGCATGTGTATAATGTCATTGAACTAAAATTTCTCTTTGCCCTTACTAAACCTAGCAATATTTATGCTGTTGCATTGTTCAGGAAATGCGCAATAACAAAATTAATGCAAATTAAATAGCAAAGATCTGGTGTTTGTGTCAGATAAAAATTATTTGAGTTGTACATTGACAACTATTACATAATAAGAATCCTTTATGCTGTGAAGCTAGGGTTACACCGTATATCCCTTTTTAAATTTTAATGTATGTTATAATTTATTGTGCTTTTTAAATAGCTGTGCATTTGAAAAACTTTTTGATATGATGTTTGATCAAATAAACTTGACTTGGCTTGACCTGAGGTAGATTCTGAGGTTCATAACCTCCTTAAGAGTAGGATGTCAGTATTATGCCACTATGACAGTCACATTGATTGGGATGACACCAAAACTGATTTATGGTCCCGGTTTCAATAATTTGGGAAGCAGAAACAGTGTAATGTTTATCTGTAGTATTTTCAACTAAGAAAACTACAGAAAGTAATCTCCTAGGCAAGGGATGGCTCCGGTAACCATGCTGATCAAATTTAGCAATTTTAAATTAGAAATGCAGTACACTTGTTTTTCTTGTTTGTTTGTTGGTTTTTTTTTTTTGTTTTGTTTTTTTTTGTGTGTGTGTTTTATTTTTAGGGAATACCTTTCATTAGACTAACAGAATAATTTTCACACAAGCTTTCAAGACCTCTCAGGCCCCTTCATCAGGTGCACAGAAAACTAACCAACATTTCAGAATATATACAGTACAAGAGTTTGTGGGTCCCAGACTGCTTAACAAAGGGGAGGGTGTAAAGGAAGCAATTTAATACAATACAGGTGACTACCAGGAAATAGACCTCATGTCATAAATGTGAAAGATCAGACATGCAAATGTTGAGCTACATCAAAAGATCAGTGGCTGAAGAAAAGTTCTGTTAACTATGCAGGATGTGTAATGCTGCCAGATCAGTAAATTAATAAAGCAGTGTCTGCATATGTGGCTCCCTTAAGTCAATTATGTCACAACAACAGAGGGAGAGTTTACAAAATAAGTTCTAAATAGCAGGGCCCAGAACTGCAGTGGAAACTGTCAAAACTCGGTTTGGGATCTGGTAATGTTCGAGGAAGCCCACATTTTTGTTTAGCCTATGTATATCTATTCCAAACAATCTCTTGAATTTTGCTTCCCAAGAAGTCTTGTATGAATGTCTTTGAGGTTTCCTCTCAAAACTACTACTTTAAGATCCTTCAGCAAATGGTTATGTAACCCCCTTACCACTTTTGGCTAGTTGGTACCCCCCATAAAACAGAACTAGTACCCACATATGGCATACCATTTACTTTTGGCAGAAATACTCAGATTGGCACCACCCCTAGCTGTAGAGTGTATACCAGTCTCATTGTCAAAAGGAAAAGGGGTGGGGGTGCAATTACCAAACATGAACCTTTGTAAAAACAGCCAGGTCCAGGGCAGAGGATGCTAGACATATGCTAGACCCAACTGCTGAGGAGGGCCCCATTAGTTCCACACAGAAGCAATGATCAGATTGTCCAGTACAGCAGCTGGGATTGTGCAGCATGACTTTATTCACAATGTTACTAAAGCACAAGTGGACTCCCAATGGCTGGTCAAGGCAAACAAGTACATTCCTTTTTCAGACACTCTTTGCTAGGCAGTACCAATTTCCACAGAAACAATTCCTTTCTCTTTCCCATGGTGTATGCACATGGATTGAACCACACACCTGAACATTTCCATTTCCCAAGAGTTGTGGACTGTTGCCACACACTCAGAACATCTTTTATTTCCCAATGAGTGTACTTTTGTGGATTGAACCATACACTCAGAACATCCTCCTGCGGCAATGGCCTTTGCCAAGGAAACCTGGCGCCCTTCAACGAACCAGTTGGCCCTGCCTTGTAGACTCCAGATGGTGTTCCTCCTGCCCTTTGCCCCAACTGACAGTCCCTGCCATTCCTTCAGGGCTACACCACAGAAGCCTTCAATCCCCACTGAATTGCTAAAGACTCCAAACTTTGCATTATCTTTATCTCCTCCCCAACCCTGAGCCTATATAAACTGGATGTACTCTATCACCGTGCTCTTCGCTTCATTACTAACTCTGCATACAGGACCAACCACTGATCTTTATGCAGCAATTGGGTGGACCTCTCTTGCCACCAGACGCCTCCTGCATGCTGGCATTTGAACCCTCAAATTACTATTCCACAAACTGCCTGTCTATTTAACATCTCTCATACACATCTTGCATAGCTCCTACTCCCTAAGGAAATCTGACCTTATCCTACTAGATGTTCCCAGGACATGTACCACAGCTGGCCAAAGAGCTGTCTCATACACCCTCCCAAACATTTGGAACCAACTACAAGCCATGCTGAAGCTAAACAGCATCGTATCAATTAATTCCTACAAAACACTAGCTATCTCTAAATTAAAAGACATATGTAGGTGCTACTAGGCTCCCAACGCCAAGTCAACTTCCTAGGTACCAACTGGTCCTCTACTTATTAAGCAGAAATGTGTTGCATAATTTAGGGCAAGGTTAAAGCTGGAATGTACTGCATATATAGCATAAGGACTTCTATTGTGTATACCTCTTGTATTATATATTTTTTTCTTTGTTGTTCTACATTTTAGATCTCCTGTCTATGTAACTGCGAACTGTATGTGTATGTGCCTCAGGACCTCCTTGTGAATGCGCTTGCTCAACGGAGTCTTTCCTGCAATAAACTTGAACTTACTTCAATTTAACACATTTAGGTGAACAGGAGTCCTGGCTGGTGTGATCTAGCCTTATCTTGGGCACACATACCCCAGACATCCTCCTAAATTGAGAACGTGCCTCCCATTCTGTACTCAGATTTGTTGCTCCTTCCTTTAGATATGGAAACAACCCAGAAAACACCCTTTTCCATGGTAGCTTGTCAGAAATCTCACACAAAGTCCTTCTCAAAGGCAGCTGTACACACACTAGGACCTTCAGGGGATTGCTTCTTGGATCCATTGAACTAGCAGTCCCTCTCACTTCTCCTGGAGTGAAAATCAAGGAATCCTGCTGAAGAAAGATCTCCAGCACTTCACTGGGAGCTGAAGAGGTAATCCAAACTAGGGTGAGAAACACAGGGCTCTCTGTGACAGAGACCCAACTGGCAGACCTCCTGCCACTCTGACTGTCACTGCTGAACTCTAAACTCAGACTCACTGAACATTCTAAACTTCCCCTGAGCAGCTGACTCAGAAAATGGTTATGCTGCTGTGAGAGTTCTAAATGACATAATCATCCCCACTCAGGCTAGCTGAGTAAATAATGATGTCATTATGTAAGAAGCCCCTAATTGAGCTCCTTACCAGCTGCATTTTCTACCTGCTTAACACTAGTACTAATGGGATTCTAGTAATCCCAGAGGACTGGGTGGTTACACTCACTGCAACCAGACCACTGGCTGTCTGCAACCAGATTATGGTCAAGTATCAGGCCATCCTACCTCTGTGTTCCCTATGGGGAGGGTTGATCAGGTCCTCCTCTACTATGTGCCAGGCACAGGCAGGTAACACTAAAGGATAAAGGCCCACCGAAGAAACTTCAGCTCCTACCCTGCTACTGTACTATCTATGGATTCTCAGTGGCTCCAAGAAACTACCTGAAGCATGTCCTAACAGACAGCATTGGCGACCCCTATCCAGACTCAGGACCACCAACCTGCCTTCCCTCTTAGCCCTCTAAGGAAAGGCTATCTAACCTATGCTACCTACCGGGTGCCCATAACCAAAAAACATTTTACACCAAAAGAAATGTAGACCACTTTAGAAACACGCATTTACCAGTACATTTCCTACATCTAAGAACTACAAAAGCTCTACACCTGCAAAGCAGAAAATGTTTAGCATTGTACTACACAGTTACACAAAGCCTAGCAACTTTAAACAAGAGGACTACGATGAGTCTCAAAAATCCTCTTCTTTCAGGAATACCTGCAAAAGAAAACATTGCAAAAACACATTCTGCAAACAACACAAACTGTAAACCACACAGTGACCAAACCTCCCACGGCAGATACTACACAGTCCCAAAATGGTATTTTAAAAGGGTTTTTCTATAAAAGCACAACAATTGAAAGCATAAAAGCATTTACAAAAACATTTTGGGGAAGGAAAACCCTATAAGTCCAATGTACTGTACTAAGGAGAAAGTCCAGAGTGCCAAGGCACTATACATGTAGTCTCTCCTAGGCTGAAGCCTGCTGAAACACAATTCTTGGACAGGCACAAAGCCTGCTAGCACTGCAGTCCAGTTCATGAGTGTCTATTGGTGAACCAAAGTTCCTGGGACATCCTCAATTGTAGGCAAAACAGTCAAATTAAAATGCAAAATGCATCTTACCACATTCTAGGCAACAGATGGATGTCTACATCACCTCCCTGGACCTGTGGCCTGATGATCTTCTACTACTGGACAGACAAAATCTTCAGATCAGATTCTTCCATGATCTCCTACTGGACCCAGATGGGAAATCTTCTCCTATTGCTGGGCTAATGAGCCTGGATGCTGTTGCAGATGTAGCCCCTCTCCGGTGCTGTCCAGAAGAGGGCCACTGCCTCTGCCTGCTGCCTAGGATACAGGCTGAGGGAGCTGTGTTCCCAATGCTGACCTATGGGGGTCCTTCCCCCCCAAAAAAAATGGTGGTGCCTTCACCTAGAGTACATTTTAAGTGGGTCTGTTAACATGCAATACAACACCCTGGGATGTACCAGCCCACATCCCCAACAGTTACCCCAAGCATAGACTTACCAGGATTCGAACCTTTCCACATTCAGTTAAAATATTTACCTTTTCACTTCATTAGTATACAGGCTCACTAAAATCAGGCTCTGGATTCATTTTCAGCTGCAAAACAACAACTCTGTGGTTTATTTACAGGGGGAGGGTTTAGGAATGGGGTAGTGGAATACAGGTCAAGTAAGCATTTTTAAAGATCTGCATTTCCCCAAATTCAAACCCAGATCTCAATCTATGCAGCCATCAGGCCTGTCTCTCTAGCTAACTGCTGCCATGTAACCCAAGCCCAAACCCACAGGTCCCAGTCCATTAAAACCCAACAGTCCAGTACCTGGGTACCCAGTTTTAGTTGGAGGCCTGAGATGCAGCTGGTAGCCAACGTTGGCGCACTTACATAAATTAAATTTTAACCTTTATATCTTTTTCCTTTGCTTTTCCTCCAGCCCTAGTGTGCTAACATATTTACAGTTCCCAGGTGTGGGGCAATTCCTGCAGTGTACTCACGGTTCTGCTAAATCAGTCTTTAGATGGTACAGTTCTCTGAAGTCCCATAGATTGATGGCATCACAGGCAGAACTGGGCACAAAACTTTAACAGGGGCACCGAGGCTGCAGCGTGCTCTCTCTCTCCCTCTCTCTCGCTTGCTTGCAGATCTTGCAGCTTGTCCCCTTCGGCCCATCACAGGCCCCATTGCAGAGCATGTACGCAAGGCCTACCACCACAGAGGACCCAGACCAGGGAGTGGCCCCGCAGCCCAGCTCCCTCTGATCAGAGCACCCCATCACTCTGGTACAAGACCTGTGAACCCCTGCAGTGGCAGACTCCACTTGATGGGGGTTAACAAGTTCCCCATCTGGCCTTGGGTGTCAGCAGAAACACACTCAGCACATTCTCTTCTGCTTCTCCTCATTCTTCCTCTCTCTCTTTCCAGCCATGGTGTGCAGTCACTGCAATCCCTTTCTCTCCTTGCTGTATCTCAGGAGCAGACAACAGGTACTCAGACCAGAAAGCACCTGTCCATCCTTCTGCTTTCACAGTCTATCAACCTAACACAGCCACCTTTTCTCTCTGGCTGACACAGATATCACCTGCACACTCAGAGTCCAGTTTCTCACCCTGCAGGTACTTGGCATTTCTGTGGCTCAAAGAGGCTTACTCTTCCTTTTCTCTGTCCTCATTACATTTATATTCCTCATCCTCTGCATCTCATCTTTTTCCAGGCTTAGACACAACCTTCATTCTTTTTCCAGGCTTAGAATACAACCTTGGTCTTTTCCCAGGCTTAGACTCAACCTTTGACCTTTTATTCAGGCTCAGGACATAACCTTTCCTCTCTGCTTCTTTGCCTCACCACTATGGTACAACTTCAGAACAATGCAGACAATTCAGCAACCTGCAGCTTTCCCTTTTCTCTTCCAAGCTGCTTCTTTCTTTTCCCAAGGGGCAGGAACTTCCTGCCCTGGGGGACAAATTTCTGGCAGCCCCCAGGTAGGACCATCTCACAACCCCATTCTCTCCAGGAGCAAGAGCCTCCCTCCCTCAGGAGGAACTCCCACCAAACTGATCTCAAAGCCCAACTGTCCCAGCTTTATCTGGAGCCCTCTCCTCACTCCCCATTGGCTTCAGCCACTGTCCTTAGGCAGAAATTAATATGTATAAGCTCCCTCAATGCCTCATTGGTGCAGAAAAAGGCACCTAAACATTCCCCAGTATTTTCAACCCCAAGATTCCTTTCAATCAGTCCCAGAGTCCCTTTCAAGAATCCTGGCTCAATGGTTGGCTAGCTGATATCACATGGCTGCAAACATGGTGATCATTGTACATAATGTCCCACAGCTATCAATGTCCCAGGTTTAAAATGTTCCTGCAGCCAAACAACAAGCTTTTATTATACATTTTCCCCACCATTGTGTTGCCACCCCTGTGCCCTGCATAGTGACTGCACTCTTTAACATTTCCCTTCAGCCATCTTCCAGTCACTGCTGCCATTGAACCTTTCCCCTAGGCAGCACATACATTGCCCCAGTCTCTGGCTGCAGTCTGTGAACATATCTATTTATTTCTCCCACAGACTGGCAGCATTTAATTTCCCTTACACACCATTTACTTTTATTTAATCATTTCCCTAGCCTGTTCTAACGCTACACATTCCTTTTGTCCCAGCGTAAGACAGGACTCCTCTCGCTCTTCAAAGGGATGTCGCCTCATGAATATTAATGAGGTGGCTCCTGATCCCTCAAGTGCGATTGGCACCTTCAAAAAGTACATTTCCTTGCTCCTGATTGCCTCTCCCTCTAAACCAGAGTCCCCAGTCCCTCTCTTGCCTTTCCCTGGGACCGGGACCACCAGAGAACAAACCCCAAAGGCTGCTGAAATGGCCATTCGAAAATTCACTTATGCGCATGCACAGAGCTCACCAGCACCACAGTACCCATTCCAAAGCTGGCAGCTCCATGCTACAGCTCCTCCAACCCCACTCTCTCTGAAAACCAATGCGGGGTCCAGCAGGAGAGACCCAGGACACAAGGGACAAGCCAGGAAACACAGGACCCAGACAAAAAAAAGAATAGGAGTGGGACCAAAACCCCAGGGGAAACCAGCCTTTTTTCGGGGCTCACAGGTAAGTCCCGGACAGGGGGGTTACACAGACGAACCTGGAAGCTGCTGAAAATGACCCTGGATGCTGCTTCAGATGAACCTAGAACACCACAAAGGGAAGGGAAATGGAAAGGGAACATTGTTTTTTACCAGGAGTAGCACACTAAGCCGAAGCTTGTTTCCAGATGTGACTTGGGAGCACAAGGAAGTTAAGTGACTTGCTCAGAATCACACAGTATGCACCTAGGCAGCTGTGGGATTTAAACCCTGGTCTCCAGATCTGCAACTCAAAGCCTTAACCCACTACACTATACTGCACCTCCTCCTCCTTGGTTGCTGCCACTTCGGTGGCAGATTGCTGCTCTGGCCTTGCAGCATTCAACTTGGTATGTGGGCACATTTACTGATAAGTGGCACCATTCATGGGTAGTACCACTCAGAGTGTGGGGCATATACTGTCTCTCCTTCAGGACAAACCACATGAACATTGTAAAATGTCTCCTGGCCAGCCTTGTCCACAATTCGCACTGAATCAATTAGCAAAGTTCTGTCATGCTTCCAAAATTGAAGTCTCTCATTGCATACTTTTATGCTCACAAATTTGTTCACATTTGGATGCAGGTTGGCACTAGCTTTCTCCCACAACCAGGCATGCCTTTTCTCTTCTGTTTCTTCCCAAATTTTCAGAGGGAAGAAAGGGGAGGGCTGTCCGTATTTGGCTATAGCCCGTCTTCAAACTATCTGTTCTTCCTTGTTGCTTTTGACTAGGTGCAAACCACAGGCCTGCCTTGGGGGTGGCTATTCCTGGTTAAGCCAGCTTCGAACACACAATGCAGAGTAAAAGCAGTCCACCTCTGCAGTCAATAGGACGTTTCTAGAGCCGTCCTCCATTTCTGTCTCAGGAGGCTCCACTGTAGCCAGTGCTAATGACTACTCACAGAGTCCCACCATAGCCATTGCAACTTCTTCCTGTTCTATAAGTTCTGCCCAGGAGCTGACAGTTGCTGAAATTGTCCATTCCTCATTGCACATGGAGGCATTGGCCTCCCAACACAGAGCTTCATTCAGCTCATCTTCGCCCACTAGACTGGGGCTCGGGCCTTCGACCCATGGATCCACAGAACCTGCATCGGCAGCATCCAAATCCACCCTCTGCAGCTTGGAAAATTTAATTTCTTCCTGCACTTGCAAAGTATTCTCACAAACATTCTCCAAGAACTCTCTGACAAACTCAATGAGGGTCCCTCTGATTGCACCCAGCCTGCTGCTGTTCTGATCTGGCAGGGTCCCCTGACAGTGTCCATGTTGTAGTTAAGTGGATATCTTTTGCTTTTGCTACTACTGTGCCAACTGCTTCATACATCTCAAATTGCTTGCAACAGTCTGTGCAATGGGGGACTAGCAGAACATCCCCCCAGGCTTCAAACAAACAATGCATACATTGATCAGAAAGTTTGGTAAAGCCACATCAGATGGTGCTGATTTACAACTGTACAGTTGTTCAAAGTGAGGTAACTCTTTTTCTTGTTGGGTAACCCATGCCCTGGCATGGAGTAGGCAGTGGGGGTGCTGATGTGCCATTTTCTGTAAATAAACACACAAGTCCCAAATTACTACTTTGCAATCAAACTGAAATTTGGCTCTAAACACACTGCAACAGTTCTTTAACAGGCTGCCTGGCTTTTGCATTTTGTTCCACAACTTCAGCGCAACCACTTGAAACTTTTCTGCATTTGAGACACTAGTCCCAAATGGCACTGCTTTGTTTACATTTGCTGACTACACTTTAAAATGGCAGCTGTAACTTTATTCCATCACACACACAGTTCAAAATTGCTAGAACACTTGTCCGATTTTGCATTTAACTGTTTTACTTAAGGCACAACTTCAGTTTTACTTTTAGCACAGTTCAGCACATTCATGCTGTCTCTGCATTTCTTTGGACCTGTTGGATCAGTACTGCCCTGGAGTTCTCTCTCAAAACAGTTACTACACACACAGTCCAATTTTAAAAGTTCACAAACTCTGTCTCTGTTATTTTGCCTCATTGCTCTACAGTTCTCCAGCTTTTCTGCACCACAGTTTGCTTTACTTTGCACTTGGTACTTACTCAGGCAGTAGCTTATTCCCTCCGCTGATGGTAAACGGCCTGCTGCCAGTGTTGTAGGCCTTTCCAATGACTGGGCTGGCAGACCCATGGATCAGTCACAAAACACACTGCAATCATTGCTACTTGTGGTCAGAAAATGGGATGAGCCCAGTTTTACTGTGAAAGTTCAAAAAAATGCTGATTTAGGAACGCTTCTCTCTCTCTCTCGGTGATTCCTCCTGCTGCTGCTGTTCGAACTAGCATGCTGCTTGCACACTGCTTGCTGCTCTTCCTCAAATGCTCCACAACGCTAAGACTCAGGCAAAGGGTGGGACTTAGGTTCACTGGACCAATCACATGATGCCATGCAAATGAGCTCTTTCTCGCCTCTCTCTCTCTCTCTCTCTCTCTCTCTCTCTCAGCCACACTACTGCACGGCAATTGTCGAAGATAAATTTAAAAAGCAAACTGTCACTTTTTTTCTTGGCTGGCAATTTCAGTGGGGCAAAGCACTTTTAAGGCATTTTGACACAGTTCTTGGTGTATTTTCCTTAGTGACTCCCAAATATTCACAGTACACACATGAAACTTTCTGGCACTTAGAAATGACTGTTATCAAAGTCCACTGTAACCCCCTGTCAAGGGCTTACCTGTGAGCCCCCAAAAAGGCTCCCATTTTCCCCTAGCATTTTGGTACACCCCCATTCTTTTTTTCCTCCAGGTCCTGTTTTTCCCCTGGTCCCCTAGTGTCCCCTGGTTGATACATGGTACTCCTGCCAGCCCCCACATGTTTTTTTTTTTTGCGAGATTGGGAATGGATGAGCTGGTTCACAGAGGTGCCGGTTTTGGAAATGGCACTTCAGTGCCAGCGAGCTTCGTTCATGCTCAAAAACACATTTTCATTCAGCCATTTTGCCAGCCACTGGGTTGCTTCTCCAGTGGTCCCGGTCTCATGGACAAGCAAGAGAGAGAGAGACCGGGACTGATAGCTGGACTGGAGAAGCAGCCGGAACCAAGGGAGAAGAGTTTTTTGGAGCACCAGTCACACTCACGTATTCGGATGCTGCCTTATTAATAGTAATGAGGCAGCATGCATAATTCATAGGAGCACCTGTCTAGCACCTGGGGAAAGGATATCGGTGCTAGCAACAGGCAGGGAAACCAAGTAAATTATTAAAGAGTGGCAAAGTGTTGCAAGAAAAAGGGCTGCTATGTATTGATTGGGCAGAAATAAAATAAATATGTTTCTTGGGGCTGTATTAAGGCCACAAAGTGGGTCACTGAATGAACTGCAAAGGGACTGTGTGTAGCTGCCTAGGGGCAATGAGAAAAGGCATCAGCAACTGAAGGAGGGTTAACTGAATGTAGTAAAATGTTTAGTCACTTAACAGGGTACAGTGTGGCTACACATGTGTGAGGAAATGTTTAAATAAAAGCAAGTGGTTTGGCTGCACAGAAACATTGAACTTGGGACACTGTAAAACTGTGAGGAACTGTGTACATCAGTCACCATGTTGCAGCAGCCACATGTCACCATCTGTCCAACCACCAAGGCAGGATTATTAGAGAGGATTATTGGGCTTGTTAAAAGACTCTTGGGGGGGAAATACTGGGGAAAGTCTAGGCTCCTTTTTCTGCACCAATAAGGCATCATGGGAGCCTCATACATATTAATTTTTTCTTAGGGACAGTGGCTCCAACCAATAGGGAGTTGCCAAAGAGCTCCCAAAAGGCAAGGACTGTTGAAGTTTGAGTCAGTCTGGGGAGAGACCCTCCACAGGGAGGGGGCTTTTGCCCCTGTGAGGAGAATGGGGCTGCAAGGCTGGGAATGGGCCTGCCTGGGGAATGCCAGCAATCTGTCCCCCAGGGCAGGTGATGCCTTCCCCCATCAGAAAAGTAAAAAGAGACGCATGGAAGACAAAATTTGTCCAAGAGGCAGCTTTGATGAGAAAGAGAGAAGCTGCAGGTTTCTGGAATCTGTGATGTTGAGGAGAGGAAATGCACCACAGTGGTGAGATGATCAGAAGGACAAAGGTTGTGTCATGAGCCTGTAAAAAGACAAAGGTTGCATCCTGAGCCTGGGGAAAAGAACAAAGGTTACATCTGTGCCTGGGAAAAGATGGGTACTTTCGCCTGCACCTGATCAGTGAGGAAAGTGAGAGAAAAGGAAAATGAAAAAGACAGAGCTGTGAAGAGAGAGCCTCTTCATACTGAAGAATTGCTATGCTGCTGCACGGTGAGCAAAGAAACTGGAGAACAGCTTACTGAGACTGAGTTCTGGAATTCAGAGTGAGCCAGAGCAAGACTGCGGCTGTGTTAAAGTTGGGAGATTGTGAAAGCAGAAGGATGGACAGGTGCCTATCAGGGCAGGGTGCCTGTTGTCTGCTCCTGAGATACAGCAAGAGATAGACTGTTGTAGTAACCCTGGGTTTCAGACTCTTCATTCCCTGGAGTCTGGGCAACAAAAAAGGATAGATTGCTTTAGCTACACACTGTGGCAGGAAATTAGAAATGTGCTGAATGCTCATGCTGACACCGGGGCCAGGTAGGGAACTCATGGACCTCCATCAAGTGGGGTCTACTGCTGCAGGGGATCACGGGTTTTGGGCACTCTGATCTGAGGGTGCTGGGCCATGGGGCCACTCCCAGGTCTGGGTCCCCTGTAGCTGGCAGACCTTGTACTCATGTCCTGCAATGGGCCTGTAATGGGCTGACGGGGACAAGCTGCAAGATCTGCAAGCAAGAGGAAGAAAGAACAAGCTGCAGCCTCTGTGCCTCTTCCAGTTTTAAGCATCGTGTCTGGTTCTGCATGTGTTTCCACAAACCCCCAGGACCTCTGAACTGTGCCATCCAAGGACTGATTCTGCAGAACCATAAGTAAAAAGCAGGAATTGCCCTGCCCATATAAAAAATGTCATCAGTAAAATGGTAGTAGATAGATGTTTTTTTTTCTTTCCTGTGATAGGGAGCTCTCCACTAGTACATCTATGAAGATGATGGCATACTGAAGCACCATTTTTGTGCCCATAGCTATGCCAGTTTTCTGTAGGTATAGCTTGTTGCTGTAGGTAAAGTAGTTCTGTTTTGGAATTAAGTCAGCAAGTTCCAAAACTGCATATGTAATGTCTAGCTGTTTCTGTCTCTTGTAATAATGTTTTGCAAGTGTTTAATCCATTCAAGTGTACTATATTGGTATAGAGATACTCAACATCCATTGTGCTCAGAAATGAGCTGGTAGGGAGTGCCTTTCATTTGTGAAGTCTGTTTAGGTAGTCAGTTATGCCCAGGATGAAGTTTGGAGTACTTTGTACTGCCGGTTTGAGGATGCCCTCAACTCAGTTTGATATTTGTTCAGAAAGAGTGCCAATACCTAAGACGATCTGCCATCCTAGAATTCCTGGTTTATGTATATTTGGGAGTGTATACAATATTCCTGTTCTTGGATTTTGAGGAACTGAACTATTTAGTTGTGATTTGATTGTGTTGATATTTATCAATCAAAGAAATGAGTTCCCTTCTAAAGTTTTCTGTCGGATCCTCCTGTAATGGCATATTGAAATTTGCATCTGATACAGTAGTTGTTGTTCTGATTCTGTTGTGTATTGTGTATTGTTTATGATTACAACTGCTCCTCATTTGACAGCAGGCTTGATGGCGATACTGTCATTTTTCTTGAGACCTTGAATTGCCCTTCTTTCCAGTGGGTTCAGATTATACCAAATTGTGTTCCATTTGCTTAAGATTTCTGAATTTACATGGTGTCTAAAAGTGTCAATATATTAGTCCAGATTAGGGTTCCATCTTGCCAGTGGGTTCCATCGTAATTTTATCTCAGTATTGTGGATGGTTTGCTTTTCAGTGGTTTGCCTATCATAGAAATTCCTGCAGGTGTAATTGGCAGACAAACTGGTCAAGGTCCCCACATAGTTGGAGTTCATCTAGATTTGATGAAGGCCAAAAGACAATCTTTCAGAAAGTAAAGATGTTTGGCTGAGGGGAGTACATATTCCGATAGGTTGAGCACATTAGTTACAGTTTGGTGTGTAGTACTTTGAGCAGAACGGTCGCTGGGATGTTCAGCATCTGCTGTTTGTAGATGGTAAGTCCTGGTTTTCTGCAGTAGTTACTTCAGCTTCTTTTGTTTCCCTATCATGTTTGCTTTGAGTAGTTTTGTTTGTCTGACAGCAATCTTCAGTCAGTTGTTATGTGGATGTTCCAGAACCTTTTTAGTACATTGAAATGCTCCTCAGTGCTGTTTCTGAGCTTTCTTTTCCTGCTGTATTTTATGGGAGAAGGTGGTTCCAGATTCTTTCTAAAGTACATTGGCATAGCTGGTGTGCAAAATCTGTGTTACAGGTTGAGGCCAGAGTTTTTTTTTATTCCATGTCCTTTTGGGTTTATGTTGTTGTTCTTGCATTCCTGAAGAAAGAAAATGTCACTATCCAGCTGTGCTAGCTTTCTTTTCAACCTGGTGAGTTCCACTGTAGGCATCAACATGTGATATCCTCCATTCTATGTCGCAAGTCTATTGTGCCCAATTATTCTCAGGAAAATCTAGTACACTGTATTTTTGTGGTAATACCTTTTATTGGAGTACCTGAAGAATGTTTTTCATAGCTTCTGAGACCTCTCAGGTTCATTCATCGAGGCAGAGAAAATTTACCAACATTTGAGAATATAGACAAGAGTTTATTGGTCCCAGATTGCTTGCTCTAGTGCACCAGTACTTTCTGGGCTTCTATACCTCCTCACTTACTGGCACTTCCTCTCCATGCCTTTTTCCCATCCTATTTCCTCCACCGGTCACCATCCTAACATCCTGTGTTGTACTATCTTCCCTCCTCCCTCCTCTGTTAGCTTTAGACTTGTATACTTATACTTGAGTGCAGTTATCTCAACCAGCACATTGACCTCTGTAATGTTTATACACTGCAAATATTATCTCTAATCCTGCTGATAGTATCATTTAGTCTAGCATTGACGAATGAAATGTTTATACACTGTAAATAGTATGACTAGTCCTGCTGATTGTACCATCTAGTCTGGCACTTACCAGTGAAATGTTTATACACTGTAAATATCTTGTCTAGTCCTGCTAATTGTATCACTCAGTCTCTGTAATTCTATGCTGCTTTACCCCTTGCCTTTTGTCCAGTGTAATTTATGACTATATGTTCTGTCCAGGTCCATCTTGAAAATGAGCATTGCTCAATGATGTTCGCCTGGTATAATAAAGATTTTAATTGATTAACAAGGGGAAGGTGTTAAGGAAGCAATTTAATGCAATACAGGTGACTACAAGGAAATAGGGCCTCATATTATTAAGAGGTGAGAGTGATCTGACATGCAAACGGAGAGCTACATCAAAGTGATACCATAACAAAAAGATCAGTGGCTGAAGAAAAGTTCCATTAAGTATGCAGGATGTGTAATGCTGCTAGTTCAATAAATTAATTAAGTAGTGTCTATCTATGTGGCTCCTTTAAGTCAATTATGTCCCAATGACAGAGGAAGATTTTAAAAAATAAAATAAATTCTAAATGGTAGGGCCACGAGCTGCAGTGGAAACTGTAAAAACTCAGTTTGGGGTCTGGTGAAATGTGAGGAAGCCTAAATGTGTGTTCAGCACATGTATATCTGTTCCAAAAAACCTCATGAGTCTTGCTTCCAAGAGAAGTCTTGTATAAATGGCTTCAAGTTTTCTTCTCAAAACTGTCACTTTCAGATCCTTCAAAGAAGGGTTGTACTGGGAGATGTGCCCAACCACTGCTGCATGGTTATCTGAGTGTTTGATACTGGTTCTGTGTCCATTCATGCATTTATGGAGTGTTAGTCTTTCACCCACATATCACCCATGCGAGCACTGTACAAGTCAAATTGTTGGTGTTGCATGAGAAAGACCCTTTTCTTTTGTATTCATTTTTGGTAAATGGAGAGTAGACAGTCACATGTGTCAATCATGCTGCATGTTTTGCATCTGGGCTTGTTGAACAGTCTTGAGAGGCCATACAGTGCAGTGGATTAAGGCTCTGGGCTGCAGATCTGTAGACCTGGATTTGAATCCCACAGCCACCTAGGTGCACACTGTGTGATCCTGAGCAAGTCATTTAACTTCCTTGTATTCCCAGGTCACATCTGGAAACAAGCTTTGGCTTAGTGTGCCACTCCTGGTTAAACAATGTTCCCCCTTCTTGTTCCTTGTGTGTCTGTTCGAATTGTGGGGATGTAATTCCTGACCAGTGTTCTTCCCAGATTTGGTGGTTGTTTGTATGATATTAAAGGCAGTTCATTGAACATAGTAGACTATCGATATGTAGGACTGACTGAATTATCTGATGATCTTCTGTAGTGGCCTGATTGATGTGTTGTCTGTCACAACCAGCAGTGTGCATTTTGATTCTTTTTTCTCTTTGTACGCCAGTAGGTGTTTATGTGGTATTTGCCTAGCTCATGCAATCTGTTCATCAATTACACGAGGGGTAGTTTTTGCTGGTGAAGGCTCCTTGTAGTATTTCCAAATTGTCCCTATCTGGCTCATACATACATATATGCTGGCATTGTAAGGCTTGGCTGTAGACAGTTGCCCCTTTTGTATGGTTTGGGTGTGCACTAGAATGGTGTAGGTAGCTGACACGATTGGTTTCCTGTATACTGATATTTTTATTTTGCCCTACTGCAGTTCAATTGTGGTGCCCAGTGAGTTGATTGTTTTTCTGGGAGTATTCCATTTTTAGATCAATTGTTAAATTATTGAATGCTCTGTGGAACTCATGTAGTTTCTCCTCAGTTTCTGTCCCTGTTAAAAAAAAAAAAAAAAAAAGTCATCAATAAAACAGTAGTAGATCAATGGTTTTGTTCTTTCCTGTGATGAGGAGCTCTCCTTTAATACAGCCATGAACATGATAGCCTATTAAGATGCCATTCTTATGCCTGTAGCTATGCTGGTTTTCTGTAGGTATAGTTTGTTGTTGTAGGTAATGTAGTTATGTTTCAGTGTGAAGTCAGTGAGTTCCAGCACTGCCTCTATAATTTCTTGATTGTCAGTGCCCCTTTGTTGTAATGCTGTGCATGTGTTTAGTCCATCCATATGCAGTATATTTGTACAGAGATACTCTACATCCATTGTGACCTGAAATGAGTTGGTAGGGAAACGCAGAAACAGAGAAACATAGAATATGTTCGCAGATAAAGACCATACGGATCACCTAGTCTGCCCATTTCCTTATTCACTGCTGCAGCCCCAGATCCTATTTGATCTTTGGCTCTCCTGTTTTGCACATCTCCAGGGTACCCTCATGTCTACCCACCACTTCTGCTGGAAGGCTGTTCCACGGCTCCACCACCCTCTCAGTAAAAAAGTACTTCCTAACATGACCCCTGAGCCTTCCAACCTTCAGCCTCATATCATGCCCCTTTGTTCTTGTGCAGAGGTTTCTTTGGAATATGCTTTCCACATGTACCCTGTTTATTCCCCTAAGGTACTTGAAAGCATCTATCATATCTCCCTCTCCCTTCTTTCCTCCAGTGAATAGATATTAAGGTCCTTAAGTATTTCCCCACAGGGCTTCTGGCAGTCCATGTACTTTCTTTGCTGCCCTTCTCTGGACTGCCTCTATTTTGTCAATGTCCTTCCAGAGATGTGGTTTCCAGAACTGGACACATTATTTCAGTGGAGGCCTCACCAGTGATTTGTACAGTGGCATCACCAACTCTTTCCTCCTGCTTGTTTTGTCCCTCCCTATGCAGCCCAACATTCTGTTTGCTCTTCCCACTGCTTTTTCATACTGTTTGGTCACCTTCAGGTCATCAGATATGAAAACCCCCAGATTTCTGTCTTGACTTGTGGTGGCCAGAATTTCCCCACCCATCTTATACTCCTTCCTTGGATTCCTGTGACCCAGGTGCATGATCTTGCACATTTTAGCATTGAAACTCAACTGCCAGACACTCGACCACTCCTCTAGTAGGCTTAGGTCCTTTCTCATTTTTTCCACCCCCTTCGGTGTGTCCATTCTGTTGCAGATCTTGGTGTCTTCTGCAAAAAGGCACACCTTTCCCTCCAAACACTCTGCAATGTCACTAATGAAGACATTGAATAGGACTGGCCCCAGCACTGACCCCTGTGGCACCCTGCTGGTTGCCTCCCTCTTCTCAGATTTCATACCATTTAACACCACCCTCTGAGTCCTGTTCCCTTAGCCTGTTTCCAACCCACTTTACTACCGTAGGACCCACTCCCATGCTCCCCAATTTATTTAGCAATCTCCTGTGCAGGACGGTGTCAAAGGCCATGCTAAAATCCAGGTAGACTACATCTACCGCCCCTCCCTAATCTACCACCCTGGTTACCCAGTGAAAGAAATCTAAGATTCATCTCCCCCCTGTCGTGTGCTATTCGTCCTCCACCCTCCACCCCTCCGCTGTTGTCAACTTACTAGTGCTGTCATGTGCTAGGTATTGCTCATAGGAGGGGGCGTAGGGGTGGGGTGTGTGGACATTGGAGGATGAATGAGCACACCTATCACATTTGGGTGGTTGGACCTAGAAGATCCCCTGGGACAAAATGGAGTCTTGAACGGGGAGTTTCCTGTCTAGTCCCCATAACCAAGGGCACTGCCCTTTGTGGCAGGCAAGTAGCCTGGGTGGCCCTGGAGGCCCATCCAACTCGAGCGGTGTTATGCAATGCCAGATCTGTTAAAAATAAGACTGCAATTATTGCAGATCTTGTCGGAACAACTGCTCTGGCTTGCATCCCCAAGACCTGGCTCGATGAAAATGCTGGCCCCATTTTGGATGCAGCAATTCCGGCTGGGTACTCTGTGATACACCACTCGAGACTGGATCATGGGGGGGGGGTAGCGGTCTGTTTCAAGACCGAGTTGGGCCTCACAAGTGTACCAGTTGAGGAAGCCGAATCATTTGAATGTACCGTGGTGGCTGGTGTGGGTTGCAGGATAGCTCTCATCTACCATCCACCTGGGGATGAGACGTGATTCCTGCAGGAAGTCACAAATTTCATTGCCGATATGACATTTGAGTCACCCAGATTGATGGTACTGGGCAACTTCAATGCCTGGGTCGATGATGAACTCTCACAGTTTGGACAACACTTCCTCCAGCTTATGACATCACTGGGCCTTACACAGGTTGTTACCTGGGCCACCCATAAATATGGTCACTCTCTTGGTCTGGTTTTCCTCCTGGGGATCGAGGCCTCTGACTTGGAGGTTGGTCCAATCACTATACTGTGAGGTTCAATTTTTGCACCCCCCTTCGAAGGCCTGTCCCTGTGGAGATGGTCAGTTTCTGCCCTTTATGGGAAGTGAGCCCTGAAGACCTAGCAGAGGTGATTGATCTCTTGGAGTTTCCTGTGGCTAGCTTGAGTCCAGAGTCCTTAGTGGTGGTCTATAATAGGACCATTTCTGTAGCTCTGGACTTGATTGCTCCCATCCATGTTCTTCCTCTCCCCTTTGCCCTCGGGCCCCATGGTTTGATGGGTCCCTGAGGGAGTTGCATTGAGTAGGACATAGGTTAGAGTGGCATTGGTGAAAATTCACCCTGGAGGTCGACCACCTTAGAGTGGTGGCACATTATCAGATCTACCAATCAGCGATCTCCCATAAGAAGACAGAATTCCTGTCCAGGGAGATCACTGCCACTCAGAACTGACCAGCTCAACTCTTCCGAACTGTCGACAGGTTGTGCAACCCAACCTGTTTGCAGCTCTGAAGACCTTTTTCGCAAGTAGAGTGTGATGAACTTGCTTGGTTCTTTGCAGATAAGGTGGCCGACATCAGGTCGGAAATTCTCTCGACCCACTTTATGTGGGTTACTGATGATAGGTGCTCAGTTGCTTCACCTCAGACTTCCTGGAGTTCCTTTGCCTTGCCTGAACCTGTGGATGTCATGCGGATTGTCCAGGGTATGTGCCCTACATGCTGTAGTCTGGGTTTGGGCCCAACTTCCTTGATTATGGGTTGTTGGGACTTGATTGGCCCTGTCCTGGTGCAGATAGTCCGGTGTTCCTTGGAATCTGGTAAATTTCCAAGCTCCCTGAAGGAGGCGGTGGTAACTTCCCTGCTAAAGAAGGCTTCTTTGGACCCAGATTCTTCTGCTGACTACAGACCAATCTCAAACCTTCCCTTTATGGGGAAGGTGATTGAGAAAGTAGTTGCTATACAGCTGGATGACCACCTGACCATCCATAACATCTATGAACCTCTTCAGTCCAGTTTTCAAAAGAGGCACAGTACTGAGACGATGCTTGTTTGGGTGCTCAAGGATCTCCTGATGGCGAGAGATTGGAGAAACCATTCTATCTTGGTACTCCTTGATCTCTCCTCAGCCTTTGACACTGTAGACTATGGGGTGCTGCTTGGATGTCTGGGATCCATGTGTGGACTTACAGATACAGTCCTCAGATGGTTTACTTCTTTCCTCACTGGCAGGAGTCAGAGAGTGGTGTCTGGGATTTTTTTCCTCAGACCCATTCTCCCTACCTTGTGGGGTCCCTCAGGGTTCAGTGCTGTCCCTCATATTGTTTGCAGTGTATATGCTGCCCCTCGGAGACATTGTAAGATGGTATGGGCTGAAGTTTCACTGTTATGCTGATGATACCCAGCTCTACCTGTCTTTGGCCCCTGACCAGGATAGAGCTGTCTCTGTACTTAATTCCTGCCTTGTTGAAATCCAGGACTTGATAAACTTGAGCCGGCTAAAGCTGAACTCTGAAAAGACGGAGGTGATGGTAGTGGTCCCGGGTCACCAGATAAAGGGGTTGCGGGCTGTTTGGCCCTCTGGAATTTTTCTCAGGGGCCTTCAGATTCCCAACCTCTGAACGTGCGAGACTTGGGGGTAATTCTTGATGACGGGCTGACTTTATGAGCTCAGGTGTCGGTTGTCGTCAAGACTTCCTTTTACCATCTTAGGAATATCTCCAGGATTAAGCACCTGGTTCTGTCCGGGGATCTGCCTTCTTTGCTCCATGCTTTTGTGACCTCGCACCTAGATTATTGTAACTCCCTTTACTTAGGGTTGTCTGGGGTTGATATCCACTGCCTGCAGCTCATGCAGAATGCGGCAGCACGATTACTGATGGGAACTTCCTATTTTTCCCATATTACACCCGTGCTACGTGATCTGCACTGGCTGCCAGTTAGGTGGTGGATCACCTTTAAAGTCGGTTCACTGACTTATAAAGCCCTACATGGACTAGGCCCTGACTACTTGAAAGAGCTTCTTGTGCCTTACCGCCCGGTGCGACAGTTGCGTTCGGCTGACGAGGAGTTGCTAGAGATTCTGAGGGCATCTTTGAAATCTTCTGGGGCTCGTACATTTATGCATGCAGCCCCGTCCCTCTGAAATTCTATACCCCATCTGCTTCGGAGTGCACGACTGTGGGGGGGGGGGTTAAACAG
Source organism: Neoceratodus forsteri (assembly GCA_016271365.2). Taxonomy (NCBI): domain Eukaryota; kingdom Metazoa; phylum Chordata; order Ceratodontiformes; family Ceratodontidae; genus Neoceratodus; species Neoceratodus forsteri. The sequence continues at coordinate 98,672,025 of CM028132.1, read as the reverse complement.
GCACTGAAAACCTATTTATTGTGCCATGCGTTCGGTGGCACTGATTAAATTTGATCCTCTAATTATTTTACTGTTTGTCATAGTTTTATCATGATCATTTATCATTCTGTAAAGCGCCTTGATGGCAGAAAGGTGCTCTGAGAAATACATTTTATTATTATTATTATTATTATTATTATTATTATTATTATTATTTGACAGGACCTTCCCTCTGAGAATCCATGCTGCCTTTGATGATCGAGACCTTTAAGTATCTAAAGGGGATAAACAAGACCAACATAGAAGGGATTTTCCAGATGAGAAAGGGGAGGGACATGAGAAGGCATGGACTGAGACTGGAGGGGGGAAGATTCACGAGGGAGATGAGGAGACATTTTTTTCACTGAAAGAGTGGTGTACAAATGGAACATCTTACCAGACAAGATAGTGTCCTGAAACATGGTGGGCAGTTTCAAGAAGGGTTGTAACAAGGTAAGGGATACTGGGAAGAGGGGGTGGGAGGGGCAGCTGGGACATGAGGTGCTAGCGACACACTCGAGCAGACTCAATAGACTGTGAAGCCTGTTTCTCATATGTTCATATGTTTCTAGTGTATATACTGCCATTGGGAGACATTATTATGTGGTGTATGGGCTGGGTTTTCACTGGTATGCTGATGATACCCAGCTATACCTGTCTTGTGTGCCCAATAACCAGATGGCGACCTTTGTATTTAACAGCTGCCTAGAAGCTATCCAGATGTGAATGACTCAAAACTGGCTTAAATTTAACCTAGACAAGACTGAGGTACTGGTGGTGGATCCAGGTCGTTGTTTCAGAAGGGGGAGTGAGGGAGTACCACCTGGCTTAGTGCTGGGGGGAGTTCCCCTTACTCTGTCTAGATGGGTGAAGGATTTGGGCACGATCCTGGATGATGACCCACCTGACGCTTGATGTTCAGGTGTCAGCCATGGTTAAAAGTGGATTTTACTATCTTAGGAACATTGCCCGGATCTGAGCCCTGATCCCACCTGAGGACCTGACAATGCTGGTGAACACTTTCATCATGCCCAGGTTGAACTACTGTAATGCCCTATACCTAGGGTTATCTAGAGGCAACCTCCACCAGCTGCAGTTGGTGCAGAACGCAGCAGCAAGAATGCTGACAGGTGTGAAAAGGTGTGATCATATCACCCCAGTCCTCTGTAAACTGTACTGGCTGCCGGTCAGGTGGAGGATTGTTTTCAAGGTAGGGCTTCTGACCAACAAGACCCTACATGAAAGGGGGTCAGTATATCTGCAAGATCTCCTTGTCCCCTACCAGCCAGCCCGGGCACTCCATTCTATTGAGGGTTGCCTCCTTGGAGTTTACAGGGCTAGGCTGTGGCATTCGGGAGACAGGGCATTTTCAGTGGCCATGCCTACCCTGTGGAACTCATTACCTAGTTATTTGAAGGAAGATCCCTTGGTAGAAACCTTTAAAAAGGACCTGAAGACCTGTCTGTTCCAACAGGCTTTTAATGATTAAAGAATTTGCAGAAATGTTTTAAATAAGATAGATAGATTGAGTGTATGCTGACTTCCAGTTAATTCTATTTGTACTGTTCGATTTTAATAGTTGTACTGTTCTGATTGTACAGTGCCCTGAGTCTTCGAAAAAGGGCACTTCATAAATAAAGTATCTCTATCTATCTATCTATCTATCTATCTATCTATATCTGCTTTTATTTTCCAGAGTTCTGTTAGTTAGTTAGTTAGTTAGTTAGTTAGTTAGTTAGTTAGTTAGTTAGTTAGTTAGTTAGTTAAACATCAGTTTAGAAACCTTTGAGCCAGAGGCTCATTTACAAAGGTACCTCGTCACAGGACTAGGACTCTTTCCACCATGAATGGGCTGGTGTCTACCTCCCTCCCCTGAATACCTCTCTTACTGAGTCTCAGTCCCTCACCCTCCCCTTCCCTGGTGAATACTGAGCAAAATTACTTGTTCAGTATCTCAGCCTTTTCTAGGTCATCCTCCACCTTTTCTCCTCCTTCCTTCTTCAGCCTAACAATTCCATTTCTGGTCTTTTTCCTCTCATTAATGTAACTGAAGAAGGTAGTGCCTTTAATTTGTGAAGCCTGTTTAGGTAGTTAGTTGTGTCCAGGATGAAGCCTGGCATTCTTTGTGCTACCAGATTGCAGATGCCCTTGATCTCATCTTTCTTATGCAACACCAACAATTTCACTTATCTAATAAGATGCCAAAAATGTCCACATGGGTAGTATGTGGGTGAAATGGGACAAACACTGTGCAAATGCATGAATGGACACAGATCTACGATCAAATACTCACATAACCAGGCACCAGTGGCCAAGTACTTCTCCCAAAATAACCATTCTTTGAAGGATCTTAAAGTGGCAGTTTTGTTCTTTTAATAAATTTGACTTTTAAACTTGAACTAAAGCTTTAGTCACAGTTTGTCTATAACAATGTGTCTGGTAGTGAAGTGATTCAGTACACAGTCTTTCCTCTTTGAGGTCCCATCTTTGTTCATGTTTGGCATTCTAACTTTTTTCTTTATTTAAGCAAGGGGACAGATATAATATGTATAATTGGCAACCAATTTGTCTTTTAAATTCAGATTTAAAGCTTTTCTCAGACATCCCAAGAATGCCACAACTCCTGGGTGCACCAACAAATGGCACACGGGGATGGCATCATTACCTGGCTAGTGAGCAGAATTCTCTATTCCATGTGCCGATTACTGTAAGTTAGGCCACCTTTTTCTTGTCTATCTGAGGAGGGATGCATTAGTAGTGGGGTACCCCAGGACTCTGTCTTGGGGCCTACACTATTTGGCATCTTTATAAGTGACATGCACACAAAACATTAGGAATTGCATTTCCAAACTTGTCTGACACCAAGGTGAGTGGTGAGGTGAATTCTGTTATAAAATACCAATCTTTGGTCAAGGACCTCTAAACTATAGAAGATTGAGCAACTATAAATAAGTTGTCATTTAATCATGACAAGTGTTTCATCCTCCATTTTTGTAGAAATAACCCCCTGTATTCCAATTCATTAAATACAATACAATACAGCTACAGTCTATTGATAAAAAAAGGGACCTTGGTGTAATGTTCAACAACAAACTATCTGCATCTGATCACTGTAAAAAAACGTACACATATCAAGGAATGACCAGTGCATGATTCCATTGTACAGAACATATATCAGACCCTATTTAGATTATGGGTCCCTGTTCTGGAGTCCATATTTGAAGGAAGACATTGACTTGGTGGAGAGGGCATAAAGGAGGGTTACCAAGATGGTTCCTCGATTTAAAAAAAAAAATAAAAAAAAAAATAAAAAATAGGATATGTGACGATAGACTAATGGAGACTGATTTATTTGACTTGCAAAGTAGAAGACAAAGAGGGGATTTGTTACTGTTATTTAAAATTCTTCATTCACCAGACTTAAGGCTCGATTCTCAAAGCTCCAGGTATGGTGCAAGGGGCTTGCACCACAAAGAATAGTGCAACATGCCCCTTGTGCCAAAAGATGCACCAGGAGTGACTCACAATGGCAGCCTGCATCAACCACAGGTTGCCTGCCCCAAACAGGGCTTGCAATACCCATGCATCCAAAAATGGGCTGTTGCACAGCTCTAGGGGACTTGCAGAAGACACAGGCTGCCATATCCCTTAATGCAGGACTCACAGAACTCTCCCAGAGGGAGAAATTATAAGTACCCTTAGACCAGCCAGGGCTGGCCTAAGGGTACTTAGAAAATTCTCCTCTGGGACAGTTGCCCTGCTTGCAGCAATGTGCCAAGGTCCCCCTTCCCCAATCCACCCAAAATGAATGTATATAAAAACCCTGTTGTGGTATAGTGCCCCCCCTCCCCGATGTCAAAGTAAATAATGACCCTTTGGTGGTCTAGTGGCCCCCAACCTGCTCCCTGATGTCACCCATAATTAAATGTTTAATAATGATCCCTTCCTACTGGTCAAGTGGCCTCCCACCCTGATTCCCACTGCTGCCCATAATTAAATGTTTAACAATGATCTCCTCCTGCTGGTCTAGTGTCCCCCCCACCCCAGCAGGTAGTGGCCTCCACCCTGCTACCCCCCCATCCAAAATCACAGCCAGTGACTTGCACAGCACACCTCTCACCTCTGCGGCCAGCTGCTGGGCTAAACTGTCGGTGAGTACCTACTGTATAGTGTACATGCATGCATGTACACTATACAGTAGGCGCTCACTGACAGTTCAGTCCAGCAGCCAGCCGTGGAGGTGAGAGGTTGGCTTTGCCAGTCACCAGCTGTATTTCAGGATGGGAGGAGTGGGGTGGTGGGCATTACCTGCTGAGGTGGAGGGCCACTAGATCACCAGGAGGGGATCATTATTAAACATTTAATTATGGGAGGCAACAGGGATAGGGTTGGGGGGATGCCACTAGACTACCAGGAGGGGATCATTGTTAAACATTTAATTATGGGCAGCAGTGGGAACTGGGGCAGGGGGCTACTAGACTGCAAGGAGGTGATCATTATTAAACATTTCATTCTGGATGACAGAGGAGAGCGGGTGGGGGAGACCAATTGCCTGTGCCACAGGAGCCTGTAGCAAACCCCTCCTGTGCTCCATGTGTTTGTCACATGGGAGAGGTGGGGACTTAGGCGCCAGGACCCCTCCTGTACCAAAATCTGGTGCAAGGTCCCTGGCACACCAGGTTTCAGCGCAGCTGCTGTTTGTAGCCCCCTTGATAAGTGAGGTGTTGCTGTCTCAGTGTGAGCTGAAATTTAGCACAAGAACAATTCATTTAAGGAGCCACAATAAACAGCTGATTGTCCCAAGGGCAGATACCAATGAAAGGGAAAACTATTTTACCATCTGATTGGCTAGAGCATGGAATTGATTGCTCCAGGAGCTGGTGAACCAAACTACTATAACAGGATTTTAAATAGCATTTGATGAGTATTATCACTCAAAGCAAACTTGGGTATAATTCACCCACTTGGAGTGAAACACGATCCCGATGAGTGATCTGCCTACTTTTGTATTGTCATACCTAGTACCTGGTAAGCCTAGTAGCTTGCAGCAATCTCAGGTAGTCTTTTTGCAAGTCTTGCACCAAATATTTGGTGCAAGCTGCCATAAATTGGGAAAATAGTCTTAAGTGCACCTAATCTTCTTGAATTGGGGACATTCTGCAGCAAACGTTTTGACGCAGCTACTCTGACCATCAGGTTTGATGCAGGGCTTGATGTAAGCTGTGTGTCACCCTTCATGAATCTGGCCCAATGACAAAATTATTGTGTACATGGTTGTTGCATATATTAAGGTTCATACTAAGGTATAAGTCAGGGGGCTAATGAGCCCATAATGCTCTTTATGGTACTAATAGTAACTAATCAAGTTACCAGATAATATACTGTATGCTTGTCCAGGTGATTTTTAAACATGGTTTAGGAACTACTAATGACATATTGCGAGATCCCTTATTAATCCGGTCCAGACTTGTTCCATCCCATCTAGGAAGATTTATGATAATCTGATAATTATTTGTGAAGTAACTGAGTATTGCAACATTCAGAATAATTTTAGTTTTTTTTGTTGTCTGTGGATCAGAGAAAGACTTTTGATAGGGTGGACCATGATTATTTATTTTTGGTGTTCTCTTTTTGTGATATACCTCCTAAGTTTGCTTTATGGCTGCAGGCCTTATACAAAACTGCAGCAGTGACACCTTTCATTCAAGGACACCTATGATGAGCTATGGCTATTAAAGTGGGAGTTCAGCAGGGGTGCTCTTTCATATCTCTCCCCTCTATTTTTGCTTTTGATCCATTGGTTAGCATGAGACTGTCAAATCAATGGACAGTTGGTAGGGCTGGGAGAACTCAATAAAGTTCTGACCCTTATTAAATAAGAACCAGAACATGGTGGAATTACAATTTTTTTTCTGATTATTTATAGATATTTGAAAAAAATGCGATAAAATGCATAAAAGTGGCTGGAGTCGGTTAAATTCAACACAGAGGCCAAAAGGAAATAATTTAATACATGATTTGTATAAAAAATTACATTAAAACTGCTAAATAAAAGCAATAACTGCTAGCTGCTTCACGACTGTTTTGTACTGGTGGCATATCCTGCTTGGGCCCATGACGTAAGTGTGCTGGGAGAGAGAGCGAGATGGAGGGAAAGAGACAGACAGACAGACAGACAGACATACAGATGCAAGCACTATTTTTCCTGCCTACCCTGTACAGTGTACATATACTGCACAGCCACACTGAGGCCAAGATTAATTTTTTTATTTGTGATGTCTGTGACTGTAAAATTTCTCTTTGGCCCCCAATAGTCTCTCTCTTCTCTCTCTCTCTCTCTCTCTCTCTCTCTCTCTCTCTCTCTCTCTCTCTCTCCTCCCCTCTCTCTCCCTCTCTCTCTCTCTCTCTCTCTCACTTTCTCACTTTCTCCTCTGGCACAAGTCAGTGATTTATTTTACCAGCCTGCCCTTGCCCTGTACCAGTACACAACTCTCCTCTCCTCTCTTTCTAGTATTAATTCAATATTATTTCCAAACCTACATAGGATAGGCTACAGGACTGGTCAGGCAGTGTGAGGTACTACTTACTTACTAAGTCGATCTCCACTCTGAGAACAAGACCGATGACACAGCCAACCGACTAACTGACCACAGCAGCCCAAGTTCAGATCTCCACTACATGTGACTGTGATGTGTGGTCCTTCTGCTCCTGGGGTCATCTCAACTCCTCTCCTCATTCTTTTTGGTCCTACTGGCATCATCCATTCCTCCAGCTATAAATCTTCAGTGCACGGCAATGGCATGGCAACTTAGGGGGATGCCCAGGGCAGGGCTGGGAACTGTATTAATATTATTACCCCCCCATGGGGTGCCAGGCATGCAGAAAAAAGCCTTGCTTTCTATGGACTCAGAACCAGACTTCTGCGGTGAAGTCCGTATTTATCCAGGTCCATGGAGTCAGGGTTCAATCCGGGGGTCCAGCTTTTGGATGGAACAGTCAGCCCAGCCCTAATAGTTTTGATTACCCCAACAAGGGGGAAGGGTCAGCTAAAAAAGTTTAGCTTCTGCAGACAATGTCTGTCTGTATGTGGCAGAAAAGGCATCTACACATGTGGCTGTAGAGGATGTGTCTCTTTTTGGCCCCTGTCTGGATCTCAGATTAATTTGCTGAAAAATGTGGGCATGAGTTGGGGTGCTGCTGGGACTTCTATGATGTCAGTCACAGGGATAAGGCTTTCCACAGATCCAATTAAAATCTTGGGTGTTAAGTTTTGGGGTTGGGAATATTGCACCACTGAACTGGACAAAACATTTTGCCATATGTACACATAAAGTAAGCAAGTGGAAGTCTTAGAGACTATAAAAAATAATGAGAGAGCATATTGTTTGGTAGCTTTTAGTATCTGTCTTATTGTCCTTATGCAATTTTTTTCCATCTCTGTCCTCATTAGACACCCAAACTTATAGGTTGTTCTTCCTGATGCTTTGGGGGACCCGACTTAACCTGGTGAAGAGGGGAATTAATATACTTACACAGAGATAAAGGGGCACTAAATATGATCCATTTGATTGTATTTTTTCACTTTTTTTTTGAATAGGTCCATAAGGCTAGGTATCATGGCTAGAGTCTTGAAACTACAAATCTAGAAACAGGAGAATTTGAGAGATTATTTTGAGGTTTGGAGGGAGGTGTCTCCAGAACTGATGCAAAAGATGAAGATCCCACAGAATATTCTACCTTTTGTTACAGAAACTATGTAAGTGAAAGTCATGAAAGAACAGCCGTTATTTCTCTTTAGGAAATAGGTATGCCAGTGGGTACTGGAATTTAAAAATTATGTACCTTCCAAGGCATCACTAGTCATGAAACATCTGAGAGGTAAGATAGTACCGTAATGGCTGTAGGATGTCTTATGGTTATGTTTACCTGACAGAAAGAATTGAAATATGAGGGAATATCAGCCCATATGCATTATGTCTATGTGCCGTGGATCTGCGGAGTGTAGACAAGCTGGCAATTCAAAGCCATGCTTCTGGGGTTCCACAGACCCCTGTGGCATGCTCCCACATGCTCCTTCTGCACCTGCTCCCCCAGCCATGCATGCTGCTACACACATGAATGGTCTGGGGGGGTGTCAGGAAGGTGTGCCTGCATTCCACACCATTCACAACAGTGCAGAATGCTAAGCAAGGGGGCACATGCTACACTGGCAGGTACCCTGCCAGAGCTGCTATGCACTCTTCCAGAAACAAACCTGCTGGCCATGGCAGGACCTAAACCCTCCTGCCATTGCCATCCCAGCTCTTCGGTCAAGCAGGGTGTGCTGGGGTAGCCATTCAGGCACTCACCTGATCTTTAGTAAATTATGAGATCAGCAGTGTCCCACAATGACCTGCTTTGTGTGGAGTAGGGAATCTACTCATGGGCCAGGTCAGGCATCTGATTGGATGCCCATCTGTGTCCTTCTATCTGCCTCCATGCACCAGTGCACCGGGGGGGGGCTGCAGACAGAGGCCCAGTCGTGGCTGGTGATTGTGAATGCTGGCCACCATGCACCTGTCCGTGGGTGCAGAGCTGCATGGGTTGTGTACACATCTATTGCACATACCTGGACCCAAATGGTGCAAAGGCACCAATAAGCATAAACCAATGAAAGACTGATCATGTCTGTACCCTGAGTGTTCTGTGCAAATAAAAACTGTTGAACATTTTTTACTAAAATATACCTTTGTGGCTGGCGTTTGGTGTTTCTTGGTTACAAGATGGCACCTTCCATGGTTGGAGGGACTCACCTATGAGTGTTTGATTTTGGGTGATGTCCGCTAATGCCTAAGGCAATATAGTAACAGCACTTTGACAGTCATCTTGCCAGTGTCAGATTTTATTTGTGGCAGGCTAGATGCCAGCTAGTACTACAGTGACCCAGGCCAACTTATATGGCCATAGTTAAAATGTGTGAGGCTATTTTATGAGATCTGCACTATAAGGAAAAAAAATATTAAATAACCAGGAATTTGTGCACCTATGGAAAGGGTTACATGGTTACATATGGTTACATTGTTTGGTGGAGTAATTTATTTATTGAAATTTGTTAACTGGGTAGGCCCACTGAGACATAAGGTCTCTTTTTCAGGGGCGACCTGGAGTTAATTACATTCATATATACAACATCAGTTTACATTCAAATTACAGGTGCATCAGTTTACATACAGAGACATAATTCACAAAGGACATGATTGTTACATATTGACAATTATTGAATGTTAGTTAGCAAAGTTAATAGCTAAACAATACCAATCACAACAAGACAGGTCAATAGCAATAGCTGACAAGTACTCAGGATCTGCCGCTAACTAGCTAGAGGGAAAGACTAGACAGGTTCGGGTCAGAGAAGGCATTGCTCAGATGCAATACAGTTTGCCATTTGGGTAGAGGTATCTATGCTGGGGTTAAGTGTCTGGGAGGTAAGTGACCCTGGTATAGGGTTTTACCAAGTGGTCGGCAACAGTGCCATGATACATATCAATGGGATCAATTACAGCTGTATTTACTGGTTACATAGGTGTGGGATTTCAGTGTGGGTTTAAATGTGCCCAGGGTGGAGCAGTTAGTCACATCTGATGGCAGGCTCTTCCAGAGTACAGGGGTCAAGATGGCAAATGTCCTATTGCCTGCACAGGATCTCGACCTAGGTACTACCAGGGCAGTGGTGGTAGATGGCGGAAGCTCTCTCTTTGGAATCTTGTACTTGAGTAAACCATTTAGACTAGGTGATACAAATAATTTGGAAGTTCTGAAGGCAAGGCAGGGGGTGGGGTAGGCAAGTCTGACCTTGAGTGCTGGCCAGTTGAGGGAGGTGAGCACACCACCAATGGGGGTGAGCAGCAGCAACAAAGTGGGCAACTTTGTGGTAGAGGACTCTGAGTTTGGAAAGCTCAGCACCTTGGACAGGTTGAAGGAGGGGAGCACCATATAGAAGAACTGGGAGAAGAGTGCCTATAGCGATTGCCAGCCACGCTTCATAGCTTATATATTCACCTAGTCTATAGAGTAGACCTATTTTTTGATGGCGGGACTTGGTCAAAGCTTCCACATGCATTTTCAGGGTAAGCTGTTGATCGAGATACATCCCAAGGTATTTGATGGAGGAGCAGACCTCCATCCTGGTGCGTTTGGTTGAGGATAGTTGTAGGAGATTTTGTCTATCAGCACCCACGTTTTTGGGATCAAAGAGCATAGCCTTCAACTTCTTTAGGTTTAGTATGAGTTTATTTTCCACTAGCCATTTTTCCAAGAGTCAGAAATCCATGTTAAAGTCTAGGTTTATTTGGTTCAGATCCTTGGAGCTCCTGTAGATGATTGCATTGTCTGCATATAGTTGGATGTTGGCTCCTCCACAATGATTGGGCATGTTGTTGATGAAAATTGAGAAAAGTAGGGGCCCAAGAATGGACTCTTGGGGGACACCTTGGTTCACCGGTTTTAGGGTAGATGTCATATCCAACCATTTGACCAGTAATTTCCTCTCACTAAGGTAGTTATGAAACCAGATGCAGGCATGGGTATCCAGGCCAAGGTGTCCAAGATGGCCGATGAGGAGAGCATGGTTCACCAGATTGAAAGCTTTAGTTAGATCTGGAAATAGTGCTCCTGTAGACAGACCTTTGTCCATTTCCCCAAGAACCTCCAATGTGAACCTAACAAGAGCTGTATCAGTCTCGTGGTTCTTCTGGAAACCATGTTGTTCATCCGAAAGTAGGTGGTGGAGTTCCATATAATCCTGGACCTAGCTGTAGACCTACTTCTCCAATGTTTTTGCAAATGCAATAAGTATGGACATTGGACAATCATTTACAACCAGATAATTGGTACCCCTTCATGGATGGGGACCACCTGAGCCATTTTACACTTTGTGGGGAATTTTCCAAGCAGAAGGGATTTGTTAAACGGGTTCCAGAGAGGGATAGCAATAATTGGAGCTACAATTTTCAGAAACTTGTGCTCTAATTTATCATAGTCTGGGGAGCCATCTGGTTTAAGAGAGTACAGAAAGGTTAGGACTTCCTTCCGAAAGACCAGGTGGAAGTGGAATTGAGGACTGAGGTCTAAGTGAGGGAGGTTTGTTCTTCTCAGTCTAGGGTCGGCATATTGGTCCAGGTTGGTAAAGAAGCTATTAAATGCATTGGCCAATTCATCTGGTGCGGATATTGGTTTCCCATCGCTTGAGATACTCTGGGTTTTATCTTCAGAACGTCCCTTAGGTAGGGTATTGATCTGAGCCCAAACTTTTTGGGGGTCGGACAGGTTGTTGATTTGGAGAGGCCCGATATATTGCCTTTTAGCATTTTTTTAGTTCTTTTTTATAGCTGTTCCTCAGGGTCCTGTATTTCAACCAGTCAGTATGCACTCCAGAGCATTTGAATTGTCTCCATGCCTTATTCCTGAGTTTTAAACATTTCCTTACTTCTCGATCCAACCAGTGCAAGTGTTTTTTTTTCCTGACCCTGTGCTGTTTTGTGGGGGCATGCTTGTTGAGCACACTTAACAAGTTGTTGATGAAGAAATCCAGAGCCAGGTAGATGTCAGAGAGATTATTAAGACCATTCCAGCCTTTTTCACTTAGGTCTCTGAGGAAGTCACTTGGGACTAATCTCAAGAGGTCCCAGGTAATCAGGATCTAAGACTGCACAATTCCCTTTTCTTGGGGTACATAGCATTTCTCTAAAGATTTTTTTTGGTGTGTTTGTAAATTTTTAATTTGATTTTGTATGATTTGTTTGATAGATTTGTGTTGATTTGGTTTGCCTGATTTTGTTTGATTTTTCTTTAAATAAAATTCCCATACTTCTTTTGAAAGGGGTCATGGGATTTGTAATGTCCACCTAAACAACCACCAGAAAAGGCAGATGGAACCTCAGTCAATTCCTTTTCCAAGATTCTTGAATGACCGCCTCTCTGTCTGCGTCCATTCACATATTCGCTGATGATACAATACTTTTTGAATCTGGCTCCTCCCCCCTTGACGTTACTTCTCAGTTACAGCTGGATTTTGACAATAATCTGTGTTGGTTCTGGTCTCATCAACTGTCCCTCAGTGCCAAACTAACAATTTCAATGAGTTTTGGCACCCGACAAAGGGTTATCAGACTCACCTCCCACCTTTTATTCCACATCCTTGATAGTGCTATGACTGAGGATGTATCCTCCTCTAAGTACCTTGGGATCTGGCTGGGCCAACATCTTGATATCTCAGTGCATATTGATGCCATATGCCATAAACTGCACCCCCAAACTTGGTGCACTGTACAGGAAGAAAGCAAGTATCCTACTTCCTGCCTGCCGAGAAATTGTTTTAAAGATGATTTTCCCTATTTTTGACTATGGTAACACAGTTTTCATTGGATCTCCCAAATCCTCCCCTGCCAGACTCTACCCCCTCTTTCACTCTTTTTATTGTTTTGCCTTAAGCTGTCCCCTTGTACCCATCACTGCTCACTCTATTCTGCCCTTTCACTACCATTTTTTGATACCAGGCACCTTTTCCATTGTGCCTCCTTTATATCCAAATTCTGGTTTCATTTTCTTCCCTCCTACCTTACCTCACTACTATCCATCCCTCCCCCCCCCCTTACCATCACCACAGCTTTGTTACCCATTCACTTTCTGTTCCATCTAGGAAATCTACTGGTGGCTAAGCTGCCTTCTCATATACTTTCCTAAACTCTGGTCCACCATTATTGTCAATCCACAGTTCCTCTTCTGCTTTTTCCCCTATGTCTCTTCTTCATGACTTTTCTAATCCTACCTGTGACTATGGTTTTCTATCATTTGATTTTCTTCCCCCACCCACTTATATTGCCCTGGCCATTTTTCTCCCCTCCTCCCCCACTGTATCTATGAGTAATATCCTCTTGCCTATCAAAGTTCAATTTTAATCTACTACATGTACCTGTTGTATTGATTTGCTTTACAGTGTTTAGCATTATGCTCCTTTGATATACTGTATTGCTGTACTGTATATGACTTCTATTTTTGTAATGCTGTTAATACTATTTTTTTTCTCCTATTGAACTATTCTTCCTCACACCTCTCCCATAGGACACATCTGGAAACAAGCTGTTTTGTTTTTCCCCAGTGAAACAGTTGAAATAAATTAATGTCTCATCTAAAAGATAGCACCTCGGGAGTGCAGCACCCCACTGCTGCTGCACTATAATGTGAGTATAGGGATTTTACCACAAGTTCCAGGTCTGGGGCTAGAACCCACAACCTTCTGATCTTTTGGCACCAGAGGCAAATGTGTAACTTGGTGAGCCTCTGACACTGATAATATAATTATCGACCACCAATATGACCATTGTCTTTACAGTAACACCTCACCCCACCCAATCACACACACACACACACATACACACACTGTATATACTATTACTAAAAAGTTAAACCTTCTAGCAACATGTTCTAGCAAGAAAGTGATAAAATAAAGGAAATACATGACAAGGTAATCTGAGATTGTTTTGCTGTCCAAAGTGATTTTTCTTCCAGCCACAGCAGGCCTTATAAACATCCTACTTTAATACCTTTTTTAATTATTTTTTTTATATTTTATGCATGTTTTCTGCTTAACTTGAAGTTATTTAACAGCTTTTCACTGAGAATTCACAGACTTCCTGACTGAGTCATTAGTGCAAGCCACTAAGTACAGCAAGTGTGGTAGGCCTTGATCTTGCCATTACTGATAAGCTGGTCCCGACAGCATCTCTACATGGTCTTGATTGCACTTGGGATGCAAGCTACATCTGGAAGCTAACAACAAAAGCTCCAATCGGCCCATTTCTCAAAGCCACTGTATGCAGCCAACATTAAGGGCCTATGCAGGCCATTAGTGAATAGCTGCTACTTACAACAAGTATATAGAGCATCCTGATCAGGCCTGGAGTGGAAGCCACACTTTGACTAATAATGAAGTCCCAGCTGGGTGCAGGGCTGGGGGTGGCCATGTGTTGTCTCCCTGTGGGTGGTATGTCCATGTCCTGAGCATCCTCCAGTGTCTCCACAATAGTCTCTGTATCTATATCCTCTGGTGAGGTCATCTCCACTGCTTTGTCCACTGTTCCCTGCATGGTACATGTAAGTGAGAGTAAAAGTGGGTGTTACTTGCTGGTGCATTGTCATGTGTTGGTGTGCATTCTGCTGGGCATAGGGCCATACACTTACCTGCACCGCTTGTGCTTATCCTGACCTGCACATCCTCCTCCTCCGCAGTAGATACTGGCAGCGCCTGGAGGCTGGGCACCATCTCTAGCTCTGCAAAGTACAGCACAGGATGGTTAGTCTTCCTGTGGTGTCCCATACATCCTGCCACTTGTCCCTGTACAGTACCCCATACTTAGCAATGTGTCCATGCCCTCCTTCTCCTCGTGCAGGCTGATGTCTGCTAGGGTGTTGGCCACCATCCTCTCGATGGGTGTTAGAGGGGGCACCTGTGTGGGCAGTCCACCACCCATGCCTAACTGTGCCTGTTGTATGGCTGCCAGTTTGCATTTCACAGCCAACCAGAGGTCACCCCACTTGTGTTTTATGGCTGCCAGTGTCCGTGCCTCTGGACCAGCTGAATTGATGGTGGCCTGGATGTCCAGAGACAGGTGAATTTTGGTCTCTGCCAGTGCCTTCAGGGACTCAGCACCATACAGCACAGCATAATGTGCCCAAATGTCCACTACCATGGGCACCACCTGCCTGCCCATGAAGTTCATGGACCATGACTGGGTGCCAATGTGTGCCCAGTGACATCCATGGCTCTCAGGGTGTTCATGTCCTGTACTTTCAAACCCTTCCTATGCTCTGGATGCTCCAGGTGCAGCATCATCGTCCCCTGTTCCTGCTGTTCTGCACTCCTCCATCACAGTATTCACTTTCTCATTTCTGCGTGTAGTAGCATACATGCCCATATATGGTGGGGTCAAGGGGTGGGCCAGTGTTTGTTCAGACCACCCAGCAGTACCTATGCATGGCACTGCATATCTGTTAGCTATGTCTCTGCCAGCACTGTGCATGTTTGTGCACAGCATGTAGGATTTCCAACAGTCAGAGTTACAATGTTTTTGAGCACATTTTACTCACTTTTGTGCATAGAGCCCTATGAGAATAGGTTGAGTGACCTGAATTTGTACACACTTTGGTATAGGAGAGTCAAGGAGGATGCTGAAGTGATGAAATGTTTGAACATATGTGTAAGGGAGATGATACAGAATACTTGAAGTCATTTTTGACAACTGAGGTATGACATAGTTAGAAACAAGTAAAGACAAAGATGTGTTTACCCTGCGGGCTGTATCCTTATGGAACAACCTGCCAGAGATGGTAGCAACTTCTGGAACAGTTGACACATTTAAAAGAGGATGGATGTCTGTTTGTGAGAAGGAGGAATAATAGGCTATGACCACTGCTAACAGTAGGCAGACTTGTAGGGCCAATGTTGGCCTATATCCATCTTCATTTTCCTATGTTCCATAATATGAGAATATTTATTATATGGGGCAATAATCCAGGTGTGGAGTCGATAAAGTTCAAGGCCAAAGACTGAGTGCTTTGCTGCCACAATACAATCAGATTATTGTAGAGGATAATGAATCCATTACCGTATTACTGCTATTATTTTAATGGTAGGTGGTTATAAACCACTGCCAGCAAGTGCCCATCAGCTCCATAAACCACATATGTGGTTTATGGACCACCATAACCCACGGGGAGTACAGTACCACAGCATCACCAGAAAAAACACAGAACAAGCTGTCTTCACACTGGACATTCACAAGCACTACACAATTGGTCACTCAGCACGAGACAAGCTTGTCGGCGGTGACAGTTACCCTTGCAAGGTGACAAGACAATTTAAACCAAAGCACACCAAAAAACAGTAAATATAAAAAATAAAACATGGAGAAGTGTGGTTCTCTGGGGATTTATGCACCCCCTCAGTGTGAGATGCCCAAATAAACCCCTCAGGCTTTGCCCTCAGGGTTTATGGGGCATCACATACCTCAGGGGTGCATAAAATCCCCCATAAACCACACTTCTCCATGCATTATTCTATATATTCAACATATGTAAATAAAGACTTCTTGACTAGAGGAGAAATTTTGTGTTTTTTATATTTGTTTTACCAGGAAAATGCTCCATTGAACAATAGGTCTGGGTTAGGACAGCAAAAATAAATAAAAATACATGTGGTACATATACAGACAACAATATGGATAATACTATATAGTATAATATATAGCACATAGAACTGAATTCAATACTGAACAGTTAGGGTATAAATAGTCACAGTCCCAATACGTATTAGAAAAAAATAATTATACATACGAAAAGAAAACATAGAATAACAGGTTATAAGGCTGGGAATATGTACCAAGAACACTCACATACAGTAAACTATAGAGGCTGATCATCTGATTATCAAGGATCATGATCTTGTATCTTACAAGGATATACTTTGGGAGGATGAGGGCACTGATCAGGGACAAACTGATAAGGGTGATGTAGGTGGTGGGTGTTAAGGATAAATAGGAATAGTAAAGAAGGCAATAGCAGAGGTAATGGACTCCTACATAACAAAAAAAATGCTAAAAGGAGGAAGCAAAGGAAACTGATCTGGTTTTCAAAGTTGGTAGAGGAGTCAGTGATGGGCAAAAGAAAGGCTTTCATGAAGTATAAGGAAAAGCAGGGGGGAGAAGAAGCGTGAGAAGACTATCAAAACGTTTTAAATCATTGCAAGCTATTTTAACTCTGATGTCTCATTGCCTTGCCAACATTCAGTTATGGATAACTTCAAATTCACTCTATCTAGATGTCATCAAGACAGAACGTATTCTTTGTAGCAGAAGAGTAAAGACAACATTCCTCAGCTTTTCTGATCTTGATCTGCAGCATGGTTCCTCCACCATTCATCCTGCTTCTGTTACTCATAATCTTGAAGGTCTTTTGATCAAGCTTTGTGTCTGGAATCCCATGTCAGCAGGATTGTCAGTTCTGTGTTTACCATCTGCATGTGATTCCTAAGATTTATTCTTCTTTATGTTGCGAGACTGCTGCTACTCTGGTGCATTGTTTTCTCTCATCAGGATTACTGCAACTCCTTCCTAGCCAGTCTCCCAACACAAACTGCTTTGTGTCTAACTAGTCCAAAATGTGGCATCTCGAGTCCTTACTGGTTCTAGGAAGCTTGAGCATGCCTCTCCACTACTGACCAAACTACACTGGCTTCCAGTCCAAAATCTAATTGACTACAAAATACTTCTGTTCATATTGAAATGCTGAAATGTGTATCACCCCTTGTGGTCGACACCCAGATGGAGAAACACAGAAAGACCATTACGGTGACATTCACGGTAATGGTCCTTTTTCTGTGTTTCGCCTTCCCACAGTGTTCCGCCCCTTCCCTAGACCAACTCTGACCTGGAGTTGCAATCCTTGAGTCTGGGGGTGTGGGAGGTGCAGCCACCCACAGAAAACAGTGATGCAACAGGTGGCACAATACTTGCATTGGTATTGTGCCATCGCTGTGGGGGAGGTCGGCATTTTCGCCAACGAGATATCTTGGTGCTTCCGCTGAAATGGACTTGCTCTTTCATATTTACCTTAACTGATTTATCAGTACCTACCAGCTCATAACCTTAATTCCTCTGATGCATACCGTTATAATGTTTCTACCACCAGAATGGCTACCTTTGGTGGCATAGCCTTTTGGTTCATGACCCTCGTCTTTGAAATGGACTACAACTGGTAATTCGAGCCTGTGTTCATCCTTATCTATTTAAAATCAAGCTACAAACTTACCTTATTGGCAAGCATTTAATATTATTTGACTATTTGTGTATTGTGATTCTGTGCAGGGCCTTGAGAATTGAGAAAAGTGCTACAAAAATTGTATTTCTTAATATTTTATTATTATTAAAAGAATTTGACAGAAGCAAGGAGATCAATGTGAAAGGTTAAAGTGTCAGTGGAGTTATGGATAGCAGAAAGGTGGAAGAAGAGAGACAAAGATTTTTTTTTTGATTTCATCGGGGAAAAGAGAAATGAAAAGGGGGATAGTTAAGTTTTAAAAGGTTGAGGTTCCTAGAAGATGACAGACAGAAGGCCAATGCTCTAAACAACTTATTTCATTCAAAGTTCATGGAGTAGCAAATGTGACCACTACCAGATAATGGAATGAAGGCTTCCATTGGATGGGCAGAAATAATGGAATTGGTTGAGTTAATAGAAGACATAAACTGTAAAGGGCTTGCAGCCCTTAGGGTCAACAAAGTGTCAGGTCAAAATGGTCTGCACCCCAGAATTGGTAATACCTCTCATAGATCGGTGCTCCCTACAGATGGGAGAAGTCCCTGAGGGCTGGAGGTCAGCAAATGTGGTCCTTCTGTTCAAGAGTCAAGACAGAGAGTACCCAGAAAACTACAGGCCAGTCAGTCTGACCTCAATTGTTAGTAGACTTCTGGAGTAATACAAGCAAATATATGAAGAAGCCAGCAGAAGAAAGCCATGAGGTCTATCTAGTCACTTGTATTGCAGGGTACTCAGCTTAAGCTACTGATCCTCCACCCAAATCCACCATTCCTCTCCATCTGCCCCTCCTTGATCCTTATTTTCCCCTTAACTCTATCCCAGCCTCTCTTGAATCTGCCCACCATCTCCAAAGAAACCACCTCTTCTGGAAGCACATTCCAACCTGCCACCATCCCCTCCATGAAGAAGTACCTATCAGCCTCTCTCTTTACCCCCCAATTTGAGACTGTGTCCCCTCATATTCTGGTTTCCACTAAGCTTGAAGAGACCCTCCATATCCAACCTATCCCTTTCAAATACTTGAATGTTTCAATTATGTCCCTTCTCTCTCTCTCCTCTCCTCTCCTCTCCTCTCCTCTCCTCCCCTCCAGGGAGTACATGTTCAGGGCATCCAACATATCCTCATACATCCTATCCTGCTAGCTTATGATCATCTTTGTTGCCCTCCTTTGGACCATCTCCAGCAGGTTAATGTCATTTTCAGGGTATGGGCACCTGTACTGGACATTGCACTCCAGATGTGGCCACACTAATGAGCAGTACATGGGCAGTTTTAGGTCTTCTTGCCTGCTGCAGATCTCTCTGGCAATGCAGCCCAACATTTTATTTGCCTTTGCTGCTGCTTTCCTACATTGCATGGAGTGCTTCAGGTCATTAGTGATCATCACTCCCAGACCCTTCTCCTCCTCTGATACAGACACCTGGACTCCACCCACACTCTACTCAGTCCTCAGGCTCTTGGCTCCAATGTGCATAACTTTGCATTGAAGTCAAGCTGTCAAATCTCAGACCACCTCTCTATTTTTTCCAGACCCTCCTTTAGTTCTTATATCTATTCTGTGTCCACCTTCCCACAGAGCTTGGCATTGTCCATGAACAGGCAGATTTTGCTCTTAATACCATCCCAATATCATCAATGAAGATATTGAACAGCACTGGTCTGAGCAACTAGCCCTGTTGGACCCCACCAGTGACCTCTTTGGTACTAGATATCTCACTCCCCACCACGACATTCTGGGTCCTGTCCCTCCGCCAACTCTCCACCCATCTGGTCAACTTCTCTCCAAACACAAGATCCACCAACTTCCTGATCAACCTTTTGTGGGCTACAGAGTCAAAAGCCTTGTTGAAGTCCATGTAAAGGATGTCCACCACTTGGCCCCTGTTCACTGTTTTAGTAGCCCAATCAAAGAAGTCAATCAGATTCATTTGACAGGACCTCCCTCCCATAAACTCATTCTTCCTCTCATCCTGGAGACCATGCTCATCTAGTTACTCTTCCAGCCTTTTCATAAGAATGTTTTCCATCAGCTTGCACATGATTGAGGTCAGACTGACCAGTTTGTAAGTCCCTGGGTCATCCTTGGGACCACTGTTATGGAGGGGCACTACTTGTGCCATTCTCCAATCCTGCAGGTACCATGCCTCATTCCAGTGAACTACTGAACAGGCCAGCCAACTTCCTCTGCCAGATTCCTCAGAACCATTGGGTATATGCCATCTGTGCCTGGGGATTTGTCTACCCTCAACAGTAGCACCCCTGCCCTCACCCTATCCACCTCTATCAAAACATATGTGCCCCCCCACCACCCCTGCTCCTGTCCTTCCCTCTCATGGCACTGGTCCATCTCTTTTCTTGGTGAGGACAGAACAGAAGTACTCATTCACTATCTCTGCTTTGCCCCCATTCTCCTCCACCAACCCATACCCTTTCTTGAGTTTAGCAAGCCCATCTTTCTTGTCCCTTTTCTTGCTAATATAGCGAAACAAGGCCTTCTCCCCTTCTTTATTCCCTCAGCCAGCTGCAATTCAGTGCAATAGCAGTGTCAGTGGCTCAGCAGGTAGCACACTCACCTCTGAGGCTGGGAGATCAGAAGGCTGTGGGTTCTATCCCCACACCAGGCACTCGGGTTAATATCCCAGTACAGACACTGTAGTGCAGCATGAGAGGGGTGCTGCACTCTTGAGGTGCCATCTTTCAGATAAGACATTAAAGCGAGGTCCCATCTGCCTGTTCAGGTGGATGTTAAAGATCTCATGGCACTTCTCAAAGAGTAGGGGAATGTTTTATTGAAAAATAAATATATCATCACTTAAGTAAAGATACAGAACAATAGAGAAAACAAAGCAAAAATAAAATCAAAAAAGTGTAAACATTGCAGAAAAACATAAACAAAACATGCAAAAAACAATAGTATACATTTGAAAAAAATAAATACAGAAATTAGGTCAAGAAATCAAAATATTTCCATGATAAAAGAACCTTATCAGAAGAAAAAAGTTGTAAATCTTTTCCCTTAACCAAAAGTAAATCATTTTCAATTTGAGATAATAAGACAGAATGAAGAACAAGTTGTTGCTGTAATACATATTGGCATCTTGCCTGCCATAAATGGTATTGTATAATAGAAAAAAAATTCAAAGTACTCCTTTGAAACTTCATCCAGAAACCAGTATAATCCCCCAAAATCAGAGTTTGATATGTAACCAAGGTTAAATAAGGTAAACACCATTTCAGAGCTGCAGTTTGCCAAAAAAGGAGACTGTCAGGACTCTCCAAGAAAAAATGGGAATACTTTCTTCAATATTGACACAGGAGGGTTTGAGTCAATACCATTCAGAAACTGGTTTATATTTTAAATTACCACATACACCCAATTTACAATGAAAGCAAATCCAGACCAAATCTCAGACATGGACGGGAAGATGAAAATCCGTCAATTTATGTATTGCCCAAGCCATTCTGGTGGGAGAGCAGACTGGAAATATGTAGGACAAACGTGGGTATCAAAAACAACAAGCTGATAGAAGCTTTTTTGGTTCAAAGTCACAAGAACCTGCTTAGACAATTTCCAAGATTGAAACTTCTTAGTAGTGGGAATAGCATAGGAGGGAACAGTAAATTAGGCCAACGGCTTGGGAGGTAAATCAACCCATTTAGAAAAATACATCTGGAAGGAGAAATTAATCCAAATCTGCCATGAAAGTTTACCAAAAACCCAGGCCCAAACAAGAGAATGAAAAATAAAAATTCCATGAAAAAAAACTAGAGGATTAATCATGTTAAGGCCACCCTTCTTAATGGGTAAATAAGTAATGTCACATTTAACAGGATTCAGCCTATTACCCCATAACATTTGAAAAAAAAGACTAGTCGGGTTTCCAAATGAACCGGGGTGGGGGGGGTAGACATAACTAACATAAAGAAACAGAGGCAATAAAAGCTTTTTTATAACCAAAATCCTTTTCCATTTACCAAATTTCCAGGTTTTCCAGAGATTAACCTTAGATTCAGCAATGTCTAACTGTTTGGTCCAGTTAAGTACGGCTAGATCACCCTGTCCAAACCAAATACCCAACTGCTTTTGAGGGGAGGTAGAAATAAGAATATTACACAAGTCAGCAAGGATGGGGAATGGCTGACCCAAAACATAGATAACACTTTTAACAGTATTAAGTTTAGCCCCCGAAAAAGGAGCACAGTCTGCAAAAATAGCAATAGATCTAGAAACAGAATCAATATCATATGCTAAAATAGTAACATCATCTGCATAAGCAACAATTTTCTCGGGGGAGGGAGGGAGAGAAGGGGAAAGGAGAAAGTCCTATAATCTGGATATCCCATTTAGTCTGACGAATAATAGGATCCAAAGCAAATGTGTACAGTAATGGACTCAGAGGGCTTGCTTGCCTAACACCCATCAAAAAAGGAATATCAACCCCATAAAACCCATTCAATGTGGGTATAATACTAGCATTTGTGTATAATTTAGATAACCAAGTCACAAAAATATCAGGAATATTATACCATTTAAGGATATCAAAAAGATAACTGTGTCATACACGGTCAAAAGCACTGGCCTTATCTGAAGCAACAATATACCCAGACAAACTCCTGGCCTCAGATAGTTCCCTTAAAACAAAAAAAATTGGCTGAATCCGTCTTTTTGGGAGAGCACAAGTCTGGGAAGAATTGATGAGCAGTTCAGCGGCTTTTAAAAGTCTACTATTTAATATCTTAGCCAAAAGTTTGTAATTAGAATTTAAGATACTAATAGGCCTCCAATTAGACAAATGCTTCCAATCACCCTTTTTAAAAGTATAACAAGTGCTGTGCTAAAATCCTGGGAATCAATATTGTTAACCACATAATAGTTAAATACTTGAGATAGAAAAAAACTCATATGGGAAGCAAATTTCTTATAGAATTCATTCAGTATCCCATCCATACCAGGAGAAGTTCCAGATTTTAAGGAATGAATTACGGTAAAAACTTCATCAGGAGTAATTGGGGACCAAAGAGATATACCAACAGAGAAATCAAGAGATGGGCCAGGAGCTGTAAGAATATTAGAAACGGAACCAGTAGGATGAGGGGGTATAGTAGAAATGTTTTCTGAAGACACTGCTGGACTATAGAGAGCATACCTAGATCAGTGGTAACATAGGAACCATCTGGTCTATATAAACCTGACATTAAAGTCTTCTATAACCTGGTTTTACAGGCCTTATAAGATCTGAGGAAGGTTGACTATGCATCCCAAAGCGCATCTCCATATCCAGGGGCTTCGCCCTATTATACTGAAAAAATTGCATTTGAGATCTAAGTTCAGTCAATTGAGAGTTATACTGAACATGATCTCTCGGGGATAGGACATAAAGTAATAAAACTGGTTTTGGTATTGAAGATACAACAAATAATTAGAATTAGCCACTGTATGTCCAAAAGAAATAAGCAAAGACCTTAAATATTTTTTAGTGTCTATCCACCAATCCCACAAATTGTCATAAAGACAAAGTAGAATACTTGGCTTCAAAAAACAATTTCAGGTTATGTAAAAGTGTTGGGCCATCTAAAAGGGAGACATTCAATCTCCAACGCTGTATAGGGGAATAAAGTCTGAGAGGTATATCAGCTAAACTAAAAGTACCCAGAAGAATGTGATGGTCAGAAAATTCATTAGGTTTAGAAAAAATTAAAAAAGATTTGATATGAGTAGAAACAAAAAAGAAACCAATACAAGAGGAATATATATGTTGAAAATAAGTAGCCCCAGCATCCTGTCAAATAGAACGATATGCATCCACTAAACCTGTATCTAGAATAAGTTGCTTTAAAGCATGAGCTTCACAATAAACTATTTTAATTGTGTCCCCAGAATATTTAAGGTCCAAACTAACATTAAAATCCCAACCCCAAATAATATACTTTCTAGTAAACAAATAGGGTTTAATAGCTTCAAACAGTTCTATGTGAGTAGCTTTAGTTTGTGGGGCATAAATATTAAGGCAAAAAATAAACTCCCCATAGGATACATCCAGGGCCAAAGCTCTACCAGGTGCTATACCAATTAAGTGAGTAACATGAAAATGAGTATGTGTAAATAAAATACCAAGACCATCAGCAGCATCAGTGCCAAAAGTCCAAAAGGAAGGACCATGGACCTAGTTATGTTTAAGCTGATCAATTTCCCTTAAGGAATAAATCTTACTTTCCTGGTAAAAATGACATCAGCTTGTAGATGACCCAAAATACCCAAAACAGTAAGCTGTTTCTTGTAGTTTTTTAAACTACAAATGTTGAGGGATGCAAAATGGAGAGAAGCCATGAAAAAAAGGGAAAAGGAAAAAACCAAAAAGAAAACAGACATCCCAACCGACTATATATGTTTTTTCCCCCTTTTTGCCCTTCTTCTCTTTTCAAGTTCAGTAGTTTTACTATCCTCATCCTTTGTAACCTGATCAGAATGTAAAGAAGTATCCGACTTCAGGTCAGAATCCCCTATATCGCCCTGTAAAGGGGCAAAAGAATTAGTGGTAGAAAGCGGAGGAGGGGTTGCTGTTTCAAAGAGGCCCTAGTAAAATGTTTCCTTACCTTAACAGTCTCATGGGGGGGCATGGTAGTATCAGAAGAGTGTGCAACTATGGGAGGACCCTCTGGAGACACAGTAGTGGGACCAGCAGAAAAAGCCTCGGGGAGAGAGGACAAAACCCCATCTTCTTGGTCATTAACCTAGGGAGCATTTCAATATTTTCACAAAGATCAGGATGCAACGACATCGTCAGAAATCCCAGGATCCATTTCCTGCTGGGAGTCGTCAGCCTCCTGATGACTAGCTGTAGGAACAGGGGAGTGTTACGACCTCCGGCCCTGAGCCTTATCAACTAGATCATCCTGATCCAACCCCTCGGACCTGTTTCGCTTAGCCCAGGGACATTGGTGAAAAGCATGACCTTTCGCATCACAAAGATCGCACTGAAAAATATTTTCACAAAGATCAGTAGAATGGCCATAGCCGCCACAGAGGGAACATTTCAACATATCACAAGAACTACTGAGGTGGGTTTTAGCACTACATTTTTAGCATGCACGGGGTTGCCCCCCATAAAAGAGTACCCCCCTATCTTTCCCAAGAAAAAAACTATTCTGGAGATGAATAATTTCAGAGTTAAGCTAAAATAATTTAACTTTGAATTTCCAGCCTCCCGTCCAGAGCCCCTCTAAATCAATAATAGCTCCCGGGGGACCCAAAATACTCCCCCTATTCTGCAGCCAGTGATAGATGTCACTGACATTCACCCCTTCATTACGAAACATTATAGTAATGTGCCGAATCTGAGGTTTAGTAAGAGGTATAGCATAAAATGGGGACCATAAAGGAGAGGATTTTAGAGTATTAAACTTTTCTCAAAAACGATCCAAACCAGAGCTACTCTTAAAACTCGCATCAAAAGAGTATTCCCCTGAAATATGGATTAAGGCATAGATATCAGAGGGTGTAAAATGCACAGAGCCATTCAAAAGTTGCTTTGCAACATAATACCTGTCAGGGTGAACAGCAAGGCCCCCCTTATACCCCAGATGGACAACATTACGCTTGGGAGCTTGTTCTAGTTTATTTTTAAAAAGGTCCACCATAGGGATGCTCCCAGAACCTTGTTGCCCAGACGGTGCAGGACCAGGAGGATTTGCATGGGAAAAATCAGAGACACCAGGCCTATCATCCCCTCCATCCCCTGAGATGTGCTAGGCCCAGAATGGGCCTGAGCCCCATCGGCTAATTTCTGTGCAGAAATAGAAACCCCAGTCCCTTTAAAAAGTCTGGTACCTGAGCTCAGAGTTTTTGTACAGGAGCAGCTAGCTGAAGCTGTAGAAGAAGTAGAAGGTGTAGGGTCATCACCCCAATCCAGGTCAGGAATCCACTGTCCTGATTCTAACTGTTTCCAGCCAGATTTACAGAGGGACGATTCAGCTGACTAGTCATTGCCTGAAAAATCCTCTGAGGATGTAGACAGTCCAAATTGCCATCGCACATGCTGAGACATAGTACAGGCAGCAGAAATTTCTGGGTTCAGGTCCACATCTCCCGTACGCCGCATCATACCAATGGCGTTCTCATGGGATTCAACAGCACAATCCAAGCCAAAAACACTCATCACAGGACAGGAAGAAACAGAAATAGTCAGCAAACAGGGGAACAGGAGGATCAGGCTGCAAATTAGAGTGATCACCGACTCCCGTGTCCATCTCCTGTAGAGCAGTATCAAGTACAAGCTGTCCACTGTCAGAAAGCAGGATGGTAGGAACCAAATTTTCCATCTTCAAAGAAACTTCACTTGTAGTAGCAACTGTAGCACTAGAAAGATCAGGATCAGCAGTGGTCACAAGAGCAGCATCAAAACACACATCCTGCTCCATTGCGACTTGCTCAGCAACTGAGCCGGCCATCCTTCGATGGCCAGAGGTTCCCCCTACTGATGAGTAGGGGAATTTGCCCGGTGCCCTGGCCAAATTTCACCTCATTCACTAAAAATACCACCAACAGCTTAATCTGGTTTAAGGTCAGTTGGTATTCATCTGTATTCCCCTCCCCCGGGTCGTGCCTGAAAATAGGCAGAATTTCTCTAGTGCACTTACCCGGTCAACAAAACTAAATAAATAAATTCCTTCTGAGCTTTAGCCCGTAGGACTACCTTACATACTATGCTAGCCATCTTCAGGTAATCCTCCCAGTCTTCCTCCCTCTTAGCCCTCCTGAATTTCTTGTAGGCTGACCTCTTATCTCCTACTGCCTGGGCAACCTCAGTACTAAACCAGCTAGTTGCTTTGGCCCTTGAGTTTCTCCCTTTGAGCCTAATGCATTCTTCTGCAGCAACCACTATTCCCTCCTTGATGATGGGCCACATTTGGTCCACCCCAGTATCCACTTGGATGCTTGCCAGGTGACTTCTTAGCAACCTGCCTATCTTTCCAAAGTCTGCCTTTCTAAAATCCAGGATTATAGTCTTAGTAGGGGCCTTTTCCCTGCCTGTCCATGTCACTGTTCATGATCGGAGGTCCCAAAATGCCTGTGTTGACAATCTGCTGTAAAAAATCCCCAAACTAATTATATTATGGGTGTGCGTTGCACAGTTTCTATGCACGCTCGTGACTTCACCAGTTTTTTTAATATTTTTACTGCAGATTTGCAACAATGCCATTTTTTTACACCTCCCCATGAACAGTACAGCTGTCATTTTTCACATCCTGTTCGGAATGTGTTTTTGCACCTGTGGTGCTAAATTACATAGTCGCTGTGCATAAGCAGCTTTCGGCTAACAAACTGATATTGCCACTGTTCATGAGGTGGGGGTCACAAAAAAAACATGTTGAAAATTTGGAGTGAAAATACCAACGAATGCCTGAGGTGTTAGGGTTTCCAACCATAATGCCCCACCCTGTAGAGAATGACAGGCATCAGGGGTGTGACTTGGGATTCTTGCCTGTAATGCTTATACCATTCCACACCCTGCAGCCAGTGAGAGGCATCGAGGTATGCCTTGGACTCTTTGGCCCCAAAGTTCACCCCATTCTCCTATACCACACCCATCTCACCATATTTCCTGATGGAATGGGGTGCACATAAGGGCCAAAGACCCCAAGGCACACTGTGACACTTGTCAGTGTCTGCAAGGTAGGACTTGGTGAAATGGTGTAGCCGTTATGCCTGACAACCCAAAGGCACACCCCAATGCCTGTCACTCTCTGCAGGGTGGTGGTGGGGTTGGCTTCAGTTCAATACTTAACTGCCATTTCTATTATGCAGCTCTGTAACTTCTACACTACCAATGCCAATGCCAGCAAGCAAACATTCGGCATTGACAAATGCTTGTTTAGATATGTAAGTGAAAAGAGGAAGACCAGGGGTGGGATTGGAACTGTAAGGTTAAAAAGGGAAGAGAGAGACTGTGCAGAGGGAGATCAGGAAAAGGCAGACATCCCGAACAAATACTTTTGTTCTGTGTTCACACAGGAAGGAGGAGGGGAGGGACCACAAAAAAGTAACAGAAGCTTTAGAGGAAGGGGGTAGACACTAGTCTCTTTTTAGAGGTGAGCTTCTTTAAGGGATTTGTTAATTTGGAGGTGGATAAAGCAACAGGCAACAGGGCCAGACTGGATGCATCCAAGGGTACTAAGGGAGCTCAGAGAAATACTAGTAGCAGGGAGTAGGCTGGCAATTAGAGACCAGTCAGCCTGACATTGGTGGTGGGAAAGGTAATAGAATCACTGCTGAAGGAAAGGATTGTGGAATATATGGAATCCAGTGGGTTACAAGACCCAAGACAGTATGGTTGCATGTTGTGAAGTCATGTCAAACAAATCTGATGGATTTCTTTGACTGAGTGACAAAGGATTTAGATCAGTGTTGAACAGTAGACATGGCCTACCTAGATTTCATCAAGGCTTTCAACACCTTTCCACATAGGGGATTAGTAAGCAAGATGGGTAGCTTAGGAGTGGGTCCAAAGGTGATAAACTGGATAAGAAGTTGGTTAGAGGATGGGTGACAGAGGGTGGTGGTAAACAGAGTTCACTCATAAGAAGGGATGGTGGCCACTGGGGTGCCCCAAGGATCAGTGCTGGGGCCAGTCCACTTTAATGTCTTTGTAAGTGACATTGCAGAGGAGCTGGAAGGGACAGTTTGCCTCTTTGTGGATGACACCAAAATCTGTAATTTTTATTTATTTGAAATCTGGTGACCAGGAAAAGCACACAGAGCCAAGGCTCATTTCCAGGCGCAATCTGGGGACAGGGTAAAACAACACAAACAAAGGGTTACAAATGTACAAAAAAATGTAGAATAAAAACAAACATAACAAATCAATACATTAGGTTCAGTTGTAGGTCAAATATGCAGTGGCAAAAATGGGAACATATACACATATCAGAGCAAGCTAGCAAGGGAAGCAAATCTAAGATGAGACAGAAGGCAGGAGAGAGTGCAGGGCCTTTTGGTCATGAGTTGAGCAGAGGACAGCAATGACTATTACAGATTCTGGGAGAGGAGATGATTAAATGTAGGACTGGCAGGGGAGAGGCAGGCTAGGGGGAAGGATAGTTCAGGGAAGGGGTGGTATGACAGGAGGAGAGCTGGTGTAAGCCAGAGGACATAGCACAAAGGAGAAAGGAAAAGTGGAAGTTTGTTGAGAAGGGTAGGGGGTGGCTGAACTATAAGGGGAAAAAAGGAAACGCAAAAAGAGCAGCAAGAAATGCGGGATGGATTAGCAGTCCCAGAGAAGTGAGATGAGTAGTATGGCCTCGAGAGGTAAGAAACAGGGAACACAAATATTAGGGTGGAGCAGAGAGGGGCAATAGGTTGAACACTCCAGTAGCCTAGAAAGGATGAGCAGAGACCTGAGAAGACTAGAGGAGAGGTCAAGAGTTATGGTAGCTTGTTTTCAATGTACATAACTGCAAAATAATGCAGTTGTTTTGTTTTAACCAGGAGAGACACGCTAAGCTGAAAGCTTGTTTACATGTGTGACCTGGGAGCACAAGGAAGTTAAGTGACTTGCTCTGGGTCACATAGTATGCAAATGGAGGCTGTGAGATTCAAACCTATGTCTCCAGGTTTGCAGCTTAGAGCCTTAAACCACTACGCTATACTACCTCCTCCACTTAGGGCATAGAAACCCAGGGGTGATGTACAAAATGGGTGGAGTGGCATTGATGACCACCAAGCAGGAATGCCACCAAGGGGTAACCATAATGGATGACTTAAAGGTGGCCAAGCAGTGTGCAAGGCAGTAGGGAGGGCTAGTGGGATGCTGGGATGCATAGGGAGGGGTATCACCAACAGAAAGAGGGAGGTGTTGTTGCTTCTGTACAGATCATTGGTAAGACCTTATCTAGAGTTCTCTGTCCAGTTCTGGAGACCACATCTCTGAAAGGACATAGACAGAGTGGAGGCAATCCAGAGGAGGATAACTTAAATGGTGTAGGGTCTATATCAAAAGCTTTATAAGGACAGCCTAAAGAACACCAGCATGTACACCCTGAAACAGAGGAGGGAGGGGATATGATAGAGACCTGTAAATACCTCACAGGGGTAAATAAGGTAAGGAAAGAAGTATTTTTCAGAAGAATTGTGCTCAAGAACAATGGGACATGCTCTGAAGCTGGAGGGGGTAGATTCAGGAGAGATATGAGTTAGTACTTCTTCACAGAAAGAGTGGTGGATTCCTGGAGCAGACTTCCAGCAGAGGCGGTGGGGTGAAAATAGTGGTGGGATTCAAGAATGCATGGGATAAGTGCAAGGGACTCATAGTGGAAAGGAAGGGGGAAGGAGAAATAGGCAGACTGGATGAGCAAAGCAGTCCTTATCTACGATCAAATTCTATGTTTCAAGGAGGGCTGAGACAGATTCAGAGGACTGATAGTTCCAAAAGGGGACAGGGGTGGGAGAGGTAGTGGGGAAGTGGCTGGGGATGGAAGGATTAGAACATGGTGACTTCCTTATCTGGTTATAAGTCAATAGGGAATAGTTTAAAGGTTTTCCTTGGAAAGACTGGACAGACCTTAAGTCTTTTTCTGTAATCACTTTCCTATTTTGTATATTAGTATAAATCATTACAAAAAATTACAAATATTTGATTTTTATCCATTTCTCTGCCCCCCCCAAAAAAAAACAATCCTCAGCTGTTATAAAAATATAACACTCCAGGGTGTGAATTATTGTGGGAATAACAGTACCTCTAAGTAACTAAAGACACTTATCTGCACTTCCTGCCTCACAATACACCAGAAGTGTGCCCTTATTCCACAGTAATGTATTGTCTGCCCCCATTTTATTGATTAATAAAGGTATCTGTCCACAGTATACAGTAGGCATTTGTTTAATGTGGACACACATTATTATTTATTTCAACCTTGTACTGTATACACTTTTTCTTCCTTGTATATTATTGCTTTTTGTATACCTACTTCTGTACTGTACTTTGATGTATTCATGACCAGGTCCACCTTGCAAATGAGCCTTGCTCAATGTTACCTGCCTGGATAAATAAAGATTTTGATTGATTGACATGATAGCCAAAAACAGACACAATTCAATGGGAACTAGCAGATTACAATCAAGTTGTTCAGGTCGGGGGCTTTAAGAGCTCCATTCCTTACAGTTCTCAGAGTATTAACTGTAGAAGAGACACCCATGCTATGTGACTTATTTCTCCAATAACAAGAATCAAAGATTTTTGGCAGCATGATGGATCAAGTGCCATACCCCTGTACAGCAGTGCATAGCCTGTTCCTTACAGTAGTCCATTAGTAAATGACATCATCCTGAGACAATGAACCTATAGCAAAATAACATATCACCTCACCTTTCTCTGTGCACATAATGATTGCACACTGAACCAATGGTATATGAAAAATGAGCAGCATTTGTCTGATGCTCCACAGAAACTAAATTGTCAATTTAGTTGTCTTTTGACAAGGTTGTGTGTGCTCAGCCTTGAATGATCTAGATAATCAGATCAGTAAATTAAGCTTTTCTGCTATATTCTTCTTACAATAAATGAACTCTTTTTCGCAGTAAGTTAAATCAACTTTCTGTAATAGCCATGCAGTATTTAACCGGAATATTTTTTGTGTGCCAGTGACTAAGGAGAATAAAGTAAGTGATTTGATACTTTTTACTGGACCAAAAAGAAATCTTCAGTACACAAGCCTTCAGGCTTACAAAGAGACCTTCTTTGAGTGATGGCAGTTTCTAGGGAAAGTATTACTGTTACACAAAGAATAGTGCTACCTACTTGTAACAATTAATATGCACACAACAAGGAGCTGTAAGATTGAATAAAATGAAGACTGTATGCGTGTCTATTCATACAGATATGAAATGTACATACAAACATATTAATGAAACTAAGATGATGTATAAACACAATATATGTTAATGAGGTTACAGCAAGTCTTAGTTTCCAGTTTATTCTCTTACTCCAGTGTAATTCTCATGTTTCTTTAACAGTTGGGTTAGCAAATGTGTAGTCTAGGGTTGTATATACTGGGTTATAACAATTACAGACATAACTAAAATATAATAACTGGTCGGGGACTTCTCTCAGTGTACTGACCAGGTTGATATTTTCCATAACAACCAGCTGGTTGTTATGACATTCATGAGCCATGCCAGTCAGTCAATGCTGCTGCCTCATTGGCCAACATTCCATGTGTGGGCAGGTCAAACAGTCTTACAAAAACTAGGCTGGAGAAAAACTGCTGGCCAGTTATTATAAAAAATAAAATATGGGGATGGTGTGCATATGAAAATTATGCACACCCTCATTGTGGGATGCTTTGATAAATCCCTAGGGCTTCGCCCTCGGGGTTTATGTAGCATCCCACAATTTGGGTGTGCATTAAATTCTCATATCACACCCTTCCCCATCCATTATTCTATATATATAGAGCTCTTGGAGGATTACATTTTGGAAAGCACCTACCCATCACACGAATGTGTGCCTGTACATGTCTATACTTCTGATGTTAGCTTGTGCCTTTTGGAGTAAAATGATAAAATATGTCAGTATTAGTTTGCTTAACTAATACATACATGAGACATGCCCTTATTGTGGGTTGTGTTTCTCTGGTTTTGAAATATAAACATTTGAATTAAAGGTGACAGAAAATGTGTGTGAATTTGCAGCAGTATGTAATGTGCCCTAATAATATTCATGCCATCAAATAATTCATATTTAAGGCACCTGAATAAAGCTTATGTAAAAATTGTGTTTGCACTGACCTAAAATTCCTGTTTCCAGAAAGAGATCAACACAAAATGTTTGCCCATAAACAGAAAATACAAAACATGGGTTTTACATCCATTGTTATTTAAATCTATCAAATATGGATGGAGGGAGTATAATATATACGTTTTGAAAATAGGAACATTACACAAAACTGCAAATTCGCGCCACACATTTTGGTCACCTTTTACTACTTAACTACTTGCTGAATTCTGCTGCGAAGACTAGGAGCGACTATGTGTGTGGGGGACGACAAAGGGTTGTGGAAAGTGCACACTACACAGCAACTAGTTCTGTATATAGCCTGCACAACCAACCGGTTGTATAACGTCTGTGTCAGCACAGACCCGCTCCTGCACTGCTTATAATAAATATACGCAGCTGCTGTTTTGGACACCCTAATCCATCCTCAGGATCTTTGCTGTGTCAGGATTTGTTCTAGCCGAAGAAGCTAGCCCGTACGTTCTAAAGGCTGTAAATAGGAAGGATTTATCATGGTTAAAGGCAGCAATACATTATTTTTCCCTCGGCACCAACCAATACGCATGGCAGTTTACAAAATTAGTTCTCATCACCTGGTTTAGCCTATTGTTGAGATTTTTGCCCTAAAATGTTTTAAAGTGAAAAAGAGCACACAGTGCTTGTTGAGCTTTTTCTTCCCAGAATGTTGAAAGCAGTTCTGCCCTGTGCTGTGAGCAGGACAATGCGCAGTATTGGCAGCAATTAGTCTGAAGAGAGTGACAGTTCAATTCCCTAATCAAATTTACAACTGGAAGGTCAAAGAGAACTGCAGGTATTTCACATAGTCCCAAAAGTCATTGCGATGAAATTTAATTTTCTAATACCTCTCTCTCTCATAATCACTAAAACATGAAGTGACGCCTTTAAACTGGCCATCCCTCCTGCTATGATTGCTCTCTGTTCTATGTGACACATGGGCAATTTCTGAATTAGATAAGGTCATAGTGGCTTGTCCCCCATGCTGAAGGGAGCGCCCCGCTGCATCAAGCAACCCTTCCATTTATAGTGCTTATAAATGGGTTCTGCTAAAGCTACCCCCAATCCAATACCTTATAAAGATTAATTCCAAAACAGCATAAGCTGGAACAAGTTGAATATTTCGGAGGTTGTGTAGCACCTGCTTATATATTTCCAGGCCAAGATCAGAGCTGCAAGCCAACGGTGCCCATGTGGGTAGAATTTCATCTGCTTTGAAATGTAGATTTATTGATCTTTGTACGTGAAGTTCATATTTATAGCACTCCACTCCTAAACAGAGCTGACTGTGTTTTGGAACATAGTGCACCTATATAGGGCCTCCACTTTGACATTTATGATAGATAAAACACATTGTTTATAGGATAGTAACATTTTAGCACCGTAACCTTTACACGCTACACATTTCGTTTGACTCTGTGGAAAGAAGTTCATCTTTTAAAATTAACTTAAATCACATTTAGGGCAATGACTTGTAATTAAATGTTATTCAAATGAATCTGACGATCAAGGACCGACTTTGCCTCTGCACTACAAGGCATTCGGTGGCTCTGCCGATGTCACCGAATTATTCTGTCAAATCTCATTTTCATCGATTCATTTTACTTCTGGCTACAAATATATATCTACAAAAGAAGCTCTTATTCTATATATAGCAGTACACACGAGATTACCTACCATTAAGCTGCTATTCAGCTGAATAAGCTAAGCACATACGGTACTCCGAAAGATACGTGTCTGCTTCTATTCTTCACTGTTCTAATGTGTATGTGTATTTCTGTGTTTTTTTTATGTCAAGTCGTCTGCACTGTAAGTAACGATTGGACTGTAAAGATCCTAGATCTCAATTCAAATCGACTTTCTATCTTAGTGGACACGAAGA
Source organism: Neoceratodus forsteri (assembly GCA_016271365.2). NCBI lineage: Eukaryota > Metazoa > Chordata > Ceratodontiformes > Ceratodontidae > Neoceratodus > Neoceratodus forsteri. Next base: position 98,637,491 of record CM028132.1, on the reverse strand, counting down.
CGCCGATCAGACAGTCCTCTTCGATCATATGGGAGAATACCTGGTTTTGGAAGGTTCGGTCAGTATTGTTCATCTATGGCCCTGATCTTCCGGTTTATCTATTGAAAATCTAGAATTGTACTTTTGTTTTTGTTGGGGGGCGAGGGAGTGCTAGTTATTTAAGCAATAAGGCACAACAGGGTGTGGGTTATTGGGGATTTACCAACCCCTTGTGTGGTGTGTCACCAGCGCAGCCGAGTGACTTGACCACACAAGAAGTGGGTAAATCACCCAATAACTCACACCCTGGAATGCCTTATTGCGATTATACAATGGACCCATTTGTAAAATAAATTTAAAATGCCTTTAATTGGCCTCAGCCCTGGGTTATGCAGGATTTACCCACAGCCACGTGACATGTTTTGACCAAAGAGGTTACAGGATTTTGGCACACCATTGTATAATCTGTATTAATCAGATGTTTTGAATCTTAACACTAGCCTGTTTTCTAGGTTAAAAAATGTCATTAAAATGCTTCAAAAATACAGGATCCAAACACCAACATGAAAAAACTGCTCTTCTGTTTTAAGTAAGGTGATATACAGATACTGTTAAACACTCCTGCCCAAAATAAAGGTATACATATTGATTTCACGTATGTAAAAATCTCTCATGTTTTACTTATTTATTTTAGCTGGGGGAAAGCCTAAATTGCTAGGCGTTTCTGAAGTTTTCATCCACTACCAATGCTCGTCTCATATGGCATATTCTTTGGTGTTCTACAGTATGCACGTCAGAGTTACTGGCTTGCCAACCTCTCATATACAGTAGACTATAAAGTGAATGCTCAGCTCAGCTAGCACAGCGGCCTTACAATGACGCCTAATGACGAACCAGACGAATTACACAACTGCAAGCAACGGCTGTATCCAGTCAGTATGCGGTTGGTCTCGGGTACATCTGCTGAAACCCCGGTTTGCGCTCAGAATGAAAAAGTTCAGGGAAAGCTGCACAGCTGCACCCCAACGTGGGAAGAACGTTTGACTTTAACAGTATCACCACGAAATCAACACCCGTTGAAAGAAACTTTATCAGGGGGTTGTGATGCAGGAATAACGTGAGATGTTGTTTTCCCTGCCTTAGATCGGGATACCAGTACTTCTTGGATAATCCGACTAGAATCACATCTCCTGAAGCTATCTGTCATTCTCACTTAGTTGACTTTAGGAACCACTGTCCAGAAAATAATAGAGTTCTTCTAATCTGAGCCGAGACAAGTGACAAGGAATGCATCGCTTATACTGAGGGAAAACAGTCCCCGAAGATGTAGGATGTCAAACGAGAGAGATCACTGGAGAAATCCTGAAGTGTGAAGAAGATGTACAACCCAATAAGCACAGCCAAGCGCTGTCCCGGCTGCTAAAACCTCTGCAGCCGGTGCGCGCCACTACATAACGCGTTGCAGCAGCAGCTCTCCACGGTGCTGAAAGCAGTAAATGCTGGAGCTATCCCAAGTCCTGAAAACGGTGTGGCCGGAGCAGTTAGATGAATTGCTCAAGGGCTCTGTAGCCATGCGCTATCTGGTAGTGAATGCACTACAAGTCGGATTTCACACTAGCACTCCAGTCGCAATCTCCAGTTCTGCGTCATAGGTGCAGAATCAAAGCCTTCGGCTCTCACAATGTATGCTTCTATATAATCAAATTAGCTCACATATCTGTCTGCATTCCTAATATTCCCCGAGGTTAAAACCGATGGTACAGTACTTCAGCTACTACTGAGGAGGACAGCTGTATGAAGTGCGCTCTCCACAGGTATTCTGGAAAGGATCTATATGCCTGGAAACCTCGTCAACACAGATAACTTTAATGGAAGTAACGAGTAATAAATCAGAGAGGAAGCCCCTTGTTTAATTTTGGATTAACACAAGGGAGCAATCTGCCTTGACCCTAGAGTTTGGCGGTGTCTTTGAGCACATGTAAGTTTGATCGAAATCCACCGCCCTGCTTAATTTTGTTTCAACGTGTTTACAAACTACTTGTCTTGGGTGTGAGATGGGGATTCTCATCATTCATCATCAGATGTGGTATCAAATAACCAAGAGATATCGCTTTCCTGAGGCTACTTAAACAAAAGAGGTCAGGTTAAATTCAGTTTGAACTCTAACCTACTACATACATCCTAGTTTCATTAGGTGAGTTACAGTGGATAATACAGTTGGCTAATGCTTATGCCCCACTGATTAAACCGAATGTCTGATATGTGATTTTTTTTTTTTTAATGAACTTTGTACATTTGCTTTTCTGTGCTCCTGTATCCTCGTTTAAGACAGGTTAATGTGGTTTAAATAATTAAAACATAAAGTCTTAGTTTCTTCAGGTGTGTTTAAACATAGTATGCCATACGTGCTGGTCTTTTAACTGCTACTGCCATGCTGTATATCCCAATAGTGTCTGTGTCTTTCTGTCAAGTATTTTGAATTCTGATTTTCAGAACAATGAAATTTAGTGCTGTGTTGTTATACTGCATTGAGTGTACTATTTCCTTAAACTTTCCTTTCTACGCATGTGTAGCATAAATGCCTATTTTGTCTGACTGCACATATGGCCATGCCTATTTCAGTGCATCTGCTTGCCATTCCTGGTATTAATAATAATATATAAAAAATAAGTATATTGAGGAAGCAAAGTAATGGTCTACAGACCACGTGATGCTTTCTAACAAGCACGTATGGGGAACCGCAATTTGAATACAAATAATGGGTAACCGGATGTCTGCCATCCGCGGTGGATTACACGTCTTCACCGTGGCAGTGATTTCGGGAATTTGTCAATAAATTGGGTTCAAGTAACCCATCCCAGGCGCACATGGAAAGGAGCTGCACGGTGTGCCTTTCCTGATCAAAAATTAAAATAAATACATTTCAAAATGTGTTACTTTACCTCGTCTACTTTGTTCCAGGCTCTACTGTTGAAAATGTAACATAGTCATGTTGCAGTTCGACAGCAAGCATTTTTTTTCTTTTTGCTTGTCAGTTCCCTTATTTCTTGCGTCCTGCAGAAAACAACATGGCTAAACTGGAGGCTCTGCAGAAATTGAGTGGTGAGATACAGGTTTCAAAAGGGTTGTGTCCAAGTCCATTAAATGTGTACTCTTCACTTAAAAGAAAAAGAAAAAAAAAAACTTGCTTACTATACTAAGTACATATCGCTACAAAGTTATCTAAAACTTGTATAGTATTTTACTATTTATTTCTTTAAATGTATGGGGTCAGATATTCAAACCCTTTGCATGTGCAATTTGCTCATGCAGATTTTAAAGTGCCTTTTTAATAGAAAGTGCCTGTATTTCTAGCAGCATAGGCAATCACCAGAATGTATCTGTTTTGTAAATTCTGGCATTGTCCATAGATATTCTAGCAAGGCGTCCTTCTGCCCCCGACACCACCACCACCACCACCAGAACGTGCATGAACTAGTACAGGAACACTTAGCGTGTACATGCACAGATTTTGAATATGTGGCCCCCACTTCTTTCCTGTGTCTATTTTTTAAGTACCACCTCTCTATATCTGCAGAGAATAACATCTTGATTAACGTGATCAGGCTGCATTGAAGAACTGGATTCCTAGTTTGTAGCTGTTTGTTTCCAGCTCCTTAGAGCCTATGAGGAGCAGCTGGGTGTACTTGGATCTGAGCTCAACAGCAGAAATCGCCTCTGCTAAGGGTGATGGCTCGTTTTTTGAATGCAGCCCGCGTACTTCTGCTAGCACTACCAGTTCTAGTCACCCCCGCAGCCATCAATCATGAAGACTATCCAGCTGATGAGGGTGAGCAAACCTCCAGTAACGACAACCTGATTTTTGATGATTACAGAGGAAAGGGATGTGTGGATGACAGTGGATTTGTATACAAACTAGGAGAGCGCTTCTTCCCTGGACACTCTAACTGCCCATGTGTTTGCACTGTGGACGGACCAATCTGCGACCAGCCAGAATGTCCCAAAATCCACCCAAAATGTTCGAAGGTGGAACATAACGGCTGCTGCCCAGAGTGCAAAGAAGTGAAAAACTTTTGTGAATATGGTGGGAAAACTTACAAAATACTGGAGGAATTCAAGGTATGCCAATATCTTTATTTCACTTGACATAAAACATGCCAGGTTCCCGCCCACCAGAGAAAACAAAATAGTTTTTACATCTGTTTTTAAAATAATTCATAACATGTAGCTCTGTCAACTAAATGCCAGTTGCTGCTAGAGACATTCATCATGTACGGATTTGTAAAGTGAGTTTTGCCAATCATAGGTTGCTGATACGTTTTTGAATGTATTAAATCCATACCGCTTCTATTTAGATTAAGTTCACTTTGTTTATCCAAGACATATCCCTGGATTATTATAGGGTGTACTCACCTCAGGCACAGCACTGTGCATTTTTCATGTAAATTTACAAAGAAGGCCAACTATTCTGCATTGCCTTAAAGAGCTTGTGACAACAGTGGAGAACTTTGGATATGTGTGCTACACATTATGGTCACTTGGTTTACATCATAAAGGCGTGTGTGTCCAGATGCCAGCTGTCAAGAGGTCTGATAAAGTGGGGCCCAGTTATAAGAACACACCCCAAATGCTAAGCAAACACGTTCATACATCAAGTATACTATTTTACAAGACCATAAATGGGGAAAAAATAATACATAGATACACAGAAGTTTATGGCCTGAAAAAGACTCATGGTCCATCCAGTCTGGATCACTTCTTCCTAGGCACTCACCAGTCTAGCACTGGTTTGGTTTCTAGTAACTCAACTGTCCCTTAGTTCTGCTTGGACTAACCCTCACTCCCCATTAGCTCCCCTCTCCTCCCAGTGCATGTAAAAGTCAAACATATACTTTCTGTTCTACTTTACTTCATATTTGCAAGTTATGCTGCATCATCTTGTTTTCAGTGAGTCCCCGTACTTATACCATTTTATAGCTGAGCTTTTGAAAGCTCATTGAGCTCAAGTGACTTTTCCAAGGTCACACTATGACTGTGGAAGAATTTGAGTCCATAATCTGCATAAGCCATAAAATTGGGTAGTATGAGGGCACCACTGAAAATGAGATGTTGCATCTCATTTGGGCTATCTTGTATAAATAAATTGTAAAATGAAAAATCCCACAACAGCCACTGACTCAATGTGTGACTTTTAGCAAGTTACTTGATCTTCCCATGCATAAATCCCTCCCATCTGTAAAAAAAAAAAAAAAGACCAAAGGCAGGGTCCCACTGAAATAAAACAATTTACTTCATTTGGGTAATCCTGAGTGCATTTATTGTACTTGAGTACATATTATAAACAGGACCTCTGCCACTTGATCTTAATCTGCTTTGGCTGTTTGTATGTAAGTGATATTGTAATCATCTGTGACATCACAACTGATAGCTGCAAACATGATTATGATGTCACAGAAAAGGATTAGGATATCACTCATAAACAAGCAGCTTCAAGTGTGCCATGCATGCCTATTTCATGCATGGGGCATGCACATTAACAGGCAGTGTCTCAGTGGAGGGGCCCCAAACATGGAGATAAAATGCCTACTGGCCCAGCAGAATGGCACTCTGGTGTACTTGGGCTCCATTCTACATGTCCACCCAACACAGAAGGGTCCTCCTTCCACTGACGTTGGGCTTCTTCATGGCCCTACTGCAGGAGGTAAACTATGGGGAAGGCAGTTGGGACCATCTTGGAGAAAGGATCAGGTTACAGAGCTGGTCAGTAGCCCCTATAGGCCAATGGAAAGCCATTTCTGGTGAGAGACAAATAAATAAAAAAAGTAGGGTAACTATTTAAAAAAAATAAATGTCTGATAGTCACTGGCCCATGTTCAAAATCACATGGCAAGGAGGTGGGAAAAGGATGATCCAGCATTTCTTGATGGGGGCCATCCAGCCTAGGGAGAAGAGGCAGTGCAGAGGCATTTTGCACTCCCTTGGACAATCTCAGTCATGCATATGTGGCTTCAATTAATCAATCAAACTTTATTTAACCAGGCAGTTACATCATTGAGCAAGCTCACTGTCAAGATGGTCCTGGACACATAGGACATGTTCATTTATGATGATACAATGACACATGGTACACCAGACATTACTACAGCATATAGCACAATACATAGCCAGTAGGCATTGGAGCAAACTTAGGATGGCAAATATATCCAAACACACCTGCATAGGCATTTTAGCATACACTGGTAGTGGTCTGAAGGGTACATATGGAGGAGAGGACAGAAGACACAATGGAGAGTAGAGGAACAGGGGATGACAAGGCACAAAGGAAGAGGGAGCCTACAATGTGGGAGACCCCCAAAGGAATTGGCTCAGGTTGAATGGAGAAAGGTTAGGGAGGGGGAATAGTTACTCTGATGGGAGGCTGGCTGACAGGGGGAATAAGAAGGCCAAGGAGATCAGGAGCTAGGGGTAGGTGTTTAGTCCAGAAGAGTAGTGCTTACCTGAAGCAGTCACATGCCATTTTCAAGCAACAATAGAGCAGCTGTCTGAATATGTAGGGGCTAGGCAGAAGGGAGAGTTTAAGTGCTTCTTGCATGTTATTCCAGAGCATTGGTAGATAGAAGCTAATGGCAGTTGAACCATGACATTTCCTGGTCCATGGTGGCTTAAGGAAGACAAGGGAGGAGTTTCTTAGGCCATAAGCAACTTCTGAGCATTCAAACAGATCACAGCTATAGGTTGGTAGTTTGTTGGACATGGCCTGGAAGAGCCACATGAAGGCATTTATTTGCCTCCTCATGGGGAGTCAATCTAGTGCTTGATATAGTACAACAAGCAGTGGTGAGTCTGCAATGGCAGGCCAAGAACAAATCTTGAAGGTAACTGCCCTCTTCAAAGCTTCCTGAATGCTGCAATAGGTTCTACTCTTCCCCTTTCACATACCCCAACTTGGCCACCTACATAGTTCCACAACATGGCTGGGAGTAGGTGAGGCACGTGCAAGAGCACTGTGTATTAGCAGTGTATGCCATAGAGACCTTCCTGTCCCCTTTCACACAGAAATGCCACTTAATAGGGCACATGCACCATGCATTAGCAGCACATATGCTTAGTTAACTTAACTGGAAGGGCAAACAGCCTTCTTTCTGTTAATTTCCTGAATAATAGTACTGGTAGTAGTACTGGAAAATTTATTTATAAGGCACCCTTCCCCAAAGGCTCAGGGCACCATACAGGAACAGACGGGCAACTAAAACCTCTACGGTAACTATAAACTACTTAAAAGAAACAAAAGTAGTACAAATTCCAGCATTACAGTTACAATTAGAATGGTAGCTAAAGCATAGGTAATAGCCAGAAACTAATTTTGGTCCCCAAAGGCCTGCCTGAACAGGTAGGTCTTTAACCCCCTTTTAAAGGCCTCCACCTGTGGGGCCTCCCTAAGTACCCTAGGCAAGGCATTCCATAATACAGGGCTGGCCACTTCAAACATATGATCACCAAAGGACTTAAGCCAGGCCCTTGGAACTGAGAGGAGACCCTCAGAGTAGGAGCAAAGAGGGCACAGTGACTGGAGAGGATTCAGAAGCTCTGCTAGGCAGTCAGTGCCCAACACATGTAGGGCTTTGTATCTTAGTAAACCAACTTTGAAGGTAACTGGCCACTTTACAGACTACCAGTGCAGATCATGCAGGACCTGTGTCATATTTCTAAACCTGGAAAGGCCAGTCAGTAAGCTGGCCACTGTGTTATGCATCATCTGCAAGCATTGTAAGATATCTCCACTAACCCTGAGGTAGAGTGCTTTACAGTAGTGCTGCCTACACATCACAAACACATGTGCCAATGTCGGCAGGTCTTCAGGAGGTATCAGGGACTTAATCTGGCTGATATTCCTAAAATCATAAAAGCCACTCCTGACTATAGCTGACACCTGCACCTCCAGTGTCAGACAGTTATGAAAAATGATTCCCAGACTTTTCACCTTTGCAGAAACCAACATCCTGGATTACCTAAGATGAAGCCCCATCTCTCCCACAACTACTTTTGCTCCCCCCAACCTGGTTCAGTCAGCAGTGCTTCAGTCATGTCCTGATTAAGGCTCAGTCAACTAGATTCCATCCATTTCAGAATTTCAGACATGCATAAATTCAGCACCTTGACAGTGTCAGGCATTCTGGGTGCAAAGGACAAATACAACTGGCTATCATCTGCATAGCAGTGTGGAAACTCAGATTGTATTGTCAAATGATCCCACCTGGGTCAGCCTGTACACTGCAGACAAAGAAGGTGAGAGAATCAAATCCTGAGGCATGCCACAGAGCAGGGGCACAGGCATGATGAGAAAGTTCCTATCATCACCCTCTGTCTTCTATCCCTGTGATAGGACTCAAACCAGCAGATGACAGTGCCAGTGAGTCCTACATACTCCCACAGAAGATCCAACAAACAACCCATGGTCCACAGTGTCAAATGCTGAGGAGAGATTGAGGAGAATTAAATTGACCACTCACCCTATTTCTTGCCCTGAGAAGGTCATTATGCACTCTGACCAACGCTGTCTCAGTGCAATGCCTAGATCTAAAACCAGACTGGGGGAGCTCATAGATGTCATGAGCTACAAGGTGTGCCTCAAGCTGTAGCACCACAACTTTCTTAATAAGCTTATGTAGAAAAGATAGGTTACACACAGGATGGTAATACACAAGAATATCCAGGTCCAAAACTGGTTCCTTCAGAAGGGACCAAAGATTGTTTTTTTGTAAACATTTCTGACACTTATAATCATGAGAGGGTCTCTTGTGTAAATAGTCCAAAATTACTGAAATTCTAAGTTCAGTTGGCATTGTCCATCTCCAGTGTAGGTCTTTCTTTTATTTACTACAAAGTAAAAAATCTGCATTTTAAATTCATGTGTCATTTGTTTTAAATCAAAGTCTTTAACGTGATTTATAATATGATTTTTATGTACAAATACATAATCTCGTATGACTATATTAGTGTCCTCAAGTTCTTTGTGCACCAGAACTGTTTAGATTTGCTTCACAGTGCTCTCCTCCAAAGAACTCAAAAAGACACTCATAACCATAAGAAATGCTCTAACTGAACATAAAAATATATTACAGCTCCATCATGAGATTAAAGGTACTTATTAAACATTTCTTGGATGCTTCAAGGAAGTTGCTATAATTTTGTGTATTTTTATGACATCACAGAAGGTTGACAAAATACTTGTGTTATGCCAGTGTGGTCTTACAAAATCTTTGCCATTCACTCCATTAGTCCAAAAACAGTGTAATTGGTTCTAAGTTGCCCTGTGGGAGGATTATAATAATTATGGTATTTAAAGGAATTCTGCAGGCAGGAAAGTGTGCTGTTATGGTTCTTAGACATTTATTACCATGGATGATTTGGAGGGTATTTATAGATTTATTGATTCTCCACAAACCCAGGCTTGTACAGTATCCCATCAATTAAACATAAAATAAATCTTTCTAGCAGGTGGAAAGTCAACGAAAGGAGAACCACTGAATGAACTAATATAGTAATCAACATATCATATGGATACTAACAGAACCAATTAATCTGAGTGCACTGATTTATATTCAGAGTACCACAGATTTACATACAGGCTATTACCAAATGCTTTTATTAGTTTACTGTCCCCTGGCTTGTTAGCTCAGAGACATTCAGGAGTCTTAAAGAACATGAGCAACAGTTCAACATTCATTGAATAGCCTAGTTAAGAAAGAACCATAATGTACAACTTGCTCATATGCAAGCTGTCATGAACTAATTTATGTAAATGTATGATTGGGTGGTTCACAGTTCACCATAAAACAGCTTTAAACTCTTAACTATGTGATGAAGTGCCTGGATGGAGAAAAGGAGTATATTTGAAGCAGTGGGTGCATTTACATTAATAGATGTTCAAGGATGAGTCTGCACCTTATGTCATTCTGTTGTTTTGTGAAAGATAGTGACTTTTTGGGAGTTCTCTGAAGTGATTATATTTTGCCTAAGAAACATTGATTCAAATGTAAAACAATGAATGAGTTTAAATATTTTCAGCATGTGCTGAAAAATAGAGCAGAGCTGTTTTCAGATATTGAGTTAGACTCACTTCAAATGAAGTGCATAATATTCTGTCTTGTTTAAGTAACACAATGTTTCCTCCCAGCCTTCTCCTTGTGAATGGTGCCGCTGTGAGCCAAGCAATGAAGTCCATTGTGTTGTGGCTGATTGTGCAGTTCCAGAATGTGTAAATCCAGTCTATGAGCCAGAGCAGTGCTGCCCTGTCTGCAAAAATGGTAAGAAAGTGTATTTTTATATACATTTGCTGAAAATCCCCAAGATTCATGAGATATGCAATGAGCTGGCTCAGAATAAGCCATTTATCTTTACATGAGGGGAGGAGGGGTCAAAACCTAACATGAGTGGCAAAGCCACAACTGAGTAATGTAAGTCCTGCCCCTTATAACTTTAGTTTTGTTTAGTTTAGTTTTTATAGTTCACATAAAACCCTTTAGTCATGTGCCTATTTTTAAATTGATAACGAATGGCTTATTCTGAGTTAGGCCATTGTATGTCAAATGTATACAATGTACAGTATTTCAAACTAAAACTTTAAATGAGGTTATTTTATGAAGATCTGAGTGTTTTTGTTTGATGTCACTGGTCTGAGTGCAACAGAGGCCATTGTTATGTCATCAGATATTGTTCAAGCTGCTAGCCCATTGGATTAGTGTTCCTTTGTGATCTATTTAAATTGATTATAAATCACCAACGTGAGGATACATTGTTCATCCTCTTTTAGAATGCTTCAGTGGCTAAAATAAATCATTTATCAGTAAGGTTTAACTTTCACATTGTATAACATAGGTTTAATATCAACAATAAAATTTCCAACCATACAATACAAAATATTCTTGTTTACAATTAGAAAATTAAATCATCTCTAAAGCCAAATGAGACTGAAAATACTTTACCCATAACTTCTTTCTTGTTTAAAAAAACAGTAACAATGAATGTCCTTTTTGAAAAACATTTTGTCAAAAAAAATCCTGTGCTGAATGACTGTCTAACTTGTCAATGTGTCTTAAACACTTGCTGCAGCTTTCTGAATATACATGGATGGATAACATGAAACCATAATGAAAATATTCAGCATGCTGCAACTTTTTGGAGTTTCATTTTAGAGCTGTGATGGCTACATAAGCCATTAAATCTTTCCTCTAATGTTCATGCATCATCATTTAAAAAAGCAGGGGTTTTCAACGGTTAAGATCCAACTCTATGTTTTTTTTTTACAGTCTATGTTAAGAATTTTAAGGAAATATGATTAACACAAGTTAAAATGTATATAAACTTTTATTCCAGTTGCTATGCTTTCATTTCTTTGGCAAGACTAGCTCTAAGCATCATTCCCTTTTGACTTCTGAAACACACTCCAATGATTTATGTAAAGCTCCAGCTTTTATTATAACCTTATAGTCTGTCATGTGTAAAGTAATGGTGCCGTTCATCATAAGAAAAATTGTTCTGGATTTGGCATAAATATCATAGTTTGATTTGTTTTCATGGCCAGCAGCTCTTGGCAAAGTAATTATTTAAAACAAAAAAAATGGCAGCATATTTGTCTCAAAATGGAAGAAATTTAATGGGAAAATACATCAAAAGCCACTTTTGCATTATCTAGACTATTGACATAGAGGTTATGTTTTAAAAGACGTGTTGAGTCATCTTAGGTGTTGTTTATTGATAATATACTTTAGTTATATCAATAATGGACAGGGCTCTATCTACAGTACATGCAGATATTTGGTAATTCATCACATTCTGCCCAAGAAAGTTAATCTGCCTAGCACAGGCGGATACCGATGACTCTGATGACTTAACTGCTTGCTGCTCTCCCATAGATGATATTACAGTGACACACAGATTTGGTTGTCCATAAACATTATATTTCATGGATTGATCCTGTAAGCCTTGCTTTCTCATGCATTACATCTCAATGCAAACCAGAAATTCATCATATTGTTTAGCTCATCATCTTACTTTATTCTAGATATTTTAGAGAAATTGCTTTCTGGTTGTTGCTCGTGCTTCGTATAGTATTCCCTAAAAAACTGTAAACAAGCAATACTTTAGTCCTGGGTTGATTTGTGGTTACTTCTCATAAAATACAATACCTTGGAAATCTGAAAGCCCAAGGTGTGAATTATTCATCCTGTGTAACATGACTATGTTTTATTTACAGAAAAATCTAACGGGAAACTATTGATAAGATTGAACTAACCACAACAAATCTCTCATCAGTGGAGGAATTCAAACTAAAGTGTACTCTTCACTTATGAAGTGTCAAAGCAGAGATTTTCCTTCTAGCATACAAATGCAATATATTTTTATGTAGGTGCTGCAAAATGTTTATCACATAAGATCTAATAGTAATCAAGGTTCATTATTTGATCAGTATCACCACTTTCTTTTGCATTTCTACATAGCATAAACACAGTGAAGGGAAATGAACAGTGTGGTCCTGCAAATGCTTCATTCCATTAAAGTGAGGCACACTTAACATAACTTCCAAAGCTGTAAACTAAAATCAATCAAGACATCTTACAATGTGCTAATTTTTGTGAATTCAGAGATCTAAAAGAGCTTGACATTTTTTAGTTGCTTGAGTAGTTTCTGAGTAATATCAAGTATGCCTGTACTACACCATACCATACGCTAGGCCAATGAGATATAGGACCAGAAACGCCAGCTTTGTAGGATAGAACAATTGGTTTTGTCTGTGTATATCTTGGCTTCACATCAGACAGTAATGTTGCAACAGTAGGGAAGTGTTGACGTTTTCTTGTCCCCACTTTTCCTGTGGCTTAGTTTTGATGTGGATTGAGAATTAACAAATTGAGCAACATTAAAGGGACATTGGGCTATATTCAGGAAGCATTTTATTTAAAATCTGTTAGTACTTTAACTTTAGTTTACACTACTATTCATGAAGCACTTTTACTGTGTTACTTTTTTATTTGACTTCATTTTACTCTTGTTTCTGTTCTACTCCACTACTAAAGCTCAATGCTAAATATGTACTGGATTAAAACCATGAAAAATATACAAATAAAAAACATAAATAACATTTAGAAAAAATGCTTCATAAATAGTGGGGTCAAATAATTTTCTTAATGCTCTAGAAGACTGTTTCATGAATAAAGATCATTGTTTTTTTTCAGTCTGACTTTTGCTCAGATGCATGCACACAGACACACACATACTCAAAAATACAAGCAAGCAAATATAAGTGTACACACTAGTGTAGTATGAACTCATTTACAATACAGATTTATGCCCTTATAACACAGAAACATGCCCCAACCCCCTTTAAATATAATGTGAATGTAAATAAAACTAGAATTCAAAAATGGACCACCCCCCCTTGACATATGTAAATATACATTGCTGCTTAATGAAACATTTGAGAATTATGAACAGATTAAAAGTTATCTAATACGAATTAGAAGAAAGTCCTCCTAGACCCTTTGTATAAGCATTAGCAGACAAATATTGAGGATACAGACAGCTTATTACAGATGTGTAAAATGCAAATACGAGAGAAATGGCAATATATATATATATATATATATATATATATATACACACACACACTATTACAAAATGCACTAAACTAGTTCAATTTTAATATGTGCACTGAACCTTGAGGAAGAGTGCACTACAAATGTAAATAACATATAATAAATAAGTAAACTATGATTATTTTAAAATATGGTATTAAAATAAATTATACCACATTGGTCATGACAGATCATATGACCAATTGCTCTTTGACCTTTGCTCCCCTTTTTAAAGCCAAAAGGCTTGTTTACAAACAGTGAGTCATTTTTTTAAGTACAATAACCAACTTAAGGGTGTGTGCTCATGATAAATCAGTAATCTTTCTAGAAGTGTAAAAGCACTTGGTGTAAAGGGCTTGTACCTCATCACCATTGGAGCGTGCATATATTTAGCATTACCTCACACCCTGTTGTGGGTTGTTGCATAATTACTGTATATTAAAAACAAGTCAAACATGCAATGCATTTAATGTGTTTTGTTCTTGCAAGAAAGACTTCCGCTGTGATTCACATTGCAGGGTGGCGAGGCCATTTTGTGTTTTGAATTTTTCCTTCAAAAACAAATATGAACAAGATCCAGCTGTTTCATATAGATTGTAGTAATATTTCCTCTTTTAGAAGTGAACTGGAAACTGGTGTATCAATATGACATTTTATCAAACACTGTTATACAGCCAAATATGTAATTACATGATATAGAATATCACAGAGGTAAACATTTAAGCACTTGTTTAGATCATCATTGATTTATTAAGTGATTGCACCTGGTTTTCTACTGACAGACAAGTGGTGGAATGTTGATGAATTTTAAAATTTCAGAACAATAACACAACATGCAGATCTCAATCCTTTTTACAGAGATCAATAAAAGGATAGCATTTCTTGTGCATTCAGAGTACACACAATATGGAGCATACCTTAATGGGAAGCACAAGTCCCTGTACAGAACACCTCCCTAATTACAAGCTCTATTGATTGGGTCAAAGTTCAGTATCACATGTTCAGAACTAACAAAATATATTAACCTTTGCAACCCTTGCAACCAGTAACGTATATAGATTCTCAGGCTCTCACATTTTGAATTGCTGACAGGTTGGGTTATATCTTTTCTTTCAGCCTAAGAAATCAGCAGCATACAAGAGAACAAGCCATTGATGTTACTTTATTTATGTTGTTGGTTTAATGTGCAATACCATAGTCTTATAAGAACTTGGAGCATACCATTGGTTTCCTGTGCTGTTTTTTTCTGAGCATCCTACAGGACACTACTCTTCTGGGAAGGGATGAAGGCAGGGGTTACTGCTTGATTATCACCTTGGTGACCACAATTGGTAGTGCAGTGTGGAGGGCGGACACAAGGTGCTGGAAGCTTGCTTGGTATGCTCATGCATGGAACACTATGAAGCATCAGTAGGGGGAAGGTGAAGTGAAGTGAAAATCATCCAGTGTAGACAGAATGAAGCTTGGTACTCTCAGGTCCTGGTGAACCAACTTCACACTTCCCACATGGCAGTATTTTACAGTGGAACATTGATCCTGAGGGCCCCACTGGGGACTTGGGAGGATAAGTTGCAGGGATGATAAGGATAGGACCAGGAGGTCGCTGAGAAGCAGAACATGGTAGCACTGGAGCTTCATTGTTCTCAGTATTCAAATAGCATTGCTGTGACTATCAAGGAATGCCACATATGTACAGAGCAAATCACTATTTTAAACTATCATACCTCTCTGTTAATTGCCGAGGGATGAGGTGGCACTGGCATGTCAACATACCATCCCTTCATAAACTCGCAGTTAAAACAGAGGTCTGCACCTCTTTAAAATGGTGCAGAAAAGGACTTACCAGGGACTGCACTAGAGTGGGTCATGGAATGATCAAATAATGAACAACTGATAGGTCTCAAAGTATCCCTCAGATATAGTTATACCACATGTATAATGAACTTCATTGCAGTGGCTTAGAATTCTTATTAAAGGTTAGAGAGTAATGTCAGTGATACAGTACAGTATGTAGAAAGATAGAGTGAAACATGCAGCAATAGGTGACAAACCAGGTTTCTCTCAATGTAAACCTTCAAGCTTCATTACTTCCTTGAGGAACTGATAGTTCCTGGGCAAAGCTGAATACATTTTAAAGTGGGCAGGTATTATGATGCATCTCTGAACCACTAGCGCGACTCAATCCTGGCAGCTTGTCTCTACCAATAGCCATACTCACATATCAAACTCCAGTGGTAAATGCAAACACAAGTCTGCCTTTTGTTTAAATCTTTTTTTCAGAGCAATGCTTCTTTCACTGTTTTTTTTTCTGAAGTCATCTAATGCACAGCAGTATTTTTTGAACAATATCATTTTGTCACAGGCAGAGGCACTCAGGCCAGTCAAGGGTTAACGCATCTAGTCTGAGCTGTTAGGTAGGTGAACTTTTTCCTAAATTTATTTCACCTGTATATGGACAAGTTTCAAAGGTGTATATTATCCGCAAAGGAGGGAGGCCCTTTCTTGTGGTTTGCACTATTATTAGGCTCAGATTCTTTTCTTGATAGACATCAGCACATTACGAGCTTCTTTATGGAAAGAAATTTGGTGGACAACTGGAGATTTGTTTGCCCAAAGAGCATGACAAAATTGCCCTGAAACTTATAAATGAAGCAAACTAGACATTTTGGATAATAGGAAACCTTTCATTAGACTAGCATAAAAACAACAAACATAAATGTTGCAGTACAGTGTATGCACATAACAGCTACAATGTATAATTACTGGTTGGTGTTGATTAAAACCTGAAACTAGTACCTGACAGTCTCCATTATGCACTCTGCATTACACACAAGTGTGTAATGAAGAATTGTCTTAGTCTACCACACAGCACTGGTTGCAGGACACAACAGCTCAGGCAAAATACACTTTTGTTTTTAGTCAGCTCCACCACTGCCTGCCAATCATGGTTCTGTCAACAAGTAATGATATAAAATAAAGTATGGGAAATTGCTAAAACTATTTTTAAACACCCCTAGTGTGTGATACCTGAATGAACCACTTGACCTTCAGTCTTGAGGCTCATGTGGTGTCACACAACTTCAGTACATAAAAAAATATCATTGGACACTGTTGCCTATTTATTACTCTCCCCGTGTCTCTCTCATTTATTAACACCTTTCCCTTGTAAAGAAAAAAGGGTAGATAGACACTACTTTTGCGGATAAGTAAAATGGCATGGATTCACCTGTGACATTCCGGTACCATCACTGATATACAAAATACAAAACAGAAGAAAACCAGCCACACTTCAAAATTTTTAAATCTCAGTATCATTTATTCAAAATTCTTTCCACACCATGATCCCTCTGACCATGCCCAACGTTTCATCCTTTATGGGCTTCTTCAGGGGCAAGGATCTGGGTTTCCAAGTCCAGCTGAGGAATGTTGTAGCATTAGTCACCAAGTTGATTAGTATAACAGTACCTTAAGCTGTTTGTATTAAGTCAACCAGTTTATCTGTGTTAAACAAAGTAAATGCCCTTGTAGGCAACATCTTTTACTGGCATCATACATAGTTAACTGCCCCTGAAGATGCCCATAGAGAGTGAAACATTGGGCATGGTCAGGGGGATCATGTTGTGAAATGAATTTTGAATAAATGGTACTAGGATTTCAACTTTTTGAAGTGTGGCTGGCTTTCTTCTGTTTTGTGTTTTGGACTACTCTGCTTCTCCAGCCCTGTCCTATAAGCAGTGGATAGACATTTGGGACCCACCTGTAACAAGGTTGGCATGGACCATCACTGATGTGCCAGTAAATATAGTATGTTTGTATATTGCTGATTTTGTTGTGAAAGTGTAATTTTTTTATCAGCTAGTAATATACTGAAAATCTATAATTGTAAATATATATTACTTACCACTACTGCTGTATTCCTTGTCTCATTGGGACACTCTTGAAAACTAGGCAATGCATCTAAATCAGGCAAACACCAGTGCTAACAATATAAATAGGAAATACATAACAGCCTGCAGTGGAATAACACATTTATCCCCACAAGTGTGTGGTAAGGCCCATAACTCACAACTGGGGAAGACATGAGTTAGTTATGAAGATCTTACTACTCATGTATAGAGACAAATATGTTATTCTAATATAACCCATAGTGCATATGATATGTACTACACGATGTGTAATACTTTTATTAGTGTTTTACCTTGTTGTAGCTTAAAGTTGCATTTCATTCCATTATAAACACTCTGGCCATTGTTTTCTGTGTTCTTTTCTATTCTCTGTGAGTGTAGTATATATTCCATAGGGCATACAGAAATAAGCTTTTTCCTGCAATTCTGCCTAGCAGTGTGTGGCAGAGCAAAGCAAAGCCATGCGTGCTATAGCAGCAGTGCTGGCAACATGCCAGAGTGCATAAGCTTATTCTTGGATGCCTTATGGAATGTTCAATTTATAGAATGAGCCAACACTAAAATGGATATAGCAAGAGAACCAACATACTTGACAGCTGCAGGGAAAATAACATGGGCTACAGGAAGAATAATATGTTATTCATCTAGTAGGTGAATAACAAGGCTGAATAATATGTTTTATTTAGCTCTGTTATTCATTCCTCCCATAATACAAATATGTTATATCTGTGTTGACCCAATAAAAGATTTAATACTATCCAAATCTAGTTTGCCAAAGACCAGTATTTATGTGAATGCTCATTCATAAAAATACAGCAGTTTACTTAAATTCAGTCATCTTTGTTCTTTTCTGTCAATGAAACAAATCTACTTATTCTCTCCCTTTAAGAGGCTCATAAAACAATGAAAGAAATATTAAAGGGGTGAGAATAATGGTGCAGACTCAGGAAGATACCTCCTACCATTGTGAATTATTCTTTCTAGAATTTTTAGAAATGGTACATTTTGTCTGTTGAGGAATGATTTTGGTATAGATGTTTAGAAAGTGTCATTTTCATTCATTTCCTTTACTGTCTCCTTTGCCTAGCATGAGACAATGCTTTTTTATTTCATGCTTTAATTGGTATCTGTATTTATTCTACCTAACACTTTGTCCATCATGGTGCAAGGTCCTTCCTGGGCATGAAGCTCCCTAACTTGTCACAAGACATGAAACCTAATCCCTTGTTTTTTCTCCTTCAAACCTCTGTGTGAATAGACAAGTCAAATGTCAGAAATTTTGTGAACAGTTTTCTCAGCAAAGGATGCTACATTGCTAAAGGGACATTTCTCTTATACAGCCCAAATATCTGAAAACTCCTCACTAAAACTATGTTAAGAAATTCTTGCAGATGTGGTTGAAGCAAACTACCTGGTCAACAAAAAATAAATAAATGAGTCAAAACTACCTTTAATCTTAAAGAGGAATTTAATCTACATTTGAATGCCTTGGATCCTTTTCAAAAAATACATTTCTTTGCCAAGTATTTTAAAATTAATTGTGAAAATGTTATGTAATTTTTGGGAACTTCACTAAAATCAAAGTGCAGAGTCAGCCTCATTGAGCATGTCAACTGAACATCATGTAATCCATACCTGATAAAAAAAAAAAAAAAATAATTTGCAAAAGGAGGCATACCTGCTGGTGGTTACACTCTGTGCAAAGCTGAACATCTAACAGCAAACTTTCTCTTATTTGTGCTCAGACTGTCTTTTTCTTTGATTTTGGCCTCTTTAAATTGTTAATCTCATTTTCCTTATCTTTTTCTTATCTTCTACTTTAGTATTTTTTTCTTGTGTTTTGCCTCCATGTTCATCTTTTTTCTGTTGTCCCTTGGCTACTTTTTGTAATTTGTCTTTCCTTTTTTTCCTTTCCATGGGTGTCACTGATTTCTCTTTTTATGTTGATTGCACACAGTGCAAGAAACATATTGGGACAGCTTTCTCAGAAGCAGGTTGTGGAGGTGTGGCACTGTTGTAGCCAGTGCCCCCACAGCCTGCAAAGGCTTGTCCAGCTTCCCCCAATGCCATGGCACGCTGCTACTGACACTAGTTTGGAACCTTGCCACCAACTTGTTACAATTTAGCCGCTGCAATCAGGGGCTGCCTCATCATTGCAGCGTAAGCCATCCTGCAGCAATGAGGGAGCGACCCATCACTGCAGGGCGGGATCTTTACAGAGTGATACTGTTTGTGAACATGGTGGCAGTTTGCCACCATGTTTACAAACAATATTAAACCCCTTCCCCCATGTTTACCTGCTGAGACTGGGGCCCCAATCCCCATCAGCTTCACTGCCCACATGTTTCTGTTGCCGATGGGGGAGCCCACTCCCCATCAGCATTATGTAAACCCCCTCCCCCACTTATATTCTCTGCCAACAGGGTGCCCAATCCCTGTCGGCATAATGTTACAACCCCCTTCTTGTGTGCTGGCGGGGTGCCCAATCCCCGTCGGCTACAGCGTCCCCCAAAAAAGCCAAGACTCTGTTGGCACTCTGGGAGCCCACCCCAGTGTGCCCACTTGCTGAAATAAAACTGTCCCACAATGTGTTTTAACCCTGTAAAAAGGAAACTGTCCCTCCATGTCTCCCCTGGCCCCTGCTGCAACCCACACCCACCCACTGTGTACCCTGCCTCCCCACACCCCCCTCACCCCATACTTACCTCCAGAGCTCAGCACAATGATCTTCAGTGGACCGGGAACACGTCTGCACTCTTCAAAGCTGAACGTGAACTGAGGAAATGCCGGTAAGCTGTATAATGGAATAAATGGGGTTTTCCAACATTAATACATATCTCAGTCATTTTTTGGAATTTTGGCACCAAATTTTCAACATGGGAGTTTTGGGACCCCTCCTCATGAATTCTTGAACTGTCATGGTGTTAATTGGCCCCGAAAGGTGATTCCCGCGGTACTCGCAGCGGAATCACCTTTCGGGCCAATTAACAAAATGACAGTGCCAGTGTTCATGAAGTGGGCTCAAAAGCCTATGTTGCAAATTTGTGAAAAGTCCAAAAAATGACTGTTTTACGAGCGTGCACTGCACAGTTGCTACGCACGCTCATAACTTTGTGAATTTGCAAGATTTTCATGCCAGATTTACAACATTGGCATTTTTTCACACTTCCTTGTGAACAGTACTGCTGTCATTGTTCACATCCTGGTGGAAATGTGGTTTTGCACTTCTGGCGCAGAATAGCACAGTCGCTGTGGGAAATCAGTGTTCGGGACAGATTAAGAAAATGACAGTGACATTGTTCATGAGTAGAGGTCCTAAAATGCCTACGTTGAAAATTTGGTAATGGTACTCCATAAAATGACTGTGTTATGAGTGTGCATTGCGCGGTTTGCATGCACACTCGTAACTTCACGAATTTATATTTTCACTCCAGATTTCAACATTGCCATTTTCCCACACCTACTTATGAACAGTGCAGCTGTCATTTTTCCCATCCTGGCCGAAATGTGTTTTCGCACTTCCAGCACAGAATAGAGTGGTCAATGTGGGAAATTACTGTCTGGGACAGATTAATAAAATGACAGTGATACTGTTCATGAGCAGAGGTCCTAAAATGCCGATGTTGAAAATTTGGTGATGATAGCCCATCAAATGACTGTGTTACAAGTGTGCATTGCATACTTTCCACACACCCTTGTAACTTCGCAGATTTGTAATACTGTCATGCCAGATTTTCAACAGTGGCATTTTTTCACATCTCCTTATGAGCAGTACAGTTGTCATTTTTCACATCCTGACTGAAATGTGGTTTCACAGTTGCAGCACAGAGTAACGCGGTCGCTGTGGGAAATCAGTGTTTGAGACAGATTAAGAAAATTACAGTGGCACTGTTCATGAGCAGAGGTCCTAAAATCCCTATGTTGAAAATTTTGTGACAAAACTCCATAACATGACTATGTTGCAAGCGTGCATTCAACTGTTTCCACGCACACTTGTAGCTTCGCAAATTTGTATATTTTCACGCCACATTTTCAACAGTGGCATTTTTTCAAACCTCCTTATGAACAGTACAGCTGTCATTTTTCATTTCCTAGCTAAAATATGTTTTTGCACTCCTGCAGGAGAATAGCACGGTCACTGTCAGAAATCAGTGTTTGGGACAGATTAAGATTGAATGAGTGAGAGGAGGGAGTGCCCAAGCTCAACTGAGCTCTGTCGGGACTGGTCCAGATTTGTTTGTGGCCAGAAAAAGGCCCCAATGCAAGAGACCAGTACAAAAGGGCAGCCTTCAGCACTGGGAGAAACAGAACAAGAGAGCAAGTTAGGGAGGGGAAGTGAACTAACTCACTGGAGTGCTGTCAGGACTGCTGCAGATTTCTTTGTGGGCAGAAAAAGGCATAAATGCAGACAGGGGCCCAGTAGAAGAGGCCAGCCTGCAGTGGTGGGAGAAACAGTATGAGTGAGTGAGTGAGACAGGGGGACTGAATAAGCTCAATGGAGCTCTAGCAGGACTGCTGTGGATTTCTTTGTGGGCAGGAAAAAGGCGCCAATGCAGGCAGAAGCTCAGTACAAAAGGGCCACTTGCAGCGCCAGGACAAACAGAATGAGCGTGTGACAGGGGGAGACTGAGCGACCTCAACGGAGCTGTTGTCAGGACGGCTGTGGATTTCTTTGTGGACAGACAAAGGTGCCAATGCAGCCAGGAGCCCTGTACACAAGCCCAGCCTGCAGCGCCAAGAGAAACAGAATGAGTGAGTGACAGAGCGGTAGTGAGCGAGCTCAATGGAGCTCTATTGTGACTGCTGTGGATTTCTTTGTGGGCAGAAAATGCGGCAGTGCAGGCAGGAGCCCAGTACAAAAGGCCAGATCGCAGCGCCGGCAGAAGCGGAATGAGTGAGTGAGAGAGGGGGAGTAAGCGAGCTCAATGGAGCTGTGTTGGGACTGCTTCAGATTTCTTTCTGGCCAGAACAAGCCACCAATGCAGGCAGGAGCCCAGTACAAAAGGGCAGCCTGCAGCAGCAGGAGACACAGAATGAGTGAGTGAGTGAGGGAGGGAGAGGGGAGTCAGTGAGCTCAACGGAGCTCTGTTGGGACTGCTGCAGATTTGTTTGTGGGCAGAAAAAGGCAGCAATGCATGCAGGGGCCCAGTACAAAATGGCAGCCTGCAGTGGTGGGAAAACCAGAATGAGCAAGTGAGAGAGGGGGGTGAGCGAGCTCAATGGAGCTCTATTGTAACTTCTGCAAATTTCTTTGTGGGCAGAAGAAGGTGGCAACGCAGGCAGGAGCCCAATAGAAAAGGGCAGCCTGCAGCGCCGGAAGAAACGGAATGAGCGAGTGAGAGAAGGGGAGTGAGTGAGCTCAAAGGAGCTTTGTTGGGACTGCTGCAGTTTTCTTTGTGGGTAGAAAAAGGCACCAACAGAGACAGGAGCCCAGTACAAAAGGGCAGGCTACAACGCCAGGAGAAACAGAATGAGTGAGTGACACAGGGGGAGTGAGCGACCTCAACGGAGCTCTGTTGGGACAGCTGTGGATTTCTTTGTGGGCAGAAAAAGGTACCAATGCAGGCAAGAGCCCAGTACAAAAGGGCTTCCTGCAGCACTGGGAGAAACATGAGTGAGTGAGTGAGAGAGGGGGAGTGAGCGAGCTCAATGGAGCTCTATCGTGACTGCTGCGGATTTCTTTGTTGGCAGAAAAAGGTGGCAACACAGGCAAGAGCATAGTACAAAAGGCCGGCCTGCAGTGCTGACAGAAACGGAATGAGTGAATGAGAGACGGGGAGTCAACAGGCTCAACAGACCTGTGTTGGGACTGCTGCAGATTTCTTTGTGGGCAGAAAAAGCCACCAACAGAAGCAGGAGCCCAGTACAAAACGGCAGCCTGCAGCGCCAGGAGAAACGGAATGAGTGAGTGAGAGAGGGGGAGTGAGCCACCTCAACGCAGCTCTGTTGGGACAACTGAGGATTTCTTAGTGGGCAGAACAAGGTGACAATGCAGGCAGGAGCCGAGTACAAAAATGCAGCCTGCAGCACCGGGAGAAACAGACTGAGCGAGTGACAGAGGGGCAGTGAGCGAGCTCAACACACCAACGCAGTCAACATTCGGTATTGACAAATGCTTGTTTGATCTTCCTTCTGACTTCCTTGGCTTTAGTTTCCACATTACTTCTTTGTTATTATTAAATGCCTTATGCCTACGCTCTTTTATTTTAGTTTGTGAGTATTCATTCCATTGGTTTTCTGGTTCTTTTTGTGTTTCTCTCCTTTTCGCTTTTCTTTCTTTTAGTTATTTTTTTAATGTTTCAATTCTCCTTTGCTTCATCTTTCATCACCAGTAATATCCTAGGGCTGAGGATCCGCTCACTGGGTGAAACATGAGTAACATGGAATCGTCATGCATGAATTCAGGTGGATGGCCATACAGTAATGTGCCTGGGTCCCTTGCAGGTGGTTAAAAAGCAATATTTATTCGGTTTTGTCCAAGGGACAAGTGAGATTTAGCCCACCCCCACACTCCCATAAGGCAGGTTGGGAAAAATAGTAATTTTAGACTGTATATAACTACCTGAAAAGATTCTGAAATGCGCATGTTGATCTATATTCAGGAACATTACCTCCAGCATTAACACCACTGTACTTTGCCTTTATTAACCCAGTTCAGCAACGTGCCATCAAACTACATGGGAGAATGCTAAATTAGGCTGGTAAAGGTAAAGTGGTGTTAACACTGGAGGTAGTATTCATGAATATTGGCCATTGTCTCCCATAAATATAAATTCACAGATTCTTGTAATAATACTTGTTCAACCTAAGGAGATGGCTATCATTTTCATGTCCCATTATATTAAACTGAAAAGAATCTTAAAGTGCCATGTCATAATCTGATATTAAATCAATTAAAATTCCATGATAGTCTGGTACTACATTCTGTTTTGTACCATACTGACTGGCATCCACACATAACCAAGACCTATGAAATGTTGTATAACAGGCCACAGAACATGCATTTTGTTATATAAGTTTATTGCAACAGAATGCACCATTTTTAATTAATTGCATTTAAAAATACTGTATTTTCCTATAGTTTCAGACTAATTTCTGCTTTTTATTTGTCCCGAAGCCCCACCCTTATGCTCAATAACTAATGCCATCACATTGTATGATAACAATGACTGGACAGAAAAATTCGACAGAAGTATACAATTTTTGTCACAAATGTGGAGGGAGTCACCACAGAGGTTTAGGTGTCCTGCTATAAAACAAAGGTCTGAAGTGCCACAAGAGGCCCTGTATAGAACAAAGAGTGAGTTTGTTTTTTGAAGTACTCACAATATATCCCATTATTTATTTAGTCATCTATTATTTCTACTTTAGAGTGACCTCATTTAAATGCAGCACCTAATATATAAGAGGCAGTGCAAGATAAAATAGCAACAACAGTCATTGCATGTGCCCAAGTGCCCAAGAGGTGGATAAGCAGAAAAGGGGCAAAATTCAGCAGACGGGCAGACAGCAAGGAGAACCAGGGATAAATGACAACCAAGGAAGGGGCTGGAGTAGAACAGTGAGACAGTCTAGGGAGGTCAAATCATGGAAAGACATGCGTGCAAATGCCAGGAGCCTTAGCATCAAGATGGAAGATCTGGAGGCTGTCATGGTGCAGTCAGACCTGGACATTGTGGCCATCACTGAAACCTGGTGTAATGATAGCCATGACTGGGAGATGGCCATACCTGGCTACAACATATTCAGAAGAGACA
Organism: Neoceratodus forsteri; assembly: GCA_016271365.2. Lineage (NCBI taxonomy): Eukaryota > Metazoa > Chordata > Ceratodontiformes > Ceratodontidae > Neoceratodus > Neoceratodus forsteri. Next base: position 98,612,216 of record CM028132.1, on the reverse strand, counting down.
GAGCAGGCAGGAAGGGAGGAGGAGTGGCACTGTATGTGAAAAATGACATAAGGGCCACAGAGATCCAGGAGGAACAAAATGGGGGAGAGATACTGTGGGTTAAGCTGGAAAGGAAAATGGGGACAGCCATCTGCACAGGTGTGGTCTATAGACCACCAGCCCAGGAGGAAGAAACAGATAGGGAGCTGATGCTAGCCATCAAAGGATGGCAGACAAGGGTGAGGTAGTACTGGTTGGAGACTTCAATATTCCAGACATGGACTGGAGCATCCCAGCAGCGGCATCGACTTAGAGCAGATTTATCCTGGACTCCTTCAGGGTGCCTTCCTCAAGCAACTGGTCATGGAACCAACTCGGCAGAAGGCAATACTGGACCCTTGTGCTCACAAACAGGGACAGTGTGATGGGGTAACAGTGGGGAGCACCTGGGAAACAGTGACCACCAGTCATTGTGGTTTGAAATCACAGAAAGAGCAGAACCAAACCACACAAAACACGTATTCTGGATTTTAGGGGGCAGACTTTGGGAAAATGGGGAGATACTTGGAAAAGAGGCATTAAGGGAATGGGACAGGAATCAGGGGTTGAGGAACAGTGGGCAGTATTTAAAATGGGGATTACAAGAACAACAGAATAATGTATTAAGCAGGTTAGCAAGAGGAAAAGGAAGAGGAGACCATTATGGTTTTCCAAAGAGGTAGCAAAAGTGAAAGCCAAAAGATTGCATTCAGGCAATACAAAAAGACACAGGCAGAAGGGGATAGGGAGAAGTACCAGGAGAAGCAAAGGGAGGCAGGAGGTCAGTAAGGGAAGCCAAAGCTCAGAAGAAGAACACATTGCAAAATCAGTGGGTAGGGGACAAAACCTTTACAGGTACATAAGTGAAAAAAAGAAAGACAAAGGGAGGATAGTGAGACTGAAGGGGAGGATGGGGGCCACGTGGAGGATGACAACAGTAAAGCTGACATACTGAACAGGTATTTCTGCTCAGTCTTTACTGAGGAAGGGAGGGTAATGGGTCTGAAGGAGTACAAGGGTGAGAATGGTGCAGAAATGGACACAAGTCCCTTTACATGAGAAAGGGTCCTGAAGAACTGGAAGTAATAAGAGTTGATAAAGCAATGAGGCCAGATGGGGTGCACCAGGGTCCTTAAAGAACTAAGAGAGGTGGTGGCTGAACCTCTTGCTATCCTGTTTAGCCGATCACTGGAAACAGGGGAGGTACCAAAGACTGGAGGATAGCAGATGTAGTCCCCTTGTACAAAAGTGGGAACAAAGAGGAAGCAGGGAACTACAGACCAGTCAGCCTCACCTCGGTAGTGGGGAAGATCATGGAAGCACTACTGAAGGAGAGATTGGTGGAACATCTGGTTGTCAATGGACTACAGGACCCAAGGCAGCATGGTTTCCCGGGGAGGTCATGTCAGACCAACCTCATTGAATTTTTTGACTGGGTGACTAGGGAGGTGGATCAGGGGAGGGCAGTGGACATGGCCTATCTGGACTTCAGCAAGGCCTTTGACACTGTGCCACATAGAAGACTATTACACAAACTGGGAATATGGGTGTGGGCAGGACAGTAGTGTGGTGGGTAGGTAACTGGCTGGGTGGCAGGACACAGAGGTGGTGGTAAATGGCTGTCACTCCACAGAGGAAGAGTGACCAGTGGGGTACCACAGGGATCAGTGCTGGGACCGGTCCTATTCAACATCTTCATCAGTGACATGGCGCAGGACCTAGAAGGCAGAATTTCACTGTTGCGCTGATGACACAAAGCTCTGTAACAGAGTAGACACACCAGAGGGTGTAGACAGAATGAGAAGCGACCTGCAGAAACTTGAAGAATGGTCAGGGTGTGGCAGTTGAAATTCAATGCAAAAAGTGCAAGATAATGCATATGGGCACAAAAACCCAGGCACAATATATCAGTTGGGGGTGAGGATATAGCATGCACCAAGCAGGAAAGGGATCTTGGGGTTATCATCTCTGATGACCTCAAGGTAGGAAACAGTGTGACAAGGCAGCAGGTAAAGCAAATAGGATGCTGGGATGTATAGGCAGGGGCATTACCAGCAGGAAAAGGAGGTCATAATTCCGCTATACAAGACACTAGTGAGGCCCCACCTGGTACGAGTGTACAGCTCTGGAGACCAAACCTACATGGAGACATAGACAGGGTAGAGAAGGTTCAGAGGAGGGCAACAAAGATGGTGCATGGATTGCATCACAAGTCCTATGAAGACAGGTTGAAGGAACTGAACATGTACTCCCTGGAGGAGAGGAGGAGAGAGGGATATGATAGAGACATACAAGTATCTTACAGGGAGGAACAGGGTGCAGGAAAACACTATTTTTAAGCGAAAAAAGATGTTCCAGGACTAGAGGGCATGGGATGAAGTTGGAGGAGGACGATTCAGAGGAAACATGAGAAAGAATTTCTTCACAGAGCAGGTGGTGGACAAGTGGAACACCCTGCCAGAGGAAGTGGTGGGGGCTGAAACAATCATGGGATTTAAAAATGCATGGGATAGACATAAAGGAATTCTGGAGGTCAGAGGTAAGGTGCAACAGACTTCTAGGAAAACAAACTGAACTTACAAGCTCAAATGTGCAGACTGGGTGGGCCATAGGCCCTTATCTGCCGACACTGTCTATGTATCTATGTAAATTAATGCACTGGGCACTGGAGTGTAGCAAGTTTTTTTTTTTTTTTCAAACTTGTATGCGATGCTTCATAAGCCACTTATCTAGGCATTACACATCATGAGTGTGTAAAACAAGTTATAACAATCCACAAGTTTAATTTGATATAATTACTGGTTGCAGACAGATATCCACTTGTCATTGTTCCCCCACCAAGTAAGTGTCCTATCCTAACATCCACATCGAAGTGGCTGACATCTTCTGACTACATTCATGCATTCTAAATTTTTTAACTAATTGCATTCAAGTTGATAACACAGTGCTTGTTTCTCTTGCCATGTGGTTACGCACAGTGTGCTTGATCAGGATCTTCATAATAAATGGATCATAATACACACTCATATAAAAGAGTTTTTTCTGACTCAAACTTGAGTCATTATCAGGCCTAACCAGTAAATTATATTACAGAAAATTACATTTAAAGTTGCATATTTTATTTATACAAATAGTCATACAATGCATAACAGTGAAACTGAATATATTGACTTTTCTATAAATTGTAATACACAGAATTATTTGCCCGTGACACAGTCTTTTGTTAACTTGCCTTAGTGCACTCAGACTTTTTTGCTGTTACTGGATGCTGGATGAGATGCATCCACTTTTAGACTTATTACCTTCAGTAGTTGGCTGGGCTTGCAACTGTGGGGCTTTTTTGGGGCAAGATGAGGCTGTACTCTGTTGCCAGCACCTTGGCTGGACTTTTTCACTCTAAGCTCAGTTTGGGGACTCCTATTTACTCTTTTAGCAAATCCCATTTTTTTTTCATTGAAGGAACATAGCATGCTTTCTGTGTTAGCTGGACATACCTCCCATATGGCTCTGGTACATGCTTTCCTGTGGTCAGTTTTTTTTTTTTTTTTTTTAACTTTCAGCTTGTTGGCATTCTGAGTCAGTATTTTGGCAATATTAGCTCACATAGAACCTGACTAAATGGCAAAACTATACATAGGATTATACAGAGAGTATGAGTGTATGGAGATCAGACCCCAGTCCATCTAGTTAGTTCCCCTTTGGTCATTGGTTGTATTGCTTCTCAGTGATTATACATTGCACAGCTGTATCACTCCCTGGTGTCTGGTTTCCTCCAGGTATCTGTCCAATCTGCCTCTGAAAGATATCTTCTTATCTGTCTCTACCACTCCATGAGGCAGGCAATTCTACACATTCACCACCTACTAAGTGAAATACTCTTTCCTCACCTTCTGGTTAAATCTGTCACTGTTGATTATAATTCAGACCAGTACCCTCATGTTTTGTTGTCCTTTAGCAATTAAACAAATCCTGATTCTTACTGGGTCCTTACCTCTGATCATTTTAGATATCGTTACCAAATCTTCTCTTTGACTTCTGTTCTCTGGTGACAGAACATATTCCCCCAGCTTGTCCTTTTAAGTAATTTGTTCAATACCTTTCATAATACCTTTCATCATGTGTTACACTTCTTTGGATGTTCTCCAGATGTGCCCACTGTATTCTAAGTGTGGTCTCACCAGGGCTTTGTGCAATGACAGGATTACTTATTTGTCCCTGCTATGTCCCTGCATGTGTACCCCTGCATTTTAATTACATTTATGGCTGCTCCCATGCATTGTACCCCATGCTTTACCAAATCCTTGACTATTATTCATGGATCATTTTCTTGTTCGGATTCTTGAATTAAGCAATTAAGTATGTACTGGTTTTCTCTGTTTCTGGTCTGTAGTTGGTTGTACCCCCTTATACATGTTCATGTTGAACTCCATCTGCCACTTTGTGGCCCATACTCACAATTTATTGAGGTATTTCTGCAACTTTCAGCATTGCTCCTTGGAGTTTGCATTGCCCACTAACTTGTCATCTGCAAGAAAACTTTGCCACATTACCTGTTGTATATGATAGAAGTCAGCCTCTGGAAAGCAGTGCCACCTAGTAAAGAAAGCAGATTAAACAGCAGCTGACACCTTTGGGAAAACTTTAGAAAACATTATACTTCGACACAATTCAGCGTGTAGTTCGTGTATCTTCTATAGAGTGCTCCTTTCCATTGTTTATTACTGAAGAAATTCCCACAAAAACACAATCTTTATCCCTTAGAGTTAATTTGCCTCAATATGGTATTATAATGCTCTGTTGAGACATCCAGTCTTTTGAAATGGGAATAACTGTGAAGTCACAAGCAGAATATTTTGACATCAAGGTGGGGAGAAGCAATAGTAGCTGATGAACTATATATGATTGCAATATTAAACAATGATAATAAGAATACAGAGCTTGCAAGAAATATAAGCTGCTTTGTGTCCAAATATTATGCTTTTCAAAGTTCTTCTCAAGGCACCAGTGGCTCTTTAATAACACTTACAAACAATGCTGAGTAAATGTATCGGCTAAAAACCTCTGATACTGGTCCGTAGGATAGAAAGTATTTGTATATGGAAGTCAAAGGAGTTCTTTGACTGAGAAATTTCCTATTATATGAATTGTTAGAGCTACTGCCTTTGGGACTCAGGGTCTCCGGTTTGATTCCCAGTGAGGTCTGTTAGCACAGATGCACTTGTAGAGGTGGCAGACATAACCCTACCAAATTTGTAAGCTCAAGTCAAGTGTTAGCAACACAAAACTCCTTTTTGTAGTGTTTTTCATCAATCTCCACTGTCAGAGATGACTGAATATAAAATCCTTTAAAATACCTTTAAGGCTCTACTTGGACTGGCACTCTTGGCCTGCTTGAGGTTTAGATCTCTAGTACTGCACATTCTGATCATTATTCCTTCCAATTGATGGCCCCAGTGCTGTGAAAGCACTCCACAGTACTGTCCCATGAATCTTCTATGGCTCTTGTTTTAAAATAAAGACATTGCCAGCTCTGTTGCACTGAGCAATAGTGGATCACTCTAGCATGCTAATGACCTAGGTTTATGATCCAATCCTGGGAAATAAGGAACAAGGGCTGGCTATAGGCACTGACAGCATCTGTGAGAGTGCTCTTCTTCCAGGAAGGAGCAAGTAGACAGCTCTTCTAGTGGCTCTAGATGGGAAAGTGGTTTATGTGATATAGATGGTGTGGGTGACCATGTGCCATCTCGCACCCCCAAGGCCAGACATTAGCATGAGCATGCTTGTGGGAGAGATGGATGGAGACATGGGAATAAATGCAGAAATGCTTCAGTGGTGCACAGGATGATGCTTTAGAGTCCCTTTATTTCATCTGGCCCTGGGCACAGCACCAAAGCACCTCCAGTTGACATTTCAGGCTAATTAGCTTCCCCCCCCCCCCAGGGTCCAGAGGATGATCTTAGCAGGGACAAGCCAGCTCCATGGGACATCAGAGGCACTGTCAGTCAGAATGGCAGCCAGTCACAGTGAGGGGTAAATTAAGCAGGCAGTGAGGCTGTGTAGTCCAATGGAGTTGGGTGCAAGTGGGCAGGGAATGCGCAAAAAAAATCAAATCAAGACAAATATATATATTTTTATCAAGATTTTCTGTACAATTCCATATTGTCATATGGTTAATCATTTACTGCAAGGTCTATCAGGCATCCATAATAGGAACCCCGCGAAGCTGCAACATTTTGAGGGAACTCTGACTCCTCCCTTTCACAGTGACAGCTAGCTCAAAATCTTCAGTTCATTGTGTGTAGAGGGGGCATGAAGAAATGACAGAGTTCTCTCCTATTGTACTTTGAGAGTACTTCTTAACATTTGTTGTGCTTTTCCACATTGGTAATTCTTAGCAGAGAATCCTGTTTATTTCTAACCAGCAGAATTTTAAATTTGAGGTGTGCTTGTTGTTTTTGATTAAGTTGGCGCCTGCTTTTAACCCCAACTCCTGTTGGACGTCTGAGTGTTCTGCCATTCTGCCTCTACAAGTATAAGGGCATCAGACAAGTATATTGTCAAAGTCCATTTACATCACTCAGGGTTAGCATACTAGAGAGGCAGTTAGCAGCAGAGTTTGCCACAATTGATGCAACTGCACAGTTTGATGGAAAGTACAAATGTTGATGCAAGTGCATAAAAAAAACATGAATATTGGCACACAAGTGCACAGAAATTAACGCAACTATGCAAAGTCCTAATGCAAGCTACAATTTTGGATACAAACATCACTTTATTTATTGACATATAAAGAATGACCCCATGGCATTCTGCAGGCCCTTTTCTTTCAACAAAAATGCAAAATGTGTCTTAAAAGCTTGAGACAGTCTCTGCATGGTATGTTCACTCTTTTCTGTTCTGCACCAGAAAACCAATGCTTGCTTTAAGGACCCTGATCTCTATGGAATGGAAAGGGACCTGGAGGTAATTATATCGGATGATCTAAAGGTGGGCAAAAAATGTGAGAAGGCAGTAAGGAAGGTTGGGAGGATACTGGGGTGCATAGGGAGAGGCATCAACAGTACAAAACAGGAAGTTGTTATCCCTCTGTACAGACAGTTGGTGAGACTCCATCTGGAGTACTGTGTGTAGTTCTGGAGACACCATCTCCACAAAGACATAGTCAGAGTGGAGGCTGTCCAGAAGAGGGAAACCAAAATGGTGCAGGATCTGCACCAGAAGACATGTGAAGAAAAGACTAAAGGAGCTTAATATGTATACCCTTGAGGAAAGAAGGAGGGGAGACATGATAGAAACTTTCAAGTACCTTAAGGAATCAACAAAGTCCAAGAGGTAGTATCTTTCAGAAAAGAGTCGCAAGAACAAGGGGGCACAATTTGAAGATAGAGGGGGGATGACTCAGAGGTAATGTGAGGAAGTATTTTTTCATGAAGAGGGTTGTGGATGCATGGAACAGCCTTCCTGAGGAGGTCGTGGAGTCAAGAACAGTAGGGGAATTTAAGAATGCATGGGACAGACATAAGGCAGTCCTAGTGGAGGGTAGGCAGAAGTAGGCTGTTGGTTAACTAGGATCTGCAGCTTATCCGTTAGGTAGGAAAATGGGCAGACTAGGTGGACCAAGCGGTCCTTATCTGCCATCAAATTCTATGTTTCTGTTTCTAGACTGTTGGTGGCCCAAGGGAAGGTACATGTGGTTTTAGTTTTTGCAGTGGCAGCAAAAATCAAACAATTTGACAGTTCCCTTATCCACTATCTGAATGAACTGTTTTATATGGACCTAGCATCTGGGACCAAGAAAGGGGGGTCATGACAGGTGCATTCAGAAATATTAGAACATCCTTCAGAACTGGGTGGTCAGCTTCAGTGGTTTGTTATCAGATGGGCCCAGACAACATCAGATGTCTGAGTACTAGAGGTTAAATGAGCAGCATTGTGACATAATGTTATCCTTGGTGCCCCCAAGTGAGCCTTTCTTCCAGTCCCTGATTTCAACAAATCTTGGGAACCTTCAAGCAGTGGACCTGACCTTGGCTCTCCTGAGTCACATAAAAGCAATAATCCCATTCCCCTCAGAGGAGAGGAAATAGGGTTACTTTTCCATTTGTTATGTAATCTAGACAAAGTCAGGGGGATTCTGACTGATTCTGGAACTAAAAGCCTTGAACCTATTCATAAGTCCAGTCAGGTTTAAAATGAAGTATCTACAGTTCATTACAGCAGCAGTACAGCTGTGGAATTTTTTGGCTGGCTGCAGACCTCTCAGACATATATCCGCACATACCAATCTGTCAGTTGCACCAGAGTGCTAAAACTTCCAATTCAAAATGAGGCTTTCCCCTTTGAGCTACCATTGGTTCTGCAGGAGTTCACAAATATTCTTATAGTCACAGTAGCCCTCTAGTGGCAAAAGGGACACTATGTGTTTTCAGATCTGGACAACCTATTGATTGGAGCTTCATCAGAGTTGGCTTATCAGTCAGTTTAGAGCACCTTTTAGATCCTTCAACTGACCCACTCTTCCCTTGCTTCAGAGCAGTAGCAGATGCTCATCTGGCTACCAAAATAAGTTCTCCATTCCCTGGAGTGGAGAAAGAACCTTCAGAATCTATTCAGGGATTCCCCACTATAATCCCCATTGCAGATAATTCTGACAGACACCAGTCTCACAGCTGGGATGCAGTACTGGACCAGATCCCAGTTAAAGTGGTATAGGACATGAGGAACAGAGACATTAGATAAATGTCTTAGAGATGAGAGCAGTTTTGTTAGTCATCAGAAATTTTCAGGACAGAGTCAATAAGAAGTTGTTCAAGGTCTGGTCCACTGATGCAGTAATAGTGGCATACATAAACGGGTCGGCACAAGAAGCGAAAGGATGCTGATGGAAGGATACAAGGTTCTTCATTGGGCACAGGCCTAACTGGAATCTCTGGCTGCAATTGAGATGACAGGAGAGCTGAACTTCCTAACAGACTGACTCAGATACTAATATGTTCATTTGAGGGAATAGTCTCTGAACCAAGAGTTTTTTTAACCTCTGTATCTTCAGTTTTGGGTCCCAGCAAGAGATCTGTTTGCATCAAGACTAAATGCAAAGGTTACAAGATTGTAGTCAGTAAGTTTCAACAATCAAAGATCAAGATGCCCTTTCTCTTCTATGTAATTTTTAGAGAGTATATCTATTTCTTCCATTTCCTCTGCTTCCGGCTGTACTCAGAAAGATTCACTGGTCATGCAGATAGTTCATTCTCTTACTACAGAGTGGCCAACAAGGATGTGAGTCTCTGATATAGTCAGTCTTGTAGTTCATAAGCCATTCAGCCATACTCTACAACACAACCTGCTAAATCGGGGCCCAATTTTCCACCCAAACCAAACTGAGCTCCAGCTGGTGGCTTGGCTCCTGAGAGGTGGCGGCTTCTCTAGTAGTATAGTCAGCAGTATAGTCAGAGAAGGTAATGGGCACTCATGTCCTCCAGGTTACTATCAACTTTTGAAATTCATGTGGATTGGGATAAATGTTTTAGGACCCAGCCAACAAAAATCTTAGTGGCCCAAGTCTTGCACTTTTTCAAGCCAGTGTAGACAAAAGGTTATCTCTAAGTACCCTTAGAGTGTAGGTCTCAGTACTTGGAGCAGTGCTTGGGCTTTGTGATGGTGTCTCCTTGAGCTGAAACTCAGATGTGAATTGGCTCTACAGAGCAATCAACAGAACCAAGATGGTCTATAGGGTGCTTCTTGCCATGTTGAATCTCAGTGCATTATTCAGTGCGGTTTGTGTACAACTACCATTTAAGCCTTTGTCACAGGCCCCTGAGGGCAGCCTTTCTTTTATGACTTGCTTGCTTGTCACCATCTGCTCACCTAGATAAGTTGGAGAGCTGCAAGTGCTCTTGTACAAAGAACCTTACTTGGCATTCTATCAGGATAAGGTAATTCTACACAGTGATTGCATTCTGAAAGGTCCAACAATATTCTGTGTGAACCAGGAGATTAATATCCATTCCCTTTCTCCCCAAATCCCATCAGTGATAAGGAAATGCTATTGCACAAGTTTCAGGTTTTAGTTAAAGCAGAAGTTTGATGAAATTGGTCAAAAATGTGACCCTACCTTTCTTCATTGTAAAAGATTCCAGGAATCTTCAGATGTAACATGTTCTAGTTCCTCCACAATGTGAGTATTTTATCAATGTTTTGTTTTTGTTTTTCTCAAGAAAAGAGATGGATGCCACATTTGTCATAAAAAAGGGCATTGTAGACCTGATAATAGTTAGGATCAAAAAATAATAAAAGCTCCAAGTGCACAGCATAGGAGATAGATAGAAAGGCAGATTTGGCAGGTATGCTAATAGAGTTTATTAATTGTAGCTCAATCAACTTTTTGGAAAAATATTTTTTGTTGCACTACTGCTTTAAATGGGAGTTCATACAAACCATTGAATCAAGCTGGATGTGCTCAGAGCAGTCATGGCATACTGTACAAGTGCAGTCTTTTCAAAAAGCAGATCATCTCTTTGTGCTGTTTGGCAGTGAGAAGAGACAATGAGCTCCCAAGGCACTTTGACTGGATAAGAAAGATCATGCATGAAAAAGGCTTATGTGGTAGCAAAGCTAGACCCCCTGCTGTTGATTAAAATACATTTGAGTAGGACTATGGCAGCCTTTTGGTCATTATGAGCAGAAACCCGAGTGTCCAGCCTATGCAAGGCACGTACTTGGCATTCCTTGCACACGTTTACCAAGCATTTCAGACTGGAAACACAGAGTTCTGCAGATGCAGCCATTGGCCAAAAGAAGCAGGAGGAGGCAGTAAAGAGATAAAAGATAAATATCAGAAGACTATTCTCCCCTGCCCTATGAGTTTCTGGGAACTGCTTATCAAGATCCAGCACTAAATAAATAGTCCAGATACAACATGTAATGACATGGAAAGAAGAACTTCTATCAGACTTACCATCATTTCTTTTCCTGTTAGTTCCAGTCTTGTTACTGGGACCCTCCCGAGAATGAAAATATTCTTCAGCCACATTTTGTTGCATTCATTTGTGTTTAGCTCACATTTGGGTACTAATGTTGCTTGACATTCTTGTTTCAACATATAGAAGTTCTTTTGCATGGAAATATTTTTATTATGCCTTTACCATTTAATAAGTTTGTTGTGAGGCAATGATGTGTGATAATGAGAAGTCTCTGAACTACACTTCTTTAATCCTGTCTGCTTTCTCCTTAGAGAAAGAGAGAGTGTGAAAGAATTGCTGTCATCATGCACCTCCTCAAGATAGGATCAAGACTTCATATTTGACAGGAACTGTGTGTCAGGTTTTAATGACTGAATTCTCAGCAGCTCTGAAAGTATTACAGCTGAGTATTCCAAGTTAACTGCTACTGTGAAGGGAGAATACTAAGAGGGAGGACTCAGGATTCCATGATGATGTCACAGCTTTGGGGAACGGTTGATCCTATTAGGGATGCATGATAAACCAAACAGTAAATTATTTTTTCAGTGGCAATGTTGGAACTAAAAGAAAAAGAAATTACTGTCAGTCTAATAGAATTTCTTAGTCTTTTAATAAGTAGTACTAGCTTAATTGTTTAGTTATGGTTTTGCACCAGGAAAGCTCCTACAGAAGTTTGATGTAAAAAATGTGCTCTAGAAATTTAAAAATGTGCTGTGCCCTTTTATTGAATTACTTGTTGAGCTAATTCAATGGCACAGAGTGATAAAGGTATTGCTCTGCATGCTGGTGACCCGGACTGATGCCTTAAGTCTGGGACAGCAGGCAAGGAGGCCAGCAGGAAGAGCTCAGAGCATCCATGAGGGAGGGGGTCACGCACTGTTCTAGCAGAGGTTCCTGACAGTGGTGTGGCAGCAGTGCAGTTGACATAGTAGGTGTCCACATTGCATAAGGCACACCCCCTTAGCCCAGCAGCAGCATGCATGTCTATGCTGTGGGGTGTGGCATGGTGCCAACCATGGTCAGGTTCGTGGACATATTCCTCTGGGGTATGGATGCAGGACTTCTTACAGGGTCCATGTTCATGGACCTGACCAAAGCTTGTGATTTGCTAGATCATAGTCTTCTTTGTAATAAACTGGTTTCATTTAGTTTGTCTTTAAATATGCCTCCTTGAATTGAAAATTATTTGTCCGAATGATCCCAATTTGTTAGTACAGTATGTGCCACTTATAGCATCCGTGCTTATGCCAGATGGCTGCTTATTGTGGGCATTTTTCATTTTCCAAAAATCATTTCCATAGCACTGCACAGTAAACCTGAGTGCTATACCGGTCTTCCTGAATGACCTCCCCACTGCTTGCTCCTCCTCTGTGTCCATCCAGACATACATGGATGATGCTGTGCTATTTGCTTCTGGTTCCTCCCCCTCTGATCTGATGGCCAGGCTTCAACTGTACTAAAGCAATGTTCAGCACTGGTTTCATTCAAATCAGTTATCCCTCAATGGCAAAAAAATGGTCTCGATAACCTTTGGCACTAGGCAGAAGCTCACTGGGCTTACCGCCTTCCCCTCCTTCCACACCTTAGATGGAGCTGCAATAGATGATGTTCCCTCATGTAAATACCTTGGTGTCTGGCTCGACCGGCACCTCAACTTTTCTGGACATGTGGATGCCATGCACAGTAAACTTCACCCTAAACTAGGAGTGCTATACAGGAATAGAGGTTGCATTCCTCCTCCTGCTCGCTATGCAACTGTCCAGAAAATTATGTTCCCCATCTTCAACTCTGGTGACATTGTCTACAGTGCTGCTCCTAAGACCACCCTAGCCAGACTGGATTCCCTCTTTCACTCCTTCTGTTGCTTTGCTCTTGACTGTCTGCCCCACACCCACCATTGCTCCCTATATTCTTCCTTCTCCCTCCCTTCCCTTGAAGCCAGACACCTCATTCATTGTGCCGCCTTTATCTCCAAACACTGGCTTGGGCTATCTCTCCTCTTACCTCTTTCCTTTCTCCCTACCCCCATCATCTTACACCCTTCATAACTCTGGCTATTGCTCCCTTGCTCTCCCATCAAGGAAATCCTTAGCTGGCCAAGCTGCTTTCTGATACCATTTCCCCAAACTATGAAACTCTCTTCCCCTATCTATCCACTCTGCCACTTTCCAGTCCTCTTTCTCCTCCCGTTTTCACAATTTCACCTTGCACTACTGCAACTGCGCCTCATACCTTCCTCTGTCCCACTACCCATTACTTTCTACCCCCTATTTCCCCTCTCCTCCTAATCTACACTCCCCTCCCTAGCTCACACTGTTAATTCCCCTGTTACCTCCACACTTTAAGCTATATTTCCTTGAATCCCACTGAATTAGCATTCTCAACCTCTCTCCCTGCATCTCCCTGCATATTGTGCTTCATACTCCAAATAATCTTTCTTGCCATCCATTGGATTACATTCTGTGCCTTATTCTTGCATAAATTGTCTCTTGTTTTAGTTTTTTACACGAAGCTTGTATACAATACTTAGTTTTTTTTCTGCTATGTATTTATTGCTCTTATTGTTTTCATGCCCTCCTTTACCCCCCGCCCCTCAAGGACACATCTGGAAATGAGCTTTTATCAGCTCAGCATGTCTTTCCTGCTGAAACGTTTGAAATAAATACCGCACTGTTGTACCACCTATAACAGGTGCCTCTAATCCTCTAAAGCATCTGTGATATGTTTTAATCACTTGTTGATGCAGTGATCACACATAACAACAGTGGCCTTCTATTGCCCTGGGGAGTGCCATGAGTCACTCTACACCCCATGTTCTGCCTCCAGTAACAAACAAAAGCAGCTTTCCTGACTTTCAAAGGCAAACCCAAATGGCTAACATATGTAAGGGTGTTGTCTTTTCTTTTAACACCCTACAGTATATTGAAACATAGAAGTTGATGGCAGATAAGAGCCGCAAGGCCCATCCAGTCTGCCCATTTCTTTTTCTACCTTATAAATGTGCCATCGGCCTTTGCTCTGTCAATGGCCAATCTATTCATACTCATCTGTATTGCTCCATTATGCCTATCCCATGCCTGTTTGAAGCCCTGCACTGTATTCGTATCCACCACTTCCTGAGACAGGCCATTCCGTGCATCCACCACCCTTTCTGTGAAAAAGAACTTCATCACATTACCCCTTATTTGGCCTCCCTCTAATCTCATGCTGTGTGCTCTTGTCCTGCTATTTTTCATATATTGAAACATGTTAGACTCTTTCACCTTGTTAATACCCTTAAGGTGTTTGAATGTTTCGATCATATCACCTCTCTCCCTCCTTTGCTCTTGGGTATACATATTGAGCTCCATTAATCTGTCCTCATATGTTTTCTGATGCAGTCCCTGCACCATTTTGATTGCCCTTCTCTGGACTGCCACAATTTGGTTAATATCCTTGTGAAGGTGTGGCCTCCAGTACTCACGCAGTACTCCAGATGGGGCCTAACCAGTGTCTTGTAAAGAGGGATTATTACCTCCCTCTTCAACTTGTGATACCCCTACTAATACAACCTAACATCCCTCTAGCCTTACCTACTGCTTTAGTGGTCTGCTTGGATGATTTCAGGTAATCAGTGATGATGATGCCCAAGTCTCTTTCTTCCCTTGTGACTGCCAGCAACTCCCCTCCCAGCCTATAGGTGACTTCAGGGTTTCTCTTCCCTATGTGCATGATCTTGCACTTCTTTGCATTAAACCCCAGTTGCCACTCTTCTGACCATTTTGCTAGTTTATCCAGATCTCTTCTCATTCTGCCCACCCCATCTGGATCATCTACTCTGTTGCAGATCTTGGTGTCATCTGCAAACAGACAAACCTTACCCTCCAGTCCATCTGCAATGTCACTGATGAAGATATTGAAGAAGACTGGTCCCAGGACTGATCCCTGAGGTACCCCACTTGTGACTTGCATCTCTTCTGACTGTATACTGTTTACCACCACTCTTTGTTTTCTGCCCGTCAACCAGTTTGCCACCCAGTTGACCAACTTCTGACCCACCCTGAGCCTACCCATCTTATTAGTCAATCTTCTATGTGGAACAGTATTGAAAGCTTTGCTGAAGTTAAGGTAGGCAACATCAACTGCTCCCCCCCCCTCCTTGGTCCACCACTCTGGTAACCCAGTCAAAGAAATCTATGAGATTAGTTTGACAGGACCTTCCTTTTGTAAACCCATGCTGTCTTGGATCCTGTGCTCCTATGGATTCCAGGTGTTGCACTATCCGTTCCTTAAGGACTGCCTTCATAATCTTGCCCACTACTGAGGTAAGACTGACTGGTCTGTAGTTCTCTGCCTCCTCCCTGTTACCACTCTTGTGGAGCGGGATCACATGAGCCCTTCTCCAGTCTTCTGGGACCTCTCCTGTGCTCAGAGACTCACTAAACAGTTCTGATAATGGCTCTACTAGTTCCACCCTTAGCTCCTTTAGTACCCTGGGATGTATACCATCAGGTCCCATTGCCTTATCCACCCTGAGCTTATTGAGCTCTTGTAGGATCCTTTCTTTTGTGAAGGGACTAGTGCTCACCTCCCTCACCCCTGTGTCCATGGTGCTGAGCTGTGGGCCCTGCCCTACCTTCTCTTCAGTAAATACTGAGCAGAAGTATTCATTAAAGATAGATGCTTTTACATGGTCCTCCTCCTCACACACACCCTTATCTCCTTTGATCTTAGCAATACCCCCTCTGGACTTTCTCCTTTCACTAATGTATCTATAGAAAGTCTTGTCACATTCTTTTACTGTCTGTGCCAGTGTTTCCTCAGTTTGGGCCTTTGACTGCCTTACTGCCTTCCCTGCTTCCCTTAGGGAAGTTTGGTATGCCTCCCTATCTTCACCCCGCTGCATTCCCTTATATTTCCTGAAGGCCAGCCTTTTGGCTCTGACCTTTTCTGCTACTGTTTTTGAGAACCAAAGTGGTTTTCTTCTTCTTTTGCACTTCATTTTCTCTCTAACACAATGGGATGTTGCTTCAAGTATTGCATCCTTAAAGCTTGCCCACTTTGCCTGTACCCCCCTCACCTGTATTTCTTTTTGCCAGGGCTATCTTAACTCTGTTGGCCATCTTATCAAAGTCAGCTTCTCTGAAGTCCCATATTTTTGCCTTGGAATGGGACGATTTAGTTGTAGTGGCCAAACTGAACCATACCATGTGATGGTCACTGGCCCCCAGGTGACCTTCTACCTGCAGATCTGTGATCCTTTCCCTGTTAGTCAGTACTAGATCTAGGATAGCCCTGTCTCTTGTGGGTTGTTGTACCAGTTGTTTGAGGCCCTCCCCCTGCAGGGAATCCACCATGTGTCTAGTTCTGGCAGATGTTCCTGCAGGTATTGAACAATCTGTATCTGGCATGTTGATGTCTCCCATTATCAGAACTTCCCCTTTAGCTGTCATGTTTTGTATATCTTCTAATAGTAATGTGTCTATGTCCTCCCCCTGGTCTGGAGGCCTGTAGACAATGCCAGTTCTTATGGCTGTCCCATTTCCTGTTTCCAGGGTGACCCACAGTTCTTCTGGCTCCTTATGTGTATTCTGAATTTCTGTAGCTTTGATATTTTCATTGATATACAGAGCCACTCCCTCCCCCTCCTTTTGCACCTCGGTCTCTTCTGAACAGTACATAGCCAGGTAATGAAGTCTGTCAATTGTGGTTACTGGTAAACCACATCTCGGTAATTGCTACTATGTCCAGTTTAGCCTCTGTCATTATTGCCTGCAGGTCTGGGATCTTGTTTCCCAGACTGTGAACATTTTTGTACGTGATTTTCCATTGGCCAGATTTCGGAGTGTTAGTTGTTGGGTGAGGTCTGGTGTTTCCCCTGTGTGTCATATGAGGAGCTGGACCTTTTTCCTTACCTGGTGATGTAAATGAACTGCAAACATGCTGAACTCCTGTTTGACCACTAGCTGAGGGGGAGAGCGGTGTTCTTCCAATTCGACATATGGGTGCTGCACCCCTCTCCCCATTTGCTAGTTTAAATATTCTGCAAAGACATCAAACTTCTGCCCCAATGCACTGACTCTCTCCTTAGTCAGATGCAGTCCATCAAATTTAAAGAACTTTCGCTCCCAAAACTGTTGCCAGTTCCCTACAAATTTGTGTCCTTTTTGCTGGCACCAGTCCTTGAACCACACGTTTAGCTCACCTATCTCCCCTTCTCTGACCTTCCGTTCATCTGCCCCCCCCCAGACTGGCAGGATCACAGAGAAGGAGCTGCCAGATGAACTGGATGATAGTTTGTCTCCCAGCCTGGTCAGGTGTTTCTTGGTCTCCACAACTGACCGGCTGGAGAGATCATCAGTCCCTATTTGTACCAGGATGTCAATGTTTTCCCCTGCTTCCTGAACAATTTTAGCAATGCGGTCAGTGTCTCTCCACACTGATGTACCGGGAAGACATCTGACCATTACCCCTGGCTGGAGATAGGTATCAATTCCCCGAATCATGGAGTCTCCTATGATCAGAAGTTTTTTGGATTTCCTTTTTGCTTTTTTTTGTTTTGGTTCCTGTTTTGGGTGAATATACATGTCTCAATAGCAAGGCAAACTTTTCTCCATTGCCCTTCCCCTATCTTACATGTGCCCTTGTGGTGTCTCCCCCTAACACTGCTCATAAAATGCTGCCATCTAGTTTATTTTATTTAAATAAAAATATATATATATATTCTCCAAGAGAGGGGATAGCTTGCAGACATAAGGAGATCAGGCAAGACTAGATGAGGAGTAGGAAACACTCTGAACATCACATGGTATGCTTCTGTGTGGAGGTGGGGGAAACAATCTAAAAAGAGAAAAAGCACTGTACTTTATTAAAACAGTTATTTATAAACGTAGTGTACAACATTTCATCTGTATTAGGACAGTGATGAGTGCTTTGTGATGGTATGGTATAGTAATGGTAAACAGATCAGGAAAGGACTCCAAGGTTGAAAAAGCATCTAAAATAGAACTTTAGGTTAGTTCAGACAATTGCTTATAATGGACAAGAACCTCACACAGAGTAGTCAGTTATAAGTGGCATATACAGTATCGGTACCATAGTTTCACAATCTTGAGCTGTATTTAATGGGTTTCCACAGGAGTCCATACTTGGGCACCTGTTGTTCTCCCTTTTCATAAACTCTCCATGAAATCTGTCTAAATTGCAGTACTCTCTTGAATGCTGATGATTTGATAATTTATGCTAGTAGTGCCCAGTAGTGCAAAAGTAACCTCTGGCACATTGGAATTCTTGGGTAAACACTTTTTTATCAATTTGCAAGTGTTTTTCTTGTAATCAGTTAGTTCTTAATGTAAAGAAAACAAAGTCCATGATGTTAGGGTCAAATTATTACTAAATAGGAGTTCATCTTTGTTGCTCAGTAATTCTTTCTGGTTAGACATTGAATACCAGTTTAAATAACTGGGGGTCCTACTTAACCCAGCATTATGCTTTAAGGATCATATTGCATCTGTTTGTAACAAGCATTTGTCAATGCCGAATGTCGTCTTGCTGGCATTGGCATTGGCACTGGTAGTGCAGGAGTTAGAGAGATGCATAATAGGAAAGGCAGTGAAGTATTGAACTGATGACAACCCCACCCCCACCCTGCAGAGTCTGACAGGAATTGAGGTGAGCCTTTGGGTCATCAGCTATAACGCTCATGCCATTTCATGCCACCCTACCCTGCAGACACCAACAAGTGGTACGGTGTGCCTTGGGACCTTCTGGCCTTAAGCTCACCCCATTCCATAAGGAAATACATTGAGATGGGTGCAGTATAGGAGAATGGGGTGAACTTTGGGGCCGAAGACTCCAAGGCACACCTGAATGCCTGTCACTGGCTGCAGGGTGGGGGTGGAAAGGCGTGAGCATTACAGCCGATGATCCCAAGTCACATCCCTGATGCCTGTCAGTCTTCACAGGGTAGGGGCATTACAGTTGGAAACCCTAACATCCCAGGCATTTGTTGGTATTTTCACTCCAAATTTTCAGCATGGACTTTTTCTGGTCCCACCTCATGAACAGTGGCACTATCAGTTTGTTAGCCAAAAGGTGATTTTGCATAGTGACTGTGCCATTTGACGCCACAGGTGTGAAAACACATTTTGGGCAGGATGTGAAAAATGACACCTGTACTGGTCACGAGGAGGCGCAAAAAAATGACAATGCTGAAAATCTGGAGTGAAAATATGAAAAATGGGTGAAGTCACAATAGTGCATAGAAACTGCACAATGCAAGTCCGTAGCGTTATTATGTGTGGGATTTTTTTAACCATATTTTCAACATAGGCATTCTGGGACCTCTGCACATGAACAGTGGCACTATGATTTTGTTAATCTGTCCGGAAAGTTGATTTCCCACAGTGACCATGCCATTGTGCACCAGATGTGTGAAAACACATTTCCAGCAGGATGTAAACAAGCATTTGTCAATGCCGAATGTTTGCTTGCTGGCATTGGGATTGGTAGTGTAGGAGTTAGACAGCTGCATAATAAGAATGGCAGTGAAGTATTGAACTGAAGCCAACCCCGCCACCACCCTGCAGATACGGACAGGCATTGGGGTGTGCCTTTGGGTCATCAGGCATAATGGCCACACCATTTCACCACACCCCACCCTGCAGACACTGAAAAGTGTCACGGTGTGCCTTGGGATCTTTGGCCCTTATGCACACCCCATTCCTTTAGGAAGTACGGTGAGATGGGTGCGGTATAGGAGAATGGGGTGAACTTTGGGGCCGAAGAGTCCAAGGCATACCTCGATGCCTCTCAGTGACTGCAGGGTGTGGAATGGTATGAGCATCACAGGCAAGAATCCCAAGTCACACCCCTGATGCCTGTCATTCTCTATAGGGTCGGGCGTTATAGTTGAAAAGCCTAATACCTCAGGCATTCGTTGGTATTTTCACTCCAAATTTTCAACATGTTTGTTTTGTGACCCCACCTCATGAACAGGGGGAATATCAGTTTGTTAGCTGAAAGCTGCTTATGCACAGTGACTACGGCATTTAGCACCACAGGTGCAAAAATATTCCGAACAGGATGTAAAAAATGACAGCTGTACTCTTTCATGGGGAGGTGTAAAAAATGGCTATGTTGCAAATGTGTAGTAAAAATATTAAAAAAAATGGTGAAGTCACGAGCGTACATAGAAACTGTGCAACGCACACCCATAATATAATTAGGTTGGGGATTTCTTACAGTAGATTGTCAACTGAGGCATTTTGGTGCTTCCGATCATGAACAGTGTCACTGTGATTTTCTTTATCTGTGCCGAACAATGATTTCCCACAGCGACCACGCATCTCTGCACTGAAAGTGTGAAAACACACTTTGGCCATGTTGTGAAAAATGGCAGCTGTACTGCTCATAAGGAAGTGTGGAAAAATGCCACTGGTGAAAATCTGGACTGAAAATATTACAAAGTCATGAACTAACGAGGGTGCGTGGAAACTGTGCAATGCTCACTCAGTAACACAGTCATTTTATGGACTTTTGTCACCAAATTTTCAACATAGCCATTTTAAGACCTCTGCTCATGAACAGTGTAACTGTTATTTTCTTAATCTGTCCTAAACATTGCTTTCACACACCAACCATTGTGCGCTACATGTGCGAAAACGCATTTTGGGCGACATATGAAAAATTGCAGCTGTACTGTTCATAAGGAAGTTTAATAAAATGGACATGTTGAAAATCTGGACTGAAAATATTAAATTTGCAAACTTACGAGCATGCATAGGAACTGTGCAACGCACGCTCATAAAAGTCATTTTTAGGAATTTTTTCACCAAATTCTCAACATAGCCATTTTAAGACCTCTGCTCATGAACAGTGTCACTGTGATTTTCTTAATTTGTCCTGTACATTGATTTAACACACCGACTGCGCCATTGTGCGCTACATGGGCGGAAACACATTTTGGGTGAGATGTAAAAAATGACAGCTATACTACTCATAAGAAGGTGTGGTACAATGGCAATGTTGAAAATCTGGAGTGAAAATATTGAAAATTTGCGAACTTATGAGCCTGCATAGGAACTGCACAACGCACGCTCGTAAAACAGCCATTTTTGTTAATTTTGGCACCAAATTTTCAACATGGGGTTTTTGAGACCCCTTCTCATGATTGATGTCACTGTCATGGCGTTATTAGGGTCCGAAGGGTGATTTCGCAGTCACTGCGCAGTCACTGTGCGAAATCACCTTTGGGTCTGAATAACACCATGACAGTGAAATCAATCGTGAAAAAGGTCCCAAAGCCATGTTGAAAATTTTGAAAATTCAAAATGCCTGAGATATGCAATAAAGTTGAAACCCCTTTCTAGCCCATTATACAGCTTACCGGCATTTCCTCAGTTCGGTCGCCTTTGAAGAGTGCAGGCGTGTTCCCGGTCCACCAAAGATCATCGCACCGAGGTCCAGAGGTAAGTATGGGGTGAGGAGTGGGAGGCTTGGTGCGCAGTGGGTGGGTGCGGGTTGTGGGAGGGGCGGGAGACTCACTGGGGACCATTTTTTCTTCACAGGTGAAAAAAATTGACGACGTGGGATGTTTGCCATGCTGGGGTGGGCTCCCAGCATGGCACAAGGACTGATAGGGCGGCCATTCAGCCGACGGGGGATTGGGCATCCGGCCTGGCTGAATGCTTGCCATGCTTGTGGGCTCCCAGAGTGGCACTCTACTACTGGGGAGGACAGTGCAGCCGACGGGGATTGGGCACCCTATTGGCTAAATGATTAGTTTCCACACTGGGGTGGGCACCCAGCATGGCATTTGTAGCGTTGGGGAGGCGGAGGGCGCGCACAACCGGCGAGTTGGGCACCCGTCGGCTCCACAGTCTCGTCTGGCGCCACCTGCGGGCGTCTGTGGGGGAGCTGTGCGTGAGCAGCATTATCTTATCACTGCTCACTCAAGCATAGCTCCCCTTTCAATCAGGCACACTGCATTTTGGAGCTGTCATAGACAGCTCCAAAATGCATTGGCTTACAGGCCGCCACCCCAACACACTGACTGAATTGGAGGAGGAGGTGACACACCTCCGAAATCTCCGATGATGGCACTATTTTTCTTGCACATGCGTGCAAGCAAACATAAAAATGACAGCTGTACTTTTCATAAGGAGGTGTGAAAAAATGCCAATGCTGAAAACCTGGAGTGAAAATATGGAAAATTGGTGAAGTCATGAGCGTACGTAAAAACTGCACAATGCGCGCACATAACACAATTATTTTTGGGATTTTTTTTAACCAAATTTTCAACATAGGGATTTTGGGACCTCTACTCATGATCAGTGGCACTGTGATTTTGCTAACCTGTCCAGAAAGTTGATTTTCCACAGCGACCACACCATTGTGCACCAGATGTGCGAAAACACATTTCCAGCAGGATGTAAAAAATGACAGCTGCACTGTTCATAAGGAGATGTGAAAAAATGGCAATGTTGAAAATCGGGGGTGAAAATATTAAAAATTGTCAAAGTTATGAGCGTGCGTGGAAACTGCACAATGCACGCTCGTAATGCAGACATTTATTGGAATTTTTTCACCAAATTTGCAACATAGGTTTTTTGGGACCCCACCTCATGAACAGTGGCACTGTTGTTTCATTAATCAGTCCCAAAAGGTGATTTTGTGCAGTGACCACAAAATCACCTTCCGGGACCGATTCACAAGATGATAGAGCACGTGTTCATGAGGTGGGGTCCCAAGAACCCCATGCTAAAAATTTGGAGGCAAAATTCAAAAAAATGGCTGAGATATCCACCTAAGTTGACCCCACCCCACCGATGCCATTATATTGCTTACTGGCATTTCTTCATTTTGCAGTTTGGCTTTGAAGAGTCCAGACATGTCCCGGTCCACAGACAGTCACAGCGCCAGACCTCTGGAGGTAAGTATGGGGCAAGGGTGGTGCAGGAAAGTGGGATGCACAAAGGGTGGGTGCAGGTTGGAGGAAGGGGCACCGGGGACTATGAGGAACCGTATTCTTTTTTACAGGGAAAAACAAAAAATGGACATCAATAGGGATGTTTTTCTTTCTTTACAGGTGAACTCTAAAAAAAAAAAAAAAAAAAAAAATGTTGGGCACACTGGGGTGGGCTTCCAGTACGTCCCATGAGTTTTTTTTGAGGGGAGTGTTAGGCACACTCTGGTGGGCTCCCAGTGTGTCCCACGAGTTTAGGGGGCTGATGCTGATGGGGATTGGGCCTCTTCGGCAAATAAAGTGTGTGGGGTGGGAGAACATGCCGACACAGGGGATTGGCCACCCCCAATGTCGGTATGGAGATTGTGTGTGGTGAATGGCAGGAGCCACCATGTTTATTGAAAGGTTTCACCAGGAAAGGCACGTTGGGGAGGTGTGTCATCTGCCACTGCACGATGAGCTTGTCTCTGATTACAGCAATAGATTTCTTTCAAGCTGGTGGCACATTCCATAATTTCTGCATCAGCGCTAGCATGCTCACTAATTGCCCCATCGGCAAAGAAAGTGTGTGGAGTGGGGGAACATGCCAACACAAGGGATTGTCCACCCCCAATGTCAGTATGGGGATTGTGTGTGGTGGATGGCAGGAGCTGCCATGTTTATTGAAAAGTTTCACCTGGAAAGGCATGTTGGGGAGGCATGTCATCTGCCATTGCATGACGAGCTTGTCTCTGATTGCAGCAGCACATTTCTTTCAAGTTGGTGGCACTTTCCATAATTTCCGTGTCAGTGCTAGCATGCTCGTTAATTGGGGAATGAGGGACGCACTTACTAAAGCATGACCTGCATTCACCAACACTGACACACCTCTCAATGTGATACAACCACAAGATGTTGCATGTGCCTGTGTGCAAGACAACATAAAATATATATAAAAAACTTGGTGCAGTTTATAAACTGAAGAATTATTTTTAATTTGAGATTTGAAAAAAAATTGTGATTGATACACTACTTCCGTTTTTATATATTTAAAGTTGTATTCACACAAGAAAAAGCATGAATGTACAGGAATTAAATAAACAACATCTGGGTATCAAGGTAATGACATATACATCACATAGGAAGAAAGAAAGAAAGAAAGAAATGGAATTCACCCCCTATATCCTGTCAATGTCAGATATGAGCATTTTACATTTAATTGAGTAAACTGAAACTGTAATCACAAGATACTCCCCTTTTTATGTTTGCTTGTGTGCATGTGCAAGAAACATTATGAGGCAGCTTAGGAGAGAAGCAGGTTGTGGAGGGATGGCAGTGTGGTGGCCAATGCCAACACTGCATTTATGGGCTTAGCGGTGTGCACCCAATGCAGGCCCAGTGTCCTGATGACACTGGTTCTGCAGAAGTGCCACCAACTTGAAACGAGTTGGCCGCTGCAATGTGGGGCAGCCTCGTCATTGCAGCATCAGCAATTCCACTGCAATGAGGGAGTGACCCATCATTGCAGGGTGGTACCTCGCCTGGTGTAACAGTACCAGGAACATGGTGGCTCTATGTGGCCACCTCAGAGCCGAGGGGGCTGCCCATTCCCCTTGTCGCATGCCCCTGACTATCTTCATTTGCTGACAGGGAGCCCAGTCCCCATCAGCATAATGTCCCCACCCCCAAGTTTCTGTTGTGTGCCGAGGGGGTGCCCAATCCCCCTCAGCATCATGCACCCCCCCAACAGTCTTTCTTTGCTGATGGGGGTCCAACCCCCATCAGCTTCAGTCCCCCCTTCCCAATTCAATTTGCTGATGGGGGAGCCCACTCCCCATTGGCATAATGTTCCCACCCCCTCAATTTCTACAATGTGCCGAGGGGGTGCCCAGTCCCCCTCGGCATTATGCACCCCCACCCATTTCTGTGCCAACAGGGGGCCCAGTCCCCATCAGCTTCGGTTCCCTTCCCCACAAATGCATTTGGTACACTGGGAGCCCACCCCAGTATACTAAACAACACCTGCGAAAGAAAAAAACCAACCCGCATTGTCTTTTATTTTTTTTTAACCTGTAAAACAAGAAAACGGTCCCTCGTGGTCTCTCCTGCCTCCTCACCCAACCCATGCCCACCTTCTGTGCACCCTGCCTCCCCACACACACCCTCACCCCATACTTACCTCTGGAGCCCAGTGCAGCAATCTTCGGTGGACTGGGAACACATCTGCACTCTTCAAAGCTGACCGCAAACTGAAGAAATGCTGGTAAGCTGTATAATGGCATAAATAGGGCTTTTCAACTTTGGTGTATATCTCTGGAATTTTTGGGAACTTTGGCACCACATTTTCAACATGGGGTTATTGGGACCCCCTCCTCATGAATTCAGTCACTGTCATGGCTTTATTTGATCCCAAAAGGTGATTTTGTGGTCACTGTGCAGAGTCACTTTTCAGGACTGATTAATGAAATGACAGTGCCACTGTTCACGAGGTGGCTTCTCAAAAAGCCTGTGTTGCAAATTTGGTGAAAAAAATCCAAAAAATGACTGTTTTACAAGTGTGCATTGCACAGTTTCCACATACGCTCATGACTTTGTGAATTTGTAATATTTTCACTCCAGATTTTCAATATTGTCATTTTTCCACACCTCCATATGAACAGTACAGCTGTCATTTTTTTGCATCCTGGTCAAAATGTGTTTTCATACTTCCAGCACAGAATAGCACTGTCGCTGTGGGAAATCAGTTTTAGGGACAGATTAAGAAAATTACAGTGACACTCTTCATGAGCAGAGGCCCTAAAATGCCTGTGTTGAAACTTTAGTGATGAAAGTCCATAAAATAACTGTTACAAGCGTGCATTGCGCAGTTTCCATGCACCCTTGTAACTTCGCAAATTTGCAATATTTTCATGCCAGATTTTCAACATTGGCATTTTTTCATGCCTCCTTATGAACAGTACAGCTGTCATTTTTCACATCCTGGTCAAAATGTGTCTTCGCACTTCTGGTGCAGAATAGCACAGTTGCAGTGGGAAATCAGTGTTTGGGACAGATTAACAACAAGCGAGTGAGAGAAGGGGAGTAAGCGAGCTCAACAGAGCTCTGTCAGGACTGCTGCAGATTTCTTTGTGGGCAGAAAAAAGCACCAATGCAGGCAGGAGTGAAGTACAAAAAGAGCAGTCTGCAGTGCCTTGAGAATTGGAACGAGCAAGTGAGAGAGGGGGAGTGAGCGAGCTCAATGGAGCTCTGTCGGGACTGCTGTGGATTTCCTTGTGGGCAGAAAAAGGTGCCAATGCAGGCAGGATCCCAGTACAAAAGGGCAGCTTGCAGTGCAGGGAGAAACAGAATGAGCGAGTGAGAGAGGGGGAGTGAGCGAGCTCTACAAAACTCTATTGAGACTGCTGCGGATTTCTTTGTGGGCAGAAAAAGGCACCAGTGCAGGCAGGAGCCCAGTACAAAAGGGCAGCCTGCAGCGCTGGGAGAAACAGAATGAGCGTGTGGGAGAAGAGGAGTGAGCGAGCTCAACAGAATTCTGTTGGAACTGCTGCAGATTTCTTTGTGAGCAGAAAAAGGTGCCAACACAGGCAGGAGCCCAGTACAAAAGGGCAGCCTGCAGCACTGGGAGAAACAGAACAAGTGAGTGAGAGGGGAGAATGAGCCAGCTGAACGGAGCTCTGTAGGGACTGCTGCAGATCTCTTTGTGGGCAGAAAAAGATGCCAATTCAGGCAGGAGCCCAGTACAAAAGGGAAGCCTGCAGTGCTGGGAGAAACAGAATGAGCGAGTAAGAGATGGGGAGTAAGCAAGCTCAACAGAGCTCTGTTGGGACTACTGCATATTTCTTTGTGGGCAGAAAAAGGTGCCAATGCAGGCAGGAGCCCAGTACAAAAGGGCAGCCTGCAGTGCCGGGAGAAACAGAATGAGTGAGTGAGAGAGGGGGAGTAAGCGAGCTCAAGTGGAGCTCTGTCGGGACTTTAGAGTTGCCCACCCACCTGCCCAGGGTCCTGTGTGGTCCTATATTACAGCAGGGGCTCTGGGGTGGAGACAAAGCAATGACTGGATACTTTTATGATTGCTGTAATAATACGTATTTATTTGTTCTGTTTATTTCTCTAACTGAGCTGAGTAATACTTGGAGTGCAATACAATTTCTAACTGAGCTAAGTGAAACTATGAGGACTGAGAACAAAAATTATGGTAGCTGAGGGGTGAAAAATGGACAAGGATGCTTTAGGATTGCTACAGTAATACAGTATCTAACGGATGAGGTTTGAGACTGAATTAACCTGGTCTGCAAGGGGACAGTAGGGGGACTAGTGTGGGGGGGACAGGAATTTGAGTTAATAGGGCCCTAACTGTTGTTATAGGGTACATAAACCAGGAGTAAGAGCCCGTAACATAAGATGGTGCCAAAAATGAAGCAGGTGCCATGTGTCAATAGCGCATGCATCTTTGGAAGGGTGGTGGGGTGTACAGGATGTGGGTCCGCCATGATCCTGGACTGGGCTTGGAGGATGGAGGGTGTATGTTCTGTAGACAACTGGCTAGTTTGAGGGAGAAACAGTGGAGGTTAGGGAGGAGTCTAAGTGGCAGGGCAGATGAGTATGGTAGGCATCCTGGCTGGGGGGAATAGGGGATGGCAAGGGAGATGGGGGACCAACAACTAGGGACTGAAACTGTCCCCAGTATCAGAGAGACACTAGCAGAAAAGGGAGGAGAAGGGAGGGTGCCCAAGGTGAGGGAGGGAGGGAGGGGCCTCCTGATGGGGAGGAAGAGACCATGAGGAGTAACGGGCAGAGAGCAGATGACTGTGGGTGAGGGAAGAGGCCAGTGGTGGGACCCGGGGGCTCGGAGGTTAACAAGTGGGGGAACCAATGGGGGAAGAGATGTGGGACGGGTACCGACCTAGGAATAAATTCGAGCAGCTGGTATGGGAAAAAGGGGGGAAGCAGGAACATACTGAAGGGGGGAGGACAAGCAAAGCATAAGAGGGATGGCAAAAGGTAGGGGAAGAGATAGTGAGGACAAAAGGGTAGAAGAAGGGCTAATAAGGAAAGAGGGGTGACTGGAAAAGAGAAGGCTATGGGAATAGGAAGGATGGGAGGGGCATCACTATCGGGGTCAAAGGGAATGGGGGCTCTAAATTGACAACAACAGTGATAAGAGAGAGGTTGGAAATTAGCAGGGGAGGAGGGGAGATCAACATGGGAAGCCCAGTAGGAAGTAGTCAGGCTGGGAAGGGGTTCAAGGGGATGGGAGGAATAAAGCAGAGAAAAGGGGTGAGGCAGAAGTAGGAAGTGCAGATACAGAAGTCACAGAGGGTGCAGCTGGCAGGGGTAAGGGACAGGGAAGAACAAATACTGGAGTGGTGGAAGGGGCATTTGAAGGGAAAAGGGGTAAGGGACGGGGGATACCTGTCCTGGGGGATTCTATACTGAAAGGGGAGAGATGTGGCAGAAGTGGGAAAACGCACAACTGTATTTGGGTTGAAGTTATCTCTAGGTTGACTGCAAGAGGGGCAGGCACTGCTCAACTGTGCAGCAAGGGGGAGGAAGAAACCTCATTTACTGTTGCATGTGAGTACAAATGACTTGGTGGGGGAGACTGTGGAAGTAGTGAGGGGAAGGTTCTAGGAGTTGGGCAGGCAGTGTGAGAGCATGGAGGAGTCAGTGGCATTCTCAGGTGTACTCATGGTACCATGTGCAAGTATGGGGAGGAAGGATAGGATTGAGGACTTCAACGAGTAGCTGAGGGATTGGTGCCACACCAAGAGTATGGGTTAGTGACTAACTGAGGTAGGGTCTGGGAATAGTGACTTGCACATGGCAGACAGGCTACACTTGAGCAGGGAGGGGATGGAAGTATTAAAGGCGGGATTAGAGGGGTATATCTCTACTAAGGTGGATTTAAACTATTGGGGGGGCCAAAAGACTGAGTTTCATAGAAAGGTCCAGACAGGAGAGACTAATGAGCTCACCCTCACTAGATATAAGTAAAAGCAGAGGCATAGTAACCCTGGGAGGGGGTGGGCAAAGTGGTCTGAGTGTAATACAGAAGGCACCACCACCCGATTAGAATAATGAGGAGAAAGGGTATGGACTACCGGGAGGAGGGACACAGGCCAAGGAGAAGAGTGAGGAGAAGGAGGGGTACAGGTGGAAGGTGGCCTCTCTCAATGCAAAGAAGCCTGGGGTACAAAATTGCAGAGCTTCAGGAGCTCCTTTAAGAGGGGACGGTGGACACTGCTGCAGTGACAGAGACTTGGGCCACACAGTGCCATAAGTGGGACTCGGCAATCCTGGGATACAGGATGAACAGCAGGGACCAGGGGGTTGGAATGGGGGATTGCACTGTATGTGAGGGAGGGGATCAAATGCATAATGGACGAGGGAGAAGAGGAGAGGACAGAGGTGCTTTGGGTACAACTCCTGAACTCCAAGGGCAGAAAGGTGAGGCTGGGAGTGGTGTACAGACCAGCAGCCCAATCCGGGGAACTGGATAGGGAGTTGGCAAAGCACATAAGGAGAGTCTGTAGAAGGGGGAGTGTGGTGATAGTGGGAGATTGTAATCTACCAGGGGTTGACTGGAGCACCCCGGCCACTAGCAGTACCAGGGAGCAGGTGCTCGTTGATGCATTTTGGGACAGCCTTCTGATGCAATTGGTAAGTGGGCCTACAAGGCTTGGTAGCACTCTGGATCTAGTGCTGGCAAATGGGGAGGCGGTGAGGGAGGTAACGGTGGAGGACCCACTAGTGGGTAGCGACCACCAAACAGTGTGGCTCGTTCTCACGCTGGTCAGAGAGACAGGAGGCACAGGCACTAAGGTGGTGGACTTTAGTAGGGTGGACTTTGGGAGGATGGGAGCAATACTGTGAGGGAGACTCCGGGATATAAGGCCGGGGATGAATGCAGAACAAAAGTAGGGAGTCATAAAGACTGGGCTAACAGAGGCCACAGTAGCCAGCACCAGGACCAGGAGTAAGAAAAGCAGAGCCAAGAAACTATGCTGGCTGAACAAGGAAGTGCTGCAAGGGATGAGGGCATAGAGGGCTGCATACTGGAAGTACAGGAGAACAGTGAAGGAAGAGGATAAGGAGACTTACGGGAGTTAGTCAAGGGAGGTGGCCAGGAGGGTGAAAAAGACCTCCAGGGAATTAAGGTTAGCACAGGGCATAAAGAGAGGGGGGAAAAGGACTTTTTAAGGTATGTCAGGGAAAAGAGAAAGTGTAAAGAACATATTGTGAGGATAAAAAGGGGAGCGGATTGGGTGCAAAAGGGGGAGGAACAAGTGGAAATTCTAAATGAGTACTTCTGCTCCGTTTCCACTAAGGAGATGGATGGTCCACTACCAGCATGGGCTGGGGGGTGGGGAAAGGGGGAAGGAGGTAATGGCCAAAGTGATCACAGGGACTAGGGTGCTAGAGGGGCTGAGGGCAGTAAGGATGGACAAGGCACCAGGTCCCAGTGGCATCACCTCGGGTGCTGAGGGAGATGGCAGAGCTGTTGGCTGAGCCACTGGAAGATCTGTTCAACACCTCCCTGGAAATGGGGTGTGTGCCCCAGGACTGGAGTGTGGCCCATGTGGTGCCCATACACAAGAGTGGGCCTAGGGAGGAACCAGGAATTTATTGGATGGTCAGTCTCATGTCCGTAGTGGGTAAGCTTATGAAGGCGATACTGAAGCAGAGGCTGGTAGCTTTCCTAGAGGGTAATGGCCCCCAAAATGGGTAGCAACATGGGTTCATCTCAGGGAGGTCTTGTCAAACCAGTCTAATAAGAGTATTATGACTGGGTGACAAGGGAGTTGGACAGGGGCCATGTGGTACATGTTCTGTACTTGGACTTCAGTAAGTCCTTTGATACAGTGCCTCATGTGAGACTGGGGGAAGATGACAGCAGTGGGGGTGGGGAAAAAAGCTGACTAAATGAATAGAGACCTAGTTACAGGGAAGGGTACAGAGGGTGGTGGTAGTGGTGGGGTAGCTCTCGGCACCTAGAGCAGTGACAAGGGGGTGCTTCAGGGGTCAGTGCTGGGCCCGGTGCTATTTGGGCTCTTTATCTCTGATATAGCACATGGAGTGGAGAGCAGCAGATAGTCTGTTCGCAGATTGTACCAAATTGGTGACAGTGGTGGACAGAGGATGAATAGGAAAAACTGCAGGGGGACCAAACCAAACTAGAGACATGGCCAGTAGAGTGGCAGCTAGGATTCAATGCAAACAAGTGTAAGGTGATGCACTTTGGGCCTAAGAACCAGAAGAGGGACTACTGGTTGGGGGAGTGAGGTTGAGGATCACAGAGGAGGAGAAGGACCTAGGGGTGTTAGTAATTGGGAGCATGAACAACTCAGCCCAGTGTAGGAGAGCAGCAGTTGCTGCAGTGCATCACAAGGGGGTTCTCATCCAGACACAGGGATGCGATCCTATCTCTCTACAGATCATTGGTCAGACCACACCTGGAGTACTGTGTGCAATACTGGAGGCCATACCTGAGGAGAGATATAAAGTTACTGGAGGGGGTGCAAAGAAGGGCAACAAAAATGTTAAAGGGGATGGAAGGAAAGGAATATGAAGTTAGGCTGAACGAGCTGAACATGTACACACTGGAGGAGAGGACGGATGGGGGGATATGATTCAAGTATTTAAATACCTGAGGGGGGTAAATTAACCTAGCACTGAGGGGGTGTTTAAACTGAGGAGTGGAAGAGAGACGAGGGGGCACGGACTAAGGTTGGAAGGGGGACATTTCAAGAGGGAAATGAGGAGGCACTACTTCCCCGAGAGGGTGGTGTCTAGTTGGAATGCACTGCCAGAGGCGATTGTAACATGTAGGACAGGCAACAGATTTAAGAAGGATTGGAATGATGCAAGATGAACAGTAAGGGGGGCAGGGGCTGGGACAATCGGGGAGGAACTGAGGGGGAGGAGGCTGAGGAAGCTGCAATCTAGGGTGCTAACTGCACTCTCAGGCAGATTTAAATAGACCGATTGGTTCTGCTGGCAGATTCGTATAGTCATACGTATGTTCATATGTAAAATCACAGTGACTGTGTTCATGAGCAGAGGTCCTAAAATGCCTATGTTGAAAATTTGGTGACAAACGTCCACAAAATAATTGTGTTACAAGCATGCGTTGTGCAGTTTCCATGCACCCTCGTAACTTCACAAATTTGCAGTGCTTTCACTCCAGATTTCCAACACTGGCATTTTTTCAGACCTCCTTATGAACAGTACAGCTGTCATTTTTTACATCCTACCTGAAATATGCGTTTACACATCTGGTGCAGAATAGCGCGGATGCTGTGGGAAATCAATGTTCTGGACAGATTAAAAAAATCATACTGACAGTGTTCATGAGCAGAGTTCACAGATTGCCTATGTTGAAAATTTGGTGAAATAATTCCATTAGACTGTGCTACATGCATGTGTTATGCAGTTTCCCTGTAAGCTGGGAAGTTCTAGCATTTTTAATATTTTCACTACCTATTTTCAACATTGCCATCTCTTCGCACCTCCCTATGAATTGTGCAGCTGTCATTATTCACATCCTGCC
This sequence comes from Neoceratodus forsteri, assembly GCA_016271365.2. Lineage (NCBI taxonomy): Eukaryota > Metazoa > Chordata > Ceratodontiformes > Ceratodontidae > Neoceratodus > Neoceratodus forsteri. The sequence goes on along the minus strand of CM028132.1, from coordinate 98,579,764 downwards.
CGATCTGTGTTTTCTTGTTTTTTATCACATCTATTTTCACTCCTTGGCCACCTGAGCAGCTCCCCATTGGGGATATCCAGCTGCCGACTGCCTCCACAGCGGACACCCAGAGTCCTGCGGCTCCCCCCCCTGCAGTGGAGCCGCATGGCGCCCCCTACTCCCAATGGAACATCGATCCAGGTGGGTGCCATGGCAAAACTGCGGACAGCCATCAAGCCGCTCACTTCAGGAGCCATTTTTCCCCTGGTTTTCTGTCCCAATTAGTGCATGCTCAGACAGTGCCTCCAGTCTCCACTGGGGGCTGCTGCTGAGCGATGCATTCCCTGATCCCACCCCCGGAGAGGAGAGCAGTCCTCTGGACTCTCAATCCTCTCTGCCCCCTGCTGACCCCGGTGCCCCGAGTCCATTCCCGAACCTGGGTAGCCGGCGTGGGTCGAGGTAAGGCACTAGTGCCTTGGCCATCTACACCACCATGCCAGCTTGATCTGTGTTTTCTTACATCTGGTGCACAATGGCACAGTCGCTGTAGGAGCTCAAAGTTAGGAACACATTGACAAACTCACAATGTCACTGTTCATGAGAAGAGGTCCCAGATGCTGTCATGAGGTGGGGGACACAAAAAGGCCATGTTGAAAATGTTTAGTGCAAATATATAATATAGAATATTTTTGACTGCTTTATTGATTTTCTCCTCCAATTTTTCTGCTCTTGATGATTTTGTTTTTGTTTGTTCTATTCCATCAATAATTTGATTTCCGTACATGATATTTGTTTGAAAATGCATATACAGTATGTAAAACCAAAATAGCTTTCTCAGTAGCTGCACCAGTTTTTTTGAATAATTTGCCTTATTTATTCTACAAAACCTAGTCTCTTATGTCTTTCAAATTGCAATTTCATCAGTATTTATCTGAATTATGTCACTGTGATTGTAGATGAATTTTTCATACAATATATTTTTGTTGTTTTTATGGCTGCAGTGGGCAGAGTCCTCCAAATGTTTTGCTATTTTAGTAGAAGAAGGGACCTCTCAAGATTCCTAACTGACTAGATAAAATTAAAGGTTTTGAGCTATCACTCCACTCTATGTTTATTCAGCTGAGCAGTGTTTGCACTGGACTATTTTGTGTGATAGCTACTAGCTTCAGTTTGGCTAGTATTCTCTTTCAAGAAAGATTCACTTATAAACAAGTCAGCTTAGTCACCATTTCCAAGCAAGAAATCTTGTAAAACATCTACACTGTTTTTTAACCTCTTAAGACACTATCTGATTAGCACTGTCTCAGACATAGTTTACTATAGCAGAAAACACGTTTCTTTAACCCCTAACACTAAAAAACTGTTATTTTTGTTACTACTTTTACTATGCTTTTTGGGGAAAAAATATTTATATTGGGCTTTAGTTGGCAAGCACATTATGAAACTTTTAGCCCTGGAAACATCTACCTTTTCTGGTTTAAAATCTAAGTGCATAGTACAACCAATTACAGAATCTGAAATGTGTTACTTCCTCTAACAGTGTCTAGAATGCATTTAGTATAGCAGAAGACAGCTGCATCTTTAAACCCTTAGCCAAGTAAAGAACAATATCTTTTTTTACTCTTTTGCTATGTTTTTTGGGAAAAAAACATTTATATTGAGCTACAGTATGGCTGGTAAACACATCCTGTATTTTGTATCCTGGATAGCACAGGGGAGATGCTACATCTTATTCTCACAGAGCTCTTTATTTTACACATTTTTGCACTGTATTTACTCAAGATATCCCAGATTAGATGCAATATCTTGTTTTCAGTGGGGTCATGATTTTACCCATTTTTTCACTGTATTTATCCAGGGTAGCCTAATCAAGATGTAAAATGGTGTTTTCAGCATGTTCTGATTTCATGCAAAGCACCATAATAATGTGTAGATGTAGAACCTCACTGAAAAAAAGATGTTACATCTTCTGTGAACTATCCAGGCTAAATGTATAGCAATCAGCAAGCATATTCTAGGAAAACACATTGTAAAAATGTGTAAATGGAAGACCACATTGAAACTGCCTCCCAGCACATCTGTGTTGTGCAAATACATTAGAAAAATGGGTAAAATCATGACCACACTGTAAATGACATCTTGAATCTTAACTGGGATATCCTGTAAAAAATCAATATTTAAAATGGGTTAAATACTTTACCCAAATTAAATAAATATTTTAAATATTGGCTTGGCTAGTCTTTCCTCATAAGTCTTATCCCACAGGCCCTGCACTACTTTAGTTGCTTTCCACTACACCACCTCCACCCTGTCTTTGTTCTTTCTCAGGTGGGGCTCCAGAACTGAATGCAGTATTCCAGGTGTGGTCTCTTGAGTGTTTATACAGGGGCAAGATGACCTCCTTCTTTATACTCTTGATTCCCCTGCCTATGCATCCAACCATCTGGCTAACCTTTCTAGATGCCATATCACACTGCCTAGTTTCTCTTAGGTCCTCCAAGATGATAACTCCCAGGTCCCTTCCCTGCTTTGTGACTGTCAGTATCTCTGCACCTAGTTCATACTTTGCCCATGGGTTGTTGTGCCTTATGTGCATGATCCTGCACTTCTTTGCATTGAATCCCAGATGCCATTCTTCAAACCATTTCTCCAGTTTTTTAAGGTCTTCCCTCATTCTTTCAACACCCCCTGGCATGTCCACCCTATTGCATACCTTTGTTTCATCTGCGAAGAGGCATACCATCCTTTCCAGTCCCTCTACAATGTCCCCAGTAAAGACACTGAAAAGGAATGTCCCCTACACTGACCCCCTACATCACCCTGCTCATCACCTCTTCAGAGTACTCCCTATTTACCACAACCCTCTGACTCCTGCCATTCAGATGGTTCTCCAGCCACTGAACTATGTTAGGATTCACCCCTAGGCTGCGCAGTTTGTATATCAGCTTTTTTATGAGAGACAGTGTTGAAGGCCTTTCTGAAGTCCAGATAGGCCACATCCACCACACCTCCCTGGTCCTCTACCTTAGTTATCCAGTCATGCTGTAGATTAGTACAATGAGATAGTGCAAAACACAGTTCTTATCCTAAATACAGAAAAAGTTAGGGTTAGATGTATAAGTAAATAAATGTCATATAAGGCAGTGTATGTGTGCTAGTGCATGTGTGTGGCAATGCTCTGTGTGTGCAGAAAGTGCACTGCTATGCTATACTGGAATATATATGCAGATATATGTATTAATCAGTGTGTGTGAGTGTGTGAGTGTGTGAGTGTGTGAGTGTGTGAGTGTGTGAGTGTGTGTGTGAGTGTGAGTGTGTGTGTGAGTGTGTGAGTGTGTGTGAGTGTGTGAGTGTGTGTGTGAGTGTGTGTGTGTGTGTGTGTGTGTGTGTGTGTGTGAGTGTGTGTGTGAGTGTGTGGTGTGTGAGTGTGTGAGTGTGTGAGTGTGAGTGTGTGAGTGTGTGTGTGTGTGTGTGTGTGTGTGTGTGTGTGTGAGTGTGTGTGGTGTGTGTGTGTGAGTGTGTGTGTGTGTATCACAACAATTAGAAAGTGCAGTTAGGTGGCTCAGTGGTTAGTGCAAAAATTGCTAGTGTACATTCCTCCACTATCTAGATCAGTTTCCGGCTTATGCATGTCATTGCTGATTTAAATGACATGTCTAGTGGCAACCCCACACCCTCTGATGACCCTCAAAGCCCAGAAAGAAGAAAATGGTCCCTCAATATCTTTTTTTTAATCTGTAAAAATGTATGTAGACAGTGCACTGCTATGTTATACTGGAATATATATGTATATACATGTATATGTATTAGTCAGAGTGTGTGTGTGTGTGTGTGTGTGTGTGTGTGTGTGTGTATCGCAACAATTGGAAAGTGCAGTTAAATGGCTCAGTGGTTAGTGTAAAAATTGCTATTCTACATTCCCTCACTATCTAGATCAGTTTTAACTTTCTGCATGCCACTGCTGATTTCAATTAGGTGTCTAGTGGCAACCCCCCACCCTCCAATGTCCCTCAGAGCCTGAAAAGAAAACAATTGTCCCTCAACGTCTTTTTTTAATCTGTTAAAAAAGGTTCATTGCTGAGGCAACTCCGTACCCCCAGCCCGAGCTCCCACTGAGCAAATGCCACCCCACACTCCCCAGACTCCCTCACATAACCTCACTCACCTGAACAGATCCCAGTGTGAAGATCCACTGTTCCATGGAAGACACATCTTGCTGCTACTGCTATATCAGAACTAAGGTAAATGCAGTTGAAAACCCATTGAAATACATTGTGCCGCACTTTCCTTATTTCTCTTATAGCAGGTCACCAGTTCCAGCATCAAGATGTGTCTTTGGGAGAGTCAATCTTCACACCTGGAACTGTTTAGGTGAGTGAGGGAGTCTGCATTTGGGGGTGGTGGGTGCTCAGTGGGAGGTCGGGCTGGGGGGGTGGGAGTTGCATCACCACCCAGTCTGCTCAATTAATCCCTATCTAGTGTGAGGCCCCATGCTCAGAGTGAATTCAGAAGCCACCCCATGCCTCCAGGATACCCTTCTGTCTAGCTCACTCCTTCTTAAAATCTGTGACCATTTTAGCTCCTACCACCTCCTCTAGTAGGCTATTCCAGGCATCCACCACCCTCTCCATGAAAAAATATTTTCTCACATTTCCACCCAGCTTCATTTTATGCCCCCTTGACATAGAGCATCTCTTACTTTGGAAAATGTTTCCTTCCTGTACTCTGTTTATACTGGTGATGTATTTGTATGTCTCAGCCATGCCCCCCCCTTTCCTCCAGGGAATACATATTTAACTCCTTTAGTCTTTCCTCATAGGTCTTCTCCCATAGGTCCTGCACCATTTTAGTTGCCTCCACTGCACCGACTCCCCCCTGTCTATGTTCTTTCCCAGATGAGGCCTGCAGAACTGCACACAGTATTCCAGGTGCAATCTCTCATGAGGGTCTTACACAGGGGCAAGATAACCCCTTCTTTCTACTTATAATACCCCTCCCTATGCATCCAAGTATCTGATTAGCTTTCCTAGCCACCTTACAGCTCTGCTTAGTTGTTCTTAGATCTTCTGAGATGATAACTCCCAGGTTCCTTTCCTGCTTTGTGACTGTCAATATCTCCCCTCCTAGTTTGTACTTTGCCCCTGGGTTCTTATGTCCTATGTGCATGATCCTGCACTTATTTGCATTGAATCCCAGATGCCATTCTTCAGACCATTTCTCCAGTTTTTTAAGGTCTTTATTCATTCTCTCAACACCCTCTGGCATCCCCACCCTATTGCATACCGTTGTATTGTCTGCAAAAAGGCATACCTTCCACTCCAGTCCCTCTGCAATATCCCCAGTAAAGACACTGAAGAGGACCAGCCCCAACACCGACCACTGCAGCACCCTGCTCATCATCTCTCACTCTCCAGCATACTTCCTGTTTACCACAACACTCTGATTCCTGCCATTCAACCAGTTCTCCACCCACTGAACTATTTTAGAATCCACCCCAGGCTGCACAGTTTGTTAATCACTATTCAGGATGGTGTCGAAGGCCATTAAGAAGTCCAGATAGGCCACATCCACCGCACCTCCCAGGTCCACTACCTTAGTTAACCAATCATGCTGTAGATTAGTACAATGAGTTAGTGCAAAACACAGTGCTTATCTAAATACAGTAAAAGTTAGGGTTAGATGTATAAGTAAATAATTGCCATAAAAGGCAGTGTATGTGTGTTAGTGTGTGTGTGTGGCTATGTTCCATGCATGTGTATACAGTGCACTGCAATGCTATACTGGAATATATATGCATATATGTGTATATACATTAGTCAGTGTGTGTGTATCACAATAATTAGAAAGTGCTGTTAGGTGATTCAGTGGTTAGTGCAAAAATTATTAGTCTACATTCCCAATTATTTAGATCAGTTTCAGCCTTATGCATGTCATTACTGATTTAACTGAGGTGTCTAGTGGCAACCCCCCATCCTCCGATGTCTCTGAGAGCTTGAAAAGAAGAAAACGGCCCCGTATGTCTTTTTTTAATCTGTACAAATGTGTGTAGACAGTACACTGCTATGTTACACTGGAATATATATGCATATATGTGTATATGTATTAGTCAGTGTGTGTGTAGCACAATTACAAAGTGCAGTTAGGTGACTCAGTGGTTAGTGCAAAAATTGCTAGTTTACACATTTCTCACTGCCCAGAATACCAATATTTTGCATCCATATTGTCTCTTGCTAGAGTTTGTTTATATTTGTGTTTTAAATGTACCTTTGACCTGAAGAACATTCATCCAATGCTCCCACCTGGTAAACAAATTTCAAATAAAAAAAAATTAATAAATGTTGGGAGGGGGGCATGGAGAGAATATGAAAAGAGACCCCTCTGGAATGCTCTGGATGATAGCCTCTGTGTCTACACTCCCCCTAACCATTCAACCATCCATGCTGCTGCTGCACATGCTCACCAGCCATGGTTATTAGTCCAGATGCTGCTTGCTTCCCATCTTGTGGCAGCTGAAGGGGGAACCACTGGGAAATGATAGACCTGGAACCTAGGATCATGAATACCATTGAGGGTCTGGCAGGTAGCTCTGGGTAAAGTTAAAAAAAACTCCATAATTTACATAGTGAAATTTATGCAATTACTTACATTTTAACATGTGAATTGCTGTACTGCACATGCAGTATGCAATTGTGACAAATTTTACTATATAATTAATGGCAAAAAGTTACTGCAAAGTGTGAATTGCATCAATTCACTTAGTAAAATTCACCACAACTGTGGCAAATTGTGTAATGCAGACTATGCCAATGCTACAAGTAGTATGTAGCATCCTAATTTGCTGCAATTTGGGGGCAGATTTAAAATTTGCAATACATCTACTGGCAGCATACAAGAGCTGCACGGAAGTAAGTGTAGCAGGCAGACTGGGTGGGCCTGAGGACCTGAAGGAGTGGAACATCTGCCAGCATCACAGCAGGAGGTCATAAGAGATGAAATAAACAAAATTACATGTTGACTTTCAGGGGCTAAGTAAAACTCTTGAACTGCTTGTAATCAGTCCAGTGACTAAAATGTTATTGGAGTTGGAGTTGAAACTCAGCAGAGGGAGGCAGGCAGCTGAAGCTAGAAGATAAGTACTTTCTCTGTGCTGTTTGTTTTCTTTTAGGATTGATGTAGCATTTAATGAGATTGGAATGTGTGTTGTTTGATTTAAACAGTGTAACTGCAAAAAAAAGATTTTATCTTGGCTGGGAGGAGGGGCATTTAACTGAAGGAGGGAGAGGTTGGGAAATGCACATGAGGAAGAGGGGTGGTCACATGACTTGGACTAGCCAATAGCAGGGCTGGGATCCAACTATATTTTAAAGGGGACCAAGTGACCCCGAAGCTTGAGTGCCATGAAGCAGGAGTATAGCATCTTAAGTAGCATCTGAAGGGTGTCAGCAGGGAGGACAACAGGCAGAACAGCAGGCAGAAGGCCACACTGGTAGACAGGGAAGAGCCTAACTGGGAGGGCCACATATGTCCTGTACAGTCATGGGGAGTCCAAGGTGGGGAAAGGGTTCCATGAAGTGGGGTAGGACTAAGTTAAGGGAGAAGAGGATGTGCAGGGGTAGTCAAATAGGGTGGGAGATGGGAAGGGTTGTATGTTGCCATGGATGTGGAGCAGCCATATTCCTAGGAGTGACTTGGAAGGCAAGAAGTTGTAGGGTGTGTTGGCAAGTGGGCCAGCTCAGGCAGGAAATAGGGTGGTTGAGGAAGGAACTGGAGGCATTGAGGAGACAGAATAGGGGGGAACACAGCCAGGAGGGGAAACTAATTAGGCATCCAAAAGAGCTCAAAACAAACAAAAATAAAGGGGGAAGTAGGTGGGACAGCAGGAGGACCACACAAGTGGGTGCAGCCAAGGGAAGAAAATGATGCCTGGAGGAGAGTCGGGCACAGAGGCATGACTAAGACTGGGTTGGAGCAAAGATATAAGCCTGTGGGAAGGGGGACTAGACTCATTCAAGGAAAGGAGATTAGCACTGCAAACAGATTCTCAGTGTTGGCTAGTCTGGAAGACCAGGTAGCAGACAGGAGAGAAGCTACAGTGAAGGAGCAGGGAGAGGACACTAAAGGGGAAAAGGTACACATTGGGGAGGCAGTAGGCAGTACACCAAGAAGACACAGTGGCAAGGGGGGCAGTGAGGCGATAGTGATGCAGTCTCTCCAGAGGGAAGGAAGAAGCAAGGAGACAGGAGGACAGGGGAAGCAGCAGGCAGCCCAGGGAAGGCTAAGGATAGGGAGATGAGGGAATTCCTAGTGGGGGAGGGTCACATTTCAGGGAAGACACAGAGTGGTAATAGCAGAGGAGGTGGTAGCGTGGTGGATGGCACAACAAGTGAGTGCAAAGGGGAAGTTCCACAGATGGAAAACAGTTCAGAGGTGGAGGTCAGTAGCCTAATCATATTTGCGAGGGGAGAGAGGACAGAGCTAAGGTATGGGGAGGCAAAGGGGAGGTGAGACAGGGGGGTTGAGAGGGCCTCACAAGTTGGGGGCAGGGGAGTGGAGGGCAGCAAGAGGGTGAGTAGGATAAGTGTCAGAGAGTCATACTTCTATGGGATTCTATGCTTAAGGGTATAAGATGGGGGGGAAGGGGTGCCAGAAAAAGTATCATCTAGGTAGTATGCATGCCAGGCATGACAGCGAGTAGAGTGGGGCAACATATGGGCAGATATGTGGGGAGCGTGGGGGGGAGTTGCACATTGTGGTGCACCTGGGAACGAATGATCTGGAAGGGAGAAGGATAGAGGAGGTACAAGACAGCTTCAGGGAAGTGGGAAAACTATGCAGTGAAGTGGGAACAACGGTAGTCTTTGCAGAAGTTCTGCCAGTGCCAAGGGCTACTACAAACAGGAAGAGAAGAATCAGTGACTTCAACAATTGGCTATGGGAATGGTGTGGGACCAAGGAGTATGGATTGGTGGGGGACTGGGGTAGCACATGGGATAACACAGATCTTTATGCAGGGGATAGGTTACACCTCAGCAGGGGAGGGTCAAAGGTGTTGAAGCAGAAGCTGGGAGATTTCATCAATGAGAGGTATCATTTAATCTAGGTAGGGGGATGCATTGGAGCTGGGAATCACCAGGAAAGGGTGTCTCATGGACCTCCCCCACCAGAGGGATAGATATGACTTAGGCAAAATAGGGGTTGGTGTGAAGGGTAAGGAAGGATAGGAGCAGCATGGAGAATGGTTTCACTAAATGCTAGGAGCCTGGGGAACAAGTTGGCAAAGTTGCAGGCATTGATGGCAGAGGGGGAGGTGGAGATAGCTGACATTACTGAGACATCGGCAGCCAGGTACCTTGACTGGGACCTAACCATCCCAGGGAACAAACTATTCTGGAGGGATAGAGATAAAGGGAATGCTGGGGGAGGGTTGCCATTTATGTAAGGTAAGTGATCAGATGTAATAGGGAGAAAAGGGAGGAGGGTAGGTCAGAAGTAATCTGATTGCAACTACACAACCAGAAAGGGACCAAGATCTGTGTGGGAGTTGTTTATAGACCTCCAACCCAGAAGGAGGACATTGGCAGGGAACTGGGGGAGCAGATAAGGAGGCATAGTGGCAAAAGGAGCACAGTGGTGGTGGGGGACTTTAATCTACCAGGGGTGGATTGGAGCATCCCAGCAACCACTTGTGCCAGGGAGCAGATCCTCCTGGAAGCATTCCAGGGTGGCTTCCTTACCCAGAGGGTAATGGAGCCAACAAAGGAGGGGAATATACTAGACCTGGTATTGGAAGATGGGGAACAGGTCAGGGATGTAAGAGTGGAGGAACCTCTGGCAAGCAGTGACCACCACACAGTGTGGTTCTCAATCAATCCAAGAAGAAGAAGAAGAAGAGGAAGAGGAAGAGGAAGAGGAGGAAGAAGAAGAAGAAGAAGAAGAAGAAGAAGTAATAATAATAATAATAATCATCAGCATTTATACAGCGCTTTTCATACACAGTGTATCCCAAAGCATTTTACAAGTAATGCTAGACTGGTAGTGAAGTGACTGACTGTGTAGTGGCGGCCATATTGCACATCAGCACCCACCCACAGCCTGGACAATTGCATGAACCAGTTTTATGGGAAGGGGAATATTGGCCAGGACACCGGGAATGTTCCCTACTCTTTGGGAAGAATGCCCTTGGTTCTTTTACTTCCACCTGGACACCCACCAGGACAGCACCAGGATGGGTAGAAGGGACCTCGGTTTAATGTCTCATCTGATGGACGGTACACCCCAGTAGTACAGCACCCCAATACTGCACTAGGGTGCCAGCGTTTTAGGCACAAGTCCAATCCCAGTGTGGGATGAGAACCCACGACCTTCTGGTCCAGAGGCGGATGTGCTACCAACTGAACCACGCTGACACACTGAGGGTAGAGAAGTAGCCACTACAAAAATTAGGGTCCTGGACTTCAAAAGGGTGGACTCCGGCAAGATGGGACACATACTGGAATGTCATATGACAAGCATCCACCCAGAAATGGACACGGAACAAAAATGGGCAGTCATCAAGGCAGGATTGGCTGAAGCCACTAAAACGTGTGTCAAGAGCCAGAGCAAGAAAGCCAGGACCAAGAAACCAAGCTGGATGAGTAGAGAGGTACTGGACAAGGTGAGGGAAAAGAGGAATCCATTTTGGACCTACAAGAGATCCAACATGGCAGAAGGCAGAGAAGAGTATGTGAAGAAATCCAGAGACATGAGCAGAGTGGTAAGGGCAGCAAAGGTGGCTAGGGAACAGAGGTTAGTGCAGGAGATCAAAGAAGGAGAAAAGAATGTCTCCAGATATATCAGAGAGAAGAGGAAGAGCAAGGATCAAGTTGTTAGGTTCAGGAGGGGAAGTGGGTGGGTAAAAAAGGGTTATGAGCAGGCAGAAGTACTTAATGAATACTTCTGTTCAGTCTTCACCAAGGAGAGGGATAGGCCAGTACCTGAGAGGAAGGGTGAGGTGGGAGAGGGTGGGGGAGATGCAACCACAGATGGGGAAATAATTGTGGAAAGGGTGAGGAAGGCCCTTAAGTCCCTGAAGGTGGACAAGACACCTATCCCAGATGGAGTCCACCCCAGGATGCTGAGAGAGTTGGCTAAGGTCCTGGCAGGGCCACTGGTGGACCTGTTCAATACCTCTCTGAATTTGGTGTGCATGTTCAGGAACTGGAGGGAAGCACTTGTGGTACCTCTCTATAAGAGTGGGGCCCAAGGGTGAACCGGGGAACTACAGACTGGTGAGTCTTACTGCAATTGTTGGAAAACTGATGGAGACAATCCTCAAGGAAAGACTGGTGCAATTTATTGAGGATAATAATCTCCAGGACAGCAGGCAGCATGGGTTTGTCTTTGGCAAATCCTGCCAGATTAACATGGCTGACTTTTACTACTGGGTTATGAGGGCACTGTACAGGGGACATGCGGAAGATGTCCTTTACCTGGATTTCAGCAAGGCCTTTGACTCAGTGCCACACAGTAGACTGACCTGCAAGTTGAAGAGTCTGGGAGCAGGGAGGAAACTGATCAGATAGGTCAAGAACTGGCTGCAGGGTAGACAGCAGAAGGCAGTAGTGAGGGAGAGGCATCTTCTGAACCCAGGGCAGTAACAAGTGGTGTACCACAGGGCTTGGTGCTGGGACCAGTCCTGTTTAACATTTTCTTAGCCAACATTGCAGTAGGGATTAAGAGCAAGATCAGTCTCTTCGCAGATGACACAAAGATTTGTGCCGAGGTAGATGGGGGAGAGGGAGCAAAAGTACTTCAGGAGGATTTGGCAAAACTGGAGGAATGGTCTCACACTTGGCAGCTTGGTTTCAATTCCAAGAAGTACAAAGTGATGGATTTAGGAGGCAAGAACCCAGGACACAGTTACCAACTGGAGGGTGTCCCATTAACAAAATCCAAGGAGGAGAAGGATCTGGGAGTGCTGGTAACTAGAGAGATAAATCACTCTGCTCAGTGTAGGAAGGCAGCAGTGAAGACAAACAGGATGCTAGGGTGCATAGCAAGGAGGATTACTTTTAGGAGTGGGGAGGTCATCTTGCCCTTGTACAGGTGCTGGGTGAGACTGCACCTAGAGTACTGTGTGCAATTCTGGTGCCCCTACTCAAAAAGGGACATTAAACTACTGGAGGGGGTACAGCGCAGGGCAACAAAAATGATCCTGGGGTTGAGGGACAGACCATATGAGGAGAGAATGAGAGAGCTCAATATGTGTACCCTGGGGAAAGAAGGGGGCAGGGGATATGATTGAGACCTTCAAGGCCTGAAGGGTTTGAACAGAGTAGACACCAGGTGTATGTTCAATCTGAAGGGTGGAAGGGAAACCAGAGGACACTCTATGAAGTTGAAAGGGGGCAGGTTCAAGAGGGAACTGAGGAGGCACTATTTCACAGAAAGGATGTTGGCAGGGTTGAACACTTTGCCAGAGGAAGTCATATCACTGCAGCGTGTTGGGGGCTTCAAGAGGGGGTGGGAAAGATTCAAGGGAAGGGTACAAACAATGAGGAGGTGGGAGACAGGGAGGACATATGAGGGAGGGGGCAGGTGCAGTCTAATGGACTGAAGTGCTGCACACTCGAGCAGACTAGATAGACAGGATGGCCTGTATCTGCTGGCAATTTTGTATGTTTGTATGTTCTTTTCTAAATCACCAACAGTATTGTGCTAAAACAACCCCTACACTCCTTCCACACTAATCCTATCACTGGGGCTCATTTCTAGCACATTGTTACATCAACAAATGACTGATGCTTTGTGAAAAGCCTGCTTCAGAAAGCACTGTGTCCTCAGGCCCAACCACCCGAGGTGGGATGTTATTCCAGCATAACACCCACCCTGTCAGGCATTATTCCTTTATCATACTTCAGCTTCACAGAGCAGCAGGTAATGAGTTTAGCACAGTGGTCTTCATGTTCATTTTAAGATAAAAATGTTCCATATTATGTAAAGACTTTACTATCATTGGGAGAGGGTTATGAAGAACAATCTTATAACCATAATGTACTAGTCTCTCAGAATACTGTAAGTGTGACAGCTGAGGTAAGATGGGTGCTTTTTAGGGGTGCAGTGGGTGGAGCTCTGCAGATCTCTTGCTACAAGAAAAGCACTCCCACATTCCTTGCAAATGAAAAACATGATAAAGTGACAAAAGTCGCCTCCGCGTCTCTGGAACACTCCGTGCTTGCTCACACTATTTTTTTTCCTATGGTCCGTGGCCACTGAAATACATAACTCCCCACCTGATCTTCCCTTTCAGCACCCACCACCCCACACTACACCCCAAAAACATAATAGTGACACTGGGGGTGCCCAATCCCCAGTGTCTCGTTCACAACTCCTCTCACTGTCCCGTCCTCCCTTGTCCACTACAGCGCATGTGCGGTACTTTCTGCTCTTTTTTTTAGTTTAGTTTATTCAGCCAACCCAACCCTCCCTCTCAGTGCCCACCACTCCACTCCCCCCCAAAAAAATTTAACTGTGGCACTAGGGGGTGCCCAATCCCCCAATGCAGGAATCCGTGTTTGTTTCCTTTTTCCCCCTGTAAAAAAAAAAAAAAAAAGAGTCCATCAATATCTTTTGCACCATTACACTGCCCCCCACATGACCCTCCCACTCAGCACCCACCACCCCACACACACCCCAACCCCTTACTTACTGATTGGGGGTCCAATGCCATAATCCTCTCTGAAACGCAGACATGTCTTCACTCTTCAAAGCCGGACCGTGAACCGTAAAAACAGGTATGTGGTTTAATGTGTTTTAATGGGGTTTTGAACTCAGTGGCATAACTTAGGCATTTTTGCATATTTTTGGACCAAATTTTCAACATGCCTTATTTGGGACCCTACTTCTTGAACAATTGCATTGTCATTGGGTAGATCTGTCCCAAAAGGTGATTTTGTGGTCCCTACATGAAATCACCTTTTGGGCAGGAGTTGAAAATTTTCTTTGCCCTTGTATATGAGGTGGTGTCATAAGACAGTTATGTTGAAAATTTGGTGTAAAAATATTAAAAAACAGCAAAGTTATGCACCAGTGTTGAATTTTGCAACTGCAGGCTCGTAACTTTGGTGATTTTAATATTTTTTTCCTCCAGATTCACAACATAACCATATCTTCATAGCACCTCCTGAATGTGATACCTGTCATTTTTCAAATCCTGGCACAAATGTGTGTTTTTTTACATCCCGAAAGGTAATTTTGCGGTCCCTGCACAAAATCACCTTTCGGGTAGGAGTTTAAAATGTTCTCTACCTTCGTTCATGAGGTGGTGTCATAAGAAGGCAATGTTGAAAATTTGGTGTAAAAATATTCAAAAGATAAAGTTATGAGCCTACGTTGAATTTTGCGAATGCAGGCTCGTAACTTTGGTAATTTTCAATATTTTTCCCCCAAATTCACAACATAGCCATATCTTTGCAACAACTCATGAATGTGACAGCTGTCATTTTTCAAATCCTGGCCAACATGTTTTTACATCCTAAAAGGTGCTTTCGCGGTCCTTGCGTGTAATCACCTTTTGGGCAGGAGTTGAAAATTTTCTCTGCCCTTGTTCATGAGGTGGGGTTATAAGAAGGCTATATTGAAAATCTGGTGAAAAATATTAAAAAACAGTACAGTTATTAGCCTACATTGAATTTTGCAAATGCAGGCTCATAACTTTGGTAGTTTTCAATATTTTTAACCCAAATTTACAACATACTGTAGCCATATCTTTCCAGCACCTCATGAATGTGACAGCTTTCATTTTCAACTCCAGCCCAAAATATGTTTCCACATCCTGAAAGTTGATTTTGCAGTCCCTGTGCAAAATCACCTTTAGGCCAGGAGTCTAACATCATCTCTGCCCTTCTTCATGAGGTAGCATCATAACAAGGCTATGTTGAAAATTTGGTATTAAAATATTACAAAGCAAACTTTCAATATTTTTACCCCCAAATTCCTCAGCTACAACCCTATTGTCTCTGGCCAGAACCTATTTTTATGGTGGGTTACCTTATAAGTATATTCAGACAAAATACCTAATGAAAAATAATACTGATAATATAGAGTATTCCACATTTGTTTTTAGTTGGATAGTTTGAACTCTTAGCCCGAGTCTGTAAAATGAATAAAGTTGAATAAGGAACCATATTGGTCAGGAAACTTTGCCTTAAAAATTTTAACTCTTAGCTGGCCCACCAGCACAGCAGTAGCAGTACCAGTTCTATTTGTGATGCTGATGAAGCTGGTTTAGGACCAAACCTGGAATGTTGGAGAGCCAGCTGGGGCAGGATGACTGAGCCTCCAAGAGGCAGCTCTCCTTCAAGGATGAGGGATGTGGCTTTCAGCATTTGACTGACCTCTAGCAGGACATCCAGCAGCCCTAAATAGGGGGCAGGAGCAGCAGACATCAGTGCCCTGTGAGTGGAAGTGCACACAGCGACATTGATAATGTTAGTGTATAGTCACATTTCCAGGGATGAAAAAGTGAAAATGCTGTAAACTGGAAGGGTGACACCTCACATCCAATGCTGGGCCTCTCTTGCCTAGGCCTGAATCAATACCTTTACTTAACCTCTGCCAAAGGTCAGCCAGATTGCATAGGGAGTAGCCATGGAGCAGAAGGTAACATTTTCTCAGACAGCAAATCAGCGGGGCTCATCCCTTTGGTGTGTTACAGATGGCCCAGAAGCTCCAAGAAACTAGGTAGGGGGGTATTGCTAGGACAGGAGGCAGTGCTGGTAAAGGGTCAAAGGAGTCAGTGGAGGAAGGAGGAAACAAGAGTTGCAAAAAGATGTTAACTCGGTATTTAGGTTTTGTCATACTGTACATATCATGTACCTACCAATTGAAAGCGTCTACAGGACATTTGCCTACTAGAAATACATTGGACATCGATAGTATTATGAGGTACAGTTTGTAATTTGAGATAGGCAAAGTCAGAAAACTTTGCTCGGCAGAGAAATTTCCAAATTTTTTCTAAATTCACAAAGTTCTCCTTTAAGGCAAAGTTTTACTTCACCTTAAAGGAAAACTTGATGAATGGTGAAATTGTGAACTTTGCCTGTGAGTTTTGGCTCGAAAGCAAAGTTTGCAAGGTTCCATGGGATTGGAAGACACATGGTGCTGCAATGAACTGTATTGCCATGCCATGCATAGGCTGAATTCAGTGCAGTGTGAGGAAGAGGCAGTTGATGTTAAGTGTGTATCTGTATCTTTGAGCCTAAAAAACTTTGGAAAGCATTTAAAATGTGCAGTTTTTTCCCCAACAAATCACTCCATTAAGCATCTACTGTGTTTTGTGCCTCTAGATCACCAATTATTTGTGGCATTTTTTGTGATTTAATTAGTTTAAAGTTGTAGTTTTGTTTTGTGTATTGTGTAATGAGGCAGTACGTTGGGTGAAAGGGGTGCTTAGCAACAGAAACTTCCAGCAAGGAAAAGGCATGTTAGGCAGCCTTTTCTGTATCAGCAGTACTAGTGCTACTACAGTCAATGTTTTGTGTGAATTTGTGTGACTTTTCTGTGTTCTTTCATTTGTAATTTTAGTTCTGTAGCATAGTTAGGTGTGTTTCTCAGAATTATTTTTGTCACTGTAGTTTGACTATATTGATTTTGTTTTTGTTTATTTATTGGAGTTAGCAGCTTCTCACATACACAGTAATATTGTTATAATTACCTGAGTTGTTGCATCTTACATGTGTCCTCTTAATCCCTGAAATCCCTGTTGTGTATTGTTTGTGTAAAAAAAAAAAAAAAAAAAAACTGGTGACAGTTCACGTGCTGCTTGTTCTGCTGGTTCAGGATGAGCTTAAACTTCAACAGAGCACTGCTGCTTCTACAGGGTATGCCCGCTGCCTCATACTGACATGGGAACTTCCCTTACACCCACCACAAACTGCTGCCAGCACAGCTGGGCCATCACCTCCACTCATCACTTCCCTCTGCTTTTCCTCCCACTCAGCCCAGTGATTTGCCATGAGATTGGTTCTCTAGCCCCCAGTACCCATGTGGGTATGCTGCTTCCCTGAGGGACACGTTTATTGCATAGGTTGCAAGTGTCAACACTAACCCTAACCCTAGCCCTAATATCCCATAGGATAACACTACAACTTTAACAAGCCATAATTTTACCAATCTTTTTGGAGTAAAGGGTCACTATTTATCCAAACAAAGGTCATAATGAGTACTACAACAGTAACATAGAATACCCCCAGAAAACTTAATGGGGTATGCACAGCACCCCAAAATTACCTCCCAATTTCACCATGGTGCCAAATCTCTAATTTAAGTCTGATACTCCTCAAAAATGCACCAGTTGTGCATCTTCTCTTGTACTACAACCACACTAAGCTTCAGATAAGTTTGACAAAAATGTATTTATTTGTTTATTTGAAAAGTTTATCAGGAAAGGCATACTGAGCTACAACAGCTCATTTCCAGATGCATCCTGGAGAGACGTGGACAAGGGAAGTACACTTTATTTTTACAACAGAGTAGGGCTTCACACAGTGATTAAATAACTAGAATATAGCTATGTACAATATGTGGTTATGTGAGGTGACAAGCGTTATGCAATAAATATCGAGCACAAGGTAAGGTACAGCAGCAAACCCGAATAGCAGACATGGGGGGAGCAATAATAAGGATATAGATAGGAAATGGAAGAGGCGGGAAGAGGAGGAGGGGTTGAAAGGAGGAGGGGGAGTAAAGCAGAGGTGGAGAGGCAAACTGTAGGGCCACTGTGATGTAGAACCCACAAGGGCCAGACGTGGCTGGACACATATCCAGTGCACATCGGGTACCTGGCCCACAATGAAGGAGGGTAGCAAGTGGGAATAGGTGGGAGAGGTGGAGAGGAGAAAAAAAGGGGAAGAGCAAATAAGTTAGGGGAGACAGTTACTAGTATTAAGTGTTGGAGAGTGAGGGAGTGGGGTATGAGGGAAGGCAATGGGATACAAATAGTGGAGGTCAGCTAAAATTACAGGAGGGGTAGGTGAAGTTATGTTGCAGGGAGGCTAGAGAGTAGGGGAGGAGACAGAGAGAATGGGGGGTGTTCTAGAGCTTAGGTGAAAAATTGACTAAGGTATGCCTAAACAAACCAAAGAGAGCACAGTAAAACCCTGTTTAGCTGAAAGTCTTTGGGGACATAAAAATCTTTTGGATAAATGGGATTTTGGTTAAGCAAGGGAGCTATATTTAACATTGCATATAACATATAACATAGCACATAGCGCATACATAGCTCATAGTGCATTTGATACGATGTACTGCATTGTCTGAAAGGGAACATGGGGACAGCCAAGAAATAAATTACAACTCTGTTAAATTAATTTATTTTACAAGATTTGCTTACTGTAGTTACTTTGTTAAAAAAAGACAAGCAGACTTTTCTCTCTCTTTTGTTAAGTAGCAGAGTACGAATAAGAAATTAGATGCTAACAAAAAAAAGCTGTCTACCAAAATTAGTTAAGTGTTTTCTCTCTTCAGACCCCAATGCCTGCAAACAAAAAACAAAAGAAACCGTCTGACAAATACTGCGAGCAAGGGACTGCCACAGAGCAGGTACGGGAGCAGACGGCTTCTCGCTCTTCTCATCACGGAAAACCAAAAGCACCTTCACACTATGCAAGTACTGTACAGGGAATGAGTAGCTCAGTACTGTACAGGGCATTGCTAAGCCTGTTTCTTTCCTTTCATAGTGGTCATTGAAGAGTGCAAAAGCTCAGTCTCAGGGATGGGGTCAGGTTCTCCAAATGAACTGGAGAGACAGGGACCGCGCTGCCTGGAACTGAGAAGTCAGCTTGTTACTGTTTAAACAAAGCCGGTCACACATTTGTGCTTAATAATGAATTGCTACAGATTGTGCTGCCTGTTTCTTTTGTTTTGGGGTCAGGTTCTGAAACTAAACCAGGGAGAGGGACCACGCTGCCTGAGATGACTCAGTCTCTAGGTTGACTGAGCAGTTGTTTTTTACTGAACATGAATTTTAATTTGAAATTGGCAGCCTGTGTTAGGACCATTATGAAGTGAGACGGGTTAACTACAGGGGCATGAATGGAAAGAATTACTCTAAGGAGGTGCTGAATGAGGTGTTAACTGCCAGCCCATAACTAGCAAAAACAAGCTGTCACTTTGGCTTGGTTATTCAGGACTGCAAGACAGAAATGCAAGTTACATGTTAGGGACAGGATTCAGTTTCAGTTAACTGAGAGTTTTGGAAAAATGGGGCTCGGATAAGTGGGGTTTTACTGTAGTTGGTGGAAGAGGGGTGGTGGCATTCATGTGGCCAAATTATTTTTTGCCACATCTATGGCATCCATGCAGGTTGATACTGGGGGAGGCAGCAACAAGAGGATCAGCTCAAGAGATAGCAAAATCTCTAGCTTAGGAACAGTGGTCAAGTAAGAGGTTGCTGGTGTCCCCTTCACTGCTTGTGGTGTGGTAGCACTGAGTCTGATCTTGATAATAGGTCCCCAGTAAGGTCATATGGACCAGTGACCAAACAGTTGGTAGCTCCTTTCTGTGTACTACTGCACATTAGGCACAGGCACCTGGGGTAGTACTTGACTCTTGCGGGGGGGAGGTTGTTCCAAGCCCAAATGCGTGGTAGTAATATTTAGAGTATTTGCCAACATGTCACACTGGCACTGAAGAGTGTAAATGGATCACAGACACAGGTCAGAAATTTTTGGAATTGTTCCTGACTGAAATTGATGAGAGGATGCAGCATGTGCTGCTGATACCAGGGGGGTGCTGTTGGAACAGGGTCTTCAGGTTGTAGAGTGGGGGAACAGTGGACCCTGTGTATCAGTAGCTTCATTTTGATCCAACGTCATCTTTGTGTGCCCCAAAGAGAAGCTACAGGTGAAGTTGCAAGGTGAATTGACCAAACTTCACCTTGGTGTATTCCAAGAAGTTATAGAAGAAGTTGCAAGGTGAAGTTACCAATGGCAAATTTCCTATTAAATAGAAAAACTTCTCAAAATTATCCACAGAAGTGAATCTGGCAACTTTATCTTAACTTTGCCTGTAAATTAAAACTTTACATCATCTGTTTGTATAAGAAACCCTTTTCACTGTTCAAATTTGTGGTTTTAGATGAACTCATCCTGATGTATACGATCACTTTAGGTTTGTAGGCCATGTGTGTCCTCTACTGCTTTAGCCAATTGCAAAATAAACTACTATTACACACATTAGTCAATGGAGATTCATCAGCTTCATAGTGAGCCTCACCAACTCCCACTCAAAGGACAATATATAGAGTCATGCAGAAAAAGGAACACACGGTCCATATGATGCAACCAAACAGTAACATACACTTCCATAAATGCCAGCACAAGAGCTGTGTGGAATATAAAATTCCACCTGCTGAATGCCCATGGAATGACCATTCTGATTCTGTGGAATTCTGCAGAATTTGTGTGAAACTTCTGTGAAATTTTGCAAAATTTTTAATTTCAATTAGTTCACTATAATGTTAAAAGTACACTTCAAAATGACACCAAATTTGGATTTGGAACCTAAACAATACCCTACAGCTTACAAATGTGTACCAAATTTCAGAGCTGTAGATTTAAAGGGGACAGAGTTATGGGTGCCCAAACATTTTATCAAAATTTAATTTTCAATAATTTTGAGATAATTTAAACCTTTCTTATCCAAATTTCTCCACAATATCAGGATTTAAAGAAGCTCCAAGAATGCGTATACGTAATATGTTTTAAGTCTCAAGCTTCAATGGGAGCTGAGTTATAGGTAGCCAAATATTTTTGCCAAAATGTGGATTTCTGTAATTTTAGTATAATTTTGATAGTATTCGTTGACATGTTACAAATATTAGGTATACAGGTTATCACTACATATGTATATGTATATGCACGTAGTTTCAGATTTCTAGCTTCAAATGGGTCTGAGTTATAGTCTGCCAAACATGTTGCCAAAATTTAAATTTCAGTTCCCTCTAATTTTGAAACCCAAACTACTATACCACATGGTCATTTCTGAAAAAGTTCATTTTTTAGCTTAAAATGGGATTGAATTAAAAGTAGTCAAACTTTCACAACATTTAATTTAATTTTGCAAGACTGTAAACTACACATTTATAAACCCTTGAAACTTTAAAACTAGAGAATGCAATACCACTAAATTTCATAGGTTCTTAGCCCTTACAAGGAGACTGTGTGTGCCTATTTTATTAATTGTTTGCTGTGAGAAACTGCAAAATAACATGCGTACTTAAAGTCAAATCCCATGAGTCTTTGTAAAAATTGTAGAATTTCATGAACAATTCCATAAAACTGGAATGTCCTAATTTCACTCAGCCTTATCTGGGGATTCTAATTAGAGGACAGGGGTATAAGAGGCAGGTAGTGCAGGGGGTTACCAGGTTCTGGAGTTAGATGTACAGTTTTACCAAGAAATGGACAGCTGAGCTGGGTAGCACAACAGTGGTAGACCCCCAGGTTGGAGCAAGAAAGCACACAGTGTCAGCAATTCCAACCTGAATGCAGGATATTTAAGGATCACATCCAGTAAATTTATGATCCGAGGAGCCTGGTGTACATGGAAGTCTAGGACTTTGAGGTACTCAAAAAGATGTAGTGGGGGAAGACAATATCTTGGGCAGCAGGAAGAAAAAATCCTGGCTATTCCAACAGGGTACAGTGGTAGCCACAGACATTGCCAGCTATTTCCAGATATTTCGTGAAATTTCTGAAGAGTTTCTCTCTGCTGCCCCACTGTTTAAATGCAAAAAGCATCAGATATTTCTGGAAATATCACAGAAATTTCGGGAAATAGCTGGCAGTGTCTGTGGCTACTACTGTAGGTCAATAGGAAAAGGAGTAGGTGACTCACATTTTAAGGGAGGTTGTCACTGTGAAGAACAAAGAGGATATCAGTGGGATCAATAATTCTATTGATTCAATCTGGCTATGCCAAAAGAGAAGGGGGGGTAGTCACCCAAAGAGGAACAGCAGGACTGCAAACAACTCAGCCCAGCTTATCAAATGAAATAGTGATATGTGCATTGTTAATGTTAAATTCCACAAAAAAAATTCTGGATGCTTCATCTACAGTATATGCTATCATAAATATGTGAGAAAATTTTACTAATCATTTTTTTTTCTTCTGCAGAATTAAAACTGCTTAACCAATTTATCCAGTTTTGTTAGACACCAGGATGCACTGACTATAGATATGCATGTCAAATATTTACTCTATGCATGCAAGAGCAGAGAAGTTACAAACATCCACTTTTGTGATAGTTTTCACAAAGTTTTGCAAATATTTACAGTACATAGAAAAGTTCTGAACCCCGGTAACATAAAAATCTCTTATCTAATTCTTTCCATATTTAGATCATTCTATAAGCATTACAACAAGGTTATCTATACTAATTTACACATAAATACAAAATGACACATACCCCCATAATGCAAAGCATCATGGGCTGTATATGCAAATCACCACAAAATATTATGCTGGCTCAGCTTTAAGCAGAAATGCATGGTGCTTCAAATGTGCCTGAGTTATATGCAGATGACATTTATTCATGAAATTTCCTGAAAAAATTAAAATGACAGATTCTGAGCACATATAATTTTGAGATGATGCATCACATTGTCATGAAATCTGGCACGTTGTTCGAACACCTATCATCAAGAAATCATGCCAAATTTAAGATCCCTGACCCAGTAGATGGTAAAGGTATATGCAGATAAAAATGTTCATCAAATTTCACACAAACAATAAAATGACAACATTTGAGCACCTATAATGTTAAAACTATCCAAGCAAATTACACGATATGTAGCACATTTGTGGCAGTTGCCCTAAAGAGTGCATATTTCAAATTTCAGATCTCTAGCTTGAACAGTTATTGAGTTATAACCAAATTACACAACTTTTAAAATTCAGTGAAATTTCAATGAAATTCCACAGAATGTCATGGAATTTTGTGAAATTACACTGAAATTCCATGGATTCAGACTTTTCCCATTCTGCACAGCTCTAGTCAGCACCAGGGTAGCAGTCAGCATCAGGGTAGGTAGCTGCAGATAGTGGGTAAACATCTAGTGGGGAAGGAGTAGAAGGAACCAAGATGAAGTAGGTACAAGTAAGGGGTTTGAAATGGGAAAGTAGGAGACACACTATCTAGGATAGGGTAACAAATAAGTTTGGGCAAGTGAGTAAGGAGTAGTAGATGCCCAGAGCAAGTTAGGCACAGGCATGAAAAAAATGGAAAAACAAGAGACATCCAATCTAGGGTAGTGTACCAAATACATTTCAGTGAAGCAAAAGAAGAGGTAGGAATTAAACTGGCTTAGAAAAGAGGCAGTAAGATACAATGAAGGTTTGACACACACTACGGTAAAGGAAGGAAAGAGCATGGGAGTGGTGCAATGCAACTGGTGTGGAACCACAGTCCTTTGGGACACCTTCGGGAGACTGAAGTGGTGTCCCATTTGTACTCATTTATCTGAGTTTATGGCAAAGGTTGTTGGACTCCCAGCTGAACTGGCAAGGGTGCAGAGAATCTTCTGCCCCACTCAGAGGCCCCCAACTCTGCCACCACTCCCGTAGAAGATGCCTACACAGAGACACAGCATTGGACTTTGGTGCAATCTCGGGGGGTGAGGGAGGCAGAAAGGGTACACAAATGATTGGAGGGTCCTCAGCCTGTACCACTGCACAATTTCTTTGCTCCATTGGCAGGGGGAGGTGCTGCTAGTTGGGGAATTCAATCTGCCAGATGAGGATTGGAGTCTTACAACTGCAGATTTGACAAGGTGCTGGACCATCTTTGACTCCCACAAGAGACTTTTCTCAGGCAGCTAGTCAAGGAACCCAAAGGCAGATGTGTTAAAAAGGGAAAGCAAGAGACATCAATCTAGGGTAGGGTAGCAAATACATTTCAGACAAGCAAAAGAAGAGGTCAGAATTCAACTGGCTTAGAAGAGAAGCAGTAAGGTACAATGAGGGCTCAACAGTCACTACGCTAAAGGAAGGGAAGAGCATGGGAGTAGTGCAGTGCAACTGGTGTGGAGCCACAATTTTTGGGGACACCTTTTGGAGACTGAAGTGCTGCCCCATTTGTACTCACTTATCTGGGTTGATGGCAGAGATTGTTGGACTCCCAGCTGAACTGGCAAAGGTGCAGAGAACCTTCTGCCCCACTCAGAGGCTCCCAACTCTGCCACCACTCCCTAGAAAATGCCTACACAGAGACACAGCATTGGACTTTGGTGCAATCTCATGGGGTGAGGGAGGCAGAAAGGGTACACAAATGATTGGAAGGTTCTCAGCCTGTACCACTGAAGAGTTTCTTTGCTGTACTGGCAGGGGGAGGTACTGCTAGTTGGGGACTTCAATCTGCCAGATGTGGATAGGAGCCTTCCAACTGCAGATTTGGCAAAGTGCAGGGCCATCTTTGACTCCCTACAAGAGGTTTTTCTCAGACAGCTAGTCAAGGAACTAATGAGGGATGGAGCAGTGCTGGACCTCCTGCTTACAAACCAGGATGGCATTGCAGACGTTACAGAAGGCGGTCCCATAGGTACCAGTGATCACCATACAGAATGGTTTAACATTAAGATGGGAACAGAGGCAAGCCACACCAGGGATAGGGTCCTGAACTTTAGGAGGGTGTATTTTAAAGCAATAGGAGACTACCTCAGAAATTGCCTCATGGGGGGTTGCCAAGGAGGGGTAGAGGCATACTGGGGAAAAATAAAGGATGGCATAATTAAGGCAACCAGCCTCTGCAGGAAGTGAGTTAAACTTGAAGGAAAAAAAGAGACCGTTATGGTTCTCTGTGAAAATGGCTATGGTGGTGAGGGAAGAAAGATTGACATTCAGTAGGCATAAGGAAACACAGATGAAGAAAAGAGGGAGGTATACCAAGAAAAACAAAGGGAAGCAGGATAGGCAGTGAGGGGAACAAAGGTGCAGACTGAGGAAAGGACAGCTAAAGGGGTAACTAAAGGGAGTAAGACTTTCTTCAGGTACATAAGTGAAAAGAGGAAAGCAAGGGAGGGGTTAGTGAGGATAAGGAAGGTGGCATAGGGAGACTGTGCAGAAGAATATCACAAAAAAGCAAATATCCTGAACAGGTACTTCTACTCAGTCTTCACAGTGGGGAGGTGGGAGACCACCAGGGAGCAGCAGGAACAAAGGGGGTGGTGGACACAAGTCCATTTTCAGAGGAAACAGCCTTGAAGGGACTGCAGCTCTGAAAGTGGAAAAGGCTATGGGACCAGACAGGATACACCCAATGGTAGTAAAGGAACTCAGGGAGGTGTTAGCTGCCCAACTGATGGCTTTATTCAGCAGCTCACTGGAAATAGGTGTGACTCTTCTGAGATTCAGTCTTCACCATTGATTCCCACTGATGGGTCTGGGACAGGAGATAAAAGTACCCCACAGAAGCAGATTTTTTTGCAGGACGAAGCCAATGTCAGGTACTAATAGCAGCTGTGCATCTCACATGTTGTCACACTTGCTAACCAGTAACCATCACTGGCTTCTTCACACACCTCAGCTCTGTTCTTCCCACCTTCATGTCCACACAATGGGATTGACAGCACCTCATTTTGTGGACATCACCAAATTTCTTCTGTGTCACCACTCAGTTTTTAATCACACTGCTTTCTAACTTGTTCTTTTTTGTTTCCTGCAATGCCAAAGACTGAGAAAGATAAGAAGGGAGAGAAGGAGTCCAAGAAGCACCAGCAGTGTCCTATCATGCATCATTGCCCTGTAGAAAACCCATCACTGTGGTGCATTGGCATCAGCCTTTCTGGACCTGCATTAGCATCCCTCACAACATGGATGAGAGCAATGCCTGCTTCATGAACTGTCCTTGAAATCCACTTGATAAAGTGGAGTTGCCCAATCCCACTTTTGGAGTCAGGCATCGCACATGTGAGGCCAAGGCATAGTCCAGGGTCTTTCCCTTGGGTGCCTTCCTAGCACTTCTGGTATAGAGGAAGCACAAGGGCTTCCTCAACCTCACCTCACCAAGGGGTCAGAGGCCTGGGAAGATGTGTCTGGTGAACATCTGGCTCCTTCTTGGTGACCATCTGCACAGTACCCCAGTCTGTAGGTCCTGAACAGCAGACTTCCCTGGTGGTGAGCCTGAAGCTATAAACTTGGTCTTCCCTGGTGAGCACTTCAGTGTCACGGCCAGATGCTGTTGATACCGTTTCCAGTGATAGTAAGTGGGGTGGTGCCAACTGTGATGTTGGGTCCCCTCATGACATCTTTCCTGGTGTCAGGAGAGGGACCAACACAAGGGCCGTGTGGCATCAGTTTGCCAAGGTGGATGTGGTAGTCTCTTCTCCTGGTAGTCCTAGTGGCTCCAGAGGAGGGGATGACACTGCCCCCAGTGAAGGATGCAGCACTGGCCATGATGTTACTTCTGGGCCCAACACCAGGTGTGGCACCAGTGATGGTTCCACCCCTGAGGCCATCCCTGGTCCCGGTGCTGTTCACAGCACTGGGCCAACTCCCAATGCCGCTCATGGTGCTGGGAGTGGGGATGTCCCCAGGGCCAGTGTTGCACCTGACTACAGAACCAGCACCGATGGCAGGGACAAACATACCTCTAGATCTCTAGAGCTCAGCACTTCTGTACTGTGGACACGTTATTAAACACAACCTGTCTTCAGCTGATAAGAGCAGGTTCATCAGTTAAGTGCAAAGAGTTTGCACTGTTCTTCTCAGACAGAGTGTCCTTTGTTCAGGCTGGGATCTCTAAGTGAACTGTCAGAACCCGTCAGAGTTCAGCCTGCAGCTCATGGATGCACTCAAGTGTCTTGGGGGGGAAGAGTTTCAGCTAATCATAATGGAAGAGGCCTGTGAGGTGATCTCGGAGCTGTGACCCACTTTTTGTGAATTAGATCCAGGCCTCATATGTCTGCTAGTGAGCTGCATGGGGTTATGGGGGTCATTGTTCACCGGAATATTTCCTAGTGGCTTTGCAAAATGCATTGGTGCAGCCCCTTCTGAAGAAACCATCACTGGACTTGGATATTCTAGTGAATTACTGCCCTGTCTCTAACCTACGTTTCTTAGGCAAGGTTATTGAGAAGGTTGTGGCACTACAGCTTGAGGCACACCTTGTAACCAATGACATCTATGAACCCCTCCTATCTGGTTTCAGTTCCAGGCATAGCACTGAGGCAGGGTTGGTTACGGTGTATAATGACCTCCCTAGGTCTAGACATAGGGGTAAATGTTCAATTCATATTCTCCTCGATCTCTCTTCAGCATTTCACACTGTGGACCATGGGTTGTTTTTGGATTGTCTGAGGGAGTGTGGAGGCCTTGCCGGCACTGTCATCTGCTGGCTCAAGTCCTACCTCAAGGATAGGATACAAAGGGTGGTAACAAGAACCTTCTCATCATCTCCAATGCCCCTTCTCTGTGGTGTGCCCCAAGGATCAGTCCTCTCACCTAGGCTGTTTACAGTGTATGTGCTACCCCTGGGGAGGATTGTTTGGCACTACAATCTGGGTTTCCACTGAATAGCAGACAGTACCCAGTTGTACTTGTCATTCACACCCAGGATGCCTTAATGCTGCTGAGGTGCTGAATTTATGCCTGTCCGATATTCAGAGTTGGACAGAATCTAGTTGTCTGAGACTTAACCCGGACAAGACTGAGGTAATAGTGATTGAGCCAAGTTGTGGAGGGGAGCAGACGTAATCATAGGAGAGACAGGGCTTTGGCTTAGGTCATCTAGGCTGGGAGTCATTCTACATGATTGACTGACACTGGAGACTCAAGTGTCTGCTGTAGTTCAGAGTGGCTTTTACCATTTTAGGAATATCAACCAGATTAAGTCCCTTATTCCTCATGAAGATCTGCTATTACTGATGCATACATTCATGACATCCAGGCTGCATTACTGCAATCCACTCTATCTTAGGGTTATACTTGTAGCTGGTGAAAAATGAAGGGGCTAGGCTACTGACTGACCTTTTGAAGTTTTGTCACGTGACCCCAATCCTGCCTGACTTGCACTGGCTGCCTGTGAAGTGGCATGTTACCTTCAAGGTTGGCCTACTAACCTATAAATCCCTATATGGGCTGGGCCTGAGCTACCTGTTAGATCTTCTGAATCCTCTCCAGTTTCAGGCCCCCTTCACTTCTCCGAGGAGGGTCTCCTCTCTGTCCCAAGGTCCCGCCTTAAATTCTTCGGATCATATGTTCGAGGTTGCCTGCCCTTTGCTTTGGAACACTCTGCCTGGGGTACTGAGGAAGGCCCCCCCGGCAAAGGCCTTTAAAGGGGGGGTTAAAGGCATACCTGTTTAAACAAGTTTTCAGGGACAAAGATTGATCTCCAGGTATCTTACTATTATGCAGCTGCTGCCTTTGATTTTTCTGACTGAAATTGTTGTATATTTAACTTTTTGTTATTTTTTTTATTTTAAGTTGATTGCATTGGTTTTATCAGCCTGTCAATACCTGTATAGCACCTGGAAGCTCAGGGGAAGGGCACCTTATAAATAAACTTTCTTCTACTACTTCTAAGCAAGTAGTCGGCCATGAGCCTGGTGTTGGAGGGGGTGCCAGCTTGGACTCAGATGATGGCCAGGAGATGAAGTTGTCCCCAGTCATGTGTGCTGAGCTTGCCACTGGTAAGAACTGGAGCTGCCCAAAAGAGATTGTACAACTCCACGCTCCTCACCTGGGGAAACCCCCTCATGGGCACTAACTGGGTCACTCCTCTTTTGTAGGTTGACCTTGTTCAGGTGCTTCTGCAAGGCCCTCCCCTCAGTTGAGGTCTTCTGTGCAATCCCGCAGCCCAGGCATAGGCCATGGAGCCCCTGGCTCCCGATGGGTCTACACCACCTTTGCCTGAGCTTTCAGAGATCATAGGCCCTCTGGGGCAGTTCTCTTTGAATCAATACAGAGAAGCAGCTGGTGTCTTGCACCACTACCATAGACATGCTGACCAGATTCAGTTTCAAACTGGCCCCCAGGTGCCACCCCCCCTCTTTGTCCAGTGCCTCCTCTCCATCAACATTCCTATCTGGGGACACAGAATCTTCACTACATATGTCCTTGGCCTTTCTTCAGAGATTCCTATGGGACATGTTGTGATCTCCATTATCAGTCACAGTACCATGTCCTTGCAGCTGGGACTTCTAGGAGATTTCAATGATGCAATTTCTGTCATCCTTCCTTGGCTGAGTCTTTGAGGATGTTCAAGGGCAGTCTGGAAATGTCCCTTCTCATGCTCTATATCCCCCATTAGCATCCAGGTACAGTGCTGCACACCACAGGTTTTGCAGGGGTAGTGTCTCACCCCTCCTTGGGGACCGAGGTACTGCAGACCCTGACAGGGACTTAATGCCCGGTGTGTGACCGACCTCCTGAGGCTGACTCTACTCAAACAGATGCCCAAAGATGAAAGGTTTCACCTTGACTCACACCATGATGTGCATTGCGGCACATTAAGCAGCTTGCAACAGGCACCTGTGGGTGTAGCTAGGTCAGCTTCTAGCTGCCATGCCACATTGTAAATTAGTCAGGCAAGCCATTTGCCTTTCTGCTAAGGACCTGGATTTGGCGATGCGCCAGGACTGACACCTCTTGTCCAGTGAAAGGCATTGAACTCACAGTTCCATGGGGCTCAGTTCTTCTCCTGGACGGTCAGGTGAGAGCTATTGGGGTGTCTTCCTGCTCCAGAGAAACAGGAGTCTCCACCTGACCCTGACCAATCTCAGGTCTTACCAGACCTATAAGGAGCCCCTGTCACAGATGTTCTCCCCCACAAAGAGGGCTGAGAGTAGTACTATCATCAGGGCGAGCCAGCTATTCCCTAAATTGGGGCACTTGGTACTCAGGACCATTAGTGGCATTAATGGTGAAGACTGATTCTTGTAAGATGAAAATGTTGTATTTACCATAATTGTAATTTTTCAGAACATGTTCATCATTGATTCACATGCTCTCCCACCATCGCCCACTCAGGCCGAGCCAGGAACTCTGGACAGCCCACTCTGCAGGTGCTGGCAGCACCTTTTTCTCTCTGTTGGTGAGTTCTCTCTTCTGCCATGCCCCTTGCAATTATGAGTTTCTCTTCTGGTTATGCAAAAAGAAAAGAGAGAGATAGTTAAGAAAGCTGGTGTCAACTTTCATCAAATAACAAAAAACAAAAGGGAGGTGAGGGTCCCTTATGGCCCTCCTGCCAACCCAAAAAAATACATAAATAAATAAAAAAAATTTTGCAAGAGAACAGATGTGGTTCCTCTCCATAAGAGCAACAGCATGGAGGAGGCTAGTAACTATAGGCCAGTCATTCTTACATCCATGGTGGGTAAAACTGGAAACCCCACTGTTAAAGGAAAGATTGGAAGAGTATCTTGAATGCAGTGGGCTACAAGACCAAAGGCAGCATGGATTCATTGGGAGGAGGCCATGCAAGATGAATCTAATTGATTACTTTGACTGGGTGACCAGGGACATAGATCTGGGGAGGGCAGTGAACTTGGCCTCTCTGGCTTTTAGCAAGGGCTTCAACACTGTGCCACACAGAAGAGTGATAACAGAAACCGAGCAGCTTTGAGGTGGGATCCAAAGCTGTGAATTGGATAAGGACCTCATTAATAGATAGGTGATAGAGGGTGGTGAATAATGGCACTTACTCTAAAGAGTTGAGTGACTAGTGGGGGTGCCGCAGGGCTCAGTACCAAAACAGGTCCTCTTCAATGACTTCATAAGTGACACTGCAGAAGAACTGGAAGGAAAGGTATGCCTTTGTGTAGACACCAACATTTATAAAAGTGTGGACACTCAGCAGAGGGTGGAGAGAATGCATAGGAACCTTGGAAAACTCAAGGAGTGGTCAAGACCATAGCAGTTGGGGTTCAGTGCAAAAATGTGCAAAATGATGCACCTAGGGCATAGAAACCCAAGAACTGAGTATAAAATGGGGGGGGGGGCTGACAGTCACTAATCAAGAAAAGAACATTGGGGTTATCGTATCTGATGACCTCAAAGTGACAGGGTATTGTGAGAAAGTAGCGAGTAGGGCCAGTGGGGAGTTAGGATACATAGAGAGAGGTATCTCCTGCAGGAAAAGGGAGGTGGTGTTGCCACTGTATCATTTGCTTGTGAGACACCACCTGGAGTTTTATTTCTAGTTCTGGAGTCCGCACCTCAGAAGGGTCACATGCAGAGTGGAGGCAATTCAGAAGAGGATGACTAAATAGAGAATACTGGATGGGCAACTATGCAGAACCAGTGTGATCTGTCGCAGAGGGATTCTGATTCCCTTTGACCTTGAGAGCAAAGCTCGAGAGGTCCATGGGAATCAGAATCCTGAGGTGGCAAAACACACTGGTTTTGCATAGAGTTGCTCATCCTGTATTTTTATAGTGTATAGTACTGTGTGAAAAATGTGTTTTGTGAGTTCTTTTGATTTCAAAATGAAACTGACTCATGCAGTCTCTAGAGGTTCTAGAATGCTGTTCTACCACAGTAGGGCAGAACAGCATTCCATGACACTGGAACTGTGGTACAACAGCATTTTGAAAGGGATGGAATTCTATACAGAACAACACTCCACTATACACTATATAGAGGATAATGCCTGATGTACAGGTGGATAACCATGGTATAATCAGGTTGCTAGGGCATCAGTAAACCTCAAGAGCACAGCTTGAGAAGTTTAGAATTGCCCTAGCAATCGCAAGAGATGATTACACCATGGTTATCACCTGTACATCAGGCATTGTCATTTATAGTGTATGGGACTCGACATGAGAAGTAACCCCCCCCCCCCAACACAAGTAATTTAGCCTTACCTTATTAATGAATCTGCACTACAGCCACATGATTGTGTAGGAAAATAATTTATTAGGCTACACGGACTGAATGACAGCAGGCCAAAATAGCACCAGAGTTAAAATCTCTATCAGACATAGAGATTGCTAGACTCAGTAACAGTAAACTGTGACAACTGGAATGTTATTTGAATACTGTACTGAGGCTAACAATCAAATTCTGGATGTGTAGAATACTGGATAACACTGGCATTCCGTTTTGTAAACCCACTGCTATGACATAGATGAGATAGGTTTATAAGGTTCTGACATCACAACAGTGGGATTACAAGGTTGTAATCTGTTTGATTTCAATGGGTAATAATGGCTACCCATACATTATATTTGTGTAAGGGTTCCCTCAAAAGTCCTATGAAGAGAGACTGAGGGATCTCAACGTGTACACACTGGAAGAGAGGAGAGTGAGAGGGAACATAATAGAGACCTACAAGTACCTCACAGGGATGAACATGGTGCAGGAGGGAGTCTCTTTCAAATGAGAAAGAGCACCAGGACAAAACTGTATGCAAAGAAATGGGGAGTTTAAGAGGGATGTAAGGAAGTACTACTTCACTGAGAGAGTGGTGGACACCTGAACAGACTGCAAGCATAAGTGATGGAGGCAAAAGGACCTCAATCATTCATATAATAGACAGCGGAACAGTAGTAGATAGGCAGGGAGTAGGGAGGGTTGCTAGAGACCATTAGGGTCTGCAGAGACAGACTAAGCAGGAACCATCTGGGCAAACTGGGAAGGTCAAGCAGTCATTTTCTGCTGACAAATTCTATGTTCTATGTTTCTATGATTCACCACACATGAAGTAAGCAGCAGCAAGTAGCTTTCAGGGCCACAGCAGCAGCTTCAACAGCAGTAGCAGCAGCCTCAGGAGTCACAGCAGTGATTTCGGCAATAGACATTAAATGCCAGTACTAGTCAAAATAGACAGGTAGAAGGTTAGCTGCACTTATCTGGAGTAATTTAAGGGTAATTTGTACTTGGATAAGCTGTAACAGTTGTGCAAAGCATGTTCCATACACAGACTAAAGGTACCTCAGAGTTGTGGGTTACCTGGTGGGAGATCCAGCAGAGACTGGTAGGTTCTTGATGTGTAGGAAGTCAAACACTGTATAAAATGGAAATGGTCCATGAGCATACTATTTATACCATATGAAGTAAGGTAAGAGTGGCAAACAATTGCCTACACCCCACATACATTGTATATAGTCTGCATATAATGATAGGGTGCCTGGTACCAATGTAAGTTAATAGCCATTTTTGTATTTTTTGGTAGACGGGGGCAGGTAAATAGTGTGCCCTGGGTAGCATGCACCATGGTGATCTAGTGGCATCCCATATCCAGCCTGGTATGTTATAACAGCCTTGTGCCTAATTAAATACCTCTGCACACATAATAAATTTAAGATACATAGAAACACAGAAATTGTTGGCAGATAAGGACCACAAGGTCCATCCTGTCTGCTCATTTTTTCTACCTTATGAATGTGCCATAGGCCTTTGCTCCATCAATGGCCTATCTATTCATACTCATCTGTATTGCTTCCTTATGCCTATCCCATGCCTGTTTGAAGCCCTGCACTGTATTCATATCCACCACTTCCTGAGGTAGGCCGTTCCATGCATCCACCACCCTTTCTGTGAAAAAGAACTTCCTCACATTACCCCTTAATTGGCTCCCTCTAATGTCATGCTGTGTCCTCTTGTCCTGCTGTTTTTCTTATATTGAAACATGAATGTTTTGATCATAACACCTCTCTCCCTCCTTTGCTCTAGGGTATACATATTGAGCTCCGTTAATCTGTCCTCATAAGTTTTCTGATGCAGTCCTTGCACCATTTTAGTTGTCATTCTCTGGACTGCCTCCATTCTGTTAATGTTCTAGTACAGGTGTGGCCTCCAGTACTGCACACAGTACTCCAGATCAGGCCTAACCAGTGTCTTGTAAAGAGGGATTATCACCTCCCTCTTACTACTTGCGATACCCCTACTAATACACCCCAACATCCCTCTAGCCTTACCTACTGCTTTAGTGGTCTGCTTGGATGATTTCAGGTCAGATAGCAGCTACAGTGTTTATGTGATGTGAGAGGGTTGAATAAGACCTTGTCCCATTTGTTATGTAGAAAGATTTGTTATGTAGAAAGAGATAAATGTAAGGATCTGTTTTATCCTCTTCTTTTATGTCTTTTGTCTGTCTGACTGCGCAGTCAAACTTTCTTGTGAGACTTAGGAACTGGCCAGTCCGACATTCTCGCTATTCCCCCCAGCTATCTCCCAGCCTTCACTTGCTGTTTCTATCTTTTCTTCCCCCTTGTGTTTCTGAAGTTATAAAATATGTGTGAATCTTTATGTGAAACTGGGATCCCTTAGTTTGAAAATGTATATAGTTATATTGTTGAAATGATTGCAAAACACTATTTGGAACTTAGGGGGTTAACCCAAAGTGCAACACTAGCTCTTTTACAGAAGCTGTTAACAGGAGGTCAGTTCTGGGACATCATATAATGTTTGTTGCACCTGCAAGGAAGTAAACTGACAAGAACATTTTCTGAAAAACAGGATGCCTTCCTAACGAGTTTTCCCCGACAGAGACTTATAAAAAGAGCAGCAATGCTTTTGCTAGAGAGAGAGCAAGACATAAACTTGAAATTAGAGCTATCCTCATACGAAGGATTCTGTTTTCTGTGTTTGTACTGCCTTTGTAATTAGTTATACTGAACAATTTTATGTTTTATTTTACTGTTATTGGAAAAAATAAAGCGCTACTTGTGAATTTTATAGCTGCTCCTGGTTTTCCTATGCTTCTTGACATGTGTTTCGATGACGTATGGTTTCAGACTAAATGGGAGTTATGCCGTGCATACTTTAAACCAGGATATTTGTTTGTGGGTACTAGATCTGGTACCAGGGAAGCATAGCAGAAAGGTATGGATTCTAGCAGCAAGCCCAGGAGTCATTACCAGAAAGATAGCAGCCAAACTAGCAGAGACAGACATCCAAGCTGAGACTATACAGCCAGCAAAAGTGATAGGGAAAAAAAGAACAGGAAGTGACAGAACCTGAAAGCCTGTCTGCCTTCTTCAAATGGTGGGCTATACAATAAAGACAGACAGAGAACCAGAGAAAAGATGAGGAGCAGTAGAGAAAAGAAGAGTTGCAATGACAGAAGCAGCAGATAAGAGATGCAGTGACTGGAGCAGCAATGGCTGGATGCCTTGCAAGTTATCAAAGCTGATGGATCTGGCACAAGTCCAGCAGAGCAACAAAACACTAACAACTTAAAAGACCTTAAACTTACAAAGCCGTGTCCCTCAGATGATATTCAGGCATACCTGACTTTTGAAAGGGTTGCCACAGCCTGCCGGTGGCCAAAGCAGCAATGGGCAATTAGGCTGGTACCTTACCTCACAGGTAAAGCCCAACTTGCTTACAATAATATGGACACTGCACAGTCAGAAAACTATGACCTTGTAAAAAGAGAAATCCTGAAAAGATATGAGAACTCAGGAGAGACCTACAGGCAAAGATTCCAGTCCCTGAAGTACAACTCAGCTGACAATCCTCGAGAAACCTTCACCCGACTCAGAGAACTCCTTATGAAAAGGCTCCAACCAGAGGGCAAAACAGTTCCACAGATCATTGACACATTTGCAATGGAGCAATTCATCAACATCCTGCCTACAGACATACAACTTTGTGTAAAAGAACACCAACCAGAAAGTGGTGAAAAGGCAGTTTCTTTGGCAGGGACTATCAGATGGCCAGAAATACTATGTAGCAGCAAAGTAACAGCCAAAGCCCAGTAAGATCCATTTTTTCTCAGTCTAACTCCAAATCAGATAAAAACTTTGGTGGGTTTAACAAATCTGCACCCACAGACTTCATTTGCTATAACTATAACAAGCCAGGCCATATCACGAGGAACTGCCACAAAAATAAGGAGGGTACCACTGCAGCAGATTTGGCCTTAGCAAATTGGGGCAAGTATTTAACAGATGTCAAGGTGGGAGATAAGACTGGAAAGGGACTTATTGATTCGAGAAGCAGACAGACCCTAGTGCATGCTGAAGTGCTGGGAAAACACTACGTAAAAGGATCAGGTACTGGTGTCACCTGCATCTATGGGGACACGCGATACTATCCCGCCACACAAGTGACACTGAATATTAATGGAATGTTGCATCAAATTAAAGTGGGAGTAGTACCCAGGTTACCTGTACCTGTGATTATTGGAAATGACTGTCCAGGATTTACTGAGTTAATCTCAGAGGAACTGAAACCTGCAGTTTCAGCAGCAGTGGTAACAAGAACACAGGCAAAGAAAATCTCAGATGGTGGAGACACTTCCTTTTGGTGACTTTGATGCAGACTTGTTTGAGCCCAGCTCCAAGATCCGGAAGTCCAGGAAAGAAAGAAGATGCCTGAAACAACAGTGGCAACAAAAGACTGATGGACATAAGGGGTTGAAATATGAAAATGCTGAAACTAGATTGATAACTGATTGTGATTTTGTTTCAGAGCAAACTAGTGATGCTTCTCTCCAAAGTTATTTTAAGCAGCTGGGGGTGAAACAAAAACAGGGTGAAGCAGTGTTTAAAAAATGTAATGGGTTAGTGTACCGAGTTTGTTAAACTACAGACACAGGAACAGATAGAACAATTGGTTATACCACAAAAGTATAGAAATGAGTTGTTGCAGATAGCACACAATAGTCCTATGACTGGTCACTCAGGGAGGAATCGCACCTTTGCCAGATTGCTGAACACATTTTACTGGCCTGGGAATTCATGAAGATGTTGCTACCTATTGCAGCTTTTGTGCTGAATGTCAGAAAGTAGCCCCAGTGACTAAAAAGACAAGGTGCCCCTGGTGCCCCTACCCTTGATAGATGTGCCTTTTGAAAGAATTGCAATGGATGTATTTGGCCCCTTAGACAAAAGTAAAAAGGGTAATCGATTCATTCTGGTAGTATGTGACTATGCTACTCGATACCCAGAAGCAGTTCCAATGTGTGTCATAGCCCCAAAAGTGGTAGCAGAGCTTGCCAAAATTTTCAGCATGGTGTGCATACCTAAAGAGATTACTGATCAGGGTAATAATTTTGGTGCTGCATTAATGAAGGAGCTGTGCTAACTACTAGGTACCACTGCCATAAGAGCCTCCCCTTATCACCCTCAAGCAGACGGTCTTGTTAAGCATTTTAATCAAACCCTAAAACACATGTCTAAAAGGTTTGTAAAAGGGGAAGGGAAAGATTGGGACCAATATTCACCTTACCTGCTTTTTGTTTATAGAGAAGTGCCACAGGCCTCAACAGGTTTTTCACCATTTGAAATGCTGTATGGTAGACAGCCTAGAGGGCCACTCGATGTAATAAGAGAAACATGGGAAGATGACCCCATTCAAAAACAATCCATTACATCTTATATGTGTGCCCTGAGAATGAAACTGGCAAAATATGTTGAAATTGCCCATAGTAATCAGGAAGAGGCCGCAAACCAGCAGAAAGTGTATTATGACAATGGAGTAAAAGAAAAAGTTTTTGAGTCACATGAAAATGTCTTGCTACTGCTAACCACTGCAGAAAATAAACTGTTAATGAAATGGCAAGGGCTCTATAAAGTGTTTAGATGTACTGGAACAGTTAACTATAAGACTGAGACCCCAGATTGGAAAAATCCTACCAGGATATACCATGCTAACCTCTTGAAGAAATGGGTTGAAAAAACACTAAAGGCTGCTTTGCTAGTTTTATCAGAAACTGATAAAGAAGATGACGGACTGGAACAAACTATAACTGCTGATGCTATAAATGTGAATGTTTCCTTAACCTCTGAACAAACTGCTGAAATTCGTAACTTACTAAAGGCATTTTACAGTACTTTTACCACAGTACCAGGCTGAGCAAAAGGGGTTGAGCACATAATAGTGACAGGGAATGCACACCCTATTAGAGAAAAGATATACAGATTACCAGAGCGGTTACTAGCAGACATGGTTAAGGAAATACAAAACATAAAAGAGCTGGGTATCATAGAAGAATTGAGAAGTGCTTGGTCATCACCATTGGTGACTGTAAATAAAAAGGAGGGGGTGTAAGAATCTGCCTTGATTTTAGGAAATGTAATCAAGTATCCAAATTTGACAGTTATCATATGCTTCCTGACCTGTGTCTCAACACCATGTGGTAATTGAGCAGTGAATCTTAGTCCTAGGCAGAGTAGTAGTTGTGCAGTGCTAGGCACCTGAGAGAGAGAGAGAGAGAGAGAGAGAGAGAGAGAGAGAGAGAGAGAGAGAGAGAGAGAGAGAGAGAGAGAGAGAGAGAGAGAAAGGCTCAGTGGAGAAGTGCTACAATGCTGAGAGGAGGGTGGGTCCCAAATGAGATGCCTACCCAGGGAGAGAGGAGAGCGTTCTGCTACAACAGTCACACAACAGGCTGAGGTCTATTTTGCAGAAATAGAGAGCAGGCACTCTCAGCAGTCAGACTGCTTGTTCACTCAGTCCTGGCAGCACATACTTAGCTGGCAGGTGACAAGGGCCTTGTGAAATAAATATAAGGACTGGCTACTATATTATATTAACAAATCTGACAGGTAGAGAACAAAAAGAGACAGTGCTATTACATGGGAGGTGGG
This sequence comes from Neoceratodus forsteri, assembly GCA_016271365.2. Classification (NCBI taxonomy): domain Eukaryota; kingdom Metazoa; phylum Chordata; order Ceratodontiformes; family Ceratodontidae; genus Neoceratodus; species Neoceratodus forsteri. Next base: position 98,541,275 of record CM028132.1, on the reverse strand, counting down.
TGCATGAAATGGGTGCCATGTTAGGCAGCAGCATCCTGCAGGGAGCAGAAAGAATATACACTGCAAACACACAGAGCTCTCGTTATAAATACATAAGACATAAGATGTAATGGCTAAAGTTACACAATACACTGCAGTTTTCACACTGGGGAAATATTTATGAATAGTGACTTGGGGTTCCCCTAACAGAATTTAATTACAAACAAATACTGTAGAGAGTCAAAGGAATTAGCTATCCAGCTGGGTAGTGAATTTGCCAGACCAGCGGGAGTCCAGCATATAGAGGCCTACAGCCAGACAGGGCCTGGGGGGCTAGTTCTCACACAGTAAGCCTAGTCTATAGGGGATTGCCTGTATGTCACTGCCAGGGTCATTACGGCAGTGAGTGAGAACAGGGAGAGAATAGCAATTGCCTGCTGCAAGTGGTACCTGTTCCTGTAAGTTGTTTCAACCTGCATCCAGAGAGATCAGCACAGCATTTTCCAGCAGCCAGGTAAACTTCAAGAACCAGCAACACCAGAGTTCTAGTGCTATCTTCTGAGGGTCCAATTTTCATTAAAATTCCAGAACTTATAAGGAAAGTAGTACAGTAATTTCAGTTTATTTGCCAGACTAGTTCAAGAGGGACACTCATCTGCCATACATACATTTTTGATTCCCATTGCTACAAAAAGACTTGCATCCAGCAATTAAAGAGGCTTTAATGATAGGCTGAGGAGGGGAATGCAGTGTGATTGCCTAGAAGTATTTGGTAGCCAATGTGATTTAAAGAGACCCTGACATCACTGGGAACAGTTTGAAAAAATGTAAGCTTTAGACACAATTAAGTTTACAGTTCATATATTTCTGTTATTAGTTTTTCCATTTTTTCTTTTGCTGAGGACTGTTACATGAAAACAAGATTACCTGTCCCCTAGATTTCACCTGCTCTGGCTGCTTGTCCACACATGATAGCAGAATGCCCTGTTTATGACATCACAAAGAGATCCTGTTTTCATGCAACCTTCCTTAGTATTAAAGAAATTAAGGGCAAGAATTATGGGAAAAAAAGAAATAGAAGCTAAACTGTGTCTAAATATTACTTTTTTTTTCAAAGTTCCCCAAACTGCATCAGGGACTCTTTAATGCTGCAGTGATTACAGTGATTTGCTATACAGTATAATGATTACAGAGCATAAGTGAATTTACAGTATAAGGGAATTCTAAGTGTTTAGATACCAGGGAAGGGCATCTGGGTAAAAGGGGTGAGTGGGCTGACTGAGGTAGGTATAGTCCATGTAGCCACTGTATTCCCTTAAGTCATATGTAAAGTGAAGTGCAGTGACTTGAGGCCAAAGGTGGCTTAGTGCTGGTGGTACTGGTGATATTGGAGGGCTGGTGAGTTCAGGTATTACCTACAGTGTCCAAGGTTAGTAGGTTCAGACCTGTGTGAAGAAAGCAATAGGGTAGACGTATATGTGCATAGAGTATACATTATGGTCAATTTGAAGGGCTTATTTCAAAAGGAGAGTTGTTTTTTTCTATTTTTACAAGCTGCGTCTGTCATACTGGGAGAACAGCACAGTAAATGTACTTCTGTTTCACTTGAAAACTGTGTCTGATTCATACTTTGAAGGTATCCAAGTATCACAATTTCTGTTATCTGCAGTGAAGAAAAAAGAACCCTCAGTAACTACTGGCAAACCTTACATGTGATGGCCTGGTCAGTGTGTTATAAAGTCAAACAATGTTAAAATTAACCCTTGGTTGCAAGTGCAGTAGTGCAGGTTGTAGGTAAGCCCCTCTTATAAATGCCCACAGGTTAGCAAAACAAGCCAAGGCTCACTTTTACTGTTGGCCTGTGCAGAACCTATGTTAGTTCTGTGCTCCATCGAGTCCTTGTGTAGGGACACATTTGACTCAGTTAGTTAGGGTATGTCTCAAAACTCACTTGTGATCTCTAAAAGTCATTTCAGGAGACTTGTCCTATGAATTCAAACTAAATAAAATGGGTTAGCTGACTTAGCAACACCCCCATCAGTGATGACCTCACAACTGAGGTCACGCATTGAGACTCTACATACAAGTCCATGAGGACTCTCTACTCACAGCACAAGTCAGGACACCATTTTGTAGACAACACAGCATGATAAGGAGAGCAGAAAAGCAAAGTAAGTTAGCTTTCACATGTACATTACATTTGCACAGAGAATATAGTGAGAGATACCAACTTACATGAACTTGATTGTAACTGAGGAAATATTTCTACAGGAAGAAGCCACACTAGTGGAGACTGAAAAATACAGCCCCATTTTTGAAAAGGCCCAGTGGCATTTCACAAGGTGAATTATAAGTTAAGTTTTAAAGTCAGAAACATTTTATTTCAATAAAATATAACAACTTAGCAGGGTGGTTAACAGAAAACGTTTGAACATATTACAGAAAGAGACTTCAAAGAAAAAAAAACAATAGAGCTGAAAGACTAGCAGGCCTTTTAAATGCAGCTGCATGAAGTACTAGGTAAAGGAAGTAATGACATAATGCTTAACTTGAATAAAACAATAAAAAACTAAGAAGGAGAGGTAGCATAAAATGTTTGCATGTATTTCAGGAACAGATAGTAAGGAAACAGGAAAATAACTGAAGGACTAGCAAGCATTTTAAACTGCTACCCAGCAAAGTACTAGGTAAAGGAAGCTTATTTGTTTAGAAAGCTAGTTAATGAATGTAACTGATTATATAGTCAGAAATGTTACCCTGTCCTGCTAAATGTCTATTCCAGAGTGATTCTGACATTGTGTTGTTCAAATGGTGTATGAATTACATTAGAAGTATCAGACTATTAAGGAATTCAATATCACTTACGGGGTGATTAACAAAATGCCATAGTAGAATGGTAGAAATGGTTTTGCAATAGCAATGCACGCTAACAAATAACTGATAGAGTATAAATTGAATTTTAAAGAGAAGAATGCATATTGATTACCTTGTAATATTATAATTGAAAGCAGAGTATTAACAGCAGTTGTGACAAGTTAAATGAGTTGAAGGTTTGTAACCGCAAGTAAGAAAAAAAGAACAGGACTGATGGTGGGAGGCTGGCCAGCCATGAGCCAGATGAATGTGCATAGAAATGTTTAGAGCAATAACAACAACCCTGTTGTACATAGATCATTTTGAAATGAGAGAAGCAAGGAAATATGTTGTAAAAAATGAAGATATAAGATAAGGAATATTTAGACTTAAGGTGAGGAATACAGTCGAGTATGGGTAGTGAACCGCAATATTCTACAATTCTTAAAAAGAAACATGACTAAAACTATTATACACAATACATTTATGTATCTATAGATATTAAAGAACCCTTTAAAAAACTTGAATCTCGAGTAAACTTTTGGGGCACAAGGAAATAAATCAAGATATATGAAAAAACAATCAAAGCATGTGAAAATTATTCGATGTCTAGCATCTGTACAATCTGAACAGAATACTGAACATATGTAGGCACCTCAGGGATGCTACAAACTAATTGCTGAGACCATTTCCCACAGAAACATTTTCTTTTTTAGCTGGCCAGGTAGCACAGTGGAAAAGCTACTATTTGCCATCTGGATGACGTGGATTTGCACCTTGAGTCCAGAACATCTGGTGCTGACCACTGAGGTGGGGGTTCTGGCATCTATCTGGATGCCTCCTGCTTTGGGGAGGGAAGGTACTTCCTTCTGCTGCACAACTGCCCCCTGGTGACCCAGGAGAGAGTGTGTCATGTGGGAAGGAACAAGCCCCTCTAGAGTAGCCTCATGTTGGCATGCACCTGCTCACGTGGCGAGTGATGCAGAGGCATTGCACTCCCAGAGTGAGGCTGGCAAGGGTGTTCCAGAGGCAAAGTAGGGCTCATCAGCCATTCTGATGGCCCTGATAGGTTCCCTGCCTCATCACTTCTAAGGAGCACACCCTGAGGAGGGATGAGGGAGGGCTTAGCAGGGGAAAAATACCGCAGCAGCACTAGAGAGGCTGATGAGCAGAGGCTGGGGGGGGGTTGGAATATCAGAGGACTTCTATGGCACGTAGAAGGTCTTGGGTAGGTGGAAGGAGGACCTGGGAGCTGGTGAAAAGAAATGGGAGTAGAAATAGAAAGTAAAAAAAAAAATAATCAAATGGGTAACATCAAGGCAACACAAGCAGCTGAGATACAGTAAAACTATCTGTCTGCATTCCTTCTGGTATAGTGCAAAAAAATACAGATACCATATGTCCCTCCAAATATTATCTACTCAAACAGAGATCCCCAAGGTTCTTCCAAAAGTTAACATTCTGTATAGTAGTGCTATATATAACCCCTAGTGCCATGGAACTGGAAAGTTGGGCCTGACTTTAAAAACTGACATGTAAGAAATCACGGTGGAAACATATTGCGTTATTGGTGTTTTCAGTTTAGTTCTTCACATCTTGCCATCGGAGTTAATTAGAGAAAGGCTTTTCCCATCTGGTTTTGCAAGCTGGTAGTGAGAATTCAAGGTAAACAAGGGAAGAGTGGAAATATTAGCAAGTATGGGAACACGTAAATACAAATGTTTTTGCATGCTTTAAACTCACAAGCTGGCAAGCACTCTTCAAAAAGATCTGCATGGTTTTTTTTACCTGTAATTATTGTATTTTATAGGCATCCTTATGGATTCTTGAAAGTTGTGCCTGAGAGCAGACTAAAAGCACTTAGTGTGTACAGCACATCAGCAGTCTGTTCTTGTGCATGAAGCCGAGATTGGAGACAACTGTTGACTAATTGTGGTACAGACTGTTTAAGGGATGCTAACTGTACTTGGCAGCAGCAGCTGACAGTGCCATTAAACTTGGGAGATAAGTGACGTCAGAACAAAGGGAAGAAAGATGTTATGCTGAAGGCAGAGCAGTTTTAAAGGATGGGCTCAGGTTGATTTTTTTTTTATCCATCAGTGCTGATTACTTTGGCCATGAAACATCTATATGGCATTTGAATAAACATAAAAGATTGAGGGGAAGTGGATGATCTGTCCGTTATGTGGTTTGACTATGAATGGGAACCTCAGGAAGATCAAGGCAGGGATGGCATTTTTATGTTATGAGAAGTGACTGTCTCAAAAATCATACAAGTGCTACAAGAACAGATTGGAAATACTCAACTTATTTAGCCAGAGCAGAGAAGGCTGGGGGCATTATCATGCTTAAGGCCTGAAATTCTGTAATTCTACAGTTGTGGAATTTTACTTAGGTTACCTAGGTTAGGTAGGACAAAAGGAGTCCAGAGGTCCATTGTGATTGTCCCCTGCAGATGCGGGCTGTTTTTTCAGTTGAGTAACAGACAAGAGCCACTTGTCCAATCATTTTTTAAAGGAACTAAAGTTGTCTAATTTAATTAGATCATGTGGAGGAGTGTTCCGGAGTTTGGCCACTCTGATAGAATAAAAATGATCCCTTTAGAGGTGTTTGCCCACGTCACATCTATTATTTTATTGTGTGACCTACCCACTAAATGTCTGTCAGCCAATTTTATATCACAATGGTTCATCATATCACTATCTTTCTAAATTTTATGTAGAAGAAGTAAATCCCCATCTTCTCATATGAAGTGGGAACAAGCCTGTTTCTTTTCATCTGCTGGCACAGTCAAGATTAGATAACCTTGACACCATTTTGGTAGCCCTCCTCTGGACACCCTCCAACATAACTATATCTCCCTTTAGGTACGGGCTCCAGAAGGGCGTATTGTAATCTAAATGAGGTCTATTGTAAGATCTACAGATAGGAATTAGTCACTGTTCACCCTTAGAAACAAATGTCCACCTGACTCTGTTTAGTAGTCCGTTTGACTGTTTAGAGATTTTAATACAATGATCCGTTGAAGTGAGTTTATTATTTATCATAATACCAAGGTCTCTCTCTCAAGTAGATTTCAAGATCTGGAAATTATTGAGGTAATAATTTGTAGAATGATTTTTTATTCCATAATGTAGAATCTTGCATTTATGAACACTGAATAACATACTGTTCTCATTTGCCCATTTTTTCAATCTGCAACAAATCATTTGTAAATGTTTTTATACCTTCTGAATTATCCACTTTACATCCCAATTTTGTGTCATCTGCAAATTTAGACAAAATATTGTTTTTCCTAACAGTCATGTCCAAGATATATATATTAAATAGGATTGGGCCAAGCACAGAGCCCTGGGGCACCCCACTGGTCACCCTTCCAATATTAGATAAGAACCCATTTATTTTTACTTGTTGCGATCTGTTTGACAGCCATTCCAAAACCCAGTCTATCAAACAATGTGAAAAACTGAATTTTGTTAGTTTCTTAATCAAACTGAGGTGGGGGACGAGATCAAATGCCTTGTTGTAGTCTAATACTATTATGTCCATATGTATCCCCCTGATCAATTTCCTTACTAATATGTTTATAAAAGGATATTAAGTTGGTAGTGTGGGAATAGCCCTTTCTAAACCCATGCTGTGTGATGTCTGTAATGCGTAGTCATATGATTTCACTTTCAAAAAATGTTTTGATAATTTTCTCCATTAACTTACAGACAACTAAAGTTAAGCTAATAGGATGGTAATTTCCAACATCTGCCCTATTCCCCTTTTTGAATATGGGAATTACTATTGCCTTATGCCAATCTGATTGTATTTGTTTATTAAATAAGGATTTATTAAATAAGATCTTTTTTTGTTTGCTTTTATTTTATGCACCCTACCTTTGGGGCATCTCTAAGGGTCCCATCTGCAGTCGCCTCACTCAACCGCCCGCCTGAACCAATGAGTCTGGAGGCTACATCAGGTATGCAAGGTCTGGGGCTCTCTTGGCCCCACAGAGGGGCCCCCAGATCCCAAGGAGGATCAGCGAGTCAGCCAACATTGGGCATGTGGTGGGTCAGCCTGCCTATGTTCACCATCGCCTCACCCGAAGGTAGAGGGATTTTCTTGTTTTCACTCTGGAGCACGGACGTGCAATGACATCCCACCCATCATGCATGCACTCCCACACACACACGGAAGATGTCCACTGTGTTGCAATCCCCATGCCTCTGCTACCATGCACTGCAGAAGCCCCGGCCTCCACCAGGGGTCACCAATGCATGGGAGGAGCTCTGAACCCTCCCCAAGACTAGGAGAGTTGTTCTATGGGTGCTCAATCCCAGTCTTCCCCTGCCAAGCCCCGACAACCCGAGCTGTTCCCAAACTTGGGTCGCCAGCGTGGCACAAGGTGTAGCGTCCAGCACCTCAACCCTCAGCACCACCAGGCTGCTAAATAAGATAGTTAAGGGTATAGAAATAGCAGCAGCCATATTACTGAGAAATCATGGATGAATGTAATCCAGTCCTGGGCTGGAGTTTTTATTTATATTAATAGAGCGTAATGCTGATAACACATCCACCTGTGTTATTCTAAAGTTAATATCAGTTGAATTGGAATTAGTATTAGAATTGTAGGTGGAGTTTGAAGCTGTTATGTTGGTTTTGAAGACTGAGCAAAAGAAGTCATTAAATTTATTGGCTATATCTTGATCATTTTCAATTATTGATCCATGTTCACTAATAGGCTCCACTGTTTTTACCATCTGGTTTTTACCTCTTAGGTATGAGTGTAATGATTTATTATTATTTTGTGTGTGTGATAGTTTCAATTCCAAATTATATTTGGCTTTTTTAATCGTATTTTTTAAAACGCTAACCAAGTTTTGATATAGTTTAATGTTTGTCGCACTTGGATGTGTCTTAGATTTTTTAAATAATCTTTCTTTTCTTTTAATTACTTTATGTACTGACTTAGAATACCAAAGAGGGATTTTGCCACTTTTATTATATTTATTCCTAGTTGGAACATAAGTTTTTTTCCAAGTCTAATATAGTTTTTTTTTTTTTTTTTTTTAATACAGCCATGCTTTTTCTACTGTTGGGTGATTTAAGATATACCAATCTATACCATTTAGTTCATTACTAATTTCTCTATAATTGGCTTTATCATAGTTTATTAGTCTATTTGGTGTTATATTTTCAGTGAGTTTGATAGGTATACTAATAAGAACAGAATGATGGTCACTGTTCCCTAACAGTTCGGTGATTATGGTGTTATATATTTTATTTTCATTACTGGTGATAACCAAGTCTAAGATATTATTGCTATGAGTTGGATGTTTTACTAATTGTTCCAACCCATTATTTGTTAAAATAGTGATGAAATATTTTTCTAATTCACCATATCCTTTTTAAGGAGCTCCAATCTATTCCTGGTATGATAAAATCAACTAAAATGATTGCATTTCCCCTATTGGACATATTGGATATTTCTTCAAGTAGGGATTTATTGTAACTGTAGTCTACTGATGGTGGTCTATAACAGTTACCAATTATTAGATTACGATGTCCTTAAATTTGATATTAACCCATATACTTTCAGTATTATTATGCAGATTGATTCGATGGGAATCAATATCATTACGAATATACAAACAGACCCCACCCCCCTTTTTTTTCCTAATCTGTCTTTATGATACACTTGGAAATTTGGGATATTCAGAAGTCAAGTGGAACTACTGTCCCACCATGTTTCTGCTATAGCGATGATCCTAAGGTTGAGTAATAGGGCTTTAGCTTCTAATTCTGCCATTTTGCTGTTATTCAGACTTCTGGCATTCAAAGTAAGAATTTTACATATGGTGTCCGAATTGTCCATTGCTCCAGTTATTAGAGAAGGGTGAACTCTCCCTTTCTCCCCCTAATCAATTAGTTTAAATAATTGTCAATGAAACTGACAAAGGATTTTCCCAGGAGGGTACTACCTCTTCTGCTTAAATGGAGTCCATCCCAGCAGAACAAGGCATCTATGTCAGAAAATTGCTCCCAGTGGGTCAAATATGTTATATTTTGTTTGTAGCACCATTTCCTCAACCATTCATTAATTTGTTTTGTGTCTTGTGTTTTGGTTGATGTTGCTCTATGAACAGATAAGATTTCAGAGAAGCAATGGGTGCAACCAAGTTCAATCAAGGTGTTGGATAAAGCTAAAAAGTCTTATTTAAGTTCATTTGGGCTTCTATGGCCAATATAATTTGTACCTGCATGAATGTGATTACCAGTGTTTTTTTCACCTGCATTATGGAAGATGTTTTTTATCATATCTGTTATTTCTGCAACCTTTGCCCCACGAAAACTAGAACAGGTTCTGAATTTTGTCTGGGTTACAAATTGCCCTATCTAGATGTTTAATAATAGAGTCGCCCTGTACAAAAACATTTGGTTTGGTATGATTTGTGTTTTGGATTTCTGCTGTATCCATTTTTTGATCATCTGCTATTATATTTACTGAATTTCTCAGTCCTATGGTAATACTGTGTGGTTCTGCATCTAGGTTAATCAATAATGTATCATTGTCTAAGTTTGGACTAATGGATGGGGTATTAGTGGGAGTGTGTGGTGTTGTATCTGTATTGACTGGATTTTCACAGTCATCCACAGGAAGCATGCTGAAACTGTTAGAGGTAGAAATAATGAACTTTTCAGTTTTCCTCCCCTGTTTGGGTGCCCTGGCTGTCACAGTAGTCCATTCTAGATCCATTTTGGTACCTTCATCTTGATCCCTTATCCTTGTTTTTTTACATATTATTTTAGGGTTAAGTGTTGCGCTTAGTACTTGTGCTTGGGGATCACTAGGTTCCTGAGGATTTATATGACAAGAATTGTCTACATAAGCATCAGCAACCACGGTAACCAGTGTGAGTTCATTACAAGGGTTGCTAATGAACAGACCAGACTTTGAAGATCTAGTATTATGTAAGGTTTCAAAACTCTTTACCATTTCACTCTGACTTGTCTCAAGAGTTAGTAGTCTGGAGGAGAAAGCATCTATTTCTTTTTGTAATTCTTTATTAGACAGGCACTTTGCACAATTGAATTGCTGGTCAAACGACATGTTACCATTTGTCAGAAGATACATATTGCAAGTGAAGCATTTAATCCCCACTTCCCCATCTAAAGTAATGATTGTACCAGCTTTGTTTATTGGTGCAGACATTATTATTTACTGACAAGACAAGAGTAAAACCACAAAGTAAGCAGTCTAGCCTCGGGATGACTTGCTGTGTTTAAGACTCCGATAAAAGGATAGCAGATAGACTAATTACTCTGGTAACTTCTACTGCCTTTAATATGTACCGCCAGACTATTTAATATGTACTGTTTGCCAGCAGTGTCATGGAGAAGAGCTCCATATGTGGGAATCCCAGATTACTATTTAAAACCTGTGAGGGCCGCACATGCATTACCCCTGTCACATTCAAGGTACAATATATGTCCACAAGATGTAACACAAGTGCTCCCCTAAGGACTTGTGGTTCACAGGAGTGTATGAACTACCATCCTACTCCTACTTCCAATTTTCAGGAGCACAGGGCTCCATAGCACTAATAAGCACACAGCTGCACACACACACAAGTTGTGTAATCTAACTTAAACTTAAACAGCACACCAAATAGTACTGCAGGGTGTATAACAGTTTGTTCGGCAAGGAGCAATATTGTACTATTAACTGCATTTGCAGTAACAAACAATGGTGTACTTACATAGACTTCAGTCTGCAGTATTGGCGGCATTACGTCTTTAATAGTCTGTATGCCTGTTTACCAGCTAAACATGCAAAACACTCTCAGATGCACATGTCTTTGCGTGCACCGACACATGCTCACCCTGCTTGGGCTCACCTGGCTCATCACAGTGCTTGATTAAATAGTAGCCCTGACCCAGGAAATGATCCAGGGGGTCAAGGAGTGCTCCGAGAGATGTGAGCACTGAAACAGTCTTAAAAGTTAAAATAACCACTCATACATGGCTTAACATTGTAAAATAATATTACAGCAGGTTCACACTTTAAGAACACAGTGCAATACATAAATGGTAGTTCCTGAGCGAACCCCAAGGAACTACTATTCCTCTTCCTGGTTCCTGTTAGGGAACAGGGCTCCAATCGCTCATGTTAGCGAGGCAAAAATTATCAAATTATCAGTCAACAGAATAAATTACATTCAAGGTGCAGCAGCAAGCTTTTATGTGCAAATAACACTTCATGCACATACAGAAGTTTACATCTGCTCGCGCTCACCGCAGGGCTTGATTAAATAGTAGCCCTGACCCAGGAAGTGATCCATGGGGTCACGGAGTGCTCCAAGAGATGTGAGCACTGAAAAAGTCTTAAAAGTTAAAATATCCACTCATATAGTATGTGACTTAACAGTGTAAAATAATATTATAGCAGGTTTACACTTTAAAAACACAGTGCATTACATGAATGGTAGTTCCTGAGTGAACCCCATAGAACTATTATCCCTCTTCCTGGTTCCTGTTAGGGAACAGGGCTCCAACACTCACGTTAGCGAGGCACAAAATATCAAGTCAACAGAATAAATTACATGCAAGGTGCAGCAGCAGGCTTCTGTGTGCAAATAACAACTCATACACATAGAGAAGCTTTCACAGAACTCATACTGTGCTGCAGAATATATGAAGTGATGTAGAATTTATTATTGGTGACAATTTATTCAAAATATTCAGTTTTTTCATAGTAATTGGCTCTTTTTCCCTCCTTGTTTATCCTGAAGCCCCTTCTGCATGCTTAGCATGGGATGTCATCAATAGCATCACATCATATTTTAGCCAATGGCAGGGTTAGATTCTGTCATATAAATGGGTATCTCATGCCATGAGAATGTATAAATGCTGTGCAGATGCCAAAGAGCCTTGGTACAGAAATCAGGACTTAAGTGCTACAGATAGAGATGGGTGAAGTTGGTAAAATGTGCTTTACAAATTAATCTGCAAATTTCATGGAATAGTGGAGAACAAATTGTTCCATGAAGTGCAAAGTTCTGCTGAGAAGTGCTTAATTCCACCCACGAATGGCATAATTTCACTGTTTGTGGGCAAAATTCTGCCATTTGTGGGCAAAAAGTCACGATTTCGCGCAAAGTCGAAGTTCCTAAGGCTCAGGACAACTTCGCAAAGCCCCATGAAGCATGAATTTCAGCTGCTTTGTGACAACTACACCTGCGAATTTAACTTCACCCCATCTCTAGCTACAGAGAACTAGACACCCTGATAATGGTGATCCAAATCCTAAAGGGGCTAGATATGGTACAGAATACCCACGTTTGAGCTTGTGAAAACAAGCAGAACTAGTGGGTATGCACTCAAACTGATAGGATTGAGCCGGATAATGGAAACAACATAAATCATTACTTCATGCTGATGGAGGGAAAGCATGAGGAATAGCTTACCCAGTGGGATAGTGGGAGCTAGCACTATAAAGGCTTTCAAGACAGGGTTAAATTGATTCCTGAGGGATGATAACATTGAAGATTCTGTTGTATATAAGAAGACGGCTGTCTTTGCTGCAGTGCAGTACCACCTCCCAATGAAAGCTGTAAATAACAACAGTCTAAGCTGTGTTGAGTAATTGTAACAGCTAGTGATTTTTAGTGGTCGTTCATGGAACAGCAAGTAAATGCATATCACTGGTGATATCTAACCTCCCAGCTAGGGGGACTTCTCCCTTAGCTGAATGGCTATAGTTACTCCTTTAGGGACTCAGGATCCAAGGTTTGAATACAAGAGAGGGATGGAGGTGTGGCTTCCCAAGTAGCGGGAGCAGACATGACAGTGGAGACAAGAATAGGATGCTTTGCTCTTAAAATGGAGATGTAGTAATGTATATGAGAATAAGGAAGTCTATTCAAAGTTGCCATCTTGTAGTGAAAACTGAGAATAACAGTCAAAACAATGGTAAGTAATTTTAACAGAGGCTGCTAGTGGTCATCTAAGGTAAAGTGAGTATATAAAAGTGGAACACCCTTAGCTGCCAGTTGGGAAGAGGGGAATTTTCCTTTAGCGGAATTGTTAAGAGTTGATGCCTTTGGGACGTCATTTCCCAGGTGTGATTTCCAGTCAGAGTTGGAGCTGTGTCCGCCCAAGTAGAAGGAACAGACATATGAGGTCCATGCGATGGTCACACCTGTGGGCTTAGACCTCGATGCTATCATAGAAACATGGGCCAGTGGGAAAAATGACTGGAGCTTACAGTTGCAGCCATAGATACATTCCAATATCTCCAGATATTTCACGATATATCTAAAAAGATTCTCTCTCTCATGGCCCATAGTGGTACTGCAGGCAGGCAAGAAATTTCTGCTGAGATATCACAGAAATTTCAGGAAATATCTGACTTTGTCTGCAGCTGCAACTGTAGCAGTACCAGGATACACCATGTACTGATGAGATAGAAACATAGAATTTCTCAGAAGATCAGGACTGCTTGGCCCACCCAGTGTGCCCAATAAGAATGATCAGACTAGGGGGATGAGGAAAGAGGTGTTGTAGCCCTTCAGGTCAAGGAAGGCATAGAGGCAGTAGAGGGGAGACAGAATTGTTGTGGGTATGGCTCAAGACTACATCAGCTAAGAAGCTGCACTTGGAGGTAGTGTACAGACAACTGGGACAGGGGGCAAGAGAGATTGGGAACAAGGCAAATATTCAGAAAGGGGCAGAAAAGGGTGCGAGGTAGCGGTGGTAAAGGATCTCAATCTACCAGACATTAATTTGGGCATTATGGCAGCTAAGTGAACCAGGAGTCAGGCCCTGCTAAATATGCTGCATTACTGCCTGCTGGTGTATTCAGAACCCACAAGGCAAACCGTCATTCTCAACGTGGTGCTCCCCAACTCAGAAATGGTTGGTGGGGTGAAGAAGTGGAGGCATTGTGGTCCAGTGACCAAAATTCCATATAGTTCGATCTGGCCCTGGGTACCAATATAGTCTATTTAAAGGCTGTGGTTCTGGGTTTCAGATCCAGGGATTTGTGGCAGCGATATCTTGCAAAACCTGGATCAGATGAGGGAACTGGTCAAGAATAAGTTAAGGGCAGTGGACAAAAGTAGAGGGGTGGAGGAGAGGTGGGGAGTAATTAATCTGGCCATTCTAGAGGCAACTAAGCTCTGCCTGATAAAGGATACAATGAGTAACAGGCATAAGAAGTCAATCTTGTTCTAAAAGAAGGGCAGAGAGGCAGTGAGAGCTAAAAAGTGCCTTTATTAGATACAAAGAGAAACAGGGTGACAAGGAAGGGAGTAATTACCCATTAAGAATAAGTGAGGCCAAGAGGGCTGTGAAGGACACAAAAGCAAAAAGGAACTATGTATTGTGGAAGTGGTCGAGAGTGGAACAGTTCTTTAGATATGATAGGGAAAAAAGAAAGATGAGGGAGGAATTATTAGGCTGATGGAGGGGGCAGGGGCAGGATAATAAAGGAAGATGAACAGAAGGCAGCCATTCTACTTTTGCTCCGTAATTACAGTGGAGGATAGCAGGCCCTAGCCTGAAAGTTGCATAAAGGCTTCTGCAAGAGAGGTCTCAGAAATGGGGAAGGTGGTAATTATGGGAAAAAGTGGCAGAAAAGGGTTATCAGCCCTGAAGATAGATAAGATTCCAGGGCCAGATGGGATGCACCTAAGGGTGCTTAGGGAAATGTCAGTGGAAATGCCTAAACCCCTTGCAGAGCTATTCAATAGCTCCTTACAGTCAGCAATGGTTCTGAAGCATTGGAGGGTGGTGGACATAGTTCTGCTTCACAAGAGAAGAGACAACGCACAACTAGGAAACTACAGACCCATTAGTCCTAACTCCATAGCAGGTAAATTAATGGAGGCATAAGTCAAAGAGGACCTAGTGGGTTACCTGGAGAGAAGATGGTCTACAGGATAGTAAGCAGCATAGATCTGTGTCAGGAAGAGCTTGTCAGACCAACATGATACAGTTGTCTGACTGGGTAACTATGGCAGTGGATAATGGACAGTGTATTTGCTCTACTTTGACATCAGCAAGGCATTCAACTCTGTGTAACACAGAAGGTTGCTGAAGCGGTTACAAGATCTTGGAACAGCAAAGAATCTATTTAGAAAGGTGGGAAGCTGACTGCAAGAGATCAGAAGCATGTTCACCACATTCTTGTCAGATATTGGACTTTTAAAAGAGGCAAATCAAAAGAGTGGAAAATACATTATTTCCCTGTCTCAGTGAATTAATAGAACTGAACAGCAGATTTACAACAGAACCTCCACATATTGATTACCAATGCATCTCTGGGACCAGGACAGCTGTGGGAAAAAGTAAAAGACCTCAAAAATTGGGGTTGCCACAAAAAAACTGTAGATTGTAGGCATTCCTGAGGGAACAGAGGGCAAAGACCCTAATCTATTTCTACAAAATATGATATCCAGTTCTCCACCATCAATAGCCACTCAAAATAGAATGCTCCCACCACTCCCTGTCCAAGATACTGAAACTGGTCCAGAAACCACATCCCATATTAGTTAAATTTCTCCACTTCCCCATCAAGGAAAGAATAATGCAGCTAGCCTGAGACAATGGCCCTCTCTTGGTAAGGACATACAATTCATATCTATCTGGACTTTTCTCCAGCATTGTCAAAATGCTGGAGGGCCTGCCTGAAGGTTTGACATGCACTGATGCAGCTTGGGGTACCCTACATTCTCTGGTACGATGCCACTCTTCGAAACATGAAAAATGGAGCACCTTATTCATCCCACAAGCCAGCAGCAGCTGAAGATTTTATTTGCCATTCATGGCTGTAAGCCAACCTACCTAAGCCTAATCAACAGGAACAGGCACTGGACATAAATACTACCTCAGCCTCGCAGATATGAAAGGTCAGGCAATCCCATGGCCCTCCTGCAGCTTTATCAGAGACCTACAAGGAGGACCCCTGGATCACTACTTCCAGAGGAAGGGGAAGAAGCACAGCAAAGAAAAATGGGAAATCCAAAAAAACTCATCAGACAGAATGAAGCCTCACTGGAAAGCATTGATGTAGAACCCATGGAAAACAGATATGCCCCTTTGAGGAAACTCTCTACCTCCAACAATCCAGAGCCAACATCACAATGGAAAAGCTCTTCAACTACTACTAAGCAAACAGAGCCTGCTCCCCAGCATCAGCCAATAACGCAGCCTGAACTTACATTGCTACCACTGAGCACTCTGCCAAGCTCTGTCTTCACTCCTATGCCACTGCCACTGCTCTTGCAACACCATCCAGCATAGGTCCCTACAATCTTTGTCTTAGATATCCTTTTCACCTGTGATATTATTGCCTATGGTATTTACTGCTTTAAAAGTCACCACTATTACACATTAATTAACCGACTAAGGCAGAGACTATTACTGACTAATGGAGACTAAAAGTTATTAATATGTACAGGATGGTTGGGGGGGGCATTTTATGGTTTCAAGGGAAAGCTTCCTCAGTCTCCTTAATTGATGAAAACTGTTAAGACTGGCCCAGTTTACAAGGATCATTTTTTTCTGCCCTCAATCTCTTTGGCAGAGGGAATTTTGAGTTTGATGCAGAAGCTGTTCTTCACTTAAGCATCACCTCTACACTGTAACTCAGGCATTTGGTTTCTCAGTTTCTGAGATCACTGTATATTTCTCAGACACCTTTATTAGTTAGACAGTTTAGGTCAAATCTTTTATGCTCATAGCTAGATGCTTCATGTTTTAGATTTCTTCCACAAGACAATTGCTCTAAACGTGAATATAGTTCTGATCCCTTCACAGTTACTATTATTTTTTACCAGTCCCCATAACTCTAGGTTATGGCAGGAAACTTGAAATGGGCTATCACTTCTCATGGCTCTGGCTGCATGGACACGTGACCTGGCAGGAAACTCCTTCTCAGTGTTTAGTCATGAGCCTGCACACACTCTGGCATTGTGAATGAGCACCATGGCAGCATCCTCAGTCGTGCTGGAGCTTCCAATCACCCTACTCCTGTAGCTCATAGTTATTGCCCACCACCTCGATCAGCCCTGAAGTTCCTCTCTCACCCTTGCTCAACCCTTACAGGGCAAAGGTATCATTAATGAACAATCATTCTTCTGAGAAACACCTACCCAAGTTTTCCTGTGGTGCTTAACTCGCTGATGGGGAGGGCATATTACCATTTGGACTGGCACCTAACTTACAGTATGCCATCTTCAAGCATGGGGCCAAATTAAACTGATTCCTCTCCATATTCTTGCATCTTCAGAAGCATGAGGTTAGAAAAAGGGAGTTTGATTTCTTATACTGAGTGAAAATGGCATGGCAATTGAAGAGCTTCATTTCAACTGCAGCAATGGGTACAAAAGTGGTTCCGCAAAAGCCTGGTGTCCTGACATCACCAGATATAATTTTTTTTTTCCGAATGGGAACTCAGTTTACTTGCAGTACTCTTGCAGCACTCTCTCAGTTTACTTGCAGTACAGTGTGGGCACCACTGAATTGGCTAAAAACATTTTGATAGATAAGTAAGTTTGTTATGTTTATGGGACCCTGTTATCTTAGGTTTCAGGAAACTGGTTCTGTGTTTCAAGGTTGGGGAGGTACTACCGACCACTGTGTCTCATACCGAACCTACATCTGCTGTTTAGCTCACCTATGTAGATCGCTGCAGCTTAAAGATATGGAGTCATAGATTGCGTGGGTACAAAGTGGTTCCATTTTACCAGTTTTACAATGTTCTATTTTTTCATGTTATGGTTGTATTATGTATTTTCTTACTAAGCTGTGGATTTAGGTACACTTCTGGAAGTGGTTTACTCTAACTTAACTCACACGTGTTCAAAGTGTTGCTGGCTCTGTAATTGTGGAAAGGCATCCTTTGATATGGAGCTCACTAGACACTAAACTGGATGATAGATGGGGTGGTAAATCTGTAATCTGATCCAACATGTTTACCCCTGAGTGCACATAATGTTAGATATTGCTTTTACTTCATGAAATGTAAGGGGCCTAAACTCCCCTATAAAGAGAAAACAAGTTCTGGCACACCTAAAGAAGCTCCATACAGAGGAGGTCTTCTTTCAAGAAACTATATCATCAGTCCCAGGAGCACTTCAACTCATAAGGGAATGGGTAGGCCTGGAGGTACATACTTTTAAATGGGAGGGGTCTTGATTCTGACCCACAAGATGTCTATATGACACCTAATTTGCTCCAATACAAATTATGAGTACAGGTAGGTGATGGCTAAAGTTAGGACCCCTGAGGGTCCTTTTACTCTGATTAATGTATGTGCTCCTAATGGGGATGACCCTCTGTTTTTCTCCTGCCATAATGAACATACAGTATCTCAGCTTGTAACACCACACCAAGCCCACTGACCATCATGGGGATTTTAATGTTACTCTTAACCGCCTTCTAAACAGTTCCTCAACCCCTATGGAACTACACAAATGGACTGCCTAGGTGTTAAAGGGTCTAGTCCATGAACACTCCCTCTTGGACTCCTGGTGCCTCATTTACCCTGTAACTAAGGATTATACCTACTACTCACAAGTACACCACTCCTTTAGTTGCATAGTTTTCTGGCTGACCAACCCTATGACTACACAACCCATGATGGATATTCATATCTGCCCCATAACAATCTCTGATGGCACTCCAATAACTATGTTTCTGTTATGGGGTCTTCCTACACCTAAATCCTCCTCTTGGCATTTAGATCCACTCCTCCATATGGACCTATATTTTGCTCCTTGGGCATGCATGGAAATCACAAATTTACAGTGATCCAACAAAAATAGGAAAGTATCAGATGGCACCTTGTAGGAATCTCTTAAAGCTTACCTCTAGGGGCAGAATTATTGGATATGCCACCCATAGGCATCAGCAGAGAGAAGCAGAAGCCTGAGAACTGTAGAGAAAGCTAAAAGAACTTGAAAGGAAACATAAAGCCATCCTGCAGGAGGATTCTGCAGAGATGTTAGCTGTCCTTGCAAAACTAAATTCACACTATCCCAGACAAGCTGAACTAGCTTTATTCTACCTTCAACATACTGGGAAGGGTTAAAAGATCTATTTTCCAATGGCTCCAAAAAGCCTGTCATCTGATTGGCTGACTGGCACGGTTTACCTGTTGTATATCCTGGCATGACTAACTTGAAAAAGTGTCAACCAGCCCCACTTTATAAAATCCATCCAAGCCCTGAACAAGAAAGTGTAAAACCACCATATTGACTTCCCAGCTAAACTGCGCTAGAGCACAGGTTTCAAATGAACTACAGACAACAGTCCCCAAACCCATTTTATAGCATCCGGAATCAAATATCCAAAAACCAAAAAAAGAAGGTCTGGCAATCAACTCCAAAACCACCCACCTCACCTCTCTTTTGAACAATTGACTTTGTCCCCTGTTCCCATGAGATAGTTAGCAGCCAGCTCCTCTGACCCTTGCTCCCTGCACCTTCCATTGTAGTCAGTGCTGCTCCTCTAACAGCCACCCCACCCTACCTCCCTTGCAGTGCCCCTGTCTCCCAAGTCCCTATACAAGTCACTGGTGCTCTCCAATTTCCCAGCCCATTACCAAAACTGTAAATTATAACAAAAAAAAAAAAACACCTCAGCTCCAAGAACACCGCTGTTCACTCGTTGTCCCTCCCCAAACACTGCCAGTCTCTTGTCTCGGCTGCCATGCATGTTGTTGCAGTGCTCCAACAACTAACAATAATTCCCTTCTGGCTCCTTTGTGGTGACTACTGCCTCCCCAGTCCATCCATCATTTTAACAATTAAAAAAAAAAAAAAAACTCTGCTGAGTCACACCTATTGCTTTCTCCTCGCCACAAATCTGAACCTGGAAGCAAGCCCTCTGATGGACGGCAGCCCATTGGCTCTCACACCATGCTCCGAGTGGTGACAGAAACAGTGAGATGCAGTGCTGCTCCCCGAATCAAACCATGAACAGGGTCTTCCAGCAGAGAAAGCGAGAAAGAGCAAGAGAGGATAAAGTGGTAAAGGCTTAAAAAAAATCATTGTAGCAACCAGATGTGGGGGTAGAGATGTGTGTTGGGGGGGCTGCCATCTCCTATAAAAAATATTCACCTAGCAACAGGGAACCATTTAACATATAGAGGAAGGATATTACATAGAAACTCAATTAACAGGACAGCAATACCGAATGTTCGCTTGTAGGTATTTGCATTGGTATTTGGCATTTATGCAGGCCCTCCCCCCAGTTGTGTCCATGTCTCTTCAGCATCCATATTTATTTATTCATTTGTTTGTTAAATTTTGTTAACTGGGTAAGCCCATTGGGCCTCAAGGGTCCCTTTTTTAAGGGCAACCCGGAGTTTGTTACATATAATTTTGAACATACAGTCAGGTAGTACAGTGTCAGACATATTGTACAGAATTACAAGGACAGTATACAATTTTACAGTTTTTGTGGAAGAGGGCAGGAGGTACATGATATTAGTGAATACAGTAGTACAGTGCAGTACGGTATAGGAGGTATATTACACTGAGTACAGCAGAACAGAGTAGTACATATAATATGGAGTTATAAGAACAGTATACAGTTTCTGTAGAAGAGGGCAGTAAATACCTTACAATATAGAGTACAGCAGTGATGGCAGATAGGGGTGAGGGTGATAAGTGCTTTACATGCATACGGAAAGTTCCATATGGGGTAGAGTACCAGCTTGTGCAGTCATTAGTCGTAATCCTTGTAGTGAAGTAGTGTAGAGCCAGTACAAATTGACGTGAGGTGTGGTTGACTTAGCCATTGGTGCAGGGGCAGGGACTAAGTTTGAAGAGGTGAGCACGCAGTCCCTTTTGAAAGATGGCTAGGGTGGGTGCCTCCTGAAGATGTCTGGGGAGATTGTTCCATGATTCCAGGGGTAGGTGAGTAAAGGATTTACTCCCAGCGACAGAGCAGGCCAGGGGAATTTCCAGGAATTTTTTGTTCGAGGAGCGGAGTGGTCATCTGGTCCACTTTGGGGCAAGTAGTCTGATCAGACCTGCCGGAGGTTGGGCATTAAGGAGCTTGTAGGTCCAACTTAATAGGATGTACTAGAGCCTGTTTTACAGGGATGGAGAGTTGAGGGCTGCAAGGGCATCACAATGGTGGGTCCTTGGGTATGATTTGGAAGCAAAGTGAGCGATTTTGTGGTATAGGGTCATTAATCTACTGTGGTCCATTTTAACGATGCCAAGTACGATGGGGGAAGTGTAGGTTAAGGTTGGGAGAAGGATACTTTGTGAAATTGCCAGTCTAGTCTCTGGTATCATGTTGTGGCTTAGGCGATAGAGGAGGCCCAGTTTTTGGTGGATGTTTTTTATTATTACGTCCACATGGGGCTTCATTGTGAACCCCTGATCTAATGTGAGGCCAAGGTATTTGACTGATTGTACTACCTCTATTTTGGAACTAGATATGGTAGTGAATGGCAGAAGATGGGCCCTGGAGAGACCCAGGGATTTTGGCATGAGCAGCATTGCCTTAGTCTTGGTGGGGTTAAGGAAAAAGCGGGTCTTCAATAGCCAAGCCTCTGCCTTGGTGAAGTCGTCTTGGAGCCGGGGTCCTAGGTCGGATGGGAGGTCCCCCATTCTGTACAGTACTGCATCATCAGCATACTGTACTATGGAGCTTCCCCCACAGTGTCCATAGAGGTCATTTGTGAATAGGAAGAACATAAGTGGGCCTAAGATTGAGCCCTGTGGGACCCCCTCAGTTAGAGGTAGGGGTTCGGAGGTGACCCCTTTCCATTTGACCTGTTGAGTGCGATCAGTGAGGTAATTACGGAACCAGTTGAGGGAGTGCTGATCCAGCCCCAATTGGCTAAGCTTGGTTAGTAGGAGTGGGTGATCCACCAGGTCGAAGGCCTTAGAGAGGTCAATGAACATGGCCCCAGCGGGGGTACCCTTGTCCCAGGCAGCCAGGACATCGGAGGTGAATTTGATGAGGGCAGTGTCGGTCCCATGCTTTGGTCTAAAGCCATGTTGTGAGGGGGTCAATAGCCTGTTGGCTTCCAGGTAGTCTCTGAGTTGGCTGTAAACTAGCCACTCCTGAATCTTAGCCAGGTGACATAGGCTGGAGATGGGCCTATAGTGGCCTATGGGTTCCCTTGCTCTGCCCTTGTAGATTGGGACTGCATGGGCCAGTTTCCATGTAAGTGGGACTGTTCCTTCCTGCAGGGATCTGTTTATTAACAGGGTTACAGGTAGTGCAATGGCTGGGGCAGCAGTCCTTAGCAGCCTGGGGTCCAGTCCGTCAGGTCCTGGTGATCCGGCTGAGTTTTAAGGATTGTAGGAAAGGAGGCACATCTCTGGTTCTCACTGTCCACAGGTGGAAGTAGGTGATCAGAGGGTCCTGGGATTCAGTGGCCAAAGGGCTCTGTGAGCTGTGTGTGGGGTTGGGTATGAGTGCCCCCCAGGTCGGTGAAGAAGCGATTGAAGACTGTTGCGACCGCCTCTCCGTCCGTGAGTGTAGTGTCATTACAGATTATGTTACCCTGCTGGGGTGTTTGTGTACCTTTTAGCAGGGTGTTAATGCTTGTCCAGAGGGACTTTGGGTCAGATAGTGATTGCCTCTGAAGGTATTTTATGTAGTCCCTTTTGGCAGTTTTGGAGCTTTTTTTGGCATTGGTTCCACAGTGATCTATACAGTAGGTAGTGAAGTCAGCAGGGATAGGAGATCTCCTTGCCTTTTTCCAGGCCTTGTCTCTGGCTGTCATCAGTGATTTCAGCTCACACAAAATCCATTTGTGGCAATGGCCCTTAGCTCTTCTGGTCCTAATTGTGGCATGCCTGTTGGCCACAGCAGAGAACATGTGCTGGAAATACTGTACTGCCTCGTCCGTGCTCCCTAGGAGTCTTAACGGTGACCAGTCTGTGTTTCTTAAGGAGCTCTGGAATGCCTCAGCTGAGAATCCAGAGAAATCCCTGGCCACTATGAACTTGGGTGGGATCCTGGGAGGCCGATTTTTCCAGATGCAGAAGGTGGGTGAGTGATCGCTTAGGGCGTTCGACATCATGCTAGTTACTTGTATGTTGCTGGGTTTGGAGGCAAGGATCCAGTCAAGGATAGAGTGGTTCCCTGTTTTTTGGTTGTGCCTTGTGACCTCAGTGATGACCTGGTTCAGGTTTGCGTTGAGAAGTGTGGTCTTGTATTTTTGCTTGGTGATGGGTTCCCACTTTAAGTTGAAGTCCCCAAGGACCAGCAGCTCCATGAGCCGTGCCTCCGCTATTGAGCAGACGAGGTTCTGGAGTGTGGCAGTGCCACCAGTGGGAGGGTTGTAGATACAACCTATGGTTAGGTGCTTAGCACGACCCAGTACGATTTGGCTAAATACCGATTCTAACC
Source organism: Neoceratodus forsteri (assembly GCA_016271365.2). Taxonomy (NCBI): domain Eukaryota; kingdom Metazoa; phylum Chordata; order Ceratodontiformes; family Ceratodontidae; genus Neoceratodus; species Neoceratodus forsteri. The sequence goes on along the minus strand of CM028132.1, from coordinate 98,518,067 downwards.
CTGTAGTGCTTGGCATTTTGACAGAGGAAAAGGAGCCAGGAGAAGTCACAAAGATAAGGACACCCCCTCCTTTTTTCCCCCTTCTCTATCCTTTTGGAAGGAGTTGTAGTGGTCTACTTCCACTTTGTGAGGGAGTATGTGAGGATTCAGCCATGTTTTGGATATGGCTAGCACATCAGGCCTATATGTATCTACCCATGATTGCACCTCAGGCATCTTAGGTCATAGGCTGGAGACGTTGATGTGGGCCACCCTCAGTCCCTTGGTGTGACACCATGTGGGGTCTCCAGAGGACCCCAGGATGGAGTTGGTGGATGGGGGCCCAGGGTTGGGGTGAATGTCACCAGCCCGCAATATCAATATTAGTAGGATGAAGTGGAGGACCCTCTGCTGAGTAAGGGAAGATCGTTTTAATCGGTAACCTGGCACACCAGAGAAGAAGAGGTAGCAGGCTCCCTTGTGAGCTAATCCATGCTTGATAACCAGCGAGTGCAGAATTGAGGAATGTTAGGAGGTCTAAACCTCACTTTCAGGTTCTTGATGATATTGGGAATGCAAGTAACCACAGACACATTGCATTAGAGTAATAAACAACGTTATTACTACCAAAACAATAAATCACAGTTGCCCTAAGCAGTTCTTACCAATACAAACCGGGAGCCAGTGCTAAGCATTCCCTATACCTTGAGGTTTCTCTGTGTCTCTTGGGGTCTCTCCTGAGGTCTCCGAGGTATAAGGCTTGTGCATTACATTATATACCTATGATAATTACTATGGTTACTGTAAGATAGAAACATTTCTAGTTACAGAGATGAGCCCTATTGGCTAAATTAGAGGTGGCTCCAAGATAACATTATACACTTGTATAAAGTCATCAGTTTGAGAACAAAAGAGTTCTTATACAGGGTCTTACATAACTCAGTGTAGTAGTACAAATCACCAAAAGGTGGCAATGCCTTCTTACATATTGTAATTATTCCAAGGACACAGGTGTCTTGGCATCTTACAGGTAAGAAATACATAGAAAATACAAAGCAGAATATATGTATTAGCAAGCAAAGTGTATTACAACAATATGCGTTCACATCCTGACACCTACTCTTGTACGGTAGATGCCCTTAGCCCTATATGTTAGTATAACATACAGTATACTTAAGTGCTAGCTGTCTACGGTGTACCTCTGAGGGTACCAATTAGGGTGCAGGGACCTCGTGTAACATTCCCCCCCTTGTTGCCTCCAACGGCGACACAGGCAAATCTCTAGGGAAAGGACAGGAGCAGTGGTGCGTTTATAAATACTGGCGCTTTGTAAAGGAACCTCAGTTGCTTGACGTGTTGGCGCAGTGTGCTTGCTAAGCAGCAGAGCATAAAATCAAAATGAAAATTAAAATGCTTGTATAATAACAAAACCTTTAAAAGTAATCTCTAACCAGGTGTTAGTCCATGCGTCATTCATGTCACTATCATTAATTAATGAGAGAACAGCTTCATTGTCTTTGGTCATATTATTGCTGATTTGGATGAGGTGTGTGTCCTTCCTGTCTAAAAGTGATTTTAATGAAGTGAGTAGGTCTATGTACATTAAAATATGGCAAGTATTCAGATAGTGTGAGCAGATAATCAGGGTTACCATCAATAATGTGTCTGCATCTAGGAGGGACGGGGTTATGACAGAATCGTCCAATGACAGTCTTCTGGTGGGAACAAAACAGAAATTGGGGTAATCAATAGCACATGTAACAGATCCATAAGTGTATGACTGTAGTTGGTGACCACGAGTACTCTCCATCAGAATTATACTGTGAGTGCACAGTAGGGATCTACTTTGCAACTGGACAGGGCAGGTGTAGGGTCATCTTGAAATCCTGGTGACAGGCGAGTGAACCTCCTCACGATATGATTGGTAGAGCTTGTCCGGAGCCAGAGTTGAGTTGAAGGAGTTGGTGCCATTTGCCATGATGTCATCAGCCATGGTGAAAGTCCAATCAATGCTCTCTGGAGAATAACCACAAACAGGTTGAATAACATCAAATACATCACATCGGCACAAGTAAATGTATTGCTTTTTTGCACAACAGTCCATGTGCGGAGCCACCCAGGCATCCAGGAAAGAATGGTAAACCAGTAGAGGTGGTAGATCCAGGCATTCTCTGTAGATGTCTTCATCCAAATGCCCAATCGAATGCACCAGTGCAAGCTTGTCTAACAAAGCTGTAGTGGGATCAAAGCGTGGTAAAGAGACAGTAAAAGAAACAAACATGGTATCTGTTATGGAACATTTCTTAGCAGTAAAGCAAGGACCAGTATTAGGATGTCTGGTCACAAACCCCAAATTCCTAGCTGTAGAAAGAGGAATAGTTAAAGTTTGTTGCATACACATAGAAACACAGCTAGTGGTTTTACATTGTGGACAATACCATTTGGAGATGCTTCTGTCATGTATAATGTCAGGTATTCTTCCAGATTCTAGATCACGAAAGAGGTTGTTGATGGTAGTGATAATGTATGAGCCATAGGCAGAGCAAAGTATTTCTCTAGCAATGTATTGTTTATCTGCTTCTTTATTGTTCTGTTGTATGAGTGTGTTGATCTTATCTTTTGAATCAGTGAATGCCTTAGCAATGTCGTGCATGTTGTATACAGTGTATCTTTCTTCCTAACTAAGGCCATCCACACCATGCAATAATGGGGGAAGTATGTTGTTGACCAAACCAGTGGAGAACTTCGCAGAATGAGCTTTGATAGCAGTAATGTCTGCTTTATTCCAAATAGACATAGCTGTACCAAAAAGGCCTGTGACAGTACCTGTTGCACCTTTAACATCAGAACTGTCAACTTCACGTGTCTTACGTTTACGAGTTAAAACATCAGGAGAGGGCTTCCCTCCTGAAGTTGCCTCTATGTTCAGTAGAATGTACCCCAGCAATAGGGTCTTGAGTACGAATCTGAAATGCAGCTAAACTATCAAGCAATAATGTACTATAAAATGCTGAAGTGTTAGTATTGTGACACATACCAAATTCTTTCATATTCCAGTAAGTAAGATTAAACAAAACATGTATATGCATAAACTGTAAATTATTAATCAAAGAACCTGGGAGGGCAGTGGCTGTTAGACCACTACGGGGACCAGAGGTATGCGTTGGACATTCCAAAAGCTGTTTATCAGTGGGTGGTAACACAGAGAGGTACATGGCTGCAGAAGCCATGTGGTGTATAGCACAAAATTTTCGAGGAGCATCTCTGGACAAAGAATTACAGTATGAAGGATCAATCAAGGCAGTTATGTTGTACAAACAAGAATGCCTTAATGCAGTTTGTAACAAGGACAGCGAACCATTTGGGGATAACTTAGCATTGGGCCAACCTTGGAAAGTTCCTTTGGAGAATTTGGCCACAGGGAGAATTTGTCCTTGTGATGTGGATTGCCACTCAATTTGAAGGGTAGATTTATCAGGTGCAACAACCGAGGCAGTGAGGTAAGCATCGGAACCTTCCTGGACAGTGATCATACTATCTGGTATATTGATGGATACTTCCTCTGGAGGAGGTGCTGGAGGATTGAGGTGTCGTAGGAGGTCCGGTACCATGCCTTGGATGCAGGGGATAACTCCTGAGATGAGGAGATAATGGAACAAGATAGCCATCTTGTCAGTGTATCTGTAAAGGAAGATCAAAGATCAGTATGTTAGTACTATTCCACCCAATGGGGTGAGGAAAAGTAATTTAAGCTCCTTTATACAATTTCAGTTGGTTTGCATGTAACCATTTGTCAGTCAACTTGTTGTTATGCAGGAGTCTAACTTGATAGACTGCCAAACTGAGCTTGTTTACAATGGGGTATGGGCCTTCCCACTTGTTGGAGAAGGAGTGGGTAGGATGTGCAAATCGAAGTACCATTACCTGATCTCCAACTTGCCAATCCACTTCTTGTGCGTGTTTGTCAAACTGTATTTTGGCTTGTTGCTGGGCCTTGCCCATGCAGTTGGCAGCATACAAGTGTGTGTGTGTATGAGGTCTTTTCTGAGCTTTTCCACATATTGGTCCACAGACATGTGGTCTGCAATGGGGGTATGGAGGTCAAACAACAGGTGTTCAGGTAATCTCATTTGTCTACCAGTCATCACCTCAAAGGGTGTAAGCTGGGTGGTGGCTGAGGGTGTACCCCTAATTGCCATAAGGAGTAATGGCAAAAGGGAATCCCAAGATTTGGGATTATCCTCAATGAATTTGGAAAGCATTTGCTTAATCCGTCTGTTGGCTCTCTCTACTTGACCTGAGGATTGGGGGTGGTAGGGTATGTGGAACTTCTGCTGAACTCTGAGGGTTCAAGGTTCTTTCTTCAACTCACTTGTAAAACTGGTTCCTTTGTCAGAGTCTACTTTGAGGGGTAGACCCCACCTGGAGAAAATCTGTTCCACCAGGATTTTGGCAGTGGTTTTCTCAGTGCATGTCTTAGTGGGGAAGGCTTCTACCCACTTAGAGAAGAGATCAGTTACCACAAGAGCACATTTGTTGTTGTTTCTGCTGGTGTTGGTCGGAGGACCAATGAAATCAATCTGTATGGCATGCCAAGGGCCAGAGTGTCATCGTGGTAAGAGTCTGGCATTTCGTTTGGTAGGGATGGGGTTGTTTTGCGCGCAAACGAGACAATTGTCTACGTATTGTTTAACATCTTTGGTGATACCAGGCCACCAGGCAGTGGTCTAGAGTCTTTGGAGGGTATTCTCCACTCCCTGGTGTCCACCAGTGGGGGTGTCATGTACTTGGTGCAAGAATTCAGATCTTAAGTGTCTGGGAACCACCCACAACTTGTTGGTGGAGTCATTTGGTTGGAACCAGATGAGCTTGTCATCTGGTGACAAGCGTAGCTTACCTTCATCCCTCCAATAGGGGTTGTATGTGGGAAGTTTCTCTTCGATACCCTCGTCAAGGAATCTGAACACCTCTTTAAGTTCAGTGTCAAAGTGCTGGGCTGCGGAGAGGTCCAAGGGGGGAAAAAGGTTCAGGTTTCTTCTTGAGTGCTGCAATCTGTACAGCTGTATTGGCCTCTGGATGGTCCATCACCCAGACATCACCCCCTTGGGCCCCTTCCTTAGCAAGGGTGTCTGCTGTGTCATTAAAGGCATGGTAGGGGTCATGGAGAGAATGAGCTTTGACTTTGTGTACATAGAGTTTGTGTGCAAAGTTTTGTGCCAGTGAATGTATGTATATTACCAATTCCTTGTATTTCACTGGGCTACCATCAGAGGAGAGGAAGGAGTTCTTCTGCCAGAAAGGAAGAAATTCTGTAAGAGAACAACAAACCCTGTTAGAGTCTGTAAAAATGATGGTATCCTCGGCTCCATGCTGGATGAACTCGAGGGCACAGGCCACCGCTGCCATCTCTGCATATTGTGATGATGCTACACTACAGCACTTAGATATTTTGACAGTGTTCCCATAAGGCTAGATCACTAGAATGCCCATCCCTGCAATTTGTCCTTCCTGATAGTAGGATGCTGAACCATCATTGAAGACACGACACAAAGAAGTGTTGTCAAGTATTTGTGTCATAGCAGGGAGGGAGGAAAGGACCTGGATCTGGAAGATCAGGTAACTGTAGTGTACAGTCATGGGGTTCTTCCTGGAAAAGGAGGCCATGAGCTAACATAGATGGAACTTTAGTCGGTTGTACCTGTATGTCTCTGTCCTGGAGAAGAAGTGACCAGTGTGTCCGTCTGGTATTAGAGACTGACCCATCCTTCACTCTATCTGAGAGCAGAAAGGTAGTTGGGGTGTGGTTGGTGTTGATGATCAGTGGTGAGCACCCAATGATATACAGGAAGTGCTTGACAGCCTAGTAAGTGGCCAGAAAGTTCCTTTCACAAAGGCCGTACTTCTGTTCTACTGGGGTCAAGAGCTGCGAGGCATATGGAGTGGGTCTCAAGGTGCCATGCACCTTCTGGGCCAGCACTGCTGACACGGCAATGTCAGAGGTGGCACATTCCAGATGGAATGGTAGTGCTGGATTGGGATTGACCAGAGCTGGGGTGGAGGCCAAGGCCTGCTTCAATGATGTCACAGCCTGGGTGTGTATAGGGCCCCAAGTCCATGGTACGTCCTTTTTGAGTAACTCATACAGAGAAGCAGCTTTCTGAGCAAAATCACAAATAAAATCTCTCGAATAATTCACCATACCTAGAAACCTTCGAAAAGTTGCCACATTGGTGGGTAATGGCAAGTCTTACAATCTCTGTACCTTCTTCCAGGTAGGGCTTTGACCTTGGTCAGTTATTTTTAGACCCAGAAAGAGTACTTTCTTCTGACACAGTTGTGCTTTTGCTGGGTTGCATTTCAGGCCTGCTCTCTGAATGAGAGTCAGTAGTTCGTCCAAGAGATCCAATTGTTGTTCCTGTGTGGCTGTTGTCAGCAACAGGTCATCCACATATTGCAATAGACACTGGGGAGTAGAGAAACTCTCAAGGGCGTCCATCATGTGGAGATGGAACAGGGATGGACTGTTATGGAATCCTTGTGGCAAGCAAGTCCACGTGTACTGTCTTCCTTTGAAGGTGAAGGCAAACTTATATTGACTCTTAAGGGCCAATAGCAATGACCAAAAACCATTGGAGATGTCCAGGGCACTGAACCATTTCAAATCAGGGGTCAGAAGTCATAGCATATCTGGTGCTGATGCCACAGTTGGAGAACAACTGGAGGTGACCTGATTCAGTTTCCTGTAGTCTATAGTAAGTCTCCAGGTGCCTGTGGGTTTCTTCATGGGCCACTCTGGGGAGCTGGCATTAGAAATACAAGTTCTGATTACCCCTTGCTTGAGGATTGACTTGATTGTCTCTCTGAGGGAAGGCAAGGCCTCAGTTGGGAAAGGATATTGCTTTTGCCTCTCATGTGCTGGGCCTGGCACTTCGATGACAGTGTGCATTCTACCACAGTCATGTTTTTTGATTGCAAACGCTTCCAAATGTCATTGCAAAATAGGGAGGAGCTTTGGGAAGAGTTTGTGATTGAACAAATCTATGACGTCATACTCCTTGTCATTGGCAGATATAGTTGTCACAATGTGTGAATCAGGAATCAAAATGGTATGATATTGACCCTGAATCTGTATCAGTAGCATGTTAGCTAGGTCCACCACACAGCCGTGTGGTGCGAGGAAGTCAATCCTTATGATACTAGGATGATCATGCAGTACCATTAGTTGGAAAGTGTGTGAGGCCTTTAAATGGCCTAGCTCTACTGGCAGGGGTAGAGAACGGTATGCAGGTAGTCTAGTACCATCAACTCCTGACATGTTGGTCCTCCATCCGGTGGACCAAGAAGATGTATCTGGGTATTCATCATGTAACACAGATACAGCTGCACCTGTATCTAACAGAACTGCTAATAGCCGGCCCCTGACCTCAGCCTTGGTGCAGGGCCTTCCGTTTGTATCCAAGACTAGCTTGTTTACAATCTGGACTGGGGCCTGTAATTGTCAAGTTGTACTTCTGGAAGCATGGAGAGGTTGGGCCTGACTCTTGTGAATTACTTTGCCATGCTGTACCGATGCTATATAGGGAGGAGCCTCTGGGTTCAGGCCTGAATGGGCCTGAGGGCCTGTACCGCCAATGTCCCCATGACCGGCTAGGGCCAGGGTTGCCGGTTGTACTGCCGCAAGGGCCTGTGCGGGAACAGCATCCGCCACAGAACGTACTTGTCCCAGGAGCTCTCGGAATTTCTGATTCTCTTCAGCTATCTCCTTATATGAAAGGCCTGTTCTTTGTTGTTGTGGTTTACCTCTACCCTTATGCTTTTTGTACTTATGCCAATTCCGGTTCCCACCCCATTGTTGCTGCTGTTGTGGTTGTTGTTGATGGGCCTGTTGGGGGTGTTGGTTATCAGCTGGAGGGGCTTGCTGATGGTGGGCCTGTTGGTGTTGGGCCTACTCTTCCACTGAGTAGTGCGTTGTGGCCTCCGAAGTGGGCTCCATGGCGGCTACCTTTTTGGAACCAGAGTCCAGATCACGTATATAGAGTTGGTACACTCTCTCTGTTTTCTGAAGGATGTCGGCAAACCTATCCATTTTGGGGTAGGTGGTCGGCTCTACCTTTTCTCTTACTGCTGGAATCATGTTCCTAAGGAACAGGGTCTTATATTCAATAAGCTCTACATCCGCAGCTTCTTGTGCCAAGTGCATTCCTGCTCGGTAGGCCATCCAGAGTCTCTGGTGGTAAGTCGCTGGACTTTCCTTTGCATTCTGCTTCACAGGATATGCAAGCATCACTCCTACTACATCTGGGCTATGAGCATAAATGAGCTCAGCTGCAACCTCATCAAAGATGGCGTTCCCATCCTGGTGAATGGCATCGGGGAGTTTGCCCACAAACCAGGATCGATGGTCTGGCATAGTATTTGGACCTGATATTCTGCAGTGAAGCTAAGCATCTCACATTTAGAATGCACCTTTTCCAAGTGACAGCTGAAGTTGTCGGATGGGTTCATCCGACCGATGCTGTCAGCAATTTGCTGAACAGAGTAGGCCATTTGTAGGAGATTATTGGGTTGATCAGGCAGAGGTAGATTGTCTCGAGCACCATCCAGGGCGGCCTGAGCTGCAGCCTCTGCCGCAGTGCGGACAATACCTTCCTGAGTGCCAGGCTCTTGCAAAAGCTGCCTGATCTGGGTTTTAATGGCCCATTTACTCCTCTCAGGAAGGGGTACATTGCCTATCGCAGTTTCAATCATGGTTTCTATCTCCTGCCTGTCTTCCACATTAATAACAGCTACCAGAGCTGCCGTCGGGACCAGGCCTGGGCCTGCTCCCCCATCATGGGGGCCGTCATGTTGGCACCTCCCATGATGGGTGTCATGATGTCGATGATGTATGACATGGGGAGGGTGTAGTGGGGACCTGCCATGTTGTGGATGGCTGGGTGGGGTCTCTGGGCCATAGTAGGGGTGTGACTGGGTGTTGTACTGTGAAACATCATCATCGGATAACTCTCCTTCGGATGACATATGTAAGGCAGGGGCTATGCCTCCCATTGCCTTAACATGGCCAGCCAGAACCTCTCGCTGATGGCGCAGTTTCGCCATCTTAGTTCTACATTCATTATGACTCACACTTGCAATATCCATATCAACCTCATCTTGCTTTTGCTTTTGCAACACTCTATACGCGGTGCTCAATTCACGATTGTCCCTGATAGACACTTCTAAATCATTATGTACCTGGTTTATCTCGTCCTGCAGCTCACCCATTTCGTCACTCAACTGAGCATTTGCAGCACTCAGCAAATCATTCATTTGCAACGCATGACTCTTATCCTGTCTCAAACTTTCACACTCCTGCTTCAACATACACAGTTTCTGTTCTCCAGCTTGAGCTGAATGATGCAATAGTGAATCCTTTTCATTCTGCAGAGTTTGGAGTTCGGACTCCAAGTTGTGCTGCAGTCTTATACATTCTGTTTCCTGCAAACCCATCTGTTGCTTAAGAGATGAAATCTGCAGATCAAGGGTTCGAAACCTCACTTCGGAGGCTTCCAGAGCAGTGTAGAGAGCCGCGACCATCAATCCTTTAGCTTGTCGCTTATTGGCTGATTGTCTTGTCTCTGTGTACTGGGTTGAAATCCCCAGTATAGGGTTTTCGGATTGACTTGCGTCCTGCGCGAAGTCAGCCCATCCTCCATGGGAGGCAAGGAAGTTTGAGACATCAAGTCTCAATTCTGCGTAGATATTTGATACGGTGGCCTTTGTGTGGGAGGGAACAAAAATTCAAACTGTGAAAAGGGCACCGTGCTGTGTATCCATCCACAGCACGAGCACTTTATACACAGCCGGGCTACTGTATAAGTTGTAGGCTTGCAATTCAAAGCTGCTATGGAGTGGGTCGAGATGGCATCGACCACACCCGAAAAGACAGCCAGACTTTGCAAGTTACTACAAACTAGTTTTAAAATGGAAGAGGTGATACGGGAATGTACACCTACTGTCCCCATGGGAAAGGGAAAAGGTTTAAGCAACAAGTGAAAACTTACAAACACCAAATATTGCCTGCACACAGTCACCAATTTGTTAGGAGGTCTAAACCTTACTTTCAGGTTCTTGACAATATTGGGAATGCAAGTAACCACAGACACATTGCATTAGAGTCATAAATAAGTTTATTTCTACCAAAAGGATAAATAACAGTTGCCCTAAGTAGTTCTTACCAATACGAACTGGGAGCCAGTGCTAAGCATTCACTATACCTCAAGGTTTCTCTGTGTCTCTTGGGGTCTCTCCTGAGGTCTCCGAGGTATAAGGCTTGTGCATTACATTATATACCTATGATAATTACTATGGTTACTGTAAGATAGAAACATTTCTAGTTACTGAGATGAGCCCTATTGACTAAATTAGAGGTGGCTCCACGGTTCAAGATAACATTATACAATTCTGTAAAGTCATCAGTTTGAGAACAAAAGAGTTCTTATACAGAGTCTTACATAACTCAGTGTAGTAGTACAAATCACCAAAAGGTGACAATGCCATCTTACATATTATAATTATTCCAAGGACACAGGTGTCTTGGCATCTTAAAAGTAAGAAATACATAGAAAATACAAAGCAGAATAGGTGCATTAGCAAGCAAAGTGTATTACAACAGTATGCGTTCACATCCTGACACCTACTCTTGTACGGTAGATGCCCTTAGCCCTATATGTTAGTATAACATATACTTTAGTGCTAGCTGTCTACGGCGTACCTCTGAGGGTACCAATTAGGGTGCAGGGACCCTGTGTAACAGGAACCAGGGCAATATGTGAGGTGTGGTATGTGACGGTCCTGTGCCCCCTATATCCCAACAGAGTACCTCTCTGCAACTCCTCTTGCATCTGATTAACATTTAACCCTCAAACTTCTTAAGTGTCTGTCTTAGGAACCCTAATGCCCTGGTTGTGCTCAAGGGTCTGAGCCTGTGTGGAAACTGCATAACACATGCTTGTAACACAGTCATTCAGTGGAATTATTTCACCAAATTTTCGACATAGGCATTTTGTCACCTCTGGTCATGAACACGGTCACTATGATTTTCTTACTATGTACAGAACACTGATTTCCCACAGCAACCGTGCTATTCTGTGATGGAAGTGTGAAAACACACTCAGCCAGGATGTGAAAAATGACAGGTGTACTGTTCACAAAGAGGTGTGGGAAAATGCAAATGTTGAAAATCTGGAGTGAAAATATTATAGATTCGTGAAGCTACAAGTGCGCATGGAAACTGCACAACACACGTACATAAAAGTCATTTTTTTTAAATTGTTTTACCGAATTTCCAACATTGAAATTTTAGGACGTCTCCTCATGAACAGCATCACTGTGATTTTCTTACTCTGTACCGAACACTGATTTCCCACAGCGACCATGCTATTGTACACTGGAAGTGTGAAAACACGTTTCAGCCCAGATGTACAAAATGACATCTGTACTGCTCATAAGGAGATGTGGTAAAATGCCAATGTTGAAAATCTGGAGTGAAAATATTATAAATTCATGAACTTACGAGCGTGCATCAAAACTGCGCAGCGTACACTCGTAACACAGCCATTTTATGGACTTTTGTCACCAAATTTTCAACACAGGCATTTTAGGACCTCTGCTCATGAACAGTGTCACTATGATTGTCTAACTCTATAGCAAACACTGATTTCCAACAGTGACCGAACTGTTTTGCACCGGAAGCATGAAAACACATTTTGGCCAGGATGTGAAAAATGACAGCTGCACTGTTCATAAGGAGATATGGAAATATGCCTATGTTGAAAATCTGGAGTGAAATTATTACAAATTCGCAAACTTATGAGTGTGCGTGGAAACTGTGCAATGCATGCTCGTAACACAGTCATTTTTTTGGAATGTATTCGCCAAATTTGCAACATAGGCTTTTTGAGAGCCCAACTCGTGAACACTGACACTGTTGTTTTGTTACTCAGTCCCAAAAGGTGATTCTGCACAGTGACCGCAAAATCACCTTTTGGGACTGAATAACACCATGACAATGACTGAATTCATGAGGAGGGGTCCCAATAACCCCATGTTGAAAATTTGGTGCCAAAAATGCCCGAGATATGCACAAAAGTAAAAAAAAAAAAAAAAAAAAAACTATTTATGCCTTTATACAGCTTACCAGAATTTCTTCAGTTCATGGTCGGCTTTGAAGAGTGCAGGCATGTTCACGGTCCACCAAAGATCATTGCGCCGGGCTCCAGAGGTAAGTATGGGGTGAGGGGGTAAGGGAGGTGGTGTGCAGAGGTGGGCGCGGGCTGGCGGGGGACCAGGGACTCACCTAGGGACCATTTTCTTCTTTCACAAGAATTAAAAAAAAAAAAAAAAAAGACACTTTTGGTAAACTGGGGTGGGCTCCCAGTGTGCCACCTATGTGTTTGTTGGGGGGGGACTGGGGCCGGTGGGATGGGCACCCCCATCAGCCATACAGTGTGCATGGGGGGGCATGAGCACACCGGAGTGGGCTCCAAGCGTGCCAACTGGTTGTTTGAGGGGGTGGGCTGCAGCCGTCAGGGGACTGGGCACCCCCATGGGGGGCACTTGAGCTGAGGGGGATTGGGTACCCCCCTTGGCACACAAGGTGGGGGCTGGGGAGAACACCAATGAGGGAGGGGGAGGACATTAGCACAGGGAGGAAGCGGGAGCGATTTCATGCCAAGCTGTGCATGACAGCAGTTCGGCTGACATCGGTATGCAAATTGCATACAGGGTACCACCACTGATTGCAGCAGACCTTTTCTTAGAAGTGAAGACCAACACAGATGAACTGCTGTCATATACACAGCTCAACATGTATTGGTCCGGTAGGATCACGCCTGCTACACTGAGCACTGGATTCGTGAGGAGGGTCACACACCTCCAAAAGTCATACTGTTGCAAGACGTTCCTTGCGCATGTGCATAAGCAAACATGAAAAAATATTTAAAAGGGGGGACATTGTATAATCACAATACACCACTCCTGAGTGTGGGTTATGCAGGGATTTACCCACTTCTGATATGGTTTACTCACTCCGCCTGCGGCCTCATGTCTGAACCATACCAGGCGTGGGTAACTCCCAGAATGGCCCACACCCTGTTGTTGTATATTGCTTATGTAAAATTCTTTTTTTTTTTAATTTAAATTTATCGAGTTTTATATATAAAAAGAAAAAACAAGGTACATAAAGTGAAGGTTGTCTGATCGTTCAATACCCAAGTCCAGGATATAGCACATATAAATGTGTACAATCACACTGAAATAGACAGGGACAATAAAAACAACCACAACATCACCAACACCCCCTCCCCCAGCCCACCCCACCCCCATGCCCGGAGAGTTTCATAGCTAAAGGAGATGTAGGGTCACTAAGGAGGAGGACTAAGATTGGGAACCTGATTACGCTGCATATAACAATGCAACAACAGTTACCTAAGGGACTACATATATCAGGGTTAATTTAGGTAGAGCGCATTTAATTTGCCCCATTTCTGATTAAAAGACGCCAGATTATGTCTAGAGCTAGCTATAAGTTTCCGGTATTGAAACAGTGGGACATCTCCTTAAGCCATTCCTGATAGGTAATGATATCCTGATCCATCCAGTGCCTGAGGACCAGATTTTTGATAATTATTGAGATGAGAGCCATGTGTTATCTGTGTTCCTTCACCAAAATGTTAGAGTAAACACCCAAGATACATATTTCTAAGGTGAATAGACCTTTGAGCCCCAAAAGTGGATCTAAACTGTCTCGTACTATATTCCATAATGGTGCCACTCTATTGCAGTCCCAGAGGATATGCAACAAGTTCCCTTCAGCGGCTCTACATCTCGAACGTATATTCGATTTAAGCTTGCCAAATTTGACCAACTTAACTGGAGTATAGTAGAGATTATTTAAAATATAATATTGGATCAATCTATGATTATCTTGGGATAAGTAACAGTAAACATCCTTCCAGATTGATTCCCATGATAGGGGGGAGCTCAAGTTGGGGAGTGACCAGATTGTGGAACCCTCCAGGGAATCAGGGAAAAGGTCGTCTAACAATTTATTGTATATGTTGGATATACCTCTGGGCTTATCAGCCGCATCTTGTGTTTTCTCTAAGAATGGCCTTATTTTGGAAGGGAAGTGAACAGGCCCAAGAATTTTGTGTATGAGGTGTCTCAATTGATAAACTTTGAAGATATGCTTCTGGGGGATGTTAAGGGACGTTAAGATTCTGTCCGACTTAAGGAGTGAGCCTTGCTCATACAGAGACTCCACCGGTAGATTGTGTAATTGTGGGAGCCACTCAGAGGTTAGCCACCTACCTCCAATTTTGATATTGGGATTTAGCGTGAGAGGTTGTGCTGAATCCTTGGTCAGGGATATGTTGAAAAAATTCCAACATTGAGAAAGAATTTTTATAGAGAGACCGATAGCGGAGTCATGAATGGCTGGGGGTAGCATGGAGAAAGGGTGCCAAAAAATGCAGGGGGGGGCGTAAGTTGAACTGGTCCAATAGACTTGGTTCAAGTTGTAGCCAGATTGGTTGAGGCATGTTAGACTGTGCGGTGGACCACTTACCTACTCTGTTTAGGTGGCTAGCCCAGTAATATAGCAAGAAATTTGGTAGAGCGAAGACCACCCTTGTCTCTAGGTGCACTGAGTTTAAGAAAGGCTCTACGAGGTTGTTTTCCATTCCAAATAAAGTTGGATAGATGAGTTTACTTGACTGAAGAATTGCTTGGGTAGCCATATATTAAGGAGATTCAGGGGGTAAAATAATCGGGGTAGGATGTTCATTTTAATGATGCTGATTCGCCCCCATATGGTTAGTGATGATTTTTGCCATCGGTCCAAGTCCCTCTGAATTCTCGTTAATGTGTTATCTAAATTAAGTTTCTTGACCGTTTCCACCTCCTGGGTCACATGTATACCCAAGTATTTAAATGAGACTAGGGACCATTTCATACCGAACCGTGTGAAATCTGATTTAAAGGTAAAAGAATTTAACGGAAAAATAACTGATTTAGAAACATTCAACCTATAGTTAGAAACCTGGCCAAAATGGTCAATAATTTTTAGTACTTGTGTTAAGGATGATTCAGGGTTGGTAAGGTGTAGCAGGATGTCGTCTGCAAAAACCGATACAGTCAGGGGAAATTGAGCAATGGTACAACCTGTGACTTGTGATGAACTTTTAATACTAATAAGTAGAGGTTCTAGGTATAGGTTGAAGAGGTAGGAGGAAAGGGGACAACCTTGACGTGTGCCAGCACATAAAGGAAATCTGGAAGAAAAAACCCCGTTACAGTAGACTTTTGCCGAGGGGAATTTGTAGATTGCCATAATCTTATGAATAAAAGAGTCAGGGAAGCCCATTTTCTTCAGAGTGGCCCACAAAAAGTCCCAATTCACTCGGTCAAAGGCTTTTTCTGCATCAAGAGCAACTAGGGCCATAGGATCTAGTGAAGTGTGGGCCGCTTGAAAGACGTGAGCTAAGGTTCTCAAATGATCGGCGGATGATCTACCCTGGACAAAGCCAGCCTGTTCCGGCTCAGCAAGTGCTGCCAAATCTTTTTAATTCTGAGCGATAGAATTTTAGATAAGATTTTGATATCATAATTTAAGAGCGATATTGGACAGTAACTGGCTGGATCTATTAAGGGTTTATCAGGTTTAGGGATTAAAATTATTGTAGCTTCTAAGAGAGAGGGGTCTATTACTTCCGCAGAGAACATATATACGTATAGCTTAAGAAGTAGAGGGGATAACTCTTTGCAAAAAAACTTATAAAAATTCGAGGGAAAACCATCAGGCCCGGGGGCTTTTTCTAATGGTAATTCATTGATTGCCTCTTCTACTTCACCTAGAGCAGGGGTTCTCAAATGGTGAGGCCAGCTTCCCTGGGGAGGCCCCAACCTGTTCCAGGGGAGGCTCAAGCAAGTCTGAAAAAGTACTGTATTTAAATTTTGAGTTTTATATATTTTGTGTGAAGAGATGAAGCAAACTGAAAGAGAATAATAGTAGTAGGTGAATTTTATGTATTTATTTACTAATAGGTGACAAGGGATGGTGAATGAGCCAAGGCTCATTTCAGGTGTACCTGGGGAAGGGTAGGGAGTGAATACATTTAAAAGAGTAACTGAAAACAATCAAGAAATATAGAATGAGCAATGGTGCAAATTAACGTGAACAATAAATTAATAATGAGTGGTGGTAATTGATCAATTTGTAAACTGATGGCAGAACAGCCCAATACAAGGGTTGAGCATAGAAGTGCTAAGAGCAATAGCAAGAAGGAGCAAAGTAACCCCCGAGAAGTTGCTTAGGAGCAGAGAAGGGGGAGGAGAGGCAAAGTGTGTGGGAAGGTTATTTTATATAGAGAGGAAACAGAGGAAGTAGTCTGACCCATGAAGGTACTGCAACAAAGGGTAACAATGGTTCAAGAATGAAAAAAGCAGAGCAATTAGGCTGGTCTGTGTGTGTGGGGGGTTACAATAAGCTGAATAATAATATTTTAATTATTTGTTATTCAGATAAAACCTTGAGCACAGGAGCTCTTTCTCAAAAGTTCCAAGTCAGTATAAGACAAAGAAAATACAAAATCACACATGCCCCCACAATGCAAAGCATCATGGACTGCATATGCAAATCACCACAGAATGTTATGCTGGTCCAACTTTAAGCAGAATTGCATGGTGCCGAAAGGCCTCTCACATAGTTTGCAAAGGATGCTAACAGAAGACATAGACACATGTTTCATCCTACCAGGACTCCTCAGTATGCCTCGTCTGTTTGACACCCCAGTGGAATGGACCAGCTACCCTTAAGGCAGTGTGCCTTGGATATACTGTGGTGAACCCATTAAAATAAAAATCTATTTAAAGACAAAGAACTCTGTGCAAACACTGAGGCAAGGGTTACCCCAAAGGGCATTTGGCTGGGAAGCCAAGTTTAAAGAAAATACAAAAATCACACATGCCCCCACAATGCAAAGCATCATGTGCTGCATATGCAAATCACCACAGAATGTTATGCTGGTCCAACTTTAAGCAGAAGACAAAGAACTGAATGTGAGCCAAGTACTCAAAGGGGTTTCAATCTATTTATGGTGTACTGCACAAAGTACAGTACGTTATTTTTCTTTGGGGAGGCCCAAGATTATTTCAATTCAGGGGGAGGCTCAAAATCTTTTCCATGGATTTGGGGAGGCTCACTGTGACAAAGTCCGAGAACTATTGACCTAGAGTGATGGGAGCTGACAGAATATCACAGTGGTGTATCTGGAGGGAAGAGAGTTTGATTCCATCTAGGAAGTGCTCTATCCGCTAGGAATGTGATGGAGTAGAGCTCTTACTATAAATGTCAGTATAGAAGGACTCGAAAATTTGGGCAATATCCCTGGGTAGCGTCTTAGTGATGCCGTCCTGAGATTTGAGAGCCGGGATTATATGGGAACTCTCCATCTCTTTCAGCCTAAGAGCTAGCATTCGACCCAGTCTTTCACCTTGATCAATATATCTAGTCCTTGTCTTAAACAAAGCATATTCAGCTTTTTCCCATGTCAGGGCATTGTATTCGTTCCTGAGTTTAATAAGAGCAGTTAGGTTTGCTGGGGAGTTGGAAAGGAGAAGATTGTCTTCGGCTGCCCTCAGCAGACTAGACAGCGAATTCATTTTGGACTCCCTTACCTTTTTCCTAGTGGCAGCAATCTTGATGAGTTCCCCTCTAATGAAACATTTGAGGGAACACCACAGTATATCATCTCGGTGTACAGATCCTTGGTTCAGGTCTAAGTACGAAAGGATCGTGTCCTTGATTCGGAAACTGTATGGTCATCCTTCAGGATTCATGATAAGTTTCCAAGACGTGTCCTTGTCCCTGAATACTAAGAGAAATCTTGACCCACACCAGGGAGTGGTCCGAGATAACTATTGGTTCTATACCTACTTGGTGGGTACAGCTCATTAAAGAAGAGCTAATTAAAATATAGTCAATTCTTGACCAAGTTTGTGTACCTGGGAGTAAAAGGAATAGAGTCGGTTGTCAGGGTTAAGGAGGCCAGGGTCACACAGTCCCAGTAAGTGTGTGAAATCAGAAAGGGCATGTTGGGCAGGGGACATCGGTTTTATCGGTCTATAAGTTTTATCTAACTCACTGAAGGGAGCCACATTCCAGTCGCCCCCAAGGATGAGGAGGGAAGGCAGAAATCTGCTCAGGTTATCTGCTAGGGACATTAAGAAGGACGGGTCACCACCTACTGGGGCGTAAATCTCCCCTAGTACCACGCTACTATTATCAAGTTGGCCCTTGACCAATACATATCTACCCTCTTGGTCGGTGATACTGTCATCTGCTACAAATCTGACGTGATGTTTAATTATTATTGCGACCCCCCTACTAGCTTGCGAGCCGGAAGCAGTGAAAATTTGGGTGAACCCTAGCCTGCGTAGTCTCCTAGTCTCTGAGGCAGCCAAGTGGGTTTCCTGCATGAAAACTATGTCCACATTTAAAAGGGAGCAATTCAGAAACACCTGCTGTCTTTTAAGAGGATCATTGATGCCTCTAACATTCTTACTTGCAATTTTAATCATTCTCACGACATACTGAGTAATACAAGATTGAGCAGGACATAGGAACTTCAGTCCCTCCAGTGCAGATAGTATCATGAGGATTACACCAAGTTTGCCCAATGTTAATAAAATCCATAGGATTGAAACTCTCGAGGCTCCCTCCTCCCCAAAGCCCCTAATAAAATAACCTTCAGTAACTGACCAAGTCACCAACAGACTTAAATGTGACTGAGCAATGGAGTTCTCAATCTAGAGAGAAAATTACTAGTGGTGACTAGACCAAAATTAAAACGTCACCCCTTCCCCGCCCACCCAAATGTCAAGTATTTTGAATAACACTGTGATCCCCCAAAAACTATTTACAAACCATCCTTTAAAATCAGAGAAACATGGACGTAACATCTATGTGTCCTGGATAGGGATCGGTCCCCGGGACTAGCAGACCCACTTCTAACTATAGCAATTCCCTGCTTGGTGCCCCCGTTGACATAGTGCAATAAACAAGGCAAAGGCATCATAGGGCAGAAAAGAAACAAGAACCAGGGTACTGCTGTCCTCCCCCCCAGTTCAGGCTACGAGACAGCTTCCTCGAGGCTCGCCAGTCCCATCTTCCCCCCCCCAGCAAGAGGTAATTACTAAACAGAGCCACTAAACCCTAACCAACATTCGGTATACAATCTTCAAAGATTCAAAACTTTAAAACTCACGACTTCAAGACATTAAACAGTCCTACCAGAACTTGGAACAAATCACCATGGTGGGAAAAGTTTACGCCAGTTGACCACTGCAGCGGTCGCTCCAATCAATTTGTGTCAGAATCAGGAGCAAAAAAAACAAAGCTCCATGCAAACGAGCAGGCCTTCGCCTAGCAGGAAGAGGAAGGGGAAGGGAAACTGGTAGGAACCCAACTGGTCCATCGGCAAGCTATCCACCAGAAACCAAAAGCGGAAATAGGGGTCCTATCCCACCTCCTCAGGCCATGAGGCAGAGGCCTCAGACGCCTCAAAACATAGGCCACAACCAGGCCCAGACGAGCATCTCTGCCCCAACTGCCACGAGGCCAGCGAAATCTCTCCACCCAACCAACCTAATCCCAGCTTGCAAAAAAACAGTATTGCACGCATGCAAACAGCACAAAATCGCTCAACAGAGGTAAGCAGACTTTAACCTAGTTTTAACATACACCAGTCAGCCAGATTTAAACAAATCACGAAGTCTCTGGGAAAGTTCTCTTTTGGCTTGTTCCGGATTCTCGAAAGAGTGCCAGGCATTGTTGAGTTGGACTTGCAGCCTAGCTGGGTAGTTCATGTGGAATCTAAACCTGGCAGCTATCAGCTTGGTCACTATCGGGTGGAATTCTCGTCTCCTCTGTCGGGTTTCTAATGGTAGATCTTGAGTGATTCTCAGAGTATGATTCTCCCACAAGACCGCTTGTAGGCTTTTAAGTTTGCTCAGAATGTGTTGCCTTTCAAGGTAGCTAAGCAGCTTGATTATTATGGGTCTGGGAGAGGAACCGGGCGGAGGTTTAGGCTTCAGGGATCTATGAGCTCGCTCAATATGGTAGGAGGATTGATAGGCGAGGACCAACAATCTTGGTCAGGAGCTTTTGCAAGAAAGACTGGATATCTGGCCTCTTCCTCCACCTCTGTAGACCCAGAATCAGTATATTGTTCCTCCTGCTACGTCCCTCAAGGTCTTCTGTCTTTAATTTCAGTTCAGCGATTTGTTGCTAAGCATAACAATATCGGGTTCACATTTGCCTTCCATGTCTCAAGGAGCTGGTTCAAGCTTCAGAGTCGCTTACTCGGTAGTTAGCGGCAAGGTCAAGTAAGATGGACTTCTGCTCAGAAGAGATATCTTGCAGAGTTTCGCGAAATGGAATCAGCTCCTGGAGGAAACGATCCTCTGTGAGCGGGTTGGAAGAGGTACTAGTAGAGCCAGATTTAGCACCCAAACCCATAGGCAGGGTTCTTGACTTTTTGGCCGCTTTCTCTGGAGTACTCGCGGTGTGTGCCTGGCCCCGACGGTCTTCATCTCGGCCTCCATAATCTTCACCGCACCTTGGCATACTTAATTTGAAAAACCACTTGAACGCTGATAGAAGGTGTTGCTGGCCTATAGAGAACTATGGTAGGCAAGAAAGCGTTGAAAATAGTATTCCCGAAGTCGGTATATATTTGTTTTAGCTGGTTGAGAGGGGAGACCTGTGGATTAAGCTGCCATTAGGAGCGCTCCTTATGTAAAATTCTGGCATACTGATTTTGGAAGCGACAGGCTGGCCACCATATCCCGGGTCTCCATAATCCACAGGGCATGATTAGGACCAAACCAAATGGCATCAACAACATTATGAAGGATTTTTACACCAAGCTTTACTCTTCTTCTACTCCACCTTCTCTGATCTCATCACCTCATTATTAGATTTCCTTGCCCCTCCCCATCTTTCCCATGAGCAGATATTGCACCTAGAGAAGCCTGTTACAAAGGAAGATGTTGAAACAGCTGTGCTGGATGAGAACAAGCATAAATCACTTGGGGGGGGGGGGAGACAGCTTCCTGGCAGATTTTTACTGAGCATTGCTTGAGCAGGTAGCCCCCCCTACTACATCGAGCTGTTTTATATTCTCTCAATAGTCAGTCTCTCCCTTCCACATTGCGAGAAGCAGTAATCACTGTTTTATCCAAAATAGTGTAAGAACCCACCTCACAGTGCAGCCACCGCCCCATCTCATTAATAAATGCATATGCCAAGATCCTGGCAAAGGCCTTGGTATGCAGGCTAGAGGCCTCCCTCCCTCCCTAGGCTTATCCATGCATTGCAGGTGGGCTTTATGAAGGGCAGACTTAGCTCAGATCACCTTAGAAACGTTTTTAATCTCTACCATGTGGCCAAATGATGTCCTACATCTGCAGCTGCCCTAACTATTGACTTTGAGAAGTCTTTGACTCAGTCAAATGGTCCTTTATTTTCAGTCATGTAAAAATTGGGGATCAGACCCTATTTTATGGCTGGGGTTCAAACCCTATGAAAGTCCCCAGTTGCCCAGGTCCTCGCCAATAATGCACTATCTGCATCCTTCTCCCTGCACAAAGGTACCCACCAGATGTGTTCTCTTTCACCACTCCTTTTTCTTCTGGCTACTGAGCCTCTAACCATAGCCTTAGGACATGACCCAAGCATTGCAGGGTTCCCTCTGAAAAGCACTGATTACAAATCACTCTCTTACACAGACAATCTGTTGAGTCTAACGTCTAATGTACCTCAAGCCATCTCCCCCTTCAGCAGATACTGCATGCCTTCTCCACAGTATCTGAGTTGCACTTTAATCATTCCAAATCTGAAATCTTCCCCCTAAATGACTAATGTATCCAGAGCCTTTTCAGGAAAACGGGCTGGAAATGGCCTGCTGCAGGTATTACATACTTAGGAATTCACATAACACAATCTCTCGCAGACATAAGTAAGGCTAATTTCTCTCCACTCCTGTATACATTGAAAACAGACATCAAGAGGTGGAAATCACTTCACCTTTCCTTCTCTGGCAAAATTGCCACCATTAGGAAGATGCTCACAGCCAAAGTTCTACATCTGCTAGCACACCTCCCTATTCATATCCCTGACAAATGGTTCAATAGTCTCAACAAATTAATGAGCAGCTTTCTGTGGGTGGGCAAACTACCTAGATTTAGCAGAAATGAACTCCATAAGCATTGTTCTGACAGTGGATGGGGTCTTTTTCATTTCCAACAGTATCACATGGCCTTTATCTCGCCATTGTTGACCAGATAGTTCTCAATAAAACAAGACAACATCCCACAGTGATTGGCTAGAGAAAAACTATTTACTAAGTTCACCTCCCCATGAAAATACTGTAGATGAATACCAAAACACCACAAGTCATCTGCAAACACCCAGTCCTAAGCTTGTCCCTGTCCCACTGGAAAAAATGACTGAAACCCTAAAGATGCGTCTGCCCCAGCACCTCTCTGGCATAATTTAAATTTTACAATAGATAAGACTCCAATTCACTTGCCTTCCTGGGAAAAGGCTGGGATTCAGAGAGAGCAAAATATCTGCCTACCTAATCTATCTCGCCTCCTGTCTTTCTCTGAGCTCTGTTGTATTGTGGAATTCCCACACAGGATTTTTGGTACTACCTCAGCTATGCTCTGCAATTACCACCTGGCTTCAAGATGCCTAAACCTCAATGCCACCACCCCCCCACCATGGCAACTCAGAGGTTCAGACCTGATTAAAAACATCCAAGGGGAAGGCGGCCGTCATACATAAAATGCTTAGAGATACCAGCCCACCTCTTACAGAATCAAGTAAAACAAAATGGGAACAGAAGCTTAACATTAAAATATGTGACAACCTGGAAAACTTGCTGGTATAGAGCTTGTGTAACCTGCAGAGACATTAAAGCCCAGCTGATACAACTTAAAATATTGCATTACTGGTATAGAACCCTTCAGGTTCTCAAAATCGTAGGAGTTCTCATCTCCAACATGCAGTGCAGAAGTAACAAACATACAGGTCCACTTTCCCATGTGCTCTGGTTCTGCCTAAGGATTAGACCCTTCTAGGATCAAGTCATACAGTGTTGTCAGATGTTCTTACCTGCCAAGATATTGCTTAACCCAGCTTTTATTCTCCTAGGGAATCACTTCACCCTGTATCCCCAGAAAACATTTACCAGGCAGTGACTCTTGCAGCTAAACACCTTTGCCTTACTAAGTGGAGAACCCAGGACATCCCCACTACTGGGGAATGGCTATCGGGAGTGTCTCAACTTGCCTCATTGGAAAGTATGTCTCATCAAGCGATGGGCACACTTCCTGAATACTATGAAATGTGGGCCCTATTTTTACAAGTGTAACCCCCCTGCAAATGGGGGTTCCCAAAAGTCTTCCAGGAGCTTGACTAAATGCTCCAAGCCTGGGTGGTGTTCAGTGCCTGAGCTGCTTAACTGTGGTTGCAAGTGATGCTATTTGAGCCTCCACATACTGTCTCTTTAAGAGCTGTCTGCTTGCAGACTTAATTAGTTTATATGGGAGACTGTGTATTTAATGCTCAAATCCCACCCAAGCTGCGGAGAAATCGCTCCATTTTTGCGGTCGCAGAAGGTGCAAAGGGAGCCCATCTGAAAGCTGTAACAGTTTGCCTGTAATCATTTAAAGCATTAGCAAAATTGTAGTTTGTCTAACCTGCCTTTATTGCAGCTGGAACTCTGAGTGTGTTACCTCTCCATTTTGGACCTAAACTACTGTGCTGGGCCAATTGGGTTAAGGGAGCCCTAAAATGGAGCCTGTGGATGAATCAGAACTTGGACTCTTAATTTGAGCCAGCCACAAGGGGATTGTATGGGCAGTGACTCTGGGAAATGTAGTTTTGACCTTGGCACCTTTTTCTACCAACAGAGGGAGTCTTATTGTGAGTGACAGTTGAATTAGCCAATAGAATAGTGTGGAGCTAAAGGAAATGCCCTGCTCTGTGACTGGAAAGATCAGATCAGTTGTGACTGTGAAGAGAGAAGGAGCCCTGTGCTTCTGTGTTGTATAGTTTAGTGCGGGAAGTGCGTGTGAGGCCCTGAGATTCAGTCTGCAGCCTTTGTGAGTGCAAGTTTGGACTGAATCCGAGTTGTGAGGAGAAAGAAGCACCAGAAGTGTGGAAACCATGCTTACCCTGTAGAAGACTGGAGAAATTGTTGAATCGTGCTCAGTCTGTCAGGAACTGAAGCTACTGTGTGTGCTCCCGGGTATTTTGCAGTAATTGCGATCGGGATCGAGGAGTAGCCTGCCTGATATAGTACTTTCCTTTTACATATGAATGTGTGTAGTGCTTGTGGGAAATGGCTATTTCCAATCCCCTGTGCTGTTTGCTGTGTGTTGAAGTTGGAAGCAAACCCCAACTTGTCTCGGACTAAATCCGTTTGCTATAAACTGCAGTGGGGTCCAGTCACAAGGACTTTGTCTCCATGCCCTGTTGTTTCTGACAATCCAGAGAATATCCACCATCCGGTTCTCAGCTTGGGTATTGTGAGTACAAATCAGGGTATTCCCCTGCAGCCTGTTTTCAATCTGAAGTGTGTCATCTAATTATTGTTGTTTTACTGCTTCATGGACTGAGCCATCCAGCTCCAGATTACAACTGGGTGGCATTTATTTTCTTCTACAGGGCCCTATCCATCTGCACCTGCCGGCCAACTCCGGGCAATGGACCTGGCTAGCCCCACCCCCAACCTGGGTACCCAGAGTGTGACTTTTCAGACCCTGTATGTGTGCACAGTACTGTGATTTAATGCCACCAATTAACCTGATTTCCCCCTCCCGTGTTACTGTCCCCTAAATAAATCAGATTTGTTGTTGTTATACTATATACTGTCTGTGTTGGTACTTAAGGAAACAATATTGTATTTCACTGTGTATATTGTTTAACATTATTTTGCAGGGGGTCCTCAGAGACGTGCAGCAGAATCAGTCTCGAGGGTAAGTGCTGCTTTACAAGTGAACAGTGTGTATATGTGGGGTATTGGGGCTGTAACTCCTGTGTACTGTGTGAGCCACCAGAGGGAACCAAAGGGGGTCACGGTGTCCCAGAGGGCTGTGATCAAGCTAGTCTAACCACTACAAACCCTGACCTCTGGGTGGAGGCACCCGCCATAGAACCTAGGCCCCTCAACCTGTCAGTAGTCAAGCAGACAGGGGTAGTAGCCCTTGGGATAGCGCCACCTGGGGGTTACACAAGCACAAAATAACTGCCAATCACAGCAGTGTGACCCACCACACTTTCCTTTTACTGCTTTATTGGGAACATTTGAGCTCGCATAGAAACATAGAAACATAGAAGTTGATGGCAGATAAGGACCACAAGGCCCATCCAGTTTGCCCATTTCTTTTTCTACCTTATGAATGTGCCATAGACCTTTACTCTGTCAATGGCCTATCTATTCGTACTCATCTGTAATGCTCCCTTATGCGTATCCCATGTCTTTTTGAAGCCCTGCACTGTATTCATATCCACCACTTCCTGAGGTAGGCTGTTCCGTGCATCCACCACCCTTTCTGTGAAAAAGAACTTCCTCACATTACTGCTTAATCGGCCTCCCTCTAATTTTATGCTGTGTCCTCTTGTCCTGCTATTTTTCTTATATTGAAACATGTTAGACTCTTTCACCTTGTTAATGCCCTTAAGGTGTTTGAATGTTTCGATCATATCACCTCTCTCTCTCCTTTGCTCTAGGGTATACATATTGAGCTCCATTAATCTGTCCTCATATGTTTTCTGATGCAGTCTCTGCACCATTTTGGTTGCCCTTCTCTGGACTGCCTCCATTTTGTTAATGTCCTTGTGAAGGTGCGGCCTCCAGTACTGCATGCAGTACTCCAGATGGGGGCTAACCAGTTTCTTGCAAAGAGGGATTATTACCTCCCTTTTTATGACTTGTGATACCCCTACTAATACACCCCAACATCCTCCTAGCCTTACCTACTGCTTTAGTGGTCTGCTTGGATGAGTTCAGGTCATCTGTGATGATGATGCCCAAGTCTCTTTCTTCCCTTGTGATTACCAGCAACTCCACTCCCAACCTATTGGTGGCTTCAGGGTTTCTCTTCCCTATTTGCATGATCTTGCACTTCTTTGCGTTAAACCCCAGTTGCCACTCTTCTGACCATTTTGCAAGTTTATCCAGATCTCTTCTCATTCTGCCCACCCCATCTGGATTGCCTGCTCGGTTGCAGATCTTGGTGTCATCTGCAAACAGACAAACCTTACCCTCCAGTCCATCTGCAATGTCACTGATGAAGATATTGAAGAGGACTGGCACCAGGACTGATCCCTGAGGTACCCCACTTGTGACTTGCATCTCTTCTTACTGTATACCATTTACCACCACTCTCTATTTTCTACCTGTCAAACAGTTTGCCACCCAGTTGACCAATGTCTGACCCACCCTGAGGCTATCCAGCTTATTAATCAATCTTCTATGTGGAACAGTATCGAAAGCTTTGCTGAAGTCAAGATAGGTGACATCAACTGCTCCCCCTTGGTCCACCACTCTGGTTACCCAGTCAAAGAAATCTATGAGATTAGTTTGACAGGACCTTCCTGTGTAAATCCATCCTGCCTTGGATCCTGTGCACCTATGGATTCCAGGTGTTGCACTATCCTTTCCTTAAAGAGTGCCTCCATAATATTGCACACTACTGAGGTAAGGCTAACTGGTCTGTAGTTCCCTGCCTCTTCCCTGCCACCACTCTTGTAGAGCGGGGTCACATGAACCCTTCTCCAGTCTTCTGGGACCTCTCCTGTACCTAGAGACTCACTAAACAGTTCTGATAATGGCTCTGCTAGTTCCACCCTTAGCTCCTCTAGTACCCTGGGATGTATGCTATCAGGGTCCCATTGCCTTGTCCACCCTGAGCTTAGTGAGCTCTTGTAGGACCCTTTCTTTTGTGAAGGGACTAGTGCACACCTCCCTCCCTCCCCCTGTGTCCATAGTGCTGAGCTGTGGGCCCTGCCCTGCCTTCTCCTCAGTAAATACTGAGCAGAAGTACCTATTTAGGATAGATGCTTTTCCTTAGTCCTGCTCCTCACACTCCCTCCTATCCCCTTTGATCTTAGCAATACCCCCTCTGGACTTTCTCCTTTCACTAATGTATCTTGTCACCTTCTTTTACTGTTCGTGCTAGCATTTTCTCAGTTTGGGCCTTTGCCTGCCTTACTGCCTTCCCTGCTTCCCTTAGGGAAGTTTGGTATGCCTCCCTATCTTCATCCTACTGAGTTCCCTTATATTTCCTGAAGGCCAGCATTTTGGCTCTGACCGTTTCTGTTACTGTTTTTGAGAACCAAAGTGGTTTCCTTCTTCTTTTGCTCTTGCTTTTCTCTCTAACACAATGGGATGTTGCTTCAAGTATTGCATCTTTAATGCCTCCCCTCTTTGCCTGAAACCCCTCACCTGTATTGCTTCTTGCCAGGGCTAGCTTAACTCTGTTGGCCATTTTATCAAAGTCAGCTCCTCTGAAGTCCCACATTTTTGCCTTGGAATGGGATGATTTAGTTCTAGTGGCCAAATTGAACCATACCATGTGATGATCACTGGTCCCCAGGTGACCTTCTATGTGGAGATCTGTGATCCTTTCCCCATTAGTCAGTACTAGATCTAGGATAGCCCTGTCTCTTGTGGGTTGTTCTTTCAGTTGTTTGAGGCCCTCTCCATGCAGGGAATCCACTATGTGTCCAAGTTTTGAGAGATATTCCTGCTGGTATTCACCAGTCTGTATCTGGCATGTTGAAGTCTCCCATTATCAGAACCTCCCCTTTAGCTGTCATGTTTTGTATATCTTCTAACAGTAATGTGTCTATGTCCTCCCCCTGGTCTGGAGGCCTGTAGACAACCTCAATAAAGCTCTATTCAATGTATGTTTTATATATGATGTGTTTATAACTTAACAGATATTAATGTATGCCATTACCAGTGTCTGCTAAATTGTGATATGTACACTGTGCCTTGTTGTTTGTGTTTGTTAATGTTGATAACTTTTAATAAAGAATTTAATGTAAAAAAATATATAGTTTTGGAGCCTAAAACAGTCTGCCCAGAATTTCTAGAAACATCACCACAACTTCAAGAGTTATTCACTCTAATGATGTCCCTGAAGACTCCAGACCGTCAGTTTTCTAAGAATCAATCTTCTCCATAGAGTCCCACTCTTTAGCCTTAGCACTGGAAGCAGCAGGACCCCATGGGAACCAGAACTTTTGGGGCAATTGGCATCAGTGTATTGCACTGATGCATAGCGTTATCCATGCATCCACAGCATATATAGTGACACTGCCCCAGCCACCTTAGTTCCATTATTCCCATCATTGCTTTCCACCCAGGGACCAGAATACCAGTTTACATACCAATAGCATTCTAGTTTGTTGTGTTTATGTTGCTGTATTTAACTACGTTTATTGTGTTCCATCACTTTTTAGAAGTTTAATGACCAACTCTGCATGTGCATGTATCTTCATGAAGATATTGTTTCAACTTTTTAAATAACATGGCAATACAAATGTTTTTTTGTTTCCTGTTTTTTTCCCCCCGGATTTATATAACACATTTTAGTAGCATGCCCAAGAAGTCTGTATACAAAGAATTTGACTGTCCCAACTAATCTCCCATTGTCTTAATGATATCATAGCACTCACCATGACAGAAGACTGTGATGTCACAGACGTTGTGTCGAAATAATGTAACTGCCTGCCCCATCATTACCACTGCTAGATTGTTGTTTATTTGTTTTATCTGGGTCTTTTTTATAATTTTTAGTTTACACTGTTTTCTTTTGGTTTTAGTTGCTTTGGTCTTTATGCTTGCTAAAAAGGGGCTTTATATTTTTGCTGTTATGTGTGCCTATTTTTTTTTTGCAGTTTCACTTTTTTGATGTTTGTTCTTCAGTACTCATTGCTGCAATGAACAGAAATGATCAGAAAGTTAGGAATTTCTCAGTGTCCAATGAATTAATTTTGGACTCCAACCCAAAGTTTAATTTCTCATACTGGACAATTGTTGCTAAGAAATATGCAGTTAGGTCAGTGATTATACTGTATGTTGTTTATTTGCTGCCTGCCATCAATTGCTATCTAAAAAGCATTCACTAGTGTTGTGTTCTAATTTGTGTTCTCTTTTGCTGGCTGGTGACATTGAAATAAATCCTGGTCATCCTTTTTTTTTTTTTTAAATAAACACAACTACTTCTATGTGGCATTCTTTTCATGGTTTAAAATTCTGTATTTTAATGTTCAGAGTTTTGTTCCCAAATTAGCAGAACTGGAAACTGTGGCTGTTGCTTATCGTCCTAATATAGCTGGCATCTCAGAGACCTGACTGAAACCTTTAGTTTGTGATAGGGTCTATGTTTTTCCTGGTTATAATTTATTTACAGTAGACCAGCCAGGGAAAAAAGGAGGAGGGGTTGCTGTTCATTATAAAGAGCATTTAGGTTTAGATGTAGCAGCTAGCATTGAAAGTAAAATACCACGAGTGAATGTTTTTTGTCAGCTTGTTTTAGGTGGGCAAACATATGTTTTCATTGGCTATTTGTATAACCCTCCTCAGTGTGGTATTCCTGGGTTAAAATATGTTTTTTATTTAAGTGAATCATTTTCTAGATTATATGATTGTGTGACAGTTGGTGATAGTAACTTAAACTGGTTTCTGGAGAATGGTACACAGTATGAATCCTTGTTGTAATTTTATCATTTGATCCAATTATCTGGTTTAGTGAACTTATTCTTAACCACTCTTTACTTGATTGGGTTATGACCAATCAGGAGAGCAAAGGTTTGTCTGTAGGTGTACTTGAGGACACTGTGAAGTGACCATTTGGCCTCTTACTGTGCCCTGACATTTTAGTCCCCTAAGGCTCTCCCATGTATAGTTCAGTCTCGCAATTTCAGAATTGATTGCTCTGCTTCAACTACTCAAATGGCCAATATTGATTGGTCTTTTATTGAGTCAATACCTGATATAGATTTAGCTTTAGATTTTTTTCTAAATCAGCTTGTCCCTATCCAAGAAAATGTGTTCCCAATTCACTCAAAGAGACTTAGAGGATGTAACAGTGAGTGAATTTCAAAGGATATAAAAGATTTGATTAAACAGCATAAATCTGCATGGGCTACTTTCAGGCTCCAACAATTTGTTGTCAGAGTGCCATCACATCAGAAATGAGGTTAAATATTTCATTAGATCTGCGAAATCTGAGTTTTGCAAGAAACAAATTGATGACAGCTGGTCATATACTCTGTGTTTCAGGGACAATATATATATACTCAGATGAACTGTAGAGTTAGAGAGAAGAAACTGCTTGTTAATGGGAGGGAGGGAGCTCAGTGAGCCCCTTGAAATAGTTGAATCACTGAAATCTAAGCTCTCTGATTTTTTCTGGTTTTAATTTAAAGGTCACACATGATTCTTCTGAGTTAATTGATGGTGGTTTTCCCAGTGATTGACCAATTATTTATTTTAAGAGAGTCACTGCTGATGAAGTATTGAAACTAATCTCAACCATTTCTGACAGGAGTTCTAACTGTGGTGATGGTTTAGATGTTAGTTTCTTGAGGATAGTGGATCCACATATTACATTTGCTCTATGTAGTATATTTACTTTATCTTTAACTTCACAGCAGTCCCCCTATAGCTGGAAATGCATTCAAGTTGTTCCTATACCCAAGACACCCCATGTTGCTCTGATTGATGATATCAGCCTATTTTGATTCTAAATGGTGTTAGCAAATTGCTGGAAAACAAATTGTGGCTCATCAATTAAACGTTTATCTTGAAAATATAATATGTTTTGTTCACAGAAGCATGGATTTAGTAAGGGTCATGGGACTAGTGCTACCTTGGTCAGGTTCACAAACTCAGTCCTCTGCAGTATGGATGCAAGGCTTATGACTGGGGCTGCATTTGTGGACCTGACCAAGGCATTCAATCTGATTGTGTATTTATAATCTTCTTTGTTTAGTATTTTTGACAAATGTTTCTTGGGTAAATAATTATTTGACTGAGAGGTCACTGTTTGTGTGGGTAGGCTCTGCCTTTCCTAAATCCTGTGTAATTGGCAGGTGTGTACCTCAAGGGTCAATCTTGGGGCCTCTTAAGTTTACGCTATTTGTTAATCTTCTTCCATCTGTTTCTAGGTTTAGTGATTCATTACTTTATGCTGATGATGTGATTATTTTTTTCTAGTTCCATGGACCTAGGTGTGTCATTGGATTACCTTGAGCCAGACTTTTACACTATAGCTAGTTTTCTAATAGTTTTTTATTTTAAATGCTAAAAAAGACTAAGTCTGTGCTTCTTGGAAGTGGAGCTATGCTTAGTGAAGGTCTTTCTCTTAGGTTACTTGATAACTCTGGACATGAAATTGAGCAAATTACCCAGTTTAAATACTTGGGTGTTTTCTTGATCTGGGACTAATGGTTGTTGTTCATATGAGAGCTGTGTTCCATAATATAGCTGGGAGCAGTTTATAAATTGAAAAAAAATATTTTTCACTTGATACTCATAACCCCATCACAGCTGGTTCCATGTTACTGCCTTTTTATTATGTGCAAGTCTCTTTTTTATTTGGATGTTACAGAGAGTCAAAATTTATCAGTTTGTTTTTTTTTTAGTACTGCATTTGTCATTTTGTTTTGTTGGCCTCACAGCATATATATCACTTTTTCTTGTATATTAAACTAGGTTGGTCATCCCTTGCATGGAGGATTGAGTATTTTTTGGGGCTGTCACACTGGTAAAGCTGTTTTTTCCTCAGGTCCCTATACTTTGTTGGATTTGGCCTCTGTAAGGACAACACTGGCAAGCTTGTATGTGTCGAGGTTGAATAAGACCATGTCCCATTCTTTAAGCAGAAAGAGTTAAACGCAAGTATCTGTTCTGTCCTCTCCTTTTCTGTCTCTTGTCTGTCTGATTACACAATCAAATTAGACCTAAGAACTGATCACTCTGACAGTCTCATGATTCTCCACCTCTCGTTATCTCTCTACCTTCACTTGCTGTTTCTTGCTGTTCCTATCTTTTCTTCTGTCTTGCATAGCTGCAGTTATAAAAATATTTGTGAATCGTTCTGTGAAACTGGGATCCCTTGGTTTGAAAATATTTATAGCTCTATTGTTGAAATGATGCAGAAAGCTATTTGGAATGTGGGAGTTTACTTTGAGATGCAGTTTAACCTCCACAAACTCTTTTGCAGAGTTGTCACTAAGAGATTAGTTTTAGGACACCATGTTCTATTTTGCTGCTCCTGCAAAGACATTGACAAAGTTCTGAAACATTTTGGGAGAACCAGGACATCTCTTAATTAGCTCAAAATAATTGCCAGGCAAAGACTTCTTATAAAAAGAGAGCAATCTTTTATGAAAGAGAGAGAGAGAGAGAAAGACTGAAACTTATAAGTAAAGATACCCTCAGACAAAGGACTTTGCCTTCTCTGTTTGTATTGCCTTTGTAAATAATTAAACTGAACATTTTTTTTATTGTACTGTTATTGATAATAATAAGTTTTACTTGCAAATCTTATTACTGCTTCTGGTTGGTTTTCCTATGTTTCCTGATCTGCACCTCGACAACACTGCATTCATTGCATAGTGTCCTTCACCAAAAGAAACTTCATAAACCTAATGCTAGGACATGTGCTTTTTCAATGGCTGTTCCCAGCTATTGGAACAATTTACCAGATTTCCTTTACAACTGATGCTGTCTTGTTGTTTTTAAAAAGCATTTTAAGCAATATCTTCCTATTTAATGTCACTGTACTTTTTAATGTTTCATTATTTGTTAACAGTTCAGTGTAATTTTTATTATAACTTGCCTCTGCCTGGGTCGAGCCTGAAAAAGGACCTTGGGTCCAGTGCTCCCACCCAGTTAACAAATTGAATGAATAAATAAATAAATAAACAATACTGCAATTCTGAGGATAGTAAGGGACAGAGTCATTTGGGAAAACACAGCAAATTAAGTACTGCAGTCTATGAAATTGTTACTAGAAAAGTAACAGGAGAAAGTAAAAACAATTAGAGAACACTACATTTAAACATAATTATATGATTACTGTAAATATAATTTGTTTAGTTGTTTATTTACTGATTTCAAAAAGTTTATGAGGAAAGACATACTGTGCTGGTAGCAGCTAATTTATAGATGCACCCTGGAGAAAAAGGGAGTTGGAACAACAGTACAAAAACAATTTATCAATACAAGATGCCAATAAACATAATTAACTGTAAACACAGTTAACATGAAGTGAAAATACATCGGAGAAGAGTAATCACAAATAGCATATATACAACAGGTGCAAAGTAAATGCAATAAATGTACAGGGTAAATACATGGTACTGACAACCTCACTCTAAATGGTGAGGATGTCAGTACAATAAGGTACATCATGAAGAGCACATTAGGACTGGGAGGGGTAAGGTGCAATAGCAAGAGACAGTCATAAAGTCACAGAGGGTTTCTTTTTAGAAATGAAGGAGTGGAGGCAGAACAAATGGCAGCAGGTGGAGGAGGAGGAGGTTACATCAGAGCCTGGAGAATCTGAATGCAAATGCAGCTTGACCTGCAGATGATTTAGTGAGAGGTATGGAAAAGGAATGAGTTTCAAAGAGAGTAAGTGGGAAGGGGTCAAGTAAGGTGGGAACTAAGGTAAGGGGAGAGAGCTAAGAATTTAGAGATAAAAGAGGCACAGTGGAAGAGGCACCTGGCTTCATAAAAGGGAAGAGCAAGAGAAGAGTAAAAGAAGTAGTGATGAGTATGGGAGAAGTCATGGGCAAAGTGGCAGAAGGAGTGGAACAAGAGGTCTAGTCTGGACAATGTGTACTGGGTGAAGCACTATACACAAAGTCTCCACAGTCAAGAATTGGAAGCCTCATTTTAAGAAAAATCTATCTACCGGTAGGAAGTGGGATAAACACTTTAGTCCTGTATAATACACAAAGCTTAGGAAGAAGTTTATAATGGATGGCATCCATGTGACATGAGAAGACAAAGTGATGGTCCACCCAAACCCCTAGGAATTTGAAGGAGGAAACCTCCTCAACTGCAGCACAATAACTGGTTTGGAAGATGTGCATGGGAAGTAATTTTACCATCCACTGTCAGGTACCAAAGGATGTAGAACTATTTTTTTGGGGGGGGGTCACTGAGGGACAGCAGGCTGGCGTGGAACCAGAACTGGATGTTTGTAGGAATCCAACAGGATCTCAGTAGTGTGGTCAGGAGTAGAGGCGCGAAAGCCATAAAGCACAGTATCATCTGCCTATATGTGAATGGCCTAGGAAATACAGGCCATGAAGAGGTCCTTTAGAAAAATAAGGAGCAAGATGAGGCAAATGACAGAGCCTTGGAGGATACCTGAACAGATGGGAAGTTGAAGGGAGAGTGTTTCAACTTTTCAGACTGCTTGGGATATTCTCAAATGGTAAGAATGGAGCAAATCTATTGAGTGGTCAGAGAATCCCCTACTTTTTGGCTTATCCAAGATAAGAGTGTGTGCAACAGTGTCAAAGGCCTTGGCTAGATCAACAATGATTTTGCAGGTTAGCAGGCCCTGACCTGTCCCATTCAGGATGGAGCCAGTGATCTGCAAAAGAGAAGTGAAAGTAGAATGGGATTTCCTGAAACCAAGCTGGAAGGGAGTGAAGAGTGAAGAAGGAGGAGGAATCAAGAAAGGAGGAAAATTGGGAGTATACAAGGTTTTGTTGAAGCTTAGCCAGTTTAAAACAAACTCTTTTCACAGCCCTACCTCATTCAGTAACATTTAAAAAAACAGGGTGCCTGAAAAGGATAAATACTCTGGTAATAAACTTTTGTTTAACTACCACTCCTTTCTGGACCAGTCTTCTGGTACTGTGCAATCTCATGACTGAGAGGAAAGACAGTCCTCTTGTAGCTGCAAAAAAATGGTCCATGCCCTGCTCATGCTCAGTATCGAGTTCCAGAGACCATTTGGCCTCTTTATCCTCCTCTCATAAAAAAAGTAGCTACTTAGTAGGACCTCTCTTTTCAGTTAATGCTGAAGAACATGTACAGTATGAAGCCTTGAAATGCAGAGTGATGGAGTATCTTGGTATACCTTCTCTGCATGCTATTGTTATCATGGCTAATAATTATGTCATGTGCTCCCAAGGAGTTTTCTGCACAGCCTCCTGATAGAGTCTTGTAAAACTGACATTATAGG
Organism: Neoceratodus forsteri; assembly: GCA_016271365.2. Lineage (NCBI taxonomy): Eukaryota > Metazoa > Chordata > Ceratodontiformes > Ceratodontidae > Neoceratodus > Neoceratodus forsteri. Next base: position 98,482,751 of record CM028132.1, on the reverse strand, counting down.
AAAATGGTTGTTTGTTTCATCTGCTCAAAGCCTTAGAACAGCAAGCTACCAGTTCTATATCTCAAGGTATGAATATGTCTTATAGAATAGGCTCAGAAATCTCAAGGAGAGCCTGCCAAAGTCATACTTGAAGCAGGAACTCTTGATAATTACACAAGGGTTTGAGTCAGATAACCACTAACTGTGGGCTGCTTTGAATGCCTCTGATACAGTGGCACATGCAGCCAGTGCTAGAATTTTTATCCTGAAGCATTCCTGGCTATGAATGGCAGGATTTACCTCCAATGTCCAAGAGAAAAATTGTGAAAATTCCATTTAATAGAACTTACCTTTTTTTGTCACCATGTAGAGGAGGTGCTTAAAGGAAAACTGCACTCTCATATTTTGAAAATTTCATTTGTTTCTATGTCAACAGATAACTCTTTTCATGTAGCTGTTACAGTTATTTGTGCTTGCTTTAGTTTATTTTCACTGTTCATAGTAGTCCCAGTAACTATCCTGGGGGTCTCCATTTTCTGGTTGTTGCTGAAATCACACTGACCCTGAATGCTGTATTAGCATGGGACAGCATGATGTGTCAGCACCCTTTAGACTCCACAGTATGCCTGTCTGCTTAATTAGAGTTTAATAAAACAAGTCACAGCAAGGTGTGAAATACCACATTTACCTTGAGTTAAATTTGCAAACTGTCTGAGTTGTAATGCAGGGTTTCCCTTTAAATTGGATTCAATTTGGGTGCTTCCAAAGAGTGTTTTTCAAGATAGCTGTACTTTCAACATAGAGATATATGGTATAAATGGATGATGTGTTAGTGTGTTCATATATGGTAATGCAGCTCTCATGGACAACGAGATTTCAACAACCATAAAATGGAGACCCCCCCCCAGATAGGCAAAAGGGATTAGCATGAACAGCGAAAACAAACAAAAGCAAACATATATAGTGTATCCATAACAGCTACAGTAGTAGCCACAGACATTGCCAGGTATTTCCAGATATTTTGTGAAATGTCTAAAGAGTTTCTCTCTGCTGCCCCTGCTGTAGAAATGGAGAAAGCATTAGATATATCTGGAAATATCACAGAAATTTCAGGAAATAGCTGGCAGTGTCTGTGGCTGCTACTGTACAGGGAAAGAGTTGTCTGTTAACTTGTACATTTTATTTGTTTCCATGTAATGAGGGTGTAGTTTTCCTTTAAGTAGTCTAATAAAAGGAAAATGACCCTAAGATTATGAAAAATGAGGGAATTGCCAGGCAGAGCAAGATGGTGGTAGCTCTCTAGTGCTGCTCCCACAGTGTACTATCTAACACTAGGGGAAATCATCATTAAAAGCAACAAAATTCATTGACTAAAGGGTTAGCAATGTTCAACTTCTTAATGGTGACACAGAAAGCAAAAACAGAGCATTCGCTATTTAAAGGAGAACTACAGTCAAAATTTGCAAAAACGTATGTTGTGCAGACTGTTTTGATTAATTGGTTTAGTCCTGGTGTGTCCTTCCCTTTGTCTGCTGTTAGGAATGCTTTCTAAATTTGCCTACTACTTTTATGGCCTCTGGGATCTCCATGTTAGAACAGCTTATTGCTCTTCTTTGTCTTACAATGCATCCTGTCTCATGTGACAGTGATGCATCCGGAACCACTGATTCAGTGAGAGAAAGTACTGCAGCAGTAATTTGAAGACAGAAGCCTGATGTTGTGGCCTTGGCTAAATAACTCTAATTCAATATTTGTTCTAGCCAGCAGTAGTGAATGTTTTGCCTCTAAAGCTTTTAATTTCATCAAACTACACCCAGTCATAAAAAGCACACAATTCAGTTTGGGTCATCAATGCAACAATTAGTAAAGTCTCGAGTTGTTTTCTTACAGAATACCCACTCACATAGACCTCAAGTGATTGCTGTGTTGTAAATGTAGCCTTTGGTGCCCACTGGATAAATACTTAGTGAATCTATGTTCCCAGACGCATTACTGTCACGTGGGACATGAGGCACTGTAGGAAAAAGAACAACAATAAACCATGGTAATATGGAGATCCCCAGAGGCCATAAAACTAGTAGGAAAGGCAATATAACTAGTAGGCAAATTGAGAAAAAACTCCTGATAGCAAATAAACGGAAGAACACACAGGACTAAACACCCAACTCAAAGCACTCTGTACAACATATGGTTTTGCATATTTTGACTGTAGTACTCCTCTAATTTTTAGCCCTCTACAGCAACTAACAGATCCGCTCCAGCTCCCACTGACAGCTGCACAAAAACCAGTGCAATAGCAATGGGCAGGAATTCCACCAGTGAAGAAGCCAACAGATCACTAGCGACAATGATCCTGAACCTTCAAAATGAGATAAGAGCAGGTTTTGAGAATTTTTCTGTGCAAATGCATATCTAAAATATAGTTTCTGGGCTAACTGAAATGACTTACTCATACACTGCCCAACTGGGAGACAACTGGGAGAAGCAGAAAAGAGAATCAGCAACCTCAAAGATGCCATGACTGACCTCACAAGAGAGAGAGATCAGCTGTGTAAGTCCCTACTGGCAGTTCAGGAGAGAGTGGAGGACCAGGAAAACAGCTCACTGATCAAACCTTAATTTGGTCAGCTTGACTGAGGGTTTGGAAGGCAAGGCTCCAGGACTGAACATACAAAAGTGGCTGATAGACAAGCCAAAGATGGGCCCAGGGGCAGTGAAATTTGAAATAGAATGAGCGCACCACATGGGTCTCCCCCCGCCCCACCTCACCACCCACAGACCTCTGCATTGTTCAACTCATTATCTTCGATACTCTGATAAAGAAATGGTTTTCAGGGCTGCCAAGAGCAATGATCTGATAATGGTTGAGGGTGGGAAAGTCATACTACTCCAGGACTACAGCTGGGAATTACTAAATATGCGTCAATTGTTCACTGGCGTAAAATCAAAGCTGCATCTGAGAGGATAGGAGTTCACCCACCTCTACCTGCCCCATTTGTGAATCTCCAGACCTGGCAGATGTTTCCGGTATTGATTCACCAGAGCAGGCAGAGGATTTTGTGAATAGGGAAGATGCGGCTGTGGAGGGAAGAAACTTGGCTCATGAAACCAGATCAGTGTCCAGATCAGTAATTTAATTTTCTCTCTAATTTTTTTTTTCCAACTGTTTAACCAGGAGAGACACACTAAGCTGAAAGCTTGTTTACAGGTGCGACCTGGGAGCACAGGGAAATTAAGTGACTTGCTCAGCGTCACACAGTACGCAAGTGAGAGCTGTGGGATTCAAACCCAGGTCTCCAGATTTGCAGCTTAGAGCTTTAAACCACTGAGCTATACTGCCTCTCTAATGCTTCACAACTGTAAGTACACTGGTAAGGATTGCTGTTGTGGTACCCCCCTCTATAAATCTTAATGAGCCTGCCACATCCTCTCTAGCCCCATTGCTCTAGATTGCTCTAGGCCTAGGCAGTGCACATGAATGAATGATCATGTTGTTCCACTGTGAGGCACCTCATAATGATACAGCCTGTAACTCCCTTGTATTAGAAAGTGCACTAGTTAATGTCACAAAGTTGTTTCCATTGCCTTCTGAGCACAGTCACCACGTCCCTGGTGAGAAACCCCATTTCCTAAACATAGCCTGGGGTCTGGGGTGCGGGGATTGGGTGGGTGGGTTGGGAGTACTTGGGACTAGTGAATGGCCACAAAGACCTTGCAGAGGTCAGCATGTACTGTATGTAGTCCTATTGATGCCTGCAACAGTTTCATTTTGTAGTATCAGCCCCTTTCAAAAACACTTTGACTGTCCCATGGAGCAGGCTGTGTATGCCATCATAGATATGTCAGCTTGCAAGCCCAGTCCTGGGACTTATAAAATGCATGCACGTGAGATGTGCTGAAACCCTAGCACAAGTGAGAGATGTCTCCAATATGGGTCAATTCACTGTCCCGACCATTAGTGGTAGTTATTGAACTGTATTAGGGCCTGCAGGAGTCTGGGTCTGGGTTTCAAGTAGACTGTGACACTGGACAAACCCAACTCATGAAGCCAGGTTTTTCTGGACACAGCATTTGCAATTGCAGTGAATGGTCTGCAGTCTGATCAGCTACCGACCACAGTGAATTACTTGATAGGGACTTTGGGTTCCAACGGTTGCACAGCAGAGACCCTGAACTAAGAAATGCATACTTGCTGTGTGGGCAAATGGGGTTGCTGGTGGCAAACATCTTGCTAACCAGTTACCCCTTTTTTAGCTAGTAGTTTGGACACTAGCTATGCCATAGATTATAAAAACAAACTCTGGTCAGAGCGAAAATGGCTGCTAATGCATTGATGTGGGGCATTAGTGTTTATAATGCACAATACTGGTGCATGTGCACAGAGCTTACGGTAGCCATCTTGGGCATGGCAGGTTCCTTCACGCCTGTGTATCATGAGTGAGATATTCATGCATGCGCACTGAAATTGCAGCAGCCATCTTGGGCATGGAGGTCTATTGCAGAAGTGACGGGCAGCTGCAAGCTTGCCAAGAAAGAAAAAACAGTGCTTGGACTGGGCTATTGAATGGAGACAGTGGAGTGCTTCACAAGTGGCAGAATGATCATGCTTCAACTACAACATTTTGTTGTTCATTCAGATCTGGTGAGGTGAGATGCATTCCTGTGTTAGCGAGATGTCTGCAGAGCTCCATGCTGCAGCTGTACAAGGGAGAAAAAACACTTTGGACATCCAGCTACATACAGTATATAGCTTAGAGAAACATGTCGCTTAAGACTTGAGCCTACACCACTGCTTCTTGGGGTGGATGTTTTGTTGCTGTTCATTCCTGATGTAAAATTTTTCTTTTTTGAAAAATTTACATCGGCCACTAGTTTGCAGGTGAAGTTCCAAGCTGCAGTTAGCTTGGCAGGGAGGGAGGTGAGGGGAGAGGGACGAGTGAGTTCATTTAAATCTTGGTAGGGGGGCTTTGTATGGGAGGGTGAGTTGTGGACTGTTCATATTACACCATGTTGAGATGGGAAGGGGGTTAAAGAAGCACATTGTAATTTGTATAGTGATATAAGACAAAGATATGGTTACAGTGGTCACGTGAGTACTATGAGTACAAGCATTCCTAGCTGGCAAAACAAGTTATACCCATAAGAGAGACTATAGTTGATAAACTACATATCATTTGTTTTTTGTGCTGCTAGCTGTCCCTTGGTCCACCATCCCTACCACCTTGTCCCATTCCCTGGGACTTACCTTCAACCATTGGAGTGCTCCCTGGATTACCCCACAGGGCAGGGCCATCAAAGAGCCCTCCGAGCATGACTCCCCGAGTGGTGCCACATTGAGATCCAGTGGCACAGAACGTTGGACAGCTGTGTGGGGCTTGGGGGGGAGGCGGACGTCCTCCATGCCACAACCAGGATTGTTCCCTATTATTTGGAGGTGTGGCATGCAATAACATAAGGTGTATAATGCACCAATGTCTGGTACTCCTCCCAGACCCAGGAAACCTTGGGTGTGACACCCGTGGCCTCCACCAGGGGTCGGTCAGGTGCTGAATGCTAGCCCACCCTCCCCCCTAGAGGAGGAGAGCAGTCATTCAGGCACTCAATCCTCCTCCCCGGCCAGCCCTCTCACTCCCTGGCTTGCATCTGAACCTGGGATGTTAGCATCGCAAGCGGAAGTCTAACTGCTGTGCCTGAGGGCTGGCTCTAAACTACATATCATATCATGAAATGTTAACAATCTCTTAAATGTCAGAAAATGTAAAAATATATTGGGCAAGGTTACAAAAATTATAAGATGACATTCTTCTGATGCAGGAAACACATATGACTGAATCAGAAATGCCTTGTACAGCAGCCTGTTGGGATGGTACCTGACATGGGTTCTGTTACAATGTCAAGTCCAGGGGAACCGTGGCATGGCTAAGGTCAAATTTCCCAGTCAAGACCAAAAAGTTAAGAGACCAAGGAGGGCACTACACCCTTGTCCAAACTGGCATGCACGATGGCAGCTCGCTGTCTGTGGGATCAATATATGGGCCAAATGTTAATGACCCAGCCTTTTATCACCAGCTAGCACTGGACATGGCAGAATTTGGGGGACCGTGGGTGTTAGGAGGTGATTTTAATTGTGTCCTTGACACGGTCCTTGATAGATCCAACCCCAATCCATCCTGGTCTCACATAGTGCCACAGCCCTAAAAGACTTGATGAGGACACACAATCTCACTGACAGCTGGAGGCATGAGAATCCATCTGGTTCAGCTTATAGTTCCTATTCTTCCTATTCTCATGCATGCTTATCCTACACCCAAACAGTTGGATTGTTAGTCTCAATGGCAGCATTGGGAACAGTGTTCCAAACTAAGTGTGACCCACTCCTTATTTCTTATCATACTCCAGTGCATTTGTCTCTAATAAGAGATGGTGCTCCTCTGCTCCTGAGAGCTTGGTAGCTGGATCCAGTGCTTTTAATACAGTCTAAATATAAAGCAGTAATTAGAAAGGGGATTGCAAAATATTTGGTGTATAACAGAGGGAGGCACCTCACAACCTAATAGGTGGGAGGCTTTGAAGGCAGTGGTGCAAGGGCTTACTATCTCATATGCCAGCCACCACTGTAAAGCACAACAAGCTGAATGAAAACTCTAGAGGTAAAAGTGTATAACCCCTCGTCTGTATCAAAGGTTACAGTGGCTTAAATGGTAGTATAACAGTAGAACTAGTGCAGAAACTAAGAAGGCTATTTTACTCATGCAGGCCGGGCAATACTTTGACAGAGACAAGGGGGCAAATTGCTTACATGGCAGTTAAAGAGCAGAAAGGGTACCAGATCCATAGCACAAATTAAAACAATGGATGGGAGTGTCTTATCACACAGGCAAGCTATAGGGAATGCTTTTTGTATCTACTGTCAGCAGCTTTGAACCCCAGAAGCCAACCCAACCCCTAAGCAGTATGGAACTTTTTCTGTCAAGCACCCATCACCCCAGTCCCAGCATAAATAGCACATGACCTTGAGCAACCACTGACACTGAAGGAACTAAGCAGTGCAGTCAAAGAGCCATGAGCGGGGATGGCCCTGGGCAACTGACCTTCTGACTGACTTTTGTAAGGTTTTCTTGGAGGACTTATGAAGCCCTCTAATATGATCCAAGAGAGTATGAAGAAGGGTGTGTTGCCCCCTCCACGCAGTAAGCCACGGTATAGTATTACCCAAACCAGATACGGATCACTCCCTTTGTGCCTCCTACAGGCCCATATCACTTCTGACTGCTGACTATAAGATAATGCTCAAAATCATTGCTACGAGACTGGAGCCGATCCTCCAGGAAGTCATACATCCAGACCAAGTGGGAAGGAAAATGTCAGTAAAACCCTAAATATAATACACAGATGGTTCAGAACAGTGGCTAAATGTGGGGCAGTGATCCTTGTGCTGGATACAGAAAAAGTGTGGTATATGTTCGAGATGCTCCACAGGTACCATATGGAACATAGTTTATTAGCTGGATGAAAGCTCTTCAAAAGGCCCCAGAAGCACAGATTTTCACCAGTGGTGGACTAATCAAGCCCTTCCCACTTACCCATGGCACTCAACAGGGATGTCCCCCTATCCCCATTGTTGTACGTATTAACATTGGAGCCACTGGAGTGCCAGTAAGGGTGACTGAGGGGATTAAGGGTCTTTTGACAGGTAATCAGTCAGAACACAGACTATGACTCTTTGTTAATGACATCCTGATCTGCCTAAAGGATCCTTTGGTTAGTTTGCCAGCTGCACACCTGCTCCTGAAGGAATGAGGTTCCCTATCGGGTCATAAGGTCAACTGGGGGAAAAGTGAATTATTACCACTGGGAAAGCTATACAGAGATCAGCTAGCCTAGAACCCTTTTGGCTCATTGTGGCTGACGCAATAAAATACATTGGTGTCTGCTTGGCTTTCTCAATTGCTGCACTGCACAATAATTTTAAACCACTCATACAGTCACTGAGAGCAGAATGTACACAATGACAAACATTGCCTCTATCTTTGCTGGATAGAATTAATGTTATTAAAATGTGCACATCACCAAAATGCCTATATCTGTTTCAGACCCTTCCAATTAAGTTGCCCACAGAGTTCTTCAAATCCCTTGACTGCATTATACACCAATTCCTATGGAATGGGAAGACAAATCAGACAAGACAGCCTGCAGCAGGTGGCAGAGAATGGAGGATGTACCCTCCCCAACTTTATATTTTACTGTTGTGCCTCTCAACTGTCATTTTTAAATATCATCTCTGATCACCCTGGGCTGGGCTGGTTGGAGTTGGAGGAGGAGGACCTAGGGGTAGCCTTGTGTACTGGAGTTTTGTCACCCACACAAGCAGGAGTAGAGAGTCAAGGGGTAACAACTCTCTTCACAACTAACTTACTGTAATTCAAGTACGGAATGCTGTAAACAAGCACATCAAGCATGCTAGTATATTATCACTCAAACTTAGACTAACATGCATATTTCAGGCAAAGGTCAGATAGAAAGGTCACACTGGGAGACAAGAAACTTGTTGTTCAATATGCCTTCCTGGTGAAACATTTCAATAAATAGAGAATTCTTTCACCAGGGCCCCCCCCCCACCCCACGGTGATCAAGGTCAGGGTTAGTTAGGCTAGACTCTTTGTTTGAGGAAGGATGCCTTAAGCCCTTCACATATATTAAAGCACACTATACGCAAGTATACAAACTGTTGACTTTTTCGCTTACCTTAGAATTGGGAACTGGTTGATTGATGGGATGGGCACCCCCAGCAAACAGGCACACTGTCGCCAGCAGAGGTGCTTATGTATAGACCCCAACCACACTGTAGAATTTTGACTGCTCTTTACAAACTTATCATGGGTGGTAGTCTCCCTGCTATGCAGAAAGTTATGCTAAAATGGTCCACAGACCTGGACATGATGATAACTCAAACACTGGACAGCAGCTGCTGTACATTTCAAGCATGTTGCTCACAGTAACTGCCTACAGCAAATACAACTAAATTTTATGTACACAACATATTTGACTCCAGTAAAAATGCATTCATTTGATTCCTCCAGATCTCCAGTTTGCTCTAAATGTGGGACTGACCAACGAGATTTCCTCCATATGACACTTACCTGCCCAAAGATTAGGGGATTTTGGTATGAAATTCATGAGATAAAGCAGAGAGTACTCCTGCATCCCCTCGCTAACACTCCCACAGAGTTATTACTGGGAGCAGACCTAACTGCCAGAGTGCCAGAAAGAATTAAGAAACTTTGGAATCTAGCATTTATCAATGCTTGAAAAACAATATCACAAACATGGCTAAGTAATAACCCTCCTACTATAGCTTTATGGAGTACAAACTTATATAGCTGCTTAAAAATTGAGCATATACAGTTTAAAGCTAATGGAGAGGTGACAACATTTGACTCTGTATGGGGTCCCCTAGCCAGAGCTATAGAAGGTGGCATATTCCCAGTGTACTTGATTTAGGGGGGAACCCCTAACTCCATCTGCTTCAGACAGCTGTGTTCTTAAATAGGGCTGCTCATGGGGAGCAGGGGAATACCCACAAAAGATGTGCACCACGGAAACTTTGTCAATTGGTAATCAGCTTCCATGAAATGTATACCTTATCCTGATGCATTTTACCTATACCAACTGAACCTGGACCATTATTAACTTGTCTACTTGTCATGTAAGCTCTTGTCTGTACGTCTTATATACCATGTTGATATTATTTGTAATGCAGTTTGTTTTCTCAATAAATAAATTTTACAAAAACGAAATATGAAGAACATTGACACTCCCAAGCGGGGAGGTAGAGAACTTGACTTTTTCCACTTCTTGGTAAGCCTGCCTACTGAGTCTTCCACTAGCAGTTTAAGATGAAGCCCTTCCAGCAGCAAATGTAGAATCTGCAGCAGTAAGTGCAAATGGTGCAAATGGTGAAGGCTTCTTAAGCTACGCTGACTGGATGCTTGCCCCGAGTGATCGCTTGTCACTGGTAGAGGAGCAACTAGCCCTATTCTAAAGTAGTGGGAGACTACTGCAAGTGGTCTTGAAGATTTTTTGCTATGGTTACTCCCTGACGCTGCTAGAGCAACCTCTAGACCACCCTCCAGGGAATCAACATCAGCTTATAGGCTTGATAACAGACCTCATTTTCCTGGAAGTGGTGGTGCTCCTACAGAACAAGGCAGTAGAGAAAGTATTGGACTCAGAACAGGCAAAGGCTTCTACTCCAGATGCTTTCTTATTCCTAGGAACATGAATAGCATGCACCTAATCTTAGACCTCAGGCATCTTAATAAGTACATGTGGTGTGAAATATTTCTGGATGGTGTGTTTTGGATCTCTGCTTCCATACCTGAAATCCCAGGATTATTTGGTGTCCCTGGACATGCTGGATGTATATCAGCATATACTTGTCAAACATCACTGGTTCAGAGTCCAGAAATACTGTATGTGCTTGCATTGGCACTGTGTGTGTCTTTACCAACTGCTTCACAGTACATGAAGAACCCTTCAGAAACAAAGGACTTCAATTATTCCCTTACCTAGACAATTAACTCATAAAGAGCCATAAACAGTAGACAAAAATGACAATATCCTTTATGTGCCAGTTTCTGATATCCATGGGTGTCATACTGTTCAGAAATCACAGCTGATTCTCTCCCAAAGATTACAAATTTATAAGAGCAATCCTGGATTTAACTCAAACCTGCTCCTTCCTTCCAGAGGGCAAGGTGGAGTAAATAATATGCATGGCCTGCTATATCGCGAAACTCACTCACATGAAAGCTCACTCCATGAGAAGGAAGTTAGGTCTCATGGCAACCACAATATTTTCAATACCCCTTGCGAGACTGTATGTGAGGACCACTCAGTGGATGCACTGCATGCAATGATCACAAGTATCTCACCCCCTCACTCACAAAATATGAGTGACAAAGCCTCTGGCTTGATCCCTCTGGTGGTGACCTCAAGAGAAAACCTCCTTCAAGGCTTTTCCTATCCCTACCAGAGCTATGTATGACTATCACCACAGATGCCTCCTTACTGGGATTGGGTGCACATTGCCAAAGTCTTCAGACCCAGGGGATTTGGTCAGACTTATAATGCCACCTCCACATAAATGTGCTAGAAATGAGTGTTGTCCTGTATGGGCTACAGGCCCTGTCAGACCTAGTATACCACAAGATAGCTTGTCTCCAGACAGACAACAAAATGTGTCATGTTCTACTCAACAAGAAATGGGGGATGTACTCCTACCCTCTGTGCAGAGAAACAGTGAGAATTTGCAAGTGGTCCTTGGAGAATTAGCCCCTTATTCAGACAACTCATTTGCCCATGATGGAAAATATATTGGTGGACAATCTCAGTCAAACAATAGCAGATCCTCATGAATGGTCCCTACTGGATGATGTAGTTTAGTCTCTGTTTGATGAGTGGGAAGTCTCAGAATTGGACATTTATTCCTCTCAGGTGGGCTTTGTCCTGGGGAGATTTAGTAGGGACCACATTTGATCTATGATTAACATTATGGTCTATGCTCAGTCTAGTAGGATCCCCACCACAGCAGTAGCAATAGATTTCGAGAAGGCCTTTGACTCCCTTGAATGGGATTTTCTGCTCCAGGTGCTAGAGGCCATGGGATTTGGACCCCAATTTTGGTCCTGAGTTGCTGCTTTATACAACCAGCCTATGGCACGGGTCCTTATGAATGCCACACTGTCTGACCTCTTCCCTCTCGGGTGGGGCACTAGGCAAGGGTGGCAGCTATCTCCCCTTCTCTTTATCCTTGCAGTGGAACCCCCTCATAATTGAAATTCATTCCTCTCCTGATATTGAGGGCATATTGATTGGTGATAAGTTCTATACTACATTTTTATATGTTGACGACCTGCTTGTGCCTTTAGCCGATGCCCCAGCTTCCATACCCCCACTCAACCTGTTGGCTGAATTCACCACACTTTCAGGATTAAAGATTAATCATTCAAAAACAGAGGTATTACCACTAAACTCTTGATGCATGGAACCCTTAGTCTCTAAGTATGGTTTACAGTGGGCAGCTCACTCGCTAGTATACCTGGGCATCAGGCTCAAAATTGGCTTAACTAAAACCTTGGAGATTAATATAAGCCTCCTGCTTACGGAATTCAAGATGGAGCTGGACCAATGGCACAGACTTCACCTTATTCTTGCTGGGAAAATTTCAGCTCTAAAGATGGTCATAGCCCTAAAATTTCTATATACTCTCTCACAACTCCCACTGGCTCTCCCAGCAACATGGATCACTCTTATAGACAGGCTGTTTTCGGGGTTTCTATGGGAAAATTCTAGACCCAGATATAGCAGGAAAAAACTGCGCACTCACTGGATCAAGGAGGTTGGAATCTCTCTTGGATAGAGGAATACAAATTAGTCTACCTCACAACATAGACCCTGGTATGGTTCGTACCACCTGGAACAGATGCACCACAGTGGGCTGGGATGGAGGCAGAAATGGCCAGACGGCAGAGATTATTGGCCTTGCTGTACTCCCCTCTGCCAAAATCCCTGCAGGAGCATCCTACCATTTTGGCCTCTGCTCTCACATGGCATCTGGTCCACAAAAACCTGTGGGCTAACCCGTGTCCACTGGCTGAAATACCAATTTGGCACAACAGTGCCCTTCTGATAGAGGGTAAACCTCTTTTTTGGGTGGAATGGGCAGACAAGGGGATCTTTAAACTATCTCAGATGTTGGACAAAGAGGGATACAATTTGAGATCCTTTATGGAAATAGATGCTGAATTCCACCTGGGGAAAAAAAAATGTTTTGGAAATATCTGCAATTACGCAGTGCCGTACAGGCTTACATTAAGAAACAGCATGGGTCACTACAGAAGTACCCTGCCCCCCTCTCTAGTTGGTTCTCTGTTAAGAAAGAGGTGGTTAGCTATATCTATTCAGGTCTTAGGTCTCAACTTCCCTCCAGCTCTAATGCAGCTAAAATGAAGTGGGTGAAGGCCCTTAATCAGTCTATATCAGAGGAACAATGGCTGACCTGCTGGCAGGGTGTCCACAAAAATCTCCCGAATACCCGCAGTCAACTTATACAACATAAAATTCTCTCTCATTGGTACCGCACCCCCAGCATATGCATATTCTTAATAATGACAGATGTTGGAGGTGCGATACCCACGTGGGAGACTTGGTTCACATATTATGGCACTGCCCCACTGGCACCCTTTTGGCTCGCAGTACTGGGAGTAGCCGAACAGGTGCTAGGGTGTATAACGGGTATGAACCCTCTGGTCTGGATTTTGAGGCTCCCACCTCCTAATGCTAATCTTTCCAGTGTGCAGACCAGATGGCTCTCTATTGTTAGTGTACAAGCCAAATGGCTTATTCTAAGCCATTGGAGAACCACAGAGGTTCCCTCCCTACCCAAGTTATATTTTTCGCTGTCTCTCACTGCTCAACTAGACCATCTATCTCACATAGTTTCTAATAACCTATCTAAATAGTATCTATGCCAGGCTCCCTATCTGGCATATCTTTCTACCCATGCTGGTATAGGCTGACACCTAATAAAACCCCCCTTTTTGGTTATGATCTGCTAGTGAATAGAAGTGGCTTTTGGACTCCCGATTCCTTAGTTTTGGAATCTCGTTATTAGATAATGCCTTGTATGATTTCTGTCTCTACTATTCTAGATGCTATATTTGCAGATGGACAAGATGTTTATTGTTAATCCAGTGCATAAATAATCTCTTTTCAAGTGAGATTTATCCCAGTGTACTTTTATGGACACTCAATTTGGACCTCTGTACATCTTTGTCTCTGGACTATACAAGCAACACCTATCCCCTTTTTGCTGGGACAACATTTTCTTTGCTTTATCCTGTGGCAGCTCTGGATCTGTGTACTTATGACCAATGTTAAATGTAAACACAGTAATGGAACAGTGCAAAATGTCACATATGTATCACTCTCACGCTAGATGTCCTAATATATGCTTTCTTTGGTTATCCTTTTATTTTTTGGTGTAAAAGTGCTTTAAAAGAATCTGGTTATGAAGCATAACTGTATTGTCTTAATTGATGTATACCAATAAAAAGTATTAACAAAAAAGAATTAGACAGTTTGCAACCCCCCAGAATGTAAAACTGCTGTGCTTGTGTTTCTGACACCAAGAGCATGATGTTTTTTGCCAGGATACATTCAGGCTGCAGCAAACAGGTCATTTTTTCTGTGCCTTCCCACCAATCCACTTCATCCAGAGGGTACTTCTTATGCTGGAGGCACATGGAAGCAAGATAATACTTATAGTCCTGTACTGACCAAGACAGATCTGGTACCCATTGCTGAAGCAGTTGACCAGTCAGCAGCCATGGACCCTGATCTTGAGAACAAATCTCCTGACCCAGTTTCAGGGTCAGCTAGTACATCATAATCTTCAATCCCTGCATCTCCAAGCATGACTCCTGAAGAGATAGAAGTGGACAGATTTTGTAACCCTAATGGGTCTCCCAAGTTCTTCTTTTTTTTTTTCCATTCAAATTTTATTAGAGTTTTCCAATACAGAGAATACATCCAAGCCATTTAATAAGTTCTTCTGGCAGTGAGTAAGCCTTCAACCAAAATGCTTACAATGTCAAGTAGAAACTGGGTTCTATTTGGTGCTCTGAGGACTCCAGGGATCCCTTTCACTGACCTCCAGGGAGAATTTATGACTATCTTTTGGACCTTTCAGAGTCTGCTCTGCAGTACTCCTCCATAAAAGTTCACTTGTCCTCAATATCTCCTATAATGAGCTTTTCAGTGCTCTTTTCTTATTTCAGCCCAACTCTCTTAAGAAGATTTCTGAGAGATACTTTGCATGCAAGACCTATTATTAGAAACCTAGCACCATTTGAGATTTCAGTCTAGCACTGAACATGATAACCCATGAGCCCCTTGAACCAGTGGCTAACCTGTGACATGCTGTACTTCACCTGTAAAATAGTGTTTCTGATGGCCATTACCTCTAAACACCACATTTCTGAACTACAGACCCTAGTGATGGAACTTCTATACATGATTTCCCACAAGGATAAGGGGGTACTCTGTACACATCCTACATTTCTGTCAAAGATGGGGTCAGAGTTTGAACTCAACCAGTGTAAGGGGCTTACAATTTTCTTTCCCAAATGGAAGAACCTGGGAGAAGTGGTGCTTCTCTTTCCCAGTATTAGAAGAATCATCAGCTTCTGCCTTGACAGAACTAAGGACTGCTGGCAAGCCTCTCAACTCTTTGTCTCCTGCTGTTCCAGTCGAAAGGGTTTTCATGTTTTCAAACAGTTGTTGTCTTATTGGATTGTCAACTATATTCACCACAGCTACACGCTAGCAGGGCACCAGTTGGAGAGCTTTGTCAGAGTTCATTCCACCTAAGTAATGGCTACCTCAGTGACTTTACTCTGCTTGATCCCTATATCAGAGATTGAGCCACTACTTGAAGAAGTGTTCACACCTTCACTAAACATTATACTTTTGGCATTCACTCCAGGAAAAATGCAGGTTCCAGATCTTCAAGAATACCTTCTCTACAGATTACCACTCACCCACCCTTCAGCCTCCAGAAAAAAACTACAGTTCCATGTATGTTGTCTCCCCCTCCTAAAATGAGGTATGGGCTGTGAAGATGCTTGTGGGGTCTCTTATGCCCTAGTGTTGTTATTAATTCTCAGATTGATAGCTTAGTTCTTCTTCCTTGGTCAAAAAAGAACTGAGGCAGTTGTGGCCAGCACCACTGTACACCCTGCAGGCACATGAATGACACTGAGCATTGGTGCTATGCATTAATGCTGCCAGCCACAAAAGTTCCAGTTCCTGCCTGGCCCAGTTGCCTGTGGTGATTAAACCAAACAGTGGTACTTTATGGAGAAGATATTTGTGAAGATCTGTAGTTATAGTAAGTAACTTTGGTTTTTACTGCCACAAAATGTTTCTAAATTTGCTAGAAAATTAAATTTGTGTTTGCAACTGTTTTGAAAATCTGGCTGGTCCTCCCTAAGAAGAATGTTTGGTGTGAAGAAAAGACCCAGAAAGAAGGTTCTGGGTAAAGGAAGTACCCAGTGAGCCACAACAGTAATTAAGTGGGCATTTAGCAGTGTTTCTATACAAAGGGGCCCAGATATTCAAACTGCGCAGGCTGTGTCGCAAGCTTGGGTGCAGCTCAACGTGGCTGTGCAGGGGTGTGGACAGGGCGATATTCAACAGAGCTGTGCCATGGCTCAGCAGCATTGAATATCACACCCTGGCCACCTGCAGTGTGCATGGCGCAGTGGCACTGTGCCAGTGCAAGTGGCCAGAGTGGAGCATGGGGATGTGCTAGTGCAAGTTCCATTGCGCTATGCACAGCAACCTCGATATTCAAAACTTGACATGCAAATGGGGCCATAATACATGCAAGGTGCAAACGGAGCCATTTGCATGTCATTATGGCCCCATTTGCATGTAGTTGCACCGATCCCCGACGGCTTGTGCCTGGTGCCCTGCCAGGCAGCAGCCATCGGGGACTGACACCCCCTGCAGCAGGCAATGTGCTCCACAGCCCGATCATGG
This sequence comes from Neoceratodus forsteri, assembly GCA_016271365.2. Lineage (NCBI taxonomy): Eukaryota > Metazoa > Chordata > Ceratodontiformes > Ceratodontidae > Neoceratodus > Neoceratodus forsteri. Next base: position 98,466,167 of record CM028132.1, on the reverse strand, counting down.
GCATTTGTATACAAAATCGAACTATGTCAAATATCCCTGGTGGTCCAGTGGACCGCTGCCCACCCAATCGTGGGCTAAGTAAAAAAAAATCTTATCCCCAAAATCCCTGGTGGTCCAGTGGACCTCCCACCTGATCGAAGGCTAAGTAAACAAATGTTATCCCCAAAATCCCTGGTGGTCCAGTGGACCTGCCCGCCCGATCGTGGGCTAAGTGAAAAAATCATATCCCCAATATCCCTGGTGGTCCAGTGGACCGCTGACTGCCCGATAATGGAGTGATGAGGTTCAGAAAGTTAGGTACTGCAATTCTGATCTGCAAGGTTGCACTGAAATAATTCAGTTTAATTTCTGTTCTACTTAACCAAAATACTAGCACCTTGAGAAATAATGTACATCTCATTCACAAGGGGGTCCTGGCAAGATGGCATCAGAGAGGTAAATGTCACTACACATTAAAACATCCTCACAAACAGTGCAGCAGAGAAATAATAAAATATTCACATTTAAAGAGAGGCTGAAATCAGCAACAAAAAAATGCTGCTAGACTCTGTGTCAAATGACTGCTTGAATGAAAAAATGGTAAATACAGGCTGTCTGTGCTCAGATAATGAATTAGCACAGCCTAAGTGGTGAAGCGTAGATGCTAGTATAGTGCAGGTTTTTGAAGCAAAACTAGATGGATTCCTGGCACTGAGGGATACATAACATGAATAGGTGGTATTCTGGCTGGTAATCCTGAAGGTGTGTTTATACTCATATTGTGTATAGTCGGTGCAATGTGGCAGGAGGCATGGGCAAGATGGACCCTAAGCCCCTTCCATCACTACAATACTATGTAACTATTTACTATAATAGTTTATACAGTATTTCAACTGTAAGTCATTTTTTTCTTTATTATTTAGAGCATTTGCATGACAAATGGATCTTTGCCTGTCACAGTTCATATATAATGAGAGAATAAAAAAACAAGGTACAGCATCAGCATGTGTGCTGAAAATAAGACAACATGGTAATATTAAATGCACACTGAAAATAGAAAATAGAGTTAAAATCGACATTTCAGCCATATGTCTTCTTCAGGAATTATCTAAAGGGGAAAAAAACAAAGTTTGTGGAGAGGTAAGAGGAAATATGTGATATATATATATATATATATATGGAGGAGGCTCTAGGAGAAAAGTGATAATAAGCAAGGTAAGAAAAGAGTCTGAAAAACAAAAAAGGTGATGATTGGTATGACAAGGCATAGAAGGAGTAAATGAGCTGAGGAGTCCTCAAGTGGGGACTAATTAACAGAGCCTAGTAAGAAGGCTGGAAGGTGATACATGTGGGGAAGAGAAGGCTGGCCAAGTCAGGGAATATTACAGGGCAGTCAGGAATAGAGACACTGATAAACCCATTGCGTCCCACTTTACCTCCAGGGACCACAATGTCAATGATCTTTCTGTCTGTGTCCTTCGGCACGGTTTCTGGGATGCTGACCAAAGAAAAAACACGGAAACCAACCTAATCATCTGCCTAGACTCCCAGCAGTCCTCCAGTTTAAATGACAGACTTATTTTCTACTAAAATATTTCAGCCACCTTATGGCTTTCCACCATAGTCTGTCTTTGCTACCATGTTTACTCTGTAATGTATCTATGTGACACATGTTATGTATTTTGTTGCACTCAATCCCATGTAATAATCTATGTAATCCTCGGGTCGCCCCTGAAAAAGGGACTCTCAGGGCCCAGTGGGCTCACCCGATTATCAAAATTTAATAAATAAATAAATAATTTTTACCCCCACCCCTGTCATATCTTTGCTTGCATACATGCATGGTATGTTTGCATGTGTGGGTATGCCTGCACACACTTCCATCCTCTGTGTGTGTGTGTGTGTGTGTGTGTGCGTGGATGCATGCATGCATGCGCGTGTGTGTGTGTGTGTGTGTGTGTGTGTGTTGTGCATGCATGCATGCGTGTGTATGTGTGTGTGTGTAGGGGTGTTCATATTCACATGGGCATTCCAGCTATGTACTCACATCTGTTTTAATTTTCTACAGATGCCTCCATCTGTTTCCTTCCCCCACATTTGTTACCTTCCAGCTTTCTTACTAGGCCCTGTTAATTTTTATTTATTTATTTATTTATTTATTGAGTATCATCGTAATTACAATCCTTTAAGTCACAGACTGTTTTGCAAAGGCTCCACGTCAGGTTACAGGGGGTGGAGGGAAGACAAAATACAAAGATCAAAGACGGAACAGGTAATTATATACAGATTTCAGTACAGACAATCTTTTATACAAAGGCTCCACATTGGTTACAGGGGGTGGAGGGAAACAAGACAGTATATGACTAATTTTGACATGCATTATTTACAGTTACAGTACTGACATGGTAATCCAGAAACGTATTTATTAGGTTAGAAAATTAGGAGGCATGCCTGCGATTCCTAGACAGAGCTTTGAAGGGTGCCATTTTGTAGGGTCTAGGGAGCCCCTGTGTCAGGAGAAGAGGTGGGAGAGGAGGGTCGGCAGATCTATTTGCATTCACATTTAGAGATTTCCATGAGTTGGGTTTTAAGACCTGATTTGAAGAGTGAGATGCTATGGGACTGGGAGAGAGTAGGGGGAAGTGTGTTGAGCCATAGGGAGGCAGGGTAGTGGAAGGATCTCTGCCCAAGGGATGTTCGACAGGAGGGAACCATGAAAGATGATGTAGCTGTGAGTCTTGTATTATGCCTGATGAAGGCTGGACTGATGATGGGGAGTAGACCGGCAGGTGCGAGCTGGAGGTGGATCTTTTTTGCTAGAATGCAGGTGTGGTATTTGAGTCTTTGTTGGAAGTTTTGCCAACCAGTCAGTGTGTACAGATCGCAGGTATGGGTGAGTCTATCACAACCTATTACTAGACTGCAGGCTTTATTAAGCGCAGTGTTTATGCTGCTAAGGGTGGAGTTGTCAGCTGTGCCATAAATAATAATCCCGTAATCGATTAGGGAGAGGATGGAGGAGGTGACTGCTATCTGCATGGCTTGAGCAGGCAGGCTGTTTTCGAGCCTGTAGAGGGTACCCACTCTGGTGTTGACCGCAGACGAGAGGAGACATACGTGTCTGTGGTAGGAGAGGGAGGTATCCAAGGTGATACCCAGGTATTTAAAGTGGGTAACGTGTTCCAGTAGGGAACCAAGTGAGTTCTTAATTTGGAGTGCCATCTGGCTGTGTGGGCTTTGGCGATGAGCAAAGGTCATGGACTTAGTTTTGCAATAGTTAATGATCAGGCGGTGATCAGTGAACCAGTTCTCTAACTCCCCGAAAAAACCCTGAAGGGCAAGTTGGAGGGTGTTTGGTTGAGGGTGTTTCCAGTACAGAACCGCATCATCAGCATAGAGTAACAGATGACCGCTGCACACTTTGGGGAGTGAGTTAAGGAAGAGGGTGAAGAGCAGCGGGCCCAGAATAGACCCCTGTGGAACCCCTGAGCAAACAGTTTTGGGGGTGGAGATGGTGGAGTTTATCCTTACTTGCTGTGACCATTCTGTGAGGTAGTCCTTGAACCAGGCCGAGGCCTCGGGAACCACACTGAGTTGTGGAAGGACATGGAGGAGTAGTTCATGACTGACCATGTCTAAAGCCTTTGTCAAGTCTACATAGATGGTCCCTGCTATAGAGCCTTGGTCAAGGGCCTCGTGGATGAATGTGGTAAGTTCAGTGAGTGCCGTGACAGTGCTGTGGCCAGACTGGAACCCATGCTGTTCCTTGCTAAGGAGGTTGTGTTCTGTTAGCTGGTCTGAGACCATTTTTTCCAGGGCTTTGGAGAGAGGAGGGAGTATTGAGATTGGCCTATGGTTGCTGGTGTGGGTGGGGTCACCGTTCTTTAGAATAGGAGTGATTAAGGCTTTCTTCCAAGTTGAGGGGAACTGGCCGAGACAAAGTGAAAGGTTGAGAATTTTTGTGAGGTGGGGTAGTGTGACATCGAGGGTAAGCCTAATGAGTTTTAGGTCCAAGGAGTCATTGCTGTAGCGGGTATTGGCGATAGCTTTGGTGATATAGCATTTGGCCATTTTACAAGGAATGACTCAGAGCCGGAAAGGGGGTAGGAGGTCTATACTCGTCATTTTGGGTGGAGAAGGAGATTTGGTAGGGTGGAAGAAATTTGGAGGGAGGATATGTGAGCTGTCCGAGAAGGAGTCGTTGAGGGCTACAGTGATTTTTGCAGGATCTTGGGTTACATCCCCGTTCAAATTGAGTTGGGTAGGGGTGGGGGAATGAGATTTGCCACTGATTTCTTGTATGTTGTTCCAGAATTTTTTCCTGTCTCCCCAGGAGGAGGAGAGGGTATGCTGGTAGTAATCTGCTTTTGCCTGCGCGTGGCCCATGTGCATTTATTGCGTGCCTCCCTATATAGCTGTTTATCCTGGGTGCGTTGGATGTCAATGGCTCTGTGCCAAAGGTTGTCCCTGTGTTGCATAAGGTTTAGGAGGGAGGGTGTGATCCAGGGGGTTGTCCTGGTTTTCACAACTTGCTTTGTGAGGGGAGCAAATATATCACAAGCTTTGTTGAAGGTTGTTATAAAGTGGGTGAGAACAGTATCCACTGACTGCGTGTTGTGTATGGGGAGCCACTTGCTATTGGAAAGGTATTCTTTGAGGCGATTTAGGCCTCCTTTTTTGAGCTTCTGGTGCCAGGAGGTTTTTGGAGGTGCTGGGGGCAGTTGACCCGACCATCAGCAGGTAACCGGGGAGTGGTCACTGATAGAGTCAGGAAGCACTGTTGCCTGGGTGATGTTCCGTGGCCTGTTGGTAAAAATGAGGTCTAATAGGGTGGAGGTCCCGGTCCTTGTGTCACGCCTTGTAGGAGAGGTGACTATCTGGGTAAAGTCCAAAGCCTGGGCTGAGTCTTTGTAGCTGCATGCAGATGGGGATAACCAGTCTACATTGAAGTCACCCATTAATATGGTTTCATTAGTATTAGGAAGGTGGGAGATAGTGTGTAGGATAGATTCAAATGTGAGTTTCTGGTTTCTCAGGGGGATATAGGCTGAGATGATGTGGATTGTTTTTGAACCCAGACTAAGTTTGACAGTTAGTGTCTGGGCCCCATGTTGCGGGAGGGGGTATCAACAAAAGTGGCATTGAGTGTTGATTTAATGAATATTGCGCAGCCACCACCTCGCTTACTGGACCTATCAGCCCTATAGATGTTATAGTTACTTAGGGAGACAGCATCATTGGGGATTTTTTCAGATAGACAGGTCTCAGAGAGGGCTAGGATGTCTGGGGCATGTTGGGCAATCCAACCTTGTAGTAGGTTGTGTTTTTTGGGAAGGCTGCAAATATTAAGTTATGCTAGCAGCAGTCTTCCCTTTGGATTGTTTGGGGAGATTTTTGTGATGGGGGGTCCGGGGTTGGGGTGGATATTGCCAGATAGGAGTAGTAGGAGGAGGGTGTGCCGCAGGAGGGAAAGCCTGTTGAGTTTGGGAGATGCATGCTGGGAATGGTACGGTTACTGTTTTTTTTTGTTGTGGGTGGGTGCTGGAAGACTCGAGATGACGCTGGGAAGAAGGGAGGTAGCAGCGAGGGGGACCAACGTTGTGTTAACGTGGCTAGAGGGAGGCTGGGGTGTGGGTTGGGGAAGAGCTGAGGTACAGTACTTACCCATATGCAGTGTGGGTGTTAATGAGTGTGTGTGTGAGTAAAAGTATTTTGGCACAAATGGGCATGGGCGTGTGGCGTTGGGGGGGGGTCTGTGCCAGTAATTATCTGTGATAGCTGAGGGATTAGGGTTGAAGATAGGGTCATGTGGTGAAGAAGCCACGGCAGGGGGGGGGTTGTAGAGCAAGGAGTGTGAACCTGGAAGTCAGCAACGCTGTGATAAGAAGGAAATGCATTGTGAGTGTATTAGGTGTGAGTGTATTAGTCCCCACTTGAGGACTCCTCCACCCATTCACTCCTTCTATGCCTTGTCATACTCATCATCACCTTTTTGTTTTCCAGATTCTTCTCTTACCTTGCCTATTACCACTTTTTCTCCTAGAGCCTCCCCCTTTTTCCTTTCCCCACATATATATCCCTTATTTCACCTTACTGCTCTACTAACTTACTTTTTTCTCTTTTAGATAATTTGCAAAGAATACCTATGGCCAAAATGTCTATGTTAACTCTATTTTCTATTTTCAGCGCACATTTAGTATTACCACCATATTGTTTTGTTTACAGTTTGCATATACTTGAGGCTTATTTTAAAACTGAAATCAAAAACCCTAGCTTGTAACAATAGTCTGTTGAAATGACTGTGATGTCAAAGGCAAGGCATTATAACTTCAGCTGCAGAATAAGCCTCTACTGTAGATGGACTGTAAGCAACAAAGTTCCAGTTTTCATGTGAATACCCTATGTAATGAAGAATGGAATGACTAAAGGGTCCAATTCTTAGCCCGTATGAAGGGTATGGTGAATGCCATACAAAAAGTCAACACATATTATGGGGGGGGGGGGGAGTGGTAGTCCTCACTGCAACAGAGGTACAATGCCAATTGCTGGCCCAAATGTCATATGTTTGTGACCAGATTTCAGCATGGCTCTGTGACAGGTGCAGGGCACAATGTACTGAAAGTAGATAAGGCCCTAGGGCTGAATGCATTGTGCTTGAGGGTGCTAAGGGAACTAGCATTGGAACTGGGTACTGAGGGTAGCAGACACAGTTTCGCTACATGAAGGGATGACAAGGAATAATAAGGTAACTACAGACCGATCAGACTCACCTACATTGTGGGTAAACTGATGGAGACACTATCAAACAAAGAGAACCTAGTAGACTACAAGAAGTAGTAGCAGAGTGGAACGAGTTCAGAGGATCAGAAAGTGAAGACCCAATAGACCAGCAAATAAGGGCAAACACAAGACTCCAAGGATATCAGGAAATTGTGAAAGGGAAGTCAATCGAGAACCAACAGTGGTGGGAGCATACATTGGAGGGTGATATGCCTCAATGCCAAGAGTCTGGGTAATAAAATTAGTGAACTCCAAGCACTGATGGCAGACTCTGGTCTGGATCTAGTAGCCATTACAGAAACTTGGGCCAAGGAGAACAATGACTGGGACCTGGTGATCTCTGAATGCATCTTATACTGGGGTGATACAGGTGTAGAAAGAAGGGGAGGAATGTCATTTATGTCAGAGAAGGAATAGAGGCAGCAGAGAATGCATCCAGTGGAAGGAGAGAGGAGGTAGAATCACTGTGGGTCCAGCTCACAGAGCCATCAGGTAAGAAACTTTGCTTGGAGTGGTTTACAGGCACCAGTGCAGGGAGAAGAGAAAGATAAGGAACTAGGAGCAGAAGTAAGAAAGGGTGCAGCAAAAGGGGAGTTTGTAAAAGCAGGAGATCTCAACCGGCCAGATATCAACTGGGTCATACCAATAGTCAGGAGCAACAGAAGCCAGGCCCTGCTTGATAATTTGCAGGACTACATGCTGGTGCACCAGGTCAGGGAACCCACTAGACAATACACCATTACCGATGTGGTACTCACCAACTTGAAAAGACTACAGAACACGGGTTGGGGAACCACTGAGGTCCAGCGACCACAATATTATATGGTTCAAGTGGCCCTGAGCACCAGTAAGCCCTCATCTAAGGCTGAGCGGTAGACTTCAGATGTGCCGATTTCAACCAAATGAGTGAACTAATCCTAGGCAGGTTAGCTGGGGTAGACAGCATTGGGAGAATAGAAGAAAGATGGTGGATCATAAAAGGGCCATTCTTAAGGCAACGAAAACATGCACAAGAACAGTTATCAATGAAACAAGTATAGGAGACCAATTTGGTTCTCTAATAATGTCAGGGAGGCAGTGAGATCCATAAAGGAGGCCTTTTATAAGGTACAAGGAAAAAAAGGGACCTTCATAAGGTACAAAGGAAAACAGAGAGACAAGGAATGGGACAAGTTTCAGGAAAAAATCTAGGGAGGCCAAGAGGGCAGTCAAGAAGGAAGGTGAAAAACTGTTTTTTTACATATGTAAGGGAAACAAGAAAGTTGGGAGGGGAACTGTCAGGCTAAAAGAGGGGAGCAGGGTAATAGAGGAAGACAGGTGGACAGTAGTTATGCTAAATGATTACTTCTGCTCAGTATCTACTAGGAAGAACAACAGGCCCTTGCCAGAGAGTGGCATAAAGACAACTGATAGAGGTATCACAGAAATAAGGCTGCAGAGGTATACCAGTGAAATGTTCAGAAAATAGTTAGCAGCCCTGTAGGTAAACATGGCCCTGGGGCAAGATGGGATGCATCTGAGGGTACTAAGAGAACTGGCGTTGGTGTTAGTTGAACTCCTGATAGGGGCATTCAATAGCTCTTTGCAGGAAGTGGTGGTTCCTATGGACAGAAGGATGGAGGAAGTAGTTCTACTACACAAGTGAGGAGACAAGGAGCAGCCAGGAAATACAGATCCCTCAGCCTTACTTCTGTGATAGGGAAACTGATGAAGACACTACTCAAGGAGGACCTTGTGGAATACCTGGAGAACAATGGGCTTCAGGATAGTAAGTTGCATTAGTTCATGACAGGGATATCTTGTCCAACCAACCTGAGAGTATTCTTTGACTTGGTAATCAGGGTAGTTGACGAGGGGCATGCAGTAGACTTAACTTTACTTCGACTTCAGCAAGGCATTTGGATCTGTGCCACCCCAAAGGCTGCTGAAGAAGATGGGGATCTGGGAACAGCTAAAGAAATAATAGGTGGGTAAGGAGTTAGTTGGAGGGGAGGCAGACGAGAGCTGTGGTAAATGGGGTCAGATCAGTGGAAAGAAAGGTGGAAGAAGAGTACAAGGAACTGTCCTGGGCCCAGTTCTCTTCAATATGTTCATCATGAACATAGGCAAGGGAATCCAGGGCAGGTTGTGTCTATTTGCAGATGACACTAAACTGTGTTGTAGAGTTGGCAATGTGGAAGGGATAAAGGAATCGCAGAGAGAATTACAAAGCCTGGAAAATTGGTCCAAAGTTTGGCAACTGAAATTCAATGCCAAGAAATGCAAAGTGAGGAACTTAGGGAACAAAAACCTCAGAACAGAGTATTGGATAGGAAGGGTACAGCTAGATATAACATCAAAGGAAAAGGACCTAGCTGTTATTAGTGACTCCATTAAACAAACCAGACAGTGTAACAAGGTATTGAGCAAGGCTAACAGGATGCCTTTGTAATCTGATCTGAACAGAACAGTTTACTGAGCTACTAGTAGCTACAGTACAACCATCCCTCAAAAAGTTTTGTTTTTTAATTTTTTTAACATGACAGAAATTAACAAGACACACATGACAGGGTACTTAACAAGATACTGTAAGTAACACCATCACTTCAGGAACTAAATGAAATAACTCCAACTAACATAGGAAGAGACTGCCAAAACACTTCACTTAACCATACCAAACTGTACTACAGAAATAAAACGAGAAATCACAGACCACAGACAAAAAATAATTAACAAGAAAGACTAAGGAAAACAAATAGGAGATATCTGCTGCACACAGACTAGTTCTCACAGTAAAACACACTTCAAAGTCATTGGTTTTATATGCTGCCTTGCTAGCTGAAACACCCTCCCACGCACAGCAGTGTGTCACTCACTAGACAAAACAAAATCACTACTTTAAACTAAATAAATCAGTAAACTCAGAAACAAACAGCACTACTCTAGCTGCACAAGGCCCTCTAGATCTTTTTGTGAGTGATTTTGTTTCACAAGATTCTTTTTTTTTGGTGGGGGGATTGATTTTAAAGATTGTTTTGCTCAGACCAACAGGGAAAGATTTCTCTCCAACTCTATTTTCAGAAGACTGCACTCAGCACAGCCTCTGCATGGCGTACAACTCATTTCAGTACCATGTGACCTCCTATCCCATAGTACGTAGTGAACTTTGCCTCTGGGTCTCACTATGCTGGTGAAGTCATCCAATTTTCAGTTTGCAAAGTTATTCCTGTACTGCAGACTGGCACTTTGCAAGGTGAATTAAACTCACGAATTGTGACAAAATCATTAAGTAATTCATGATCTGAATTTTTTAAACTTTGCATACCACTACTAATGTGGAAACAGTAAATAATAGAGAATATGATAAAAGTAGTGAATAAGAAGGGATCATTGGTTCTAATTATGTTGAGCCAGCAGTCAACCATCTAGCTGTATACAGAAACTTTTCCAAGTAGTGTTGATGAAATAGCAGGCTGACTTGCCTTCATAGAACATCTGGGAGCACGAGGCAACATTTGTTTAATATAGCACTCCTTCCCTAAGGCTTCGAGCACTTTACAGTGAGGCGTAGAAGTAATACATAAATATAAAGTGAGTACCACAAATGTGAACTACTGAAACAGCAAATAATTACAGGAAATACAATCATTCTGAGTCTGTAATGGTTTCTGAGTGCATTTCACAAGTCTTAATACTACTCTTTTCATAATCATCCAGTAGGGGATGCATCAATTCTGGGAATTCAGCACTCTCTACCCCCAGAAGCCATCCCCTCTGCAGTGCACTAATCCCCCAGCTGGCCCACTGAAGACTTCCCAGGGCTAGAATATAAGTGTGTGGCTCCCAGATGTTAGCATAGTGCACTGATGCTGTATCACTGGACCACCCCTTAGTTTACAAGTCTTGATCCCAGGGTCCATGCTCTGTGGGTGGAAAAATCTGGGGATTATTTTGAACTGCAAGATGATACTAGAATGCCAGGTGTCAGTAGTGGTCTGAAACTGCTTCTTTCATTTATGGAACATTGCCAGGATTAAACTATAACTAGTGCCAGGGCATCTGGTAATAACAGTACATGCCTTTGTTATGTCCAGACTGGATTACTGCAACACACTTTACCTAGGGTGATCTGGAAGTCTGTTGCACCACCTGCAGCTGGTCCAAAATACTGTAGACTTACTGACTGCTATGACCTCTCGGTTGGAGCACATCACTCTGGGGCTGTACAATCTGCACTGGCTACCAACCCAGTGACACATCAGCTTCAAGTTAGGCTGATTAACTTACAAGGCCCTGCATGCTTTGGGGCTGGGCTACCTGAAAGTGCTTCTGTCTTTGTTTCTGTCTATATATGTCTGTTTGCCCTCTCTGCTCCACCTGGGCAGGCTTGCTTACTATCCCACAATCAGCTCTCTGGGGACAGAGCCTTTGAGGGACTCATACTGGTGTGTAGACAGAAGAAGGCAATTTAGTCTACCTGCATTAGCGGGTCAAATTTACCCCACCGCTGAATAGGTAGTTATCTAGTTTTCTTTTAAATATGTTGATGTTACCATTCTGCACTATATCAGATGGTAATACATCCCACATTCTTCACACTGTTTGGGTAAAGGTATTTAGCCTTCTGTTATTTTTACACTGATCTAATTTAATTTGACTTTTATGTGCTCTTACTCCCAATGGTTTGTTCTGTATTTCCAAGCCCAGTTCAGGTATTAATTCTGTGTCACCAATAACTTTGTACATCATTAGAAGATCCCCTCTCATTCATCTGTTCTCAAGACTGTAGAGACCCAATTGCATCAGCCTGTCTTCATATGAGTTTTCCTTTAGTTCATAGATTATCTTCGTAACCCTACACTGTACCCTCTAGAGACCATCCATGTCTCTCCTTAGATACAGACTCCACAACTGTGTACTGTAGTGCATATGTGGCCTAATATATGCCCTATACATTGGCATTATGCAATTTACATTCCTACAGATAAAGGCCTTTTTTATAGTATTTACTAGATAATTTGTTCTCAGCACCAGCTTTGTACGGTGTCTACTAAAATCCAGGTCTTCGTCTATAATTATTCCAAAATCTTTCTCAGAGGTTACTTTTTTAATGTTTTATTATTTAGGTGGTATTCCTGTCCTAAGTGGAGTGTTGAACATTTTTCTCTGTTAAACATCATGTTCTTTTGTTTTGCCCATATTTTTTACTTTTTCCAAATGCCTAGTGAGTTTTATTTCTGCTTAGATCATTTCCTACTGGGCCCCCCAACTTAATATCATCAGCAAATTTGATTATCCATATCTCTGTCTTTGTCAATATCACTAATGAACAATGAAAATAGAATAGGGCCCAGGACTAAGCTTCGGGCACCCCACTGGTAACATCGCCCTCCTTCGAATAAACACCCCTCACCCTAACCCTCTGCTTCCTTTCAGCCAATCAATTATTTATCTAATCCACCACTTTTTTGTCAATCTGTAGTGTATGCAATTTATTTATCAAGACTTGATGTGGGACCTTATCAAAGACCTTTTGAAAATCCAAGTATACCACATCTATGGGAACATTGTTACTAATGTTTTATTAACTTTTTCATAAAAGCAAAGCTGGTTAGTGACACATGCCCTATTTTTTCTGAAGCCATGTTTCTTGGCATCATAGAAGCCATTTCTAGCTTTTCTTTTATTAACATCTCCATTACTTTGCAAAGCACTGCTGTCAAGCTAATTGGCCGATAATTAGCTACATCTGATCTCTCCCCTTTTTAAATAATGATACGACAGTCGCTGTTATCCATTCAGAAGGAACCATCCCAGTGTTTAATGATTTATTATATAATTATTCCAGGGGTGCTGCTATATACTCTATTATCTCCCTCAAAAATCTTGGATGTAAATTATTTGGTCCTGAGGACTTGTTGGCTTTTAATTTGGTCAAATGATTTAGGACATCCCTTGTATTACAGATTGGTTGTTTCAAACACTATTACATTTCCAGTTTTTATCTTCTCTGCTTCCAATATTAAACACATTACAAAAATAGTCATTAAATATGTTAGCTACTTCAGTTAAGTTTTTACTTTCCTCATTTTCTACTTTTAAAGGACCAATGGAATTATTTGTTCCTTTTAAATTGTTAATGTATGCATAACAACTTTTCCCATTATCAGTTTCATTTGTAGTTCTGCTTTTTTCCTTTCATGTCTAATTAATTTTTTTAATGTTTTAAGTTCTGACTTAATGGGCCCTATGCACAATGCCTATACGCTACAGGAACCGGGTGCGTAGGCATCGGTATGCATAAGTGCCATGGAGTGGGGTCTGCATGGCATTCTCCAATGGGGTACAAGACCATTATATGCCCAATCCCCTGGCCCCATGGACAGCAACACAGCAGGGGTGGTTGGGGGACATGTCTGCACTATGCACCATACACAAAGGTGCAAAGTGCATCCCTCAGGGACATAGGGCTGAGTGGAATATGCCAGGGGTACCCTGTCATAATTGCAATATGCAGCCAGGCCTACTTACCAGTGGAGTCCCCCTCAGCTCAGCAACATGTGTGAATCCCCCCCAACATGGCAGCCACATCCCTGTATCACATACAGCACCCACCCACCCACACAGCTGTCCCCTCAACGGTGTTGTGAAAGATCCCCCCCTCTGTACAGAAGTGCCCGCCCACACATACCTGATCCCAGTATCCTGGCAGTGTCATTGGTTGGCAGTGGTCCCCCCACCTCTGAGGCACTGACAAAAAACCCCACCCTGTACCTGCATGCCAGTGCTGCAGCTATTGCCAGTGAGTGTCACAGCCCTCCACAAACCTCCTCAGCCACCCAGTGTATAGCAGATGCCAGGAGCTCACCACCAATAAATAGGGCTGCACGCACCCTGCATCAGATGAATGGCAGGCAACTGAGGAGGTATGTAGAGGGCTGTACCACTCACTGGCAGCAGCCACAGCACCAGCATGCAGGTATGGGGTGGGGGGGCATTGTCAGTGCCGCAGGGGTGGGGGGACCACTGTCCACCAATGACTGTGCCAGGGTATCAGGTATGTGTGGGTGGGTACCTCTTGGCATCAGGGTGGGGACCACTGACCACCAATGTTTGTGCTGGGGAACCAGGTCTGGATCGGGGAGGTGGGACTCTGGTATGGGGTCAGTGGATGGGGTGGTGTCATGCATTGAATGAGGGAGGTCACTGCTGGCCTCTTTGTGTGCGTGTGTGTGCGTGTGTGTGTGTGTGTGTGTGTGTGTGTGTGTGTGTGTGTGTGTGTTGGGGTGGTTTGCATCTGGCACCTATTAGGGTTGGGGCACTGCTGCCTGTATGGGGGGTCCCTGTCTTCTGGGGGTGTGGGCCAGGTTGCTGCTGGAGGGGGACTCCAGGCCATTAAGGTGGGTATTGTGTGGGGGGGGCCTGCTGGACAGACTGGTATGGACGCATGGATCCAGTTGCCTGCAGGTGCTATTCACATACTCAGACCTGTGCCATCCTGCACAAAGGATCCTCTTCTGGACCCAATATGGGCATCCGATTGGATGCCCACATAGGTCTGCTACTCCACCCCGGCCACCCTGTACAATCCTGCATGCCGAGGGGGGGGAGCCGCGGACAGGTGGCAGCCATTAGTGAATACCAGGTGGTACACACCTGTCCGCGAGTGCAGAGCTATGTGGGTGGGGTACGTGCCTCTGACGTGTACTTTCTGCCCATTAGTGCATAGCGGCCATAGTTTGTAACTGTTTATTGATTAGTATCTTTCTTCTTTTCGTTATATGTTCTTTTTTTTTTTTTTTGTTACTTTGATTTAGCACCTTCTGAATTATGCCACGTGGGTATTTTCTCTTTCTTATTATACATACATCTATTTTATACATGTTCTCTTTCTGATAAAAGCAGTCTGTTTTTTAGTAAAACCCATGTTCCCTCAACATCTTTGTTCAAAAATGAACTTTCCCAGTCCCACCTGCTTAGATCTATTTTATGTTAGAAAAGTTTGCCTTATTATAATTTCTTATTATGATTTTTCCCACAATCTCGTCTCACAATTGTTTTAACCACAAATATTATAATGTTGTGGTCACTGTTCCCCAAGGTTTCTCTTATTTTAATAGTTTTTACTGACTCTGGAATATTGGTAATTAAGAGGTCCAATATACTGTCTCCCCTTATTGGTTTGTTTATCATTTGCTGTAAACCTGAATCAACTAGGATGTTTAAGAATTGCTTATCCATGTTAGACTTTGGTATCATCATCTTCCAGTCTATTTGAGGTTAAAGTCACCTAGAATAATTATATTGACTTTATTTGACATGTGTTTGATTTCTTTATCTATAATGGAGTCTTCATCCACTGATATTGATGGAGAGCTAGAAACATTAACTACACAGAGTTGTTATTGTTTTTTAGTAGTCACTGTAACCCGCATAGATTCAGGGTATGTGTCTTTATGATCAAAGATATACATGAACTGTCAGTTTCATTTTTTATAAATAGTGCTAATTTACCTCCCTTCTTATCTGTCCCATCTTTGTAGTAAGTTTTATATCCCTCAATATTTCTGCTCCACATGATATGCTCATCCCACCATGTTTTGCTAATGGCACAAATGTCAATTTTTTCTTTAACCATTATTAATTCTAGTGCTGACTTTTCTGAAGTATTTAAACTTCTGGTATTTAATGATAATCCCTTCAATTAATTATGTTCCTTTCCCTATTTGTCTTAGGTACACTCTTAATTTCTTCTAACTATGCAGGTGCTTTGTTACCTCTCCCCTTAACACCTGGTTTAAATGTTTTTCAATTATTCCTCTTAACCTGAGTCCTAGCTTTCGATAATTTGTTTAGGGGTAGGTCATCATAACTGTAATATTTGTTTTTTATTTTCAAATTCTTCTCAGTGTGTTATGCATGTTGCTCCCTGATGTAGTGACCAATATCTTAACCAATTATTAATTTGTTTAATCTTGGCATTTTTTTGTTTTGCTACCTGCTCTTGGTACCAGTAGGATCTCTGAAAAAGTAACTTTGCATTTTGTTCTTTGCACCACTTTATATATGCTTTTGAATTCTTCAATAATTTCTGTTTCTGTTTGACCACTTATGTTATTTGTACCTAAGTGCAGAATGATCTTTGCTGCATTATCTTTTTCCCTTAGTATATTATTTAACATACCATGTACGTCTCTGATTTTGGCTCTTGAAAAGTAGCTAGTAGTTATATTCTCTTTGTTATCCTTGACAGTGTATCTATCAGTAAATTTCACCATGGTATCCCCTAGCACATAGATTTGATTTGGTTTGCTTTATTCTTGTTCCATGTCTGTGTCTGGTATTGTAGTCTCTGCTTCAATGTGCCCCTCTTGGTTAATTAAACAAGTGTCTTCTGTTTGTAGGATATGCATATCAGTCTGTGCGCAATTTTTTGTATTTTCTGAGGTTACCTTACCCATATCATCAATTTGTATCAATGGTTGGAATGGGTTAAAGGTGGGGATCATGAATCCCATGGCCCTTCTGCTTTTTTCCATTTTCTTTTCTCTATAGACCATTCTCCATCCTCATTATCTGACTCTCTGTCCCTTTTTTATGTAATGAATCATTAATTAATGAGTCATTATTTAACTTCATTTTTTAATGTTGATCTATGGTTTTGCTTCCTTCCTCTTTATTACGCAAAACCTGTTTAATAGATTCCAGTTAATTCCTATTAGATGAACAGTTAGGTATATCTATGGAGTTGTGTAAGTGATTATTTTTGACACAGAGCAGCATAGGATCTTATATATTATGCTCTGGGGGTGGACCCTCATTAAGTGGTTTCAATCTTATGGCCTTCTCCATCTGACTTTTTTCAAGCTGATCGAGTTTACCATAAAATGCATTGACCAAGCAGTAGTTCAATATTAGTCTTACATTTGTCACATGTATATTCCTCTGTAATTATAGTGTTCTCCATTATTTTATAAACGCAACAACTTGAACATTTGATACACATATCTCCATCCAGAGTCATGATATATTCTGCCATTTTTTGTTTTTTGTTATTTTTTATATACTCTAACGGTGTACTAAGGCAGCAACCATGGGGAGTTGGGGGGTTGGGTACTCAATCATTTATATGGTACTAGGAAATATCAATTCAAAATCTTAAATACATAAAGCTATCAACTACCACTATTATTATCCCACAGTGCGCTACTCCCTACTGGCTATTCCAATGTGGTGTTCTGCTGTTTGCAGCCCTCAATTATTTCAGTGGTAATCAACTTTGACTAGTTGCTACTAGCCCCTGTAGAGATAACAAGAGGTAATCATATTGAATTTATAATATGCTGGCCTTTCGATGAGGCACTGTTGTTGCTGCTTACTGTACTAAATTATGCAGCTGCCTATAAGTAACTCACAGTAGCTGATTGAACAACAATAATCAGAAGCACTTATCTAACATAATACAAGGTACCTGGCCATTTGTCCAGGCTGTCTCGCCAAACATGCATCATGTATCTGTGCACATCTCCGTGCATGCTCACCCGCTTGCTGAGGGGCTTCCCTTTTGTGCTGCCAAGGCAGAAGTAATCCATGGATCACATGACCCCTCACAACAGCTGCAACACAAGCAGTTAAAACATTAGTAAAACAGGGTCTTTATATAATCCCTTACCAGTATAAGGCTACTACTAGTAAGCAAGTGTAAAAAATGAGTGTATTTGCTGTGCTTCTCAAGCACAGCACTCCCTTTCTGAATCAGGTGTAGTTCCTGCTCTCATCTGCAGGACTACACTACCAAGTGTCCTCAAAGATTGCTGTTATCTGATCTTCATTCACCCCACAAGAGCAAATTTGTATTGCTCATCCTCACACAACTCTAGTACCTGAAAAAAATGCTCAAACAGTGCTCATAGTTAAAAATGATAAAAGACAGTCATTCTGATGTGTGCAAATTATGCAAATGATGCCCTGTTCACTGAGGGGCTTTCCTTTCATGCTGCGAGTCAGAAGTGGTCCATGGATCATGTGACCCTTTGCAGCAACAGCTACAGCACAGACAGTTAACAAATGAGTAAAACTGGGTCTTTATATAACCTTTCACCAGTAACAGGCTACTGCCAGTAAACAACTGTAAAAAAATCAGTATATTTGCTGTGCTTCTCAAGCACAGTGCTCCCTTCTGGCATTGGGTGTAGTTCCTGCTAGTCTCTGCAAGACTACACTACCCAGTGTCCTTGAAGTTTGCTGTTATCTGGTCTCCATCCAACCCACAAGAGCAAATGTGCATTGCCCATGCCCACACAACTCTAGCATCTGAAAAAGTGCTCAAACAGTGCTCCTAGTTAAAAATGAATAAAGGCAGCCATTCTGCAGTGTGCAGACTAGGGCTGGGCAGACTGTTCCATCTGAAATCTGGACCCCCGGATCGAACCCTAAATCCATGGACCTGGATAACTACGGACTTTACTGCAGAAGTTCGGTTCCAGGTCCATGGAAAGCGAGGCTTTTTTTTTTTTCATGCCTGGTGCCCCATGGGGGGGTAATAATTTTATCAATAGGGTTCCTGGCCCTCCTTGGGCACCCAGGCACCCCCTCACTAAGTTACCATGTCATTGTCGTGCACTGCGGATTTACAGCTGGAGGACCGGATGGTGTCAGATGGACCAAAAAGAGTGAATAGAGGAATGGAGTTAATCCCAGGATCAGGAGGACCACACATCACAGTCATGTGTAGTGTAGATCTGAGTGCAGGCTGCAGTTCATGTGGTGGGTCAGTCGGTCGGCTGTGTTGTCGGTCTTGTTCTCGGAGTGGAGATCGACTTAGTAAGTAAGTAATACTCACACTGCCTGACTAGTCCTGTAGCCTATCCTATGTGGGTTTGGAAATAATATTGAATTAATACCAGAAAGAGAGGAGAGGAGAGTTGTGTACAAACCCAGTGCAAGGGCATGCTGGCAAAATATTAATCATTGACTTGTGCCAGAGGAGAAAGTGAGACAGATAAAGACTACTGGGGGCCAAAGAAAAACCTTTTAGTCACATAAATCACAAATAAGGTTTATTCTTGGCCCCAGTGTGCCTGGCTGTGTACAGGGCAAGGGCAGGCTGGCAAAATAAATCATTGACTTGAGCCAGAGGAGAAGATGAAAGCGAGAAAAACTACTAGGAGCCAAAGAGAAACCTTATAGTCACAGAAATCACAAATAATGTTTATTCTTGGCCCCAGTGTTGCTGGCTGTGTACAGGGCAAGGGTAGGCTGCCAAAGTAAATCATTGACTTGTGCCACCATCCCAAGGAGAAAAAGAGAGCGAGAGATTATTAGGGGCCAAAGAGAAATGTTATAGTCACAGAAATCACAAATAAAATTTATTATTAGTCCCAGTGTGACTGTGTGTGTGCACAGGGCAAGAGCAGGCTGGCAAAATAAATCTTTGACTTGTGCCACCATCCAGAGAAGAAAGAGAGAGTGAGAGAGACTACTGGGGGCCAAAGAGAAAGTTTACAGTCACAGACCTCTGACATATCGCGGTCGAGTCAGGCAGGACAGTGGACAGACAGGCCTATAATGCTGCTCATAACCAATGCACCTGGGCCATAAGGCAAGCCAAGTCCAATTACTACCAAACCACCCTGGCCCCCTCCTGGGGCTCTGCGCATGCGTTCTGGGATATTAAGGAGCTCAATGGAAAATCTTGCCCCCCATCTCGGATATCTTTCAATGGCACTATTACCACTGACCTCCCCATATTGCTGACTGCCTTTTTGACCCTATCCCTACCTCAGCCCCACAACCCTGAATTGCCCCCCCATTTCTACTCTGTACCATATCTCCCCATGAAGCCAAACCACTCCTACTAAAATCCCTCTCCAGCCACAACCCCAGCTGTGACCCCATTGACTCCAGGATTCTCTGTCTAACTCTTGACATCATGCCAGCCCTCTCACTGACCTGTTAAACCAGTCCCTGTGCCTCGGTCAATTCTCGAGCGCCTGGAAATCAGCAGAAATGACCCCAATTCATAAGGATGGCGATCACTCTTTACCAAATAACTACAGACCGATCTTCACCGATCTTAATCCTCCCCCCACTCTCTAAAGCCCTGGAAAAAGTAGTATCCACCCAACTCATGAAATATCTAACCAAATACAGCATATTATGTCCAGAACAGCATGGCTTCTGCCCTGGACACAGCACCTCCACAGCCCTCCTTGAGTTCTCACAGCAAATACACTCTGCACTTGACTCTGGGGACGTTGCTGGGGCAGTGTTCATTGACCTATTCAAGGCCTTTGACACTGTGTGTCACCCCCTATTGCTTGACTCCCTTCATCAACTAGGCTTCCCATCTGGCCCCCTTGTCTGGTTCCCCATTTACCTCCATGACAGATCCCAACGGGTCAAAATAAATGGTACCCTATCAGCTGCCCTACCTGTTCACTCAGGTGTCCCCCAGGGTTCCATCCTGGGCCCCACATTGTTCAGTCTCTTTCTAAACACCCTTCCTAGCTCCTGCTCGGGCAATATGCTCCTATATGCCGACGATGCGGTTCTCATCACCTCCCACCCCGACCCCATCACCTTCCAGAACTCCCTGCAACTCACCTTCAGCCAAGCTGAAAAATGGTTCCTCAACCATCGTCTATTTCTGAATCTCAAGAAGACAAAATCTATGCTTTTTGCTCACCGCCAGAATAACTCCAGAAATGTCTCCCCTTCTCATCCTCCCCAGCAGCCTACACCCCATTGAACAGGTGTCTGCATACAAATATATGGGCATCACCTTTGACTCGGCTCTCTCTTTTCAGTCTTCTATTAATTCCCTGTCCACTGCCGTAAACACCTGGATTGGACTCCTCTACCACCACAAAGACTGCCTCCCTCAGAATGCCCTCCTGCTGGCTATCACCTCCTCTATCCTGTCTTTGGTTGACTACGGACTCCCTATTTTTGTGGCTGCAGACCCCACTGCCCTCACTAAAGTACAGACCTCAATCAACAAGGCTTGCAGGCTCCTGACCGGTGCCCCCAGGAGAACGCACACATGCCAACTCTGCTCATCCTCGAACATATCCACCTTTGATGAGTGCCTGTGCTACCACACCTGTATACTGGCAAAAAAATCACTACTTGGGCTCTCCTCCCCCAGGGGTTGCTGCATCCCTAAAATCAGCCTCCCACTCGGTCACCACCAGAAGTGCAACCAAAGCCACCTTTCAGGTCCTGAGAGCCAGGACCTCTCTCACCCAAAGATCATTCCACTACAGAGCCCCCTTTTGGTACAACTGCCTCCCCACTCATATCTCAAACATCCCCAATATCTGCCCCTTCAAAATTGCCCTCTGAAACCACCTCACTGACACTCAGAGCTGTAAATGCCCCTGACTGACCCATACCTAGAGCCCCGCCTGGCCCAATTTACAGACAACATCCTTCCGGACTGCTTTCTCCCCCAGCAACCACCCTCCCCCCCCAGGTATCGCTCCCTAGAACCCCTAGCAGCACCTTATTATTTATATACTAGACTAATTGCAACTAATTGAAGCCTTTGTACACCTTTGTATTACTGGAATTGCTTTGTGTGTTCTTTTATTGTATCTCACCTGTAATGTTCTCCTATGTTGTGCTCCACCACCAATTGTTGTCTACCCTCCCTGCAACAAGGTGCCTTTGTAAATGAGTCTCTGACTCAAATGTTGTAAATTCAAATTATGAAATAAATAAATAAAAATCACAAATAAAGAAATTAATCATGGCCTCAGTGTGGCTGTGCAGTGTGTGTACACTGTACAGGGCAGGCAGGCAGACAAAATAGTGCTTGCATCTGTCTGTCTGTCTCTCTCTCCCCCTACATCTCTCTCTCTTTCTCTCTCTCCCAGCACACTCACGTCATGGACCCGAGTAGTATATGCTACCAGTACAACCCAGTCATGAAGCAGCTAGCAGTTACTGCTTTTATTTAGCAGTTGTACTGTAATTTTTATACAACTCATGCATTAAATTATTTCCCTTTGGCTTCTGTGTTGAATATGACTGACTTTGGCCACTTTTATGCATTTTATTGCATTTTTTTCAAATATTTATAAATAATCAGAACAAATCAGAACTCCACGGAGTTCCGGTTCTTATTTAATAAGGGCCAGAACTTCACCGGGTTCTCCCAGCCCTAGTGCAAACTATGCAGAAAGGTTGCCCCATTGATCTGGAACTCTCTACTATCTTATGTTTATGGTGTCCCATTGTTGGAGACCTTTAAGAAAGCCTTACAATCCTATTTATTTGAGTTAACATACAGAAACAATATATAACTGTCTTTCTTCATAGATCTGATCTTATTTATTATTGTTATTATCTTTGACTTGTGTAATTGTCTGTAAGGTGCCCTGTGCCTTTTGGATAGGGCACCACACAAATAAAATAGCCTTGCCTTTGTTTCCTCCATATGCAAGATGAGTAGGTTTGATTTTCCACCAAGCAAAGATTTCCCAGACAGGTAGCTGAGTAATTTGTTTCTGTTGACGTGGCAGGAAACCAAATTCACCTCCCAAGGTCAATACTAATTTCGATCAAAAGTCTTTCCTCTTCTTGTGCTTTGCTGGCTTCGCTCCCACCCCTTAAGCATATGCACAGCAGCTGCAAGGGAATCTGCTTCTGCCTTTTGCTGAGCATTACTATATTAGATTGGCTTTGCACTCAGAAACCTTATTTGGCAGGGTTGCTTCAACTTCTGCCTCTTTTTCTTCCACTAAACATTCATCTGTGTTGCCCTGCTCTTGACTGCCAGTTTTGCCTCAGGTGTGGGGGCATGAAACAGATCTAGCAGTCTGACACCTCCTTTCAGAAGCTGTTGAGTGTTTGAAGCCTAATAGATTGCAATTCCTCTAATCCAATGCAAAGCAGTCTACATGTCTAAATTGAAGTGACCCTTTGTGGAAAGGGGCATTTATCAAGTTACATCTCCCACTGGCAGGAAGCTTGCACATATAACTCTCCTCCACCACCACTTCTCCAATTGCAATAATTTGATATACGCAGTTGTGTCCAGATCTCAGTTGTTCTTGGTCAGTGGGTCTGGAGACATGTCTCTCTCTCAGTCAAAATGGATAGTTGTATTTCAGGTAGTGGGCAAACAGTATCCTGGCATTGCATGTGCTGGTTTCATACTGATGGATATAGTATAACTTCTGTTGATGCCAGTCAATACTGCCAGAGTTGATGTAGATCGACCCCTGGCTTGTATCAGTTTGAATTCTGGCCTGTTCACAGTCCATCCTCACCAACAGTATCAAGATAGTTAAATGCTAGTGAGGATTCTGAATTCTTAAAGTTTGATTGTTGATGATATCTGAAATGGATGTAATGCTGCAGAAATTTCAAAGGCCAGGGTTTCAGCACAGTTGGGAGAGAAGCAAGATACTTATTTTGTCTACTAAAGTCAGCAAGCATGACACTGACTCCAAGAAGGAGAGTGTATACACATTGTTATAACATCAAAGATTTGCAAAATGGCTTTGTCTCATTAAAACTGTTCTTTGCCAGTTATGCTTCTCTTAGCATGCACAATCTTTTTAGTTGAAGTACCTAAAGCATATGATAGTCTGGAAAGGGGAAGGGCACATCTCACAGGGCATTTTCCGGTGTCTGTTGTGAGTAAAACTGTCACCTGGTATCACAGTTTTGTTTTTATTTAATTTATTTACCCAGGGAATCCCAGCTGAGATGGAGGATCTCATTTACAATGGGGTCCTGCATTTATTCATTTTTTACAACTGCTGGACAAAAGTACAGAAAGGTTAAAGAGGCTTGCTCAAGGTCACATTTAATAAGTGTCTCTGGTGAGATTTTAACCTAAATCGTCTATTTTGCAAGTCTGCACTTTAAGCATCCTGTTACACTGCATTCTCTAGCTTCCACAGATACAGTGGACCCAGGAGTCAGAAAGGAAACCCCACTTTCAGGCAGTAATGCAGTTAGGGTGTTGAGTGGCATGCAGTCAGCAGTTTTTTTCCCACTTGTGAAATTGAAATAGTTAAATGATCATTGCACTTTAAGCAGTCAGCTGCTTGTATTTTTTTTCCATCTGGCTTCTTTAAATAAACAGCATTATATTTTAGTTCCAGTGGGGTACTGTAGGTTTTTGCTGCAATCAGTCAACAGTTTGTTGAAAAGGATTGCCTGTTAAACATTTTTATTGCAGAGGGCTGCTTATGGCAGGATTACAAGATGTTTTATGATGTCTAATTCATAGATCCTGAACCACATAGTTGGTTCCAAAATAACAAGAACAAAGAACCTATCAATTCCAGTATGTGATCTGTACATTCAAGCTAGGGGCTGCATAAGACAGGTTATCCCAATAGCTTACATTCCTAACAGTGATACAGCCATAGTGATACACATTACATTTTTCACAGCTTGAGGAATCAACAGCTTAAACTCAACCATTCAGGTCACATTGCAACAGTTTGCATGCCTCCACTTCTCACTACAGTTCCCTCCAAAATCAGATATTTTCTTTCTTCTCAGATACCTACAGTCACAGCCCCATGTTTGCTTATTTCTTTCAGTTGGTTCTCTACTCTACTTTTCAGTTCCAACTTTATCTGAATCCAATTTATTTCTTTACCACCTCTTCACTGATGTGTTTACAGGTTTTAACCTATATATTTTATGCTGTGACACTGTGATCTTCCTGCAGGTTCTCTCTGCTGACAAGGCCTCTCTGTAGGTGAACCCTTCAGTGCATTTTAAGAAGTGCACTTGGTGCCACAAACTCATGCCATGAGTGCCTAGAGTGTCTGTCTGGGCCCAAACCTACCCAAGAACTTTCTGGGCTCCCAAACTACTCCAAGATGTCCCAAACAACTGAAGTAGAGTTGAGCTAAAAAGAATCAGTGGACTCACCTTCATTTAAATCAACCCTTCTTGGTTCCTACCAAGAGAATGAGGGTGGGACATGATCTGGTTCAGATTGGTCAGTTTTTATAGCACCAGTCCCCAAGGGCCAGTTCATCCTAGTCATATCAGGTGGCAGGCACCACAGTGCCAATGCTGAGGAGTACACGCGTGACTGGGGTACCTTCTGTTTCTGGGTTAGAAACCATGATACTCACCAGCTTCCAGTCTTCAACAGTGGTGGATCACAAACCATCATCAGATACTGAGTGCATCACCAAGTACTAGTGTAGGCTCCACTGACTCTGAGTTCTTAGTCCCCAAGAAGATACAGTTCTGGTAATGCACACCTTCCCAAATTATCCACTTTCCCTGCGCTCATGTATAAAAAAATCAGTTCTGCCCCATCTCCCTTGAGTCTCCTTGTAATCTGCTCTGTTCCTGCTCTAGCTTGGCCCATGTTAGGGCACCTTGAACCCTTAAATTACAGTCCCAGGTCCAGCCCCAGTCCCACTCCTAACTGCAGATCTGGCCCCTTGCCACTGCCTGCTGGTTTGGTGCTAGTTCCTGTTTCCCAGGCCCTACAAAGGACTAATCTGTCACTTTTGATTTGGCTGGCCATGATGGGATCAGCAGAATTGTGCCTTCACTGCAGCCATATTTTCTCAGGGTCAAGCCCTTCCTCTTCTGCCTGTAGGTGTATGTTTGAAGGTACTAAAGGATCTTTCTAAAGTCACTTTCTTCCATAGGGCCTGACTGTCTTGGCTTAGAGATGGAGGGACCTGGACACACAGGAACCAAAACCTTTTGGTGGATAATGCCAATGCATGGCACTGATGTATGGTGCCATGCATGTACCTGCAATATACAAGATGACAGCATGGCTCAGCTGGTAGCATATCTATCTCATGGCCAGAAGGTTATGGATTGCTTTCCCACTCTGGGATTGGGTTCCTACCATAAAACACTGGCACCCGAGTGCATTACTAAGGGGGATGTTGTACTGTTTGGGTGTTCTGTCCTTTGAATGAGATGTTAAACTGAGGTCCTGTCTGCCTTTTCTGGTGGTTGTTCAGTTGGATGTTAAGGATCCCAAGGGAAATCCAGGAGCTTCCATGACTATAAAGGATAAGAAAATACTCAAATCAGGACATTGCCTGGTTTTATGCAATTGCAAAAACACCAGAAAAGAACTTAAGAAAAGTATGGCCACTTACCAAATTTAAATTGGTATATAACAATTTTTATTTAAACATACACCTTAAAGCACTCTCTAAAACAAAAGCATGAGTTAGAGGAGCCATTAACAGTGCTTCTAGAGTGAGATGCCAAGTCTGGCATATAAAGAGAAAGGAAGCATTTGAAAAGGATAGATAGCTATAAAGAATAAATGAAATAGAAGGAAAGGTTTTTTTTTTTATACACCTTCTCTAACACACTACTGAAGGAATACTATACATCCTGATGAAGGGGACATCCATACCAAGAAAGATTAATATTTTTAGATTGTCCTTCAAGGTATATGTTTAAATAAAAGTTGTTACATACCACTTTAACTTTGGAAGTGGCTGTGCTTTTCCTATGTTCCTTTTGGATGTTAAAGATCCCATTACACTTTTGGGAAATTTCCATGGTGCCTGGGACAAATCTCCACCATTCACAAAAATATCACCAGCAGCTTAATCTGGTTTAATTGCAGGGTGTTCATCCTTGGGCCCATATAGAGAGAAGTCCATTGCTGAATAAACCATTATGTTCAGAAAAGATCAGGACTAGGAACACTCCATGCAGCGCATATTGAATCTTATGCCAACCACAGATCATTAGAAATGCCTATCGTGAGCTTGTGCATGTGTGCTCATAGTATATTTCAACCACCAGTGTGCTGAAATGTGCAGCTGGGCTTCACTGAGGCCACAAGTAATACAACAAATACATTCTGTTCGGTGACCACCAGGCCAGTTATTTTTTTTTTTGAACCAGTGGCTTGGGTCGATAGGTGGGTCAGAGATGAAATCATTTGGGCATCTTCAGCCCTTGCAGATTATATTTGATAGGCAGAAGTTCTATAGACAGGCAACAAAGGTACTACTTGCCTCGTAAAAGTGGATACTGAACTCATTACTAGCCTAGGTTCCATTTGGGTGATTCACACATGTCTGAAAAATTGTTCTAAGTTTCAGCAGCATTGTTTTTGAAAACCAGGTAGTCAGACTATGTGTTTGCTTAGGAATTTCATCACCACATCTCTCACAGTGTAGGAAGATGTAATCGTAGCTGTTTCCAACATATTTGTAGGGGTCTCCTTTTTATTAATTGCATCTAACAATTCCATCCAAATATTTTCCCTTCTAAGGATGTTCAATTTATTTTTCTTTTTAAAACATCAAACATTGGGGGTATTGAATGGGCATCACAAAATGAAGCAAACTAATTTGCAGAGAATAATGTCCAGTTTTTATAGATTTGATCTAGTTGCCAAATGAAGTACTACAATTCTATGGTTTGAATTGGGATGATTTGTAGAGTCACAGTTTTTTTTCTTGTCTGTTCTGAAAAGCAATGTGCCACTCTTGTCAGGACTAAGAGATTATTTATTTACATATTTTGTGTATATGTGACTCAAAGCTCAGATTGGTCAGTAAACATGCCCAGTATTTGTATTATTTTGTTGTAATGACCTCAGAACCTTGCAGAGTATGTAAACGTATATCACTATGAGGTTATCCCTCTGCTCCGTAATTTCTAAATTGTTAGAGCTGGTATTTTGGTGAAAGCCCATAGTCTATGTTTTCTTTGGTTTAAAATTAAATTTGATTTTACAAACCATCTGTGCAGATCAAAAAAATGTTCTTGAAAGGTGGATTACATTTATAATTTTATTTTTGCAGAAGCAATCAAAATTGTATTGTCAGCATACATTTTGATATAAATTTGCTGTGCAATAGAAGGCAAAGCACTTATGAAAACTACAAATACAAGTGGATCTAAGATTGATCCCTATGCTACATCCCTAGCCACTGATTTCAATTCAGATATTTGGCCTTCTACCATAACCCCCTGCATTCAATTTTTTTAAAAATATGATCCAAACCATCACATAGTATCTTCTGATACAACATGATAAGGGAGCTCAGGGAGGTACTAGCTGCACTTCTGACAAACCTATTTAACAGATTGCTGGAGACTGAAGTGGTCCCAAAGGACTGGAAAAGGGGCAGATGTAGTCCCACTTCTCAAAAGTAGTAGCAGGGAAGAGACAGACAATTATAGGTCTGTCAGCCTGACATCAGTGGTGGGTAGACTAATGGAAACACTACTAAAGGAAAGAACTGTGAAATATCTAGAATCCAATGGGTTGCAGGTTCTGAGGCAGCATGGATTCATTGGGAAAGATCATGCAAAACAAACCTGATAGATGTCTTTGACTGGGTGACCAAGGATTTAGGTCAGGGTGGAGCGGTGGAAAAGGGCTAACTGGATTTTAGCAAGGCTTTCAGCACTATTCCACACAGGAGACTGGTAAGAAAGCTGGGTAGTTTGAGTGTGGGCAACAAGGTGGTAACCTGGATAAGAAACTGGTTAGGGGATCATTAAAAGAGGGTAGTGGTGAATGGAGTTTGCTCTGAGAAGGGAATGTTACCAGCAGGGTACATCAGGGTTCAGTGCTGAGACCAGTCCTCTTTAATGTCTTTATTAGTGGAACTAGGATACATGAGGGTCCACAACTACAGTGCCACCAAAAGCAGCACAGCAATGATGGCATCTGCAAATACAGTGCCCAATACAAACACACAGGGCCACATATGACCACACACAAAATTAACACCCCATATTTTTGCAGGAGGGCTCCTCCGCTGCACCCCCACATGGGGAGGCTCTACTCCCTGCATCTCCATCTCTAAAATAATCAACTCAGAGGGAGAGTTGGATCATGAGGCTATGTAGCAACTCTGGGGGGTTTGGGGATCTGTGAGATGGGTATTCTCACAGTCTAAAACTCGGAGACCAGGAAGAGAACCCTGATCTCCCAATCCACAATGGCCGAGCTGCTCTATGGCTTAGTCTTCTACACCATGGGAGCAACTCGACCAGTAACCAACATTTATCAACTCTTTTCTCCTTCCTGCATTCACTCCCTATGATGGGACAGCTTCATAGGTAGCAGTAGCTGCCATTCTCTATCCTACCCCAGTCGTGGTCCTTGTTTCACTCTACTTACAGCACTGTTCTTAACATGTGCTGTTAAGGGAGCACTCTTTTAACCAGGTACCTTTATTAGTGACATAGCAGAGGAGCTGGAATGGAAGGTCTGCCTCTGTACTGACAACACCAAGATCAATAACAGGATGGAAAAACCTGGGGGTACTGCTCTCCTGAAGTTCACGAATGACACCAAAACTGCTATGGAGTCTGGCCTTTTAACTGGAGCAGTCTTTAATGACCTAATCAAGGTCTTTGACCTTGTAGATCACACTTTACTATGACCAAAATGATTTCCCTTGGTTTCTCCCCTGAGGTTGTTGCTTGGCATAATGGGTACCTCTCTGACAGGCAGCAATACAGTAGGTTAAATATTGCTCTACTACCTCTGAACTCTCAACCATCAACATCGGGGTATCCCAAGGCTCCATTCTTGGACCCCTTCTCTTTTTCATCTTTATCAACTACATCTCTCTTCATGCCACCCACGCCTCATCTCTTCTCTATGCTGATGACCTTGTTCTCTACCACAGCACCAAGGCCGTCACTGACCTTAAGTCTACCCTTGCCTCTGAATTTTGCAATATCGAAGTCTGGCTTTCTGGGAACAAACTAGCACTCAATATTAGTAAAACCCAAGCTATGCTCTTTGGGTCTGCTCCTAGATTGAGGAAATGCCATGACCAGCTATCCATCACCTGCTCTGATGGCTCCTGTCTTGATAATGTCCATTCCTTCAAATATCTGGGCATTGCCCTTGACCCCTTTCTTGACTTCGACATTCACAGCTCCATCACCTGGAAAGCTGTTAATTCCAAGACTGGACTGGCCTACAGAACTAGACATGCTCTTATACCTGCCGCCCAAGTCACCATAGTCCAGGGCATATTTCTTCCAACTCTCACCTATGGCTCCATTACATATGCCAGTGCCTCTAAAACTAGTCTACCTAAATGGAACACCACATATAATAACATTTGTCATTTTGTGCTGGCTTCTTATCGTCATACCCATCACTGCTATCTTTACAGCAGCCTTCAGTGGCTCTCACCCATGGCTAACCATCTATACTCACTTGTCACCCTGACTGATAGAATCTCTCATGCAGGTGTTCCCCTATTCTAGTCCAGATGCTGACTCCTCAACCCCCCACTATGCCCTCCATTCAGGAGATCAGATGCTTTTTCAAGTACCTAGATGTATAACAGCCATGGGAGCTCAGGCCTTCTCCCACTTTGTACCTGTATACTGGAACTCCTTACTTACCAATATCAGCCTTGCCTCTACTCAGTCTAACTTTAAGCACCAGCTAAAAAGTTACCTGCTGCAGTCAGACCTCTGCTTCTGCTTACTTCCACCCTGAACTCTCCCTGATACCTCTCCTGCTATGCTAGGCCTGCTCTAGGGCTTAACTATACTCCTTTGCACTTACTGCCCACTGTCTTAAATCAGTTTCTACCTAACTTGTCCCCATTGACTTTACCTACCCTCTCTCCCACCCTCAATTGCTAACTAAACCTTCCTCCCTCTCCCTGGGGGCATATCAGCCAACTGTTCAGCACTTGATCTTAAAAAGTTTATCCTAGTGTCCTGACATTTATTTTAAATATCAGTAATACTATCATTGTTTATTGTTTATTACTGTTGTTTGATATTCATCCCTAAGATTTTTGTACATTACTGGTGTATTACGTTGACTACGATGTTTGTTTATTTCCCTTTGAATTGATCATGTATTTTGTATTTAATGTACTTCTACTACTCTGTATTGACTGTATTTGTTTGTTCTCTCCCAGGTCATGCAGGAAAATAGGCATTTTCTATGTCTAACGCACCTACCCGGTAATCAAAAACAAATAAATAAATAAGCTCTGAAAAAAATTGAGAAGTGATCAACATTATGGCAGCTGGGTTTAAATGCAAGAAAGTGCAAAATAATTCACTTAGGCCATAGAAACCTGCAGGTGGAGTACAAAATGTGTGGAGTGATACTGACAATGACCAAGCCAGAAAGAGACCTGGGGATAATCATTTTGGATCACCTAAAAGTGGCCAGGCAGTTTAACAAGACAGTTGGGAGGGCTAGTGGTATGCTAGAGTGCATATGTAAGGGTATCACCAGCAGGAAGAGGGAGGTGATGTTTTCCCTCTGTAGATCACTGGTAAGACCCCACCTTGAGTACTGTGTCCTGTTCTGGAGACCACATCTCAGGAAAGACACAGAAAGACTGGAGGCAGTCCAGAAGAGTGCTACCAGAGTGATGCAGGAGCTACATCAAAAGCCCTGGGAGGAGAAGCTAAAGGAGTTGAATACGTACACCCTGGAGGTGAGGAGGGGAAGGTATATGATAGAAACCTTTAAATACCTCATGAGGGTTACTGGATCCAATACTGAGTTTTGAACCTCATTTAGTAAAAATGACTTCTAAGATTCATGCTAAAGTTGGTGCTTATATAGATTGAAGTCTTTTTTTGTTGTCTTGCACCTGTACAAGAAACATGTTGCAGTAACTTCGGAATAGCAGGTTTTGGAGGCATGGTCCTGTTGTGACATGTGGCACCACTGCTTTTTGGGGCTGGGCTCCATGGCATGAATTAGATTGTATGCTGTCTATGACAGCAGTGCAAAAGCGTGTCCAACACCTTGAAAGGTTTTAGCTGCTGCAATGAGGGAGCTCCACCTCATTGCTGGGTGTGTCTTTCCCAGTGTAAGTTTCAGTGCGACATGGTGGAGGCTGTGCTGTCCACCTTGCACAGTCCCCAGAAAAGCTGACTTAGAGGGGTGCTCAATCTCCCTGTTGGCATCACCCCCCAAAAACTCTTTATTTGCCAGTGGGGTGCCCAATCTCTGTTGGCTTACAATCCCCCTTCCCCAGTTCATCTGCCAAAGGGGGAGCCCAATCCCTGTTGGCATTACCCCTCCCACACTCTTTATTTGTTGACGGGATGCCCAATCCCCATCAGCTACAGCCCCCCCAAAAAAAAACACAGGTGAACCTCCCCCCAGTTCATTTGCTGACGGGAGCCTAATCCTGTCGGCATCATCCCCTCCCCAAACATTCTTTTTTATCTGCCAATGGGTGTCTAATCCCCATCAGCTAAAGTCCCCCCAAAAAAACATGCAGGTGACACACTGGGAGCCCACCCCAGCGTATCAAATGTACCTGTAAAACCAAAAAACTTCCCGCAATGTTTTTTTTCCCCTGTAAAGTAGAAAACGGTCCCTCACAGTCTGCAGCTCCCTCCCCCAACCCGCGCCTACCCACTTCATGCCCCACCTCCCCACACACACCCCTCACCCCATACTTACCTCCGGAGCCCGGCGCCACTATCTTCTGTGGACCATGAACACGTCTGCACTCTTCGGAGCCGACCGCAAACTGAAGAAATGCCGGTAAGCTGTATAATGGCATAAATAGGTTTTTTTCAACTTTGATGCATATCTTGGGCATTTTTGGGAATTTTGCCACTAAATTTTCAACATGGGGTTATTGGGACCCCTCCTCATGAATTCAGATATTGTCATGGCATTATTCGGTCCTGAAAGGTGATTTTGCAGTCACTGCGTGGAATCACCCTTCAGGACTGATTAACAAAATGACAGAACTAGTGTTCATGAGGTGGTCTCTCAAAAAGCCTATGTTGCAAATTTGGTGAAAAAATCAAACAAATGACTGTTTTACGAGCGTGTGTTGCGCAGTTTCCACACACACTCGTAGCTTCACAAATCTAATATTTTCACTCCAGATTTTCAACATTGCCATTTTTCCATACCTCCTTATGAACAGTACAGCTGTCATTTTTCACATCCTAGCCAAAATGTGTTTTCGCACTTCTGGCACAGAATAGCGTGGTCGCCGTAAGAAATCAGTGTTTGGGACAGAGTAAGAAAATCACAGTGATACTGTTCATGAGCAGAGGTCCTAAAATGCTTATGTTGAAAATTTGGTGACGAAAGTCCATTAACTGACTGTGTTATGAATGTGCATTGCGCAGTGTTCACGCACCCCTATCATTTTTCACATCCTGGACGAAATGTCTTTTTGCACTTCCAGCTCAGAATAGCATGGTCGCTGTGGGAAATCAGTGTTTGGGACAGATTAGGAAAATCACAGTGACTATTTTCATTAGCAGAGGTCCTAAAATGCCTGTGTTGAAAATTAGGTAACAAACGCCCATAAAATGACTGTTTTACAAGCGTGCTTTGCTCAGTTTCCACGCACGCTCTTAACTTCTATAATTTTTAATATTTGTATTCCAGATTTTCACCATTGCCATTTTTTCACACCTCCTTATGAACAGTACAGCTTTCATTTCCCACATCCTACCTGAACTGTGTTTTTGCACATCCGGCGTGCAGTGGCGCAGTCGCTGTAGAAAAACAATGTTCAGAACAGAGTAAAAAAATTACAGTGATACTGTTCATGAGCTGAGGTCTCAAAATGCATATGTTGAAAATTTGGTGAAAAAATTCCATAAAATGACTATGTTACAAGCGTGCGTTGCACAGTGTCCATGTACAGTGGTAAGTTCAAGAATTTGTAATATTTTCACTCCAGATTTTCAACATTGTCATTTTTGCACACCTTCTTATGAACAGTTCAGCTGTCATTTGTCACATCCTACCCAAAATGTTGTTTCGCACATCTGGCACACAATCACACGGTCGCTGTGGGAAATCAACGTTCGGGTAGATTAAGATAATCATAGTGCCACTGTTCATGAGCAGAGATCCCAAAATGGCTATGTTAAAAATTTGGTGAAATATTTCCACTAAATGACTGTGTTAAGAGCATGCAATGTGCAGTTTTCACATACGCTCATAACTTCGAGAATGTTTAATATTTTCACTAAAGATTTCCCACATTGCCATCTCTTCACACCTCCTTATCAATGGTGCAGCTGACAATTTCATGTGTTGCAGAATGGCACGGTCACTGTGGGAAATCAACGTTCGAGACAGATTAACAAAATCACAGGGGCACCATTCATGAACAGACGTCCCAAATGCTTTCATGAGGTGGTGTCACAAAAAGGCCATGTTTTAAAATTTGGAGTGCAAATACCAACACACGCCCAGGGTATTAGTGTTTCTAACTATTACATCTCACCCTGTACATACTAACAGGCATCAAGGGTGTGTCTATGGATTGTCTACTGTACTGCTCATGCCATTGGTCCTCCACCTTCACCCTGCAGGCACTGACAGGCATCAAGGTGTGCCTTGGACTCTTCAGCCTCAAAGTTCAACCCATTCTCCTATGCTGCACCTGTCTCAATGTACTTCCTTATAAAATGGGGTGAGCATAAGGCCAGATGACCCCAAGGCACAACGCGGCACTTGTCAGACTCTGCAGGGTAGGGTGAGGTGAAATAGCATGAGCGTTATGGCCAGCGACCCAAATGCATACCCCAATGCCTGTCACTCTCTGCAGGGTAGGGTGGGGTTGATGTTAGTTCTATACTTCACTGCTATTTCTATTATGTGTCTCTCTAACTCCTGCACTACCAATGCCAAAACCAGCAAGACTACATTCGGCATTGACAAATGCTTGTTTGACACCAGAAACTAGAGTGGCCATTACCAAGCAATGCTTATTTCCAGTTGTCAATTATGCTTCCCTTATTACGGATAATGCATTTATTTGTATTGTTCAGAAAAAAAATCTGCTTTACTACAACTTTTAGGGGAAATTTGTATTAACAGTTCCACAGAGAACACATCATTGTATAGTTTTGAACGATATGGGTTGGTTACCAGTTGATTTAAATTTCAAATATTTATATGCTAAATTTACATTTAAAGTCATTAGGGATGGAGTTCCTAGGAACCTGTCTGGTCTTTTACACAGATATGACCAGAATTTTTTATCCAGGGCTAGGGTAGATAATGAAATATTGAAATTGCCTTTAATGAGAACTACCTATGGTCAGCAGTCTTTTACATATGCAGCTCCTAAAATATGGAATGAGGTTCCAATTGAAATAAGAAACTTAACCACAAACAGGTCCTTTTCTACCTCTCTTTATCAGCACCTTAAGGTCTTATCCAAATGCCAATGTTTTAAATAATCATGTTTGTTTTTTATAAAACATGGGATTTGTATTCCTATTCTTTGTATGTATAATTATGTATAAGTCTTATTGTATTGTATTGCATTGTATTGTATTGCATTGCATTGCATTGTATTGCATTGCATTGCATTGTATAGTATTGCATTGTATTGCATTGTATAGTATTGCATTGTATTGCATTGCATTGTATTGTATTGTATTGTGGATCCCACCCTTTTTTCCAGTGTGCTTCCTTGTAAAGCAAATAAACAAGCAAACAGTAAGGTACAAGTGAGGGGTATTTACATAGAATTTGAAACATAGAATTTGATGGCAGATAAGGACCACTTGGCCCACCTAGTCTGCCCATTTCAGAGAAAAAGATGCTCTAGAACAAGGGGACATGTTATGAAGCTGGAGAGAGAGGTAAATTCAGGAGAGATGTAAAAAAGTACTTCTTCACAGAAAGTGTGATGGATTCCTGGAACAGCCTTCCAGCAGAGGTAGTGGGAGTGAAAACAGTGGTGGGGTTTAAAAATGCCTGGGACAAGCACAAGGACATTGCTGGGGTAAGGAAGTGTGGGGGAGAGACAGTGCCGTAGATCAAGTGGGGTCTGCAGCAAAAATGAAGGGAATAAAAATGGGCAGATTGGGTGGGCTCAGTGGCCCTTATCTGCAGTTAGTTTTTATGTTTCTATGGAAACAGGTGACATAGGCAGGCTGGACATTGGTAGCTGTTGTATAAGAGAATATGCAGTCTGTGAAAAGCAGTCTTATCTAATGTATCAATCTAATGTTATGTAGGGGATATTTTATTAGACATCAAGGAATAAGCCTTTTTTCATTCCAGATTGTTGCTAGTGATGTTGCCTAGCAGTGAGTGGTGCAGACCGGAGTTCTAGGCTGGCAAAATTGGCATTAATGACAGTAAATAAAAAAATTATTCCAGTAAATCCTGTTAGGATGTTCTGTTTATGCCATGGAACTAGTAATTGTCTGGTGTCCTCCCTGAGTGGTTTTACTCCTGCTTTGTTTTTTTTTTTTTTTTATTATTTAATGTACAGTACGTCAGAAGTTTTACAAAAATATTGCTGAGCTTACATCCTATTGGTGATTTGTCATTCATGTAATTAGCAATTTCTGGGCTGTGTTTGACATTGCTAGATATGTGTAACTGCTGTGGCTTAAGAGGGTGCAGCAGCACAAGTGAAGCCACAGTGATTCTATGGGAGAATAACCAAGTTCCAAGAGAGAATAGCATGTTATTTCCCAGGAGTGGAATTACAGGGCAGAACAATCACATTTATTCAGCCCTGTTATTAATCCCTCCCGTGATATAAATAGGGAATATCTCATAACGTGGCACAGAATATAATTATTTGATGTGAAATGTTGGTGTTATTGCTCCTTTGCATGAGTTACTGTCCCACTGAGTGGGCGAGGGAAAATAACATCAACTTTCCACACCAAGTGATAATCATATTTTGAGCTATATTATGGGATAACATACAGTATGCATACCATAGAACTTTGAGGTTTTCTTGATGTTTTTTGCTTTTGAAAACAGTACATTTTAGGGTGTCTTTCTGTTAGTACATGCTGAGACAAGGTGGTTGTTTCAAACACTGTAATCATCAGGGTTTTATTATTGTATTTTTGTCAGATTTTTACTATATGCCAAACTAATTTGTAAAAGAAAACACTGAATAGCAATTCACAAAAGCTTGCTAAGCTATTAGAATTTGAATGAAACACCACAAGCACTCAGTGTGTGACACGGTAAGTGACAAAATGACATAGTTACTGATATCGTAACATATCTTCCAAATGTTACTTTACTTGAAGCTATGTTCTGAGCTAGAATAGCACCTTTTATTTACGTAACTTATTGGCACTCAGATGGTATACATACATACATATTCCTTCTTATTGTTTATGCTATTTTTCTGTAATATGTAATATGTTTGAAAAGAATAATGGTATGCATCTTCTGTCTATCTTATGATGTCCTATTGCAAATGTAGCCACGTCAGTTGTACTTTACTTTGTCTAGTGTACTTACCTTGGTCAACAAAAGCTAAATAAAGTCAGCTTTGTGGTGTTGAGTGATGGGACATTGCTCTGGCATGCTGATGACCCGAGTTCATGCCCCAAGCCCAGTCAGCAGAAATGGAGGCTGCAAAGAGGGAGTCAGAGAGTCCTTTTGACACTTTCTACCCAGAAGGGTTGGGAGGTATTGGTCTGCTTCACTGGCAGCTCCTGGTGGGAGCTTGTGAAGGAGACCTTGGCAGTGTATAGCACCACCCACATTGCCAATCGCCCCCCCCAGGATGCCACTGTGTTCACCCAAAGTGGGAAGTGGGAGGGGCCCAAGAGCAAGGAAACTCACCCACCTGGCCACTGGATGATATCCACCATGTTCCCCCCCCATGTGCCACATAGCCTCAGCCATGACCATCGATCCTCCTGGCCCCGTGCCCGGTCAAGGTAACAGGAACAATTTCTTCTCCTCTGGTGCTGAGGGGAAAGCATCCCTCCCCAGGAGGATTACCCCAGGTCTACCAGGATGCAGAGTAGAGTAGGAGGATGACCATGATGGCAGTGAGGGATGGGTGGTGGGCAGGGGCATGAAAGATGCTGCAGCCCAAAGGAGTGGTGGGCCAGGGGGCATGGGAAGGAGCAAAACAAAAACTAAAATCAATAAAATCAATGTAGATGTAAGCTGCTGCAAAAGACAGTGTTTCAATGCTGAGAATACTAACAGCAGAGATACCTCTGGTGGTGACTCTGGAGACTACAATGTGTGAAATCAAATGCTCTGTCTAAGATGCCAGCAGGAAGAGAATTTTCCATTTAGCTAAATAGTGAGAGTTGCAGCTTTGGGAACTCTGGACCCCAAATTTGATTCCCAGTGAGGGTGGAGGTGCATCTGCCCAAGTAGAGCGGACAGAAATATTGGTGTTAGTGGCAGGTCAGACATTGATGGAAATGTCAGTAGCACAGGTGGGGTGAAGGAACTAAAGACTGGATTTGGTCATGCTAAGCAGCCAGCTTTGGTTTGTGTTGAGAGAATGTTTTCTTTTTATGTTTACTTACACATGTGCAGTGAA
Source organism: Neoceratodus forsteri (assembly GCA_016271365.2). Classification (NCBI taxonomy): domain Eukaryota; kingdom Metazoa; phylum Chordata; order Ceratodontiformes; family Ceratodontidae; genus Neoceratodus; species Neoceratodus forsteri. The sequence goes on along the minus strand of CM028132.1, from coordinate 98,428,167 downwards.
CAGATTGTTACAGTAACAGGGTTTCATAGGTGTGTCACTGTTAGGTTCAGTGTAGCTAAGGCTGCAGAGAGCTCAGCAGTGACAACCCAATGATCAGCAAGACTGACTGTGGTACTTTTCTCTGCTTGTTGACAGCAATTTTGTGTAGTTGAAAGGAGTGAGCTGCTCCTATCACAGATCAGCTTAATCTGATGATCTTTTCTTCTGCATGATGCTGCTCAGCAAGCAACTGAGTGACATCATGATCAGATGACTGACAACCCACACCTTCACCGTAAGCCAACAACTAAACAAGCATGACACCTCCAAAACACCCCATGCAAGAAAAACAAATGTGCTGCAAACAATGCTAATTACCCCAGTGCTATTGCTGAGATATTTCATTTAAATTGCTGTAAAGATGTCCAAAAAGCCTATAACTTACAGCCTTAAAGATGCCAGAAATAGCGCAAATAAGTGAAATATTTGCAAAAGGTTCTCAAACTTACCTTATAATTGCTACTTTTTAATCTTTTTCATGTCACAGTAACATTTTTGCCAAGTTCCCAAGTTAAAATATCTGTAAAACCCTGCAACATTCAGGGGCAGATTTTGCATATGTGCACAAGGAGACATGCTCCCCCCATTTCTGTACATTCATAACCCCTACCCCAGTCCGGTGGTTGAGGTGCAAAGTCCCTCTGCTGGTACACATTACCAATCCTCCAAGAAAGTCTGTGTCAGAATCCTCATCCCCAAGAATCTTGAACAAAAAAACACTGTTTCCCACCCTCTGTGCACCCCACCACCCACCTCGCCTCAGCCAGTAGTGCCCACTTCTGTCCCTCGTAGCAACTCCTCTTGTCCTTGAAGTGAAATCCTCATTGTCCCTTGAGGCTCTGCTTCTCTGAGGGCCAACTACATTGAAATGAAAAGGGCCCTTTCATTTCAAAGGGCCCTTTCATTTCATTTCATTTCTTTAGTTGACAACTTTTTTGTTTTTTTAATATTGTTACCTACTTTTTTCCATTGCTGTCTTTTTTAGCCCCACCCTGACAACCTTTATGGGTGTCAACTTTCAAATGGCCCCTGAAATGGGTGTTTGCAGAGTTTGCTGGCATGTGGCACAAACACCCCTTGGAGGGAAGGATTTGAACATAGACAAAAATACTTTGAAAGAAAAAAGTAGGTAAAAATATTAACAAGCAAAAAAGTTATGACTTAAAGAAAAATACCCTTTGAAATAAATGGGAAGTGTGTACCCATTCATTTCAGTGGAAGGGTTTTAAGTCATAACTTTTCTGTATTTTAATACTTTGTGATGCTTTTTTCTGTCTAGGTCTTTTAAGCCCCACTGTGATGTGCCTTATGGGTGTCAGTGTTCAACTCCTCCCTGAAATGGGTGTTTGAAGTGCATACCAGGGTCCACTGCAAACAACCATTTTGGAGATATTTGAAAGTTGACACTGATAGGGTTTGTACAGGTGGGCTAAAAAAGACAACAGAGCAGAATGGATTGCACTCTGTTGCAATAAATTCTAGATATACCTGATGCACCAAATAATTAAATACAAACACAAAATAATGCCAAACTTGTTTTATTTCTAGTTCTACCCAGTAATGGTCACTAGGCAAAAACCAGTGCAACACAGTGTTCAATGGGATGTTAGCAAAATCAACACTTGGTATTGAAAGTTTTTCAAAAGCAAGGGTTCTATACCAATGCAACAAAATTATTATTAAGTAAAAACCAAGATTTAGAGCAGCATGAATAACCTACTAGTCACCCCAGCACTTCGGCTCCACCTGAGCCTTCCTTGGGGGTGGAGACTGGCTATCCCATCATGCGTTTACATAGGCCATTCATTCATTATTCAGATACTTCAGTCTATGATATGCCTCTTGCATGATGGGAAGGCTAAGATTATACCATCTCTGAATTTTCTAAGGTAGATTCAGTGGTGTATTCCATAGTGTCAGTGGGGGGAGTGAAGAAATTCCAAAACCTATAAACCTGCAACCAATATTTTAACCACATATTCCAAATATTACATATTCAATATTTTCATCATATTTAGTTTTTCAAATCCAGCTAGAAAGAAAGAAATCACCAATATTTAATATTGTTACCTACTTTTGTCCGTTGCTGTCTTTTTAGCCCCACCCTGACAACCTTTATGGGTGTCAACTTTCAAATGGCCCCTGAAATGGGTGTTTGCAGAGTTTGCTGGCATGTGGCACAAACACACCTTGAAGGGAGGGATTTGAACATAGACAAAAATACTTTGAGAGAAAAAAGTAGGTAAAAATATTAACAAACAAAAAAGGTATGACTCACATTTGAATCCCAACAGCGATCACCTGTAACTTTTTATTGCTCCAGGTAGCTTTGATTTTAATTGATCTGCCAATTGGGTCATATAGTGATAAGGCACATTGGAGGGAGAGATGAAAATAGATGTCAACAAGTCCTCCATCATGTAAAAGAAATAAAGTACATACATTAAGTTTTTGAATGCTATTGATCTCAAATTCTGATTACTCCTATAATACAGATGTCAGAGACTGTATTTTAAAGAAATAACATATATAGCAGTATAATTTATAATGGATCAATTGGTGGGGGGGCTTGGTCTATTTGGGTTAGTGCTTCTAGGTGCAAGGTGTCTATGGTTTCATTAAATCTTATTTTAATTGACCTTTAAGAAAACAGAGAATATTAATTCTTCAGAAAAGGTTTCAGATCCCAACAGTCATTATGGCAATGTGGTTTCAAAAGTCTTTAAAAGAAATATCCATTGGCTATCTTTTCTTAGAAGTTTGTTCTGTCTATTACCACCACTGAAAGGGTGTGGGATCCATTCAATCCCCACAAATTTTGTTCCTCGTGTGTTGTTTTCACGGACTTCATTAAAATGCTTTTCCAGTGGTGAATTTTCTTTGCCAGTTCCCAGATCTCTTAGGTGTTCTGAGTTCTTGTTTTAAACTGCCATAATATCCTTCCTACACATAGTTTGCTTCATGGGCATATGATCACATAGACTACAAAGGAGATGGAGTATGTTATTAGTTCCCATTTTCAAACATGTATTTGAGTTTGTAAGGCCTTGTACACACTGGGGAACTTAAAACAGTTTAAGTGCCTTAAAATGTTTTAAATCCCCCTAGCACTGTTTGTATCCAGACTACAAGCCCCTTAAAATGTTTTAACAAAAACATTTCTAAACCCTGCTAGATACCTAGTCTTAAAACCATTTTAAAAAAGCATTTTAGAGCTAATATGGTTTTACTCACAGGTCTGGACAGGAGTAAAAATGTTTTAAGCTGTAATGGTTTAACTAAAACAGTTATAGCTGTAGTGTGTACAGGCAAGCACAGTTCTGTTTGTTGAACTTAACACAAAATAGTTGCAAGGAAAACATGTTTAACACTAGCAGTGTGGACACACTAAACCACTATCAGAAATGGCTACTGAATAGTGTGGATGCACTGAAATGGTTTAGTTAAACTGGTTTTAAAACTGGTTTTCAGAAACAGTTTTGTAGTGTGTACAGAGCCTAAAAGTTTTAACTTGTGCTCCATATCTGCAGACATTACATCTTCCACTTCTGTTAAAACCTGTAGGTTTTGGGAGGGACCAAGGACCTTGTTTAGGTTTTGCATCCATGAAGTGATTATGCACTAACAGGTCTTTTAGATCTTTCTCTTTTCTAAGCTATTCTTGGTGATCCTACAATAGCACTTTGTAGATCACTGTCACCTCTAATTACTCCAAAGCTCTTGTAGATATTTCCAATTTGGCCTGCTATGGTGCTAAATGTGACAATTGTATGATCCTCCCTCTTCTCTTCCTTGGAGATCAAAAGACTCTCCCTTTTTCTATTTTTGGCTTTATCTTTAGCTTCATCTGAAACTTCACGGTATCCCCTCACTTTGAATCTCTTTGTTAAATCATTTGCTTGGTCCTGGAAATCTTGTTCCTTGGAGCAATTCCTTTCGATTCTTAAAAACTGCCCATATGGAATGAAATCTTTCAGTTTTTATGTTTACTTGCACATGCGCAAGAAATATTTTGTTACAATAAACAGCATTTCAGAGGTGTGTCATTGCCAAGTCCATTGCAGCTCAAGTTGGAAGGGGTTTGGCAGTCCAGACCAATAACCGCACATTATGGTCATGACACCACTCACTGCTTGCTGTGTGGAAATCTTCTGTTGCTAAAAGGACTGAAGGCACAATAGGTGAATCATAAAATGAGTATCTTGAAAAGTTGAGGTTAAAATAAATGTATATAATTGTTTAACAACTTTTGTGTGTAGTGCCAGTCTTCACTCCAGCAGCCATGCTTTATGATTCCATGTCAGTGAGCTGAGTTCGGGGGTGAGTTCAGTGGCCCAGCTGGATGGGGTGAGGGTGGGGGAAATGGCACTGTCATGAGACACCTCTCCCCAGTCAGAGAATGAAAGATGCAGGTTTGTCTGCATGGGCCCAGGTATCATATAGTGAAGATAACTGTCCTCTTAGCATAGGGCCCTATACCTCTCCACTCATGAGTGACAGACTGCCTTGTGCATTGATTGACAAATGCACTCTTTGCCCTTTGCATCTGTATCTGCGGCCACATGGAAATGAAGGGATCACACAGTCCCACACTTTCACAGCCCACATCTCCATGAACTCTTCACATTCATCACTGCATGGAAGTGCAGGGCCCTTGGATGGAGTCTTCCCTTAGCATAGGACATCTGCATCTGTGCACTATCAGCACCAAACAACTGCACAGCACATATACACAAGCAAACATTCGGCATTGACAAATGTATGTTTGGAGTGGGAACTATCTGTTCTTAGTAAAGAATTTCCTGCTGTACTTTTCCTAAATCCCTCTGTTTTATTTTCCTACCTGGTTCTGCTGTCAGAGTGATGCCAAGAAAATTCAGTTCCTTACTGTCAAGCAAACATCCGGCATTGTCAAATGCTTGTGCTATTTTCTTGGAGTGTCTGAGTGAGGTACACTGCATGTTTCTTTAATAAATGTGCTTACATTACACAAAACCAAAGGAAAAACGTCTGTCTCTCTTTTTGGAAAAATTATGTTCAGCTTTCCCCACCGTATCCTTTAAAAAGAAGGAAAGGATTTTCAGCTGCAATTACTGCACAAAAAAATCATTCTTTCCCTCTGGCAATATACAAGAAGCAGTTTGTTAAAAAAACAGAAAAGATGTATAGGCCTACAATAATTAGTAAAGAATGTTCCCTCTCCTAGCATAAGGCAAGCAAGTAGATTAATATGAAATGATTCACAGTGAGGTCTAAAGACAAAGATAAGATTTTACAAGAAATTACTGCTAGTTTTTGCACCCTTGACAAAAAGAAAAAAACAGCTGCCTAATATGAGGCTAGTCTCACTGTACTCTTGAAAAGGAAGAAAAGATTTTCAGGTGGGCAATTACTGTGCAGCAATTCCCTCTCCGCATTGACAAAATGGGAAAGAATCATAATCACACTTTGCTCTTTAAATGGGTAAAAAAAAGATTTTCTGATGCTATAAAATAACACATCTTGCTCTTCTGATCAAAAGAGCTTAGTCTGAATGCAGTTTCGCTCTTTAAAAGAAAAACAGTAGTCGGTCTGGTAAATCCAGATATCTGGATGTGGTGTGTCTGCCTGTACAGCCCTGTAGACTGAGTGTACATTGACCATCACCATGCACTTCAGATGAATTTGCCACCAGCAAGATAATGAGCCTGAATGCTGGCAGACATAGATCTTCATGGCCCCACTGTCTGATACTCTCCACTTCTCCAAACTATCTTCCTTCCATTTCACAGAGATGAATTAATCATATACAGCTTTTTGTGTTTTCACCCCATGGTTCTCCACATCACTACTATGGCAATATAGTCCCCACAGCAACAACAGAAACAAAATCTGGTCAGAGCCCATATGACTGCAAAATGATATTATTGATGGTGGTTGCATACTGTTATGCCCTTTATAAATACTCACTGGGCAATGTCTGCTCTTTCAAATAAATCATTCGGTACTTGGCACATGATTTTTTTTGTTACAATTTATTTGCAAAGGATATAACAGCTAGGATGCAATTGCCATCAATAACATAATTTTGCAGCCATATTGGCTCTGACCAGAGCAAGTTTCTAAAAGCTTTTGACCGACTTTCTTCAAAGCGCAATGGAGACACATCTTATTCCTTCCCCTAACACTCTAAGACTGGACACTGTGCAAACATAAGTGGGTTTTATACATGTTGAACAGGCATAGCTTTTTGAAACAGTGGCGACCTACCCAATGGGCTGCTATTTCCAATATATCTATTTCATTCTTCTGGGAAAATGTTGCTTTTTGTGATTGTCAGACAAGCAATTTTGGAAACACTGACAGTATGCCCTTTGGTTTTTATTCTGATATTCAGCACATAACAGTTGTACTCACCTACAAGGGCCACTGGGGTTTGTTTCAGTCAGAAAAGAGTGAAGCAATCCCTCTCTCTGTTACTGCACAGCTCTTGTCACTTGCCATGAAGGATGGGTTAGAACAACTTGGGTTAGAGAAAAACATTGTTGTCTCCCTTTTGTTTTTGTTTCTTCACCCCTTTTTTGTGAGAGTGGGGGAAGGGGGGTTCTACCACCAATGCACATATTTTTTTTTTATCCTAAACAATAGTATATGCTGTACAGAATAGAAACTATTTTGATCAGTGCACCTCTGATGATTACAGCTGCAGCCTTCATCCACTGGTAGAATTAAATAACAAAATAGTTAACATAGCTAAACAAAAAAAGAGCCTTCCAGCCTATTGACATCATCAGATGTGTACTGATGAAACTAATTTCTATTCTTTACAATAGATTCTAGTGTTCAGGATAAAAACAGAATATGTGCCTTCGTGGTACACCCTCCACCCCCCAAGAAAAGGGAGACAATGTTTTTCTCTTACCCAACTAGTTTTAACCCATCCTTTATGGCAAGTGACAAGAGCCATGCAGAAACAGAGTGGGATTGTTTCGCTCCTTTCTGACTGCAACAAAACAGGGCAACCCTAGTAGATGAGCACAACTGGTATGTGCTTAATGCTCCCTCACAAGCCATGCTTCCATGTTCACTCTACATGACAGGCTGGGGTTCTGTCACTGGTCTGCATGTTGTTCTTTTTTTTTTGCGTTCATTGCATTTTCACTAAATGCTTGTGAGAAAATGTTATCCTTTCCTCAGCCGTGCCAAGTATTGCTAAGCATTATTGATGTGAATTTAGTTGGCGATGACTAAAGTCCAAGGGAACCACCAGCAAAACTTTCTCAGCATCATAACACAACATAGATTCCATCTAACTGGAGCAAAAAGAATTGAAGTCAAATCAACCAATGGGGGGGCAGGGTTGTGCAACCCAAACAAGCAGCACCAAACTGGGTATACAAGGATGATATTTACAAACTCACTACAGAGTCATAAAGTGTCCCAACTCCACACAAGTTCTTGCTGCAAAGTACACTAGCATACAGTGAAATTGGCCCCTGCAGTGTGTGCAAGCCCCACTCAACTCTGAAATCCTTACCTGTTTATATGCCGCTTCTTCCCATCTATCCTTACAAACCAAGTGCACTCCCTGCTGAAAGCAGTAAGAATTCTTGGAGCTTTAAAAATAATATAAGAAATGAAACCGTGTTCCTCAGCATTCAAATGTCATGATTTCCTTGTCTTTACTAAAATGTAGCTTCCACACACCATAAATTGCTGAAGAAATTACCCAACAAAAATGAGGCACAGCAGCTACCTTTTATCCCACTAGAGGCTCAAATTGCAACATTTGTCTTTCAGTGTACAACGGCTACTTTGTGTTTTGCAAGAAATAAAAAAACTATTCCCTGTACTTTTTTTTGTGGGGTGATAGAGGCTACAGCAGCATAGACTGTGACTATGTGGGCTGACAGATAGGCTGGCAGTTGCTGCTCAGGATGAACACTTTGGAGGTCAAGTCAGGTGACAGCTGCCCAGGACAGTGCAGAGCCTAAGTACAAGGTGTTTAACGTGAAGTGCAATGGTGGCATGCACTATGTGCTGTTTTTGCTGCTACTGATATCACAGCCATGCAATGCATGGAATGTGGACCCCACAGAGTAAGAGGGGGACTGAGATGGTGGTGGTGGAGCTTCACTGCACCAGCTCTTATTTGCAAAGGACAACAACACACGCAGGAAGGAGGAAGGTCAGAGGCAGCAGGCTGTTGGTGTTTCTTTTGGAGAAAACACACCCCACCACATAAAAACATGTTACTTTCTAGAGGAACAACAATGTATTGCTTTGGGGCTCCTGTATACACATAGATCAGTTATTACACATAAAAGAAAACTCCAGGAGAAGGAAGGGACTGAGTTCCAATAAGCTTAGCCTACCCTCTTAACTAAATAATCTAAACTGACATTGTCCCTGCAAGAAAATAGTGCAGCAGGAATGGGAGGAAGGAGGAAGCAACCGCACTGTATTCAAGGGAGAGGACACGGACAGATTCAATGCCATTCTGATGGAAGGGCATAGCTGTCAATAACTGTGCTGTATCCACTGTCACATGCTTCCAAAACCCCCTCTTTTCAGTGTAATTGTACTACATCATGCATAGTTCTTGCTATGTAGCCATCAAAAATAGCTGGTGCACTCACTAAAAGGAAAACAAATTGGCTATAAGGTGCTGATACCTATGATTATTTCAGCAGACATGGAGTAGACAGAAAACATAAGGGGTACTTGTTTTCTGTCTTCTCCATGTCCGTTGAAATAAACTTAGGTATCAGCACTTTATAGCTGTTTTTTTTTTGTTTTAGTTAGTGCACCTGCCATTTTGTCTTTTATGGTTTGTCTAGCTGCATGGCACTGCCTTATGTGATTTGTTCACCACATCTGAACCCTTTCTCCAGTGTGAGTGACAGGCTTCACAGCTAATGCTAGTGGCATTGCTTTTTCAATGGGTGGGGGGAAGGAGCACAAATGCTGAGTGACCTCCATCCTCCAACCCCAGGAGCAGAGCACCTAACCCCCATTAAATGTGCCTGGCTGCCAGCCTCTGGATTCTAGGATTCAGCAATTGTACACGAGTCCAGAGGAGGACAACTAACATGGTGCAGGGGTTGCATCAAAGGCCCTATGAGGAGAGACAGAGGGATCTCAACATGTACACCCTGGGGGAGAGCAGACTGAAAGTAAACATGATAGAGACCTACAAGTATCTCACAGGGGTGTACAGGGTATAGAAGAGGGTTTTTTTTCGAATGAGAAAGGGCACCAGGACCAGAAGGCATGCAATAAAGCTGGAAGGGGGATGTTTAAGAGGGATGTGAGGAAGTATTACTTCACTGAAAGAGAGGAGAAGACCTGGAACATGATGTGAATGGAAGTGGTGGAGGCAAAAACAGTAGGGTGCTTCAAGCATGAATGGGATAAACATAGGGGAATATTAATAAACAGGCAGGCAGAAAGAAGGGTCACTGGAAAACAGTTAGGATCTGCACAGGCAGACTAGACAGGGACTATCTGGGCAGACTGTGTGGACCAAAGAGTCATTTTCTGCTGACAAATTATTTTTTCTATGTTCCTATGAGTCACCCTGATCACTCAGGTGAACACAAATTTATTTCTGTGATCTTCCGAGAATCGTTCTTCACCACTGATTCCCACTTATGGGCCAGAGTCAGAGGCACTAGGACTTCATGAGAGCAAAGTTTTGGCCAGGAAGCCAGTAACGGCTACTGGGTATAGCACCTGTGCACCTCCCCACATGTTACCATATGCTAGCCAATAACCATTGCCAGCTCTGTCACCAGCCTCAGTTCTATTCTTCCAGCCACCAAGAGCACACCAAGGGAGTGCTCCTCAATCTACCTCATTGTTGCCGAAGTACTTATCGCTGCATTACCATCATTGTGTTCTGCTTTGTGTTGTCCTCTTCATTTATTGTCTTACAGCATGATGCAAAAAGGAATGTCTGAAGGGGCCATGTCAAAGAAGAAAGTCTAACAGCTGATAATTATGAGTCATTGTCCCTGTGGGAACAAGATGGCTGTGATGGACTGGTATTAGACATGTGCAGCCTGCCTTGGACCATAGCATGACCTAGATGCTTGCAACACCTGCTTCTCCATGGATGACTATACTTTGGAAAACCACATGTTGAAGGCAGGTGTCGCTCACGTGAAACCAAGGTGATGTCTCTAAGCCTGTCCCTCTGTCCTCTTCCCAAGACCTCTGTAAGTACAATGTTCCTTGACCTTACTATGCTGAGGAATCAGAGACTCTGATTGCAGGGTCTGGTGGACAGCCGGCTCCTTTTGGGTGGCCAGCTGAGAATCCTCCACAATCTGTTTACCCTGAGCAGTAGGTGTTCCTGCTGGTGACACTGAAGCTGTATGCTCAGTCTACACTGTGGACATCTCAACATTGTCCTCTGGTGTCACCTGTGCTGTTGTCATGGTTCACAGTGATGATGCAGTGGGCAACCATAAGGATGAAGTCAGGACCTCTTCTCCAACACTGTTCATGATGTCAGTGGAGGGTCCAGCACCAAGGTTGTTGTCCATTCTGATGCCAGTCCAGAGACTGTCCCTGAATATGGTGTCACCAGCAACACTGAGGAGAAGGACAGCTCTGGACATGGTGAAGGTGATGATGACAACCATAATGTTGATCCTCGACCTGGCTGCAAGTGAGGTGCTGACAATGATGTCACTGTGGAGATTGTCCCCAACTGAGGAGGGAGACAACACTGAGCACTATATTGAGTTCAACACCGAGTGTGGTGTTGAGGACTGTGTTGACCATGGTGATGGGGGGAGGCCTGTCTCCGAGGACATCAACAAACCTAGGCCTGGTGCCAGAGCTGGCACCAACCTGGAGTCACAGGATGACCTGGAGGTGGGCTTTTTCCCCCTGGGCTGCAAGAAGAAACCCTCACTGATGAGGAACAGGTTTGCCCCATGGGACCTGTATGACTCCAGTCTCCTCAACTGGGGGTTCCCTCCATGGGCACTGATTGGGTCACTCCTCAGATATAGGAGGACACAATTCAGGTTACTCTGCTAATCACTCCCATCAAGAAAGGTCCCCTATGCTGTTCCACAGACCAGGCCAAGGCTTCAGAGACCTGGAGTCTAAACCCCTCATAGGGAGGTCTAGCCACTTCTTTAAAAGTAAGCCCTTTGGAACCACTAACATGGGAACACCATTGGACTTGAGGCAGTGCCTTAGAGGATTGACACAGGGAGTATAATAGGGCCCAGTATAGGCCCTTCTACGGGATACCAATCCTGCCCAGAGGTGGTACCTCATCTCCATCAGCATCCTCCTCAGAGGACAAAGAATTGTCAGTTCACTTTATTTCTGTTACTGAGTATGCAATGTACCAACAATTCCTGATGGACATGCTCTAAGTGTTTGACCCTGAGGCCTACACAAGCTGTAATCCAGAAGCACTGCTGTTAGGACTCTGCAGTTCCCAGTGCCAACACTGTGGTTTTTCCTTCTTGGCCTAAAGCTATGGAGGAGGCATCCATAGCAGTGTGGAGGCACCCCTTTTCCAATCCAGCCATCCCAAGGGAACTTCTCAAGTGGTATCATGCACCTACAGGTTCTACAGATGAGGTACTCCACCCTACCTTTGCCTTCAAGTACTGCAGACCCCATTGGGGCCACACAGCCTCATGGGTGACTAACCTCCAGATGCAGCCCAGGGTAGCCCGACGTAACCCATCGTCGGGCAGGTTCCCTCCTTCTGGGGGGAAATTGCCTTCTGGCATTCCTTTTCTCAGCCCTGGGTGCTGCTGAGATCTGTCCTGGCTCTCTCCAGGGGCTCCGTGGAGGCAGGGATCCAGGCGGCCATCATCCGGTTGCTCGGATGCCATTTTTCTGTGTTTTTCCTCGAACCCCTGATATTGCGGCGCATCTTGTAGTGCTCCTGGTCTCCACTGTGGGCTGCTACAGAGCGAGTAATCACCCTAATCCACTCTAGTAGAGGACAGCAGTCCTCCAGATGCTCAATCCTCTCCTGCCCCTGCCGACCCCCAGTGACCAGAGTACATTCCCGAACCCGGGTCGCCGGAGTGGTGGTTTGAGGTAAGGCACCAGCGCCTCAGCCCTCTGTGCCACTGGGCCAGTGACAATGTCTTTTTAATGTGCCCCCTTCCTAGTCCTCCCACCCCAAATATTAATTAAAGTTGCCCCCCCTCAGATTCATGATTTAGGGTCAATAGTAGGGAAAGGCTAGGCTACCTGAGTCATTCCCCACCCTCTCAAAAGAATAATATGGTTAGTTATTTTGATGACTGCTTGCACTGTGCCACGTGATGACACCATAATTTATTTAAATCCTGCCTGCCTAGCCCCCCAGGCTTGAAAACACCTACTTTTCAAGTTGAGCCCCCTAAACCCAATCCACAGTTTGGGGGTGACATTAGTATTTCACTTCCAGATATCTCAGCAGCGTAACTACACCCCTCACTCACACCCTCCTTCCCAGGTATACACTCACTATATGAATTAATGGGATGAGCATGCATGCCCCATGGGTTAGGGAGAGCCCAACTGAGCTTGCCAGAAATGGACTGAAAATGCCCCCACTTCACCACCAATTGCGGACCTGTAATCTGAAGGGGGCCAACTTCCAAAAAGGTATTTTGGAGTCTTAGTGGTGGGCTAGAGAGGGGAATTTGAATAAATTACAGTATGGGCTAAGTACATTGTGCCAGGAGCCAGTGTGAAAGCTACCTTCAGTACTCCTTTAAGATGGGAGAATCAACTGAGCTGTCCTGGCCAGTCACACTATTATTCTTCCTCTCCTCATGAATTGTGAATCAGGGGAAGGAGGGGGCAACTTCAATCTAACATATGTTTGGGGCTTGTCACGGGGTCAAAATGTTGCACAGCAGAATGCCATGCGTCTTAATCGCGTTGTGCAATTCCAGTTTATTTTATTTTCTATGGGGGGATCTGCCCCCCAGACCCCCGTTACGGTGGGCTGCACTCCTGGACCCCCCCACTTAAGATTCTAACTCCAGGGGTCCAACACGGAGAGTGCACAGGTCCAGGTTTCGCCATAATGGTGGACGCTATTAAGCGTATGACATTATGACCCGGTATGTTGGGGCTTGGGGTGGCAGGATTAGGGAGGGGGCAGATATTTAAAGGCCAGTGTCAACTGCCAGTGTAATGTCAGGAGCTGGCAATTTTTCTTTAAAAAAAAAAGAATGTGCATGCATGGAGAAAGGCAGGAGGAAAGAAATGACTGGGTTTGGCAAGATGTGGCCAAGGCATTAGCCCTGGTCACCTAGGATGGCTTAGGAGATTCTGCATTTTTTTCCATAGACCATTTTCTCCCTGGCCATGTCCTGCCGGGGGTATTCACTGCTCTGGCCCATTAACCACTGTCTTCCCTGGGTCCCACTCCTCATACATCTCCTGTGGTTCTCCCCTCCATTACAGGGTCTCTAGGAGAAGGGCTGTCCTCCTACCTAAGCCAGTCCACTGTGTGGACTAGGATCCAGCTCTGGTGGGGGGAGGACTAGGAACCAAGGAGTTCTTTGTAGTGTACAGGCCATCATATAGACAGTCATGGGAGGGTGCTCCTAACTTTTCTGCTTCTTTTTCTTCCTGCTTGCTTCCTTCTCTCCTGGCATGGTCATAGCCCACGAAGTGGTGTCGGCTGCACAATAGCAACATCCTACAACTGGAGCAAGTTCTTTTGGCCCACTGTAAGGCTTGCTGCAGAACAGAGCCTGATGCCATCTCTCCCAACTGCAGCGCACTGCTGAATGACAGCTGCTGCTGTTTGGCCTGCCTCCTGATATGGCATCCCAAATTCACTCCTGTACTCAGGTTGTCTGCACTGCAGCATGGCACACTGTTGCTTGGCCATCAGCACAGCCATGGAAGTGTTTTTTTTTTTTTTTGTTTATTTGACGATATGAACTGCAAACCTGGTTGGCCTACGACAGATGTGGCCTGGTTCAAAATTCACAAGCCTGAATTTTGTAATGTTTGCACAGCACATTGTGTAACATTCTGTATACTGTATATGCAAGGACAAAAACATACACAACCAAAAAATCAACACCAAGCATTAAATACACTATATATTTATAATCTACATGGGTTTAGGTAGAACTTTTGGGTTACGAAGTAGAGGGTAATTAAGGATAGATGATGTTTTTTTAGTCAGGATTACAGACATGTACAGCACCAGTCCAGATAAAAGAATACAGCTCACTTAAATTGCAGTGTATCACTTGAGACTCTTATTGTCTGGAAGAGGGTTCCAGCTGACAGAGGCCAAAACAGCAATGGCCTTTGATCAATTATTGTATAGCTTTTATGGCTGTGCAGAATATCCTTTATTTGAGGCTATGGATTGGACCCTGATAGGCTGGGTGGAACCCTGGACACATTTGTAGATTAACAAAGCCTGTTTGAGTTCTTAGGCTTGATTTTCAAAGTCCCAAGCATGCCACAAGCCCCTGGTGCACCGATCATTTGGCACACAGGGCCTGTGGCATTCTCCTGGCTAGCGATCAGGATTTTCAATCCCTAACACCAAATGCCGCAAGTTAGATCAGCTTTTCCCTGGTCTAACTTGTGCTATTTGTGGGACCCTTTTTATGGGACATGTGCCAAATCTTTGGTGTAAGCTGCCGTAAAGTGGGGAAACTGTCACAACTGTTCCCGACAGTATAAAATAGAGCGCAGTTGCAGCAAAGGAGTTTGATGCAGCTGTGCCAAAAAATGGCTTTGACACAGCTCTTGATGCAAGCCCTGCATCAGCCTTTGAAAATCAGTTCCCTTGTCTTTTATCAGGAGCAAGTTATCCAAGATGCAAATATAATATACAGCAGTGAGTTAGTCTGTTGCAGCCAATTATGATTCTCCAGATGTTAAAATATGCGGTTGTTATTTTATTTAATGAGGTTAAGGTGGCTTTCTGTGGACCTCACTTATATACTTCAGTGCTGGTAGAAGTGATTTTTTGAGTAATAATTTCCCGGTACTGAAGTTCAAGCAACTGTGCTTGGGATATAGCAGGCCAAGTTATTGGTAAGTGATTTTTTTATTGTTGGCTACATAGTATTCTCAGTGTAGGACAGTTTGGTATCTAGTAATAGTCCAAGATATTTAATGTGATCTCTGTATTTTATAATCAGGGTCATGATGTGGTGATATATTCAATGGAGCCAGTGTATCAGCTTTGCTGGAGGAAAGCCACAGCTTTAGTTTTTGAACTGTTTGTGGTTTTCACATTTTTGCCTCATCAGTGATGAATTGTAAGGGCCACTTCTTTTCCACAGTGATCACTAAACATGAAATGAAGATTTGAGGAATTTTTGGCAGTGCAATTGTAGTATTTTCAAATGAAATATGATTCTAAAAAGTAATGGAAACATATCTATTCGGTCAGAATTAGGGATGGGCGAATCGGTTCATCAAAATTACAAACCAACACAAACATGCCGAAGTGTTCATAAACGAATGGCTTCTGAACACTTTTGGCTGTTCAGATCAGTTTGGATGGCCGTAGTGTCACAGGAAATGCAGCGTGAGAAGCGCCAGAGCAGGAGGAACCCACAGGAGGGACCAGAGACAAGACTCTGGTTCCTCATTGGATGGCCAAGCTGTCCATCTTCCTAAGGTGTTACCTGATTGGGTTTGCTCTAGCAACCCACATGGTCCACCTTAGGAGCTATGCAGAGGAATTCAGGACAGAGAAGGAGCAGCAGCTTCTTCAGGCTGCTTCATGATTCTGTGCTTGTGTGTGCTGTTTGCATTTGCCCATTGGGCAAAAAAGAAGTCGACTCGCAGGCTCAGAAAAACAAAAATAAAGAATTACATTTTTTTATATTTATTTAAAAAAAAAGAACTAAAAGAAAAATTGAGGTGAGGAGTTGGGGACTCAGGATAGGGAGGGGATTAGAGCCAAGGACCGGGTCGGGTGTGGGTGTGGGAGTCAGAGATTGGGGAGTTGGGAGAGAAGACTCACGGAGGAGAGTAGGAATTTGGAGACGGGGGGGGGGAGTGAGTGAATCAAGAAATCCAAGGAGAGAAAAGACTGAAGTGCCAGAGCCAGAATGCCAGTTTTTTTGGGGGGAGCAGCACAGGGGGTGAACTATGTCACCCATACCACACCACTCCCAGTTAGCCTTCTTGCTGTTTGCCCAGTTGCCCCCAGCAATATGTCAGCTCTCAATTCTCCTGCCTTTACTCACTGCTCAGTCACTTCAGTGGGGATTTATTATTACTGTATTATTATTTTATTTTTTATTATACAATCTTTGGCTCAGTGGGCATTCCATCACATCACATAGAATAAATAAAAATAAAAATTCTTGAAGGGAAAGTACTGTGTTAGAGAGGGTAAGGCCAGACAGGGTCCCTGACTGCATACTGTCTGTGTGACCTCCCCCCACCAAAGAAGCTAGTGATCTGTCATCTTCTTCCCTGTGCTCACTCACTGGGGTATAACCTTTGGCTCAGTAGGCAGGGCATTCTGTCACATCATGTGGACTAAATAAAAAAAAATCCTTGAAGGGAAAGTACTGTGTCAGAGATGGTTAGGTCAGGCAGGGTCCCTGATTCTCTGTTGGTAGCAGCAGCACCTGCAGCATCAGACCATAACCTAGGTGGTGTGTAAAATAAATTCTGTGTGTGTGAAGTAAAATCTGCAAGCCAGTCACCAGTGCCACTTCTTGCATACTGTTTGTGTGACCCCCCCCCCCAAGAAGCCAGTGATCTGTCATCTTCCTCCCTGTGCTCACTCAGTGGGGTATAAGCTTTGGCTTAGTGGGCAAGGCATTCCGTCACATTACGTAGAATAAATTAAAATTTAAAATAATAAAATCCTTGAAGGGAAAGTACTGTGTCAGAGAGGGTTAGGCCAGGCAGGGTCCCTGAATCTGTGTGGGTAGCAGCAGCGCATGCATCATCGCCCTTAATGTAGGTGATGTGTGATATAATTCTGTGTTTGTGTGAAATAAAATCTGCCAGATAGTCATCAGTGCACCAGTGCCACTTCTTGCATACTGTGTGACACCGCCCCCCCCAAGAAGTCAGCCATCTGTCATCTGCCTCCCTGTGCTCACTCAGGGAGGTAAAAGCTTTGGCTCAAGTGGCAGGGCATTCCATCCCATCACGTGAAATAAATAAAAGAAATCCTTGAAGTGAAACAGTACTGCGTCAGAGAGTGTTAGGCCAGGCAGGGTCCCTGAATCTGTGTGGGCAGCAGCAGTGCATGCAGCATCATCCTTAGAGTAGAAGGTGTGTGAAATAATTCTGTTTGTGTGAAATAAAATCTGCCAGATAGTCAACAGTGCACCAGTGCCACTTCTTGCATACTGTCTGTATAATCCCCCCCAAAGAAGCCAGTGATCTGTCATCTTCCTTCCTATGCTCGCTCAGTGGAGTATAAGCTTTGGCTCAGTGGGCAGGGCATTGCGTCCCATCACATGGAATAAATAAAAAAAATTCTTGAAGGGAAAATGTACTGTGTCAGAGAGGGTTAGGCCAGGCAGGATCCCTGAATCTGTGTGGGTGGCAGCAGTGCCTGCAGCATCTCCCTTAGCATAGGTGGTGTGTGAAATAATTTTGTGTGTGTGTGTGTGTCAAATATAAAATCTGCCAGCCAGTCATCAGTGCACCAGTGCCACGTCTTACATACTGTCACATCACGTGGAATAAATACAAAAAATCCTTGAATGGTAAAAGTACTGTGTCAGAGAGGGTTAGGCCAGGCAGGGTCCCTGAATCTGTATGGGTGGCAGCAGAGCCTGCAGCATCACCCTTAGCATAGGTGATGTGTGAAATAAAATCTGCCCATCAGTCAACAGTGTACCAGTGCCACTTCTTGCATATGGTCACATCATGTGGAACAAATAAAAAAAATAATGGCCAATTTTTGACCCTGAACAAGTGACAGACTGACAGTATGAGTACTCCAGAAAATAGTAAAGCAAAAGCCAGGGGCAAAGGAAGAAATAAACATAAAAAATGTTTATTCATGAGCCCAGAAAGAAACATAGACTTTGATGGCAGATAAGGACCACTTGGCCCACCCAGTCTGACCATTTTCCTACCTATTGGATAAGCTGCAGATTCTAGTTAACCAACAGTCTACTTCCTGCAACCCCCCACAACAACTGCATTGTGTCTGTCCCATGCATGTTTGAATTCCCCCACTGTTTTAAACCCAACAACCTCCCCAGGAAGGCAGTTCCATGCATCCACGACTCTCTCCGTGAAAACAAATTTCCTCACATTACCCCTGAGCCATCCCCCCTCTATCTTTAAATTGTGCCCCCTTGTTCTTACACATCTCTTTTTCTGAAAGATGCTACCCTCCTGAACTTTGTTGATTCCCTTGAGGTACTTGAAAGTTTCTATCATGTCCCCCCTGTCCCTCCTTTCATCAAGGGTATACATATTAAGCTCTCTAAGTCTCTCTTCATATGGTTTCTGATGCAGACCCTGCACCATTTTAGTTGCCTTCCTCTGGACTGCTTCCATCCTGTCAATGTCCTTGTGTAGATGGGGTCTCCAAAACTGCACACAGTATTCCAGATGGGGTCTCACCAACTGTCTGTACAGAGGATAACCACTTCCCTTTTTCTACTTGTGGTGCCCCTTCCTATGCATCCCAGTATCCACCTGGCTCTCCTTACTGACTTCTCACATTGCTTACCCACCTTTAGGTCATCTGATATGACTACCCCCAAGTCTATTTCCATTTTTGTTGTTGTTAGTACCTCCCCTGCTATTGTGTACTCTTCTCCTGGGTTTTTGTTTCCCAGGTGCATTACTTTGCACTTCTTTGCATTGAATCTAAGTTGCCATATGTCTGATCATTCCTCCAACCTTGCCAAGTCCCTTCTCATCCTTTCTACCCCTCTTGTGTATCAACTCTGTTACAGATCTTTGTGTCATCTGCAAAGAGGCATACCTTTCCCTCCAGACCCTCTGCAATGTCACCTATAAAGATGTTAAAGAGGACTGGACCCAGTATTGAACCCTGAGGTACTCCACTGGTAACCCCACTTTCTTCAGAATGTGTTCCATTCACTATTACCTTCTGTGTCCTGTTGTGCAGCCAGTTTGCTACCCAGGCTACTACCCTGGAACCCACTCCCAGGCTGGCTAACTTGATTATTAATCTTTTGTGCGGGACTGTGTCAAATGCCTTGCTAAAGTCTAGGTAGACCATATCCACAGCTCCTCCATGATCTATTACTTTGGTATCCCAGTCAAAGAAATCAATTAGATTCATCTGACATGACCTTCCTGCTGTAAATCCATGCTGCTTTGGGTCCTGTGCCCCGCTGGCCTCCAGGTACTCAACAATTCTTTCTTTTATAGAAGTGATTCCATCATTTTCCCTACCACTGAGGTCAAACTTACAGGTCTGTAGTTTCCTGCTTCTGCCTTGCTCCCACTTTTGTGAAGGGGAATCTCATCTGTCCTCCTCCAGTCCTCAGGTACCACCCAATCCTCCCATGATTTGTTAAAAAGTGTGGTCAATGGTGTCACTAGGTCATTCCTTAGTTCTTTTAGGATTCTGGGGTGAATCCTGTTAGGCCCCATTGCTTTGTCCACCTTGAGTTTTAGGAGTTCTTTCAAGACTCTTTCTTCTGTAAATGGACTGGTGTCAACCCCCCTACCCAGAGTGCTTCTATTGTCTGGTTTAGGTAACTCCTCTTCATCTTCTTTTGTGAATACTGAGCAAAAGTATTCATTCAGTATCTCTGCCTTTTCACTGTCTCCCTCTGCCCACCCCCTCTCCTTTATTAATCTTCACTATTCCTCCCAAAACCTTTCTATGCTCCCTAATGTACCTATAAAAGGTATTATCCCCCTTCTTAACTGAGTTGGCTATTTTTCCCTCAGTTTGGGCCTTTGCTAGTCTGACTGCCTTCCCCACTTCTTTCTGCTTTAATTGATACAGTTATCTGTAGTGCTCCTTCTGTGATTCCTTATACTTTTTGAATGCAACCTTTTTCTCCATATTCTTCCCTGCCACCTCTTTTGAGAACCATAGGGCTTTTTTTTTACGTCGCTTTGTTTTCTTTATTTGTTTCACATAAAGGCTTGTTGCCTTTATGATGGCAGTTTTGATTTTTCTCCATTGTTCTTCCACCCCTCCTTTTTGGCCATTTGCTAGTGCATTCCTCAGGTATTCACCCATTGTGCCAAAGTCAGCCCTTCTAAAGTCCAGTATCCTTGTTTTTGTATGGCTTGTCTCCATGGTTGTGCTTATCATGATGCACACTGTGCAGTGGTCGCTTGTTCCCAGATGTCTACTGACTTCTAAATTTGTGATCCTCTCTCCATTTGAGAGTACCAGGTCTAGTATTGCTCCCTCCTGAGTGGGTTCCAACACTAGCTGTCTAAGGCTTGCCCCTTGCAGGGCATCGAGAATGACCCTGCTCTTGAATGTGGCTGCAGTATATGTCATCCAGTTAACATCTGGCATATTCAGGTCCCCCATCAACAGTATCTCCCCTTTTTCAGCCATTTTGAGAATGTCCTCTATCATTTTCTTGTCCATTTCCTCCCCTTGAGATGGGGGTCTGTATACAACCCCTGTGCAGATTGTGATGCCATTTCCTGTCTCCAAGGTGACCCAGAGTGCCTCTTGTCCTCCCCTTTACTTTTTAGTTCTGTAGCTTTGATCCCTTCCCTTATGTATAGAGCTACTCCATCTCCTCTTTTACCCCCTCGTCCCTTCTGTAGACTGTGTACCCCAGTATGTTGACATCCCAGTCATGGTTTTCCATGTACCATGTTTCTGTGACTGCCACAATATCCAATTGTTCATCTTTCATCAGGGCTACTAGCTCAGGAAGCTTGTTTCCCAGACTACGGGCATTGGTACTCATTGCCCTCCATTTAATGTTGGTTTTATCCTTTTTTTCCCCATCCCTGCTCTTACTGTCCTTGTTTATTTTTCCATTTACCTCTGTCCTACCCTCTGTTGAGCTCTGTACCTCAGTGTTTACCTTACTACCTTCCATATTTTGTGGGAGGAGGCTTGAAATTTCCTGCCTCTTATCAGCACCTCCCCCTTGGCTGGTTTAAAAGCTTGCCAAGGAAGCATTTAAACCTGTCACTTAGGAGCTTGGTTCCCTTCACAGACAGATGCAGACCATTGTGCCAGTATAGATCTTCATCTCTCCAGGTGTACCCCCAGTCCCCAATGAAGCCAAAGCCCTGTGCTCTGCACCAGTTTTGTAACAATTCATTAAACTTCATGATGTGCAGTACCCTAGCCTCACCCCTGCCATGGACTGGCAGCACCTCTGAGAAGGTAACCGTGCTTGCTACCTGTCTGAGGCCCTCCCCAACTCCACAAATTCATCCTGCACTGCACTGATTTCATGCCTAGCTATGTCATTTGTCCCAAGGTGGACAGTGATATCTAGTTCCCTGTCCTGTGATGCAGTTTCTGCAATCCAGAGGATTCGCTTCTTGTCCCTCCAAGCCATGGCCCCAGGCAGGCACCTTACTTCCCTCTCCTCTCCCTTTCCCAGTTCTACCCTGCTAACAAATGAGTCCCCTATCAGAAGCTGTTTCCTTCCGCTGTGGTGTCCCTTGCCACACTTTTGCGGGTCTCCTTTGTGGATGTCCTCAGCATTCTTCTTGGTCTCCACTGAGGGTGCCATCATAGAGGAACCTTGCTCTGCCAGAAGTGGCTCAAAAAGTAAAGTACAGCAACAACAAGCACCACCATCTGTTGAAGGGGCTGAACTAAATGCTACTACTATCCATGTGCAGGCTAACTCAAAATACTGAAAACCCAGCAAGGGTTGGTGGACTGTTTATGTCAGAAGGGCTCAGTAGTACAGCCAACAAAGTGTTGAAAGACAGTGGCAATAGCAAGTCATTTGACAAAAAAAGTGAAAAAACAAAGAGTATTCCAATTGTACATAAAGTTAAAGCACTTACACGTACAACTCACATTGGAATTGATCGATTTGCAACACATGCATATCGAATAATGTAATTTTTGACATGTTAGCTCTATTGAGTCTGATAATGATGGTGACACATGGTCACGGTGAGACTGACAATGTGAGCTTGTGACTTTACCTTTAGCTATGTCTCATTCTGGTTCTGACAGTGACAATGTGGATAACAATAATGACAGCAGTGGAGTGTCAAAAGGAAAAAAGTCAAAGGCAGAAGCCACACAAAGCGAAACAAAGTCTGACAGTAGTAATGATGATGGCAATAGTGCTGCAGAGGAGTCTGTGATTGTCTCACCTGATGAACCTGAATCCTCTGCTGATATGTCTTCCCCACGTAAATCCAGCCACTCGACTCCTAGTCCTACTGAGGTCATTACTACTACTAGACGTAGACAGGCCACCTCTACTGTTTGGAATCATTTTTACGTAAACCCCAAGGATGCTTGCCAAGTTATATGTGTGCATTGCAACACATGTGTTAATAGGGGAAAAAAATAAAGGGCATCTTGGAACCACAACAATGATGCAACATCTTTCACAAATTCACCCTATCATTGTATATGGTTAAAAAAACAGTCTAACACTGGTGGCTGGAAATCTAGCAATGCTCTCAGTGAACAGGAGCATTCCACTGAAACAGTGGGAGATGAGCACCAGGCAAGATCCAAAAGTCCACTTCCACATCATGATCATGGTCATGATAATTCTGTAAGGTCCTCTGTTTTATCAGGCATGGCATGTAGTCATACAACACCCGCAGCCAAATGCAACTTTACCCCACCTGATAAGAGGCAGTTGAAGTTAAAAGAAGTTTCTGAAAGAAAGTTTAAATATTCACAAAACCATCCCATAGCACTGGCAATAAATTGTAAAATAGCAGAAATGATTGTACTTGGTTTACAGCCATACTCTATTGTGGAAGGTATGGGTTTCAGCAGGCTTATGCAATACTTAGAGCCATGTTATTTAATGCCAAGTAAAAAATACTTCTCAGTAACCACTGTGCCCAGGATGTATGACAGCTTGATAGTTCAAGTAAGGCATACTCTCCGAGAGGCCGAGGACAAGGTAGTTCACTTCACTACTGCTGTGTGGACCAACAGCCAAAATATTTCCTATCTTTCTCTTACTGCACACTACGTCAGTTTTGCAGGCAACTCATCATCATCCTCACGTACTACTAGTCTGTCTGCTACTACTTCAACCAGTACTACTACTACTACTACTACAACTACAACTACTACCTCTCAAAGCTCATAAAAAACAATCACGTTTCCCAAAATGGCAGTTCTCCATGTATGTCACTTTCAAGGCACACACAGCACAGCACATTTAACAAGAACTGGAAAGACTACTTACTGCTTGGGTCACTTCACAGGGCTTGAAAGTTGTTTTTTTTTTGTTGCCAACAATGGTTCAAATATTAAAAAAGCACTTCATGATGACAACTATGTACAGTATACATATGCTGTTTTGCCCATTGTCTTAACCTAATCATTCAAAGCTTTCTGGATAATAACTAGTAAGTATCAACCACTAGGGGTACAGTGCGCAAAGTGTGTGGCCACTTCAACCATTCAGTAAAAGCCTGTGACATCCTTGCTGATATCCAGAAGAACAAAGGTCTTCCTTGTCTCCAGCTTGTTCAGGATGTAGCAACAAGGTGGAATTCAACTTATTTTATGATTGAACACATCCTTGAACAAAAGGTAGCTATCACTGATTATATCATGTACAATGATATTGAGGAGGGCATTGTACTCCATTCTACTCAATGGTCTCTGCTGAAACAATTGTGTCACATTCTGAAACCATTCATGAGTGCTACAAAAGAGGTCAGTGCAGAAAAGGCATCCCTTAGCCAAGTTATTCCACTCATTCTACTTCTCAAAACAGGTTGGAGAAAATGAGGAGCAACTTAGATATAAACCAATCTCTAGTCAATAACATGCTTACCAGACTTAGCAATGATGAGACATTATCAGCCATGACACGGAGCAAGGAGTATCTCTTAGCAACATTGCTAGATACACATTTCCAGAACAGACACCTCCCTGATGTGGTTTCTGATGATATGGAGGAGTTGAACTATAGGCAACGTTTGATTGATGCAGTAGATGACATTTCATTAGGAGGATTGGCAAGCAGTACTACAATTACACCACTTCAAATTCAAAAGACTGCTCCAAAAACCAATACAGAAGCAGACAATGAGGAGGATGACATCTGGGGCTAGCTGCAGGGCATTGAAATTCCACAAGGAAAAACATGCTCAGTAGTAAGCATGGTAGATGCATATTTGTCTGAGACTAACATTAGTATTAAGGATGACCCTTTAGCTTAATGGCAAGAGAAAAAATAATGCTGGCCAAAGCTGGCTACCCTGGCTTGTAAGTATATAGGATGTCCACCATCCAGTGTCTGTTGCGAGTGTTTATTTAGCGCTGCTGGGTACATTATGACTGATAAATGAATAGGATTAACACCAGACAATGTGGAAATACTAATGTACTTTAAGGTTAATTTGCCAAACTTTGGCTATATATGTGGTGCTGATCTTGAAGAAGATGACACTGACAGCAGCACCTGTGCTGCAGCTGTGGAGTGACATATCAGACTTCAATTTGGAGACTCACTGAACTGCTTAAAAGTAGAGATATGGGGCTTGCCTGCCTTTCGACCTCATCATTGTCATCCTGGGAGTGGGCAGGAGGTGTGGCCAGTATATCATGTTCACATCATCACGTACTGGTAAGAACTGTGGCAGACACATCCCTGTTCTCACACACACAGTCACTTTGTCATTCTAAGGAGATTATTTACCTAAATGCACACAATTAAATAACCACCTTGATAAATGCTGCTAGCTCTGTTTTTCCCTCCTGGTAGTAATGGTAGTACTACTACAAAGTACAATTATTTAAGCACACTATTATCTCCTTCTAAAAAATGAAACTCAGGAGGAGACCATTTATTTACAAACCAGAGATCTGGTCTGGGACTTTCTTTTTATCACAGTCACTTCCTCATTCTTTTCTAAACAGTTTTTTTTTTTTATCCTCTCCCTTCCTCTCCGGAGGCTCCTGTTTGGGAGAACCAATTAAGCCTTTCCCTACCCCAACCTACCTAACAGATCAGGGTCCTCCATCTTGCTGTGGTTTGCTCCCCACTTGGGGTCAGGTTAGATCTCATCAGGTTCTGGCTCAGCTGGGCAGGCGGCAGTAGATTGGAACCCGGCTCAGCACTCTGTGTACCCAACTCCGGAGGGGCTTTTTCCATTTTCTAAGAGGATGTACTGACTGCGTGTCCTGTCATCAAGGCATAGGTGCCGATGCCCCCCCTCAAGAACCCATCCCAGAAGCTGGTTGGTCCAAGGCCTATGCCCCCGACCAATCATGCCCCAGTGACTCCAGCAGCTGTCATGCCCCCAGCCTCTGCCACAGGTCACCGCTTGCCAGTGTAGAGGACCCACCTTCCCCCCAGAGAAGGCAAGCTGTCATCAGATGCTCTAGCCTTCTCCCCCCCAACCCCTGGTGGCCCAGGCTCATTCCCAAACTCAGGTCGCCAGCATGGTGCGAGGTGTAGCATCCAGCGCCTCAACACTCAGTGCCACTGGGCCAGCTTAAGCAGTCATTTTTGGTAAATGTGCCTTAACCATACTGATTTCAGTGCTGGTAGACTACTTCTGGTTTTCCACTGATTGTAGTAGGTGGGAGGTAGTATCAGACTGCAGTCTTGAAGTGGTAGCTGGCTGACTGGCTCTCTCTGACTGGCTGACCTCTGCTCTGGCCTGGTGCTGTTTTTATGTTCCTGGCTTCTTCTTTATCACTTAACTGTCTAAAACACATCTGGTGCCTGCCTGTACCTGTTGAGAGAAATAAAAATCACTACTGTTAATAATATAACTTATACACAGTGGGCCAGAAATTCAAAAATGCGCCGGGGCCCAGCGCAAATCCTGCGCAGCACAAATCTGATGTGCACTGGTGCAACAGGAGTGATATTCAGAGATTGCACATGCCGTAGTGCGCCAGTGCAACCTGGCTGAATATGGCAGAGTTGCGCTATAGCACAACTGGGAATGCACCGTGGTGCAAGGAGAGATGTGCCATGGTGCAAGTAGAGGTGCGCCATGGTGTACACACATACAGTTGCGCCACAGCAGCAGAGTGACAGGGGGGGGCATGGCACAGAGAAGTGACCCAGGGACAGAACCAGGGAGGCATAGTGACAGGCCACAGGAGGCCACCACCAGCAACCACACCCCTGCCCCAGATGACAACAGTGGCACCAAAGTGAGACAACAGTAGGTGCCAGTGGACAACAGAGGGCCACCAAGGGAACCCCTTCAGGCTGTATGCCATGCCCCCCAACACAGCTAGACCAGAGCAAGACACACCCAGGACCATGCAGCCAATCACACACACCCACAACACACCCATGACAGCCCACCCATGGGCACCCCATGACACGCATACTGGCCAAGGGAAGGGACACCACCACAGTGGAACACACCACGGCACACAGCAGGGAACCACAGTAGCACCACAGGCAGCCTGACACATGCACACCACACAGGCACTGGACCACTACAGCATGGCACCACACGCCACCTGCAAAGCAAACACTGACACAGGCAGGTAAGTCAAAATAATGTAATAGAGAAAAGAACAGTAAACTATATACAGAACAATGGGGAGGGAAGGCATGGGAATGTGAGGGGTGGGGCAGGGAACATGGACGGTACAGTGGGAAGGGGGACTGTAGGAGGAGGTACAGCAGGGGAAACAGGGGAAGGTAGGGTGCACATTAGCGGCAGCCATGCAGTGCAACCTTGCATCATCCATGGCGTTCACCTCCCAACACCTGCCAGAGTATCTGAAGCACCGCCTCCATAGTGGTCGATGCAATCAAGATAATCTGCTGCAACAGCCTGCAGTACAGGGGCATCCTCCTATGCCTCTGAACACCTAGGAGAAGGGACAGGACAGGTGATCAGTGCAGTGCCCTAAGGAACCATGCCTTAACCACTGCACGCATAGGGCAGTGGGACCCCCCCCAGGGCCTGAAGCAGGCCACCCACAGAGGGATGGGTCAACATCTGCCAGCAACGTGGTACACTGCAACAGTGCACAGCAGTGGTCCCTGCTGCACAGTAGCCACCCAACTGCGTAATGCCAGTCACATGGCACAGTGCCCATATTGCACCACAGCATCAACAATGGCTGCCAGGTGCGCACCCTCCCCACCAATGGCACATGAGTACAATTAATGTGCCAAAGTGGCAGGCACCATGCACAGTGCAACACATGCAGCTGCCATGGCACATGGCACATGCAGCCATGCCCAGACCCATGCCCCTGCTAACCCCCAATACAAGCGTGAAGGCCCATGACAGTGCCTACCTGCTCTCCATTGTCCCGCTGGTGCTGGAGCTGCTCCAGTGCTACCTTTGGGTCCTGCTGCAGCCACTGCAGCTGCTGCCCTCCAGCAATTCTCAGGGCCTAGAAATGGAACATAGACAGGAGCACATCAGTACATAGTCACAACAGCTGCCCCCTGCACAGTACGGGACCCTGCCTGGCACGGTCTGCACAGTGGCATGGCAACACAAGCGGTGGTGGGTGATGCATCCCCGTGATGCACACTATGACAGCACACCACCCTGAAGGACACATCAGGCAGCCCAGCCAACACCACAGTACAGCACCAGGGCATACATGCATGCAGGGCCTACTCACCATGCTATGGCACATGCCCATGCCTGACACACACCTCCAGGCATCGGAGGTGACCTGGGTCCCTCCACATCAGGTCCCCATAATGGTGCCAACACTGCTTGCTGGTTCTGGCCACCCCAGTTTGCTGCACTAGTGTGGCAGCAATATCCTGCCACATGACCACACAGGGCGCTGTAGTGGGACCTGTCCAAACAGCTGAGGTGAGTGGGGCTGGATGCAGGCCGTGAGGTTGGCCAGCTCCACCTGCATCCAGTTACTCACCCGACGAGACCTGTGCTGCGCCATGTCCCAGCTGAGAGCCGTGGAGCATAATGGTGGCCATAGCCACACATAGCCACAGCATGCACCAGATGCATGGGCTGAGGGGATATGTGCTGTGTCCGCCAATCGTGCAATGGTGGAGATGCACGACATGGGCGTAGCTAGGTGGGGCCACGTGTGCGGGGTCAGCTAGGGTCAGAGGTCATTGCAGGGGTTGGAGAATGGCCATGCACTGTGCGCCAACTGTGCAATAGCATCCATGGTGCACAGATTGTGCCATGGATGCTATAGCGAAGTTGGCGACAGTACACAGGTGGCGGTGCACCAGATAGTGCATGCTAGTGCTACCGCGCATTTTACATGGCGTGGTATTGTGCTACGTCATGCTCTAGAGCAATCATCTGACTTGCTCCAGAGCAGTCTCATTGTGCATGGCACAAATACGTGATATTCAGCCACCACATGCTAATGAGCTCATCAGTCATAGCATGGCACAACGGGGCATTAGCATATCATTACTGTTGCGCCAAAGCCCATTTGCATATGATGCACCACAAAAGCACCATGGAATGGCACAGGCCATGGACCGGTATTGTATCCTTGTGAGGTAAGTTGCGCATGCTGCTGGACCACACTGAGCACAGAGGGCACAGCAAGGGGGATGGCAAAGGGTGATGCAGCCACTGACACACTGTGCTGTCCATTGCCACAGGAAGTGACATGTCGGAATCTGAGGAGGTTGGGGAGTGTGGGCCTGCTAGCAAGCGCAGGCCCAACTTCACAAAAGCAGAGAGACTGGAGGACCTGTTCGAGGCCTACCTCGACAGGGAGCCACTCTTGTGTGGTGCCATGGGCACACCACAGGCCAGGACTGGGA
Organism: Neoceratodus forsteri; assembly: GCA_016271365.2. Taxonomy (NCBI): domain Eukaryota; kingdom Metazoa; phylum Chordata; order Ceratodontiformes; family Ceratodontidae; genus Neoceratodus; species Neoceratodus forsteri. Next base: position 98,399,305 of record CM028132.1, on the reverse strand, counting down.
CCTGGGTGGAGGGGGCAGAATGCATCAACCATCAGGGCAGCCACCAGCGGTCAGTGCAAGAGTACCACAAGAAGGTGAGCACTGACAAGAAGTGGATCAAGGAGAAGGTGGCGGCCATCCGTGCAGCCCAGAATGCCACCGGAAGGGAGCCTGTAGATGCGCCACAGCTCACGGCACAGGAGAAGCTGGTGGCAGGCACCTTGCACCACAGCACCATGGAGGGTGTGCCTGGCAGTGGATTCTAGACAGGTGGCAGCCCATCCCTGCATGGTACATATGGCGGCAATGCACAGCACGCTGTGGCATAGTGGGGGTGGGGGAGTGTGGGGGCACATGTGGCTACTGCTTCACTGACACACCTGTTTTATCTTCCAGAACCAGCACACCTGTGAGCAGAGGATGGGACACTGGCAGCAGCTGTAGAGGCAGGAACAGCCCCAGATGACCAGCCATCCACCTCCGTAGGCATCCGGGGACCTGGGAGGCCACAGTACACCACCACTGTCCAGCCACATGTCCTAGGCATGGTGTTGAATGTGGCCCTAGATGTGTTTCTACAGGATGCCAGTCTCAGCATCCTGTGCTTGGAGACACAGATTGGGGTGGGGTCTGACCCCAATGACAACCTCATCATAATCCTGGACAGCATGGGTGGTGTTGTAGGGGAGACACCCAAACCAGGCACAGGCAGTGCATCCAGTGACCTGACAGCGGGGAACCAGCTGCCTGCCGCCACTATGGGTGCCGCTGTGTGCACTGCCATAGCTGTGCCATGCAGTGGTGGTATAGCCTTGCAGGCACTGGGCAGTGTTCAGCAGCCGGAGGGGCAATGGCAGCAGGCTGCTGGTGCCACAGGGCAGCCAGACGCAGGGTCCGCCACCAGGGTGCCAGCTAGGGACATACCCCAAGAGGACTGTGCAGCGTCCACCTGAGAGGGGGGTTGTGCAGCATGTCCAGTCACCACAGGAGGGTCAGCGTCCCACCCAGAATCCCCAGGATACTGATCCAATGGCAGAGCACACCCATTTGCTCCGGGCCTCCATTGAACAACAGGTACAGGTTGGCGCTGGGCTGTGTCCACTGCACGCAGAAGTGCACCAGCTGGCCAAGCAGCATGAGAGGGGCATTGCACAACTCCTGGCAGGGATGCAGCACATGCAGAAGGCCATGACAGCTTCCATGGATCACATTGCTCATAGCATGCAGGAGGCCATGACTGCATCCATGAATCGCATTGCACAGGCAGTCACGGATGGCTTCACCCTGTGGCTGCCACAGGGCATAGCTAGCCACCACAGACTCCATGCAGTGCATTGTACACCCCATGGTCCCGGTGTCAGGCAACACCCACATTGTTGACACCAGGCTCTGCTGTTGGCATCCCAGGCATGCCTGGCACGGGCCTGTTTGGGCACCTACACACCCCAATGCAGACCCAGTCGCAGTCCTGTGGGTCAACCCCTGGGGGCTGTTGCAAACACCCCTGTGGCTGCTGCTTGGCCCCAGCATGGCCATACCCATGGCCATGGTGGCCAGGGTTCCATGTGGCGGCCCTGGGATGTGGCCCACCTTGACTGCAATCTATTGCTTCTGCCCAGTGCATGCATGCGTGGCGTGTGCATGTGCATACCACTGATGTGGTGCATGTGTGTTGCACTGCATGCTGCCTGTGTGCATGCTTGCCCAGCTGCTGGACCATGTGGCATGGGCGTGATGAGGTCTGATCTGCACTGGTTGCACCTGTGCACCAGTGCTATGCATCTGATCCTTACCACATGCCAACGCCTTGGTGTGTGTGTGAAGTGTGTGTGTGTGTGTGTGTGTGTGTGTGTGTGTGTGTGTGTGCATTGCTGTGTGCTGCTCTGTGCAGTTGTGTGTGGTAGTGTGCCACCAACTCCCCTGACCCTGCACCAAGCCTCTGTGTGTGCATGCCCTTTGCCATGCATACCCCTGCATGTGTGCTGTACCTGTGTGTGTGGCTCACGCATGGGTTTAGTGCCACCTACCTTCATGAACCATAGTGCTCCTGTGCGATGGTGTCACGGTGTTGTTGGACCTGCCTTGTTAGCCGTGTATCCCTCCACCTGGGGGGGTGCGCTGTCCAGGGCTGTCCGCCTCCCTCTGGCACACTGCCTCCATTGTCCCCACTATTGTCACCCTCATGAGCCTTGACAGCTATCCCAGTCAATGGCCATGTTGTGCAGTATGCAGCAGGCCATGAATAGGCCACTGGCTTTTCAGGGGCTGTACTGTAGGGCACTGCCGGACCTGTCTAGGCAACAGAAATGTGCCTTCAGCATTCCAAATACATGCGCAATGATGTTCCATGTGCTGGCATGTGCCTCGTTGTAGCATTGATTGGCTGGGGACGATGGGCACTGGTAGAGGGTGAACAGCCAGGACCTCAGTGGGTAGGTGCTGTCACCTGTGTGGATAGTGACATAGTTGGCTCTCTGCCTTCCCTTGTTGTGCCCTTGCCTGCCCAGGCACCCTTGCCTGCTGCCCACCCTGCCTCCCCATTCCATGGCCAGCCCTGCCCACCACCCCTTGCCCGTCCCATACTCACCCACTAGGTGGCATGTGAGGATGTCCCCATGTTCAAATCTGTGTCACAGCATGGAGCTGTACCAGATTAATGCAGCAAGTGCATGCCCAGGGTGTGTGGCACAGACATTGGTGATGCACCCCGTGGCATCACACACCACCTGGCAGTTGATACTCAGGCTCCCCTTCCTATTGATGTATGCTAGGCTCTCGGGGCCAAGTGGCATGCGGATGCTCACATGGGTGCAGTCAATGGCCCCAAGCATGCCAGGCATACGTGCTACCCTGTGGAAGTCCTGCATGGCTGCTGTACACTCCTTCTGTATGCTGGGGAAATGGATGTATTCTGAAGAATGTGACAGCAGGATGTTGAGGAACTGTGTGAGAAGGCATAATGGGGCTGACTGGGTTATGCCTGTGGTGTCCCCTGTTGGTCTCTAGAAGGTGCCCGTGGCGAGCAGGCACATGACTGCTGTGACTTTCATCTCCACAGACATTGCATGGTTCCATCTTGTGGGTACCTGCATCTTCTCACTGCACAGCTCACAGAGCTGCCTCAGAATGGCCCTATTCAGGTGGTACCGGCCCACTATCTCCATGTCTGTGAAGTCCTCAAAGGTGGTGCGGGCACAGTGCCATCTGTGCCAGGCATACTGCCAATGGGCTTTCCTCAGCCATGTCACTGTTCTGCCTGCCCCCTCATACCCCTCATTATGGCCTCCATCATGTACGGCGCACTGTCCATGACCCCTGTTGTCTCGTCTCCCTCTGAGCGGTTGGCTGCTGCAGGATGTGTGGAACCCTGGTGCACTGCCTGTCCCGTTCACTCTCTCTGTCTCTGCCCCTTCTCTCTTTCCAGTGCCATCTCTGTCACTCTCTCTCTCTGTGGCTGCATCTGTCTATACAGGTATCTCTCACTTTCTTTTTCTTTTCTTTCTTTCTTTCTGGTTCTCTCTCTCCTTCCCTCTCTCTCGCCTGGTGCAAGTGCTGTCTGTGTGCTTGCGTCTGGTATCTGCTCGGCACAGCTTGGTTTTGCTCCACACATGCACCATGGTTCCACGGTTGAATATCGCACTGAGCTGGATATTCATGGGCACGCCTGCATTCATTATAGTTTCGCATTGGCACAATGGTATTTGCGCTGTGCATTAGCTCCCACTGAATATGGCTCCTTGGCCCAATTCCGCACTTGCGCTGATGCAACTCAGTTGCGCCATGCGCAACTGCTTTGAATATCTGGGCCAGTATTAGTATTACTTTCTTAAATGTCAGAAACAGAAGACTGATTAGAGAACATTCTCTACTACTAAACAGTGGTTTAATTGTTTTTTTTCTACAGATGTGTTGATTAAAAGCAGTTTAAAACGATTTTTAACAAACTGTTACCATAAAACAATAAAGGTCATAAATGGTTCAGATAAGGATCCAAACCTTTATTTGGCATATCAGAACCTTTTAGAACCTCTGAACCTTTGGAGATTCTCCCATCCGTAGTCAGAATATGAATCAAATATCTTAACAAGTTAAAAAATAAATAAAACAGCAGTGCATATTATGGTAAATTATTTTGATCTACACTTTTTGTTTTAGTTTTAGCGTGCTCGTTTTCCTGCCTTATAAGATGCCATTTTCCCCATTTTGAGACGACGTTAGCATTTTTTTTACATTTGAAATAGGCAAAAGGAGTACTCCATTTAATATGGCGGTGTCCTAGATTTTCATCATTATTCTCAGCGGATTGTTACCACCTGTTGTTCAACATCACTTTCTTGGGACTAAGGTGAACTATTCTGCAACAGCCACTGCTCACTAACCTTATTGGACAATGAGTACTCAGACATAGTGTCGAATAATGATGAAACCTGGGTATAGTCATGATATATGGAGCGTTCCTTTTATTATTTTTTAGGTAAAAAAGTGCTAAAGCAGACTCAAAACAGAGAAAAAGGGGCCTGTCACATGACAGCAGATAGGGCACTCAAAAATACAATAAAAAGGGTATAGGTCATGTTCAACATAATGTGTACTGCTGCTTTCAATAAAAAAAAAAGGAAAAGAAAAAATACATATTGATAATGCAGTTATTGATCATATTTAAAAATACTGATAATTTTAAACTTTTAATTCAACCAGTCAGCATTGCTCTGCTTTCATGCTTTCATTTAAAAAACAAGTTTCTAACACTCTTGGTTTCAAAGTAAGCCCTTTTTAAAGAACTGTTTTCTAAAAGGCAGAAAGTGCTAACTTTGGCACAGTAAGGGCTAGAAATATCATTCATTTTTAAATAAAAGCTTGGAGCAACAGCAATAAGGTACATTTGTATCAACACATTTCTCAGTTAATTTTTTATTTTGGATTTTTATTGCTTTTAACAATTGTCATAAAAGTCACAACTTATGTTGACATGTAAGCAGGACAACATGTTATGATAGGATTGGATATACTTCAGACAGAGTTACCTCATGTAAGAGAAAACCAAGTAAAATATTTTTTTTTCCAAAAATGTATATGAATTAGCCGATAATTCCAAGAAAGAGAACTTGTCCTGGTATATGGAAATAATAAAGGAAAATCTGATCTACCATCATACATGGGAATTATTGGTTCTCTTACCTGAGCTGCTTGAGGTAAAAATTGACTGTGTGCTTGAGCTTGGAATCTATACAGCCAACTGCATCTAAATAAAAGAATAAAGCTGTCCTATACATTACAAGTATGTCATAACTACGAACATATGTATAGCTTTAACAAGGTTTTGTTTCAACATAACGAGTAATAGTGAAATATGACTTCTTCTGGGACTTTGTCCCACAGCCAAAGTCTCTTGGCAAAAGTGATTTTAAACTAAATGTCTCATTAAAGTACCCCGTTATTGCCGCAGATAGCAAGGTTAAAAGCATTCTTACTGCACAGGCATCTTATATCAAGCAAGAGTGGTGGAAAAATAAAACAAATATTCTGTTCTTGCCAGGATGAAGAAGGACTCTTCCATTAGGGCCAGCCTCATGTATATGCCATTTTAAAATGAATTCATGACAGAGAATACCCAAGACTGTTTTCTAACCCTTTTTATAGAATTAAGCATACCCAGCTACCAAATATAACTGAAATTGTATTTAGTAATGTAACCCAGAGTTTACAGGCCTATATGGAAATGAGTGTAAAAATAAACTGATTTAAATGATTTTCCCAAGTCCATATGACATCCACATCAGGCCAGTCCCATGTCCTCAGTCTTTTTAGAGAAAGCTACTGTACATTTCAATTATCATTCGATTTGCAAACATTAGTGTCTTTCTTTGTAGAAATTTCTCTCCTAATATAAGCAACCAGGTTACCAGCAGCTTGTGGGTCAGTGTGTAAGAAAGTTTTTCCCCCATAGCTGATTCTGTTTCTAGCCAGGAATATCAATGCATGCTGGATCCCCAGCTCACTCAGCTGCTGCCATACTCAAAGGATTTTCTCCTGATACTTGTGGAGCAGCTGAGGTCTAAAAAAATCCTTGTTTGTTGCCCCTGATGGCTGAGGTCCTCTGCTTGTCAAACAGCATGCAAGGCATTGTCCCTTTCACTTCCATCAGAAAGGATCACCATGACAGTCTTTATTTATTTTCATTTTTATTTTAAATTTGTTAACCAGGTAAGGACACTGGGCAGAGCCCTTTTTCAGGTCAGACCCGAAAACAATCAACACTAGAACAATACATAACTAACAATATACTAACAATTACATACATCAATAGGTAAAATGTGATGTTCAAATTTAGCCTTAAATTCTATTGCTGAATTAACAGAACTAAAGGAAAGAGGCAAAACATTCCACAAACGAGCAGTAGATGACATAAATAATTGAAAACCAGACTTTCCCTTGTTAACAATTGTTTTAAAAATAACTCCTTGATTTGAATGCAGATTAATCTGAGAATCCCTAAATTCCACTAAATCAGGCAGTGGGAATGAATTCCCAGCATAAATAGCATGATGTGTCAAATTACTAAGCGCATAGGCAAACTTTAATTTGGGAGATAGCCAGCCCAAAGAAGAATACAAGACACAATGATATGTCAACCGAGGGACACCAAGAACAAATCGACAAATATTATAAACCACACTCAAAACCCTACCCTCCCTTACCCCCAAATTAAAATATAAAGGAGAAACATAATCAAAGTGCGGCATCAAAGTACCCATAGCAATAGTTTTGCGAGATTCAATTGAGAAATAAGACTTAAATTTATTTAACAAACCCAATTTAGAACTAATAGTGGTCCATATGTTATGACACCCCTGCGTCACATCTTGATGCCATCTGCCATCTCCCAGAATCCACAGTACACCCCCACATTGCTGTGATCTCCCCAACAGTGGCGTTGGTGTCCAGATGGTATCACCAGACTATTACTCTGAGCCTTCCCACTAATATCTTCACACTCACTTGTTGCGGTGTCTACATTTCCTGCATGGGTGACTTGCTTCTGACATCTCCTGATAGGACAGCCAGGAGTCATGTTTGGATTCTGTCACAGTGCAGTGACACTTCTCTCTCTCTCCCAGGCAGGGCTAATACTGTGTGTCAACTGAGGTTGTCAGCAGCAGCACAGGGTTCCCTGACGACATGACAGTGGGTGTGCTTAGTACCATTTTCCCAACAACTTTACTAGGGAAGAATGTCTAGCTCTAAACAAACTGAAAAAAAACAACTTGACTTTATTTTTAAAGAGACAAATAGGGGGAGGGGGTATAGTCATTTTAAATGAATGTGACCATATGCAGGAGGCAGAGACCCAACAACAGAGTTTCAGCTAGCATTGTTTATCATCCTATCAGTCGCATTTGATAGTAGTAACCAGCTCTTCCTATCAGTTGCACAGGGACTTGGTATTAGTCGCTCCTCCTATTGCATTTGGTAGTGGTCACTATTATTGCTGTCAGTGGCAGCTAGCGATCACTATTTTGGCAATTCGCCAATATTTACAGGTTGCTATTGTGGTGGTTCCTGATGTGCATTCAAGGTATTGCATCCGTGATTGTTGAGTTGCAATTTTCACGGGTAAGCTATCACGATCACCAATATTACTATCACCACCTAAAACATCAGGAATAAGATCATCAGTATTCTTAAATTTGGCATTCAGCAAATTTGCCATCAGAAAAGGGTCAGTAACGATTCCATCCAAAGTATTTAAATAGGAAATTTTTAACCTGTCTCCATGGGATAACAAAGAATTAAGTGCTCCCCAAAATGCTTAGAATCAGTTTTAGCCTGTTTGATTGGTTTTTGCTGGAGTAATCACCCATGGTGCAGTGGAAGGAATGACTCTGTATGTTTTTTTTCACATCCTACTGCAGAGCTGGTGATGAGTCATCTGGCCGCCAGTACCTGCACCCCCGGACCTGGTCTGGCCAGTCACAAGCTTTCCTCCATACAGGACAGCATGCAGAGTCCTCCCCTCTCAGTGGACCTGGTTCCTGATACCTGTGGGGTGCACCTCTCGTGTCCAGGGGCATAGGGCATGGCCATCAGCCACCATGATCACCCCACAATTTTCTGCCATTTTCACCTTCCTCAGAGCCAGTTGTGCAATGGCATTAGTGCACTTATGTGCCAACACCTGATGTGCTCCAGCCCACCACTGTGCATGCTGCTTGCAGTGCCTCTGGCCACTGCCAGTTGCCAGTGCAGAATGATGTGATCCCCTACCCATCCCAGAGGAGGGAGAGCAGTCATGGGATGCTCAATCCTCCCTCTCCCCTGCCGACCCCCGATGGCCTGAGTCTGTTCCCGAACCTGGGTCACTGGCATGGCACAAGGTGTGGCATCCAGTGCCTCAACCCTCAGTGCCACTGGGCCCAGAATGGTTTCTAGACCTGTGCTTTGTCCAGTTGGAGATTCTCTAAGAGCGATTCCTGCCTTAAAGTTTTCATGTCCCCCTCTTCCTCCACACACTCTGGCAATCTTAGGACTTGTAAGTGGGCAGTCTGAGTGTAGTTTTCTAGAGCTGTAATCAATGCCATGGCACCATGTTCTCCTTGATAAGCCCCAAAGCTGGCCATAGGGTTTTGTGACCATATTGGTTGTAACTTTGGCTTTCTCCTGTACTCCAATTACCTTTGCATCCATTAAGGATTTACTATGAAAGACGAAATGTATTTTGCTAACAGTTGGAATCCTGATATCGAAATCCCAACCCACAGGTTCCAGACATTAAAATTTTTCCCACAGTGGCATGTTTTGGGGAGCTTCACCCCCAACCCCCGCACCCCCCTTATTTAATATAAAAAATGCCACCATGTGCAAAATCTCAATGTCAGGAAACTGTGGGTTGGGATTTCAGTGTCAGGATTCCGACTGTCGGCAAAATGCATTTCGGTCAAAGAAAATACTTCCTCCAGTACAGTTACTTTTACCATGAGGGATTCCAGCTTTGTATCCATTACTTGGATGACTTTTAGAGGAGCTGCTTTAATTGGCTAGGAAGCATCTGCATTGGAGGCCAAATTTGCAAGCTCTCTTCTTCTTGTAGACTGCAATGATTTCAGGTGGGTACCATCACCCGTACTCCCACCTCTGGTATTTTGCCCAATCCAGAAGAGATTACTATTAAAATGATCTAATCAGCATATAGAATCTCATTCCTGAAAAGTCTTTTGATGGTATTAGAAATGCGTTTTTTTAGCAAAGTAAGCTGCACAGGTCCCAGAGCTCATGTACATCAAAAACTTTGGATAATACCTTTAAACACAGGTCCTCACTTACAAAGGTTCCACATCAAATACATAGTCACAAAAACATTACAAGTATGATAAGCAGTTCCAGAAGAAATGCTGTTGAATCAGCCCAAAGCACTTAAGACAGATCAATTACATGCAGTTTTTAAAAAAATTAATACAGATCATTGTGTAAAAAGTCACAGGATATGTACAGAGAGAACCCGAATAAAACAGTTTAACAGTTACAGTTACAATGGACTGCAAGGGCAGACCACAAAGATCTCTTAAACTGGTTAATCTTGGGGAGATTCAGCAGAATATCAGGCAGTTCATTTGACCAGTTAGCAGCCCTGCCAGCAAATGACTGCTTGCCCAGCTCAGTATGCCAGAAAGGAGGCCTAAGGGCAGTCCTGGCCATATTTCTGATGTTGTATTGGTTGAAGACGGCATGGAAACAATTTGTTAAAGCAGAGGGTGTTAGACCCAGGAGTGCCTTTCTGGCTAGCAAAGTGGTCTGGATCTTTATTCTGCTGGGTAAAGGTAGCAATTTAATAAATGCGTAAGGGGTACAACTATGAGTGTGGTTATCTACACCAAGTACAAAGTGGCATACCTTGTTACAGATCAGCTGTACTCTGTTTAGCGCCATGTCACAAGCAACAGCATGGCTGGGAGGTCATAATCTATAAGTGACAGAATGCAGCTGGCTACAATAGGGCATCTACCATCCCCACTGAAATTGTTCAGTTACAGTGAAGGGCACCCAGTCTTCTGTTAACTATGGCCACATGGAGGTCAAAAGGTAAGGTGTCATCCAGAGTTACTGCAAGGTATTTGAAGAACTCCACCCGTTCAAGGTTTTGTTCCTGGCCATTTCAAATGACAAAGGGTGGGATTTTCCTCTTCGGTGGGAGACTAGAGAAAAGCATGGTCTTTGTTTTTTTTGTTTGTTTTTTTTTTGTAATTGAGGACCACTTTGTTACTGGAGAACCTGCTTTCTAGTGACCTGAAGTTACTTTGGAGAGCATCTGGATACATCTTTACTATTTGGTTCCTTGCTCCACCCCCTGTTATTAATATTTAGAACAGGATAAATAATTTTTAACATTTGACAATAACTATTTCTGCATGACTTAAAAAAAATATTTTATATCTATCTATCTATATATATATATATACATATATTTAACATTTCAAGATTGTTTTTCCTGATCCTTTGCAAAACAAATGTAAAAAGTGACAGTTCTCTAAATGGCTGAGATCAAGTGTGTAGAAGATACAAGTGGTATTCTGTCAAGAAGAACTACACCCTTTTGTTAGTTTAGGTCAGATTCTGGCTCTGTTTTAATGTAAATTATTGCAATCATCTTCATTTAGGTGCATGTTTGTATCTGAGCTTTTGCAGATGATGGATAGAATATTTGCAAATAGGATAAATAACAATGAGCCCCAAAGTGAGACTTGTGTACATAAAGGGTGGGATAGTCAGACTGCGCCAGGCTGTGGCACAAGCCTGGGCGCAGTGCAACTGGGATGTGCCAGTGTGTTGACAGGGTGATATTCAATGGTGCTGTGCCATGGCTCAGCACCGTTGAATATCGTGCTGTGGCCACCAGCAATGTGCATGGCGCAGTGGCACTGCACCAGCGCAAGTGGCCTGAGGGGCAGAGGGATGCGCTAGAGTAACTACATTGGCAAGCGCATCACCAAGTATATCGCACATGCAAATGGGGCCATAATGCATGCAAGGAGCAAATGGGGCCATTTGCATGTCATTATGGCCCATTTGCATGCAGGTGCGCCCATCCCCGGCGACATGCACCTGGTGCCTAGCCAGGCTGCAGCCGTTGGGGACCGACGCCCCCTGTACAAGCGGCAAAGTGCCCCACTGCCCGATTGTGGGCATATGTATGAAATGTCAAATGTCCTATATCTCTGGTGGTCCAGTGGACCACTTGCAGCCCGATCGTGGGCATATGTACCAATACGATAACGTCCTATATCCCTGGTGCGCAACCCTTCTGAATATCCCACCCAAATAGTACAAAACTGAGAAACAGTAGATTATTTTTTTAAACTCCAGCACAGCCACTGAATCAATTCACTGTATGACCTTTAGCAAGTGACTTGAGCTCCCTTTATTTCAGTCACCGCCAGCTTTTAATTGTACAGATGCAGAACCCTACAGAAAAGGGGATGCTGATTTAAGTTGTTTTTTCCTGCACAAAATAGACTGGAAAAAATCTACAGACTCTGGAAGTCATTCCCTAGGAACACCAAACACTGCATTGATAAGAGTGAAATAAATTACTGGTGACATGATATGCTGTGCAAGGTCTCCAGACAGGTGCGGTTTATGAGGCAGTTGCTTAATCTGCAATATAATAATATCAGGTACCTGTTGTTCAGAGAATCTCATTAATCATGTGGTCTATGCTACAGACTATGCTAATTACAGGCTGTGAACAGACAGAAAGGCCGTTTTCACTTTGTTCCCACAAGGCATGTGGCTCTGTCCTCCAATGACTGAGATAAGGCTTGAACCTTTCAACCTTTGGGGATGGGGTCTAGATTTTGATATTATAAGCTGAACAAATAAATAGTGACATGATGGCTCCACCTGGGGAGCATTTTGTAATACCTGCTAATGGATGTTACCTAACCCAACAGAAACAGTATATTAAACTGTCCCACTTAATCCCATCCCACAGTGTAATAAAACAGTGACCAAGTGATAAACAATAGTACATAGAACTAAAAGTAAACAAGGGATATTGTTTATGGTTCTGAATATGGGGGAGGAAAGGTAAGGATTACTGCAAAGAACAAGCATTTGCCAATGCCGAATGTTTGCATTAGCAGTGGAAGTGCAGGAGTTAGATAGATGCAGTATAGAAATGGCATTGAAGTATTGAACTGATGCCAACTCCACCCTCACCCTGCAGAGATGGACAGGTATTGGGGTGTGCCTTTGGGTCGTTACCCATGACAGTCATGACTTTTCACCTCACCCTACCCTTCAGACACTGACAAGTGTCAAGGTGTGCCTTGGGGTGTTTGGGCTTTACATTCACCTCATTCCATAAGGAAATATGCTGAAATGGACACAGTATGGGAGAGTGGGGTGAACTCAGGGGGCAAAGGGTCCAAGGTGCACCTCGATGCCTGTCACTGGCTGCAGAGTGGGAGTGGAATGGCATGAGCATTACTGTCGACAGTCCGAAGTCACACCCCTGATGCCTGTCAGTCCCTACAGGGTAAGGCATTATGGTAAAAAACCCTAACACCCTGGGTGTTTCTTGGTATTTTAACTCCAAGTTTTCCACATGGGCTTTTTGTGACCCCACTGCATGAACAGTGACACTATCAGTTTGTTAGGTGAAAGGTGATTTTGCACAGCGACTGTGCCATTTGGTGCCACAGGTGTGAAAACACATTTCAAACAGGATATGAAAAGTGACGGGTGTACTGTTCACAAGGAGGTGTAAAAAATGGCATTGTTGAAAATCTGGAGTGAAAATATACAAAAACTGGTGAAGTCACAAGCGTGCATAGAAACTGCGCAATGTACACCCATAATGTAATTAGTCTGGGGATTTTTTTTTTACCAGTCTATTTATTCACTGACCATCGGGAACCTCTCTCAGGCAACCACCTACCCCCAGCTCTACCTCCTCACCTGAAACTCCTCCATTTATCCTTGCACCAACCCAACTATCTCCTCGGCTCTGAGCCCCTCCAAGGTAGGGCTGCCCTATCTGCTCAGGGTGCTCTATCTACAATTTCTGCTGGACTGGGCTCGGCCCAGGATAAGAGGAAGTCTGGTCGGTGGAGTGTGGCTGGGCGGCAGAGGTGCCGTCGCCTATCCCCGATGTCAGGTTTTTTTTTTTCTTGATTTTTTCCACCCCAAATCTTAGAAGTACAATGACATCTAGCTCAGCAGATGCATGCTCCCATGCATCCCCGAAAGACATCCGCCGAGCTTCATCCCCCTGCATTCTGCGGCCGTGCACAGTGAACCTCCAGTCTCCACTAGAGGTCAGCTGTGCAGTGGCAGGTGGTTTCCCCCCTCCCCGGGGAAGGAGAGCAGTCCATAAGATGCTCGATCCTTCCCCATCCCTGCCGACCCCTGACGGCCCGGGCTCGTTCCCGAACCTGGGTCACCAGTGTGGTGCAGGGTGTGGCGTCCAGTGCCTCAACCCTCAACGCCACTAGGCCGGCGTAGTTTGGGAATTTTTTACAGCAGATTTTCAACATAGGCATTTTGGGACCTCCGCTCATGAACAGTGTCACTGTGATTTTCTTAATCTGTCCCGAACACTAATTTTCCACAGCGACCGCGCTATTCTGCGCTGGAAGTGTGAAAACACATTTCAGCCAGGGTGTGAAAAATGACAGCTGTACTGTTCATAAGGAGGTGTGAAAAAATGTCAATGTTGAAAATCTAGACTGAAAATATTACAAATTCATGAACTTACAAGGGTGCATGGAAATTGCACAATGCACGCACGTAACAGAGTCATTTTATGGGCTTTTGTCACCAAATTTTCAACATAGCCATTTTAATACCTCTGCTCATGAACTGTGTCACTGTGATTTTCTTAATGTGTCCCAAACATTGATTTCACACACCACCCGCGCCACTGTGCGCTACCTGTGTGAAAACACATTTTGGGCGAGATATGAAAAATGACAGCTGTACTGTTCATAAGGAGGTATGGTAAAATGGCAATATCGAATATCTGGAGTGAAAATATAAAAAATTCTCAAAGTTACGAGCTTGCGTTGGAACTGCGCAACACATGCTCATAAAACAGTCATTTTTGAGAATTTTTTCACCAAATTTTCAACATAGGGTTTTAGTGGGCCTACCTCATGAACTGTGGCACTGTTATTTTGTTAATCAGTCCTGAAAGGTGGTTCCACGCAGTGACTGTGAAATCACCTTTTGGGACCGAATAACAAATAACAAAATGACAGTGGCTGAGTTCATGAGGTGGGTTCCCAAGAACCAAATGTTGAAAATTTGGTGAAAATATTCCCCCAAATGGCCGAGATATACACCAAAGTTGGAAAAAAAAAAATTATGCCATTATATAGCTTACTGGCATTTCTTCAGTTTGCAGTCGGCTTTGAAGAGTGCATATGTATTCCTGATCCACTGAAGATCATTGCACTAGGCTACGGAGGTAAGTATGGGGTTGGGGTGTAGGGGGAGGTGGGTGCACAGATGGTGGGTGCGGGTTGGGGGAGGGGGAAAGACAGTCAACGAGGGACCATTTTTTTCTTACAGGTGTTTTTTTTTTCTTTTTTATGAAGACAACGCGAGACTTTTGCCACACTGAGGTGGGCTCCCAGCATGGCAGTTGGAAGTTTGTTTGGGTGGGCAGTGAAGCTGATGGGGGATTGGGCACCCCATCGGCCATACAGACTTTTGCCATGCTGGGGTGGGCTCCCAGCATGGCACCTGGAAGTCTGTTTTCAGGGGGGTACAGTGGAGCCAACAGGGGATTGGGCACCCCCATCAGCCATACAAACTTTTGCCACACTGGGGTGGGCTTCCTGCGTGGCACCTGGAAGTCTGTTTGGGGGCAGTGGATCTGACGAGGATTAGGCACCTATCGACGCCACAGTGTCTTGGGGGCCGCATGAGCACACTGGTGGGCTCCCAGTGTGCTACTTGGGTGTTTGTAGGAGGGGACCAAGAAAAAAAATGGAGTTGTCTATGACAGCTGTTCATATGCAGTGCTGACATATAGGCACTTTGCATACTGCTGACAGCAGTATGTAAATTGCCTGCCGACGGCAGTATGCAAATTGCCTACACGTTACCACCACTGATTGTAGTGGTCTTTTGCTTTGAACTGTATGCCACTGCATCTGAACTGCTGTCATGGACAGCTCAGACATTTATTGGTGCGGTGAGGCCGCATCTGCAAGAAGGAGCAGGGCATTGGAAGCGGGGTGGCACACCTACGAAAATTCATATGGTGGCACTATGTTTCTTGCACATGCGTGCAAGCAAACATAAAAATCAGTAGTGTGATACCCACTATCCCTACCCTGCCACCCACCATCGGTCCCACCAGAGGTCCCATCTGCCTGGATTGTGGTAGTTCAGGTGAATGCTAAAGATCCCATGGCACTTATTGAAAAAGAGTAGGGGAATTTTTTATTACAACTAGAAAGCAAAACATATACACAATAGTGTTTACAGCACACAAAATCATAATATAAAACAAGGATAAACAGAAATAAGTATTACAGCATACATTCAAAAAATCATCAGTGTTCTAGTGACCCAAAAAACAACAAATGCCCCCCCCACTCAAAGAGTAGGGGAAGTTTTTTAGTAAAAAGTAAACATATACAAGATAGTGTTACTGCACACAAATCATAATACAAGAACAAATAATAAACAAAAATAAGTATTGCAGCATATATTCAGCACAAAAATCTCTTGCATTAGCAACCTAACAGAATATGAAATACTGAGTACCCCCCCCCCCCACTTAAAGAGCAGGGGAATCTAGTGAAAGCAGAACAAGACATCATATACAAAACTGTATTACAACATACAAAACCAGAAATATAGGGAAAAATAAAACAAACACATGTATTAATTCATACAGTAACCCCAAACCTAAGGAAAACATTATAGCCAGTCCCCCCCCCCTTCCCTATGAAAGAGTAGGGAATTTTTCTCCAAACTCTCCATACAAATATAAAAAATTATATGACAGCATACAAATCATAATGAAGGGAAGCAAAACCAGAAATAAATATTAGAGCATACAAAAAGATGGAAGAATTAAATTAACTATAATGACATATACCCTTATCCCAGCCCCACTAGTGGAGCGGGGACTTCATCCAACAACAACCCTTACCCTGTATCGAGCCAGTTCATTTTCCTCCATCATAGTTTATACAGATCAGGATGAACCTTCCTCCTTTCCTGCAGTCTCCAACTAAATACTGTTTTCCTAATGTTAAAGACAACCTGATGTTCAGTTTGTAATTGCTGCCTAAGTGTTAGACTACACCAAGCCTGCCACTGTTGAAAACCAATATAACCCATTAACAGACGGATTGTTACTGCATCATAAATAACCCAGGAGCCCAGAAGGACCCCCTCCACCCAAATCTCAGATGAATAACCCTGAAAAGGGTTCATCGGCCACACAGCATGAAAGTGGGATCAGAAGGAAACAACAAAGGGACAGTCCATAAAAAAATGTTGCATCGTTTCAACCACCCCCATACAAGTTTCCTCCCTGGGACAAAACCTCTCTGAGAGTTCTTTATGCCTCATGTTACCCTTCACCCCCAATCTTTTGTGAAGACAAAGCCATAAAAAATCCCACATGTGCCTAGGAACTCTCCTACTGACCACTAATTGCAACTTAGAATGTTGTTCAGAAATAGGCAAATCATGAAACCAGGGATCCTCAAAAAAGAAATATTGCTATACAGTACAGTAAAATTGTCGTCGTGATTGGAGAAGAAGGAATTTTTTAACAATATGCCAGGATTTCAATTTCTGAAACATCACTTGGAAATGGCTAGCCAAGGTACACAGCCTAACCTGATGAGCTAGAAAGGAATCAGAATCCCAGTGCTCTAGAAGGAGACCAATGTTATCAGCCACCCACAGGGACCAGATCTTATTATCCCCTTTAAGCAATGGAACTAAATTATAAAAAATAAAAATACTATGCAGGAACACCACTGGATTTAACATTCCCAAACCCCCTTCACCAATAGGTAAATAGTTAATACCCCTCCTCACCGGGTTTAATCTACTTCCCCATAAACAAAGAAAAAACACACCATAAAGAGATGATTCCAAAGAAAGGGAAGGGGGAAAAACCGCAGCTATAAACAAAAAATATGGCAATAAAAAAGTCTTAATCAGATAAAGCCTTTTAGCTTTAGATATTCGGCCTTTATTCCAAAGCACTACTCTGTCACGAGCCTCCAATAATTGCCTATCCCAATTGTACCTTTGGGCATCTACACCCCCGAAAATAAACCCCAAGAACCCTCCTAGACCCAGGATCAATAGGCATGTCCCAAATCGTATCCACATCAGTGGCCCCAATACCCTAAAGGCAATATCCCACTTTTAAATTTATTTATGGAGGAGCCAGACATGTCAGAAAAGGATTGTAACAACAGCTGTGCTGCAACAGCAGAAGCCCTATCTGATAAGACCAAAACTAAATCATCCGCATACGCTATAGAGGCAATCTGCGGATCCATACAACCTACTGACAAACCAATAATATCCTCCGTTCTATTTAAGGCATGCAAGAAGGGGTCCAAGGAGAGCAACATAAAGTAAGGGGCTAAGTAGACACACCTGCCTAACACCTCTATGCACCTCAATTTCCCTTCCCAACCAGCCATTTACGCTCGGCAGTAGAGTGATACCCTTATAGCAAGTTTGTAACCAGCCCACAAATTGTAAGGGGAAAACCATACCTCCTCAAGGTCTCCCAGAGATAATTGTATTCTACCTGGTCAAAAGCTTTGGCTTGATCTAAACAAACCAGATGCCCAAAAATTTCCCCTGATGCTCCCTTAGAGACAAGCTCACTAAGAATAATCAGTGTATCCTGAACTCTCCTATGAGGTACACCACTAAACTGTGATGGATGCAATAAGGAACCTAAAACCCCCCATAAACGAATACATAAGATTTTCATCAGAATCTTATAATCAGTATTTAAAAGAGACAAAGGTCTCCAGTTAGCCAAATCCCCACGATCCCCCTTATTTTTATAAAGCAAAAGTAACACGACCTGTAATATGCTCTGAGGAAGAGCCCCAGCCTGCAACCCAGCATTCAATACCTCATGCAGTTCAGTACCACAGGACTTTATAAACTTCATGAGGTAACCCATCAGATCCAGTAGTAACGCCTGACTTCAAAGACCAAATAACAGTTTTTAATTCTTCCATCATAATGGGCTTTACCAAATTGAACTGCTCATCAGGAGTCAAGACAGGAACCAGTCTGCTGTGAACCAATCACAAATAGAGGCTTCTGAAAGTAATCTACTCCTAAAAGAGGCAGAAGCATAAATATGTATAGCATCTAAAATGCCATCAGTTGTTACATGCCCACCCTCTGTAGTATTTAAATACAACATATCCCGGGATTCTTCAACAAGTTTCAAAGCTTCAAAAGGTAAAGTTTCCTGCTTCTTACCACAAATCCCATACTTGTGCTTCCTCTCCATATCCTTCAAAACCTGTGACTGTAATTGAGCCAACTCCACTTTCAACCCCTTAATCCGATCCAGGTAGTCGGACCCCAGATGCTGGCGAAACGTAGACCAAAAGTGAAGCCGGCCTCTAAGATAACGAAGCCCATCATGCTTCAACCTCCCATTTAGTCGACCTATAACTTTAAAGTAGGTTCTGACTTCACCTTTGGTATCCTCCCACCAAGTATTTAAATCATCGTATAAAAACAAAACAGACTGTAGTGCCAAAAAAAGGGAATGCAGCCCATCAGCCACACAAGGGGTAACTAGTAATGCAGTGTTCAATTTCCAAAGGCCCGGCCCCCTCCGGACCTCTGGCACATCACATAAAGCCAATTTAAGCAGTTTATGATCTGACGTAGCCACCTCCTGTAGAGACTGTGATTGCACAACAACCCCAGGAGAAAGGAAAAAATAATCAATCTGGGATGCTCTGGAACCACAGAAATAGGTATTACCAAATGCAGCAGTAGTAGGCCCAAAAGCATCAACCAGACCGGTACCTGCAAGAAGTTGAGACAAACTAGCCACATCACAATACACCTTTTTCCTGCTAGTAGAAGGGACCAGGGAGGGTAGTGAACAGTTAAATTCCCCACCAAGAATAACTATAGAAGAGGTGCACAAAAAGGGGTAAAGTGATTTAAAAAGGGACACCCTTTCGAATTTAGATTGTGGTGCATAAAAATTTATTAACCGCAAAGGCAGAGAACCCCATTTAATATCCAAAACTAAGGCCCTGCCTGCTAAGATTTCTATATGATGAATCACCTGAATATGTGAGAGAAAAAAACAAATCCCAACCTCACTGCACAAATCAATCCCTTGTGACCAAAAACAATCCCCCCACATCCAACCAGTAGTAGTGGCAGTCACCAACTCCTCAGGAGAGTGCAAATGAACATCCTGAAGGAAAACACAATCCCAATTCTCATGTAAAAAATGAAAATAAGTGCTCTGACGTTTAACAGGAGATTTAATGCTGTTTACATTTAAGGATGCCACCTGAAAATGAAAGGGAGCCATGAAATGCATCAGGGACAATTTCACTTTACCTTATTGGATGCCCTTATTACTCTTCCACTTTTGCAATCTTGAGGCCTAGTGTCTGAATGGGCTCCAGAAGGTTCCTGAGGCTCTGTCAGAGGAGGAAGCACAGAAGGCTGAACCATCTCTGGTACCACCTCTGGATCTTCCATTAAAACCTCAAAAATGTTAGGGTCAGCTAAAGATAAGTTGAAACAGTTACAACGGGCTTTTTAACCAACTTACTTTTTCCTTTAACTGACTTCCCTTTTTTTCCACTAACTATAACAAAACCGTCATCCGAGGGGCCTAAACCAGATGGCAAAGGAGGACAAGGCTAGCAACCCCCCCCCCCCAAATCTCCAGCTCAGACACCTTGGAAGACCCAACTGCAGATAAATCTATGCTATCAGAAACCAAATCAGGCTCCTCAGTCAAGGTTGTTTCAGCCAAGGGGGAGCAGCCACAGAGGTACTGGGAGCCAACTTTCCCCCAGAAGAGAGGCCAAGCCACACAGCCACCTGGATATAATGGTCATGAACCCCAAAATCTGCTTCAGCTGTGTTTTTAGCAGCCAAAGGGCAAGATTCAAAAGTATGACCAACCTCATCGCAGAGATTACATTTGGATGATTGAAAGCAATGGGCACTAGGGTGACCAGTCTCCCCACAATAAGAACACTTGAGCACTTCACACGAGGTGCTTATGTGAGTCCGAGACCCACATTTAAAACAGACTCTGGGTTGACCTGGGTAGAAAAGGAAGCCCTTATCTCTACCCAGGAAAAAACAGTTAGGGAGATGTATTAAATCAGAATCAGTTGAATGGAGCTTTACCCGAAATTTCAAACCCCCATTCCAAAAACCCTCAGCATCCAGGATAGGAACAGGATTCCCCTGGATATCACATTTTTTAGACAGCCAGTTTACAATATCAACTATGTTAACCCCTTCATTCCTGAACAGGATCGTACAAACCCTAAAGGGCTGTTTTGAAAGAGGTAACACAATAAAGTCAGACCACAAAGGATTAGTCTTCAGATTTAAATAGCGACTCCAAAAGAGTTCCAAAAGTGCAGGGGTACAGAAACTTATATAGAAAATGAACTCCCCAGGAACATGAATCAAAGCATAAACTTCAGAGGGGGAGAACCCCATGCTACATTTTAAAAGTGTCTTCCCAACATAAAACCTGTCGGGGGGATTGTCTCTGGGCCCCACATAGCACAAACGGATGGCGTTGCGCCATTTAGCCAGTTCCAAAGGTTGCCGAAAATGGCTGGTATAGGTAGGATTCTCTATGGGCTCTGGAGCTGGCCCCTGCACTTCAGTAGAAGAAGCCAAATCTTCAGCCACCTCACCCAACAACACCCCCAAGGGAAGGCCAGGATTAGAAGCAGCCTGAGGGTCAGGGGAAACTTGGGAGACTTCACCCAAAATATTGGAAGATTGAGCTGGTATAGACACTGTACTCATCTGGGTATCCTCTTGTATAGCTGAAACCTCCTCAGCCAGCTTTCATGCTGCCCCCGATATCGGAATCCAGCCCGCCTCTCGCAGCGCTCTATACGGAGACCAGGATACATCCACGAGGTCCCCCCAAGCCGTAGAAATCGAACTGCCACCCGCAACTTGCCGTTCAGCAGCCAAATGGAGTTTACTGGCCCCCGCTGCTTCAGAAGCACTCGGCAAACCTGTAGATCTCTTCCGCTTCCTGTTGTCCTCCACGTCAAGTTTCCGACGGTCCTGCGCCAATAAATCGCTCACCTGAAGAAGTTCCTCCTCTAAACATCGCTGTTTCTCTGTCAAACTCAAACCTAATACTTTGGGAGCTTCCAGGGGACCGCTGAGTTGGGCAATGTGCTGGCCACCTCGTGGGTGCATCCCAGCTGCTACCTCAGTGGATTGCTTCAATGTGGGTACAACATGTACTGCAGGGCTCTGGGCTATCGCAGCCCCTTGCAATGCTCCTTCCTCCTCCATAGCTGGGAACAGAATGGCTGCTTCACACAGTGACAGGGTCCCCCTACTGGCACAGAGTAGGGGAATTTCCCCAGTGTCCTGGCCAAATTTCTCCCATTCACTAAAAATACCACCAACAGCTTAATCCGATTCAATTTCAGTTGCTTACCATCTGTATCCCCCCTCCCCCCCCGGTCACCCCTGAAAAAGGGACTTCTAGGCCCAGTGGGCTTACCGGGTCAACAAAATTCAATAAATAAATAAATGTCATTCAACCTAAATTGGTGAAAAACATTTATTTCCCAAAATATCTCTGGGGAGCTCCCTTATATACTATATTATCATAGAGACCTTGAAAGCAAAGCTCGAGAGGTCTCTGATATCATCCCTGAGGTAAGAAACACAGACTTCATTGTGTATAGTCATCCATATACTGTTTTATATAGTATATGGTTAGTCCCTATTGGAAAAGAGGCATTGATTGATGTTGGTATGCAAGTAACATGGAGGAAAATGAAAGTCAAGTGATATTCCCCTTATGAGCACTGCTGTCCTGCCCCACTGTGCACCTAATTACTTTGTGAACTGCTAATAAAATTGCTGACATTTCTTTTGAATTGGGGAGCTAGTCTACCAGTTTTAGCTTGTTAAGAAAAAAATGTCTAGGCTGAGTGGCTTTAGTAAACCACGAGTGAGTAGGGAAAATGAGAGTGAGAAGAAAAGACAGTTTGGTGCGGCTGCAGCCACGTGGTCCAAGGTTTAAAATTTGTGGTATTGTTGTGACATCAGAACAATACCACAACAACTATTCATGATCTTTGAACTGTACCACAACAAGAAAATTACCTGTATGGAAATCCATACGCAATAGGGGCTACTATATACTATAGATGGATGGGAATTTTTCCACATAGAAAAGGCCACCATTTATTTCCTGGTATACCTGTGAGCAATCTATGAATTAAAATTATATGTCTACACTAATTAAGGAATTACAGCCATATACCAAAAGTATATACCTACACTAATAAAAAGTGTATACCTATACTACATTGAAGCCTATGGGACAATGCTAATAACACAGCTAACACATCATTAGGAAGCCAGCCAAAGCAGTTAACAAGCTGCAAAAGAACCTGGAAAAAATACACACAAAACCCTCCCAAATCCAGAAATCCCCTAAACTCCTCATAACACACCTTTACCTCCTTGGTGCAAAAGATTATCAAGTACCATAACATGATCACAAATCAGAGCTCCATAACAATAACCATCCTAAAGTATTATATTCCATAAATAATGGATAAGGGTGGAATACTTGGAAGTATACCCATCTTGGGGGCTAGTTAGGGCAATAAAGCCACTTGCCCTCTGGCTCATGGTCTTATAGCCCTACTTAGCCCCTTCAATGGGTATACCTCCCTGTATACTATCCTTTCTATTATTTATTCTATAATTACATATATTGTGCAAAAAACTTTGTTAATGCATCAGTTAGGGTTAAACCAACAAAAGTAGGGAACATGACATTAGGGTTTCCAACCCTAACACCCCATTCCCCACCCTGCACAGACACAGGGGGTGTCTGTCTTGGGGTCATAAACCCTAACGCTCTCCCCGTTCTCCTATGGTGGAGCCATGTTTCATAATTTTGTAATGTAATGAGGTGAACGTTAGGGTTGACGTCCCCAAGACAGACCCACCCCCCCGCCTGTGGGTCTGTGCAGGGTGAGGAATGGGGTGTTAGTGTTGAAAACCCTAACACCACATTTCCCTACTTGTTGCTCTAACCCTAACTGATGCATTAATGAAGTTTTTTTTTGCCATTTATTTTCTTACTTTTTGAGATAGTATAATAATATCCTTTTTTTACTGTGGAAGCGCAGAGTCCTTCAGACCCTGCACTCCCATCCCTCCATAAATGCGTATATGTATCCAGCTCCTGTGCTTCTAGTTATAGGACAGCAGTCACCAACTTATCACCATAGCTATGTTATTATCCCACCTCATGTACCTGGTGCAATAAAATTTTCAATCCCCACCAAGACGTAACTCCACGCAAGCGTAATATCAATCTACAGTTCACATGCAAAAACACATTTTGACCAGGATTTGAAAAAATGACAGCTATGATATACATGAGGTGGTTTAATAGAAGGCTATGTTGAAAATGTGGGCTCAAAATCTTTAAAATTCACAAAGTTATAAGCATGCATAGAAAAACTGCAACAAATAGTCATAACTGTGCCATTTTTTATCATTTTAACCCCAAATTTTCAACATGGCCTTCCTAAGACATCACTGTATGTACCCAGTACAGACAATTTTCCAATCCCCTTCCAAAATATAATTCTACACAACTGCAACTCTATTCTGTGCCACAGGTGTGAAAACACATTTTGGCCAGGATTTGAAAAATGACAGCTGTGACATCCATGAGATGGGGTAATAAGAAGGCTATATTGAAAATATGGGTTCCAAATATTGAAAATGTCCAACGTTATGAGTGTGCATATCAAAATTTCAAGGAATGGTCATATCGGAGCCATTTTTTGAAATTTTCATCCCATATTTTCAACATAGCCTTCTTATGACCCCACCTCATGAACAATATGACTGTTGTTATACAAATCCCACTGGAATGGCGATTTTGCCAACAAACTGAGAGATCACTTTTCCAACAGGAGTTGCCTAACAACAGTCACATTGTTCATGAGGAGGGGTTCCCAAAAGGTCATAATAAAAATTTGAGGCCAAAATCTAAAAACAGCTGAGTTATGCATCAACATAACCTGTAAAATCCTTTTTCATGCTCTCAGGAAAAAAGAATTGGATCGCGGAAAAGGAATTGGCAAATAAAAAGAAATCTAAGCGAGTCATGAAAAAATAATTCAAATGTTAAGAAAGACACTGCAAGGTTGTTCTTTCACCAAATAACTTCACAGTCCACCTAACGGAGTCCCAATGAACAAGATACATGTGTTGGTGTCTCTGGATATCTTCATTTTGGATGCTTTTCAACTTTTGTTTTGGAAAAAACAGAAAACAAGATGGTAACTCTCAAAAAAGGAATTTTTTCTCATGAAAAAGGATTTTGTTCTCATGAAAAAGAAAATGCTCTCACAAGACTAAATCCTTTTCCGCGAGAGAAAATTCCTTTGTTGAGTTTTCTCCCTCTATCCTGAAAAGTGCTCTCCCCATTGAAAACAATGAGAAAGGGAAACGGGAAATTGTTTACCCAGAAAAGGGACAGTAAGCCAGGGCTTGTTTCGAGGTGCGACTTGGGAGCACAAGGAAGTTAGCCGTGGCTGGGAAATAAAAAGTTGTTATAACTTTGTAACAGATCAATATTTCTTCATAAAACTTGGCATGCCTGTTCTGTTATCCAAACTGGTTCTTCCATAAAAAAATCACACAAAAATTCCACACTGTCTGGACACAGGGTGATGAGGAAAAATCTACAAAAAAGATGACTTTATGACTTTTTGCACTGTCTGGATTTCAGAATCTACACATTCAACCAGAATGAAACTTGCCACATCAAGAGATCTATCCCATGGGACAGCACATACCAAATTTAGAGGAAATCCATTGATCAGTTGCAAAGTTATTAAAGTGCAAACGTTGAGGTTTAATATTAAACATGCTACTCAACCCTAACTATAGAGCACGATCACCCATATATATATATATATATATATATATATATATATATATATATATATATATATATATATATATATATATATATATTTATATATATTTATTTATAAAATGGGCAAAAATAATTTTAAATGCTGATTGGCTGGAAGGGTTCCATATCAAAAGGGTGATGCAATTATAGCGAGCATCATAGTCGTCTTTAAGTACATGAAAGGGATCAATAAAGGAGGCCAAGTCAGGGTGCTCCAAAGGAAGGAGGGTGGGGCAACAAGAGGTCACAGGTGTAAGCTGGAAGGGGGCAGGCTCAGAGGGGAGAGAAGGAGATGTTATTTCACTGAAAGGGTGGTGGAGCCATGGAATGCACTGCCCAGGGAGCTGGTAGAGGTGGAGACTGTGGACGGGTTTAAGAGGAGATGGGACAGGTACAGGGGAAGGTAAATCTGACCAGGCCCAATACAGGTGGAACATCTGGGACTGGGGACAGTATAACCCAATATGGAGGGGGACACCAAAATCGGCCCTCAGTGTGGGTGCTGAAAATCAAGCAGACTTGAGAGACCATTAGGCCTATTCTGTTGGCATTTTAGTATGTTAGTATGTATGTTATGGATCCACGGTGGGTGCGCGACAAAATGTTTGTCGAACGCCCCGTCAGCGACACCGGCAGGTCGACCACATTCTGCAGTCAGCTGCCGGTTCCTACAGGCTGACTGAGTTTTCTTTGGGGAGCTTCACCACCTAACTCCCCCCACATTGAGGGGCCGTACCCCTGCACTCTCTAAGGATCAACTCTGAATTGGAGCTGATTGGGGGGCAGGACCCCCTGACAGACAGCACCTGGTGCCAGTGGGTTTCCCACAGTGGCATGGCACTGTAGTCGCTGTGGAGAGCCTCGCTGGTGAAATGTCACTGTCGGGGGGTAACCGGTATCCTAGTATCAAAAAGAGCATTTCAATTATAGTGAGCGTCAAAAGGGCAACATGAAATAATGGCGACTGGCACAAATAGCAAGTTTTCAGATAATTACTGTCCAGAAACCGGTGCCTACACATGGAAGTGGAAATTCTGGGGGAATATTATTCAGAGCCAGGGACATGCCTATACTTACATGGGGGGCTCTGCCCCCAAACCCCCCGTCTATCTCTAGGATTCCTACTCCGAGGTGTTTCTTGACTCTCGGGTAGGTTAGCACATCTGAGTCACTGTAAATGTCCTGTTGCCATTTTTTAGCAGCCGCTGTTTTTGCTATCAGGCATTTGCCTTTGCCGTAATTGACTCACCCATATGGAATCACCCTCTTGACATGATACTGCTGGAAGCCCTTTCCAGCCATGTCCTTATCAGCGCATAACATTTCGACTGGCAATACTTGTGCCAACCAAGATGCAGTACAGGGCGGAATCACTCTGTGCTACCAGCCTACCATCCCCAACCTGCAGTCTGGAGCTTGCTTGCTGTCCCCAACCTGCAGCCCCCCCACTCCTGCTGGCCAACCCAAACCAGCCAAGTGTACAGCTGCATTTTCAGATCCAGCTGGCATCCGTAAAACAAAAAGACATCCAAACTAACCTCCTCCTCTGGTTGACAAGATTATTTGGCTGGCTACTAACCCACGGCTCTCCCACAGATTTTCACTGATGGTGCTCTGTTCCCCACTCCATTCCTTCACTCCCCCTCCATGCAGCTCTTATCTGTTCTTCAGTCTTCCACCCCTTGCTGACCCTGACTAATGTGACCGATACTCTGCAATGGCAGCACAGAGCAAAAGTAATGGTGTCAAAAACCGTGAAACAGGAAACCGCTTTGTATGGCAGCAGGTACAGGAAATACTCTGCAGCTGATACAGGACATGCTCACTCCAAGTCAACCGGACTGCTGGCATCAATCTAAAAACATAGGACATATAAACATAAAATAAACTAAATGAAAAGAAAGAAAGAAAGAAAGAAAGAAAGAAAGAAGAAAGAAAGAAAGAAAGAAAGAAAGTGTTTGTATGTTTGGGAAGAGACACACTTGGGAGGAAACAGATAGATGCAAATGCCCTCTGCACACTCTTAGTCAAATCAGAGTAGCCACTGGCTGTGGCAGTGGATATTAACAGTATATGGACAGGGGGAGGACAGTGGGGGTTTAACAGCGTAAGCAGTGTCTGGGCAGGGGGAGGACAACCTGACCAGTATCTGTTGGTGTGGGAGGGGGGATCACCATGTACTAGGCATCACACAGTACAGAAAGTACCTAACTAAAGGGACTATTTTACAGCTTCAGGTATTAAAACCTCAGAATTTTAAAATGTTCTTCATGTTTTTTTTTTTGCTTTCTTTTCTTAAATAGTTGCTTGGGGGGCCCATTTCATAAGTGCAATAAGACACTCCGAGGTGTGGGTTATGGCCTGGTAAGAGCACTTCCCAGGTGCTAAAGGCACTCGGCACAAGTGCCTCATGCCTCATAATGCACCTGGGGCATGCTCTTATCAGGCCATAACCCACACCTCAGAGTATCTTATTGCACATATATATATATATATATATATATATATATATATATATATGTATCAAAAAACTTCATTAATGCATCAGTTAGGGTTGTTACCAAAGTGGCAAAAGCAGGAAATGGTGTGTTAGGGTTTCCAACCCTAACATCCAACCTCCAACCTGTAGACACTGACAGGCATTGGGAGTGTGCCTTGGGGTCATCGGCCCTAATGCTCACCCAATTCCACCCCACCCTGTACAAACTGGCAGATGTTGCGGGTGTACCTTGGGGTCATCAACCCTAACGCTCACCCCATTCCATAATTAAATAACCTGAGATGGATACAGTATAGGAGAATGGGGTGAGTGTTAGTGCCCATGACCCCAAGACACACTCCCGATGCCTGTCGGTGTCTGCAGGGTGGGGGTGGGGTGTTAGGGCTGGAAACCCTAACACACCATTTCCCTGCTTTTGTCGCTTTAGTAACAACCCTAACTGATGCATTAACAAAGTTTTTTGCTATGAATTTCCTTACTTTTCAGATAGTACAAACAAGTGAAATTGCCAGCAGATACAGGCCTTGAGGTCTGTTTAATCTGCTCAAGTGTGCAGCACTTCAGCCTTTTAAACTGCAGCTGCACCCCCACCCCACTGCTTCTGCTCATATTTCTTCACACCCACCCATCCCCTCATGGTTTGAACCCTCCCTTTGAACCTGTCCCAGACCCTCTTAAAGCTCCCCACCATCCGCAATTATACCATCTCCTCCTCTGGCAGTGTGTTCCACCCTGCAACCATCCTTTCAATAAAACAGTGTCTCCTCATTTCTCTCTTGAATCTGACCCCTTCCAAGTTCAGACTGTGTCTCCTGGTTTCCCTTCCACCTTTTAGTTTGAACATACTCCCAGTGCTTACTCTGTTCATACCCTTCAAGTACTTGAAGGTCTCAGTCATAGCCCCTCTCCCTTCGATCCTCCAGGGAATACATATTGAGCTCACTCAGTCTGTTCTCATAGGATCTATCTCCCAATCTTAGCATCATTTTTGTTGCCCTGTGCTGTATCCCCTCCAGTAGCTTGATGTCCCTTTTTAAGTAGGGGTACCAGTATTGCATGCAATACTCCAAGTCCGGCCTCACCAGGGACATATACAATGGCAGAATGACTTCTCCTTGCCTAGAAGTAATTCCTCTTGTGATGCACCCCAGTGGCCTGTTGGCCTTTGCCACTGATTTCCTCCACTGGGCTGAGTGGTTTATTTTCCCAGTTAGCAGTACGCTCAGATCATTCTCCTCTGTTGACATTGATAATTGCACCCCACCCCCCAACGAGTAACTGTGTCCAGGGTTCCTGGCTCCCAAGTGCACCACTTTGCACTACTTGGCATAGAATCCAAGCTGTGATGTGTGAGACCATTCTTCCAGTGTTTCCAAATCCTTCTAAAGTGCTTTACCGCCTTCCCCTCCATCCACCTCTGCACAGATCTTGGTGTCATCCGTGAAGAGACTGATGTTACTGTTTATCCCCACTCTAATGTCGGTAATGAAAATGTTAAACAGCACTGCTCCCAACACCGAACCCTGTGGGACTCCACTTGTTACTGCCCTCATTTCTGATACCTCACCCCCACTACTACTTTTTGTTGTCTATCCTGTAACCAGTTCCCAACCCATCTTACCAGATTGTTCCCTGCTCCCAGGCTGTTCACTTGTTGGTCAGCCTACCATGAGACACTGAATCAAAGGCCTTGCTGAAGTCCAGGTAGAAGACGTCCACCGCACAATCTTTATCCACTGCCTGCATCACCCAGTCAAACTCTGCCATCTTGTTCCCCAGGCTCCCACCATTTAGTGATGCCACCCTCCACCCTGATCTTACCTGCTCTGCACCTTTACCCTCCCCTCCATTCTCTTTCCTGCTTAAGTTTGGGTCTTGCCTTGCTGTGGGGGGAGGTCCAAAGGACCCCCCCTTCTTGGTGACTTTCCCCTCCTTTGTCTCCCTTTCCTAGTTTAAATTATACTTCTCTTTGATAAATTCCCCCAACCCCTGCTTCAATACCTGTAAGCCTTCCTTACTAAGGTGCAAAATATCCTCTATGTACAGATCTGTATCATCCCACTTATTGCCCCACTCCCTCACCAATCCACACCCCATGGACCCATACCTTTCCCTCAGCCCATTATTGAAGTCCTTGATTCTCTGCTTCCTGGCTATGCTCACTCTTGGTGCTGGTAGGACTTCTGAGAAGGCTACCGACCTTTACCCCTTACTGCATAGATTCTCCAGTTCCCTGAAACTGTCCTGCACCTCCTCTATCCTTCCCCCCTGCAGTTTTCCTCCCTCCTCCCAGTCCCCTGTTCACAAACCCCACAGTCAGCACATTAAAACTGCAGCAGTAAAAAGAATACAGGAGCAATAAAAATAATTAAATGCTTCAACTTCAGTGCGCTTGTAGTCTTGCTCCTTCCACTCGGCGGCAGCTTTCCAGAGTCTGATATAACAGTATATTATGAAATAGGTATTAAAAATCCTGAATCCTGATTGGTTAAGAGCCCCTTTCAGCCAGACCATTATCCCAGCACAATGACCCGGCTGAAAGTACTCCCAGACCAAGAGACTGACCACTCACATTTCAAGCACTCTGTCTCAACTGACCATCGCCCGCTGCCTGTCACACATAGAGTGGATTACGCCTTTTTTTATTATCATGCACCTACTCTTATGGGGGGACAGACAAACGAATGGGATTTTTTCATTACCCTTGCTGCTGAATGCAGCTCACAGTCACTGTCCCTGCTAACTCCCCATATAAAAAAAAGCAGCTCGCGGTAAGAGCTTCCATGCTTCTTTCTCTACCATTCTCCAGATGCTTTCTCTCCCTTCTCTCCAGACTACAGTCGCTGTCCCCACTAACTTCTGCCTCATTCAACTGCCACTTGCTGGCTGCCTTTTCTCCAAATAGAGGATGTCCACCGCATGACCCTTATCCACTGCCAGTGTCATCCAGTTGAACTCTGCCATCTTGTTCCCAAGGCTCCCAGTATTTGGTGATACCACCTTCCACCCTGATCTTACCTGCTCTGTGCCTTTACCCTCCCCTCCATCCTCTTTCCACCTTAAGTTTGGGTCCTGCTTTGCTGTGGGGGGGAGGTCCAAAGGACCCCCTCTCCTGGTGACTTCCCCCTCCTTTGCCCCCCTTACCTAGTTTAAATTATACTTCTCTTTGATAAATTCTCCCAACCTCTGCTTCAGTACCTGTGAGCCTTCCTTACTAAGGTGCATCCTATCCTCTGTGTACAGATCTGTGTCACCCCACTTGTTGCCCCACTTCCCCACCAGTCCATACCCAATGGACTCACACCATTCTCTCAGCCAATCATTGAAGTCCTTGATTCTCTGCTTCCTGACTATGCTCACTCTTGGTGCTGGTAGGACTTCTGAGAAGGCTACCGACCTTCACCCCTTACTGCATACATTCCCCAGTTCCCTGAAACTGTCCTACTCCTCCTTTATCCTTCTCCCCTGCAGTCTTCCTCCCACTTCTCAGTCCCCTGTTCACAAACCCCACAGTCAGCACATTAAAACAGCAGCATGAAAAAGAACACATGAACAGTAAAAAGAATTAAAAGGTCCAACTCCCTTGCGCTTGTAGTCTTGCTCCTTCCACTTAGCAATGGCTCTCCAGAGTCTGGTATAATAGTATATTATGAAATGGTATTAAAAATCTTGAATACTGATTGGTCAAGAGACCCTTTGAGCCAGGCCATTATCCCAGCACAATGGCATGGCTGAAAGTACTCCCAGACCAAGAGACTGACCACTCACATTTCGAGCACTCCACCTCAATTGACCATCGCCCACTGCCCAACACAAATAGAGTGAACTGACCTTTTTTTTCATTATCATGCACCTGCTGTTATGGGTGGGGGCAGATGAATGAACTGGATTTGTTTGTTACCCTTGTCAGCAAATGCTGCTCACAGTCACTGTCCCTACTAGCTCCCCATATAAAAAAAGCATCTCACAGGACGCTTTCTCTCTCTTTTCCCTCCAGACTACAATTGCTGTCCCACTAACTCTTGCCTCTTTCAACTGCCACTTGCTGAATGCCTTCTCTCTCTCTCTTCCCTCCAGGGTACAGTCACTGTCCCCGCTAACTCCCGCCTCATTCAACTGTCATTTGCCAGCTGATCTCTCTCTCTCTCTCTCTCTCTCTCTCTTTCTGTCTCTCTCTGTCTATCTTCCCTCTATAGTGCAACAGTGGGAAGTCAATGACAGCAAGGGGCAGTCAGCACTATAGCCAGCAGGCAGGTACTACTTTTTCACAACTGCATTATTTATTTATATTTCTTACATTTTAACAATTTAAAACACACATGGAGTTGTTTAATTGTTTTTATTTATCATTAGTGTTGGTACCCATTTCATAATCTCAATGAGGCATTCTGGGGTGGTGTTATGGTGGGCTAATGGTCCTTCTCGGGTGGTGGAAGCACTCAGCTTCACCTTGTCCTTCAACCCACCCAAGGCGGGCCATTATCCCACCATACCAGCCACCCTGTCATGTCTTATTGCTTAAATCGTATCCTCACTGTATGTATGTTGCCATGATAATTTTGTAATTTTTTTCACATTTTAACCCCAAATTTTCAAAATAGTCTTCTTATCACCCTACCTCATAAACCCCATAGGTGAAATTTTTTTTAATCTGTGACAAAACTCCATTCCACACCACAGGTGGAGAAAGTTATGTTGGGCAGAATGTGAGAAATGACAGCTATAGTGTTCATGATGTGCTGTGAAAAAATGGCTATGTTGAATATTTGGAGTGAAAATGTGAAAAATTGGCAAAGTTATGCACATACGTAGGAAAATCTCAATGAGTGCATGTAACTTGGGCATTTTCTGGTATTTTTGCTCCAAATTTTTAATGTGGGCTTTTTGGGACACCACCTCATGAACAATGGTACTGTCATTATGTTACTCTGTCCCAAAAGTTGATTTTGTGCAAGGACTGCACCATTCCACACCACAGGTGCAAAAACATGTTTTGGGCAGGATGTGAAATGACAGCTATACTGTTCATGAGATGGTGTGAAAAAATGTGTATGTTGAAAATGTGGAGTGATAATATTAAAAACTGGTAAAGTTATGCACATGTGTAGGAAAATGTCAATAAGCGTGTGTAACTCAGGCGTTGTTTCACATTTTTGCATCAGATTTTCAACATGGGCTTTTTGGGACACCACTTCATGAACAGTGACACTGTTGTTTTGTTACTGGGTCTCAAAAGGTGATTCCACACAACGACCATGAAATCACCTTTCTGGACAGAGTAATGAAATGACAGTGCCAATGTTCAAGAGGTGGGGTCCCAAAGAGCCCATGTTGAAAATGTGATGCAAAACTACCTAAAAATGGCTGAGATATCAGCATAAGTTTGTTTATTTATTTAAGTTCATAGGAATTACAACCCTTTGAGCCATAGACTCATTTTCAAAGGCTCCGGGTCACAAAGAGAAACACAACACTTTCAGTACATTAACATAGGAAGCAATTAGGAGCAGGGTACAATGGGGTATCATACATGTGTGGTACAATTAGTAAGGTTTGAAACTTTGACAAAGCAATCTAAGCTGGACCAGCATAACATTCTGTGGTGATTTGCATATGCAGCCCATGATGCTTTGCATTGTGGGGGCATGTGTGATTTTGCATTTTCTTGAAACTTGGCTTCCTAGCCAAATGCCCTTTGGGGTAACCCTTGCCTCAGTGTTTGCGCACAGAGGTTCTTTGTCTTTTAAATAGTTTTTTATTTTAATGGGTTCACCACAATATATCCAAGGCACATTGCCTTAAGGGTAGCTGGTCCATTCCACTGGGGTGTCAAACAGACGAGGCATACTGATGAGTCCTGGTAGGATGAAACACGTGTCTATGTCTTCTGTTAGCACCCTTTGCAAACTGTGTGAGAGGCCTTTCGGCACCATGCAATTCTGCTTAAAGTTGGACCAGCATAACATTCTGTGGTGATTTGCATATGCAGCCCATGACGCTTTGCATTGTGGGGGCATGTGTGATTTTGTATTTTCTTGAAACTTGGCTTCCCAGCCAAATGCCCTTTGGGGTAACCCTTGCCTCAGTGTTTGCGCACAGAGGTTCTTTGTCTTTTAAGCTGTTCTATATAGATAATCATGGTACATACAATTCAGACAAGAGTAAATTGCCTATACAGCTTAGCTAGGATATATTTACATAATTGATAGAAAGTTAGATACAGTTGCTACCTCAGAGAGGTATTGTCAGTTTTTTTTAGATAGATCTTGAGATCTTTTAGATTAAGCTAGTTGGACCTTTGACTGGTGACTCTGCAGTGCACAATCAAGGGCAGCCTCAGAAAGGGCAAAGGTAGTGCCAAGTGGGCCCTAATGCTATGTACTACATTGGAGGAGGTTAGTGGGCGCAATGACAGCTACATGAGGCCAGTACTTGCAATTTTAGCGCTGTCTTATAAGGACCACGCTTGGTAATGGATGAGATAGCATGGTGGAGGGCATTGTACCATGATGGGGCTCTGTACAAGAAGGATCTTTACACTAGGGATGACCTGGCCTTTGGTACCTTCCAGACAGTTTTGGAAGCAGCCCAAGTAGTAACAAGTGGAGTGGCTGACTGAAAGGAGGCCACAACTCCTAACAGGGTTAGTCCAAGGTGTATTTTGTTTGTAAGTAGGCAGGTCTGGTACTGTAGGCACTCCTCTAGCGAGAGAATATTAGCAAGAGCATAGAGGGCGCAGGAGTGTGTGTGTTTGTCTGCACCCGAGATGAGTCGGCAGGCTTTGTTGATGGCCAGTTGGATTTGGTGAAGTGCTGTGGGGTCAGCAGCTGAAAAGATTGTAAGGCCATAGTTAACTAGGGACATGACCAAGGATGTTACTGCCAGGTATAGAGCTTTGGGTGGGTGGTAGTCTTTGTGTCGGTATAAGAGGCCTATGCTGATGTTGACGGCCAAGTTGAGAGCTTTGATGTGCTCATGGAAGGTAAGTGAGGAGTCAAATGTAATTTCCTGGTACCTGTAGATTGAGACCTGTTCCGGGGGACAAGTGAGTTGGATAGAATTTTAATGGGGTGGTCTCTGGCCTTGTGCTGTCAGTGCACAAATAGCATAGATTTTGTTTTCTTGATGTTGACAACCAGTCTGCAGGCTGTAAACCAGTTTTCAATCTGTTTGAAAGAGTCTTATAGGGAGCTCTGAAGGGTGGAGGGATTAGGGTGGGAGGCTATAAGTACTGTAAGTTCAAAACACCATTGACAGCCATTATACAGCACTTACCTTGAGTCTTCAGTTCACAGTTTGGCTTTGAAGAGTGCAGACGTGTCCCAGTCCATAGAAGATGACACCCACTGACCTCAATTGGTAAGTATGGGGCAAGGGGGAGTGTGGGGTGGTGGGTGCTCAGTGGGAGGGTCAGGATGGGGGAAGGAGATGGATGGGATGATGAGGGGCCATTTTCTTTTTTTCAGAGCAAAAAAAGACTTCTGGTGACTGTTTTCTTGTTTTACAGGAAACCAAATAATCATTTGGGAAGACTGAGAGTGGGCTTCCCAGTGTCCCATACTTTTCGGTTGGGGGAGTCTTGCAGTGCTGACACGGGGATTGGGCACCCTGATGTCAGCAATGTAAAATAGTCATTTGGGGACATTGGGAGTGGGCGCCCCAATGTCCCATGCTTTTTGGGGGGATATCTTGCAGTACCGACATGGGGATTAAGCACCCCAATGTCGACAATTAAAAAGAATGATTTTGGGACACTGGAAGTGGGGTCCACAGTGTCCCACACCTTTGGGGGGTCTTGTAGAGCCGACATGGGGATTGGGCACCCTGATGTCGGCAATCAAATAATGAAAAGAGGGGACTGTGCACTTGGAATGTGACATCTGAAACTGGGGATGGGCATCCCAGTGCCAGCTAAGAATAATTTATAAGATTAAATAAAATAATGACAATTGGAGGAAGGGGGTGCCACTAAACACCATCCACCTGTGGCCACATGAGAAAACAAGCTTGTTTTCATGTGGGACGTATGACTTTTCCCATAGGAAACAACGAGAAAAAACTAAATGTAATAACTTTTGAACTGAGCAACATTTTTCACCAAGTTTTCAAAAGGCACATCTATGGCCCAAACACTTTGCACCATGAACATTTCAGACTAGTACATCAAGTTGTTTTTGAGATATGCATGATGAAAAAAACACCAAAAACTGGTTAATTTATGATTTTTTGCCACTGCATATTTAAAAAATGACAAAACAGATGCCCACAAAACTGGCAAATCAAGAGACCTATCCTTAGAGAGTATGCATGCCAGATTTCGTGTAAATCTGTTTGATGGTTCCAAAGTTATGAAAGTTCAAAAATTCGGGTTTAATATAAAACTGTTCACCCAATCCTAACTATACTGGTGCTGCTGCATCAGTATTATATATATATATTAATTACAGGGGTGCGGTCATGACCCTATATTTAGGGTTATGAAGCCACTTCTATGTTAAACTCGAACTTTTGTGCATTAATAACTTTGGACCCGTTTAACAGATTTGCATGAACTTTGGTATGCACAGTGGGGCATGGTAGATAATTTTGTTTCAGTCGGACTTACGGTTTTTGCACACCAAGACACTGAAAAATGCACTTTTCGACAGTTATGTGGGCAGTTTTTCAGATATTGTCCGTGGTGCTGCATGGTCATTGTGTAGTGTGCCGCTCTACAACTTGACACATTGAAAGGGCTTGGGTCAAGGAACATGATACTTTTTGTTTGGTGAAAAAATATTAATCTGTTCAAAAGTTATTAAAGTTTTAAGTTCCCATTATAAGTCTATGGGAACATTTATATGGTTATTTTGCGAAAGAAGAATGGGGTTTTGGTCAGCTGGTCCCTCCTCACAGTCAAAGAATTTGCAGGCTCGTGATCAAAGATTCTTTGATCATGAGGGAGGGACTAGATGGCCAGATTTGAAGGGACCAGATAGTCCAATTTTAATATCTTTTAAAATTAAATATCTCGGAAACGGTTCGGTCATTTAACTTGAAATTTGGAGTGTGTTGACAGGATGTCCTGTATTTATTTTATTTATTTGGATCTAGGATTACAAATACCTTTGAGCCAAGGCTCTTTTACAAAGGTTTCATGTCAGAGATTACAAAAGAGGAAAACAAACATTTTAAAGGATAACAAACATTTCAAAGAACAACGGTGTGGTGATAACAGACTAGTTGAGTATTAGGACCTTTGGTATAACCATAGATGGGATGGAGACGGGAGAAACGATGAAGCAGCCAGAGGCATTTGTCAAAATAAAGAATTAGTGAGGAAGTGCAGTTTTTTTCAAGTGGGGGAGGGGGGAGAGGAGGCGAGAGGATAGAAACAGGTAGGAGGTGTGGAGGCGGTTGGATATGAGGGAAAGAAAGTGCATCAGGGGGCACATGGTTGGAGTGTGTGTCTCGTATGACTGGCATGAGGTGGGGGTGCCAATATCTGGCTTAGATAGAGATCCTCAGTTTTAGGTGAAACAATTACAGGAGCTGGTGGTAACGAGATGGTGCCAGAGACTGGTTTTGAACATCCCAAGTGTTTGGCTGAGGAAATAGTGTGGCTGAGGTCATTAAGCCAAAGTGGAGCTTTTGTAGACAAAGGAGCATTGGCCCAGGCTAGTGCGATAGTGGGGGACTTTCAGGAGCTGCCACTTTTATCTCCTAGAGTTCCGACGACCGGAGCCTTCAGGTAATAGGGCTAGGATGCCGGGGGGGGGTGATGCCAAGATGGACTTTCTTTGCCATAGTACAGGTGAGATACTTGATACAGTTAGTTAGAGACAACCGGTCTGAGCATACAAGTCACTGGTATAGGTGAGACGGTGGGCACCAGTAATAAGTCGACAGGCCTTGTTTAAGGCAACTGATATATGTCTGAGGGTTGTCATCATGGCAGAGCTGTAAATGATGAGATCATAGTCGATGATCGAGACCATGGAGCTCTGTACGGTCTGTAGATGTGAATTATGGTGATTAGGTGTCAGAAAATACATTTGTTGCGGAGATATTGTGCGGCATAGTTTACGTTTTGCAGAAAGTGTTTTGCATTGTTTTAGTGGCTTGAAATTTATAAGGTAGCTAGCCTTACTGCCATGGATGGACTTTTCAGCCAGTAGGTGTGTAAAATGTAAACAGGTGTGGAATTCTGCCACTCCGACGAATGGAAATCTCAAACATTAAAATGTTATATCTCAGACACGGTTTGGTCTTTTAAATTGAAATTTGGAGGGTGTTGAGAAGATGTCCTGAACATGTGAATTATGGTATTTAGGTGTTGGACCATTAATTTGCTGTGGAGATATTGTGTGATGCACTTTACATTTTGCATATAGTGTTTTGCATTGTGGTAGTGGCTTTACATTTATAGGGTACCTAGCCTTACTGCCATGGAGGTTATTTTCAGTGGTTGGGTGTCTGACATGTAAACAGGTGTGGAATTACGCCACTCTGATGAATGAAACTTTGTTTTGTTTCAAGGTGGTGGGCACGCTCCCACCAACTTGCGTGACTTTCTACTTTTCCATTCTTTCTCAAAAAGTAAGGAAATTCTATGCAAAAACTTTGTTCATGCATCATTTAGGGTTAAAATACAAAAAGTAAGGAAATGAGACCTTTAGGGTTGCCCCCTCCCCCCCCATGTACCCCCCATCCTCCCGAGATTGACAGATGATGGGGTGTGTCATTGGGGTTGTGAGGCCTAAATGTCACACTATTCTTCTTTACTGTGACTTGTGAATTATAGTGGTGCGTTCATGCCCCTATATTTAGGGTTGAATAGGCGCTTAAATGTTAAACCTCAAATTTTGCTCATTAATAACTTTGCAACTGTTCAACGGATTTGCACCAGATTTGGAATGCACAGTCTGGTATGGTAGATATCTTGAGTTACTAAATTGTGTTTCAGTCAGGCATACGTTTTTTGTGCAGCGAAGTGCAAAAAATGCACTTTTCACCACTTTTGCGCATTTTTTGTCCATGGTGCTGCGCGGACACCGTGTGGTCTATTGGTCCCAAACTTGGGAAGTAGAAAGAGCTTGGGCTAAGGAACATGCCATCATTTACTTGGCGAAAAAAATATTAATCTGTTCAAAAGTTATTGCAATTTGAAATTTCCATTATATCCTATGGGAAAATTTATATGTATTTTTTGAATGTTAATGAGAAAGACCAGATGGCCCTAGGAAAGACCAGATGGCCCAGATCGGGATGAGCATATCTCAATCACAGTTTGGTCTTTTTACTTGAAATTTGCAGGGTGTTGAGTGGATGTCATAAAGATATGAACTATGCTGTCTCAGTGTTGGTGAAATAATTTGTTGCAGAGATATTTAGTGACATAATTGACATTTTTCCCACAGCATTACATTGCAGTCTGTGTCATGACTTTCAGCGCCATTATCTTGGAAATGAAGTGAGATACAGACTTTTCGCTACAGGTGGCATTGGAAAAATAGTTGAAATCATAGAGTAAGCCTGCAGTGGAATTTTGTTTATGCGTTGCTCTTCAATATTTTTATATCGGACATAGTTAATTTACTACAGGGAAAGGTGTGTCTGTTCACAGACAACACCAAAATATACAACAGGGTTGACACCCAGCAGGGAGTGGACAAGATGGAAGTTGACCTCAAGAAACTGGCAGAATGGTCTGGAGCATGGCAGTTGAGATTCAACACTAAAAAGTGCAAAGTCAAGCACATAGAAAAAAGAAATCTAAATAAGGCATATTACCTTGGAGGGGAAAGACTAGCTGCCTCCACCCAAGAGTGCAATTTGGGAATCATTATCTCAGACAACTTGAAGGTAGGTAAACAGTGCAAGAAGGCATCATTAAAGGCCAGCGTTATGCCGGGATGCATTGGGAGGGGAATCACAATCAGGAAGAGGGAAGTGATCCTGCCGCTGTACACATCACTGATTAGGCCTCACCTGGAGTACAGTGTCCAGTTCTGGAGGCCCCACCTCAAAAGGACATTGACCAAGTGGAGACAGTGCAGAGAAGGACAACAAAAATGATTTATGGACTGCATGAGATATCCTATGGGGTTGGACTAAAAGAACTGAACTTGTATTCCCTGAAACAGAAAAGAGAGAGGGGTGATATGATTGAAACATACAAGTACAAAAAAGACATAAACCAGGAGCAGATAGATGATCTCTTGAATGGGGCTGCTTCAGCTCCCCCACAGTCGGTCGGCACCCAGCCAGCCACCAACCGAGACCAGGACGCCCGCCTGCAGCTCCTTGGAAGCTGCCTGCCCTTGAACGGGGCTGCTTCAGCTCCCCCATGGTCGACCAGCACCCAGCCAGCCACCGACCTAGACAAGGACGCCCACCTGCAGCTCCTTGAAAGGTACGGTGACAGCGCAGCATGGGCACTTCCAGCAAACCCGATCTGATTGGCCAGGACTTTTCCCCTGCTTTTGCCACCTGGTGCTTTTTACAAATAGATTTAGCTGCAACTAAGCAAAATTCAAGTGTCTATCAGAAGTTTTTCAACTGTATTAGCTGGATTGTAATTTCTACTACTGTTTTAAAGTGCTTAAAGCTCTTCTGTTTCCTTGCTCCTGCACCCCCCCGATCCAAGCACTCTGCCTTGGCGCTGAAAAGTCTAACTCTCCTTTGCCTTGCTAAATTGCTCAATCTAAACCTATCCTATATCTATGCTATTTAAACCCTGCTATTTTTTCTTCTCTCCAGCTGCCTGTCCTTGAACAGGGCTGCTTCAGCTCCCCTACGGTCGGTCGGCACCCAGCCAGCCAATGACTGAGACCAGGATGCCCGCCTGCAGCTCCTTGAAAGGTACAGTGACAGCACAGCCAATCAGAACATGGGCGCATCCAGCAAACTCGATCTGATTGGCCAGGACTTTTCCTCTGCTTTTGCCACCTGGTGCTTTTTGCAAATAAATTTAGTTGCAACTAAGCAAAATTCAAGTGTCCAATAGAAGTTTTCCATTAGCAGGTTATACAGATCTGCCACTAGAGGGATTCTTGTTCTTTCATTTAAAAAAAAAAGTCTACCCTCTTAAAGTCACAGTTGCTTTACTTGCTATATACCTTCCTTGTACTATCGCCCTACAAAATCCTATTTTGCCAGAATGTTCTCTTTTTATTACCTCTCCCTGCCTGTTTCTTGTTTTCTTTTCTTTTGCCCTACACCAGCTATGAGTTCCCTGCCCCACCTGCTCCTTCCCCTTCTCTCCCTCCTTGTCCTTCCTCCCCTGTTCTTTCTCCCAGACCCCTGCCACCCCCACCCCGTACCCACTATCTACTTAATCAATACCAGCAGTACCTTGGGAACGCTCCACTTCTAGACCAGTCCTCCCCATGGAACTCCACTTGGAAATACCTGGCTGCTTCTTAACACCACTAAGATTGGTCTTAAAGCCAGCCTATCCCTACTGTACCACATTGTATATCATCGGGACTGTCATATGGACTCTACCTACTGCCCATATGCTGAAAGGAAACACAAATTATCACTATTGGACCTGCGCCTCTGTTCAATGAAGCTCCTCCTACTTCTCCTACTGATCTCGGGTAATGTCCATCCAAACCCTGGCCCGGGCTGTTCAAGCCTTCTGGAAAAGGCAGGAGCCCCCACCATTGCAACCATTAACATCTGCAGCCTGTTACCAAAGCTTGATGCACTCCAAGCATTTATCAGCCAACATAATCCTGACATCCTTGCTGTAGTTGAAACATGGATGACACCAAAAGTCCCTGATCTGGCAATTACCTTACAGGGCTACAATGTTTTCAGACTGGACCGTGTCTCTAAAAGGGAAGGGGGCTGTGCCATCTTCATTAAGGATAATCTCCTGGGGCACCTTGTTCCAACCCCTGTCCCTGCCTCCTCGGCCCAGCTTCTACCCATTAAAATTCTTATAGGTCCCAATCAAAAAGCCCTCACCATCGTTTCTGTATATATTCCACATTGAGATCAAGATCTTGGCATCAAAGAAGTTCTTAACTTTGTCAGCTCCCAACCTCCTTGTTCTGAACACATTCTGCTTGGTGATTTCAATATAGTCTGTCTCGCTTCTGATATCTACACTCATAAGGATGCCTTTGCAGATGCCAACCTGTCATAATTGGTCACCACACCAACTCGGATAAATTACAAAACTGGCACCAGTACCCTGCTTAACTGGGTTCTCACCAATCACTCTACCAGGATCTCTCATACCTCCATTCTCCCAGACTCTCTCAGTGACCACTCCCCAGTTATATGTGAATGGTCTAATAAATTTCTAAAGCCACCCACTGTAATCCCTACCAGCAGTGTCCTCCCCCATGGTCAACTTAGCCATCTCAAGCAGTACTTATCTTTGCAAGACTGGCTGCCCATCTACAAGGCGATGGATGTTAACCTTGCCCTCAGCTACTTTACCACCATCTTCAATAAGGCATGTGACCTCTTTGCTCCTTCAAAAAACAGAAAACAAAAGCCCTCTGCAATCCTTGGACAACTGCGGAGCTTCTTTCCCAGCTGAAATCCAGGGACCACCTGTGGGCAGTGGCTAAAGTCACAGGCAAACAATCTGACATCCAAAAATACAAACATGCCCGTAATGCCTGCACAAAATCCATTTGTCTCACAAAAAGCTCATATTATAAGGACGTCCTCACCAACACCTAGGGAAATGGTCATGCTTTCTGGGACAATATCAAGGACATTACTGGGAAACAATCAAAGTCCCCTCCTGCATGTTAATTGCTGAAGGATCCACTATCCTTGATCCCATGGTCATTGCAAATACCTTTAACATGGCTTTTACTGACCTCAGTACTGTTCTACCACCTGATCTCTTCAGCCAGTCACTCCCCCTCTAACTCACCCTGCACTCTGTCAAACCACCCTCATTTCTACTTCAGGGAGATTAAGATGAATGAAGCTCGCCTCCACATTGCCTCAGCCATCTCCGCTTCCAGAATCAGCAGTGACACCCTGGACCTTAAGCTGCTATGACTTACACTTGATGAGGTCCTCAGTCCCCTAACTAAAATTCTTAACCTCTCTCTCCACACCAGTACATTCCCTGAAATATAGAAAACTGCCACTGTGACCCCAGTCCACAAAACTGGGGATAAGACCTGCCACTCTAACTACCACCCGATCTCCATATTGCCACCACTATCCAAGGCCCTAGAGCGTATTGTTTCAGACCAGCTCACTGATTATTTGGACCAATATAATATTCTGTGCAAACAACTGCATGATTTTAGAAAAGGGCATAGTACCACCCCTGCCCTGCTTGAATTTACCGCTGCAGTGCATAGTTCCCTTGATAAAGGACTTCTTACAGGGGCCATCTTTATCGACCTCTCAAAAGCTTTTGACACTGTCTATCATCAGCTGCTGTATGACCAACTACTCCTTGCTGGCCTCGCACCAGACTCAGCCCACTGGTTCAAAAGCTATCTTGACAACTGCTCTCAAAGAGTAAAAATTGCCAATGCTATCTCAGACACCTTGCCTGTCCACTCCGGAGTACCTCAGGGGTCCATACTGGGCAATCTCCTTTTCAGCCTCTTTTTAAACTCCCTACCACAATCCTGCTCAGAACAAATCATCCTGCATGCGGATGATGATGCTGTTGTCTTTTCTACGCACAAGGACCTTTCACCACTACAACACAGCCTCCAACTCGGATTCAGTGCCATTGAAACATGGTTCTCCAATCACAAACTAGTCCTCAATCATGAGAAAACAAAGTCCTTGCAATTCTGCAGTTCACATAACCGTTACAAGCAACACCCACTTGCCATCTCCACCAAGCGGGGGACTGTCCTCGAAGAAGTTTACTCTTTCAAATACCTAGGGATTCTGCTTGACCCCAATCTCTCCTATATGGTTCACATTAACAGCGTGGTTAAAGCTGCCAGCACACGCCATGGATTACTCTACAAGCACAGGCAGCACCTCACCCCAGAGGCCCTAAAGATTGCAGTCCAGAGCTCTGTGGTGTCAATTATTGATTATGGCCTCATTATCTACGGCTCCGCCATGACGTCTGCTCTCCGACGTATAACAACTGCTCTTAACAAAGCATGCCAACTCACAACTGGTGCCCACCACCTCACCCACACCTGTGCCCTTTATGAACAATCCAGATGGCTCCAGCTCTCCAACCATATAAAGTATCTCATATGTGCTATGGCAGGAAAAATCAACCTTGGCCTCACACCCCCCTGCCTTACTGCCTTGTTACATCAAAACACCAACCGACAGAACACAAGCAGCTCGACAACCCAGATTCTATAAGTTCCTCTCTGTTGAACTACACAGGGCCAATGCTCCTTCACCTATAGTGCTCCTCTATGGATGAATGGTCTCAGCCACACCATCTTCTCTGCCTCAACACTAGGTCTGTTCAAAACCAGACTCCGGGCCCATCTCATTGCCTCTAGCTCCTGTGACTGCCTCTCCTAGATGATGACCTACACAGCTTAAATCCCAACTTATATACTGCTTAACCCCAGGCCCCTTAGTCCCTATCCTCCCAACTCCTGAGGCACCACTTCAAATCTCAGGTCTTCATACCACCTCATTAGTCTCTCGTTGCCCCATTACAGCACTTCTATCCCCCGCCCACCACCCTGCCCCTTTTTTCTCTTGTATCACTCCTTCCCATTTTTTTGACAAATGCCTCCAGCTGCATCTTCATCCTCCCTCTCTCATCTCATCCCTGTTTCTCTTCCACCCCCAGGTGCCTGACCCTACCCATTCCTTGTGGGCATATGAATTCTAGCTGTGTTCACCATCTTACTATAGCTGCCTCTGTTAACTACCTACACTTCTCCTCATCCTCTATCCCTTACTCTT
This sequence comes from Neoceratodus forsteri, assembly GCA_016271365.2. NCBI lineage: Eukaryota > Metazoa > Chordata > Ceratodontiformes > Ceratodontidae > Neoceratodus > Neoceratodus forsteri. The sequence continues at coordinate 98,354,723 of CM028132.1, read as the reverse complement.
CCTATAATTGACCCATTTCAATAGCACTGTTGTGCATGAATTGTTTACTGTTATTTCACTGTTGCTTCCTTGTTGTTTGTTATTTCTGATGTGGAACCTTTGTAAAAGAGCCTTGGCTCAAAGGTACTTGTAATCCTAGAGTAAATAAATAAATAAATTTAAGAAGGGCAGCAGAACCAGGGGACATGATCTAAGGCTGCAAGGAGAGCAGTTCTCCACCCACACCAGGAAGTTTTTCTTCACAGAAAGAGTGACAGATGCCTGGAATAGCCTACCTGCAGAGGTGGTGGGGGCAAGCACAGTGGTAGGTTTCAAGAAAGCTTGGAACAGATACAAGGGAGCCTTCAGACCCAAGGGCAGTTAGAAGACTAGACTAAAAGACAATGGCCAGACTAGTTGGACCTGGTGGTCTCCTTCTGCCATCAACTTCTATGTTTCTATGTGTCAGTGGCTCAGCAGGTAGCACACTCACCTCTGTGGCCGGGAGATCAGAAAGCTGTGGGTCCTCTCCCCACACCAGGCACTTGGGTTTAATCCCAATACTGACACTGTAGTGCAGCATGACGGGGGGGGGTGCTGCACTCCTGCAGTACCGTCTTTTGGATGAGACATTAAACCAAGATCCCATCTACCTCATCTGGTGGTAGTTCAGGTGGATGTTAATGATCTCATGGCACTTCTCAAAAAGAGTAGGGGAATTTTTTTATTTATAAATAAACACAACAAAAAGAAGAAAACAACATAAACAATTACAGTGAAAACAAAATGGAATACAAAATAACACAGTGTCCCAATATCCTAGTACCCATCCCTCACCCTAGTGCCCACAGAAGAAAATCATACATTTATACTAGCCAATGTACTATTTACATGGGTTTAAATAATTTCTATTATTGTTTGCTTAATAAACTGACACCATGGTCGATCGATACATGCATTATTTGAAGTAAAAAAACAAGTTATCACTTTTACCAAAACTGTATAAGGAAATCCTCATTCTAAACAGTCATATTCTTGAGTTTAGCTTTTTCTTATGTTTATTTGTTCCTGTTTTGTAAACCATTCAAAGTGCTTCCAAAAATTATGTGCTATCCCTATGCCCTTTTTCTTTTCTGATCCCATTATATTGCTTAGGCTCTGAGTTACTTCTATTAAAATCTTCTGTATGCTATATTCTTTTTGTTGAATAACTATCGCATTTCTTGCTTGCCATAAATAAAACCGGCATAAAGCAAAAAAACAGACGTAATGTGCTAGGGTGGTATTTTTTTAACTCTACTGGAAATAGGCCTAACACTACTATTTCCTATGTGGCTTGTATGAAACTTTTTTCTCCCCATGCCTTTATCCCTAAAGACCAGAATGCTTGGGCAAAAGGACATTGAAAATAAAAATGTTCCTGCATCTCTAATATTCCTGGACAAGTATTTCTAGGGCACATATGATCTTCTAACTGTTTATGTTTGTGGGAGTTTCTTACACCTAATCTCCCATGGCACAATAGCCATATGATGTCCCATACCTTTAAAGGAAGATGTTTGTCTGTCAACTGTTTAAAAATCTCTGCATCCATTTCCTTATACTGTATCAACTTTACTGGAGTTTCTGTAAACAATTCTGTTAGTTTTAAGGTAAAAAAGAACCGTCTAGAATTATCAGTTAGTTGTTGGATTGATATGTCCCAGGTTTTAAGTTTACTGTAAACAGGGAGAAAAAAATGAGGGATAGTCAATCCTTTTTGTGATCTAAGTAATCCATTAGGTGATTTCCAACTTTCTATAAGCTTCTTTAATTTGAATTTTAGATTGATTAACCACTGAGGACAAGGTTCCGTTAGCATGGGTACTATGTTCTGGTATAAAAATATCCCTAAGGAAAAAAGAACTGGGTTTACCATTTTTACTCCACCCCTGTTATAATCCTGATAAGTGTATTGCCTTTTAATAGGGTTTAGCCTACTGCCCCAAAATCCACAAAAAATACACTCATTATTTTTATCTGTAACAGTATGGGTAATGGAAAAAATGTTTGCAACATGAAGAAATATTGGTATTATTAATGTGTATAATAGAAATACCAATTTCCTTTTTGAAATTATTTTATTTTTCCAAGTTGTGATGGTAGCTTCAGCTTTCTGTAGTGCTATAGACCAGTTCAAGGTGGTATCATCCTGGCTTCCAAATTTTAGACCAAAATTTGCACTGGTTCTGTGGTTACAGCAATATTCATGAGAGAGGTTGGGACATTGGGATTTTGTGTCACAAACTGGGGGGAAATATACACAAGATGTTTCCCATAGTTTAATTTTGAACCTGAAATTGTCTCAAAATCTATAATTATCTGAGCTAAGGCAGTCTCCTGTAATGCAGTAGCATTACAGATGCAGATATCATCCACATAGGCACAAACATTTGTGGCCTGGCTAGTATTCTAGAGCGTGAGTCTAGGTATCTCTGGGTGATGTAAGATTTTCCTTAGAAAGGGGTCAATCTGAAAAACATACAGTAAGGGACTCATGGGGCATCCCTGTCATACCCCCCTCAACCCTCTAAAGGGGGTTTCTAGGGTCCTATTAATGAAAGGAGTAATTGAGGAGGAAGTATATAACCTTTGTACCCATTGAATAAATGGGGCTGGGATCCCATAAGTGTGTAACACCTGAAATAAGTGATAATATCTACATGATCAAATGCTTTTTCTTGATCTAAGTTAAAAATTAGCTTATTTTCATTTCTGGTTTCACCTGGTAACATTAAATCCCTTAAAAATATTAAGTTATGGTATAGTGACCTTTTTTTAATTGCACAAGATTGTATACGGCAGATTAGTTTTTCGACTGCCTGAGTTAGTCACATCGTAAAAATAGATGTAAAAATTTTATAATCTACGTTTAATAAACATATTGGTCTCCAGTTTTTTAACTCTCTCTCTTCTCCTTTCTTATACAACAATATTGTTAAAGCTTGAGATAATTCTTTTGGAAGTTATTTTAAAGCCAGTAAATCACAGAAAGCATCTGTTAAGATTGGTACTAGATATTTACTAAAGGTAGTATAATATTCTACCATAAGTCCATCAGGACCTGGGGCTGTATTTTTCTTTAGAGAGGATATTGCTTTTTTACTTCTTCCACCATAATGGGAGCAACTAAATTAGCACAACTCTCTGGCGGATATTCAGATTTCGCATACGACTGTGTATGTGAAGGTTACAAGCCTAGAGCAAGCGCGAAAGCAACTCTTTGAAGTTGACTGGGCAATATTCACGGAGCTGTGCCATGGCACAGCATCGTTGAATATCACACCTGGCCACCCACAGTGCACTTGGCGCAGTGGCACTGCGCCAGTGCAAGTGGCCAGAATGGAGCAGGGGATGCACTATGCAAGTTCTTATGCTTATGTGTGCAACAACTGCTAAGTATTCAAAAGTGCACATGCAAATGGGGCCATAATGTAGTAAGGTGCAAATGAGCCATTTGCATGTCATTATGGCCCCATTTGCATGCAGGTGCACTGATCCCCGGTGACTTGCGCCTGGCGCCCTGCCAGGCAGCAGCTGTTGGGGACCAATGTCCCCTGCACAGCGTGGCAATGCGCCTCTCTGCCCGATCGCGGGCATATGTAGAGTTAAATAACGTCCCATATCCCTGGTGGTCCAGTGGACCACTACACACCCGATAATGGGCTTAGGTATATAATAAAGCATGTCCTATATCCCTGGTGGTCCAGTGGACCGCTGTCAGCCCAATCGCTGGCTTAGGTATAAGAAATTACATGTCCTATATCCCTGGTGGTCCAGTGGACTGCTGTCAGCCTGATCATGGGCTTAGGTATAAAAAATCTCATGTCCTATATCCCTGGTGGTCCAGTGGACCACTCTCAGCCTGATCGCAGGCATTTGTATTAAAAGAATTAAGTCCAATATCCCTGGTGGTCCAGTATACCACTCGCAGCCTGATCGAGGGCATTTGTATTAAAAAAAATTAAGTCCAATATTCCTGGTGGTCCAGTAGTACCTCCCTCCCCACCCACCCACTGAGCCCCACCGCCCTGCTCCCCCAGTCAGTGGCCGGTGGCACCACCGCCTGCCACCCTGCGCCCGCTGACTGGCACCGCAGGAAGGGCTCGATGCCCATTGGTCCACAATGTGAGCCAATGGGCGTGTAGCCCATATAGTACTACACATTCCAGATATGTGAATGGATCCATTCACATATCTGGACTGGACATTTAAGGGATTTGGACATCCCAGGCCAACACCTTTCCAAAGACTGATCTGTTTTAAAACTAACATCATATACAGGTTCTCCTTTAACATGTATAACTGCAAATAGCTCATTAGGTTGGAATCCCATACCATCTTTTAGCATCTTATGCAATAACATTTTTCTATCAGGAGCTTGATTAACATTACCCATGTATTTTAAATGCACAGCGTTCCTGCGCTGTGCTGGTTCTCCCACACTTTTGAAGAGGTCAGCCATATGAAATTTCTTTGGAGGTTCGGTGTTTTCTGAGTGTGGCTCTTCTTCTTGTCCTGGGACACTGTGTTGTTGTTGTTGTACGAGGACTGTATTGTCTGAGGTGTTTCCTGCAGGGTCATTTTCAAATAAACTGTTTGCATTCCCAGTAGAGCATTCTAGTGCAGTCTGATTTTGCTCTGTTTGTTCTTTTCCTAATGCATTTATTTCTTTAGCTGAAACCGGATGAGGAGAAGTCCAAGACTGTGAGTTTGATTTGTGCTGCCAGCCTGCAGCGCGCAGAGCAGCTTCAGGTGTCTAAATTGCAGTGAGTCATCAGCATGGTCTTTCTGAAGCTGTATGCCTGGTTCTAAAGGAACCAGCCTAGGAGTGGATCCCAGGGTGGTAGCCTGGGTAAAACATTGGCTGGACAACAGGACACAGAAGGTAATTGTAAATGGAGTCCACTCTGAAGAAAAGGGGGTTACTAGTGGGGTACCGCAGGGTTCAGTACTGGGTCCAGTCCTTTTTAATGTCTTTCTAAGTGACATTGCAGAGGGACTGGAAGGAAAAGTATGCCTCTTTGCAGATGACATAAAGATCTGCAACAGGGTTGATACACAAGAAGGCATGGAAAGGATGAGAAGGGACTTGGCAAGGTTGGAGGAATGGTCAGAAGTATGTCAGTTTGGATTCAATGCAAAGAAGTGCAAAATAATGCACCTGGGAAACAAAAACCCAGGGCAAGATTACACAATGGGGGGAGGTAGTAACAACAACAAAAATGGAAAGGGACCTGGGGTAATCATGTGAGATGACCCTAAGGTTGGCAAGCAATGTGAGAAGGCAGTAGGGAGGACTGGGGATACTGGGATGTATAGGGAGAGGCATCACCAGCAGAAAACAGGAAGTTGTTATCCCTCTGTACAGACGGTTGGTGAGACCCCATCTGGAGTACTTCATCCAGTTCCAGAGACCCGATCTCCACAAGGACATAGACAGAATGGAGGCAGTCCAGAGGAGGGCAACTAAAATGGTGCAGAGTCTGCAAGAGAAGCCATACGAGAAGAGGCTAAAGGAACTTAATATGTATACCCTTGAGGAAAGGAGGGAGAGGGGGACATGATAGAAACTTTTAAGTACCTCAGTGGAATCAACAAAGTCCAAGAGGGCAGCATCTTTTAGAAAAAGAGATGTGCAAGAACAAGGGGACACAATTTGAAGATAGAGAGGGGATGGCTCAGGGGCAATGTGAGGAAGCATCTTTTCACAGAGAGGGTGGTGGACACATGGAACAGCCTTCCTGAGGAGGTTATGGGATCTAAAACTGTGGGAGAACTCAAGAATGCATGGGACAGACATAAGGCAATTCTTGTGGGGGGGGTAGAAATAAATAGGCTGTTGGTTAACTAGGATCTGCAGCTTATTCTGTAGGTAGGGAAATGGGCAGACTAGGTGGGCCAAGCAGTCCTTATCTGCCGTCAAAGTCTATGTCTATGTTTCTATGTTTCTATGCTCAGCAACAGGTGAACACACAGAGTTCTCTAGTAATGAAGGGGAAAACTGAGACGGAAATGAAGCGGTAGATGAACTTGAAGCCAGTTTGGAAGAAACATTATCCTGTATCACATTTTCTTCTTGCAATCGTATCAGCACAAAGTCTCGTTTTTCTTTTAAAGCATTCCTTAACAACTCTTCTTAGGAAAAATCTAAAGAGTCTACTTTCATAATTTCAGTAGGCTTATTCAATATCTGGGCTTCAGTATTCTGTGTGCTCTGTTGTTTATTTAAAGGAGTGTGTGAACAATCACCGTGTTCTCTATTTTCATCATTTATTTCAATTTGTATCTCAGTAGAATTCATACCTCTTGCAGACGGACTTTCTTCCAAGGTTCATGGAGCAATTTTTGGCCTGCTGTCATCGTGCTTTCCATCTCCAGACTGACTGTCCGTCTTGATGGAATGACAGACAAGGGTTCCCCCTACTGCAGAGTAGGGGAATTTCCCCTGTGCCTTAGCCAAATTTCCCCCCATTCACCTAAAATACCACCAACAGCTTAATCTGGTTCAAGGTCAGTTGACAGTCATCTGTATCCCTTCCCCGGGTTGTGTCTGTAAATAGGCAGAATTTGTCTAGTGTACTTACCTGGTCAACAAAAACTAAATAATAAAAAAATATATATATATATTCATTGCAAAAACTCTGTTAATGCATCAGTTAGGGTTAATAGTACCACGACAAAAGTTTAGAAATGTGCTGTTAGGGTTCAGAACCCTAACTCTGCATCCCCCCTCCCCACACACACATACACACATGCAAGCAGGGGAAGGGCCAAGGCAACACAACCAATCAGAGCCAACCAGCATCAGGTAACAGAAGTAACATACAACTCTCTAAATGTACTGCAAGACACATCCATCATAATGGGTCACCAACTGTATGAGTTCTGCCCGCCATCATAGTGCCTTGGGGGTAGACACACATGCTTGGCAACCATGGGTGATGCCCTACAGTACGAATTTTTCTGTTACAAGAAAAAAATAACAAGATTTAAACAGCTGCCTATATTTCAATAGTGAAGAAGTGATGTAACACATAGTATGTTATCCACAGATAGTTTCTTGGAAATGAGAGTTAGTATAAGCCTACCAACAGTCATTGGATGTTTGCATTTATTTTTCTGATAGAGTGAGTCAGTTCTAGTAACAAACGGTAGTAATAATAAAAGTAATTATTTGTAGTATAGTTATAGTTTAGTATAGTTTACAAGTAACATGTAAAAGCAACAGTTGTAACATCCAAAGGTAACAATAACATGCTGCTAATGAGTATTTCCAGGTAACGCAGCAGTATAACAACATGTGATGGTGCTAGTTTTATACTTGGCCAGTATCTTAAAAGTAGTATGTGTCATCTCTATCTTTTCTGCTATCACATGCCCATGTGGTAGCTGCAACAACCCAATTGTTGAACAGTGACACATAAAAGTCAGTATTCTGAAAATGTGTACAGACTAAGTCTCATTGTATAAAGAAGGTATTCCAGCAATAATGTGTCGTCATACTGTGCTGGCAATATAGAGTCGATGATACTATATTTGGTTCTTCATTACATAGTGTTACGAGAAATAAGTACAGTGTTGTGATTATTGTGGTTACAAATGTGACGGGTTGGTATAGTGTCTTACAGTCTTGCATGTGTGTGTGGGGGTGGGGTGAGGTGGTGGGGGAATGTGTAGTTAGGGTTTTGAACCCTAACAGCAAATTTTCAAACTTTTGTCACTGTACTATTAACCCTAACTGATGCATTAATGGAGTTTTTGCAATGAATTTCTCTTCTTTTTGAGGAAGTGTAATGTAAGTGGTGTGTGTTAGTGGGAGCACAGTCCCTCTGAGCCCTGCTTTCCCTTCACATTGTCCATTTTTTTGGCATAATGGTATGCACATGTGGAAGTGCGTGCCCTCTGGGCCCTGCGCTCCCTCTTATACATAACTACAGAGCCATACAGCAGCCCTATAGGGCAAGGAACCCTTGTAAAACTAATTTGCTAATATCTCAGCAACCGTAGCAGCTAGGAAAAAAATTCTAGTGTTGTTGTAATCATGATAGTGAGTACTTCATGCGATACAGTTGACCAAATCCATATATTGCATTGTTGCTGAGCTACAGGCACTAAAATGCACTGAAAAGACACCATTGGAACCTTTGGAACCCTTGGAACAGGTTTTTTGCCAATATCTCTGTAACCGTAGCAAGTAGGAAAAAAAATTCCACTGCAGGTGTCATCTATGATTTCCAAACTTGTTTCTACAGGTTAGGTCACCTGTGGGTGAGCTAAGCTGTCAGTAGCAAAAATTCCATATCAAGCTTTGTTTTCGAGATACGGGAACCGAAAGGTGTCACAGGCGCTGCAATGTTACCCTATGGGAAATTTCTCAACTTTGGAAGGCTGTAACGTTCTTCCCCTTGAATGTTTAGCCACCAAACCAAAAAACAGACACATCTGCGGGACCAGGGCTTGCCACCCTGCAAATTTTAGCCCAAAAGACCTAACTGTTTTGTTGCAGGAGGATGGCAAAGATTTGCAGGTTGTTTTTTTTTAAATACTTCCGCAAAACACAAAAGTTTTGCAAAATGTAGCACGAACCTTTTGCATTTTTGAAAGTATTTCACCCATTTCTTTCATGATTTGTGAAAGTATTCCCCCCTGATGTTTAAAAAGGCATTTCTGGGGGGGGTTACCCCCCAAAAAGATAGGGCTGGCATCCTCAGGACCCAACTAGGTAAACCCAACAGTCAGTGTTTACCTACAGGGTCTCAAATTTAAATGGCAGGCATTTTTCTGTCTCACTAACTGAAAACAAGATGGCTGAATCATGAAAGTAAAAGGACCATTTGTGAAAGTAAACTGCATTTGCAAAACTTTCGTGATGCACATATATTTCCCCCCATTGACTATAATGGTAAATTTGTTTTGTGAATAATTTTTGAATAATTTAATATTTTTACACTAAATCTTTGGACCCAGACTGCATCTTTTCTTCTTCTTCTTCATCTGCACCTTTTCTGAAGATTTCAGACCAAACGGACAAATCATGCGGGCTGTGGATGTGAGCAAAGAAACGTGCAAAAAGTAAATATTTTGGCATTCTTTGGTGTTCTGTAGCTCCACAACTGTACATCCAACCGTAACGCAACATGCCAGCTCCAGAGATCTATGATACTAGACTATGCATGCAAAATTTTAGGGAAATCCATCATACAGTGGCAAAATTATTAAGGTGCAACATTTGAGGTTTAACATTAACGTGCTACCACGCCAGTATAATATATGTGTGTGTGTGTGTATATGTGTGTATATATATATATATATATATATTTATATATTTATATATTTATATATATATTTATATATTTATATATTTATATATATATATATATATATATATATATATATATATATATATATATATATATATATATATATATTATAGGATTAGTAGCACTCCTATAGTTAGAGTTCAGTAGGCCGTTTAGTATTAAACCCCAGTTTTTGCACTTTTTTGATATTATGTTTATTCAAAATTTCCATAAATATAAAACATCTCTAACAACAGAACACACATACACCAAACAGTCAAATAATTCATCAAAACTACATGCAAGAGTCCAGTTCATAAGATTCTTATTCATTATCACTACAAATAAGTTACTTCTATGCAATCTTAAATATTTCATGTTTATAACCCAATTTTTGCACAATGGTCTGATCATACTGCATGATACGGAGTCCTGCATATAGGACTGCAGTATTTTCTTGTTACAGGGATTCTCATTACAGTCAACAACCTCCCCCCATGTTCTCATTGCAACCCATACATTAATAACTGAGCTTCCACAGGTGACAAGGAAGACATAAAGTGGTCCCAGGCTAAGAAAAATCTCTCATCTCTACAATTTACTATATAACACAGGCATTCAAGAGCTAATGTGTGCATAACTAGGGTATGCCACTATTGAACTGTGGACATAATCCCTGAAACCCAAGTGTTTAAGATACAGTGTCTTGCCAATGCCAGTGTTACTCGGGTCCACCTCGGCATAAGTTCCCATCCCTCAGGTTCCAGATCCTCTATACCAAACAGAAGCAGAAGGGGTTCTTTCAAAATCTGTCTCCCCATCAAAATGTCCATTTTGTGTGCTATATCCCTTCAGAAGGTCTTTAAGTCAGGGCAAGACCAGAAATAATGTAAATATGAACCCAGCTCCACTTTACTCGTCCCACAGACCAGAGACACAGCGGGATTAAATTTATGCACTACCAGGGGTGGGCAATAAAGTCAGAATCAGCGTTATTGAAAGTATGTGTAAAATCCATGTACTTACACTCTATTAAAAACACACAGTATTAACAAGGTGCAGATATCAAGCTTGTTTTTCTAACAATTCAATTTAATCAGATATTATAGTTCACTGTAAGTATATATATGAAGAAAATATAAATATTACAGTAATCACAAAACATAAATTACCTGCCATAAGTCAAAAGTCAAAGAACAGCTAGCACTCTGCACCAAGATTATAGACACCCATTCTACCCAGGGCTATCTTTGCAAAGTTGGCAACAGCAAGCATGTGAATACAATTATCACAGAAGAGCTTACCATAAATTGGTATCATATCTCTTGCCCTGTGAAAGGTTCTCTTCCAAATAATGGGCATAACCATTGTATTCTAATATCACACAGTAAAGTGCATACAAAAATCATATGTACGACTGAAAGCTGAGTCACAGAATCACATTTACAGGCAACAATATCTATGTACAAATCAAGATGCCCCTATGCAGAGTCATTATCATTTGCCAACTAACTTCTGGAATGAGAGTTCCTAAATCCCTTTCCCATTGGAGTTTTGTTTTATGCATAGGGTCGGGAAGATGTTGCCTCCCTTGATATGCAGTCTTTAGGATTAGACCTTTCACATTTATCCTGGCCTTGTATACAAGTTATTCTGTGCCATGGGTGACTTGGCACCTGAATCCCTGCCCAAACTCCTAGCATATGCCCTAAGTTGCAGGAAATGGAAAAAAATTAGCATTAGGTACACCTATGCCCTTTGAAGGAGCACAGATCTTCTCCAACATATAAGTCTCCTATACATTTAATGCCCTTAAGCTCCTATACCTTAAACCCCCAATCCATCTTACTGCTGGAACCAGCAACTGCATTATGAGAAAATAAGGTAAGTCAGGTCTAAAGTAGCCATGCATGATAGCATTACAAATTTTGACCTACACTTTTTTACTATAACTTAGATTCACCCTTTTCTCTTGACTTTTATGCTACGCTCCTTTCCCCATCTGAGTCTGTTTTGGTGCTTTTTTCACATTTGAAATAATAAAAGGGGTACTCCTTTTAATATGGCTTGGCCCAGGTTATCATCAGTTTTCTCAGCTGTTTTTGTATACCTGTTATCCCATAAAGTTAAAGAGCAGTGTTTGTTGCGTGCTTGTTCATTATAGTCATGCAAAAAGTGATCTTAACTCATGGGTGTTCAAAAACAACAGACAGTACTGATGAAAACCTGGTTGAAGCCATATTAAATGGATCACAGCTTTTATTATTTCCATTGCAAATAAAAGTGGTAAAAGCATCTCAAAATGGGACCTCACATTTTAATTTATTCATGACCTGTTATGCATTCCTGAAGTTACATTTTTTAATTTCTTTAGTATATAGTTTCCATATGTTTGGCTGCACTGATTGTTTTACAGTTGCATCTTTTTATATAATGTTTACCATGCATTTTTGCACTTTGGTTTTCCAGTTATGCTTTTCTGCACAGCCTCCATTAAATGGGAGCTACATTTTGTACTAATTTGCAGATAGCTTGTTTTGCATACATATTCTTGATACCACATACTTTCGCCCTCCTGTATATAGACAACTAGCTACCCTAATTGTTTTACATTTGCACCTATTGTGAATCTTATCCATATTGCTTGCTTGGTAATAAATACATTTTGTATTGCTATATAATGTATTGGAATGCCTGATTACTGCTTAAAGACAGCAAGATTATTTCTTTGCAATCCCATCTCTATGATGTCAGGGGTTGTAAACCTCTCTTGAATACGTCATAGTGATGGGATTACAACTGGAGCCAATCTGCACATGCACGTATTTTGAATTAGCATGGCAGAATGAATGGCCACCGTGATGAGAGCTGGCTCTATGAGTGAGTGGTGCTACAGGCAAACAATTGAAAGTAAGGAGTTTCTTCTGTTGCTCAGAAGATTTTTTTTTTACCGTACACTGTAAAATATAATGCCTGGGAATTCGGGTGATAACCAAGCTAAAATCACCTCTTGTGGTTTCCAGGGCAACAGTAAACCTCTCAAGCTGTGCTCTTGAGGTTTACTATGTTGTCCTGGCAACCACTCGAGGTGATTACAATGTGGTTATCACCTGAATCCCAGCCATTATCCTCTAGGTATTAAAACACTTGTATTGCTGTATTTATCTGTGCAAGATTCACAAACCTAGTTAAAGTAACTTGGGGGGTGCAGAGACAATGGGGAGGTGGGGCACTCCATATATCCTTGGTCCTACCACTTTCTAGAACCTTTCAGAACACTGTCCGTAATATTACCTTGCTCTGTCAATGCCCCTGCAACTGGAAACAAGCCCAGGGCTCTAAGGGCATAATTAGTAAAATATGTTTTAAATACAGTAAATACCTTCTGAACTGGTGCAACCACACTACAGGGTTTCCTAGTCCTGCTCTAAAGGGTCTAGCAACTGTTCATAAAAATGCAGGGCCAACATCCGAGCCTGGTGGGGTGTACCAACTTAAAAACTGGGGTGGTATGTGTTTTGTTAAAAAAAAATACTATAAAGATGAAGTAAAAACATTCTGTATTACTTAGTATAATCTAATATAACTCACATGGTGTGATTAAGTTACACATGTCTTGTTCCCAGGATGGATAAAAGGGTTTCATACAAGTCAGGAGATAAGGGGCAATCTAAAGTAGACTAAAAAGTATAGGTCAAAATTTTCCCTGCTATCGTGCACCACAACTTTAAAGTATTTCAGTGGGGTTTGAACCTTTATTCATAACTTAGCTTTTTTTATATTTATACACTAAATTTCCAACATGGCCTTTTTAGGGCCGTACCTCATGACCAAGTACAGTGGAATTCTTCAAATCTGTCCCAAAGGCGATTTTGCAGTGACTTTTCGAAATCACCTTTCAGGCGGAATTTGAAACCTTTCATCACTCTTGCTTATGAGGTGGGGGTCATAAGAAGGCTATGCTAAAATCTGGGGTCAAAATGTTAAAAAACAAATTTATTAGCATACATTAAAAGTTTTCTACACTCTCTCATAAATTTAGTAATTTTCAACATTTTGACCCCAAATTTTCAGCGTAGCCATTTTTTCACACCACCTCATGAATGTGACAGCTGTTGTTTTTCAAATCCTTACAAAAATATGTTTTCACACATGTAGTGCACAATAACATTTTGGCAGGGATTTGAAAATGTTCATCTGCTGGGCTCATGAGATGGGGTCATAAGAAGGCTATACTGACAATGTGGTATAAAATTATGGTAAAATAACCAAGTTATGAGTGAACATTGAAATATTTCAGCTCCAAACTTTCAACATACCAGATTTTCCCACCACCTCATAAACATGACAGGTGTCACTTTTTTAAATCCTGGACAAGATGTGTTTTGCACTTCTGGTGTGAAATGACATTTTGGCCACTATACTATAAATGGCACATGTCATGTTTATAAGGGGAAAATATTTTTGGTCAAAATTTAAAAATAAAATTATAATTATTAAGAAACTGTGTGTAGTGCCAGTCCTAACCCCATCAGGTAGTGCTTTAGGATCCCGTGCTGCTGAGCTGAGTTTGGGTGCAAGCTCAGTGACCCAACTGGATGGGGCAAGGGTAGGCGGGGATGGTGCTATTATGCAACACCTCCCAAGCCAGAAAATGAGACATGCAGGGTTGCCTGCAAAGGCCCAGGTACCATATAGTGAAGACAACTCTTCTCTTGGCATAGTGCCCTGCACCTCTGCAGCCATGAGTAGCAGAGGACCCTGCGCATTGGATGAGAGAGGTACTCTTTGCCCTGTGCATCTGTATCTGTGGCCACATGGTATTAAAGGGACCTGAGGGCCGTGTACTTCTGCAGCCTACCAAACAGTCCCATGAATCCTTAAAATCCTTTGCTGCATGGAAGTGCAGGACATGCATGGGCCCTGCACTGCCATAGGCAGATGGAGTCTTCACTTGGTGCAGGGCCCAGAGGGTCCTGTGCATCTGCATCTGTTCACAGAGGTCCCAAAGGGACCTGCATGAATGAGGATATGATTCCACTATCTCAAAAAGAAAGGAAATTCTATGCAAAAAATTGTTTTAATGCACCAGTTAGGGTTCAAGTTAACACCACAAAAGTAGGGTAATATGGCATTAGGGTTCCAACCAAACTCCCCACCCCCACTCCAAGCAGCAAAAGGAGAACAAAAATTAGAGTTTTTGGTCTCTTGAGTCTTGGTGAATCAGTGGTGGAGTCTTCCTTGGGGTTGTCAGCCCTAATGCCCACCCCTTTCCTTGAGCAAAGAAGGTCAGACATGAGCTGCTTTCTTCATACAGGGCATGCAGGGCCCTGCATAAAGACAGCTACAACAGCTTGTGCTGGCAACATGTGGCAAGCCATACTTCTCTACCTTTGAAGAGTGTATCACTATGAGGAACTGGCTTGGAGCTGTACCTTGTGCTTCAGACAGAAGTCTACGGGTGGGGGGGTGAGCACTAGGGTTGGCAACCCCCAAGAAAGACCCTACCACTGATTCACCAAGACTTCAGAGACTCAAAACTAATTTAGTTTTCCTGTTGCTGCTTGGGGGTGGGAGTGGGAGTTTGGTTAGAACCCTAATGTCACATTTCCCTACTATTGTGGCATTAACTTGAACCTTTACTGGTGCATTAATGCAGTTTTTTACAAAGAAAATATATTATACATATATATATATATATATATATATATATATATATATATATATATACACACACACATAGAGAGAGAGAAAGAGAGAGAGAGAAAGAGAGAGAGATCTATATATTATAGTGGTGCGGTCACGCTACTGTATTTAGGGTTGAGTGGGCTCTTCAATGTTAAACCTGAAATTTTTCACTTTAATAACTTTGCAACCATTCAGTGGATTTACACAAAGTTCTGCATGCCTGGTCTCATAGGGTAGATCTCTGGATGTGCCAACTTTTGTTTCAGTCAGATGTGCAGATTCTGAGATGAAGATAGTGAAAAAAGTTAATTTATTTGGGTGTTTTGATGTTTCTTTGTTGGTCCATAGCACCCAGACAGTTTGGAATTTTGGTCTGCAATTTTCAGGATAGAAAGGGCCTACCCTACAGTAGTGCCTTTCGCTGGTTTGGTGAAAAAATATTATTTCATTCCAGAGTTATTATTTTCAAAATTTCAGTTCTGCACATGCTCGGTAAGCACTTCAAGATAACTGTATGAAATGAAAAAAGGATCCTTTTCCATATGGGGCCAATCTTTTTTCATGATGGAAAAATCCTTTTTTGTTTGCCACCATCTTCTTTTCCATTTTTTGGAAAAAATTCCAAACCCACAAAAATGGCATCTTAGAGAGAGAGAGAGAGACTAACACATGTATCTTAATCATCGGGACCCCGTTAGGTGGATTCTGCACTTAACTGTGGGAAAACTAACCTCCAAATGTTTTTTTTAATATCCTTTTTTGTGACTCACTTCCAATTTTTTGGTATGGCCATACAAAAAAGAATTCGGCCATACAAAAAATGATCCCTTCACACACATAAAGATAACTACCTCACCTCCCTCCCTCCCGTCCCCAACACTATACCCCCTAGCAATATCAACCCAAAACTCACGCACCCACCTTTTAGATTCCGGAGCACACAGAGAGGTGAAGTGTTAAAACTGCTACTCACTATTCCTGACAGCACCAGCACAGGGTCCGATGGACTCGAACCAAGGCTCCTAAAAGCTGCTGCCCCACTCATCGCCTCTCCCTTAACCAGAATCTTCAACATATCTTTTCCATGGCGCGGTACCAAATATATGGAAAACAGCCAAAGTCACACCAATCCCAAAAAAGGGTAACCCCAAGGAAATAAATAACTACCGCCCCATTGCAATTCTCTCTGTACTTAGCAAACTCTTGGAAAAACTAGTGGCCACCCAATCCTTAGAATATCTCCACAGATTCAACCTTCTGTCTAGCTCACAGCATGGCTTCTGCAAAGGGCACAGCACCTCTACTGCCCTCCTCAAACTCACCAACGACATATATGCTTCCATGGACTCGGGCCTCCTAACAGGTGCAGTCTTCATTGACCTAACTAAGGCATTTGACCTGGTGAACCACTCCATTCTTCTAACTAAACTCCACTCCCTGGGCTTTGCCTCCGAAGCAGTGGCCTGGTTTGAAAGCTACCTGTCCGGCAGGAAACAAGCGGTAGTGTTTAATTCTGCCATATCAGACCTCTCCGCTATTAACGTTGGAGTGCCCCAGGGCTCAATTCTTGGGCCCTTACTCTTCTCCATCTTTATCAATGACATCCCACTCCTTGCAAACAATTGCTCATCACTGCTCTATGCTGACGATCTAGTTATTTACCACAGTGCCAGAACTGTTGCCGACTTAATCCACCCTATTGCCGTTGATTTTGCTAATATTCCGTCCTGGCTCACCAATAACCAACTCATTCTCAACTCCAGTAAAACTTACTCCATGCTCTTTGGCTCCTCTGCCAGACTTAAAAGCGAATCAATATGCCCTAACACTATCCCTCTTGGCGGATGGATCTTCTCTGATTAGCACCAACTCCTTTAAATACCTTGGCGTTACTCTCGATCCATCCCTCGACTTTGACCTACACATTACAACCACCTGCAAATCAGTTAATGCCAAGATAGGTAGTGCCTACCGTTACTAGATATGCCCTTACCCCATCTGCCAGACTTGCTGTGGCCCAAAGCTTTCTTCTTCCAGCCCTTGCTGTATGGCTCAGTCACCTACCTCTTTGCCTCAAATCATCCCTCCATAAGTGGGACACTACCTACAACAGTATTTGCCGCTATGCTTCTGCATCTCCACGTTACAAACATCATTGCCAGCTCTATAGTGACCTAAATTGGCCGTGCCCTCTGCCCAGACTCCAGGCCTTGACTCATTAATTGACAATATTGTCAGATCTGGCCTCCCACAATCCCTTCATTCCTACTGGATGCTCAGCCTCTCTCTTATGGCCTGCGTTCGACTGACCAAGCTCTCTTTCACATACCTAGGCACAGAACCAATATGGGGGCATGCGCCTTTTCCAACGTTGCTCCCAAATACTGGAATTCCATACCCCAGGCTATTCGACAAGCAGCCTCCCACCGCCACCTTTAAATCACTACATAAAGAACACTTACATTTTATCAACCCCTGCACCTGCTTTAATCCACCTTAGCTCCACTCTTCATCCCCTGTTGCTCTGATTCAATCATCCTTGTTTCCCTCCCTCCCCTCTCTCCTTTCTCTCTCGCATCTCTTTTATTACTTGATATTTTGTCTCTTTGAATGCTTGCTACTGCTAACGCCTATGTTCCCACTTAACTGTATATCGTGATTCCCTGTACTACTGTGCTGTATTTTCATCTTACTGTTGTAAACCGACTTGTGTTTGTTGTCAAAATAATTTTTTTTTTTTCTCCCTGTATCTGACGCTTTGACTTGACTCTGTAATGTACTGCTTTCATGTGCTGCGTCACATATACAAAACTTGTGTATCTAAAATGTACTCTCCCGGGTCGTGCCTGAAAATAGGCATTTTTGTGCCTAGTGCACTTACCCCGGTTACCAAAAGCAAAATAAATAAATAATAAATACAGTAAATGTTTCCCTGGTGTCTAGTGGCACCCCACCCTCCGATTGCCATCCTTTTTAATTGTTAATGATTGCCATCCCTGTATTCAATGAATGTTTCCCTGGTGTCTTGCAACACCCCCAATCTTCCAATCACCATCCCCCATGGGTGGGGATACGCTACACAAAGTACTGAAAAATCTACCCTTCAGGACTGGGCTGCATCTTTCTTTTATTTCCTCTCTCTGTCTCTCTCTTCCCCCCCAAAAAAAACACCAACTATTTAAATCAGCCTGTTTTGACTCAGCTGCATTTAAAAATGTATACAAGCCCACTAACATGTATTTAAATAGTAGTCAAAATGATTGTGATATTCCTTTCTAAATGTGATAAATGAAACTGACTTTTAATCATAATACAATAAGAATGGCATGACATGCAAAAGGAAATGTCAAAAGATGTGTGATAGGGCAGATTCTGGAACATCAGTATTCATTTCCTACTGCTGTTTGTTCAGTAATCTCTACCATCCTCATTAAATCTTGGTGCACTGATATAGTTTTAGTTGTTGTTGACTCAGCGTCAAAATTCAGTCACTGTGGGTTTTGGATCAGCCTGGCTACTTATTTGTCTGATAAATCCGTCATTTTGTAAGAAAAATATTTGAGCAGCCACACTTGACCTCACATTCATTCCAGTCAGTTTGCAAATGCAAAATCAAGATGATCATTTAATGTCTGGAGGTACTGAGATGACTTCTGATTGGATTTTGCTGGAAGTGTCTATTTTAAATACCCTTTGATTAAAATGTAAATGCAATAGATTTCACACATTTCAATCTGGAAAAGTGTTTACAAAGACATTTGTTTCATGTATGTTCCCCATGCTTTACATTTAAAAAAAGTATTAAAAGAAAGCTGAACTGGCACAGTGCTTTTAACTACAGAAAGGGGAGACAAAAATGTTTGATCTTCCAGTGCAGAAAACAAAGTCTCTCTGAGGCAACAATCTAGTGTAACAGAAATGAGTGGATTCCAACATTTTCTAGAGATTAACTTTACACTCTAACATAAGTATACATTTAATTTGCGTGACTATTTCTACTCAGTTATGAATGTTTTCCGTTTTGGCAAGGAATTCAGTTTCGTATAGGGCCATTCATGCAGACTGTATCCCATAGTGTTTTGCAGTCTAGGAGAGCTGCGTGCTAGGTGCCACTAAATGTCCTCATCAGGAACATTTCCCATAGATAAGTGCTCTAACCACTATGTTAAATTGCCTCCCTTTGGATAGTTTGTCAAAACAAACTTTTCATAGGATGAAAGAAAGCAAGATGCCAGTATTATTCATTGCTTAGTTACAACAACAACAGCAAAAAAAAAAAAAACAGAAACACTTGTCACACAAGCACGTAGGGTGGACAAATACCCAGCTCCAGTGCCACATCAGTTTCTCCTGCCAAATTGATCCCCTATGCTTTATTATCCATGGTTTTGGTGGCGTGAAGTTAGATACGCAAGTACCAATAAACCTATGTCAATGTGACAGCAAGAGCAACTTTAACTGGACTACTGAGGGACACAAGCATTTTGCAGAGAGAGGCAATGTCTTCAGCAATATGGGGAATACAGGGACCATGTGCAAAACCCCTCCCTAGTAATTACAGAACTGTTAAGGTCAGAACAGTATAAGGGGCCTTCATCTATTGATTTGGGTCAGAGAAAATAATTCCTAATATTGTCATTTTAAGAGAAGGTGGGGCCACAAAGAGTCTAGAAGCCTACCTTCAAAAGGGTGAGAAATTATGGTATCACTGAAAGTAAGAGGCAGCTGCTCAGTAAATTGTGCACAGACATAATTCTTTAGCCACCATGGTGTAAGGCTTGAGATGCTTGATAAATGGGATAGATACTTCACATTCAAGCATGAGTTCCTCAAGACATTCATGGAAGCCACTTTAATATGGTAAACAGAAGATCCAGACATGCATATGGTAAAAGTACCAGTACTCTAAATTATCAAAAGCTAACTTTTTTTGCATCAGTATACCTTGGAAAAGGACAAACTTTGAAAGTTTGATTCTATAACTATGTCATTCCTCAATGCACAGAGTGGGAACACCATGCTTTTGTAACTTTATGAAGGTACTACCCACCTGTTTCTGGCTGAAGCCTAGTTAAATGTACCTACAGCATGGATGGTTCAGGTATTTGAAGTGATGCGGATATCAGATAAAAGGAGCAGTAGGAAGAAATCCTGAAGAATGGTGTCCAGTGTTAGTCTCACTGCAGGAAGCTGCAGAAGGTATCCTGTGATGATAGTGACTGAATATGAGCGACTGTAAAAATAGCTACTCATTTACAGTGCTATCATGTTGGGGTACCCTACAAGGGTAGCGACAGAACAGCGAGGGACAGCGACTGGAAGGGGAGAGATAGGGAGGAGGGTTGTGACAGGGGAGTGTGCCTGCTGCTGCTGAGCCAGCCAAGTGGTGTGGTGGTGAGGGTGACTGGCTCTGGTGCAGTAGGCACTGGGTTTGGGGCTGGACCAGGGAGACATCTTTGCCACTGCTTGACGCTGTTTTTTTTTTTTGCCGCATTCTCGAGTGTTGCCCCTCCCCAACATACACCCCAACACCGGAGTTGGTAATTCAAAATCAGGGTGGCACAGCCTCCTGCATAAGCACTTCATTTATATGCCAGATGTGCATTTGCTGGCATGTATTTATTGCCAATTTACCTGTCAGCAATATACACTCGCCGTAATAGCAATCGCTGCTTTGCAATCACTGTTATGATATGGAATCGCTGCAGAATGCAGGCCTAAGATAAATATGAGTACATTGATATGTATCCTTTTTTCTCCAAGACACACACACACACACTGAGCAAAAGTGCAATGGGCTACATTTAGATGGTTTTAAAAAGACATTACAGTTTAAAATGTATAGTTCAAGTATATGATGCCATACCAGTCTTAAGATTCTTTCTGAATGTATATCTGTAGTGGACATGAAAATATGGCTTTGTTATTGGCTAACAACTGAAAAAAAAATAACCCTTTATCTAGATAGAGATGTGACAGAATTTCCTAAAAAGTAGATGTCAACAATGCTCATTTGTCAGGGGAAGCAAAATGGGTTACAAAAAGACCCCTTGTAAATATGTTAGAATTCTTTGTCTAGGATAGATGGCTTTAGTGTCTCTGACAAGACATCAGAATAATAGAAAAGCAACCTATAGAGTGCTTCTAAATTCAGTCAACTTGCAGTTGACATATACCAGTGGTTTATTTAGTTTTTGCAGACCATGAGAGGAAGGCTAGGCAATGCCTATTTTCAGACAGGGGGGGTGTTACAGATGCAAAGTAACATACTGAATTAGGTTTATCTGCACGTGGTGCTTTTAGTGAATGGCGGGATTTGGTGAGGGCAAAGGGGAAATGCCCCTACCCTTTCATCTGAACAACCACCAGCATAGGCAGACGGGACCTCAATTTAACATCTCAAATCCAGATATTAATCCTATTCTCGATGCCACCATTTCAAACTCACCTGTCCAAAATGATAATTGCAGACTAGTGGACATTTTAAAAAATGCATTGAATTTGCAGACTTAGCTATACAAAAGGAAATGATAAGAGACTGCGACTTCTATATATATTTGTAGCAATTTTGCTAAACGGTGACTAAAGACCACTATGTAAGACACTGTTGGACACAATATTATAATAAATCCCCAAATTCCAAGCTTCTCTGCCTCTGTTCTTTATTGTTTTACTCTGCACAGTGCAAACTTTGCCACTTTATAAATCTCACTCACTCCTGTAGCACATATATGAGTTGAAACGTTCTAGGTTTAAGCTTATTCAAAATGGCTGCCGTAGGCTCAGTGAGGTGCTCTTACCCCCAAGTGACTACTTATTTTTTGTACTGTATCTGGGATGTCTCATTTGTGAATCAGTTTATTATTTCATTTTACATGTCATTTACTCTGGATAGACCAACTAAAATGTGAGATCAAATTTTCTGCGGGAACCTGCTTCTAGGTAAGTTTGCAACTACAGTAAGTGAACAAAAGCCACGGAAGTGTTATAGAAAATATACTTTTATGGTCATCACAGGCCTTTGCAATATGACTTTTAATGCAAAAGGATCGCTAGACATAAAAGAAAGTGCACTTTGAATAGCTGAGCTGTGACACTAGTGCACATGCCGGGGTTATGGCTCGACTTTTCAAAGTGCAATTTCTTTGCCATGTAGCAATCGTTTTGCATTAAAAGTTATATTGGCAAGGACAGTGCTGAGCATATAAGTATATTTGCTGTAAAACTTCACTGTCTTGCAAATAACGGCACTAGCTCATAAATGAGCCATATAGACATTTAAACGCAAGTGACAGGATAAGTAAAATTAATTGTTCTCCCAAAACAGCAGTAGTTCTGAATTTAAGACAGTACAACAATCTTTTACCAGCTGCTCTGTCTCTTCAGGAAATGATGAGGGCCAGTGCTACCAGCTGCCACTTCAAGAAAATAGTGCGGCTGTGGGAGGGGTGGCAGTACTGAATGGAGACAGTGGAGTGCTTCAAGTAGCTGATTGACTGTGCTTCAACTCCAAAATGTTGTACTTCATTCACAATCCAGTGATGCGCTTCCGAGCTCCCTTCTTTCTCTGTGTGATAGCAAGATGTCATGCATAACTCGGCTATGTAGCCATTACAATAAAGGAAAGTGTGGTTCTATGTACTGTGCACCCTCTATTATCCACCAACTTTGGTGCATCAACATTTTGGCAGATAACAGAGGGTGGCAGATAACAGAAGTGTGTTATGTTGCATTGGTAAAGTATGGAAACACTAGCACAGGACTTCATTTAGGTATTGACTATTCAGTTTCTTTATTTGTGCACTGTTTGTTAAGAAAAATACTTAAAAAACACAGTATGACTATCAAAATCTAGTCTAGTCCATTTCTCTTTTATCATCAGTCAGCTTTAAAGTAATCAGTAAAGGACATCTGTTTGACTTTATTTGTCAAGATTAATTTCATTTAAGCATCCAAGTCCTTCTCTCTCATTGGTCTGCAGTGGTTTCCAGGGAATATAGAGAGCTAGGAGAGTGGGAAGATAGAAGGAGATAGATATTAACTATGGGGAGGCTGGGATAAAGCCTACCATCTATATGGCAGACACTATATACCTCCTTTTCACTGAAATATTGGGCACTTATACTCAAAATGTAGGAAAATGATGGACTCTGGCCTTAATAATATGGGGCACATCAAAAAACATAGGCACAAACTCAGAACACTAGAAGCTAGTCACTTAACAGCATTTATGAAACATAGAAACTGAAGGCAGATAAGGACTGATAGGCCCATCCAATCTGCCCTTTTACCCTACCTACTGCAAAAACTACTGATTCTACTTGATCTCCAACTTTACCTCCCCTTTTGAATCAGTGTTCCCCTGTGTCTATCCCATGCAGTTTTGAATTCCCCACCGAGTTTCCCCCCACCACCTCTTCTGGGAAGCTGCTCCATGCCTCCACCACCCTTTCAGTGAAAAAGTACTTTCTCACATTGCTCCTTAGTCTACCCCTTCCAGTCTCATGTCATGTCTTCTTGTTCTAGAACATCTCCTTTTCTGAAAGATGCTACCCTTCTGTACCTTATTTATTCTTTTTAGGTATTTGAAGGTCTCTATCATATCTCCCCCTCTCTCTCCTCTCCTCCAGGGTATACATATTGATTGCCTATAGTCTCTCCTCATATTACCATTGCTACAGGCCCTGTAGCATGTTTGTTGCCCTTCTTTGAACTGCCTCTACCTTGTCTATGTCATTTCAGAGATGTGGCCTCCAGAATTGGACACAGTACTCCAAATGAGGTCTCACCACAAATTTGTACAGTGACAGCAAAACCTTTTTTTCTACATGTGATACCTCTTCCTATGCACCCAGTACCCCACTGGCTTTCTCCACAGCCTTGGCACATGGTTTGGCCACCTTTAGGTCATCAGATGTGATCTCCCCCAGATCTCTTTCCTGTTTGGTGGCCATTAGTAGTTCCCTACCCATCATGTAATCCTCCCCAGGGTTCCTGTACCCCAAGTGCAGGATTTTGCACTTTTTCACATTGAATCTTTGCTGCCATACTGTGGACCATTCCTCCAGTTTAGCTATATCCTTCCTCATGTTTTCTATCCCTCCCAGAGTGTCTACCCTATTTCAGATCTTGGTGTCATCTGAAAAGAGGCATACCTTCCCTTCCAGCCCCTCTGCAATGTCACTAATGAAGATACTAAACAGTTCTAGGCCCAGAACTGATCCCTGAGGCACCCCAGTGGACACCATCCCTTCCTCATATTTAGCTCTATTTACCACCACCCTCTGTATTCTATTCCTCAACCAATTTCTAACCCAGTTTACCACCTTGTGACCCAATCCCAGGCTGCCCAGCTTGTTCACAAGCCTACTATGTGGAATGGTGTCAAACATCTTGCTGAAATCCTAGTAGGTCACATCCACTGCTTCCCTCTGATCCACTTCCCTGGTCAACCAGTCAAAGAAATCTATCAGTTTTGTTTGACATGACTTTCCTGATATGAATCTGTGCTGCCTTGGATCTTGTGCTCCGCTGGATTCAAAGTGCTCCACTATCCTTTCTTTTAGCAGTGATTCCATAAGTTTCCCCACCACCGAGGTCAGGCTGACAGGTCTATAGTTTCCAGCCTCATCTCTACTCCCACAAATTCCATGCCTAATCACAGCTTGCACACTAGCTGTTAACTCTAACAATGGTGTGACAATGACTCACATTAAGTCTTTTGTGGGGTCCCCACATTGTATTGCCAGAAGTCATTTAATTACAACTCTAAAAGATTTGTTAATCCTACTGTACCTGGCCATCTGAAACAATGAAGGAGTTAGCTGGAGGACTAGAACCTGCTAAGTAGGAACTTTTTAACTTCTTGGGCAGTCGTGAAAGACCTGTACTATTCACAGAAGCAGGTTAGCTGCACTAGTCCAGGCCCTAGACAAGCAAAACAATGTTAAATTCCAGTATTGCCTCTAATATGAACTCTTCCTTTTTTTACCCCTGACAGTTTCAATAATCTCTTCATAAATGATGTTGTTGAAAACCTCAACTCTACTCTCAACTGTAACATAGCCCTCAGCAGTGCACTGTAAAATATGTCTCATTAAGATATCTACAACAGCCAAAAAAGTATGGAACACAGTGCACTGCTTCAGTGCCACTGGCTTGGTGGGTAAAAGAGTGAGAATAACATGAGAAAGATACAGCCTGTACACCAGGAAGTGCTGGCAGATGGCGGATAGATAGGGTGGCAGATAATAGAGGGAATTTCCAGAGACAGAGAATGGTACAAGAGGTCAGGCTGGTAGATAAGGAGGGTGGTTGGTAATAGAGGGGTGGATAATAGAAGGTACACTGTATTTTAATGGGGTTTTGAATGTTCATGTATAACTTCGTCATTTTTGCATATTTTGACACCAAATTTTGAACAGGGCCTTTTTGGGACCCCACCTCATGAATGATCATTGATGCTGGAACTAAGCAAATCAAGCCAGAAAGAAAGGTGATTTCACAGTTGCTTGGTGAAATAACATTTCAGGCAGGATTTGAAAATTTTTGCCACCATTGTTCATGAGGTTGGGTCATAAGAAGGCTATGTTGAAAATCTGAGGTCAAAATACGCAACAAATTGCAAAGTTATGTGCATACATTGACATTTTATTATGCTTGCTCATCACATTGGTAATTTTAAATATTTTTACCCCAAATTTTCAACATAGCTATTTTTTATGCCACCTCATGAATGTGACAGCTGTCATTTTTTCAATCCTAGCCAAACTGTGTTTTCTCACCTCTGGCACAGAATGATGTTTCAGTGGTGTGTAATGTTGTTTCAGTGGGGATTTGAACAGTTTCAGTACCAGGTTCATGAGGTGGGTTAATCAGAAGGCTATGCTGACAATTTGGTTGCTACTTTGTTACAAAAATGCAAGCAACATGTATGCATCTATGGAGGGATGGAAGCACAGGGCCTAGAGGGCCCTGAACTCCCACAGGTAAATGAGGATGTGATTATGCTATCTCAAATAGTAAGGAAATTCTTTGCACAAAACTGTGTTAATGCAATATTTCGGGTTCAGGCTAAAGCAAAAAAAAGTAGGGAAATGTGGTTTTAGGGTTTCCAACCCTAAATCCCACCACCACCCCTAAAATAAATCAGGGTTGCAGTCTTCCTTGGTCAGCCCTAAAGGTCACCCCATTAGGTATGTATGTTTCTGAAGTATATAAAATGGGGTGACCTTTAGGGTTGACAACAGAAGACTGCCTGTTTGTTGGGGGCAGTGAGGGCCCAGGGTTTACAACATTCCTACTTTTTTACTTAACTTGAACTGAAATGTTGCATTCAATGCAGATTTTATAAAGAATATATATATATATATATATATATATATATATAGTGGCACAGTAGCACCACAACAGTTAGGATTGAGCTGGGGTTTCTATGTTAAACCTCAAATTTGGCAGTTTAATAACTTTGCAACCATTCAACATATTTACACACAGCTTTGCCTGTGCTAGCTTATGTGGTCGATCTCTTGACATGCCAAGTTTTGTTCTGGTCGGATGTGCAGAGTCTGAGATCCAGATTGAGTAAAAACCTTACAAAGTACCCATTTTCACAGTTTACTTGTCATTGCCTTGTGCCCAGATGGTGTGGAATTTAGGTTTGAAATGTGTATGGTAGCAAGAGTGTGGGTCGCAGAAGTGCTTTTTTCTGGTTTGGTGAAAAAATATGAATCCGTTCCAAAGTTATTCAGTTTTTAAGTTCAAATTATTTTTAATGGGAAGTTCACATTCCAGGATAGCTTCTGGAAACAAAAAATGAATTTATTCTCATGAAAAAGCATTCTTTTTTGTGAGAGCCCAATACTTTTTCTTGAGGAAAAAATTCCCTTTTAGTGAGCTGTTTTCTGTTTCCTCAAACTAATAAAATTCATAGCTCTCAAAAATGATGTGTAATACAGAAACCAAAATATATGTCTTGCTCACCGGGACTTCATTTGATGGTTTCTGTACTTTTTAACTCATGAAATGACCCCGGAATGTTTTTTAACATTCTTTAAATTCTTTTTTGCAACTCGCTAAAATCCTTTTTCATGAAGGACTATGTCTTGTGAAAAAGGATTTTAGACTTTTTTTAATCCTTTTTCTTGAAATGGGATCCTTTTCCATGAAAACAGAAAAAGATTCATGAAAAAGGATCTTATCTCATGAAAAAAGGTTAAAAAATCAGTTCCATGATGCCAGTTCAACAACAAAGTTGTCAACCGACATTACAGCAATTGAGGTCAGCATAAAGCCGTCCAGTAAGGAGTCATGACCTGTATTTAGGATTATCAACTCTGAGTCAGAGTTGATTTGGGGAGGGGGTGCAAACCCTGGAGCAAGCAATGCCAGAGTCCCATGGTGACATTTCCGTGGCAACAGCAAATTGTCACTGTAATTTCGTTCGCTGTCAACATTTTGAACCAGCATTGGCATACCAAAAAAATCAATTAAGTCCAGCATCCTTTTTTGTGAGACAGAATCTTTTTTCACAATAGTCATGATAAAGGATCCTTTCTCATGAAACAGAATAAAAATACAACCAAGTCTGAAATCCTTTTTTGTGGCAATGGATCCTTTTTTGGAGTGAACGAAAGGCATCTACAAACAAAGGATCTAATCCCATGAAAAAGGATTTTTTCCCACTTCAGTCACTTTTCATGATTTTCCTGGTGTCAGTGGTACCCCCCCACCCTCCAATTGTGCCCCGGTCCATTAAAAAAAATAATAATAACTGAAGAGCCCACCCCCTCACCCCAGTTTCATATATTGTTTCTTTATTTAATTTTATTCACTGATGTCCAGTGGTACCCCACAACCTCTAATTTAGATCCTGTGCATGTAGAATTTATTGGTGTCCAGTGCTACCCCCATCACTCCCACTGCCCTCTTATCCTGAAAAGATGAAAATGGTCCCTCAATGTCTTTACTTTTTTAAAATAAATCTTTTAAAAGAAAGTCCACTGCTGATCACTGCCGCAGCCCCCACCTGACGTCCCACTGTGCACCCACCACCCCGCATCCCCAGACTCTCCCACACATCCTCACTCACTTGAAGTGCTCCCACTGTGAAGATCCACTCTCCAATCAAAGACACATCTTCCTGCTGGAACCAGCTACTGCTGTATCACAAAGAAGGTAACTGCGGTTCAATGTATTTCAATGGGATTTTTGACTAGTTACCATCTTTCTGATGCTGTAATCGCTGGTTCCAGCAGTAAAATGTGTCTTTGATCCAAGAGTGAATCCTCACAGTGGGAGCCCTTCAAGTGAGTGAGGGTGTGTAGGAGTGTCAAGGGGGTGTGGGGAGTTGGGTGCACAGTGGGAGTTTGGGTGGAGGTGCAAGTGTGATTGTTAATGGACTTTTTTTTTAAAAGGTTTATTTAAAAAAGCAAAGACATCAGGGGACTGTTTTTGTGTTTTCAGGATAAGAGGGCAATGGGAGGATGGGGAGGTGCCAATGGACACCAATGAAATAAAATTAAAGAAACAATATATGAAATCAGAGGTTGGGAGGGGTGCCACTAGACACCAGGGCTCTTAAGTTATTTTTGTTTTAAATGTATTTAGTTATTCATTTATTTTCTTGTATGGGACTGGGGCACACTGGAGGATGGGGGGGTACCACTGAATACCTGTCAAATATAAAATAAATATATAGAAATTGGAGGGTGGGGGTTCACGAGACACAAGGGCTATTAACTTACAATTAATGGGGACCAGGCACAAATGTAGGGTGGGGGGATCTAGTAAATACCAGGGAAGAGACAAATCTCAGTTACAAAAATAAAATCAGACAAAATTGTGTATGTGTGGGAGTGCAAGGTCCAAAGGACCACGTGCTCCCACAGTAAAATGCATGGGAGTGCAGGGTCCAAAGGAACCTGTGCTCCCACCATAAAATGCATGGTAATGTAGGGTCTGAAGGACCCTGCTCTCCCACATGAAAATGCATGGGAGTGCAGAGTTCAAAAGACCCTGTGCCTCCACAGCAAAATGCAGAGAAAGGACCCTGCACTCCCTCAGCAAAATGCATGGGAGCACAGGGTCCAATGGTTCCTGTGTTCCCACAACAGAATGCATGGGAGTGCAGTGTCCAATGGACCCTGCGCTCCCACAGTAAAATAAAGATATGATTATACTGTCTCAAAAAGAAAGGAAATAAATTTGCAAAAATGTTGTTAATGCAGTTAGGGTCAAAGTGTCAAAAGTTGGGAAATGTGGTGTTAGGGTTTACAACCCTAACACCCCCTCTGCAGGAAGCACATCAGGTGTGGGGTGTGCCTTAGGGTACTCAAGCCTAACACTCACCCCATTATTCTACACTGTACACATCTGACCTTATTTGCAGATGAAATGGTGTGAGCATTAGGCCTGAGTACCCCAAGGCACATCCCACACCTGATGTGCTACCTGGTGGGGGTGTTAGGTTTGTAAACCCTTTGACTCTAACTGGTGCATTAATAAAGTTTTTTTGCAGTTTATACACACACACACACACACACACACACCATTGGATAGTGGAATTTGCTTAGCTTCAGTTAATTCATTTTTTTCTTAAAAAAATTCTTTCCTCCATATGTGTTTTTTTTTAATGTAGCTCACTGACTAACTAGATCGACAAAATTCTCCTGTCTGTGATTTATGGTAGGATATATTTTGTAACTGAGCAACCGATGTTCAACTGGAAGCTAGATTTGCTTGTTTTGTATTAAATTATGTGAAATGTATATGTTATTTAACTTTCTTTGCACAGTTTTTCTGTGAGAGAGTCTAATAATGGTCAGTGCTGCAGAGTACAGGAACATGCATGTTACTGGATGAATGAGTCACAGCCCCTTTACTGTGATTGGTCCAAAGTTTCCCAGACAACCTGTGACCCATATTGCAATTGGTTTGATGTTGTCTATTCTGACTGGTAGGCCCCTGAGAAGATGATTTTTGATTGAGTGACTGTGTTTTAGTAGTATACTTGTCAACATAAAGAAATGAATGAAGACTATATGGGTACAAGTATTTCGTTTCCTTTTTATTTGAAATGAGTTTGTCCATTATGTTACTTTGAACAATTTTTTTTATTCTTTTTTCTAAGAAAATTTATTTTGGTGGACTCGGGTACAGAGTGAGGCTATTGATAGTGACTGATACACTGGTATTTCAGAAATTGGCTGGTTATCACATTGATGGTTGCGCTGTGAATGGCTGAAGCTGAGTCAAATCAGAAAGCATATTCTAGGGCTTGTGCTCTGCTGTGTATAGTAATTCGTGCTTTCAGATAAGCCTTCAATAGAAGCAAGAGGGGTGGAGGGTGGCAAGTGAGTCATGTGTCACACATGACAACATCCCCAATGTGCAAATTACATGTTATTCACCCAGGTTTAATAATATAGCAAAATACACTATGTATTCTGTTAGTTTATTTATCCCTCCCATGGTATATATCTTTATGTAAATTTTCAATGTTTGGGTAAAAAGTCCCCACAGCCTTGATGAATCTGTGAAGTGGCATTTCTCAGGATTTGAAGGATTATCTGATGCAGCAATGGTATTAACCTAACTTCAGCACTGTCAGTCCCAGCACAGACATAATAGTCACACTCCAATTCTTGGAGAGAGGGCGCACAAGTTAAGACAAAACCAGTGCTGTGTCACATGATCATTCAAACCCCTTCAGACCATTCACAAAACAGATCCGTGACCACATGTACATTATCTACTGCTAGTAACTGTCTTTGCTTAGCTTTCATGACAGTATAGTGTCAGGAAAGCAGAGATTGTTTCACAAAAACAGGTTTCACACCACAAAACCATCACACAAGGAAACTAATGTTTCTATGGCACAAAAATAATTTATTTTCAATAAATATTTAAAAAAATCATTTTATTTAAGAAAAAGTGGAAGCAACTCCAGGCCACAAAACTTGTATAGTTATGCTGTAAGCTGTTTTTTAGTGAACACTGAGCAAAAATTACACTGTCTGAAAACTAATTTTCTTTGCTTTCGTAGCAGTATACGCTCATGAAAATGGGCCTTTCATTTCACAAAAATGGTCACTGAGTCGTGAAAACAGGCACTGCCACTTTTGCAAAAAATACCTTATGAAAAATGGAACTGTGTATGTGTGAAAATGCAGTCTTATTTTGTTAATAAATCAAATTCTATATGTTTTCAAATTTAACCAAACAGCATAGAACCACACTTGGCCCTATATCTTGCAAACCTGAAAGTTCCAGGTTTCAGCTCAGCACCATTATTCAGTTATCAGCAAGCAAAGGTCTTTAAAAAGCATCTATTTCACATTTTTTTCCATAAAGATTTTTATCCTCCATTGGCAGACCGGGTGGCTTCTCAGCCTTGTCCTTATGCACCACAACCATCCCATGCCTCTCTCCAGTCATGAGTCTGGTTTCCCATGGATTTCCCCCTCAGCAGGGCTGGGGGAGGGCCCTCCCCCCCCCCACCCACCGAAGCACATATCAAGAATTTGCTCCAGACTGGAGCAACAGCAGGGTGGGTTGCAGAGACACAGGCAAGGCTTCATGAAGTCCAGTCACTGTTTCTTCACATATCTGGTCCCTCCCCCATGCTGTGGCACCAGGACATGTGCTTGGAAGCACATACATCCTGCACTGCTACAGCCCCTCCCTTCTAGTCGCTCGAGCCTGCACTGCCACCGGGCTTCCATCCAGTGGCAGTTCTGGGCTGAGATAGCTGACCAGCCTCCTTGGAACAGGACTGCAGTCTCCGGGAAACCTGATCCTCTTCCACCCTGCTGACCCCTGGCAAACCATGCTCATTCCTGAACAGGGGTCATCAGCATGGCAGGAGGTAAGACATTCAACGCCTTAGGCCTTCACACCACTGGGCCAGCCTTTTTCACATTTTTAACTATCTAGAACTTTTAAACAGCTAAACCAGTAATTACCACAGTTTCAGAATTTCAAATCCTGGGTCTGAGAATGGGCCAAATGTTAGGTTATTCCATCCAAGGACCATTGAGTTTTTAATGTGTAAACATCAGAGTTTAACATTGAAGTGCCTTCATAACTTTAACTATAATGCATTACTGTAACCCTAGCTATAGGTATACTGTATTATTTCTCAACAGCACAGTATAGTGCAGTGGTTTAAGGTTCTGAGCTGCAAACCTGGAGACCTGGGTTTGAATTCCACAGTCCCCACTTGCATACTGTGTAACCCTAAGCAAGTTACTTACCTTCCTTGTACTTCCAGGTCAAACCTTTAAACATGCTTCAGCTTAGTGTGTCTCTTCTGATAAAAAAAAATAACTATTAGTTGCACCTTGCACTACCTCAGTCGCTGGGGTTATTGTACTGCAAAATTGTACTTCTACCTTCTTGCATGACTTCATAGATGTACTTGTTTTATTTTATTGTCTATTCCATGCTCCTTCCCTCCAGGGCATACCTGGAAATGAACCTTCTGCCCAACATTTCTAAATAATACAATAAAATTAGAGCCAGGAATAAATATAGTGTCACTACCACCCCACTATAATTACACAGTTGACTAATTTTTCTCATTAGGGAAACTGCAAGTTTACCAGGCCATAATATATACTAATACTGCTCTGAATTAGTAAATTCAATTTTATGGAATTCAAGTTTACAAAATTCTATGAAATTCTGCAAAACTGTTGCAGAATTTCACAAATTTATTTGTGGTCATACATCAGCAATCTGCTGTGCTAGTGAACTGATAACTGGCATGCATGCTTGATATTAGGTGTTCTAAGGGCATAACAAATGTCATGACATTTGGCAGAGTAGTGTCAAACATATAGTGGTTCAAAGTCTGACATTGTATTTGTTTTTTGGTGAAATTTGAAAATATTAATTTGCTTAAAACTCAAGCCACCTGTGGAGCTAGATAGCAGCAAAGTAGTATGCGTATTCTTCTTTAAAGGGTAATATAAACTGCTAAATATGAAATTATTTGGTTAAGTAGTTCGCAAGTTACAGGGGTTCATCACTTCACCATTTCATTTTTGTTAATTGTTTTTTAAAAATGTGAATGTTTGAAACTTTCCTACTATTGTAGGTATAGACCTAAAATGTGTCAAGTACTCCCAATATCAACAGATTTTGGAATCAAATAAAGCTTGAGAAGTTTGGTTCGGTAGTTTTTAATTTACAGTAGAAATACTGCAAATTACAAACTGGCAACATTTTCTCAAGAATTCATAGAATCATTGAAATGTAAATTGTCAGCAGAAAAGGGCCCATGGTCCATTGTATCTGTCCCAGACCTGTCCATCTAATTTGGAATGCGAGATGCCTGGTGGCTTTGTTGCCAACCCATCCCCCTTTTCCTTTTTGGTACTCTTTACTAAGTTTGTGTGTCCATCCCACCCATATTTGACTCCCCCAACAGGCCTCGTACTGATCCCCTTTTATGTCAGATTATTCAATCCCTCTACTACCCTTTCCATGAAAAAAATATTTCCTAGTATCTCTCAATTTCCTCTACCAGCTTTATGGAGTTAGCCCTGGTGCTAGTATTCCCATTCACTTTGAACAAATCCCCACAACCCACTTTGTTCAGCCCATAGAGGTATTTGTATGTTTCAATTATGGTCCCTCTCACCCTTCTTGTCTGCAGTGTGTTCATGTTTAGATCTGCAGACAGAGAAGACAGCTCCCAAAATTCACAGAGTGCTCAACACAAGCGAGAGCTCATGAAGCAGCAAAGAAGTTAAGCACTTACTAGTGTAACTCTGCAAACATAGACACAAGAGGACAACCTCTTCGATTGATACAAACTTTTGTTCAGCAAAGTTAAAACTTAATCAGCAGCTGCACATCACCTTTAAACAGGGGTGTAGCCAGGGATTTCAGATCTGCACACCAAGTGGACTCACTGCTACCCCTACCCCCTTGTTAGGGTGAGCTATCCCCCGGGGTGTAACCAGACAATATACTGTATTTGTTGCCTCATTTGGCACAATAAATACAACTTTTGTACCTCATGACAATGGTTGGTGCCATGCATGGGTAAATACCAATGCCATGCATTGCTCCCTAAGACACCCACATTCCAGCCCAGAGCCTGTAAAGTTGTATTGTCCTTGGGATGCAAAGGCAGTATTAGTGACCAGTCCTTCTAGTTTCAACTCCTATGAATAAAATTACAGAAAGGTTCAGTATTTTCTTTTAGTTTTCATGGAAAAAGGAAGCAGTTCAGAGCCTATTTGCTACCCCCCTTAAATAAAATTGCACACCATGGAGTGCTTGGAGTATGCCTGCCTATACCCATGCCTTTAAATTCCTCTCCAGTGTTTGTAGCCATA
Source organism: Neoceratodus forsteri (assembly GCA_016271365.2). Taxonomy (NCBI): domain Eukaryota; kingdom Metazoa; phylum Chordata; order Ceratodontiformes; family Ceratodontidae; genus Neoceratodus; species Neoceratodus forsteri. Next base: position 98,320,366 of record CM028132.1, on the reverse strand, counting down.
TGCTTTCTCAAGGCTGAATGCCCTCTTCGTATGATTAATTTTTACATGCAGTGTTAAGACACAGCAGAAATAACACACAGTCTACTGACAAAACAAAGTGCAAATATCAAGACTATCAAAGTTTGAATATCAAGAATATCAAGATTAGTAAATGTAATGTGCAAAATGCTATAAAGTGCATATACTAAACTTGAAAACTAATAAATACTAAACAGGTTATTTTTACATAGCACCTGGCTTAATTAAAACACAGTGGCAGTGGCGGTATTCAAACCACTGGGTAAATATACAATATATACAAAATGGCATAATGGACATAGACATAAAGGAGAGAACAGAGCAAGGGTGGTACAAAGTGGTACAAAACATTTGTTTACCTTTCTGCCAACCTTTCTTCATAAGTCCTTTACAGAGGTTCTTGGAGCATCCATGTAATCCTTCTCTGTACTGCCTACAACCTGTCTCTGTGCTTCTTTAAATATAGTCTCCAAACCTGAATACTGTATTCCAGGTAAGGATGAGCCAGTGACCTACACAGTGGTTGTAGTACTTCCCTTTTCCTGTTGCCATATGTACCCTAACATTTTAAAATCCTGTTTGCTCTTCTTACTACTCTATTGTATTGTGCTGTTGTTTTCAGACTGAGAATATTACCCCAAAGTGCTTTTACTACTGCCTCAACCATTCTGAATTCAGTTTTCAGATTTTTCATCCCTATGTCCATCACCCTGCACCTTTTGGTGTTAAATATTAGCTGTTGATTTCTGGCCACTTCTGTAATCTTCCCTGATCTTCTTTCATAATTCTAACACCTCATCAGTATCCACCTAACTACAGATATTAATGTCATCTGCAGAGTCATACCTTGCACTCTATCCACACCCTTATGCCACAGAAAAGATGTTGAAAAGGTCCAGTCCAAGTACTAATTCCTGTGGCACACCACTAGTAATTCCTCAAACCCTGAGAAATCCCAGTTTATTACTGCCCTCTGGGTTCTTTCATTTAATCAATTTTCTACCAGTCTAGTGACTTAGTCCCCAACCCCCATGTCTTACATCTTCTTTATCAACCATTCATGTCCAGTAGAGTCAAAGGCTTTAAGGAAGTCATGGTGCAATATGTCCACTTCCTGCCCTTTGTCTACTGCCTTTGTCACCCCATCCAAAAAACATAACATAGAAACATAGAATTTGATGGCAGATAAGGACTTGGCCCACCCAGTCAGCCCACTTTTCCCTACCTACTGTATTACTGCAGACCCTACTTGATCTTTTGCTCCCACTTGCCTTACCACTAAGGTTCCCTTATGCCTATCTCATGCATTCTTGAACCCCACTACAGTTTTTGCTCCCGCCACCGCTTCTGGTAGGTTGTTCCAAGCATCCACCACTCTTTCTGTGAAGAAGTACTTCCTCACATCTCCCCTGAGTCTACCCCCCTCCAGCTTCATATCATGACCCCTTGTCCTTGAGCATCTTTTTTACTGAAAAATGTTTCCTTCTTGTGCCTTATTTATACCCATGAGTATCTGAAAGTCTCTGTCATAGCCCCCTTCTCCCTCCTTTAGTCCAACGTGTACATATTGAGGATCTTTACACTTTCCTCATACGGCTTTTGACGCAGGTCTGCACTATTTTAGTTGCCTTCCTCTGGACCACCTCCACTCTGTTGATGAGGTCTCAAGAACGAGACACAGTACTCTAGGTAAGGTCTCACCAGTGATCTATACAGATCTATACAGAAGTAACACCACCTCCCTCTTTCAGCTGGTGATGCTTCTCCTATGCACACCAACATTCCACTAGCTCTCCCAACTGACTTGTTACATTGCCTGGCCAACTTTATGTCATCAGATATGATTTCTAGGTCTCTTACCCCATGAACCTATGCTATATTTTGTCCTGAAGACTAGACTTTCCTTTATTGTGTTCTCTAGCAGCTACACACAAAAAAATTTGGCTGACAGTTCTGTAGTAGCCTGGTTCCTTCCTGTTCCTGCTCTTGTGCAGGGAACTACATTTGCTGTCCTCGAGTCCCTGAGTACTATCCCTATCTTGGGCATGCTACTAAATAGCTCCACTAGCAACTCAGCTAAGACCTACCCCATTTTCTTAAGCACATGACGATGTAGTCCCTCTGTCCATTTTCAGTAAGCTTAAGCACTCTAGTACCCTTTCACTGAAATGGGATCCTCATTTACTCCTCCCCCCATCCTGATGGCACAGTTAGTTATCACCCCAACTTTTCCACTGTGAAAACAAAGCAGACATATCTATTCTGGATCTCCGCTCTTCTTTGTCACCCTTTTCTCGCAACAGTAACTGATTCAGTTGGAATATTCCTTCCCTAGTCTTCCTCTTTTCCTGTATGTCCTAGAAGAAGGTCTTCCTCTTGCTTCTTCATACCCTCCACTATTTTCAACTCCATGTCAGACTTAGCCTTCCTCATGACCCTGCTTGCCTCTTCTTCCTGCTATGAAACTCCACCATATCCCCTTCTGTTTGGCTAGGTTTATATTTTTTAAATGCCTTTTTTTGCCCTCACAGCCTCCTTATCCTATCTTATGAACCACAATGTTTTTAACCCCTCTTGATATTCCCTATTACCCTTATACAGAGATCTGTGGCCTCTTGTCAACCCAGTGTGTATCACCTCCAATTTCACTTTCATCCCTTCTGCCATTCTTACCTCCTCTAGTTTCCCCTGCAACAGCTCCCTCATGCTTTAAAAATCCAGCCTCATAAAATCCAGGACCTTAGCCTGGGACTGATTCCTTAATGCTTCAAGTCTGATGTTGAATCAAGTCATAGTGATGTAATAGGTAATGCCACCAGAATTCAGGTTGTGGAGCTGGCCCAGTGGCGCTGAGGTTTGAGGCATTGGATCGCACTTCATGCTACACCAGCGACCCAGGTTCAGGAATGACCTTGGGTTGCCGGGTGCCAGTACGGGTGTGAAAGGGTGGGAGCAGGATCGCTACTGGCTCTCCTCTCCTGGGTAAGGGATGGGGTTGCCCACCTGTAATCCCGCTGTTATTGAATGGCGGTTCGGTGCTGGTGCAGGCGGTCAATGTGTGCATGCCTACACATGCACACATTATGTCGGGGACACATGGGTGTAGGGGCCAGGAGAAAACCCACAAAAAACAGAAACTACGTATAAAAAAAAAAGAATTCAAATTGTGGGAATTTAATTTTCACAAGGCATTTATCACCACTACATTTCATAAGCTGAGATGTTGACAGTCCTGTAGTTAATTCCTGGGTGACTGTTTTGTCCTTACAACCTTTATTCTCTTTCTGCAGCTTGACCAGATGGACTTCATGGAAGTGCTTGTCCACAATGTCCTCCTTGTTCTTCATAGTGGCAGACTACCTTAAAAGAGAGCCACCTACTCCTTTTCCTATCAGACATATTCCATTTGAATAACTGGAATTTTTCCTTCTTGATGTGCCATTTATTTTGTTTTCCTCAATAGGTCTCTGAGTGAACATTTATAAAATAGTACTATAAATCGATCACACACAATCATAAAAGTGAAAGCAAACATAGAGTAAAGGCTGCAGTGAACTTCCAGAGCACAGCTCTTAAAAAGACAGTGTAATTACTCTGTTAAATTACAGAGATTGAATATATACAATATACTTACAATATATGAAATCTAACAAAAACTGATACAAATCAAAAATCTAACAATTCTATTCTCTCCAACCAGCATAGAGGCACAGACAAAGTACAATAATATGCAGCATTTGAACTGAGAGCACTTATAACATGTATGCAAGCAGCGAATGTTAGCAAAGCTTTATTGAACTCGGTCTTAGATTCCAAGCTATTTGCTATTAGCCATTAGACCAGACTGAAAATGCAAAAGAGTAATGTTAATCTAAAATAAAAAAAAATAAAAAAAAACCACAGCTTGGGTAGTAATCGTATAAATATGGAATTCACATTTGCAATCAAGTTAGCCCTGTTTGGCTCTGATAAAGCTTTTAATTTGAATCTGAATTTAACTGCAATTTCTCAACATCATCTTCTGCTTCCACTGTATCAACAGCTCTGACAGTCAGCAGTGCTGGTGTTTGGCAATTTCGCTTCACTGATGATATTGGTATCACTTTCACCTTACTTAACTGCTTCACTGCTGACAGAACATATATGACATACTGTTTATATTTTTGATACCGCCTAAGAAAATATTGCTGACATACCATACAAGCATAAGTTTTCTGCTGGACTCTACAAGAACCTCACTGCTCATGGACATGGACCACAGCAGGATGTCACCTTTTCTAATCTCACAAAACAAAGCAAGACCTTCAAAACAGATACAACAGGGTGGACAATATAAAGTTGTTCAAGCAAAAGAATAGCTTTATCACCAGAAGACAGAATCTCAAGCTGTGGAAACCTTATGTGCTGTGCAAAGCTGTAGCTGAAGGGAGCTCCTTTAAGGTCTCTCTGTGCATCTAAAGTCCTGGAATTCTAAGTACATTAGGCTCTCAGGCTAGTAAATTTTGGTGAATGTGATTCTTATGTGACCTGCTTTCAAGTCAGAATTGTTATCCCCAATGTTTCCTTGCTCCAGCTAGGGGCCTACTATTTTTGTGCTTTCCCGCTCAGCTATTCTTCTCCTGGTGGATCCATGCATCTAATTCATGCCACTGATGATGCCCTACAAAAACTGCCTTCTGAACCCTATCCGTAATTTAAATCCCCTTGAATGCCCTGTCAATTGACATGACCAGTATCCCTTCTCTCTTAGCACAACTGCAGCACACCCAGAGCATGCACTTATTCTTTGCCCCCAGAATGCCCTCTAGAAGGCATTCCCTCTTTTAAAAGATCCTTTGCAAATGTTAGCTTGTCTAATGTCTGTCACTGTCATTCTTCAGATGCCCCAGGGCCAGGGTGATCTTGGAGAATATACCTCTGTATATATCTCCCCTTAGGAACATCCCTAGTTCAGTAAATGACTAATTCCAGTCCTCAGAACATGTACTGCCTATTATTATGTGGACAATGGTCAGATCCTCCCACTAGTTTTAGTGTTTGTCTATGGATCATATCCATCTGACATGTGCACAGACGGGCAAAAACCTTAACTACACTAGCACTGTGGTTCTATAATGTCCCTCCAACTCTCCTGCTACTTTTACAAAGGAGACCCTATAAATCCAACCCATGTGCCACTCTACCCAGCTGTTTTCTTCCCTTCATGGCAGGTCAGGTATGTGACTTGCAAACTCATGAATATGGCTTCTACAAAATTATCAAAAGATTGCACCATTTTCACAAAAACACATAACATTTTCCTTAAAGTACTGATGTTATGTTGCAATTTTGGCTGCTTATAACAGGAACATCCTTTAAATAAGATATTAAATTGTTGGCACACTAAACATCCCTTTTAGGGTGTATGAAACAGCCAAAGCTGGTGTCATTGTGTTCTCTTGTTTTAAAGTTACAAGGGCTTACAATGTTCCAGTTTACATACTTGAAATGTAATTTATAGAAATTCTGAACATTTGACTGTGTATAACTCAGCCCCTTTAAAAGCTAGAGATATACTGGATGCTACATGGATCTGCAAACATACCAAATGTGAACTTTGGATGAGGAGCTTTAAAATAAGACAGAGAAAAACAGAAACTTCAATGTTGGCAACATTTTACAAAATGTTCTTAGAAATTCCATGACATTTCATAGAAGTTGAATCCTAATTTCACATAAATTCCACTGGTGGAGTTAAAATTTCACACAGCTGTAATATATACTATTTAAAATCTATAATATATGCTAACTTAACAATTGTGACATCATCAATACCTAATCAAGTTGTACTGTTTGAGTAAAACAAGGTTTCAGATTGAAGTGATGCCTGACTTGTATTCTGAAGGACCTATAGTGTGAATATTTGTTTCTGATGTGACGATAGCAGAGTGAAAATGTTATAATAATCTCACTGCAGGTACCTGACTGGCAAAAATTAATCTTGATATTTATGACTTGTTACACAATGACCTGACTTAGAATATGCAATATGCCATGTCTCATCACTTGTGAGGACACAGGACTTACATAAGTCTCTCATGGCATTGCCACTTGAGAGTCACTGTTCTGCACCAGCTCATGAAGATAAATGGTATTTTCTGAGTCTGGTCATTGCTTTTCATTATATATATGTGTGTAATAGATAATCCACTACAGTGTGTGATCATGCTCTGATATACGCATGCTTTGGTATGTTGTGTTATGAGGCTGCAGGCTGCAGGCTGAATGTGTTCAACTACCCAAGGCATGGGTGTATCAGACCATGACTGCATGCACTGTAATGGATTATCTATCTTATAAATGGCCAACATTGTTTGGTGGAGGAGTGAAAAATAAAATGAAATGCAGGCATGCAGTCATTGTAAAATATTGCATGTGGTGTGTTTCATCCAATCAAGAGACAGCATTTTTATTGCTTTCTCTCACCCAGTTTTACTGATTTTTTCACCCATTATAGACAGATAGACAGACAGATTGATAAATAGATAGATAGATGTAATAGATAAACCTCTACAGGGCATATGATCCTGCTCTGATATACACATGTCAAGTGCGCTCACCCATTCAAGGTGTGCCAAAGTCAGAGCATGATCACACATCCTGTAGTGATTATCTATAAAATGGCCAGAAATGTTTTTGGGGAGGTCAAATAAAGACCCTGTCTGACACAAACTGGAGTTTCATTTAGGTGATGTGGTTTGCCCTGCCATGATTTTGATAGCTTAAAGGTAATAAAAAAAATGAATCTGGTTAATACTGCCATTTGTACACTGTCTCTGGTATAATCTCTTTCACTTTCATGTTCCAGTGAACCGTGATCAAGTGGCGTTCTTTGGGGTAAAAATAATGGTGACCCAAGGTTTATAATCAGGAAGCTTTTGTACACAAGAGTTTAATTCATGTGGTTTTAAACTCAGTTAGTTAGTTTTTGTAAAAAAGGCCATCAACTGTAAAGTGAGGAGAGTGAGGCAGTCGGCAGCTTCACAAGTGTAGATGCAAACATGAATTAACTGAGTTTGAAACCACAGAGATTACACCTTTTTACTTTTAAGCTATCAAAATCATGGCACTATGAACCAGACACCTGTTTGCAGTTTGGGACAGCTATATATATTTACTTGGTTATGGTTGTTACTGTTAGGCTATGTATGGCAATGGCAGCCTGTGTGTGCCAGATGTGGAGTGATCTCCTTGTCTAGGCTGCTAGTGAGAAGGTTCTGAGGAATGGAATGAAGTGCAGGCATGCAGTTGTAGTAGGAGATGTGCTGTCATTGGGGGATAATTCATAGTCATGTGGTGTGTGCTGTCACTGGGGGATAATGCACGGTCATGTGGTGTTTATCCAGTCAGGGACCCTATTTTCACAGATTTTTTCTACTCATTTTATAAATGGGATCTTTGCAAAAAACTGCATTAATTCACCATTTAGGGTTCAGACTAAAGTGACAAAAGTAAGGAAATGTGTTTTGGGTTTCCAACCTAAAACCCACCCCATACACACCTGTAGCAAATCAGGGCAGAGTCTTCCTTGGGGTTGTCAATCCTAAAGCGCACCCTATCCTATACACCTGAAACATACATACCTGTATCCATCACATCCGCACTTTTTGTTACTGCAGTGGTGTGAGCTTTAGAGTTTACAACCCCAAGAAAGACTCCACCCGATTTGCTTGGTATGGGAGGGTTGGTTTTAGGGCTGGAAACCATAAATCACATTTCCTTACTTCTGTCACTTTAGTCTTAACCCTAAATGGTGCATTAATACAGTTTCTTTACAAATAATTTCCTTTCTTTTGAGATAGTATAATCACATCCTCATTTGCCTGTGGAAGTGCATGGCCTTCTGGGCCCCTGTGCTTCCAATCCTCCATAGATATGCGCATGTATATTGCTGCATTTGTACCAAAACAATAACCAGATTGTCAGCATAGCCTTCTTATTACCCAACCTCATGAACCTGGTACTGAAATTTTTACAATCCACACCAAAACATCATTCCATGCCACAGGTGCAAAACACAATTTGGCTAGGATTTAAAAATGACAGCTGTGATGTTCATGAGGTTGCATAAAATGGCTATGTTGAACATCTGGAGTCAAAATATTTGTAAATTACCAAAGTTACAAATGAGTGTAGTAAAATTCAAACAGATGTTCATAACGTTGCCATTCTTACATATTTTGACCCCAAATTTTCAAAGTAGCCTTCTTATGATCCCACCTCATGAACAATGGAGGTGAAAATGTTCTAATCCTGCCCAAAAGGTGATTTCACCAAGCGACCATGAAATCACCTTTTGGGAATGATTTGTGAAATTATTGACTATTGGTCATGAGGTGGGGTCCCAAAAAGGCCATGTTAAAAATGTGGGGTCAAAATATGCCAAAATTCAAAGTTATGTATCAAAGTTCAAAACTCCTTTGAAGTACATTGAACCACATTTATCTTAGTTTCTGATATTGAAGTTGGCTGTTCCAGCAGCAAGACATGTCTTCAATTGAGAGGATCTTGACCCTGCAACCTGTTCAGATGAGCGAGGGTGTGGGGGTGCAGGGGTGTGGGGTGGTGGGTGGTCAGTAGGAGGTGGGGCTGGGGGATTGATCAGTGAGGGACTTTTTTTACAAGTTAAAAAGACATTAAGGGAAGGTTTTCTTCATTACAAGGCACTGACAGATGGGGATAGCAATTGAGGGGCCACTAGACACCATGGAAATATATATTAATGATGTGGGCAGCAATCAGAGGGCAGGGTGTGCCACTAGACACCAGGGAAATGTATATTAATTACAGGGGAAGCAACCGGGGGTGGGGAGTGCCACTAGACACCAGGGAAATATATATTAATTACAGGGACAGCATTCAGAGGGTGGGGGGGTGCCACTAGACACCAGGGAAATATATATTAATTATGGGGATAATAATCAGAGGGTGGTGGGTGCCACTAGACACCAAGGAAATATATATTAATTATGGGGACAGTGACTGGAGGGTTTGCTGTAGGCTTCTGCCACAAAGGCAAGCAGTCCCCCCCGTTTCCCGATGCCTTAAAGTTACTATTCAATAAGAGTGTAGACTTTATAGTACCCGCTCAGTGACAGTTCAGTCAGGGGCTGGCCTTGGAGGTGTGCCAGTCACCGGCTCTGTCATGGGATGGGGAGGAATGGGGTGGTGAGCACTACCTGCTGGGGTGAGGAGTAGAGGACTACTGGACCCCAAATGAAAGGGGCATATGTTAATGTTACATTTACAGGGACATCAAGGATCGCGGAGGGGGGCCACTAGATCATCAATGAAAGGGGCATATGTTAATGTTACATTTACAGGGACATCAAGGATCGCGGAGGGGGCCACTAGATCATCAATGAAAGGGCATATGTTAATGTTACATTTACAGGGACATCAAGGATCGAGGAGGGGCCACTAGATCATCAATGAAAGGGGCATATGTTAATGTTACATTTACAGGGACATCAAGGATCGCGGAGGGGCCACTAGATCATCAATGAAAGGGCATATGTTAATGTTACATTTACAGGGACATCAAGGATCGCGGAGGGGGCACTAGATCATCAATGAAAGGGCATATGTTAATGTTACATTTACAGGGACATCAAGGATCATGGAGGGGCCACTAGATCATCAATGAAAGGGGCATATGTTAATGTTACATTTACAGGGACATCAAGGATCATGGAGGGGGCCACTAGATCATCAATGAAAGGGCATATGTTAATGTTACATTTACAGGGACATCAAGGATCGCGGAGGGGGCCACTAGATCATCAATGAAAGGGCATATGTTAATGTTACATTTACAGGGACATCAAGGATCGTGGAGGGGCCACTAGATCATCAATGAAAGGGCATATGTTAATGTTACATTTACAGGGACATCAAGGATCGCGGAGGGGCCACTAGATCATCAATGAAAGGGGCATATGTTAATGTTACATTTACAGGACATCAAGGATCATGGAGGGGCCACTAGATCATCAATGAAAGGGCATATGTTAATGTTACATTTACAGGGACATCAAGGATCGCTGGAGGGGGCCACTAGATCATCAATGAAAGGGCATATGTTAATGTTACATTTACAGGGACATCAAGGATCGTGAGGGGCCACTAGATCATCAATGAAAGGGGCATATGTTAATGTTACATTTACAGGGACATCAAGGATCATGGAGGGGCCACTAGATCATCAATGAAAGGGGCATATGTTAATGTTACATTTACAGGGACATCAAGGATCCTGGAGGGGGCCACTAGATCATCAATGAAAGGGCATATGTTAATGTTACATTTACAGGGACATCAAGGATCATGGAGGGGGCCACTAGATCATCAATGAAAGGGCATATTTTAATGTTACATTTACAGGGACATCAAGGATCGCGGAGGGGCCACTAGATCATCAATGAAAGGGGCATATTTTAATGTTACATTTACAGGGACATCAAGGATCGCGGAGGGGGCCTACTAGATCATCAATGAAAGGGCATATGTTAATGTTACATTTACAGGGACATCAAGGATCATGAGGGGCGATTCATAATGAAAGGGTATATTTTAATGTTATATTAATGGGGACATTGGGGATGGGGAGGGGACCACTAGACCACCAGGACAGGGGATGAATAAACAAAAAATAATGCCAACTGACATCAGGGATCAGGTGGGGGACACTAGACCACCAGGACAGGGGATGCTTAAAAACATATTAATACCAGCCAGCATCAGGGAGGGGAGGCTGCTTGCCTTTGGCGGAGTCTGTGGCAAACCCCTCCCATGCACCAGGTGTTTGCCACACTAGACACCAGGGAAACATTTACTGTATACTTTTTGCTTATGAAGGGATCCTTTTCATATGGCTGAATTCTTTTTTTGTATGGTCATATGAAAAAAGTGGAAGCGAGTCACGAAAAATTATACAAAAAAAAAAAACATTTGGGGGGCATTTGAACAATAGTAAAGTGCAAAATCCAACTAATTGGGTCCTGATAAGTGAGATACATGTATTGGTCTCTATACAGGCTGTCATTTTGGGGGTTTTGAACTTTTCTTTAATGGAAAACAAGATGGCAGCAAATGAAAAAGGTTTGTTTTTCCCCATTAAAAATGACTGGCCCCAAACGAAAAGGATTCTTTTTCTTTTCATACAGTTATTTTGAAGTGCTTACAGCATGCTCAGAACCCATAATTTCATAATTTAATAACTTTGGAATGGATTCATATTTTTCACCAAAGCAGGAAAAGACACATCTGTGAGCCAACCCCTTTCTACCCTGAAAATGTCAGGCCACAATTCCAAACCATCTGGCTGCTATGGCACTTGAAAAAAACATCAGAAAAAACCCTGAAAAATTCACTTTTTTCACTATCTGGATCTCAAGATCTGCATATTCAACCAGAATGGAACTAGGAACATCAAGAGATCTATCCCAATAGACCACACATGCAAACTTTCATGTAAATCCAGTGAATAGTTGTAAAGTTATTAAAGTGCAAAAACTGGGGTTTAACATTAAACTGCCTACCCGACCCTAAATATAGTTGCACTATTGCACCACTATGATATGTAATTTATATTGTACTGTATATATGTATATAATCATATATTGCATATGGACTAAAATTGCATCAGATAAACCTGTTATTTTCACAGTAGGCACCTAAGTGAAAAACAAATGTTTATTTTGTATGTTGCAACATCAACAGCCATTTACTTTTCATTGAGTGCCACTTTGACAGCCACTACCAGTTAATAAATGACAAAATCCTTTTCCTCGGGACCAGCAAAAGTGCTAGTGGCTAATGAAAACCACACCAAAAATAAATCTACTACAAAGGAAAATATAAACTAGAAGCCTACAACAGCCAGAAGTGCTTTGAGGGGCTTACTGAAAACATAAAATACAGGAAGAAGTGGAAGAAACAGCTATGAAACAAACAGCAACATTATTTTACACAACAGCTTCTGTAACTTGAAAAGTAACTCAAAACACAAAGAACCTTTTGTGCTGAGGTCCTTTGTCTTTACTTTGATTTCCTATTTTGGGCTTGTCATGACTCAAACCAGTAAGAGCATCATAGAGCTGGCTCATTTTTTCCTGAGTTGAGGCCTCGTACTGATCCCTTTATGTCAGATTATTCAATCCTCTACTACCCTTTCCATGAAAAAAATATTTCCTAGTATCTCTCAATTTCCTCTACCAGCTTTATGGAGTTAGCCCTGGTGCTAGTATTCCCATTCACTTTGAACAAATCCCCACAACCCACTTTGTTCAGCCCATAGAGGTATTTGTATGTTTCAATTATGGTCCCTCTCACCCTTCTTGTCTGCAGTGTGTTCATGTTTAGATCTGCAGACAGAGAAGACAGCTCCCAAAATTCACAGAGTGCTCAACACAAGCGAGAGCTCATGAAGCAGTAAAGAAGTTAAGCACTTACTAGTGTAACTCTGCAAACATAGACACAAGAGGACAACCTCTTCAATTGATACAAACTTTTGTTCAGCAAAGTTAAAACTTAATCAGCAGCTGCACATCACCTTTAAACAGGGGTGTAGCCAGGGATTTCAGATCTGCACACCAAGTGGACTCACTGCTACCCCTACCCCCTTGTTAGGGTGAGCTATCCCCGGGTGTAACCAGACAATATACTGTATTTGTTGCCTCATTTGGCACAATAAATACAACTTTTGTACCTCATGACAATGGTTGGTGCCATGCATGGGTAAATACTAATGCCATGCATTGCTCCCTAAGACACCCACATTCCAGCCCAGAGCCTGTAAAGTTGTATTGTCCTTGGGATGCAAAGGCAGTATTAGTGACCAGTCCTTCTAGTTTCAACTCCTATGAATAAAATTACAGAAAGGTTCAGTATTTTCTTTTAGTTTTCATGGAAAAGGAAGCAGTTCAGAGCCTATTTGCTACCCCTTAAATAAAATTGCACACCATGGAGTGCTTGGAGTATGCCTGCCTATACCCATGCCTTTAAATTCCTCCAGTGTTTGTAGCCATATGCGCTTCTCAAGGCTGAATGCCCTCTTCGTATGATTAATTTTTACATGCAGTGTTAAGACACAGCAGAAATAACACACAGTCTACTGACAAAACAAAGTGCAAATATCAAGACTATCAAAGTTTGAATATCAAGAATATCAAGATTAGTAAATGTAATGTGCAAAATGCTATAAAGTGCATATACTAAACTTGAAAACTAATAAATACTAAACAGGTTATTTTACATAGCACCTGGCTTAATTAAAACACAGTGGCAGTGGCGGTATTCAAACCACTGGGTAAATATACAATATATACAAATGGCATAATGGACATAGACATAAAGGAGAAGAAGAGCAAGGGTGGTACAAAGTGGTACAAAACATTTGTTTACCTTTCTGCCAACCTTTCTTCATAAGTCCTTTACAGAGGTTCTTGGAGCATCCATGTAATCCTTTCTGTACTGCCTACAACCTGTCTCTGTGCTTCTTTAAATATAGTCTCCAAACCTGAATACTGTATTCCAGGTAAGGATGAGCCAGTGACCTACACAGTGGTTGTAGTACTTCCCTTTTCCTGTTGCCATATGTACCTAACATTTTAAAATCCTGTTTGGTCTTCTTACTACTCTATTGTATTGTGCTGTTGTTTTCAGACTGAGAATATTACCCCAAAGTGCTTTTCGCTACTGCCTCAACCATTCTGAATTCAGTTTTCAGATTTTTCATCCCTATGTCCATCACCCTGCACCTTTTGGTGTTAAATATTAGCTGTTGGATTTCTGGCCACTTCTGTAATCTTCCCTGATCTTCTTTCATAATTCTAACACCCTCATCAGTATCCACCTAACTACAGATATTAATGTCATCTGCAGAGTCATACCTTGCACTCTATCCACACCCTTATGCCACAGAAAAAGATGTTGAAAAGGTCCAGTCCAAGTACTAATTCCTGTGGCACACCACTAGTAATTCCTCAAACCCTGAGAAATCCCAGTTTATTACTGCCCTCTGGGTTCTTTCATTTAATCAATTTTCTACCAGTCTAGTGACTTAGTCCCCAACCCCATGTCTTACATCTTCTTTATCAACCATTCATGTCCAGTAGAGTCAAAGGCTTAAGGAAGTCATGGTGCAATATGTCCACTTCCTGCCCTTTGTCTACTGCCTTTGTCACCCCATCCAAAAACATAACATAGAAACATAGAATTTGATGGCAGATAAGGACTTGGCCCACCCAGTCAGCCACTTTTCCCTACCTACTGTATTACTGCAGACCCTACTTGATCTTTGGCTCCCACGTGCCTTACCACTAAGGTTCCCTTTATGCCTATCTCATGCATTCTTGAACCCCACTACAGTTTTTGCTCCGCCACCGCTTCTGGTAGGTTGTTCCAAGCATCCACCACTCTTTCTGTGAAGAAGTACTTCCTCACATCTCCCCTGAGTCTACCCCCCTCCAGCTTCATATCATGACCCCTTGTCCTTGAGCATCTTTTTTACTGAAAAATGTTTCCTTCTTGTGCCTTATTTATACCCATGAGTATCTGAAAGTCTCTGTCATAGCCCCCTTCTCCCTCCTTTAGTCCAACGTGTACATATTGAGGATCTTTACACTTTCCTCATACGGCTTTTGACGCAGGTCTGCACTATTTTAGTTGCTCTCTCTGACCACCTCCACTCTGTTGATGAGGTCTCAAGAACAGACACAGTACTCTAGGTAAGGTCTCACCAGTGATCTATACAGATCTATACAGAAGTAACACCACCTCCTCTTTCAGCTGGTGATGCTTCTTCCTATGCACACCAACATTCCACTAGCTCTCCCAACTGACTTGTTACATTGCCTGGCCAACTTTATGTCATCAGATATGATTTCCTCTAGGTCTCTTACTCCCATGAACCTATGCTATATTTTGTCCTGAAGACTAGACTTTCCTTTATTGTGTTCTCTAGCAGCTTACACACAAAAAAAATTTGGCTGACAGTTCTGTAGTAGCCTGGTTCCTTCCTGTTCCTGCTCTTGTGCAGGGGAACTACATTTGCTGTCCTCGAGTCCCTGAGTACTATCCCTATCTTGGGCATGCTACTAAATAGCTCCACTAGCAACTCAGCTAAGACCTACCCCATTTTCTTAAGCACATGACGATGTAGTCCCTCTGTCCATTTTCAGTAAGCTTAAGCACTCTAGTACCCTTTCACTGAAATGGGATCCTCATTTACTCCTCCCCCATCCTGATGGCACAGTTAGTTATCACCCCAACTTTTCCACTGTGAAAACAAAGCAGACATATCTATTCTGGATCTCCGGCTCTTCTTTGTCACCCTTTTCGCAACAGTAACTGATTCAGTTGGAATATTCCTTCCTAGTCTTCCTCTTTTCCTGTATGTCCTAGAAGAAGGTCTTCCTCTTGCTTCTTCATACCCTCCACTATTTTCAACTCCATGTCAGACTTAGCCTTCCTCATGACCCTGCTTGCCTCCTTCTTCCTGCTATGAAACTCCACCATATCCCCTCTGTTTGGCTAGGTTTATATTTTTAAATGCCTTTTTGCCCTCACAGCCTCCTTATCCTATCTTATGAACCACAATGGTTTTTACCCTCTTGATATTCCCTATTACCCTTATACAGAGATCTGTGGCCTCTTGTCAACCCAGTGTGTATCACCTCCAATTTCACTTTCATCCCTTCTGCCATTCTTACCTCCTCTAGTTTCCCCTGCAACAGCTCCCTCATGCTTTAAAAATCCAGCCTCATAAAATCCAGGACCTTAGCCTGGGACTGATTCCTTAATGCTTCAAGTCTGATGTTGAATCAAGTCATAGTGATGTAATAGGTAATGCCACCAGAATTCAGGTTGTGGAGCTGGCCCAGTGGCGCTGAGGTTTGAGGCATTGGATGCCGCACTCATGCTACACCAGCGACCCAGGTTCAGGAATGACCTTGGGTTGCCGGGGTGCCAGTACGGGTGTGAAAGGGTGGGAGCAGGATCAAGCATTGGCTCTCCTCTCCTGGGTAAGGGATGGGGTTGCCCACCTGTAATCCCGCTGTTATTGAATGGCGGTTCGGTGCTGGTGCAGGCGGTCAATGTGTGCATGCCTACACATGCACACATTATGTCGGGGACACATGGGTGTAGGGGCCAGGAGAAAACCCACAAAAAACAGAAACTAAGTATAAAAAAAAAAGAATTCAAATTGTGGGAATTTAATTTTCACAAGGCATTTATCACCACTACATTTCATAAGCTGAGATGTTGACAGTCCTGTAGTTAATTCCTGGGTGACTGTTTTGTCCTTACAACCTTTATTCTCTTTCTGCAGCTTGACCAGATGGACTTCATGGAAGTGCTTGTCCACAATGTCCTCCTTGTTCTTCATAGTGGCAGACTACCTTAAAAAGAGAGCCACCTACTCCTTTTCCTATCAGACATATTCCATTTGAATAACTGGAATTTTTCCTTCTTGATGTGCCATTTATTTTGTTTTCCCATAGGTCTCTGAGTGAACATTTATAAAATAGTACTATAAATCGATCACACACAATCATAAAAGTGAAAGCAAACATAGAGTAAAGGCTGCAAGTGAACTTCCAGAGCACAGCTCTTAAAAGACAGTGTAATTACTCTGTTAAATTACAGAGATTGAATATATACAATATACTTACAATATATGAAATCTAACAAAACTGATACAAATCTAATAAAATCTAACAATTTATTCTCTCCAACCAGCATAGAGGCACAGACAAAGTACAATAATATGCAGCATTTGAACTGAGAGCACTTATAACATGTATGCAAGCAGCAATGTTAGCAAAGCTTTATTGAACTCGGTCTTAGATTCCAAGCTATTTGCTATTAGCCATTAGACCAGACTGAAAATGCAAAAGAGTAATGTCAATCTAAAATAAAAAATAAAAAACCCACAGCTTGGGTAGTAATCGTATAAATATGGAATTCACATTTGCAATCAAGTTAGCCCTGTTTGGCTCTGATAAAGCTTTTAATTTGAATCTGAATTTAACTGCAATTTCTCAACATCATCTTCTGCTTCCACTGTATCAACAGCTCTGACAGTCAGCAGTGCTGGTGTTTGGCAATTTCGCTTCACTGATGATATTGGTATCACTTTCACCTTACTTAACTGCTTCACTGCTGACAGAACATATATGACATACTGTTTATATTTTTGATACCGCCTAAGAAAATATTGCTGACATACCATACAAGCATAAGTTTTCTGCTGGACTCTACAAGAACCTCACTGCTCATGGACATGGACCACAGCAGGATGTCACCTTTTCTAATCTCCAAAAAAAAACAAAAAAAAAAACAAAGCAAGACCTTCAAAACAGATACAACAGGGTGGACAATATAAAGTTGTTCAAGCAAAAGAATAGCTTTATCACCAGAAGACAGAATCTCAAGCTGTGGAAACCTTATGTGCTGTGCAAAGCTGTAGCTGAAGGGAGCTCCTTTAAGGTCTCTCTGTGCATCTAAAGTCCTGGAATTCTAAGTACATTAGGCTCTCAGGCTAGTAAATTTTGGTGAATGTGATTTTTATGTGACCTGCTTTCAAGTCAGAATTGTTATCCCCAATGTTTCCTTGCTCCAGCTAGGGCCTACTATTTTGTGCTTTCCCGCTCAGCTATTCTTCTCCTGGTGGATCCATGCATCTAATTCATGCCACTGATGATGCCCTACAAAACTGCCTTCTGAACCCTATCCGTAATTTAAATCCTTGAATGCCCTGTCAATTGACATGACCAGTATCCCTTTCTCTTAGCACAACTGCAGCACACCCAGAGCATGCACTTATTCTTTGCCCCCAGAATGCCCTCTAGAAGGCATTCCTCTTTTAAAGATCATTTGCAAATGTTAGCTTGTCTAATGTCTGTCACTGTCATTCTTCAGATGCCCCAGGGCTAGGATGATCTTGGAGAATATACTCTGTATATATCTCCTTAGGAACATCCCTAGTTCAGTAAATGACTAATTCCAGTCCTCAGAACATGTACTGCCTATTATTATGTGGACAATGGTCAGATCCTCCCACTAGTTTTAGTGTTTGTCTATGGATCATATCCATCTGACATGTACAGCAGACGGGCAAAAACCTTAACTACACTAGCACTGTGGTTCTATAATGTCCCTCCAACTCTCCTGCTACTTTTACAAAGGAGACCCTATAAATCAACCCATGTGCCACTCTACCCAGCTGTTTTCTTTCCCCTTCATGGCAGGTCAGGTATGTGACTTTGCAAATCTCATGAATATGGCTTCTACAAAATTATCAAAAGATTGCACCATTTTCACAAAAACACATAACATTTTCCTTAAAGTACTGATGTTATGTTGCAATTTTTGGCTGCTTATAACAGGAACATCCTTTAAATAAGATATTAAATTGTTGGCACACTAAACATCCCTTTTAGGGTGTATGAAACAGCCAAAGCTGGTGTCATTGTGTTCTCTTGTTTTAAAGTTACAAGGGCTTACAATGTTCCAGTTTACATACTTGAAATGTAATTTATAGAAATTCTGAACATTTGACTGTGTATAACTCAGCCCCTTTAAAAGCTAGAGATGTACTGGATGCTACATGGATCTGCAAACATACCAAATGTGAACTTTGGATGAGGAGCTTTAAAATAAGACAGAGAAAACAGAAACTTCAATGTTGGCAACATTTTACAAAATGTTCTTAGAAATTCCATGACATTTCATAGAAGTTGAACTTAATTTCACATAAATTCCACTGGTGGAAGTTAAAATTTCACACAGCTGTAATATATACTATTTAAAATCTATAATATATGCTAACTTAACAATTGTGACATCATCAATACCCTAATCAAGTTGTACTGTTTGAGTAAAACAAGGTTTCAGATTGAAGTGATGCCTGACTTGTATTCTGAAGGACCTATAGTGTGAATATTTGTTTTGATGTGACGATAGCAGAGTGAAATGTTATAATAATCTCACTGCAGGTACCTGACTGGCAAAATTAATCTTGATATATATGACTTGTTACACAATGACCTGACTTAGAATATGCAATATGCCATGTCTCATCACTTGTGAGGACACAGGACTTACATAAGTCTCTCATGGCATTGCCACTTGAGAGTCACTGTTCTGCACCCAGCTCATGAAGATAAATGGTATTTTCTGAGTCTGGTCATTGCTTTTCATTATATATATGTGTGTAATAGATAATCCACTACAGTGTGTGATCATGCTCTGATATACGCATGCTTTGGTATGTTGTGTTATGAGGCTGCAGGCTGCAGGCTGAATGTGTTCAACTACCCAAGGCATGGGTGTATCAGACCATGACTGCATGAACTGTAATGGATTATCTATCTTATAAATGGCCAACATTGTTTGGTGGGAGGAGGAAAAATAAAATGAAATGCAGGCATGCAGTCATTGTAAAATATTGCATGTGGTGTGTTTCATCCAATCAAGAGAAGCATTTTTATTGCTTTCTCTCACCCAGTTTTACTGATTTTTTCACCCATTGTAGACAGATAGACAGACAGATTGATAAATAGATAGATAGATGTAATAGATAAACCTCTACAGGGCATATGATCCTGCTCTGATATACACATGTCAAGTGCGCCACCCATTCAAGGTGTGCCAAAGTCAGAGCATGATCACACATCCTGTAGTGATTATCTATAAATGGCCAGAAATGTTTTTGGGAGGTCAAATAAAGACCCTGTCTGACACAAACTGGAGTTTCATTTAGGTGATGTGGTTTGCCCTGCCATGATTTTGATAGCTTAAAGGTAATAAAAAATGAATCTGGTTAATACTGCCATTTGTACACTGTCTCTGGTATAATCTCTTTCATTTTCATGTTCCAGTGAACCGTGATCAAGTGGCGTTCTTTGGGGTAAAAATAATGGTGACCCAAGGTTTATAATCAGGAAGCTTTTGTACACAAGAGTTTAATTCATGTGGTTTTAAACTCAGTTAGTTAGTTTTGTAAAAAGGCCATCAACTGTAAAGTGAGGAGAGTGAGCGAGTCGGCAGCTTCACAAGTGTAGATGCAAACATGAATTAACTGAGTTTGAAACCACAGAGATTACACCTTTTTACTTTTAAGCTATCAAAATCATGGCACTATGAACCAGATACCTGTTTGCAGTTTGGGACAGCTATATATATTTACTTGGTTATGGTTGTTAATGTTAGGCTATGTATGGCAATGGCAGCCTGTGTGTGCCAGATGTGGAGTGATCTCCTTGTCTAGGCTGCTAGTGAGAAGGTTCTGAGGAATGGAATGAAGTGCAGGCATGCAGTTGTAGTAGGAGATGTGCTGTCATTGGGGATAATTCATAGTCATGTGGTGTGTGCTGTCACTGGGGATAATGCCAGTCATGTGGTGTTTATCCAGTCAGGGACCCCTATTTTCACAGATTTTTTCTACTCATTTTATAAATGGGATCTTTGCAAAAACTGCATTAATTCACCATTTAGGGTTAAGACTAAAGTGACAAAAAGTAAGAAATGTGTTTTAGGGTTTCCAACCTAAAACCCACCCACATACACACCTGTAGCAAATCAGGGCAGAGTCTTCCTTGGGGTTGTCAATCCTAAAGCGCACCCTATCCTATACACTCCTGAAACATACATACCTGTATCCATCACATCCGCACTTTTTTGCTACTGCAGTGGTGTGAGCTTTAGAGTTTACAACCCCAAGAAAGACTCCACCCCGATTTGCTTCAGGTATGGGGAGGGTTGGTTTTAGGGCTGGAAACCATAAAATCACATTTCCTTACTTCTGTCACTTTAGTCTTAACCCTAAATGGTGCATTAATACAGTTTCTTTACAAATAATTTCCTTTCTTTTGAGATAGTATAATCACATCCTCATTTGCCTGTGGAAGTGCATGGCCTTCTGGGCCCCTGTGCTTCCAATCCTCCATAGATATGCGCATGTATATTGCTGCATTTGTACCAAAACAATAACCAGATTGTCAGCATAGCCTTCTTATTACCCAACCTCATGAACCTGGTACTGAAATTTTCAAATCCACACCAAAACATCATTCCATGCCACAGGTGCAAAAACACAATTTGGCTAGGATTTAAAAATGACAGCTGTGATGTTCATGAGGTTGCATAAAATAGCTATGTTGAACATCTGAGGTCAAAATATTTGTAAATTACCAAAGTTACAAATGAGTGTAGTAAAATTCAAACAGATGTTCATAACGTTGCCATTCTTACATATTTTGACCCCAAATTTTCAAAGTAGCCTTCTTATGATCCCACCTCATGAACAATGGAGGTGAAAATGTTCTAATCCTGCCCAAAAGGTGATTTCATCAAGCGACCATGAAATCACCTTTTGGGAATGATTTGTGAAATTATTGACTATTGGTCATGAGGTGGGGTCCCAAAAAGGCCATGTTAAAAATGTGGGGTCAAAATATGCCAAAAATTACAAAGTTATGTATCAAAGTTCAAAACTCCTTTGAAGTACATTGAACCACATTTATCTTAGTTTCTAATATTGAAGTTGGCTGTTCCAGCAGCAAGACATGTCTTCAATTGAGAGTGGATCTTGACCCTGCAACCTGTTCAGATGAGCGAGGGTGTGTGGGGGTGCAGGGGGTGTGGGGTGGTGGGTGGTCAGTAGGAGGTGGGGCTGGGGGGATTGGATCAGTGAGGGACTTTTTTTTTACAAGTTAAAAAAAGACATTAAGGGAAGGTTTTCTTCATTACAAGGCACTGACAGATGGGGATAGCAATTGGAGGGGGGCCACTAGACACCATGGAAATATATATTAATGATGTGGGCAGCAATCAGAGGGTAGGGGGTGCCACTAGACACCAGGGAAATGTATATTAATTACAGGGGAAGCAACCGGGGTGGGGAGTGCCACTAGACACCAGGAAATATATATTAATTACAGGGACAGCATTCAGAGGGTGGGGGTGCCACTAGACACCAGGGAAATATATATTAATTATGGGGATAATAATCAGAGGGTGGTGGGTGCCACTAGACACCAAGGAAATATATATTAATTATGGGGACAGTGACTGGAGGGTTTGCTGTAGGCTTCTGCCACAAAAGGCAAGCAGTCCCCCGTTTCCGATGCCTTAAAGTTACTATTCAATAAGAGTGTAGACTTTATAGTACCCGCTCAGTGACAGTTCAGTCAGGGGCTGGCCTTGGAGGTGTGCCAGTCACCGGCTCTGTCATGGGATGGGGAGGAATGGGGTGGTGAGCACTACCTGCTGGGGTGAGGAGTAGAGGACTACTGGACCCCAAATGAAAGGGGCATATGTTAATGTTACATTTACAGGGACATCAAGGATCGCGGAGGGGGGCCACTAGATCATCAATGAAAGGGGCATATGTTAATGTTACATTTACAGGGACATCAAGGATCGCGGAGGGGGGCCACTAGATCATCAATGAAAGGGGCATATGTTAATGTTACATTTACAGGGACATCAAGGATCGCGGAGGGGGGCCACTAGATCATCAATGAAAGGGGCATATGTTAATGTTACATTTACAGGGACATCAAGGATCATGGAGGGGCCACTAGATCATCAATGAAAGGGCATATGTTAATGTTACATTTACAGGGACATCAAGGATCGCGGAGGGGCCACTAGATCATCAATGAAAGGGCATATGTTAATGTTACATTTACAGGGACATCAAGGATCGCGGAGGGGGCCACTAGATCATCAATGAAAGGGCATATGTTAATGTTACATTTACAGGGACATCAAGGATCATGGAGGGGCCACTAGATCATCAATGAAAGGGCATATGTTAATGTTACATTTACAGGGACATCAAGGATCCGGAGGGGGCCACTAGATCATCAATGAAAGGGCATATGTTAATGTTACATTTACAGGGACATCAAGGATCATGGAGGGGCCACTAGATCATCAATGAAAGGGCATATGTTAATGTTACATTTACAGGGACATCAAGGATCGGGAGGGGCCACTAGATCATCAATGAAAGGGCATATGTTAATGTTACATTTACAGGGACATCAAGGATCGCGGAGGGGCCACTAGATCATCAATGAAAGGGCATATGTTAATGTTACATTTACAGGGACATCAAGGATCGCGGAGGGGCCACTAGATCATCAATGAAAGGGCATATGTTAATGTTACATTTACAGGGACATCAAGGATCGGAGGGGGCCACTAGATCATCAATGAAAGGGGCATATGTTAATGTTACATTTACAGGGACATCAAGGATCGCGGAGGGGCCACTAGATCATCAATGAAAGGGGCATATGTTAATGTTACATTTACAGGGACATCAAGGATCCTGGAGGGGCCACTAGATCATCAATGAAAGGGCATATGTTAATGTTACATTTACAGGGACATCAAGGATCGCGAGGGGGGCCACTAGATCATCAATGAAAGGGGCATATGTTAATGTTACATTTACAGGGACATCAAGGATGTGGAGGGGCCACTAGATCATCAATGAAAGGGCATATGTTAATGTTACATTTACAGGGACATCAAGGATCCGGAGGGGCCACTAGATCATCAATGAAAGGGCATATGTTAATGTTACATTTACAGGGACATCAAGGATGTGAGAGGGGCCACTAGATCATCAATGAAAGGGCATATGTTAATGTTACATTTACAGGGACATCAAGGATCAGGAGGGGCCACTAGATCATCAATGAAAGGGGCATATGTTAATGTTACATTTACAGGGACATCAAGGATCGCGGAGGGGCCACTAGATCATCAATGAAAGGGCATATGTTAATGTTACATTTACAGGGACATCAAGGATCGCGGAGGGGCCACTAGATCATCAATGAAAGGGGCATATGTTAATGTTACATTTAAGGGACATCAAGGATCATGGAGGGGGCCACTAGATCATCAATGAAAGGGCATATGTTAATGTTACATTTACAGGGACATCAAGGATCGCGGAGGGGCCACTAGATCATCAATGAAAGGGCATATGTTAATGTTACATTTACAGGGACATCAAGGATCGCGGAGGGGCCACTAGATCATCAATGAAAGGGCATATGTTAATGTTACATTTACAGGGACATCAAGGATCGCGGAGGGGCCACTAGATCATCAATGAAAGGGCATATTTTAATGTTATATTAATGGGGACATTGGGGATGGGGAGGGACCACTAGACCACCAGGACAGGGGATGAATAAACAAAATAATAATGCCAACTGACATCAGGGATCAGGGTGGGGGACACTAGACCACCAGGACAGGGGATGCTAAAAACATATTAATACCAGCCAGCATCAGGGAGGGGGAGGCTGCTTGCCTTTGTGGCAGGAGTCTGTGGCAAACCCCTCCCATGCACCAGGTGTTTGCCACACTAGACACCAGGGAAACATTTACTGTATACTTTTTGCTTATGAAGGGATCCTTTTCATATGGCTGAATTCTTTTTTTGTATGGTCATATGAAAAAAGTGGAAGCGAGTCACGAAAAATTATACAAAAAAAAAAAACATTTGGGGGGCATTTGAACAATAGTAAAGTGCAAAATCCAACTAATTGGGTCCTGATAAGTGAGATACATGTATTGGTCTCTATACAGGCTGTCATTTTGGGGGGTTTTGAACTTTTCTTTAATGGAAAACAAGATGGCAGCAAATGAAAAAGGTTTGTTTTTCCCCCTCACGAAAAATGACTGGCCCCAAACGAAAAAGGATTCTTTTTTCTTTTCATACAGTTATTTTGAAGTGCTTACCGAGCATGCTCAGAACCCATAATTTCATAATTTAATAACTTTGGAATGGATTCATATTTTTTCACCAAAGCAGGAAAAGACACATCTGTGAGCCAACCCCTTTCTACCCTGAAAATGTCAGGCCACAATTCCAAACCATCTGGCTGCTATGGCACTTGAAAAAAACATCAGAAAAAACCCTGAAAAATTCACTTTTTTCACTATCTGGATCTCAAGATCTGCATATTCAACCAGAATGGAACTAGGAACATCAAGAGATCTATCCCAATAGACCACACATGCAAACTTTCATGTAAATCCAGTGAATAGTTGTAAAGTTATTAAAGTGCAAAAACTGGGGTTTAACATTAAACTGCCTACCCGACCCTAAATATAGTTGCACTATTGCACCACTATGATATGTAATTTATATTGTACTGTATATATGTATATAATCATATACTGCATATGGACTAAAATTGCATCAGATAAACCTGTTATTTTCACAGTAGGCACCTAAGTGAAAAACAAATGTTTATTTTGTATGTTGCAACATCAACAGCCATTTACTTTTCATTGAGTGCCACTTTGACAGCCACTACCAGTTAATAAATGACAAAATCCTCTTTCCCTCGGGACCAGCAAAAGTGCTAGTGGCTAATGAAAACCACACCAAAAATAAATCTACTACAAAGGAAAACATAAACTAGAAGCCTACAACAGCCAGAAGTGCTTTGAGGGCTTACTGAAAACATAAAATACAGGAAGAAGTGGAAGAAACAGCTATGAAACAAACAGCAACATTATTTTACACAACAGCTTCTGTAACGAAAAGCAACCCAAAAACACAAAGAACCTTTTGTGCTGAGGTCCTTTGTCTTTTACTTTGATTTCCTATTTTGGGCTTGTCATGACTCAAACCAGTAAGAGCATCATAGAGCTGGCTCATTTTTTCCTGAGTTGAGGCCTCGTACTGATCCCCTTTTATGTCAGATTATTCAATCCCTCTACTACCCTTTCCATGAAAAAAATATTTCCTAGTATCTCTCAATTTCCTCTACCAGCTTTATGGAGTTAGCCCTGGTGCTAGTATTCCCATTCACTTTGAACAAATCCCCACAACCCACTTTGTTCAGCCCATAGAGGTATTTGTATGTTTCAATTATGGTCCCTCTCACCCTTCTTGTCTGCAGTGTGTTCATGTTTAGATCTGCAGACAGAGAAGACAGCTCCCAAAATTCACAGAGTGCTCAACACAAGCGAGAGCTCATGAAGCAGTAAAGAAGTTAAGCACTTACTAGTGTAACTCTGCAAACATAGACACAAGAGGACAACCTCTTCAATTGATACAAACTTTTGTTCAGCAAAGTTAAAACTTAATCAGCAGCTGCATCACCTTTAAACAGGGTGTAGCCAGGGATTTCAGATCTGCACACCAAGTGGACTCACTGCTACCCCTACCCCTTGTTAGGGTGAGCTATCCCCGAGGGTGTAACCAGACAATATACTGTATTTGTTGCCTCATTTGGCATCAATAAATACAACTTTGTACCTCATGACAATGGTTGGTGCCATGCATGGGTAAATACCAATGCCATGCATTGCTCCCTAAGACACCCACATTCCAGCCCAGAGCCTGTAAAGTTGTATTGTCCTTGGGATGCAAAGGCAGTATAGTGACCAGTCCTTCTAGTTTCAACTCCTATGAATAAAATTACAGAAAGGTTCAGTATTTTCTTTTAGTTTTCATGGAAAAGGAAGCAGTTCAGAGCCTATTTGCTACCCCTTAAATAAAATTGCACACCATGGAGTGCTTGGAGTATGCCTGCCTATACCCATGCCTTTAAATTCCTCTCCAGTGTTTGTAGCCATATGCGCTTTCTCAAGGCTGAATGCCCTCTTCGGTATGATTAATTTTTACATGCAGTGTTAAGACACAGCAGAAATAACACACAGTCTACTGACAAAACAAAGTGCAAATATCAAGACTATCAAAGTTTGAATATCAAGAATATCAAGATTAGTAAATGTAATGTGCAAAATGCTATAAAGTGCATATACTAAACTTGAAAACTAATAAATACTAAACAGGTTATTTTTACATAGCACCTGGCTTAATTAAAACACAGTGGCAGTGGCGGTATTCAAACCACTGGGTAAATATACAATATATACAAAATGGCATAATGGACATAGACATAAAGGAGAGAACAGAGCAAGGGTGGTACAAAGTGGTACAAAACATTTGTTTACCTTTCTGTAACCTTTCTTCATAAGTCCTTTACAGAGGTTCTTGGAGCATCCATGTAATCCTTCTGTACTGCCTACAACCTGTCTCTGTGCTTCTTTAAATATAGTCTCCAAACCTGAATACTGTATTCCAGGTAAGGATGAGCCAGTGACCTACACAGTGGTTGTAGTACTTCCCTTTTCCTGTTGCCATATGTACCCTAACATTTTAAAATCCTGTTTGCTCTTCTTACTACTCTATTGTATTGTGCTGTTGTTTTCAGACTGAGAATATTACCCCAAAGTGCTTTTCGCTACTGCCTCAACCATTCTGAATTCAGTTTCAGATTTTCATCCCTATGTCCATCACCCTGCACCTTTTGGTGTTAAATATTAGCTGTTGGATTTCTGGCCACTTCTGTAATCTTCCCTGATCTTCTTTCATAATTCTAACACCTCATCAGTATCCACCTAACTACAGATATTAATGTCATCTGCAGAGTCATACCTTGCACTCTATCCACACCCTTATGCCACAGAAAAGATGTTGAAAAGGTCCAGTCCAAGTACTAATTCCTGTGGCACACCACTAGTAATTCCTCAAACCCTGAGAAATCCCAGTTTATTACTGCCCTCTGGGTTCTTTCATTTAATCAATTTTCTACCAGTCTAGTGACTTAGTCCCCAACCCCCATGTCTTACATCTTCTTTATCAACCATTCATGTCCAGTAGAGTCAAAGGCTTTAAGGAAGTCATGGTGCAATATGTCCACTTCCTGCCCTTTGTCTACTGCCTTTGTCACCCCATCCAAAAAACATAACATAGAAACATAGAATTTGATGGCAGATAAGGACTTGGCCCACCCAGTCAGCCCACTTTTCCCTACCTACTGTATTACTGCAGACCCTACTTGATCTTTGGCTCCCCCCACCGTGCCTTACCACTAAGGTTCCCTTATGCCTATCTCATGCATTCTTGAACCCCACTACAGTTTTTGCTCCGCCACCGCTTCTGGTAGGTTGTTCCAAGCATCCACCACTCTTTCTGTGAAGAAGTACTCTCATCTCCCTGAGTCTACCCCCTCCAGCTTCATATCATGACCCCTTGTCCTTGAGCATCTTTTACTGAAAATGTTTCCTTCTTGTGCCTTATTTATACCCATGAGTATCTGAAAGTCTCTGTCATAGCCCCCTTCTCCCTCCTTTAGTCCAACGTGTACATATTGAGGATCTTTACACTTTCCTCATACGGCTTTTGACGCAGGTCTGCACTATTTTAGTTGCCTTCCTCTGGACCACCTCCACTCTGTTGATGAGGTCTCAAGAACGAGACACAGTACTCTAGGTAAGGTCTCACCAGTGATCTATACAGATCTATACAGAAGTAACACCACCTCCCTCTTTCAGCTGGTGATGCTTCTTCCTATGCACACCAACATTCCACTAGCTCTCCCAACTGACTTGTTACATTGCCTGGCCAACTTTATGTCATCAGATATGATTTCCCTCTAGGTCTCTTACTCCCATGAACCTATGCTATATTTTGTCCTGAAGACTAGACTTTCCTTTATTGTGTTCTCTAGCAGCTTACACACAAAAAAAATTTGGCTGACAGTTCTGTAGTAGCCTGGTTCCTTCCTGTTCCTGCTCTTGTGCAGGGGAACTACATTTGCTGTCCTCGAGTCCCTGAGTACTATCCCTATCTTGGGCATGCTACTAAATAGCTCCACTAGCAACTCAGCTAAGACCTACCCCATTTTCTTAAGCACATGACGATGTAGTCCCTCTGTCCATTTTCAGTAAGCTTAAGCACTCTAGTACCCTTTCACTGAAATGGGATCCTCATTTACTCCTCCCCCCCATCCTGATGGCACAGTTAGTTATCACCCCAACTTTTCCACTGTGAAAACAAAGCAGACATATCTATTCTGGATCTCCGGCTCTTCTTTGTCACCCTTTTCTCGCAACAGTAACTGATTCAGTTGGAATATTCCTTCCCTAGTCTTCCTCTTTTCCTGTATGTCCTAGAAGAAGGTCTTCCCTCTTGCTTCTTCATACCCTCCACTATTTTCAACTCCATGTCAGACTTAGCCTTCCTCATGACCCTGCTTGCCTCCTTCTTCCTGCTATGAAACTCCACCATATCCCCTTCTGTTTGGCTAGGTTTATATTTTTTAAATGCCTTTTTTTGCCCTCACAGCCTCCTTATCCTATCTTATGAACCACAATGTTTTTAACCCCTCTTGATATTCCCTATTACCCTTATACAGAGATCTGTGGCCTCTTGTCAACCCAGTGTGTATCACCTCCAATTTCACTTTCATCCCTTCTGCCATTCTTACCTCCTAGTTTCCCTGCAACAGCTCCTTCATGCTTTAAAAATCCAGCCTCATAAAATCCAGGACCTTAGCCTGGGACTGATTCCTTAATGCTTCAAGTCTGATGTTGAATCAAGTCATAGTGATGTAATAGGTAATGCCACCAGAATTCAGGTTGTGGAGCTGGCCCAGTGGCGCTGAGGTTTGAGGCATTGGATGCCGCACTCATGCTACACCAGCGACCCAGGTTCAGGAATGACCTTGGGTTGCCGGGGTGCCAGTACGGGTGTGAAAGGGTGGGAGCAGGATCAAGCATTGGCTCTCCTCTCCTGGGTAAGGGATGGGGTTGCCCACCTGTAATCCCGCTGTTATTGAATGGCGGTTCGGTGCTGGTGCAGGCGGTCAATGTGTGCATGCCTACACATGCACACATTATGTCGGGGACACATGGGTGTAGGGGCCAGGAGAAAACCCACAAAAAACAGAAACTAAGTATAAAAAAAAAAGAATTCAAATTGTGGGAATTTAATTTTCACAAGGCATTTATCACCACTACATTTCATAAGCTGAGATGTTGACAGTCCTGTAGTTAATTCCTGGGTGACTGTTTTGTCCTTACAACCTTTATTCTCTTTCTGCAGCTTGACCAGATGGACTTCATGGAAGTGCTTGTCCACAATGTCCTCCTTGTTCTTCATAGTGGCAGACTACCTTAAAAAGAGAGCCACCTACTCCTTTTCCTATCAGACATATTCCATTTGAATAACTGGAATTTTTCCTTCTTGATGTGCCATTTATTTTGTTTTCCCCAATAGGTCTCTGAGTGAACATTTATAAAATAGTACTATAAATCGATCACACACAATCATAAAAGTGAAAGCAAACATAGAGTAAAGGCTGCAAGTGAACTTCCAGAGCACAGCTCTTAAAAAGACAGTGTAATTACTCTGTTAAATTACAGAGATTGAATATATACAATATACTTACAATATATGAAATCTAACAAAAACTGATACAAATCTAATAAAATCTAACAATTCTATTCTCTCCAACCAGCATAGAGGCACAGACAAAGTACAATAATATGCAGCATTTGAACTGAGAGCACTTATAACATGTATGCAAGCAGCGAATGTTAGCAAAGCTTTATTGAACTCGGTCTTAGATTCCAAGCTATTTGCTATTAGCCATTAGACCAGACTGAAAATGCAAAAGAGTAATGTTAATCTAAAATAAAAAAAAATAAAAAAAACCCACAGCTTGGGTAGTAATCGATAAATATGGAATCACATTTGCAATCAAGTTAGCCCTGTTTGGCTCTGATAAAGCTTTTAATTTGAATCTGAATTTAACTGCAATTTCTCAACATCATCTTCTGCTTCCACTGTATCAACAGCTCTGACAGTCAGCAGTGCTGGTGTTTGGCAATTTCGCTTCACTGATGATATTGGTATCACTTTCACCTTACTTAACTGCTTCACTGCTGACAGAACATATATGACATACTGTTTATATTTTTGATACCGCCTAAGAAAATATTGCTGACATACCATACAAGCATAAGTTTTCTGCTGGACTCTACAAGAACCTCACTGCTCATGGACATGGACCACAGCAGGATGTCACCTTTTCTAATCTCAAAAAAAAAAAAAAAAAAACAAAGCAAGACCTTCAAAACAGATACAACAGGGTGGACAATATAAAGTTGTTCAAGCAAAAGAATAGCTTTATCACCAGAAGACAGAATCTCAAGCTGTGGAAACCTTATGTGCTGTGCAAAGCTGTAGCTGAAGGGAGCTCCTTTAAGGTCTCTCTGTGCATCTAAAGTCCTGGAATTCTAAGTACATTAGGCTCTCAGGCTAGTAAATTTTGGTGAATGTGATTTTATGTGACCTGCTTTCAAGTCAGAATTGTTATCCCCAATGTTTCCTTGCTCCAGCTAGGGCCTACTATTTTGTGCTTTCCCGTCAGCTATTCTTCTCCTGGTGGATCCATGCATCTAATTCATGCCACTGATGATGCCCTACAAAACTGCCTTCTGAACCCTATCCGTAATTTAAATCCTTGAATGCCCTGTCAATTGACATGACCAGTATCCCTTCTCTCTTAGCACAACTGCAGCACACCCAGAGCATGCACTTATTCTTTGCCCCCAGAATGCCCTCTAGAAGGCATTCCCTCTTTAAAAGATCATTTGCAAATGTTAGCTTGTCTAATGTCTGTCACTGTCATTCTTCAGATGCCCCAGGGCCAGGATGATCTTGGAGAATATACCTCTGTATATATCTCCCTTAGGAACATCCTAATTCAGTAAATGACTAATTCCAGTCCTCAGAACATGTACTGCCTATTATTATGTGGACAATGGTCAGATCCTCCCACTAGTTTTAGTGTTTGTCTATGGATCATATCCATCTGACATGATACAGCAGACGAGCAAAAACCTTAACTACACTAGCACTGTGGTTCTATAATGTCCCTCCAACTCTCCTGCTACTTTTACAAAGGAGACCCTATAAATCCAACCCATGTGCCACTCTACCCAGCTGTTTTCTTTCCCCTTCATGGCAGGTCAGGTATGTGACTTTGCAAATCTCATGAATATGGTCTACAAAATTATCAAAAGATTGCACCATTTTCACAAAAACACATAACATTTTCCTTAAAGTACTGATGTTATGTTGCAATTTTTGGCTGCTTATAACAGGAACATCCTTTAAATAAGATATTAAATTGTTGGCACACTAAACATCCCTTTTAGGGTGTATGAAACAGCCAAAGCTGGTGTCATTGTGTTCTCTTGTTTTAAAGTTACAAGGGCTTACAATGTTCCAGTTTACATACTTCTGAAATGTAATTTATAGAAATTCTGAACATTTGACTGTGTATAACTCAGCCCCCTTTAAAAGCTAGAGATATACTGGATGCTACATGGATCTGCAAACATACCAAATGTGAACTTTGGATGAGGAGCTTTAAAATAAGACAGAGAAAAAACAGAAACTTCAATGTTGGCAACATTTTACAAAATGTTCTTAGAAATTCCATGACATTTCATAGAGTTGAATCCTAATTTCACATAAATTCCACTGGTGGAAGTTAAAATTTCACACAGCTGTAATATATACTATTTAAAATCTATAATATATGCTAACTTAACAATTGTGACATCATCAATACCCTAATCAAGTTGTACTGTTTGAGTAAAACAAGGTTTCAGATTGAAGTGATGCCTGACTTGTATTCTGAAGGACCTATAGTGTGAATATTTGTTTCTGATGTGACGTATAGCAGAGTGAAAATGTTATAATAATCTCACTGCAGGTACCTGACTGGCAAAAATTAATCTTGATATATATGACTTGTTACACAATGACCTGACTTAGAATATGCAATATGCCATGTCTCATCACTTGTGAGGACACAGGACTTACATAAGTCTCTCATGGCATTGCCACTTGAGAGTCACTGTTCTGCACCCAGCTCATGAAGATAAATGGTATTTTCTGAGTCTGGTCATTGCTTTCATTATATATGTGTGTGTAATAGATAATCCACTACAGTGTGTGTGATCATGCTCTGATATACGCATGCTTTGGTATGTTGTGTTATGAGGCTGCAGGCTGCAGGCTGAATGTGTTCAACTACCCAAGGCATGGGTGTATCAGACCATGACTGCATGAACTGTAATGGATTATCTATCTTATAAAATGGCCAACATTGTTTGGTGGGAGGAGTGAAAAATAAAATGAAATGCAGGCATGCAGTCATTGTAAAATATTGCATGTGGTGTGTTTCATCCAATCAAGAGACAGCATTTTTATTGCTTTCTCTCACCCAGTTTTACTGATTTTTTTCACCCATTGTAGACAGATAGACAGACAGATTGATAAATAGATAGATAGATGTAATAGATAAACCTCTACAGGGCATATGATCCTGCTCTGATATACACATGTCAAGTGCGCTCACCCATTCAAGGTGTGCCAAAGTCAGAGCATGATCACACATCCTGTAGTGATTATCTATAAAATGGCCAGAAATGTTTTTGGGGAGGTCAAATAAAGACCCTGTCTGACACAAACTGGAGTTTCATTTAGGTGATGTGGTTTGCCCTGCCATGATTTTTGATAGCTTAAAGGTAATAAAAAAATGAATCTAGTTAATACTGCCATTTGTACACTGTCTCTGTATAATCTCTTTCACTTTCATGTTCCAGTGAACCGTGATCAAGTGGCGTTCTTTGGGGTAAAAATAATGGTGACCCAAGGTTTATAATCAGGAAGCTTTTTGTACACAAGAGTTTAATTCATGTGGTTTTAAACTCAGTTAAGTTAGTTTTTGTAAAAAAGGCCATCAACTGTAAAGTGAGGAGAGTGAGCGGTCGGCACTTACAAGTGTAGATGCAAACATGAATTAACTGAGTTTGAAACCACAGAGATTACACCTTTTACTTTTAAGCTATCAAAATCATGGCACTATGAACCAGATACCTGTTTGCAGTTTGGGACAGCTATATATATTTACTTGGTTATGGTTGTTAATGTTAGGCTATGTATGGCAATGGCAGCCTGTGTGTGCCAGATGTGGAGTGATCTCCTTGTCTAGGCTGCTAGTGAGAAGGTTCTGAGGAATGGAATGAAGTGCAGGCATGCAGTTGTAGTAGGAGATGTGCTGTCATTGGGGATAATTCATAGTCATGTGGTGTGTGCTGTCACTGGGGATAATGCACGTCATGTGGTGTTTATCCAGTCAGGGACCCTATTTTCACAGATTTTTTCTACTCATTTTATAAATGGGATCTTTGCAAAAAACTGCATTAATTCACCATTTAGGGTTAAGACTAAAGTGACAAAAGTAAGAAATGTGTTTTGAGGTTTCCAACCTAAAACCCACCCATACACACCTGTAGCAAATCAGGGCAGAGTCTTCCTTGGGGTTGTCAATCCTAAAGCGCACCCTATCCTATACACTCCTGAAACATACATACCTGTATCCATCACATCCGCTTTTTGCTACTGCAGTGGTGTGAGCTTTAGAGTTTACAACCCCAAGAAAGACTCCACCCGATTTGCTTCAGGTATGGGGAGGGTTGGTTTTAGGGCTGGAAACCATAAAATCACATTTCCTTACTTCTGTCACTTTAGTCTTAACCCTAAATGGTGCATTAATACAGTTTCTTTACAAATAATTTCCTTTCTTTTTGAGATAGTATAATCACATCCTCATTTGCCTGTGGAAGTGCATGGCCTTCTGGGCCCCTGTGCTTCCAATCCTCCATAGATATGCGCATGTATATTGCTGCATTTGTACCAAAACAATAACCAGATTGTCAGCATAGCCTTCTTATTACCCAACCTCATGAACCTGGTACTGAAATTTTTCAAATCCACACCAAAACATCATTCCATGCCACAGGTGCAAAAACACAATTTGGCTAGGATTTAAAAAATGACAGCTGTGATGTTCATGAGGTTGCATAAAAATGGCTATGTTGAACATCTGGGGTCAAAATATTTGTAAATTACCAAAGTTACAAATGAGTGTAGTAAAATTCAAACAGATGTTCATAACGTTGCCATTCTTACATATTTTGACCCCAAATTTTCAAAGTAGCCTTCTTATGATCCCACCTCATGAACAATGGAGGTGAAAATGTTCTAATCCTGCCCAAAAGGTGATTTCACCAAGCGACCATGAAATCACCTTTTGGGAATGATTTATGAAATTATTGACTATTGGTCATGAGGTGGGGTCCCAAAAAGGCCATGTTAAAAATGTGGGGTCAAAATATGCCAAAATTACAAAGTTATGTATCAAAGTTCAAAACTCCTTTGAAGTACATTGAACCACATTTATCTTAGTTTCTGATATTGAAGTTGGCTGTTCCAGCAGCAAGACATGTCTTCAATTGAGAGTGGATCTTGACCCTGCAACCTGTTCAGATGAGCGAGGGTGTGTGGGGGTGCAGGGGGTGTGGGGTGGTGGGTGGTCAGTAGGAGGTGGGGCTGGGGGGATTGGATCAGTGAGGGACTTTTTTTTTACAAGTTAAAAAAAGACATTAAGGGAAGGTTTTCTTCATTACAAGGCACTGACAGATGGGGATAGCAATTGAAGGGGGGCCACTAGACACCATGGAAATATATATTAATGATGTGGGCAGCAATCAGAGGGTAGGGGGTGCCACTAGATACCAGGGAAATGTATATTAATTACAGGGGAAGCAACCGGGGGTGGGGAGTGCCACTAGACACCAGGGAAATATATATTAATTACAGGGACAGCATTCAGAGGGTGGGGGTGCCACTAGACACAGGGAAATATATATTAATTATGGGGATAATAATCAGAGGGTGGTGGGTGCCACTAGACACCAAAAAATATATATTAATTATGGGACAGTGACTGGAGGGTTTGCTGTAGGCTTCTGCCACAAAGGCAAGCAGTCCCCCGTTTCCGATGCCTTAAAGTTACTATTCAATAAGAGTGTAGACTTTATAGTACCCGCTCAGTGACAGTTCAGTCAGGGGCTGGCCTTGGAGGTGTGCCAGTCACCGGCCTGTCATGGGATGGGGAGGAATGGGGTGGTGAGCACTACCTGCTGGGGTGAGGAGTAGAGGACTACTGGACCCCAAATGAAAGGGGCATATGTTAATGTTACATTTACAGGGACATCAAGGATTGCGGAGGGGCCACTAGATCATCAATGAAAGGGCATATGTTAATGTTACATTTACAGGGACATCAAGGATCGCGGAGGGGGGCCACTAGATCATCAATGAAAGGGGCATATGTTAATGTTACATTTACAGGGACATCAAGGATCGCGGAGGGGGGCCACTAGATCATCAATGAAAGGGGCATATGTTAATGTTACATTTACAGGGACATCAAGGATCGCGGAGGGGGGCCACTAGATCATCAATGAAAGGGGCATATGTTAATGTTACATTTACAGGGACATCAAGGATCGCGAGGAGGCCACTAGATCATCAATGAAAGGGCATATGTTAATGTTACATTTACAGGGACATCAAGGATCGCGGAGGGGGGCCACTAGATCATCAATGAAAGGGGCATATGTTAATGTTACATTTACAGGGACATCAAGGATCGCGGAGGGGGGCCACTAGATCATCAATGAAAGGGGCATATGTTAATGTTACATTTACAGGGACATCAAGGATCATGGAGGGGCCACTAGATCATCAATGAAAGGGCATATGTTAATGTTACATTTACAGGGACATCAAGGATCAGGAGGGGCCACTAGA
This sequence comes from Neoceratodus forsteri, assembly GCA_016271365.2. NCBI lineage: Eukaryota > Metazoa > Chordata > Ceratodontiformes > Ceratodontidae > Neoceratodus > Neoceratodus forsteri. The sequence continues at coordinate 98,283,732 of CM028132.1, read as the reverse complement.
TCATCAATGAAAGGGCATATGTTAATGTTACATTTACAGGGACATCAAGGATCGCGGAGGGGCCACTAGATCATCAATGAAAGGGCATATGTTAATGTTACATTTACAGGGACATCAAGGATCGCGGAGGGGCCACTAGATCATCAATGAAAGGGGCATATGTTAATGTTACATTTACAGGGACATCAAGGATCGCGGAGGGGCCACTAGATCATCAATGAAAGGGCATATGTTAATGTTACATTTACAGGGACATCAAGGATCACGGAGGGGCCACTAGATCATCAATGAAAGGGGCATATGTTAATGTTACATTTACAGGGACATCAAGGATCGCAGAGGGGGCCACTAGATCATCAATGAAAGGGCATATGTTAATGTTACATTTACAGGGACATCAAGGATCGCGGAGGGCCACTAGATCATCAATGAAAGGGCATATGTTAATGTTACATTTACAGGGACATCAAGGATCAGCGGAGGGGCCACTAGATCATCAATGAAAGGCATATGTTAATGTTACATTTACAGGGACATCAAGGATCGCGGAGGGGCCACTAGATCATCAATGAAAGGGCATATGTTAATGTTACATTTACAGGACATCAAGGATCATGGAGGGGGCCACTAGATCATCAATGAAAGGGCATATGTTAATGTTACATTTACAGGGACATCAAGGATCCTGGAGGGGCCACTAGATCATCAATGAAAGGGGCATATGTTAATGTTACATTTACAGGGACATCAAGGATCGCGGAGGGGGGCCACTAGATCATCAATGAAAGGGGCATATGTTAATGTTACATTTACAGGGACATCAAGGATCGCGGAGGGGGGCCACTAGATCATCAATGAAAGGGGCATATGTTAATGTTATATTAATGGGGACATTGGGGATGGGGGAGGGGGACCACTAGACCACCAGGACAGGGGATGAATAAACAAAATAATAATGCCAACTGACATCAGGGATCAGGGTGGGGGGACACTAGACCACCAGGACAGGGGATGCTTAAAAACATATAATACCAGCCAGCATCAGGGAGGGGCTGCTTGCGCCTTGTGGCAGAGTCTGTGGCAAACCCTCCCATGCACCAGGTGTTGCCACACTAGACACCAGGAAACATTTACTGTATACTTTTGCTTATGAAGGATCCTTTTCATATGGCTGAATTCTTTTTTGTATGGTCATATGAAAAAGTGGAAGCGAGTCACGAAAATTATACAAAAAAAAAAAAAACATTTGGGGGGCATTTGAACAATAGTAAAGTGCAAAATCCAACTAATTGGGTCCTGATAAGTGAGATACATGTATTGGTCTCTATACAGGCTGTCATTTTGGGGGGTTTTGAACTTTTCTTTAATGGAAAACAAGATGGCAGCAAATGAAAAAGGTTTGTTTTTCCCCCTCACGAAAAATGACTGGCCCCAAACGAAAAAGGATTCTTTTTTCTTTTCATACAGTTATTTTGAAGTGCTTACCGAGCATGCTCAGAACCCATAATTTCATAATTTAATAACTTTGGAATGGATTCATATTTTTTCACCAAAGCAGGAAAAGACACATCTGTGAGCCAACCCCTTTCTACCCTGAAAATGTCAGGCCACAATTCCAAACCATCTGGCTGCTATGGCACTTGAAAAAACATCAGAAAAACCCTGAAAAATTCACTTTTTCACTATCTGGATCTCAAGATCTGCATATTCAACCAGAATGGAACTAGGAACATCAAGAGATCTATCCCAATAGACCACACATGCAAACTTTCATGTAAATCCAGTGAATAGTTGTAAAGTTATTAAAGTGCAAAACTGGGGTTTAACATTAAACTGCCTACCCGACCCTAAATATAGTTGCACTATTGCACCACTATGATATGTAATTTATATTGTACTGTATATATGTATATAATCATATACTGCATATGGACTAAAATTGCATCAGATAAACCTGTTATTTTCACAGTAGGCACCTAAGGGAAAAACAAATGTTTATTTTGTATGTTGCAACATCAACAGCCATTTACTTTTCATTGAGTGCCACTTTGACAGCCACTACCAGTTAATAAATGACAAAATCCTCTTTCCCTCGGGACCAGCAAAAGTGCTAGTGGCTAATGAAAACCACACCAAAAATAAATCTACTACAAAGGAAAACATAAACTAGAAGCCTACAACAGCCAGAAGTGCTTTGAGGGGCTTACTGAAAACATAAAATACAGGAAGAAGTGGAAGAAACAGCTATGAAACAAACAGCAACATTATTTTACACAACAGCTTCTGTAACTTGAAAAGCAACCCAAAAACACAAAGAACCTTTTGTGCTGAGGTCCTTTGTCTTTTACTTTGATTTCCTATTTTGGGCTTGTCATGACTCAAACCAGTAAGAGCATCATAGAGCTGGCTCATTTTTTCCTGAGTTGAGGTACAAATGAGGCATACTGATAAAGCCTGAGAAGAACATAATGTGTGTCTTTGTTTTCTGTTTTCAGTCTTTGCTGCATGTGTGAGAAGCTATATGGTGTTATGAATTCTGGCTTAAAACAGAACCAGTCTATATTCTTTCATGGAGAGTTGTATATACATCCCATGATGCTTTGCATTATTGGAGTTTGTGTGATTTTGCACTTCTATAATTTAGTCCACACATGAGGTTTATGTTGCACATACGATGGGCAGAGTCAAAATAAACTATTCCCAGACTCAAGGAGGCAGGGCTTCTATAACTCACTTGTGACTTTGTCATTTCATGGAAATAAATGGTAGATAGACAGACAGGCAGGCAGACAGACAGATAATTATTTATACATGAAAGTGCAGCTGAGAGGCAGCATTTTGCTTTCAGTTGGTTCCTGTTATACTCAAATTTACAGCTGGGAGAACTGCAGTTAGGATGCTTAAACGACTTATTCAGAGTTGCGCAACACCCTCCCCCACCCAAGTTCCCCATTTTATGTTTTGTGGCCTAGGGTGGACGCTTAAAGGAAAACTCGATGTTAAAATCAGGAAAATATATGTATTACTACCAGTTTTGAGTTCTCACTTCATTCCAGTGTTTTGTTTCTGCCTAAGCTATGAGAGGTGTTTTTTTTCTAATTTTCCCCTGGGTGTTTTATGATCTCTGGGGGCTGCCATTCAGGTTTGTTTTATTGCATCTTCTCCAAGATAGACTTCCCAGAGTGCTCTTTGGTTTGATGTCTAATAGCCCCTACAGCAGGCCAGTGTCTTGTTACAGTGTCTTGTTTAGACACAGCAGAGAAAGAACACTGCAGCCAGGATTCACACTGCTAGTCTCTGTGTAAGTATGATATGTTTCCTAAATATTGGAACCTTGTCCAGCTGTGTTCTGCTTAGGGAAAAGAGAGAGTATATGTGTCACAGTGGATCTCAAAGTACTATTAGCCCAGCTTTTGACAGATCTAAATATGTGTGCAGTATAATAAATTGAGTGGTGTGCATGCAACATTGTAGTTCAGACACACGCAAATGTAACAAAATGGTTTTGCTGTAAAGTTTATTTTGCTGGGTGGAACATATGGGTTTAATTGGTGGTATGTGTAGAATTTGTAATTTTGGGGTGGTTGGTAACTCAAAATGACATCTCAGCCTGTCTCATTGCATTCCAGTCTCCACTAATAACATCTGGATCCTGTACAATGTAAAATGCCATTGCACAACATACTACAGAAAGTTACATGTTTAAACACACACACACACACCCCTAAGCAGAACACAGCTGAATAAGGTATCAATATTTAGAAAACTTACCATACTTATCCAGAGTCTAGCAATGTGAATCCTGGCTGCAGTGTTCTTTCTCTGCTGTGGCTATAAGACTCTGTAACAAGAGACGGGCCTGCTGTAGGGGCTGTTAGACATCAAACCAAAGGGCACTCTGGGAAGACTATCCTGGACAAGATGTAATAAAACAAACCTGAATGGCAGCCCAAAGAAGTCTTAAAAAACCCAGAGAAAGCAGGGGAAAGTTGGAAAAAACTCCTCTCACAGCCCAGGCAGAAACAAAACACTGGGATGAAGTAAGAACTTTCCATACTGAAAATTGTAGTGCCTGGTCCCTTTGATGTTCCTTTCAGCTGTCTCGTGCCACTGAAAAAGGTGCTGGGAGTTCATCAGGACATCAGACCTGATTGAATGCAACACTGCATCCATTAGGGAGCTGAGGGTGCACTGATGGAATACCTGCAATATTTGCATCACAACACACACACACACACACACTCTACCCTGAAACCCATAGGCTACCAGAGAAGGGAAGAAAAATTCAAGGAGACCAGGGTAGTACAAAAAAAAAAAAAACAACATGACTGGGATGGATGGGAAAAGTGTCTGATCTGTCATGACAGTCCTTTCACCGGAGTGGGTCGAATCTCAGACATGGATTCCAGTGATTTAATAAGCCATAACATCAGTATTATTAGCCCACGTCTACTTTGGAAAGTGCATCAGGACTAGAATTACTGATATAAAGACTCATTAACCACTGAGGACATGGTTGGAATCTTTGCCCACTAAGAGGAATGGCTTGATTAAGGAGAAGGGAAGCAGTCCATTAACTTAAAACACAGAGAAAGAGCAGCAGAGATTCAACTGGGAGAGGCAGCAGAAGACAGAAACTATGCTATAACTAGAGGCAGAGCCAGGTCTGGTGCTGGGTGGGGTGGGGGGCACAAATCTGTCAAACAGGGGCACCAAGACACAAGCATGTTCCAGTTTAAAGGATTTTCAAAATTCAGGAAAATCTTTTAAATATACTGTTTCAATAATATACAACCTGAATATTAACTGCTTTCTGTATTTACCTCACTCATGCTTTATTACTATAACCATTTGCATGAAAATTGTAATCCCATGCTGTTTGGACTAGCTTGGAGATGGACTATATATATAGCCTGGGAACACATATTGTGTTTTCTGCCTGCATAAGTGGCATTATTAACTCACTTTAAAGCCACTCCCAAATCAGTATTGCATTCCAGTCATCATTGCAGTGTCAGTGACTTAGCAGGTTACACACTTGCCTCAGAGGCTAGAAGAAAGGATGGTTGTGGGTTCTAACCCCACACCAGGAACCTGGGGCAAATTCCAACACTGACACTCTAGTGCAACATGACGGGAGTGCTGCACTCCTGAGGTTCTGTCTTTCAGATGAGGCTTTAACCAAGGTCCCACCTGTCTGTTGCTGCTGGAAGTTAAAGGTACTATGGCACTCCTCGAAAAGAGGATTGAAATTTCACCAGTATCCTAGCCAAATTTTCCCCATTCACTAAATATACCACCAACAGCTTAACCTGACTCAGCATGTTGGTTTGCATCTGTATCTCCCCCATAGGATGAAACTGAAAAATAGGCAAAATTGCCTTGCTTTCCTTTCCTGGTTAACAAAAACTAAACAATAAACACTTGCATAGTTTCTGAAGAAAATGTATTTATTTCGTTTTTGTTGAGCAGGAAAGGAGGGACAATAATGTCTAATTTCAACCTCCTCGATGGGGGGGGGGGCAGACGTAAACCAACTGAAATTACACCAGATTAAGCTGTTGGTGGTATTTTAGTGAAAGGGTAAAATTTAGTCAGGACATTGAGAAAATTCACCTACTCTTAGATTATTTATTTAAAGTGCTGGAAGCATATAGAAACATAGAAGTTGATGGCAGATAAAGACCGCAAGGCCCATCCAGTCTGCCCATTTCTTTTTCTACCTTATAAATGTGCCATCGGCCTTTGCTCTGTCAATGGCCTATCGATTCATACTCATCTGTATTGCTTCCTTATGCTTATCCCATGCCTGTTTGAAGCCCTGCACTGTATTCATAACCACCACTTCCTGAGGTAGACCGTTCCATACATCCACCACTCTTTCTATGAAAAAGAACTTCCTCACATTACCCCTCAATTGGCCTCCCTCTAATCTCATGCTGTGTCCTGTTGTCCTGCTATTTTTCTTATATTGAAACATGTTAAACTCTTTCACCTTGTTAATGCCCTTAAGGTGTTTGAATGTTTTGATCATATCACCTTTCTCCCTCCTTTGCTCTAGGGTATACATATTGAGCTCCATTAATCTGTCCTCATATGTTTTCTGATGCAGTCCCTGCACCATTTGGTTGCCCTTCTCTGGACTGCCTCAATCTGGTTGATGTCCTTGTGAAGGTGTGGCCTCCAATACTGCATGCAGTACTCCAGATGGTTCCCTGAACTGGTGGCCTTGATGGAAGAGGGATGTCTGGATATCGCAGCAGTCACAGAAACATGGTACACAGAGAACCATGTCTGGGATGTTAACATACCAGGGTACACAACCTACAGGGGAGACAGGGAGGGTAGAAGAGGAGGGGGAGTAGCTCTCTATGTAAGGGAAGGGATAAAAGCAACCAAACAAAAGAGTAAACAGGGAGGAGAGGAGGCACTGTGGGTCACTTTAGAGACTGGAAATGGCACCACAGTCCACACAGGGGTTGTATATAGACCCCCATGTCAGAGGGAGGGAATGGACAAAGATATGATAGAAGACATACTTAAGATGGCAGAGAAAGGGGAGATACTGTTGATGGGGGACCTTAATATGCCAGATGTTAACTGGAGCACCTTTACGACAGCCACATCCAAAAGCAGGCTGATTCTTGATGCCCTTCAGGTGGCATGCCTCAGACAGCTAGTTTTGGAACCTACTCGTGAGGGAGCAATCTTAGACCTCGTACTCTCAAATGGGGACAGTGAGAGGATCTCAGATCTAGAAGTGAGTAGCCATTTGGGAACAAGTGATCACCAAACAGTGTGGTTCATGATAAACTCAGCTACAGAGTCAAGCCATACAAAAGTGAGGGTTCTGGACTTCAGAAGGGCTGACTTTGGCAAGATGGGAGAGTGCCTTAGAAAAGCACTAGCAAACAGGCTAGAAGGAGGGGTGGAGCAACAATGGGGAAATATCAAAACTGCCATCACAGAGGCAACAAGCCTTTGTATGAAGCAACTAAACAAATCAAAATGAAAGAAAAAGCCACTATGGTTCTCAAAAGAGGTGGCGGTGAAGGTTAGGGAGAAAACGATAGCATTTAGGAAGTATAAGAAAACACAGAAGGAGCAGGACAGAGAACTGTACCAATTAAGGCAGAAGGAAGCAGGAAGGGTAGTCAGAATAGCAAAAGCACAAAATGAGGAAAAGATAGCTAACTCAGTTAAGAAGGGGGATAAAACCTTTTATAGGTATATCAGGGAGCGTAGAAAGACAAAGGGAGGGATAGTGAAGCTGAATAGAATGGATGGTGGGTGGGCAGAGAGTGACAGTGAAAAAGCAGGGATACTGAATGAATACTTCTGTTCAGTATTCACAAAAGAGGAAGTGGGAGGTGCCAAATCCAATTAACAGAAGCACTCTGGATAGGGGGTCAATCCCAGTCCTTTCACAGAAGAAAGGGTTCTGAAAGAACTCCTAAAACTGAAGGTGGACAAAGCAATGGGGGCAGATGGAATTCACCCCAGAATTCTAAAAGAATTAAGCAGAGAACTAGTAACACCACTGACTACCCTTTTTAACAAATCATGGGAGGATGGTGTCGTACCTGAGGACTGGAAGAAGGCAGATGTGATTCCTCTTCACAAAAGTGGGAGCAAGACAGAGGCAGGAAACTACAGACCTGTCAGTTTGACCTCTATGGTAGGGAACATGATGGAATCACTTCTGAAGGAAAGAATTGTTGAGTACCCAGAGGCCAGTGGGGCACAGGACCCAAGGCAGCATGGGTTCACAGTGGGAAGGTCATGTCAAACAAATCTAATTGATTTCTTTGACTGGGTGACCAAAGTAGTAGACCAGGGAGGGGCTGTGGACATGGCCTACCTAGACTTTATTAGGCATTTGGCACAGTCCCACACAAAAGATTAGTAGTCAAATTAACCAGCCTGGGAGTGGGTCCCAGGGTGGTAGCCTGGGTAAAACATTGGCTGGACAACAGGACACAGAAAGTAATTGTAAATGGAGTCCACTCTGAAGAAGGGGGGTTACTAGTGGGTACCGTGAGGGTTCAGTATTGGTCCAGTCCTTTTAATGTCTTTATAAGCGACATTGCAGAGGGACTGGAAGAAAAGTATGCCTCTTTGCAGATGACACAAAGATCTGCAACAGGGTTGATACACAAGGAGGTGTGGAAAGGATGAGAAGGACTTGGCAAGGTTGGAGGAATGGTCAGAAGTATGGCAGCTTGGATTCAATGCAAAGAAGTGCAAAGTAATGCACCTGGGAAACAAAAACCCAGGGGAAGATTACACAATGGGGGGGTAGTAACAACAACAAAAATGGAAAGAGACCTGGGGGTAATCATATCAGATGACCTTAAGGTTGGCAAGCAATGTGAGAAGGTTTTAGGGATGGCTGGGGGGATACTGGGATGTATAGGGAGCGGTATCACCAGCAGAAAACAGGAAGTTGTTATCCCCCTGTACAGACAGTTGGTGAGACCCCATCTGGAGTACTGCATCCAGTTCTGGAGACCCCATCTCTGCAAGGGCATAGGCAGGATGGAGGCAGTTCAGAGGAGGGCAACTAAAATGGTGCAGGGTTTGCAAGAGAAGCCAGATGAGAGACTAAAGGAGCTTAATATGTATACCCTTGCGGAAAGGAGGGACATGATAGAAATGTTTAAGTACCTCAGTGGAATCAACAAAGTCTAAGAGGGTAGCATCTTTCAGAAAAAGAGATGTGCAAGAACAAGGGGACACAATCTGAAGATAGGGGGAGACGGCTCAGGGGCAATGTGAGGAAGTATTTTTTCACAGAGAGAGTGGTGGACGCATGGAACAGCCTTCCTGAGGAGGTTGTGGGGTTTAAAACTGTGGGAGAATTCAAGAATGCACGGACAGACATAAGGCAATTTTTGGGGTGGGTAGGAAGAAATAGGCTGTTGATTAAATAGGATCTGCAGCTTATCCTCTAGGTAGGGAAATGGGCAGACTAGGTGGGCCAAGCGGCCCTTATCTGCCGTCAAAGTCTATGTTTCTATGTTTCTAACCAGTGTCTTGTAAAGAGGGATTATTACCTCCCTCTTCTGACTTGTGATACCCCTACTAATACACCCTAACATCCCCCTAGCCTTACCTACTGCTTTAGTGGTCTGCTTGGATGATTTCAGGTCATAGGTGACAATGATACCCAAGTCTCTTTCTTCCCTTGTGACTGCCAGCAACTCCCCTCCCAGCCTAAAGATGACTTCAGGATTTCTCTTCCCTATGTGCATGATCTTGCACTTCTTTGCATTAAACCCCAGTTGCAACTCTTCCAACCATTTTGCTACTTTATCCAGATCTCTTCTCATTCTTCCCACCCCATCTGGATCATCTACTCTGTTGAAGATCTTGGTGTCATCTGCAAACAGACAAACCTTACCCTCCAGTCCATCTACAATGTCACTGATGAAGATATTGAAGAGGACTTGCCCCAGGACTGATCCCTGAGGTACCCCACTTGTGACTTGCTTGTCTTCTGATTGTATATCATTTACCCCCACTCTCTGTTTTCGGCCCGTCAACCAGTTTGCCACCCAGTTGACCAACTTCTGACCCACCCCGAGCCTACCCAGTTTGTTAATCAATCTTCTATGTGGAACAGTATCGAAAGCTTTGCTGAAGTCAAGGCAGGCGACATCAACTGCTCCCCCTTGGTCCACCACTCTAGTTACCCAGTCAAATAAATCTATGAGATTAGTTTGACAGGACCTTCCTTTTGTAAACCCATGCTGTCTTGGATCCTGTGCTCCTATGGATTCCAGGTGTTGCACTATCCTTTCCTTAAGGAGTGCCTCCATAATCTTGCTCACTACTGAGGTAAGACTGACTCTTCTGTAGTTCCTTGTCTCCTCCCTGCTACCACTCTTGTGGAGCGGGATCACATGAGCCCTTCTCCAGTCTTCTGGGACCTCTCTTGTGCTCAGAGACTCACTAAACAGTTCTGATAATGGCTCTGCTAGTTCCACCCTTAGCTCCTTTAGTACCCTGGGATGTATGCCATCATGTCCCATTGCCTTGTCCACCCTGAGCTTATCAAGCTCTTGTAGGACCCTTTCTTTTGTGAAGGGACTAGTGCACACCTCACTCCCCCCATGTTCATGTGGGCTGTGGGCCCTGCTCTACCTTCTATTCAGTAAATACTGAGCAGAAGTATCTATTTAGGATAGATGCTTTTACATGGTCCTCCTCCTCACACACCCCCTTATCTCCTTTGATCTTAGCAATACCCCCTCTGGACTTTCTCCTTTCACTGATGTAGCTATAGAAAGTCTTGTCACCTTCTTTTACTGTTTGTGCTGGTGTTTCCTCAGTTTAGGCCTTTGCCTGCCTTACTGCCTTCCCTGCTTCCCTTAGGGAAGTTTGGTATGCCTCCCTATCTTCATCCCGCTGTGTTCCCTTATATTTCCTGAAGGCCAGCCTTTTGGCTCTGACCTCTTCTGCAAACTGTTTTTGAGAACCAAAGTGGTTTTCTTCTTCTTTGGCATTTCCTTTTCTCTCTAATACAATGGTATGTTGCTTCAAGTATTGCATCCTTAATGCCTGCCCACTTTGCCTGTACCCCCTCACCTATATTTCTTTTTGCCAGGGCTAGCTTAACTCTGTTGGCCATCTTATCAAAGTCAGCTCCTCTGGAGTCCCATATTTTTGCCTTGGAATGGGATAATTTAGTTGTAGTGGCCAAACTGAACCATACCATGTGATGGTTACTGTCCCCCAGATGACCTTCTACCTGGAGATCTGTGATCCTTTCCCTGTTAGTCAGTACTAGATCTAGGATCACCTGTCTCTTGTGGGTTGTTGTACCAGTTGTTTGAGGCCATCCCCTTGCAGGGAATCCACCATGTGTCTAGTTCAGGCAGATGTTCCTGCTGGTATTGACCAATCTGTATCTGGCATGTTGAAGTCTCCCACTATCAGACCCTCCCCTTTAGCTGTCATGTTTTGTATATCTTCTAACAGTAATGTGTCTATGTCCTCCCCTTGGTCTGGGGGCCTGTGGACAACCCTAGTTCTTATGGCTGTCCCATTTCCTGTTTCCAGGGTGACCCACAGTTCTTCTGACTCCTTATGTGTATTCTGAATTTCTGTAGCTTTGATATTTTCATTCACATATAAGGCCACTCCACCCCTCTACCCCCCTTTTTGCACCTCGGTCTCTTCTGAACAGTACATAGCCAGGTACTGAAGTCTCCCAAGTGCGATTACTGGTAAACCACATCTCACTAATTGCTACTATGTCCAGTTTAACCTCTGTCATTATTGCCTGCAGGTCTGGGATCTTGTTTCCCAGACTGCGAGCATTTGTGTACATGATTTAACATTGGCCAGATTTCGGTGTGTTAGTTGCTGGGTGAGGTCTGGCATTTCCCCTGTGCATTGTATGGGGAGTTGGACCTTTTTCCTTACCTGGTGCTGCAAATGAACTGCAAACATGCTGAACTCCTGTCTGACCACTAGCTGAGGGGGGAGGGGTGTTCTTCCCATTTGATGTATGGAGTGCTGCACCCCTCTCCCATTTGTGAGTTTAAATATTCTGCAAAGACATCAAACTTCTGCCCCAATGCACTGACTCCCTCCTTAGTCAGATGCAGTCCATCAAATTTAAAGAACTTTTGCTCCCAAAACTGTTGCCAGTTGCCTACAAATTTGTGTCCCTTTTCCTGCCACCAGCCCTTGAGTCACATGTTTAACTCCCTATCTCCCCTTCTCTGACCTTCCATCCATCTGCCCCCCTCTCCCAGACTGGCAGGATCTCAGAGAAGGAGATGCCAGATGAAATGGATGATAGTTTGTCACCCAGCCTGGTCAGGTGTTCCTTGGTCTCCACAACTGACCAGCTGGCGAGACCATTAGTCCCTATGTATACCAGGATATCAGTGTTTTCTCCTGCTTCCTGAACAATTTTAGCAATGCAGTCAGTGTCTCTCCACGCTGATGTACCTGGGAGACATCTGACCATTACCCCTGGCTGGAGATAGGTATCAACTCCTCAAATCATGGAGTCTCCTATGATCAGAAGTTTTTTGGCTTTCCTTTTTGCTTTTTTTGTTTTGGTTCCTGTCTTGGGCGAGTTTTGTTGTGCTAGATCCTGTGCTGCAGTATCCTGCTCTGCAGTGTCCTCTGCCCCTTTGTTTGATTTCAGAGATAGAGGCAGATATCTGTTGGTAGTTTTTACATAGTTGGTGGAAGTAATACATTGGAGAGCACCAAGTGATGAGGCACTCAATTTGCCCCTCCTAACCACCTGCCAACCTCCTGGACCAACTACCCTCTGCGGTCAAGGTGCTTCTGTTGGATGTTGTGGAAATGGCAGGTGGTTCTTATAATATATTTCCTCTTGAATATGAAACTTCAGGCACGCAATCTCTGCCCATGCTGCCTGGAGCTGAGCCCTAAGATCTCCAATGGCCGAGCATGTAGGACAGTGTCCTAAATCCTGTAAAACTGCCCTTCTGAAAAGTGTTCCACAGTACCTGCAGCTAATGATATCCATTCTAGATAAGTTGCTGGGTTTATAACCTGGTCAGAGTAATTAGAAGGAAGAAAATGAAAGCAAAAGTTTGATTTTGTGTTCTGTTTGTTTGTTTTTATATAACTTGTTATAACAAGTTAAATTACTATTGCCCCTGTAAATGAGGGCACCATGTGGATACCCCGCTGATCCACCCCTTCCTGCTTTGTCACAGGAAATGTCACGACTGTGCTACCCTATAAAAGGAGTGTAGTGTGGGGTGGTTGAGGATGGGGGTGGGTGGCTGGGCCCTTCCCCTGCCGAAAAAGAAGAACCACGGACGTAAGAAACAAGGAGGTAAGAGCAGAAACAATCAGTCAGCAACAAATGCAGTGACCCTGAAAGCTTATCCAAATGACAGATAAAATTGTAAAACCTGTAAAGCACCACCTATAATAATTTCACAGAAGATGTACCTTGTAAGAATCACTTTGCTACAGAAAAAAATAAAGCAGTAACAGAAGGTATACCTTGCAAAAGACAATTTGAATCAGAAGATTACAGCAGTAATCTGTTAGCACGCACCTGTTGGCACACCTTGTAATAATGCAGCAGAAGGTATACCCAGCAACAACAATTTGAATTAGAGAAAAATAAAGCAATAAAATGTTAGCAACAAACAGTAACAATCCCTGTGAGTACAAAATAAAAATAACAACACACAGTAAATCTGCCTAGCCAAAAGAAGTCTTAATCCTTTCCCTTGCTCTGGTAAGGTTCTTTGCTCTGTCCTTCCAAGCAACCTAGAAGGAAAAAGCTCAGGTGAAGCTAGGTGCCTTGGCCCATATGGCATTCCAGAGAATTGTATAGCCTGGTTAAGAGTGCTGTATGCACAAGCAAGTGTGATCCTATATATAAATAAGTGGTTGGGATTCTGAGGTGCGTATTTACAGGGGAGTTAGGCAAGAAGGCCCCAAATCCTATTTCGTATGTAATTGGGATAGACCCCTTACTCCAAGCTATACAGAATAATGATGGAATAAGGGGTTTAGGGGTAAAAATGACCTTCCTCCGGTGAAAATTGAAGCCTACGTGGATGATGTAAGCATGTTTGTACAAAACACTTCAGATTCTGACCCTTTGGCCATAGTATTCCAGGACTTGTCCATAGCCTCTGCATCACGTAATAGTGCATCAAAGAGCATAGGCATAGGACTAGGATGCAATAGAGGGGAATGTGCTCAGGCTGCAGGAATTATCATAGAGGGGGATAAGGTGGAAATTTGGGACTACGTTACAGAGTAGATGACATGGCCCTTAAGAATTGGAAGCCTAGGATACAGTCAGCTATGGCCCAAGTAATAACATGGAAAAATTTGAAGTTATCAAAAAAGAAAACAATGTTTTTGATTAAGGCATTGTTGATCCCCTTATTTTTATATATTAGTTAGGTGTTCCCTCCTACAATTAATATAGAGACAAAACTTTACAGTATTTTGTTTTCTGTTTTTTGGGGGGGTTAGATTAAACCTGATAAAAAGGGGTATTACATATTTATCTGTCTCTAAAATGGAAGTAGGAATAATTAATGCAATAGTTTTATTTATATTATCTTTATAAATGCAAGCCCCCCCCCCACGTGCCTAGGGGTACACAGATAGTAAATGTTCCGGGGAGGGAGCACTGTACAGCCAGAAACACACAGTCCAGAAAATAAAGATGCTCATTCCTGGTTCTTGATTGTTGCAAGGTGGCTTCACATTGCTGGGGAGCTAGCACCTTGCTTCCGATACTGGGAAGGGAAATGTTGTTGAGGCAATGATTGTTAAAGGCACATACCATTAAACAGTTCTCATTAAGTAAAACTAATGTCCACTCCGGAGTCAAAACTGCAAAACTGATTTAATGTAAAGATCAATTTGATAAACCTCTCCATGGAGTGTGGGAGTTACAAGAGAACTGTGGGAGCATTCTTGCAGACACAGGACCTGACACTTAATCTGGATGCAATCTCCTTTTCCAACAGATTGGCTTGAAACAATGCAGTAATCCTCTTGAGCCAAAAAGGCTATGGTGCCTGAAAGCTGAAGTTGATTTTGGGCTGAAAAGGACTCACACACAGATACTCGGACTGTTAGCAGCACTTCCATTTCATATTCTTTTCTTCATTTCTTCCCAACAGACAGGCTTAAATTTAATCTCTCTCTTAGTCCCAATCACACTCAGACTGAGGTAGCACCAAGATAGCAATAGCTGCTTCTACTGTCCTAATCCTATTCTTCATTCACCTTCTAAACTTGGGGTTACTCGATACAGGGGAAAACACTTTACAGCTGAGATGTTCTTGCTTTCTGTTACAGGTGCTCACTTTTAGCATGAAAAGTACTACCAAAAACCCTCCTGCCACCCAGTCGCTGATGCCACATGCCTGAGCTGGGCCTCCCAGGTGGTTATGCATACTCCTCGACATCCCAGAGACTTCAGGCACTTTCTGCTCATGCAGCAATTCCAATGTCAGGACTGCTTTCACCCATGGGACCCAACTGACATGCCACACAGAGCACCCAGGCAGCCTGCCACCTCACCTGAGGTCCCATCCAGCCACTCCTAATGCAGACCTCCTCATGCCTCCACAGGCTGAACAAACTAGGAAGCCCCAACACTGTAGTGGTACCATGGTCCAGGGAGAATGAGTAGTCTTCCACACTATACCCCAATGATCCAGGCTGCCACCTCTGGACCGTGCCCCAGGACCTCTCTTCCATAGCAGGCCCTGCCACAGAAAACCCACTGGCTCCTAGACTGCACTTGCCCATGGGTGAAAACTTTTTTAGAAAAAGACACCCATCAGTGCTTACCCCTACCAAGGTACCAGAGACCACTTGGTGGGCTCCCATTTCTCCTCTGGGCTGCGGCTCCCACAAAACAGCACCGATGGGTCCCAAACACAAGTGCTCCACTGCTCCCCTACTATCTATGGCCTGAACTGCCACACAGCAATCGTGGGTCTTCAAGGAAGGAAGGCCAGGGTGGCAAGCGGACCACCATGGCCCCGCCATGACTCTCCGGCTGAACGTGCGGGCCGAACCCCGTAACTCTCTCCTTGCTCTCTCCTACCCCTCCTGGACTCCCTTATAACACCAAAAACCATCCCTTGTATTATTTTTTTTTTAATTTATTTAACCAGGAGAGAAACACTAAGCTGAAAGCTTGTTTAGAGGTGCGACCTGGGAGCACAAGGAAGTTAAGTGACTTGCTCAGGATCACACAGTATGCAAGTGGGAGCTGTGGAATTCAAACCCAGGTCTCCAGGTTTGCAGCTTACAGCCTTAAACCACTGCACTATACTGCCTCCGGGGATGGGGCCCCCTGCTGGCTACAGCCAGTCCCAACACCACAGATCTACGAGCACCAAAGCTTCCTTGCCTAACTACAGGAATTTAACAAGTAAGCTCCCAAAGGGGTGCTTACACTTCCCCACACAAAATGTTCACCTCCTAATGAATGCTTGCCAGGCTGCACCACTGACCCCCCCCCAGAGGAGGGATATGCACATCTCTCCCTCCCCCTAAGAGCCAGGGCATGTCATCAGCTGACAGCTGCAGTGCTGAGATGGTGGAATTGCATTTAATGATAAAACAAGTTCTACCCTACTCTACACTGGATTACTCCCTAGGGGGCATTCTTGTGACCAGCCGCTAGTTTCCATGGACGGATTGCCAGGTACTGCAGCAGGGGCATCACTCCCCACTGCCATTATGTACTAACAGAAGACACTTACTAAAAAAAAAATTGCTGCTGACAGGAGCGGGTACTAAATAGGCACACCCCAAACTACTAAAGCACCCCCAAACATTGGCAACAGTAACAGTTCGTAAACTCTTTAATTGTCTGCAAACTGGAATGCTTATACTGCTACTAAAATGCATAGTAATTTGAAACATTTTTCAACAGGTCTATGGCAATTAGCTAACCACTCACCCGCAGATTCACACTCAACTGCACCTAACTTGTGGCTGATCATATGCATCCCACTCATACCAGCCATACATACCTTCCATCCTACATTAAGGCCTAACTACTGTTGGGAGGGGCGCATTCCAATTCAGCCACCTCTCTAGAAACAAGTCTAAACAGATCACATCATTCATCATCTTTTTTTTTTTTCTTCAAACAAGAAAACATTAAAGCTTAACTCTAAAATGATAAAAAAAACATCCTGTTTACTTACTGGGGAGTCAGCCCCTTAACCATTGAAACATTTTTAAACAATAAACAAAAGGGGTTGCTCTCACCCAGCTTCCAGAGTTAGGGGTCCATATCCTACAGTCCTGCCCAGGGTACCCAATGCCAAGGCCTGTATAGATGGAAGAGGGATGCCAGTCCAACATAAATCTTTCAGGGGTAGTCTGTTTACAGTCTGACAAACAGTGCACCAGTTAGGATCCTGTGGCAACATACAGTTTTGGGTCAGGCTTGGTACACTCTTCCCCAGAAGCATCCTCGCAGATAATATAGCACTTGGTCCTCTGTCCTTCTCTATCCTGGACCATAGCAAAAGTGCTGTTCAGGGTCACTTCAGTTCACATAAATTGAGTTGCATATTTGACTTGCCCTCTTAATGGCTTCCTGCTCATGCCCTTCCAGATCCATGGCACTTCCACGGCTTCTCAACTTGACCCTGTCCAAGGTTCCTTGTAAAACCCAGTCCTCCGTTTTCTCCTCTATGATGTTCCACACCCTTTCACACAGGTAGGGATAACCCTCACCCATGTACTTTTCCTTGATCTTTCTTCACACCCAGCGCTCAGCCTCTGACCAATCTGGAATGCTCCACACACTAGTTCTCGAGGCAGCACCTTTCAACAACCAACTCCCTGAAATGTACTGTAAATAATGGGGGTCATTGGGGCTGAGAGTGTCCATGTCCCTTCTGTGCTGCACGCAGACCTGACACACTTGGGGGATGGTGATAGGGTACTTGCATCTGGGAAAATGGTAAGGCCGGGGAATAACCAGTTCCCACAGTGGGTCATCAAATGTGTAAGATTTGGGCTGGCCACCCAGCAGAGAAGGTACGGTGTCCACTACCTCCAGGTCTTCAACTGCACTAGACCCTCCTTCTGATATGACCTCCTCCAATTCCACATTGGGGCCAGTTAGCAGCTGCAGTCCCTGCTGCGACGGGGGAGGTCATTTGCCACTTTTCATGGTGCCTGCTGCTGAGGGGTGAGGGCTCTTAGCAAGGGGTCCATTTGCTTGCACCTCCTTGCCACCCCACGGCCTCTCCCTTTGCCAAGGGGAGGGTCAAGCACCGGTGGAGGAGAGGGGCTCGGCAGATCTCTAATGCCACTCTCCCCAGAAATCATCTCACTGGCTGCAGCTCCCATCTTTTTCCAGTTCTCTAAACTGGAGGAATTGGTGCTAACCAAAGCAGTAGAAGTGGGCAAACTCCAGGCAGGATAATATGGTAGAGCAGGCCAAGTTGGGAGAGGTGCTCCACTACTGGCACAATCCAATCACACCAGCAACACATTGACTAGTCCCCCAGAGTGGTGACAGATTACACAACATTCCTGGGTCCCACCTTTCTGAGCCACCTCCCAAAGCCAGGAAAGGAGAGCGACTGGAACCAGAACCATCCTGTTCCCATCACCTGAAGCTATGGCCATTATGGTGTCCCTCAGAATTTAGCTGCTGCTGCTCAAAATATAAAGAGTCCGTCAGTGAACAATTTTCTCCCTAATGCACTCTTATGATACAGTTCACAGTGGCTCACAAAATGGCACTCACTCCTTGTAAAGTGACCTCTAGCCCCAGCACAGCCGATTCTAACCAATAGTATATCATCCCCAAAGTTCTGCATACATTAGCTGTATGCTAAACAGTCCATGCTGGCAGAAAATGGTGCTGCTTCAAAGGCACAAAATTCCACTAGTCCAAAATGGCACCACAACATCTAGCAGCTCCCTAAAATTTGCCCAGGCATAACATCTCATGCTCCACATCAGCAACTTTCAAATCCCAGATGAGCCCCCATGTTGCCAGCCCTCCCTCCCTGTATCTAAGGGTATAAAGGTGGTAAATGTCCTGGGGAGAGAGCACTGCACAGCCAGAAACACATAGTCCACAAAATAAAGATGCTTTTTACTTGGTTCTTGATTGTTGCAAGATGGCTTCGTATTGCTGGGGAGCAGGCACCTTGCTTCTGACACTGGGGAGGGAAATGCTGCTGAGGCAATGATTGTTAAAAGCACATACCATAAACAGTTCTCATTAAGTAAAACCAATGCCCACTCAGGAATCAAAAGTGCAAAACTGATTTAATGTAAAGATCAATTTGATGAACCACTCCATGGAGTGTGGGAGTTACATGATAACGGTGGGAGCATTCTTGCAGTCACAGGACCTGACCCTAAATCTGCATGCAATCTCCTTTTCAAACAGATTGTCTTGAAAATATGCACTAATCCCCTTGAGACAAAAAGGCTATGGTTCCTGACAGCAGCAACTGATTTTGGACTGAAAAGGCCTCACATAGATTCTCGGACTGTTAGCAGCACTTCCATTTCATATTCTTTCTTTCTTTTCTTCCCAACAGACAGGTTCAAATTTAATCTCTCTCTTAGTCTCAATCACACACAGACTGAGGTAGCACTGAGACAGCACGAGACATTTCTACTGTCCCAATCCCATTCTTCATTTGCCTTCTAAATTTTGGATTGCTTCATTACAGGGGAAACACTTTACAGCTGAGATGTTCTTGCTTTCTGTTACAGATGTTCACTTTTAGCATAAAAAGTACTACTGAAAACCCTTCTGTCACCCAATCGCTGATGCCACATGGTGGAACTGGGCCCCCCAGGTGGTTATGCATACCCCTGGCCATCCCAGAAACTTCAGGCACTTTCTGCTTATGCAGTGATTCCAGCTTCAGGACTGCTTTCACCCAGATGACCCAGATGATATGCCACGTGGAGCACCCAGGAAGCCTGCCACCCCACCTTATGTCCCAATTAGCCACTTTGCATGCAGGATTCCTCATGCCTCTACAGGCTGCACAAACTATGAAGCCCCAACACTGCAGTGGCCCCACAGTCTGATGGGAAGGAGTAGTCTGCCACATTACACCCCAATGATCCAGGCTGACACCTCTGGGCCGCACCCTAGACCTCCTCTGCATTAGCAGGCCCTGCCACAGAAAACACACTGGCTCCTAGACTGCACTCACCCCTGAGTGAGAAATGTTCTAGGACAAAGACCCCCATCAGTGCTTAACCCTACCAAGGTGCCAGAGATCACTTGGTGGGCTCCCATTTCTACTCCTTCGGGCTCTGGCTCCCATGAAACAGCACCAATGGATCCCAAACACTAGTGCTCCCCTGCTTCCCTGCCATCTATGGCCCAAACCACCACACAGCCATTGTGGGTCTTTGAGGGAGGAGGGCCAGGGTGGCAAGAAGACCACCCTGGCCCACCTTGGCCCTCTGGCCAAACTTGCAGGCTGAACCCCTCCAACCTTCTCCTTGCTCTCTCCTCCCTCTCCTGGACTCCCTTATCATGCCAAAAATCAGTCTTTATATACCCTGGGGATGGGGCCCCCTGCTGGCCACAGGCAGTCCCAACATTCTAGATCTACAGGCACCAAAGCTTCCCTGTCTAACTACAGGAATTTAACTAGTAAGCTCCTGAAGGCAGCTTACATAAGGTTTAACTTTAGTGCAGTATTGCATCAGAACACTAGGATGTGGGTATCTTTAGTAGAAACTATGGAAATAAGACAGTCTTTTTTTTTGAGCATAGAAGAAATACACTCCCTATCCAAGCAAGATGTATTCAATAATGATGTCTACTTTTTTTGTATAGATCCTCAGTTGGCCTCTTGTCCAGTAAGTCCATAAGCAGCGTATATCAAAGAGAGGTATCTATTTTCTCTCAGGGTTATGTAGCAGGCCTGTGGCAAGGTGTACTGAAGGATGTGTATCTGTAAGCACTTTGCAGTGGTAACCATGTTAAGTATAATTCAGTATGTCTACACAAGTTATTTAGTATGGCTCTTATTTACTTAAGTATAAGGGGTATTTTTTTTTTCTTTTAGAGTTTTGTGTTGTTTTCTGTTTAGCTAATGCCACTATTGTTTATTAGGTTATGTAATTCATTGTAAAAAGAAATGGAAAATATGTTTATAGGATATAGAATGCTGTAAATCCTTTTTTATGTTAAAAAAAAAAACATTCTCCTACTGTTTGAGATATGCCATGGGATCTTTAACATCCTGAAAAAAACATAAGAAAAGGCAAATATATGTCCAAGCAAGTCCAAACAAGACAGGATTATCTGGACCATGAAATAAATGCTCCCAGGGCTTGTATTTCATGACTGAACCACCATGAGTAATTCCAAGCAAAGAAAGCGGGTCAGAGGGCTGCTCGCTAAGGTTGTGGAGTCCAAAGACAAAAGGTTCTCTTGCTTTGATGAAAGTTTTTAAAACCAGTGCAATACAGTCCACAAAACAAATAATACACAAATAAATTGCCTGGGTTGTACCTTTGGAAGAATGAAGTATAGGGGCATTTGATTAAATCAAATGCCCCTACACTTCAAACTTCTGAAGGCATGTTCAATGCGACTGTAATTTCCTTAAAACCCCAACATTGCTAGAAGAAATCTTATTTGCAGCACATCCCTGGTGTAATTTATCAATGTTGCTAAAACAAACATGACTACAGCTGCAGCAACAACTCAGAATTTAAGCTTAAAACCCAGCAAGAATAAATGAGAAAGTAATAAACCCTGAGCAAAACAAATAAAACCACAAAAAAAAAACCTAGACAGTTAGCTCTGCTGAGTCAAATGAAGGAAGGCTTGGTTTTAGACCTGGAGTGGTAGGAGTCTGATATAGATTATCCCAGCATGCAGAATGAAGCAAAGCAGGAAGGAAGGAAGTGTGGAGCTCCAGCTTTTATGGGGCCACTCATTGGCCCCTGTTTATGAGCTGGATGAAACCACCAGTGTGACCACTGGGGGTGGGGCAGGGGGCTTTGCAATAAAGGAGAGGACCTGCACCTCAAAAAAAGTTATTCTTATCCTCCCCCTTTTCTTAACCCCTGTAAATTCAACCAAAGCAAGAGGTGCAAAATAACAGCCAGCCCTGGGCAGAACCAGAAGACCCCCCCCCCATTTTTCTTTATGTAGAACTAGAACTAGATAAAACCAGTTTAATTCATTAACTTGCATTCTGAAGCCAGTGAATGCAGGCAGTAGGTTGAAGATGTGAAAATAGGGAAGATTGCTTTCTCTCTGCCCCAACCCCACACAAGCACACCTCTGCATCAGGCAAGTAAGGAAAAGCATGAGGAAAAAAATACTGCCGTGATTCTCAAAAGAGGTGGCTGGGAAGGTTAGGGCAAAAGAAGTAGCATTAAGGAGGTATAAGGTGACACAGAGGAAGATAGGGAGGTGTATCAGGAGAAGCAGAGAAGGGAAGTGGGGAAGTATGTGGAAGGGGACAAGGAAAAAGCAGACATCCCAAACAAATACTTTTTGTTTAGTGTTCACTGAAGAAAGAGAAGGAGAGGGGCCACAGATAAGTGTCAAGGGTGTTGAAGGAAGAGAGGTGGACACTAGTCCATTTACAGAGGAGAGAGAGTCCTGAAGGCACTCGCAAATCTGAAAGTGAACAAGGCAATGGGGCCTGATGGGATACATCCAAGGATATTGAAGGAGCTCAGAGAGGGGCTGGCTGTACCGCTAACAGACTTGTTCAACCACTCACTGGAGATGGGAGTGGTCCCAGAAGACTGGAGGAGGGCAGATATAGTCCCGCTACACTAAAGTGGGAGCAGGGAAGAGGCTGGCAATTACAGGCCAGTCAGCCTGACTTTGGTGGTGGGGAAATTAATAGAACCACTATTGAAGGAAAGGATTGTGGAATATCTTTAATCCAGTGGCTTACAAGATCTGAGTTAGCATGGATTCACTGGGGGTAGTTCATGTCAAACAAATCTGATATACTTCTTTGACTGGGTGACCAGGGAATTAGATCAGGGTGGCGTGGTGGATGTCACCTACTTAGATTTCAGTAAGGCTTTCAACACCGTTCCACATGGGAGACTTGTAAACAAGTTGGGCAGCCTGGGAGTGGGTCCAAAGGTGGTAAACTGGGTAAGAAATTGGTTGGAGGATAGGCGACAGAGGGTAGTGGTAAATGGAGTTCACTCCGAGGAAGGAAGAGGGACCAGCAGGGTGCTTCAAGGATCAGTACTACGTCCAGTCCTCTTTAATGTCTTTATCAGTGGTATTGTAGAGGGGCTAGAAGGGAAAGTATGCCTTTTTGCAAATGACAATAAGATTCACAATAGGGTAGACACTCCAGGAGAGATGGAAAAAATGAATAGGGATCTAAGAAAGCTTGAGGAGAGGTCAAGAGTGTGATAACTAAGTTTCAATGCGAAGAAGTGCAAAATTATGCACCTAGGATGGAGAAAACCAGGGGCAGAGTACAAAATGTGGGGAGTGATACTAGCAACCACCAAACAGGAAAGGGACCTGAGTGTAATCATATCTGATGATCTAAAGAATGCCAATTAGTGTGATAAGGCAGTGGGGAGAGCCAGTGGAATACTAGGGTGCACAGGGAGGAGTATCACCAGCAAGAAAAGGGAAGTGGTGATAGCATTGTATAAATCACTGGTGAGACCACATCTTGAGTACTGTGTCCAGTTCTGGAAACCACATCTCCTGAAGGGCATAGACAAAGTAGAGATGATCCAGAGGAGGGCAACTAAAATGGTGCAGGGTCTGCATCAAAAGTCCTATGAAGAGAGGCTGATGGATCTCAATATGTACATCCTGGAAGAAAGAAGGGAAAGCGAAGATATACTAGAGACCTTCAGATAACTCACGGGTATAAACAGGGTTCAAGAGGAAAGCCTTTTTCAGAGAAAAAGATGTTCACGAAGGGATTATGATATGAGGTTGGAAGAGGGAAGGTATAGGGGGGATTTAAGAAAGTACTTCTTCAAAGAAAGGGTGATGGATGCCTATAACAGCCTCCCAGAGGAGGTGGTGGTGGAGGTAAACATTTTAGTGGGTGGGCCAGAGATCAAGTAGGGTCTGTAGTGTTACAGCAGGTGGGGAGAATGAGCAGATTAGGTGAGCCAAGAGGTCCTTATTGGCCATCAATTTCTACGTTTCTATGTTTGTAGTTTCTAGCAGAGCAGATGGGTAGGCATTTTAATTTTCTGGTGTCTGAACCTGTACTGTGAGGAGTGGAGATGCAGCAGGGAGTTACCACAAGCAGAGTTATGATCAAAATATAATACACTGTTCCCTGCTCCTGCTGTTCCCAAGCCCGTACCCCTACCCATACTATACTTGTCTCTGCTCTGGGAGATCCTGTTAAAATCCTTGCTGTACATCTCTGTTCAGGCTTCTTGCAGTAAAAAAAAATTAAATTATACCAATAGCCAAGGAGTGTTTTCTTTCTCTGCAAATATCAGTGTTTTTCTTCCACATACAAAAAGAAAAATACTGAGATTTGCAGAGACACTCCAGTTTATTCTTTATAGTCAGAAATGTAATTTAATGAAATTAGCATGGATAAGAGTCTTAATACTGTACAGTAGAAGGTACTTAATTGGGATAAACTGGTAGCAGGAGTTTCATTCTGATGAAGCAACCATCCCAGTTAACAGAAACTGCACCTTTTGTCATTCACAAGCCCAATCTTGCTGCCACTAAAAACCTCTCTTAACCCTCCCTGTTGCTTCCTTACCATTTTTGTCCAGTACTGTACAGATGGCTGGTAAATTCATCAATGTCTCTCAGGACATTTACTGCCACTGCTCCTACTCTGTTCCAGTACCATTGTGCTGTAGTGAATGAATCCATGAATGAACACGACAGACTGGAAAGGAGTGAAACTTGCGAAAGTGTATTGACGTTTCTGAGAATAGAGACTCAGAGACTGCACCGGAGTGAGAGCTATACCCTGCTCATGTTAAGAGCTAATTTCACTTGCTTGGTTTTTTTTATGAGTGAGCAAATGAAAATGAGAGAGCAGCTCAGTAAGAGTGACTTGAAGTGAAACCAGTGTGCTTTTTTTGAGTGAGCGAGTGAAAATAGAGAGAGCATCTGAGTGAGAACGACTTGTATTGAAGGCACCATGCTTTTTTTTCTAGTGTGTGAGCGAAAACTGAGAGAGCAGCTGAATGAGGGTGGCTTGTAGTGAAGCCAGTGTACTTTTTTTTCCTAGCAAGTGGGTGATGTGCTGCAAATAGAGGGAGGCAGAGCAGCTGAGTGACAATGACCATATAAAACCGAAAAAGAAGAAACCACTTTCTCTGGTTGTAGTTGCTCCAGCTCTGTTCCAGTGCTGTTGTGCTGTGCAATGAATGAACCTGAGCTAATTATACTGTTCTCTCCAGCATGAATTTTTTATTTGGGCAAGTGAAAATAGGGAGAAACAGCTTAGTCCTGAGTGAGACGAGACCACTGGCATATAGGTGAGACAGCTTAGTGTTCAGTGTATCCTTTTTTTTTAACTGAGGAAAAAGCTTAGCACATTCATGCAGAAGCTTGTTCTGTGGGTGGGGGGGGGTAGTTGTCACTGGGAGAGCCAAGTAGATTCCTGATAATTCTGGCTGCTGGTTCAGTTGGATGCTCATTCAAAAGAGCACCTGAGTTACATTTGATGAGCCAGTAGTTGGCTCATCAAAGGGAGAGGCATGTGTCAGTGCTCAGAGTAGGGCACCACTCCACAATCTTTAGTGCTGCAGGGGGCGGCTGCTCCCCCTGCTCCTCTGCAGTTCTTCTTATGAGTATAACCTTTAAGAACATATAAGTATACTCTTACAGAGAAATACAAATTCACACATACCCAAATGATGCATAGCATCATGGGATGTATATGCAAATCATCATTACATTTTAGGCTGGTTCAGCTTTAAGCAGGAATGCATAGTGCCAAAGGGCCTCCCACACAATCTGCAAAGGGTGCAAACAGAAGACACAGACATGTGTTTCGTCCTACCCAGGACTCATCAGTGGGCCTCATCCGTATGACACCCCAGGGGAAATGAAGCAGCCCTAAGTTGGTTTTACAGATCTGGGTCATGGTGAAGCATTTGCATATACATCCCATGATGCTTTGCATTATGGGGGGTATGTGTGATTTTGTATTTCTTTGAAACTACGGCTTTATGGCCCATGCTGTTTGGCGTAACCTTTGCCTGAATGCTTTTGCACTGAGGTTCTTAGTCTTTTGGGGGGTTGAAACCACTGTTGAAAAGAGATGATCATCTATTATATTCTATTATATTCCTTTTTTGCAACTTCACAGACAAATTTGGCTATTGATCATTTTAGTCTTTCTCTGGTGTATGTGGCTGACATAGATAAAACACTGATATCAGATAATTTTGGATAGGTCCATAATTATTCTAAAAACTTGCATGTCCATGGACCTACTTCTGACAAGGTTAACCCCTGACAACTGAAGAGTCTACCAAAATATGAAAAGTGAGATAAATGCACTATCTAAGAAATTCTTCTCTCTTATGTTTATGAGAGTATCTTCCTAAAGAGCAACTCTGCACTTATGATGTACTTTCATAAACATGAAATATTGAATTTATTACAATGTGCTACAGAATACATTTTTGGAATGGTCAGCATTCCTTTCCAGAGAATTAACACATCTTGGAAGTCTGTTCAAAAGTTCTGCATGAAAAATCTTTGCTTGTGTCCAAGTGACCTTATAATCCCTTTCATTTTACCACATGGTGTGCATCATAATGACAGACTGTGAACTCACAAACAGCATTTGCGAGGTTAGTTGGGTATAGTCAGATGCTTTTAAATACCTCAGTGAAATGTGTACTGCATAATCTGAAATATATTTAGTACGCCAATAACAGTAGAAAGTAAAAAAGAACCAGAAGACACTAAAGTTAAACATAATGGCCCAGATATTCAAACTGCACCAGGCTGTGGCGCAAGCTTGGGCGCAGTGCAACATGGCTGTGCTGGGACATTTACTGGGCGATATTCAACGGAGCTGCGCCATGGCACAGCATCATTGAATATCACACCCTGGCCACCTGCAGTATGCATGGTGCAGTGACAGTGCACCAGCGCAAGTGGCCAGAGTGGAGCAGGGGGATGCACTAGCTCAAGTTCCATTGCGCTATGCACAGCAAATGCGATATTCAAAAGTGCACATGCAAATGGGGCCATAATGTATGCAAGGTGCAAATGGGGCCATTTGCAAGTCATCATGGCCCCATTTGCATGCAGGTGCGCCAATCCCCGGTGACTTGCTCCTGGTGCCCTGCCAGGTAGCAGCCGTCAGGGACCGAAGCCCCTTGGACAGCCCAATCAAGAGTTTCAGTATAAATAAAAAAATCCAATATCCCTGGTGGTCCAGTGGACCGCTGTCTGTCCAATCGACAGCTTCAGTATAAATAAAAAGAATTACATCCAATATCCCTGGTGGTCCAGTGGACCGCTGTCTACCCGATTACTGGCATTTGTAATAAAAATAAGAATTATGTCCAATATCCCTGGTGGTCCAGTGGACCATTGTCTGTAATCGCGGGCATTTGAAATACATAAAAGAATTATGTCCAATATCCCTGGTGGTCTGGCGTACCCCCCCCCACCCGCCCACTGAGCCCCACTGCCCCTCCTCCCGGTCAGCTAGCAGGCGACAGCACCCCACCCGCCTGCTGCCCTGCCACCTGCCGACTGACACCGTAGGTTGGGCTGTACACCCATTGATCCAGGCGTGAGCCAATGGGCGTGCAGCCCGTGCCACTACTACATTCCAGATATGTGAATGGATCCATTCACATATCTGGAATGTCTAATACAGTGCATGGGCTGCATGCCCATTGACTCATGCTGTGGACCAATGGGTGCAGCCCTGGTGTCGGCTAGGTGAGGGCGGCAGGCGGTGAGAGCTGCCACCGCGGATGACCGAGGGCGAGGCGGGGGGCTAGTGAGG